>OX336389.2:1330528573-1331905233 GCA_946902985.2 Meconema thalassinum
CTGTAAAAACCACACCCTCACGTAGACTTTCATAACCTCTTACGTTGAGGTTCCTTACATTACACTAACGACATTAAATGATTGAACGGTTTCCTTTCACAATTCCTGTCTATACTTTCCTCTTTAAGGTTGCAAGATGTTTGCAAGATTCCTAAAATGCAATTAAATGTAATAAATACCTTAAGATGGTTTCATTTGTTTAATGATATGGTGTTGATGATGGATATATACGTTAAGACTAATTTTTGTTAGGTCTTGACTGGCCTTGCAATTAGAAATTGACAAACCAAACATGGGTTATCTACCAGGGGAACACTTTGACCACTATATTGGTTATTTACCAGTAAGTACAGTTCTAGTAATGAGACAGAAATCCAACACAAACAATGAGCGCGCAATGCGGCGGAGATTGGTACCCACGATGTACTGTCGGTTATGTAGCTATGTGGAATGCACATCATATATGGTTTACTTGAAGGTTTGGAGATTCCATTAAAGATATTTCTACAATAAACCATTTTCAAATGGTCATTCGTTGGTGTGAAAATATTTATTATATGGTATTTTTATGAAACAATTATGATTTATAATTTATATGTTTATTGTATTCTTATTTAATGTAAGCACTGGAGGCACTATCGACCAAAATACAGCACTATCTGGAATGTATATTGCATACTTGAAGGTTTGGTGATCCCATTAAAGGTATTCCTACAATAAATGATTTTTAAGTTCTCGTTTTATGGCATGATTATTTAATATATGCTATTTGCTAATAGGATTTGACACTGGAATTATTTTACAAGTAGTTATTTTAATGACCAACAGAGTTTAATGTTAACAAGGCACAGCTCTATTTGAAATTTTGAATAACATGTTGCATGTCATACATCATATGCAACTACTGTAAGGCTTGTGATTTATTTAATGCCTTTAACCCTATATTAAACACGCAGTTTGCAATACTGATAACTGCAATGTTAGTGAAAAAAAATTGAAACAAAACAAAAATCAGCATTGAAAAACCAAAAAGTGGTTGAGCATATATATAGTGGGGAAAAGAAAAGTTTTGTAAACACTAATGTCCAACAAGATTAATTAAATCAGTAACTGTCAGGGGTGGCCGAGTGGTTAAGGCGTTTGACTTAAGATCAAATTTCCAAATATATAAGGAAGCAAGGGTTCAAATCCCTTCCCTGACATAACTATTGCTTGAACATGCAAGAAAACAAGAAATATACACAAACTATGTTTATCAATTTAATCATTTTTTTACAAGAGATAGACACACAGAATACAGCTCTTTTGGTTTATCAATTCTTTTAAACATAACACTTGTTGAAAATTATTTTTTAGGGGATGGGGGTGTTGCTACGTTGACCCATTACACAATAATAGCAGCTTTACGAAGTTCATTTTCTATATTTAATAGCTCTTTCTCATAACCAATATGGCCAAGCTGTTTACAGGCATGCAAGAGCTGTAGACGTTCGACTAATATATTAGGATCGTTCCATTTACTATTTTTTATGAATCGTTTCAGAATCTCGGGAAGCAGTTCATCATTATCACCATCATTATGATTATCATCCTCATTATTATAATCATTTTCATAATGATGATCATTATCATCGTTATCATTACCATCATAATTTCCACCTTTGTCCACAGACTGTTCAATGGATTGAGTTGCCTTTGATAGTGTTGAAAGCTTCTTTTTAGATGTGCTAGAATGCTTTAACATTGTTATGTTATTATTACCACTATTACCTTCCCCACTAACTTCTTGATGGGGTATATTGTCTCTGATAGGGTTGAGGGCTTTTGAGATGTGGGTGCATGTCTGAACATGGGTTTCACAGGAGGTGTCGAAGGTTTCTCATTAAACAACTCGCTAACAGTATGAGTGCGTTGTAGTGTATTAAACTTGAGGTTAATATTATCTTGAGCAGTACTATTTTTCTCTTGGACTTGGTTTCTTGCTTTGGTTTGGGTTTTCCTTACATTTAGACTAGCGTGATTATTAAGTTTACATTCATGATTGTTTGAAGAAAGTACGTCGAATTCTTTTGTTTTAAGCATTCCTCGACACTGTTTCGATCGTTGCTTTGAACAGCGCCAAATAATAGTTCCATTTTTATTGCTTCGTTTCACAATATATGAATATCCTTTATAGTATGCATAAGGCTTACCATACCTAGTCACTGATACTTCCATATCAACTGTCAAGCACAAACTAATCTCTAGTAAAGACAACTCGGTAATAACAACAATAGTTTAATGTGGGAGCATATATACATGCAAAAAGTGGGAGCAAAGGTGGGGGGGTAAAAAGTGGGAGCAAAAAGTGGTAGGAAATGTGGGAGAAAAAAATAACTGTGAGCAAAAAGTGGGAGCAAATATGGGATCAAATGTGGGAGCAAAGCAAATATAAAAAGTGGGAGCAAATATGCTAAGAAATATGTCAACAAATATACCAGCAAAAGTAAATACACAAGTCAAGATAGATTAAAGTGCAAAGAAATATGGAAGCAAATATGAGAGCAAAAAATTGTGTTTTTCTAAAACAACTAGACATAACAAACTTAGTCATAACCTAACCTAACCTAACCCAACCTAACCAAACCTAACCTCACCTAACCTCACCTAACCTAACCTAACCTCACCTAACCTCACCTAACCTAACCTCACCTCACCTAACCTCACCTCACCTAACCTAACCTAACCTAACTTTACCTAACCTAACTTGACTGAACTTTACCTAACCTAACCCATCATAACTTCACCTAACCTAACTTTACCTAACCTAACGTTCAACTCTCAGATCAAAATTAAATTCTAGGCATAGTTGAGTTGGAACCCAAGACTTCAGGGATAACACACAAGTATACTAGCCACTACACCGCAAAATGGGCAAATTATCATGCAACACAACATAAAGTAAAAGTTTCCTGTAGTGTAACTCATTGGCTGTCAACCATAGTTTGGGAATTCAAACCCAAGACCTCAAGACTTTTGTTTTGAACATTATCAGAAATATTATTCCATTTACATTTTGCTGCTGCTTATAGTTATAAGAGTTGGCATTAATATGGGAAGCAAAAAAAAAGTGGGAGCAAATGTGGGAGCCAATATGGGAGCAAATATAGGAGCCAAGATGGGGGGCAAAAGTGGGAGCAAATGTGGGAGCCAATATGGGAGTCAATATGGAGGCAAATATGGGAGCAAATGTGTGAACTAATCATCTCACCTCGGATATCGCCAGTGAGTACTCATATCCACCGCAAGGTAGCGGAAACATACTTTGTGTGTTGTATGTATCTATCTTACAAAGTTTGACTGCATGCAAAACGTCCTTGTATAAGCTGTGCATATAATTTTCATATACAATTAAGACCAAGTGTTCAGTACTAACATGTATAGCCTTGTCTAGGGTATATAGAGGATCGTTAGCAAGAAAGACTGACTAACCCAGGAGTGTAAAGCCTTGCCATATGCAGTAAGCATCTGTTGGCAGAAATGGTTCCTAATAATAACGGACTTAATGAATATGAAACGTGTTTTGAGTGTCGTCTTAAATCCTATTTTATACGTTGTGATACGTGTAAGGATTTAAGACGACACAAACGTATTTTGGGTGTTGTCTTTTGTGTGTCGTCTTAAATCCTTACACGTATCACAACGTATAAAATAGGATTTAAGACGACACTCAAAACACGTTTCATATTCATTAAGTCCGTTATTATTAGGAACCATTTCTGCCAACAGATGCTTACTGCATATGGCAAGGCTTTACACTCCTGGGTTAGTCAGTCTTTCTTGCTAACGATCCTCTATATACCCTAGACAAGGCTATACATGTTAGTACTGAACACTTGGTCTTAATTGTATATGAAAATTATATGCACAGCTTATACAAGGACGTTTTGCATGCAGTCAAACTTTGTAAGATAGATACATACAACACACAAAGTATGTTTCCGCTACCTTGCGGTGGATATGAGTACTCACTGGCGATATCCGAGGTGAGATGATTAGTTCACACATTTGCTCCCATATTTGCCTCCATATTGACTCCCATATTGGCTCCCACATTTGCTCCCACTTTTGCCCCCCATCTTGGCTCCTATATTTGCTCCCATATTGGCTCCCACATTTGCTCCCACTTTTTTTTTGCTTCCCATATTAATGCCAACTCTTATAACTATAAGCAGCAGCAAAATGTAAATGGAATAATATTTCTGATAATGTTCAAAACAAAAGTCTTGAGGTCTTGGGTTTGAATTCCCAAACTATGGTTGACAGCCAATGAGTTACACTACAGGAAACTTTTACTTTATGTTGTGTTGCATGATAATTTGCCCATTTTGCGGTGTAGTGGCTAGTATACTTGTGTGTTATCCCTGAAGTCTTGGGTTCCAACTCAACTATGCCTAGAATTTAATTTTGATCTGAGAGTTGAACGTTAGGTTAGGTAAAGTTAGGTTAGGTGAAGTTATGATGGGTTAGGTTAGGTAAAGTTCAGTCAAGTTAGGTTAGGTAAAGTTAGGTTAGGTTAGGTTAGGTGAGGTGAGGTTAGGTGAGGTGAGGTTAGGTTAGGTGAGGTTAGGTGAGGTTAGGTTAGGTTAGGTGAGGTTAGGTGAGGTTAGGTTTGGTTAGGTTGGGTTAGGTTAGGTTAGGTTATGACTAAGTTTGTTATGTCTAGTTGTTTTAGAAAAACACAATTTTTTGCTCTCATATTTGCTTCCATATTTTCTTTGCACTTTAATCTATCTTGACTTGTGTATTTACTTTTGCTGGTATATTTGTTGACATATTTCTTAGCATATTTGCTCCCACTTTTTATATTTGCTTTGCTCCCACATTTGATCCCATATTTGCTCCCACTTTTTGCTCACAGTTATTTTTTTCTCCCACATTTCCTACCACTTTTGCTCCCACTTTTTACCCCCCCACCTTTGCTCCCACTTTTTGCATGTATATATGCTCCCACATTAAACTATTGTTGTTATTACCGAGTTGTCTTTACTAGAGATTAGTTTGTGCTTGACAGTTGATATGGAAGTATCAGTGACTAGGTATGGTAAGCCTTATGCATACTATAAAGGATATTCATATATTGTGAAACGAAGCAATAAAAATGGAACTATTATTTGGCGCTGTTCAAAGCAACGATCGAAACAGTGTCGAGGAATGCTTAAAACAAAAGAATTCGACGTACTTTCTTCAAACAATCATGAATGTAAACTTAATAATCACGCTAGTCTAAATGTAAGGAAAACCCAAACCAAAGCAAGAAACCAAGTCCAAGAGAAAAATAGTACTGCTCAAGATAATATTAACCTCAAGTTTAATACACTACAACGCACTCATACTGTTAGCGAGTTGTTTAATGAGAAACCTTCGACACCTCCTGTGAAACCCATGTTCAGACATGCACCCACATCTCAAAAGCCCTCAACCCTATCAGAGACAATATACCCCATCAAGAAGTTAGTGGGGAAAGGTAATAGTGGTAATAATAACATAACAATGTTAAAGCATTCTAGCACATCTAAAAAGAAGCTTTCAACACTATCAAAGGCAACTCAATCCATTGAACAGTCTGTGGACAAAGGTGGAAATTATGATGGTAATGATAACGATGATAATGATCATCATTATGAAAATGATTATAATAATGAGGATGATAATCATAATGATGGTGATAATGATGAACTGCTTCCCGAGATTCTGAAACGATTCATAAAAAATAGTAAATGGAACGATCCTAATATATTAGTCGAACGTCTACAGCTCTTGCATGCCTGTAAACAGCTTGGCCATATTGGTTATGAGAAAGAGCTATTAAATATAGAAAATGAACTTCGTAAAGCTGCTATTATTGTGTAATGGGTCAACGTAGCAACACCCCCATCCCCTAAAAAATAATTTTCAACAAGTGTTATGTTTAAAAGAATTGATAAACCAAAAGAGCTGTATTCTGTGTGTCTATCTCTTGTAAAAAAATGATTAAATTGATAAACATAGTTTGTGTATATTTCTTGTTTTCTTGCATGTTCAAGCAATAGTTATGTCAGGGAAGGGATTTGAACCCTTGCTTCCTTATATATTTGGAAATTTGATCTTAAGTCAAACGCCTTAACCACTCGGCCACCCTGACAGTTACTGATTTAATTAATCTTGTTGGACATTAGTGTTTACAAAACTTTTCTTTTCCCCACTATATATATGCTCAACCACTTTTTGGTTTTTCAATGCTGATTTTTGTTTTGTTTCAATTTTTTTTCACTAACATTGCAGTTATCAGTATTGCAAACTGCGTGTTTAATATAGGGTTAAAGGCATTAAATAAATCACAAGCCTTACAGTAGTTGCATATGATGTATGACATGCAACATGTTATTCAAAATTTCAAATAGAGCTGTGCCTTGTTAACATTAAACTCTGTTGGTCATTAAAATAACTACTTGTAAAATAATTCCAGTGTCAAATCCTATTAGCAAATAGCATATATTAAATAATCATGCCATAAAACGAGAACTTAAAAATCATTTATTGTAGGAATACCTTTAATGGGATCACCAAACCTTCAAGTATGCAATATACATTCCAGATAGTGCTGTATTTTGGTCGATAGTGCCTCCAGTGCTTACATTAAATAAGAATACAATAAACATATAAATTATAAATCATAATTGTTTTCATAAAATACCATATAATAAATATTTTCACACCAACGAATGACCATTTGAAAATGGTTTATTGTAGAAATATCTTTAATGGAATCTCCAAACCTTCAAGTAAACCATATATGATGTGCATTCCACATAGCTACATAACCGACAGTACATCGTGGTACCAATCTCCGCCGCATTGCGCGCTCATTGTTTGTGTTGGATTTCTGTCTCATTACTAGAACTGTACTTACTGGTAAATAACCAATATAGTGGTCAAAGTGTTCCCCTGGTAGATAACCCATGTTTGGTTTGTCAATTTCTAATTGCAAGGCCAGTCAAGACCTAACAAAAATTAGTCTTAACGTATATATCCATCATCAACACCATATCATTAAACAAATGAAACCATCTTAAGGTATTTATTACATTTAATTGCATTTTAGGAATCTTGCAAACATCTTGCAACCTTAAAGAGGAAAGTATAGACAGGAATTGTGAAAAGGAAACCGTTCAATCATTTAATGTCGTTAGTGTAAGGAACCTCAACGTAAGAGGTTATGAAAGTCTACGTGAGGGTGTGGTTTTTACAGCTGAATGGCTTTTCCTGACACCCACCTCAGAGACAAGTTTATGGGAAATGAAACTCAGCTATCATGTCGAATGTGAAGCTCCTAGTCTAGGAGAAAGTCATGTTGAGGTGATTGTCTACAGGGAGTGTGGTAAACGAGACAACAACAACAACAACAAAAAGCATACATGTAAAGGGAATATTATGGAATTTTCGAGTACATGTAGTCAATTTTAATAAAAATTGGATAAATTTCATGTTTTGTACACCACTTGGCTAAATTCGGTAAATTTTAGTGAATTTTCATCTATATTCGTCTAATTTTATATGAATTTGAGGTAGTTTAAACCATGCTTAGGTAAATCAATGGAATTTCAATAAATCTGGTAGTCATTTGTTGAATTTTGCTGGAATGTTGTGTCATTTGGTCAATTTGCGGAAAATGTAGTGGATTTTAGGAAAATTTAAGGTAAATCATGGGCAAGCACTCTATTATTAGCTGAGTTTCTAATACAATTTTTGCATACCCTAGGACCAGTATTGCATTATAAGGCATGCCATGTGTTAGCGTTCTTAAAAGCCAGTGATAAAAAACAAAAAGAGGTCTTTAATTCCACCCCTGGGCGTCATATCTAGTGTCATGTAGGTTGACGATCACGGAGTCCCAGCTGAGACCGTCATTGCTTCCACTAACTTGTGCTAGGCTCCTCACTCTCTTATTTCCTGTCGACCACACTTGCTCAACTCTTGTTCTCTACCGACCCCAACATGATTAGAGTATCCGAGCCCTAGGGAGTCTCTTCCTTTTGAAACTTCATTGGCCCTGGTTTATTTATTTTTTCTGATATCCTGAGGAGGCAGCCTTGCTTTTTTATTTTCATGTTATTTCCTGTCTTTTGCCCAAGCCCCCTCAAGAAGGTAGGGTGTATTTAGCCCCACGACTTGCGATGCACTCTGCCTATGGCTACACCCTCAAGGGCTGATCAGTTTGGAAGTTGGCAACCCCAAGGGATTTCTGAGCTGAGTCCAGTTTTCCTCCTCTTTATCCATTACCTCTGGGGCAAAGCCACTCCTAGTATACTTTTTATCTGCCTTTCATGGCTCTCCTTCCTTCCAACTCCCTCAATCCTTATGCTTGAGGGTTGAGGGCCATTTTTTATTCCTTCTGTCCTTTATTTGACCAATTGTTTTCCATTTCTTATTCTAGTATATAAGCGTGTAGTAGCTTAGATTTAATTTTCATCTTTACGATGTCCCAAACCATTGAGGGTCGCTGTAGAACGCTTCTCTCTTGTCCAAAGGACAGCATGTTGAATTCCTCACTGGCTCATGAATTTTATACTTTGTTCACTTAGTTCTCATGGCTTTGAAACTGGCTGTCTGTAGCGTGATCATTATTCATTTTAACTTCAGCGTACTAAACTAATTTTAAATTAGTTAATTTTAAATTAATTATTTTAAATTAATTTTAAATTCAGATTTGTGTTTCACAGTAAACACAATGATTATTCTCCGTTTAAAACAAGCCATACCATTCTTTTTCTAACATGATAGCTTATACGTGGGCATGGAAAGTAGTATAATCATCAGCTAAGGATTCAATTTCCATTACCTACACCTCTCATGGTATGCCAATTCGTTAAACTATAGAAAACGTTTCTATATGTTCTGTTACATTATTATTTCACCATATCACCGTGTAGTGGTTAACCTACTTGGTTGTCAACCCTAAGGTCTTGGCTTCCAACCCCGACTATACCATGACATTCATTTCAAGGTTGCCATAAGCTTCACTAAGCCTTTGTCAAACCTAACAACGATCTAGTCATGTGCATAGCATGTCCGCTATCAAGCAAATGAGTAATATGAAACTTACTGACAAGGTCGCTGTGCTGTTATCAGCAAGGCACACTACGCAAACCAAAGCCAGAGTCTCTGTGCAGATTCAACACAGCGGTAGTAGGCAAGCCTATGTTTGTTTAAAAATCATCATGAATATAGCTCCACTGTCACTACAGAGGCCCCGGTTCGATTTTTTTTCACAAGGCTGCAACAGGGTAGACTGAGTCTTGACAGGTAAAACTTTTTGGGGTCCATTCGTGAACCAGGGTAAAGGGTTGGCCATTCTGACTTGTTCAACACCTCAAACCAATGTTTACTATTACTGGTGAGTTATCATTTTTTTTCTTTCTTTGGCTTTTCCCAATTATTTTGAGTCGCCGGAGCCAACCAGGCTCATTTTGGTTTTGGCCGGGGATTTAAGGCCGAATGCCCTTTCTGACGCCACGTGATTTTTTTCAAGTGAAAATTCCAACCCCCGCCGTCACCGGGATTTGAACCCCACCTGCCCGAGTAAAGACGAGCAGCTAAGCACCTGCGCCATCACGCTCCCCACAGGTTAGTTATCTATCCGCACATTAATCCATAATTACCTAATAATAATAATAACAACAATCATCCTCCATACACATGTCCATTAAAGCATGGTTTCACAAAGATGCTTATGCTTTTAGGTGTATAACACATTTTTCCCCCATAACATAACTATTTACTGTTTTAGGGGGTGAAATGATCAATCGAGGTAAAAGCCCATATCATCCCCTATTTTTTAAGCTATCACACCTAATTTTAGGATTCTTCGTTTCCTAGATAGGGATTTTTCAATTTTGGGGGGGTAGTTTCACCCCCTGCTATTTTTCATCAAAAACAAAAGATCTTAGGTTCATTTATCATTTTTAGGTGTTTAACACGTTTTTCCCCTATAACATGACTATTTACTGTTTTAGGGGTGAAATGATCCATCGAGGTAAAAGCCCTAATCATCCCCTATTTTTTAAGCTATCACACCTAATTTTAGGCTTCTTCATTTCCAAGATAGGGATTTTTCAATTTTGGGGGGTAGTTTCACCCCCCTGCTATTTTTCATCAAAAACAAAAGATCTTAGGTTCATTTATCATTTTTAGGTGTTTAATATGTTTTTTCCCCATAACATGACTATTTACTGTTTTAGGGGTGAAATGATCAATCGAGGTAAAAGCCCATATCATCCCCTATTTTTTAAGCTATCACACCTAATTTTAGGCTTCTTCATTTCCAAGATAGGGATTTTTCAATTTTGGGGGATAGTTTCACCCCTCTGCTATTTTTCATCAAAAACAAAATATTTTAGGTTCATTTATCATTTTTAGGTGTTTAACACGTTTTTTCCCCATAACATGACTATTTACTGTTTTAGGGGTGAAATGATCCATCGAGGTAAAAGCCCATATCATCCCCTATTTTTTAAGCTATCACACCTAATTTTAGGCTTCTTCATTTCCAAGATAGGGATTTTTCAATTTTGGGGGGTAGTTTCACCCCCCTGCTATTTTTCATCAAAAACAAAAGATCTTAGGTTCATTTATCATTTTTAGGTGTTTAATATGTTTTTTCCCCATAACATGACTATTTACTGTTTTAGGGGTGAAATGATCAATCGAGGTAAAAGCCCATATCATCCCCTATTTTTTAAGCTATCACACCTAATTTTAGGCTTCTTCATTTCCAAGATAGGGATTTTTCAATTTTGGGGGGTAGTTTCACCCCTCTGCTATTTTTCATCAAAAACAAAATATTTTAGGTTCATTTATCATTTTTAGGTGTTTAACACGTTTTTTCCCCATAACATGACTATTTACTGTTTTAGGGGTGAAATGATCCATCGAGGTAAAAGCCCATATCATCCCCTATTTTTTAAGCTATCACACCTAATTTTAGGATTCTTCGTTTCCGAGATAGGGATTTTTCAATTTTGGGGGGTAGTTTCACCCCCCTGCTATTTTTCATCAAAAACAAAAGATCTTAGGTTCATTTATCATTTTTAGGTGTTTAACACGTTTTTTCCCCATAACATGACTATTTACTGTTTTAGGGGTGAAATGATCCATCGAGGTAAAAGCCTATATCATCCCCTATTTTTTAAGCTATCACACTTAATTTTAGGATTCTTCGTTTCCGAGATAGGGATTTTTCAATTTTGGGGGGTAGTTTCACCCCCAAACAGGGAATGTTGCCCCAAGTGCTAGGACCCCTCATACAAGTCCCTAGCATGATTGGTTCGCGAGATATGAACAAAAGTGTCGTTAGGCCCTTTCGACAAAAATAAATCCTACATTCAAAAACGGGGCGTTACCCCCCCAGGGCTATAATACTGCCTATGGCAAAATCCCATGAGGGGTTCAGAAAATATTAACTAACGTATAGTTAAGTCCTTTTGACAAAAGCCGACCGTGCGCGCACATACAAAAAATATTACTATTTCAACCCCCGGGTAAGGGTAGTTTTTATTTTGGAGTGGATATACCCCTTCGATAGAAAAAGAGAGTTCACCACGAGTCCTACGACACCTCATACGTTTAAATCCGATTATTGGTTAGCGAGATAGTCAAAAGCCAATGACCTATTAGTTTTTATGGTTTATTTAAATACGTATTAAAAAAAACACTCATTTATAAATCATCATTTAAAAAGCCCGCTCTTTTACAAAAAAAACCAAATGCGCAGGCGTACAAAAAATAAATTACTATTTCATCCCCCGGGTAAGGGTAGTTTTTATTTTAGAGTGAATATACCCCGTCCATAGAAAAGGGGATTTCACCACGAGTCCTACGACACCTCATACGTTTAAATCCGATTATTGGTTAGCGAGATAGTAAAAAAGCCGATGACCTATTAGTTTTTTTTTGGTTTATTTCAATACGTATTAAAAAACACTCATTGATAAATCATCATTTAAAAAGCCCGCCCTCTTACAAAACCCCTCAAGTGCGCATGCGTATAAAAAACATTCGTCGCCAAAATGTTAAAAAACAACATGTTTACCCCAAATGGCCTTTCCCAATTCCATCCATTTTAAAAAATAACCTCACCATCACCTAGAGCGGAAAAAATACCATCTAAACGACCCCTCACTCGACCCTACTCCTCCCCCACCACCTAACCCTTTCCCAACATAGGCATACATATTCAAGCACGAGCGCGACTTGAGAAAACCAACACTACCCCACTACTCGCGAATGACCTTTTAGTTTTGGCCTTTTAATTAAATAAAGAGGCTATAGGAAAGTAGGGGGCATTTCTACCAATGCTAGGACACCCTGTATGTTTAAATCCCATGATTTGTTAGCGAGATATCAGGTTCGGGGCAGCTACGAGGGTGGCTCAATAAAAAGGTAAGCAGCTCCCCCACTACCCCACTACTCACGGTGGAAACTTCCACTCAGTTATTAATACTCGTGACCGGCCCTCTCTGAAATGTTAAGTGGGGTGATCTCATCTAAGGAGCAGCTGTCCCTAGCCGCTTGCACAATGTTAAGCTATATTCCTGGCTTAAAATCTCTCTCCGTTCCTTTAAGAAACTATACGTTTCTTTCATTTCTTCCTTAAGGACATTGGTTCGACCGTCATGGACCCTATGGCCCATGGGTTCATCTCTCCCCTCCTTAGGTAAATAAATTTTCGAGAATTTTGAGGAAATTTATTTCAATTTAATTTGTAGTTCCTTTCCGTCGAATCAATCATAACGTCATCCGTATTTACTGTTGTTTTTACTTCCTTTGAGTCGTATCCGGTAATTGTGTAGGTCAGGTATGCTCTGTCCCTACCCTTTCTTTCTTTCTTTATTTGTCTGGACTTTAAGTTCCCAGAACCTCATTCTCCCTTACGGGTTTGGTCTATCCCTACCCGTTTCCTTATTTCATCATTTTCTTTTCTTAACTTGGAATTTTCTTCTTCAATAAATTCAATTATTTCTTTAATTTCCCAACATACTTTCTCCAATTCGCATCCGCACTCGAATGCTTGAGCTCTATTTTCTATTTCTTCCTCATTCTTATTTATGTCAAAAGCGGATTCATCTCTAAATGTTTCCATGACCAGGGCTTGTTCATTTTCTTCATCAAAATCTTCGGGAGGGTAATATAATTTCAAATTTGCTGAATTCATGGTCACTTCGTGATCTGTCTCACAGTGCCGAATTCTATATGCGTTATTCCTCAAATCTCTGATTACCTGATATGGTCCGTGGTACATTTTCTGGAACTTCTTGTACACACGGTTCCCTGGATCCGAAATGGCTGGTCTTTTCACTAACACCATTTCTCCTGCTAATAATGGTCGATGATACCTCTTATGCCTATTTCTTCTCTGCCTCCTGTCGGCTTGAGCTTTTAGATGCTCAAAGGCTCTCCTAATTCGTACATCTCTTCCCGGCTGAGCGTCTGCTGGTCTAGGAATTACCAGATTCCAAGGTCTTTCTGGTTGCTCATTCCGATGTAACGTTATGGGTATCTCTCCTGTGGATTCATGGATTGTATTATTTATACAAAATTCAATAATATCCAAAATATCTATCCACTTCCAATTTTCTTCGGCACAGTATATTCTACAGTACTTGGCCGTTTCTCTCATAACTCTCTCTACAGGGTTTGCCTCAGGATGGCGAATACTTGACAAAATTTGACGTATTCCAAGTCTTTCTAATTCTCGTCTGAACTCTACACTGGTGAAACAACTGCCGTGATCCGACAACAAGTTCTCAGGTTTCCCCAGAATCGGTATCACTTTTTCTTTAAGTCGTTTTAACACCTGTTTGGTACTAGTCTTCTGTATGGGAGCAAGGACAACCATTTTAGTGAAGACATCCATAGCCACCATTATGTGTCGATTTCCTCTTCTTGCCTTTGGCAAAGGTCCAAAATTATCAATAGATATGATTTGGCCAGGCCTTTCGGGCAACAATGGTATAGGCTTCTGTCTCATCAGAAATGCATTAGGTTTAATCCTTTGACATAGATCACATGTCTTTAACGTGTCCCTTACAGTTTCTCTCAGTCTCGGCCATATAAATGCTTCTTTCAGCATCGAGACTGTTTTGTCGACTCCCATATGTCCGAACGATCTATGGGCTAACCATACTATTTTCCTCTGCAAAATTGCAGGTACAACAATCCTTAACTTCGTATGGTCAGAGTCCACAAACTTATATAATAACCCATTATAAAACGTGTAGTCCTGTGCTATCTTCTCAGCTTCCGTGTACGCTGGTGTTCCTCTTATCAAGCTTCCCTCAAGGAATGATATGAGCATGTTCATCCATGGATCCTCCCGTTGTCTTTGACTAATGCTTCTTAACTCATTAAGAGTACGCTGATCCCTGTCTTCCAAATCTATAGCCATTACTTCCTCTTCTATGGACTCTGGCTGTCTACTTAAGTAGTCTGGAACTATGTTTTCCTTTCCTGGGCAGTACTCTATCTTGACATCAAATTGTTGAATATATAAAGCCCAACGCATCAACCTTTGACTGGATAAATCAGTCTTCATCAAAAAGGTTAAGGCTTTATGATCCGTCCTTAGAATGACCTGAAACCCATATACGATCTTTCGCCAATATTGCAACGCGTGCAATATCGCTAATAGCTCGATCTCGCTGATCGTATAATTTTTCTCGTGTGGTTTCAGTCTCCTACTTGTGAAAGCTAGATAGTTCTTCTTATCAGGGTTTTCCGGGTTCTCCTGATATAGCATTGCCCCTATTCCAATCTGGGATGCGTCTGTCTGAATAATAAATCTCTGATTAAAATCAGGATATCCTAGCTTCACGCAATTTAAGAGCATTTCCTTGGCCTCCACGAATGCTTTCTCTGCTTCCTCCGTCCATTTCCACTTGCCCCCCTTCTTCAGAAGGTCCTGTAGTGGTGCAACAGTTTTGGTGTATGATGGACAATGTCCTGAGAAGAACCCAATCAATCCCAAAAACTGGCGAACGTTCTTCACTTTCAAAGGCCTTGGAAAATCCCTTATCGATTCCAATTTGCATGGATTTGGTTTAACACCATCCTTATCAATCACATGCCCTAAAAATGTCACTTGCCTTTGACAGAAGTTCGACTTCTTTAAATTTATCTTAAAATTTGCCCTTCTTAGGTCTTCTAATAATTTCTTCAAATTTTCTAAATGTTCCTCAATGTTCTCTGAGGTAAGCAAAATGTCATCTACATATCGGATAGTGCACTCTTTCACTTCCTCTGACAGGTTTCGATCCAGCGCTCTTATTAATGCCGATCCTGCAGTCTTTAATCCAAACGGACATCTTCTAAAGCAGTATGTTTGTTGATCGAACTGAAATCCAGTCAACAAGCTGGTTTTCTCTTCCAGTTCGAGATGATGATACGAAGAAGTCATGTCAATATTTGTAAAAATCTTCTTGCCTTTAAATTTCCTCAGTATTTCTTTTATGGGTGGTGCCGAATCATTTTCTGGTATGATTTTTGCATTTAGATTTCTGGCATCTAAACACACCCTTACTGAGCCATCCGGTTTACTCACAATCACTAATGGACTAACATATGGTGTCGCCATCTTTTCTATAACACCTGCATTCATCATCTCCTGCAGTGTCTTCTTGGTTTGTGGGTAATGTTTTTCCGCAACCGGGTATGGTTTTTGTTTGAACGGTGCCCAATCGTTGACTTGGAACGCGTATTTAAAATTTTCAATCTTCCCTGGCTTGGAATCAAATACGTCCCTATAATCCAATAATAATTTCTTTAACTGTTCCTTAATTTCGAGGCTGACTTTAGCTTCCTCCACTTTTCCTGACAGGTTGGTCTCGAACTCATTTTCCACATTATCTTCGAGTTCTATGTTGAGGACTTCAAATATCTTTTCTATGTCCTTATAATCTTCCTCAATCACTTCTTCCATGTGCCATACCTGTTCTGCTATTTTCGCCTCCTGATCCTGTAGGTTAATGTTTTGCTCATCCACATCCTCTCTTTGAATTCTAATGCAGTTTTGCGCTAGGTCTATAATGACCTTGTTCTCACGGATAAAATCAATACCTAATATGACATTATACGGTAATTGATTTACCAGCAAAAAGCACTGCGAAATTTCAGCGTTACCCATGATTAAATCAATGTACACCTGAAATTTACATGTCAAAGATTTTTCAGGGATAATTCCCTTAATCTTTACACTTGATGTGGGAATCTTTAGTACTCGGCCCCTTGTTTCCAATTCATTTAAAAGGGTTTGTGTAATTAGACTTATTGTGGATCCAGTATCAATCAATGCTCTGACCAGTAATCCTTCTATCCTAAGCATAATTATAGGTAGTTCTCTTTTAACAGGTGGGATTCCTTCCACATCCTCGTTAATTAGTTCATCTGGTCTGGCTATCCAATTTACAATTTCTACCTCCTCCCAGCTCCTGGTATGTTTCCACTTTTGACAATTTAAATTTGGAGTTTTTTTTTATCCTGAGGGCTCCCTTTTCCCTCATTCTTTAGCTGAGCTTGTAGTTCCAAGCTTTGAGCTCCGTCTAGTCGGTCGGGTGATTTCCTGTTCTTGATTGCCTCACTCCAACGGACTTTTTGCCTATCAGGTTCATCTGGTCTTTCGTTCATATAACGAAGACTCTCCTGATATCTTTCCTCTATTTCGGCCCGATATTCATCATCCCTCTCGTCTGGCCTTACATTTCTCCTGGGATAATTCTCCCATTTCTTTCTATTATCCGGCCTTTGCTGGTTATTGTTATAGGGTCGGCTTTGCTGTTGCCTATAACCCGTCGTTCTAGGATTTCTTCCTCGATATCCTCCCCTGTAATATGGCTGTATCCTTCTAGGCTCCTGGTGCCCATACTCTCGATCTCGTCCTGGAGTATCCGTACTGGTGGACTGATTCCTGGTCGCTGGTTTTTCTCCAGTTTCCTGACTGCTGGCCATGTGTACTTGCTCAGTTTGTCTCTGATGCCGAGGTGTTACGTGCGAAGTCGTCATATCTAACTGACGTAATACGCTTTCCACTTCCACAGCACTTCTGGCTTTGGATGAGATTAGCAGCCTCTGAATCTCATGTGGAAGCTGTCTTGCAATGGCGGCACACAGGTCGTTTTCTGCCGGAGCAATATCCAGTTCGCGGAATTTACACAGCTGAGCGGTGAAAAATTCCGAGTATTTAGTCGGTGCATTGGTGCTGTACTTCCTAGAGTACAGATCTAGCCTTAAGTTTTCTTGGACATCTGCTGCCCAATATCGCTTTAAAAATGCTTCCCTAAAGCCTTCCACCGTATCAAAAGTATATCTAAAGCTTCTGAACCAGGTGAGACAATCACCTGCCAACAGCTTTTCAATAGCTCTCAGTCTCCGATCCTGAGGAACCTTCATTTCATTTAGATACTCTGCCACTTCTTTTAGCCAGTATTTTGGAGTAATAGACATGTTATTACCCGTAAACTTTACTGGTCTGTCCTCATTGGATTTAATAATATTTATTATTTGGCCATTTGTCTGATTCGTGTACGGGGTTGACATCGCCATTGGATATCCTGGGATCTTATAAGGGCTCTCCCCTCCTAAGTCCCTCTCCGTATCTGTGCCTTGTTCACGGGAATCTACCCATCCTGTCTTTGGAAACTCCTCCTGATTTTCGAATTCTAACTTCCTTTCTCTTCGGGCACTTTCTTCATTTGCCATGAGTTGGATTTCCATTTGACTGTTCTTAAGTTCCGTCCTCTCCAATCGGGATCTCAATTCATTCTGAATTCTTTCTTGATTCATTTTAATATCTTCCTCTATCTTTTTGAGTTGAAATTTCTCATCCCTGAAGCTATCCCTAAATCCATTTATTTGGTCTTCTACCTCTTTCTTAATGATCTTAGCATGTTGGTCTATAATTTCTGGCTTAACGTCACCTATGGTCTCCAGGCCCTCTCGTATCTCCTTTATTTGCTTCTCCACTTCTTTTCGTCCTTTGACCATATCTATTTTCATTCCTTCAAGCCTTCCCTCGGTCTTCTCTTGACTCTTATACAACTTCATCATTTCATCTTGGACCTGACTAATTTCCTTATTGGTTTTTCCTACATGAACCTTTAATGTGCCGATGGTTTCCTGAACCTCAATAATACCCTGACTTATTTCATTTATTTTATGGGTACTCTCCTTACTTTCGTTCTCTCGTTGTTTTCTTTCACTCTGGAGATGCCCCTCGTATACACCTAATCTTTGATCTATTTTCGTTTCGTATGTCTTCAAATTCTCATCTACCTGCCCGGTAAAATGATCAATCTGACCTTTCATCTCCTGAACATCCTTTAGATTTTGATTTTTCATCTCAGTTACCTCAGTCTGAACTACACCGATTTTGTCCTCGAGGGTCCCTACTTTCTCCTCAACCTTTCCAAATCGGGTTCCTAGCTTATTCACGCTTTGTTTTATTTCATCCCGGGATGCCTTACAAATATCGCTGTTAGATTTTATCTGATCTTTCAATTCTTTCTGCACATCTTGGATCTGGGTTACAAGTTTTTCCTCACATGCCTTTACATTTTTTTTACAAGATTCTTCCATGCTATTTAATTTAGTTTCTATAGCACCAAATTTATTTTCCATGGTATCAATTTTATCCCCTATACTTTTAAAATTATCTTGGCATTTATTTTGGGAATCTATCATATTTGTGTTCATAGTATCTAATTGAGTTTGCAATCCGGAATGGAATCCTTTATTTTCCTCTTTAATTTCACTTAGCTTAGTCTCCAACTTAGTGTCAAACCCTTCATCAAGAATTTTAAATTTTATCTCCATTGTCTCTACTATTTCAGCCTTCAGTACTCCATTGTTTTCTTTACTGTTGGCTTTCAGAGACTCTAACGTCTCCGTTTTCATCACTTCCCACTGTTGTTTAATGGTTTCCCCACTTTCTGTTTTCATCTTTTCTATCTCAGCCTTCAGATCCTTATTCATGTTTATACCGTCGGCTTCGATAGCTTCTAATTTAGTTCCCATGGTATCAGTCTTAACTTCGATATTTTCTAATTTAGTGCCCATATTAACACTATCAGTTTTTAGTGACTCTAAACTTTGATTTATAGATCCTAACCCTTCTTTATTTTCAGTCTGTTGGCTATCCAACTTATTCAAACTCTCATTTATAGATTCGAACACTTTGTTATTTTCATCCTTTTGGAGACTCAATGTATTGTCTATTGTTCCCAATTTATTGTTCAGGGTCTCCCATTTTTCTTTGCTATCGGCTTTTAACGCGTTCAAAAGTTCCTGCCTCTCTTCCCTATTCTCTTTTTTTGCATCTTCCGTACTTTTCGTACTTATTTTTATTATCTCGTCCCTATTCTTTTGGAAATGTTCATCCAAACACTCTTTTAACTCCATCATCGTCACCATCTTATTCCAATATAAAAATACAGTGGGCCCCTAATGCCACCACACTAGTACATGCTTGAGAGATGATACTCTGAATCCGTGTGTCCCAATTTCTTTAAAATATTACTTTGGTACGGGTATTCACTTACACCGTACCCTTTTGATAATCTTATTCAATTTCATAAAACCTTTATGGAAGTGTTTAAAATTCAAAATTTCGAAAAACCATTTTTTTCAAAAAATGAAAATTTTGATTTTTCGAGAAAACTCGGGTTTTCCCTAGGAAAACTCAGCCCTGCGTACTGGGCGCCAAAAAGAGTATAGGTTTGCTAGGGGTTTTGATAATATATATATTCAGGGCTGCTCGGTATGAGTTTCCAGGGACCCATGCGGTCAGTTAATATTTTACGTTGTAGCTTTTCCTATCATTACTTTAATTTTACATGATATGACCGACTTAAGTGTTCCTCTAGTTATTAATCCAGCACAGTATTTATATATCCCCCTGTGCCCATTTAGCAAGAAATATGCCAATCACAGTATACCAGCGTAGCTCAATTCGGGATTTCGGGGCAGCGGTAAGTTCCCCCACTCTGTGACTCACATATTTTGGATTAATTGGAGGATACACTTGCAAAAATAACAACAAAATCAACTCCTATTTAAACATATTTAATTAATAAAATTAATAGCGCTACAAACATTTAAACAAATTAATTACTGACCCAAATATCAACTGCTTGTTCCAAATGAACAAGGGATCACAAAATAAATAAACAAATATTGAATTCAAAACCTGTGGTTTCTACATAAACCATCAATTCTTACTTAATCTCACTTCCATAAAGCACTAACATTAAGTTTACATAACTCTGAGCTCTTTGGCTCCATGCATTTACATTATTACGGTGTCATTCTTGTACACCTCAAACACTAGCTTTTATATTTTCTTATTTCTCAAGAACAAATATATAATTATATTTAAAATCTCTGTTAATTATTTAATTCAATATTTTGGGCATGTCCACACATTCAGCTGTTATCATCTCTCTTTATTTCACAAACATATTAAGGTAATCAGAAAATCAATTGTGTACTCCAGAGCGTGAAGGTACTTGACACAGTCAAAAAACTATAGTTACTCCCGAACTCAGTTGCCTTCAATCAACTCGTGGAATCCCACGTCCTTACATTATTACAATAGGGATTGTTATTTATCTCTTATGTCTTAAATAGACCATTATCATATAAGAAACTACGATCTGAACCGGCAAAACGAAATATCCATCTTTAAGGACCTCGGTTCAACGCCCGGGTCGTTTACAACTTTAAACACTCCTGGTGTATTCGTTTCTCTTTAAAACAGCTTACGAGACGGTCTCAGTTCCTTCTCGCTTTAAGAAGGCTAGACTCCACTACATGGGGTGCGATTTATGACACGTTAGGGTGGGGAGACATCCCGTCTGGCCCAACATTTAGTAGCTTATTTTCAAGGCTTTCAAAACAAACCTTTCCATTCATCCAGTTCTGAGGAGACCAGGCTTTATTGTACCGTAACATTCAAACAACTATTCTTTGGTTCACAGACCATTATCATATCCTTGGCATTTATTAATTATGAGAGGGTCCTCATTGATTGGGAAGATTAAATACACATACGACGACGAAGAATTTCAGGGGCTTTTATCATAAGAAGATCCTGCATTCGAATCTCTTCAGGTGCCTCGGGAACAAATCCCTTACAGAGGGCTTATACAAAATGCGATTTAGAGTCGGCCGTGGCCCAATGACATACGCTCAATAATACCATATATTAGCTCCCTTTTTAAATACATACACAATGCCTCGTGATACCATATCACAAATAGAGGACTTACACAATTATCAATTCACTGCAATCAACTACCCTCCATAAGTAATGTACCAAGTATTTAACCACTACGCGTTCCTAGCGTGACACTTTAATATTATATTTGCGCTCATTATGCGCTATGCATTATTTTAAGCCGAAATGTCTTCCCAAGAACTGGTAAATCGCTTTAGTAACAATTCATATTATTTTAATTCACATATTAATCTTTCCATGGTCGATAAATCGCTCCCTATTTTTAAATATTCCATTGAACCTCATTTCTTACACATACGTTAAGGCTTAACGTTTTTATGTTCATATCAATTCATTTGATTATTATTTAACATTTCCATATTTAATTATTATTATTATTATCTTTATTCTTTATATAAGCTCAAAAGCTATCTCTTTCATATCTCAACTTTACTTTATTTCAATGTCTTTTATGATAATTAAATGATATTTCGCTTGCTCTTATGACATTTGTTAAATACTTTAACCCTTTATTCACATATTTCCCTACGGAATTTATTCTTTACATGATTATTCATAATTTCTCTATTTATTTTATTATTGTTCAGACCGTATTCTTGATTATTCAGTATTCATTCATTAAAACACATCCCTTTCACTCAAAACTCCGGTGAGTTGTACACAATCAATTTCTGACACCAAAATAAAAAAATGAATTTTGTACTTACATATTTTCAGATCATCCCATGATCTTAAATCTGGTGTGGCGTTTCATTTTTGGGCCCACTTCGAACTGTTTACACCATATTGAAGGTATTCATTTTACTTAAAAACACTTTTTGACCTATATCTATAACACTTAATATTGACGACATTTTTATATACTGGTGTGTCCCTTTTGAACACATAATAACACTAAAAATATTATCTAACACACAATCTTGATTATTTTACACTTCACAATGACTCGATCACTAGGCCGTATTTCTGAGCCTACACACGTGATCTTCTTAAATTCCCGTTTCCAAGGGTGAGATTTATCCGATGTCGGCTTCCTATTCTGAAGAATGCGAAGGTCCCGAAACATCTACTGTTCCCTGGAGTTCAATTCTGCTATTCCTATCCTGGATAACTGGCTATTATCTCGCTTGAACGGCTTCTCTGTAGATCTGTCTATTGATCCTAACGAGAGTCTATATGGATCGAGGTCTCCTCTAAGACCTATAGATTTATATTTTAGCAGCTAGCACTTCTTGATTCTAGTACTATTAGAATTGTTCGCCTGCTATCTGGAGCTAATGCTTATAGTCTCCTATTCTATTTATTTGAACTGTTTTTTAACGCTCCTACGTTCGAACCTTATTCTGTTCTTCCCTTTTAGGTTGCTTCAACTTAAATAACAGTTTATCTGTCTGGTACGATACTTCCGTACGTTATGATCTGTTCGTTACATTTAACGACCTATCGCCTTTAAGTCCGACGTTCGCAGCCTGCTCTGACTATATCTTGCGAATCTTCACTTTAACTTGTATACAGTCGGCCTAAATCCTATAATTAGGATTTTCCTAATACTTCACTACGGCGATACTTTAAAATTTCGTCGTGAATGCTCCTTATGGAGGCCAGCAAGTCGTTACTACTGTGACGCCTGTGGCTATTGGATCTTACTTCGGTGATGCAAAACAGCGTTTCTCCCCTCAAGGAGTATTGGTAGCTGTTATCGATGTAACGCAGAGTTACGTCCCCTCACGGACGGTCGGAATGATTACTTCTACGTCGTGGAGCAGCACTTCCCCTCACGGAATGCTCGTAGGACTGTATGCGATGTGACGTGATACAGCACCTCTGGCTGTCTGAATACTGCATGATTGGCTTGGAAACGCCCGAAGCTTTATACTGTTTTACTACAAAAAAATAAGACTCAAGCCTTTCCTGTGGTCAACTTCTAAAATAATGGTGCCACAAATATAAAAATTATATCTTCCGGAAGCTTGTCTTTTCAATGTCTAATGATCTTATTGCACCTCAGAATCGATCGTGCAATTCGGAGATATTAATTAATTTCTCGTCCTCAATTGTGTGGGTGTTGCATTCTTTTTGATCTCTCCCCTCCACAGAGGCTTAGGTAATTCCCCTATGACGTCGTCTTACGTCGGCAGTTTATTTCTGCACAATTATTACATGGTTTCTCTATACTGAAAAATCTCTCATTCAAAATGGTTCACTGTACTGTGCTTGTTTACTCATTATTATGCTCGTAAACGTGTTAATTTTAATTATTCCTCTTCTGGTGCGTATGCGACGTTGTCAATTTCCAGCCACGTCAGCTTGAATTCCGATTCAGGCTTCTCTTTCTATCACGGTGGAAACTTCCACTCAGTTATTAATACTCGTGACCGGCCCTCTCTGAAATGTTAAGTGGGGTGATCTCATCTAAGGAGCAGCTGTCCCTAGCCGCTTGCACAATGTTAAGCTATATTCCTGGCTTAAAATCTCTCTCCGTTCCTTTAAGAAACTATACGTTTCTTTCATTTCTTCCTTAAGGACATTGGTTCGACCGTCATGGACCCTATGGCCCATGGGTTCACTATAAATGCTTAAATTCCTGCTTTTCACATATTAGCACATAAAAAGACATAATATTTACATAAAAAAACAATATGCTAGATCTTTCAGTTTATTGCATTTTTGTTCTGTGTTACTTCAACGGTGAAGAACCCGTGAGCTATCTAATCGTCATGCAGAGCGTATGTCAGCTTGTAACTGTGTTATTCTTAACTTGTCGCCCCGTACCACTCACTGTGGAAGCCGGCGATTTCCAGATAATTTTACTTCCATGGGGGCGTTCTGTTCTACCAACCATGTGGGAAAGCAATCCAGGCTGAACAGCGATCTCAAGTTACACAACACCTCAATGGCAAGAAACATACCGTATTGCCGCAGTTTCGGACCTCCCGAAGAAGTGTTTCGCAATAATCGTCGGTCATTTGTGATGGACAACCTGAAGATGTATCTCATTGTGTATTGTAATTGTTCAGCAGTCAGTGAAACATAGCATAAATTGCATTCGTGAGTACTGCAAATTGCTTATATTCACATTAATAAACTAAATTATAATTAAATATTTTTACTTTTTTGTCACATATTTTAGGTATTTATAATACATAAAAAATAAATATTTTCCCGATTATTAGCACCTAAAAATCCGAGCCCTAGTAATGAATGAATCCCCCATCTATAGCGGCGAGGATGTGCTCTAGTGCCATTTCGTCCAGCAAAATATTTGCTTGAAAAACGTGCCATTTCGTACAGCTCGGTTCTACAAATTATTACAAAAATAATGAGTGCCATCTCGTTCAGACGAAATGTTGACAAGGGTTGAGGCACTGCAGGTAGTCGGAGGTCTATGACCCCTGTGCTTACGTGCACAACTACAGGTTG
Source organism: Meconema thalassinum (assembly GCA_946902985.2). NCBI lineage: Eukaryota > Metazoa > Arthropoda > Insecta > Orthoptera > Tettigoniidae > Meconema > Meconema thalassinum. The sequence goes on from OX336389.2 coordinate 1,330,553,298, forward strand.
TGGGATATCCATAACTGGCTGTGAGATTTTCCACCCACTCCTGCCACGTCTCGAGGCATTGAAACGTTTTTGAGGAACGTCTCCTACATAATTAAATGTATTAAGAGGAACAAAAAAGTTACTGATTTGCATCATCGGACAACGCAATAGCTGCTGCATACCTTGTACACACTGTATATATTTGTAAATAGACACAAAACTTGACAAGGCTGAAAGGCCACTTTTTGCATTGCCAGTTTTGGTTTGTGTTTTAAATCAAACCATTGTAGTAATGTGAAAATTGGCTGAACGTGACTTCATAGCAGTCTCGAGGAACGCAGTTAATAGTGAGTATATTATCTTATATTTAATTCCGTTAGGAATGTTTTGACCCGTGGACAACTTTGTTTTAATATAAGTCCGATTTTGATGATTGAGGTGTCAAATTAAAGGGAACTTTTCCTAGATGTTTTGAAAGGACATGATTTCCCTAAATTCTCCCCAAAGCCCTTCAAAGTTCCCATGTAATTTTAATGAATAAATAAATATTCCTGCTTGATATATGATAAGATATTTATTTAAACAGATGTTTTAGTAATGCAACATTGGATATATTTTAATTATCACCTGATTTGTGAAAATATTTGTTTTTATTCTCACTATGTTCTTTACATTATAAGCATTTCATTGTGCAATATAGTCGACTGGTGGCAAACGAGCGGAGAGAGTTACGTCCATTATTACAACCATCAAAAAATTACTTATTTCGTACAGGAATCGCAATGAAATGAAACAGTTATTGTAGACCTGTCAAACTGTCAATCATAGGCGTTTGGACGAAATAGCACTTGTGGGCCGGTAGAGAGTTAACCACCTGCCCCTGTTCGTGGAATTTGGACGAAATGGCACGACACGGAGGATATGAACGGTGCCGGTTACCGAAGCCTGTCGCAATCCCCTGGGGCAATGATTAAATGAATGACAGACGAAATGAAATGTCAGTGGAGAGTGTTGCTGGAATGAAATTGTGACAGGGAAAAACGGAGTTCCCGGAGAAAAACCTGTCTACCTCCGCTTTGTCCACCACAAATCTCACATGGAGTGCCCGGGATTTGAACCAATGGGTCCGAAAGTAATAATATTAAAATTAAAATAATAACATTAATGAAATCTCTCCCCTGGATGAAGGCGGTAAATACAGTGCATGTACAGTAACTTGAAATACTGGAAACGCGGGATATTGAACACAAGTTGGTCAGCACGATTGTACCCTATATTGTGAAAGGTTATTCTCGTATGCTGAAAAGAATTTACATGAGATTCTCTTCGGGATTAGGGATTAACAATCGTGTTGACCGACTGAAAAACATCAAACTTCGTTTACTAAGGAAACACTGAAAATGGCTTCAAACTCCATAATATTGAACAGAAGGTTATCACGGAGAAGGTAGAGGGAACTTACTAAACAGGCTCACAACTCTCATTCGAAAAGAAAGAAAAACGAAAAAAAATTACGAGCCTTACAGTAGTCGCATATGATGTGTAACATCTGACATAGAAGAAACCTCATGTTAAATTGTTCGTACACCGGTATTTTATACTATTATTGGCACAAATAATAATCTATTGTAAAAGGGAGTGTTTTACAGATATTGTAGTTTATAATACGGAACTCATTTTATTAGATGATTTGTAGCTTCCACCAGCACTAGCCTAAATAAAGAATACATATGGATCAACTAGATTAATAGACGCGACACCGCTCATAACCTTAAATTCCTTATAAACAGGACCCCTCTTGATTCACAGACCAACACGTAATGTCATATTGATTCTGTTAAAATGAGTCATATTGATATGATAAATATCGTTTAAAATGATAATCTGGTAGCAAAAATATCTACCCAGTCCGGGAATCGAACCCGAGATCTCAAGATTCAGAGTCATAGGCGCTAACCCCACGGCTATTTCGACTACGGAAATAATGTGCACAAGATGGTGACTTAATTCCACGTTCCAATAATACTGCATTACGGAATTAAGTTTCATTTATATTTTGCTCGTTTCGATAATGTTCCTGCGTGAAATTGAGTTTAGAATGCCTTATGAATGGGCCCTCTTGTGAGTAAAGAGAATGTATTCCGCAATAGTTCATGAAGGCTTGCTCAATTCTCGTATAACCACAACGATTATATTATATTGATGACTGCATTACCGTTATGTGGGTTCATATTTGAATAGCCATTGTGCAGAAACATAATACCGGCAATGCCGACTACTTACAATGTTTGATATTAAGGCATTTTACCATTTAAATACTGATACGAAGACTTCGAACGTGTACCATGTGCTTTGTTTCAATCACTTGACACCAGAGTTCGCATGAGCGTTTACCGTTCAGTATGTCGTATACATTCCACATGGCCGAGAGTACGTCATGGTATCAATTTCCGACACAGCGCGCTCATTGTTTCTCTTACCACTGGCTGCTGGATCATACCACTGCCAGCTGGATCGATCGATCGAGTTGGCAGTGCGTCTTACATTTCCGTTCGATCCACCACTGCCAGATGGTGCCACCTCGATCTTTCCGATCCACTTCCGTCCCATTTTTCAAAATCACTCCCACAAAAATATCCAGTAACCGAGTGGAAAGATGTTACACATCAAAAAACTTTGCGGTAGGAATATCATCAAAACTGTCAACACCTGAGCTATCCCTACATTGACATACTACCTTTGGTCTAAAAAGATGGTCCAAGACAGAGTTAGTAGACATTGTATGAAAGACAAGAAAAACAAACAGAGTCCTCAACCCGAAATCTGCAATTGAGCCCAAGACATTACCTCGGTGTCAAGGAGGCAGAAGTCTCATCAGCACCATGATAAACAGGTTTGTTTACTGGGGAAAATGTTTTCGTGAAAACAAGTAAGTTCATCCCTACACCGAGCTGCTGTCTCTGCAGACAACAAATACACACCTCTAGAGTTTCACCTCAGTGTACTTGATTCCTGATCCCAACCTGAGAGAGCAGTGGGAACATGAAGCCCTTCATGACAGACACTCCAATGATCATAGCCAAGCATCGTGCAGTTTGTAGACAATGGAGCATCGAACATTTGGACGAATCGTAGGGGCTTGTTTCCAAAAACTGGAAGAGTTTTATCAGCAATTCAGGTCCACATTGCGCCGCCAAATAATTACATGAAGTACTTTGAAAGTATGAAAATACTAAGGGTGATGCATGCAGACTTTATCACTGTGCTACTGGGACGATACAAAAAACAACATCAGGCTATAAATTCCAAGCCAACAGATACTACACCCAAAGTCACAATCCTGCCACAAAAATCATTCACTGCAAACTTGCTCGGAAACATTAATTAAGAGATTCGATGACACCATACTATAAGTTACACCCACAAAACACAAAACAGATACAAACGTTCCATCATCCTTGTGGACACAATCCAACACATGCATTTGATCGACATTGCTGTGCCAGATACATTACTGTACACACGACATGCAACACGTGTACAGCCAAAAACATCAGGAAATACAGTGAGTTGGTATCACTTTGCCCTCTCAGCAACAGGAGTTTTACCGACATCTCTGAAGAGAGACTTGCGGGCAATGGATCTTCCCATCAGCACAATGATACATTTACAAAAATATGTCATTCTGAATACGTTTTTAAACGTTCCGGCCATATAGTGGATATAGACGATCATTACCTTGCATTAAAATGCCATTGGTGATCGTTTCTCTAACACTGGGAGCATATATAGCAATAGCCTACAGAAAAAGACACGGATAGTCAGTCTGAAAGACGGGACTTTATATAATTTAAAATGCTAGCTGCCGAGTACAAAGAAGGCAGTGCGAGAAAAGAGTTTCAAGATTTTATTTTATTTCTTCACTGCCTACTTGATTGTTCTCACACTGCCTTCTTGAAACTCTGTTCTCGCACTGCCTTCTTGGTACTCGGCTGCTACATCGTACTATGACGTCTCACACCTCAGTGCATTCTAGGTACATTTCGTCCCGTCACCGTAACGTAACGCCAGACCTCAGCGTAACGACGAAGTCGACAAGATCATTTAAAATGATGAAATCCACCCAGTGGCTCTCGAGATTACCCGTGCCGTGACATCCAGGAATCGGGGATTTTTGTCTTATACTAACGAGCTAGAGATTGTCGGGGAACACATGCACCAAGCGGTACTATGACGTCACACTCCTCAGTGCATCTGGGTACATTTCGTCCCGTCACTGTAACGTAACGCCAGACCCCAGCGTAACGACGAAGTCGACAAGATCATTTAAAATGATAAAACTTATTCAAAGCGGAATATACTGGGACCAAGAAATATTTACGGATGAAATGAAATGAAAATCCACAGCCTGCTTCCAGTCTCCGACCGGGTCAGGAATGGAATGGATGAAGCCCCCATCTAGCGGCGAGGATATGGGCTGTGCCGGCTGCCGAGGCCTGACGCACTCCTCTGGGGCAATGATTAAATGAATGACAGATGAAATGAAATGATAGTGGAGAGTGTTGCTGGAATGAAAGTTTGACAGGGAAAACCGGAGTACCCGGAGAAAAACCTGTCTGCCTCCGTTTTGTCCAGCACAAATCTCACATAGAGTGACCGGGATTTGAACCACGGACCCAGCGGTGAGAGGCTGGCGTGCTGCCGCCTAAGCCACGGAGGCTTTACGGATGAAATAAAACTATTAAATGTTACAAATTACTTACCATGTTTCTTTAGTCCTGTTTTTGGGACATTATCGTAGTACAAATGCCTATAGCTCGAAGCAATTTCACGCATGGATAAGTTTTCCCCTTCATCCATTTCCATAAATTTCGTTCATTATTGACGACACGTACATCCTCTCCTCTTTAAAATCGGTACAGGTATGATGCAAAGGTCATTTTCAAACTGCTTAAATGCGGAAAGGGTTCAAATGCTGGACCAAATAACAATTTCTAGGAAAGAAAAGAAAATCCAGTTGCTTCATCATCGGCGGGAGTAAATTCGTTTCTTCGAGTAACTTAGACAGCTAAGACCCTAGACCCAGCATAAGTTCCGCGTTATACAGTGAGATTTCAACAATTATATCGACAGTTTGTTTCCGTTCCACCTTAATCAGATTCCGCTATATACAACATAAGACATGCCAAGTGGGTTGGATAATGTTCGTTCACATTGAACAAATTTCCCCTTTATTCCTGTTCCGCCTTGAGCAAGCATTACTGTAATAGTAATAATAATAATAATAATAATAATAATAATAATAATAATAATAATAATAATAATCTATTAGATCCAGACGACCACATGAATCCAAGGACGACTGCCACCCAGCTCATATGCTGCGGAATACTGGAACGCGGGACTGTCACGTGGTCACCCCAATCGCAATATCTTGGTTTTAGACAATGGTGTGCTACTTCTCATATTAAGCAGCTACTCAATGGTCCTCACTAGGATGCATGCATCCCGTTCCAACCCTTATTACAGATTGAAACAACGAACCTAGAGCATGCTAGGTAGGCCTATGAAACAAATGTGCTATACCTGCACCACGGGCCCAACCTATAATAATATTAATAATAATCATCACGGTATGGGGAGCCTCCGTGGCTTAGGCGGCAGCACGCCGGCCTCTCACCGCTGGGTCCGTGGTTCAATTCCCGGTCACTCCATGTGAGATCTGTGCTGGACAAAACGGAGGCAGACAGGTTTTTCTCCGGGTACTCCGGTTTTCCCTGTCACAATTTCATTCCAGCAACATTCTCCCCTATCATTTCCTTTCATCTGTCATTCATTTAATCATTGCCCCAGAGGAGTGCGACAGGCCTCGGCAGCCGGCACACTTCATATCCTCGCCGCTAGATGGGGGCTTCATTCATTCCATTCCTGACCCGGTCGGAGACTGGAAGCAGGCTGTGGATTTTCATTCATTTCATCACGGTATGTGCTTTCATTACCGGTACCTAATTCTAGAGCAGAGGTAGGCAACCTTTAAATATGAGCATTCTGCTTTCCAGACGTCATATAAGGCGACTAGTTAAAATTGCATTTAAAATTGAACCCGTGTTCATTAATACTAGTCTACTTATCCGGGATTCTGCGTTACATTATTCTAGGACTTATTTCTTTGTAAATGCTTTAACATCTCATTGGCTTGTAATTGGTAGTTTTTGTCTCATAAGCAAACATCGCGATATCGCTGAAACTTACCACAGATGGTGAAGGTAAACTTCCTCGAAATAAACATATAAAATTCTGGTGTGAGGGCTGGAACGGCGTACACCGAGTTTCATGGAGCAACAACCCTGAGAAGAAGTGGATTCAATTCTCACGCCAAACATCATAGGAGTGGCTTCCCCAATGCCCTTCCGTTCCAATAAATTACAAATAAGCACACTACTACTAATACCACAGACAGATTCTATACGCATTCAAGTAGGCTACACGATGTCCAAATTCCTTGACCAAAGAAACTAAAAAGGACATAAGAACTACTAGTTTCCAGCTAGCTTGGTAATTTCAAGCAATTTCTCCAAAAAAGTCTTTGTAAGGTTGACAGTTGAAAAATAGAAGAGCTCATGGTTGTAAGAATAGAGCAGTCAAACGTCCCATCGCATCGCTGGAATTAGAGCAAGACACTAGTTCGATTCCAGCGAGATGACAGAGAAGCTATCGAAATATTAAGCAGGTTGCTAATATCTGGTACACATTACAACTCATGGATGTTACGTCCGACAGCTGTTAGACCCATCACAATTGGTACAATCGTGTTGACCGACTGAAAAACATCAAACTAAGGCAACACTGAACAAGTAGTTCCGTGAAGAAATAAACAGCCTATTTTCGTATATCTTACTTACGATTATTGCCTCTATCAACTTACAAAGTTTCAGTTTAATTCCTGTAATAGACTCGTAGATATTGAGAACCGTCTAAATATTTCGGATGGTCGCCATTTTGGATTTTTATGTATGTAGGTCATAGCGCTATGTAGCATTACATGAATATTATTGTGTAAGCGTGTTCATTCAAACTTCAATCGCATGAATAGGTCACAAGAAATAATAAGTTAACGAGATTTAAAAATTTCGCACAGCCGCCATCGAGTAGTTATGAAAACAATTGAAATATATTAGATGTCAGTGGATTAAAATTTGTATAGTCATTCACCCCTCCAAGTTTTACTGTGCTCGGATGGTTAAATCATGGTAAAAGTCCATTAAAATACTTAAATATCGCGTAGCGCCATGTTAAATTTGTGCTCACCCGGTTATTGAAAGTCCCATAGGTGAACTTATGTTCATAGCCTCTATCATCATACAAAATTTCAGTTTAAATGCCGTCATAGATTAGTAGATATTGAGAATCGCCTAAATGTTTTAGATGGTCGCCATGTTAGATTTTTATATACGTAGGCCAGAGAGTAATGTATTATTACATGACGATTATTGCGTAGGTACACTAATCAAACGTTGACTTCGATCACACGATCAGGACACAAGAAATTAAAACCTAATATTACAATTTTGCACAGCCACCATCTTGAGGCTATGTAAATAATTGATCTAAATTAGATGTCAGTGCATTGCAATGTGAATAAACATTTGCTGTACCATATTTCACTGCACTCGGATAGTAAAATCGCGAGAAAAGTCCATCTACATGCCCGTAACCTGCTGATTTCAAATATGTTACTCGATTCTGGAATCGTTCGTTCAAACTCCTGGAACTTAGAAAGCGTGGGTTTCAGAATTCACAGGCTCGCCAGGAATATAGGGGATTCACACATCTTGGTCTCCCACCACTCGTTGGCCCTTGCGTGAGCATATTTAATTTTGGTCTCTAAGTGCGAAGTTTATGTAATTCACTTACACATATGACTTTTATTCTTTCATAATTAGGATCTTATATTTATTAACCCCAGGCGTCGTCTCATTTCCGCGTAACTGTTCCAAATCAGCTGTAATCATCCATTGATTAAAGTCACGTGCTTTATGTGGTAAGAGATCGTACCACCTAGTCTGGCCACTGAGGAATTGGGGTTCCCCTTTACAGAGCGCAATCAATGGGCCTTTGTTCATATGAGCCGATAGCAGGATTGCTTCGCCTCTTGAGCGCACTTCTCCAGCCTACATTCTGACCAGCTTCAATGCATTGAAAACATTAACTTTCGCTGTATAGGCCTACTGTATTTTATTGCAGATGAATCTATTTATCCAGCCTAGATCAATAGGGTTCAATATAAACCTCTGATGTCACTACAAAAATACTGTATATCACAGAACTACCATGTTCACAGAAGTACACTAGTACCGGTAAAATGTATAGTATGGACTCCATGCTGGATTGTTTTAATTATATTATATGATATGGAATTATATGTCAGCAGATGAATATTATAATCGTGGCTCATTATACCAACCTACATATCTATCGCTAGTTTAGTTCACAAAAAATATAAACGTGATTTTAAAAATTTAGCTCAGCCACCATTCTTTAGTTCTCATAAAAAATGAATAAAATTTGACGCGAATATATTAAGTCTTGTATGAAGATTTGCCGTGCTGAGTTTCACAGCGCTTGGATAATTAAGTCGCAAGAGAGATCCATATAAATGCTTAAATTTCGCGTCACCGCCATGTTGGATTTGTGTTCATCAGGTTATTGAAAGTCCCGTAGAAAATCGTAAGTTTATTGCTTCTATCAGTGTACAAAATTTCAGTTTGATTGCTGTAATAGATTCGCAGACATTGAGAACTGTCTAAATAATTTGGATGATCGCCATGTTCTACAGTATATGTAATCCATAGCGTAATGCACTAGATGAAGATTATTGCGTAGGCCCATTATTCAAACGTTCACTTCGATCGCATGGTTAGGACATAGAAATAAAAACTTAATTTTAAAAATTTGCAATACCAGCATCTTTCTTCTATGAGAACAATTTAATTGAATTGCATGCCATTAGATTAAGTCCTGTGTAGACATGTAGGGCTAGGTTTTACTGGGCTGGATTGATTAAATCTCACGGAAGTGCTATTTATTTTTAAGTCACTTGGCCACCGCTTAAGTGTTTCAGCATCACATAGCCGAACTTGCCTTATTATTTTCTATCACCATACAATACTTTAGGGTGATATCTGTAACAGTTTCGGAGATAAGCTAATAGAATGCCAGTGAAATATTTCGTACGGCCGCCATGTTGGATTGGTAGAATATATTACAATTTGAAAGGTACGGTGGGGTCAGACAAAATACAGTAGTAGGCTATTGTGTTCTAACCAAGTTTCATTGAAATCGCTCCAGACGTTTATATTTTATTAGACACACACATACGCACGCACACACGGACAAATGGGTTTAAGTCAATTCTGAATATTCTGATCTCATAAGCTCATTTTTGTATTTGATGAAAATAGGCTAAAAGATGGAATACAAGCAGTCGCAGTTTGATAGCTTGATATTCTTCTTCTTTTTTTCTTTTTCTTCTCATTATTAGCAATGTTCTGATTAGTGTGACTGCATACTAATATACGGCAAGCGCCAGGTTGCTGTAGCGTTGTAGTGATAGTATTAACAGTTGTAATTTGTTTTTCCATATAACTGGAATCCAATATAGGGTTCAAATCGACTAAATTATACGTGCTGGGAAAATATTATTAAACACAAAATAGAAGAATAATAACAATGGGTTACATCGATAATTCGCTCTTGTTAGAGCAAAAGGGCATAAGTCAAAGAAATAGCAAAAATGAGATTATGCAATTGAATCGGTGGGATCCATATCAAGTAGAGCTCATAAATGAGTTGGAAATGGTACAAAGAAAGGCCGCTAGATTTGTGCTCAGTGACTTTAATCCCAGGAGCAGTGTGAGCCGTATGTTAAAGAAACTTGGGTGGGAATCACTTGAGGCTAGGAGGATGAAATCTTGACTGCGCTATGTACAACACGTATACAAATCAACCAGCATGGGGTGAGCTTAGCAAACGTATGGGAAAGCCCACTTACATGGGTAGGAGCGATCATCCTTTCAAAGTTAAGGGCCGACCACAGCGAACAAATTATGGTAAATATTCTTTCGTAAACCGTGCCATTGATAATTGGAACTCTCTACCTGCCGCAGTCTTAGAGCCTTTTCCCAAACATATAGGCGTGTTTCAGAAAAGACTGACTATTTGTGTAAATACTCCAGTTTAATTGTTAGTGAATTGTTATGTACAATTATTTATTTGTTATGTATATCTAATTTGCCACCGGGGGACGCACCCCCAATTGCAAATAAACGAATGAATGAATGAATGAAAAGCATTAAGTCAGATTTCACTACTTTTAAGGAGACAGATTGAACGTCATTGATAGAACAGAACTTAACAAACACACTACATTAGTCATCTTAGGTGTGGAGCAACTATTCAGGTTATATTTGTGTTAGCGGAATATTAATTTTTATTTAAGAAACATATTTTTCTAATCAATTTTCCAAAAGTGACTTAATGCCTTTCAGCTCCGTGGTCAGTTAAGTGCGGCATAAAGCCATCCAGAATGAATATATCACATGCTATTTTATTTTAAAATTAATTTGTGGGATAAAAACCACCTAAACACTGTACAAATATAATTTACAATAGGACTGTGGCACGCGGGAATCTTGCAGTGCGGCCAACATTAAGTAGCCTACGGAATACGGCGCAGAAAAGCAGCAAGTCATTGTTATGTATATGGGAAATGTGCAATGCTGAAAAACGCTTATCATGGTATTACATCCATTTCAAAATAAAGTTTTCAATGATTTTTTTTTCAATTTTTTTCTTAGTCTTCATCAGGGCCTATTCTTTAATTCACAAGAGTTTTATTGCTCTAAATGAAAAAAAAACACTCAAGTAAATAGGTCATAAATTTCCCAAAAAGTCATAACATTTTTGAAATTTTAGGTACAATTTCTGAGAACATTTTTCAAAATTTGGTCATGAGATTTTTACATGATATTTAACCACTGATACTCGACCTTGATGACTAAATTCATCTTCCTAACTTAAATAGATTTCAGTAAAAAAAATATCACCATACTCAAAAAAATCGGCCAAATTCCAAAAAATTAAAAAAAAAAATCTTCGAACCTATTTCAGTTAGGAAGATGAATTTAGTCACCAAGGTCGAGTATCAGTGGTTAAATATCATGTAAAAATCACATGACCAAATTTTGAAAAATGTTCTCAGAAATTGTTCCAAAAATGTCAAAAAATGTATGACTTTTTGGTAAATTTATGACCGATTTACTTGAGTGCTTTTTCATTTAGAGCAATAAAATTGTTGTGAATTAAAGAATATGCCCTGATAAAGACTGAGAAAAATTTGAAAAAAAAATTAATTGAAAACTTTATTTTTAAAGGGATGTAATACCATGATAAGCGTTTTTCAGCATTGCACACTTCCCGGTTCCCTGAATGCTTTTCTCTTCTGATCGTACAACATGTAGCAGTGGTCTCTGGCTTAAACCCACAAAGCAAATTGCTTTGTGATGGATTTTGCCTTGCCAGTGAGCTTCCGTCCTTTTTCTCCTGCTGGTAATATGAAAATGTTTTGTGAGTGGCTTAAACAGAAGGCTGACTTAATTCTTTCCTATGCCGTTCCAAAGCCGTTGGGTCAATATTTCAGAATAATAATTCTTAAAAAAATGACCATTTTTGATTTAATGTTTTTCAGCTCCGACCGATTCAATTGTTTGGTAGGGAAGTGCCATAAATTTGTTTGTGCAAAAGGGTTTTAACTTAAGTCGATTCTGAATAGCCTACTCCGACTGTTAGGGCAAAAGAGCATAAGTCAAAGAATAGCAAAAATGAGATTATGCAATTTGGTAGGGAATTGTCATAACCTTGTCTTGGTGTTCCTTGGACAATGCACTTTAGCCCTAAAAAGAGCGAATTTTGACTCTAAGGTTGTTACTTTTCACGCGAATAAGGTCGTTACTAGACCCATGTAACGGTAACTGTAACATAGTTACTTTTGTTCAGTGGCATAGCCAGGGGGGTGTTACTGGGGGTTAGACCCCCCCCCCCCCTTTTGGATTTTTTACAAAAAATAAAACAGGAACTGATAACAAAACAATACGCAAAATTACATTTCTTAAATTAAATAATTATTTGATACTTGCTGATGGGTGATGAGTCTATAACTCTTGCTAAGTACTGTTATCGCTTTTCGGTCCGGTTCCGCATCTGAGGCTACACACGTCTTCATGACAACTCAGACCTCTCAGCGTTGCCAATCAAGCTTTTTCCTGCTAAATATAGCTTATTTCAAACTTAGCCAAGCGCAAAATAATTATCTTCTCTTCCCTCAGTGGGGGAAATCGTCAAAGTTAATCTACTGTAGTTTTAATTAAAATAAAATGTTTCAATAAATACCGAAAATGCTATGGGCCCATTGACACTAATTTGGATGATTGATTGTTGCTGTTGTTTTAAAGGGTGGAACAGTGAGGTCATCTGCCTCTACAAAATTGAAGATCGTTGTTAACTTCTTGAATGTGAGAGTCGAGTTGCTTCATATTACAGATATCCAGCAATTCCCCGAATTACGGTTATGGCGCAGTTATTATAACCCCTCCCATTGGACGATCTTGGCTACGCTACTGCTTTTGTTAAGTTTCAAGGTGGGGCCCGGTCTTCGAAAGGTTGAAAACCATTGATATAGGCCTAACGGATATGCTATGAGACACGATTATAAATAGGGCTCGGATTTTTAGGTGCTAAAAATCGGGAAAATATTTATTATTTATGTATTAAATATTTGTGAAATATGTGACAAAAAAGTAAAAATATTTAATTATAATTTAGTTTATTAATGTCAATATAAACAATATGCAGTACTCACGAATGCAATTTATGCTATGCCTCACTGACTGCTGAATAATTACAATACACAACGAGATACATCTTCAGGTTGTCCATCACAAATGACCGATTATTATCGCGAAACACTTCTTCTGATGGCGCGAAACTGCGGCAATATGTTTCTTGCCCTTGAGGTGTGGTGTAACTTGAGATCGCTGTTCAGCCTTGATTGCTTTCCCACATTGTTGGCAGAACAGAACGCCCCCATCAGAAGTAAAATTATCTTTAAATTCAACAACATCCTGCTGCAGACGATAACTTGTAGTTGCTTTTACTTTAGGCATCCCCGGCTTTCACAGTGAGTGGCATGGGGCGGCAAATTAAGAATAACACAGTTGCAAGCTGGCATACGCTCTGCATGAAGATTAGAGAGCTCACAGGTTCTTCCCCATTGAAGTAACACAGAACAAAAATGCAATATACTGAAATATCTAGCATACTGATTTTTTAAATGTAAATAATGTCTTTTTATGTGCTAATAAATGAAAAGCAGGAATTCATGTGTTTATAGACAAAATGTTTAAAATATGTATTTACATAAAAATATTTATTTACCTAATAATCCGAGCCCTAATTATAAAATTCCATTCTTTTTGTATGGAGCGTTATTGAGTTGCACCAAGGTAATGAAGTGAGAAGTACAGTATTCATGCGACCTCTCTCGTCAGTGTGACTTTGTGGAAGCTGAGAAGGACTCCGTATTTCAGCTGCAACACCGATTGAATTAAAATAACCTTGTGTTGGTTGTTGTCGAGGGGATTTTGTTAATAACAGCAAAGTGGCAGGAAGGATGGGCATAGGGCATGCGCATGCGCGACCTTGACTGAGGCCTCTCAAGGCCTGTCCGCCTGCTGGCCGGCTCGCTGTATGCTTTTACGGAACTATAACGCGCGTGAGTTACGTCAAAGGTCACGTCCTAGCACTACACCTTAGATAACCAGTGTGGTGCCGGCCCGATATTGGCGTCCCTGTCAGTGGGTGTACAAACGTTGTTGTTGCTGTTGTAAGGCCTAATTCATTTTAGAGACTTGGGATACCTTGGTCATCAGTAGGGCCCGGATGTTGATGATATGTCATCTTTTTACTGAGCTGTCTAAGACAATGCTGAAGTACATAGAAACTCCGGACGGGCCACCCCGTCTTCAAATATGTCATTTTTATTTTGCATCTTTTTGCATTTTGTGCTATTTTTCCATTTTAAGAGCGTTGTTTTAAGTTTGGTAAATTTTTGGGTCATGTTTTAGAGAATTCAGGCTTTTAAGGTCCTTTTTTTTTTCAATTTAGTCATGTCACAGCTTTATATGAGGGAGTCACGTCTCTCAGAGTTAAGAAGAAGATAGTAGCTACGAACATAAACCTTTTGTTAAGTGCTAGAAATCTATTTTGATTGACTTTTCAGTTTGGGCATCAGATGTCATTTTTGAAAATTGGAGAGTTTATTATTATAAGATCATTTTCTCCATTTTATAGTGCATTTTTGGAATTTTTGAAATATTGGTGAGTTTAGTCTATTATTATGAGACCATTTTCTCCATTTTTATAGTGCATTTTTCGATTTTTAGGTCATTTACTACAGTCATTTTTAAAAATGTTAAGTGCATTTTTTGAACTTTTTTACGGCGTCAACATCCGGGCCCTAGCCCCTCGTGCATTGACCTTTCATTTGTTCATGAAAAAATGAAAATCCACAGCCTGCTTCCAGTCGACCGACCGGGTCAGGGAATGGAATGAATGAAGCCCCCATCTAGAAGCGAGGATATGAACTGTGCCGGCTGCCGAAGCCTGTCGTGCTCCCCTGGGAGAATGATAAAATGAATGACAGATGAAATGAAATGATAGTGGAGAGTGTTGCTGGAATGAAATTTGTGACAGGGAAAACCGGAGTACCCTGAGAAAAACCTGTCCGCCACCGCTTTGTCCAGCACAAATCTGACATGGAATGACCGGGATTTGTACCACGGACCCAGCGGTGAGAGGCCGGCGTGCTGCCGCCTAAGCCATGGAGGCTCCCCGACCTTTCAGGAAGCGAGGTCGACCTAAGAAGACCTGGAAGAGGACGATCAAAAATGAAATTGCAGAGGTGGACAAGAACTGGAGTCAAGTGAAGAGAATGGCCAGGAACCGTACTGCGTGGAGAAATTTCGCCAAGGCCCTATGCTCCGGAAGGAGCGGGAGGAATTAAGTAAGTAAAGTAATATATATATATAATACGCTAAGGTGTATGTTTCACCAAACTCAAGCAACAAAACCAGAGGGAGTTAGAAGATGCGGTTTGTACCAAATTCTTGCCAATTGTTTCAATAGTACAGGAAAGATCTCGCATTTCTTGGAAAGACAACGGAAATATATTTATTTGTTAATAAAGTGCTTTTAAACAAATAAACAAGATGGTAGCCCGGCCTGAAGTGTGTCGCGTCCTGCTCGCATAGCACTAGAGTCGTGCAGGTAGTCTGTACACATGGGGCGCATACAACCCACATTTAAAAAAAAAGAGAGTTTAAATAAATATACATATTTATAGAAGCCCGCATAACAGTAAAGCCAGGCGGGTGGTTTATACACATGCGAGAGTTCTCGCATGGGTCCGCTAGCTTACTTTATTTGCAAATGGGGGTAATTCCCCGGTGGCAAATCGTACAATAACAGAAAATTACCAACACTATTACTAAATACACGTAATGTACACAAGTCGCGATAGGAGAACTATAGTAATTACATCGTAGCATTTACGTGCATTTTCAGTCTTCTCGTAAACACATCAATATGTTTGGAGAAAGGCTCTAAGACTGAGGCAGGTAATGAGTTCCAATTATCAGTACCACAATTAAGGAAGGAATATTTCCCATAATTTGTCGGTAGGTGCATACGTTTGCTTAGTCACAGCTGGTGACCATCAGTGTAAAGTCCTGCGCGGATGCGGATATCCGCGGATAAATCAGCAGATATCCGCAAATTTTTCGGATATACGAGGGCAGATCAGAAAGTAAGTTGCACTTCCCTGTTATGGCCATTTATTCCACCACCTATACAACAGCAACACGCCTATAACGACATACAATATAACGTCACTTTTCCACATAGTTTCCAAGAGACTCCAAACATTTCTGCGAACGCACAACCAACTTGTCGATGCCGGATGCATAGAAAGTTCCTCCAGTGTTCTTCAACCACACGGAGACAGCGGCCTTCACCTCCTCATCGGTCAGGAAACGTCGACCACCGAGCTCCGTTTTGAGCTTACCGAACAGATGAAAGTCACATGGCGCTAGGTCAGGACTGTAGGGTGGATGTTGCCAGACCTCCCACTTGAAATGCTGCAGCAGTTCGCTCGTTTGGCGGGCCTTGTGAGGTGTTGCATTATCGTGCAACAAAATCACACCGGCGCTCAATTTCCCCCGGCGCTTCTCTTTAATCGCTTTACGCAACCGGTGCGACGTTTGACAATACGACGCCGCGTTGATCGTCGTTCCTTTCGGCATGAATTCCACATGCAGCAAACCCTCCATGTCAAGGAACACTGTCGCCATAACCTTACCGGCTGAAGGTTGAACCTTAGCCTTTTTTCGTTGTGGTGATGAGGGGTGCACCCACTCCACTGATGTTCTCTTCGTTTCGGGGGTGAAGTGGTGGACCCACGTTTCACCGCCTGTGACGATTCGCCGCAGAAACCCGTTGCCATCTGCGGCATAGCGTTGCAAAAATGCCAGGGAGGATTGGAAACGTTGTCCCTAGTGATCATCGGTGAGAAGACGTGGGACTTATCTTTGGAGTGAACGTCCAGTCGACGCGCCATTGCATTTGGATGCTGTTCACACCATACAAGACGAGACACCACAGCGACCTGCCTAACAGACGTGTGGGCAGTGTCTGTCCATTTCTCCGCTGTGCCCACGTTTGCGACACACAGCGCGCTGCTGCAGCGCGTTAGTGCAACTTACCTTTTTGATCCACCTTCGTAGTTTGCATGGCTGAGTGGATAGCGGATAAGCTGCGGATAATGTTTAAGGTAAATTTGCAGATAGTTTTTAGAGTACAATGTAAAACTGTTTTTTTAAATTATTTTAGTTTTTGCTAAGATCTCAGCATCGAAAGCAAACGTTGAATGTCATGTCACTCTGGCTCCGAGTCTGCGTGTGCGACCTGGGTGCGTGGGGTTCGATGTTCAAATCTGGGGCCTATCCATCAGATTTCTTTGTTCTCTCTCTTCTGCTTTCATGTTGATTTGCTTTGGTGTGCGTAAGAGAGCACAGGCTTGACCGCTCGAGCTGAGCCGTCACCTGATGACGTCATATGTTTAAGAGTAGTGGTTCACTTTTAAGGTATTTCCGGGCACTTGCGACCCTAAGAGTCCTATATCAAATTACTTGTGTCAATGCCATCTACGTCGCTATAGAGAGTTTTAAATGTTAATAAGAGACACCCTGTATATAGCTGTAAAGAGGTAGCTCGGGAGCTATCGTAAGTCGAGAGAGGGAGAAGCGCAAGCTGGCCGATTAGTGTAATTGATAAACATAGCTTATAGTATATTGGCTTTCACGGCCGGTGAATTAAAACTCAGCAATTCTTCTAGGTTTGTGCCGTGTCTTGTGTGGGGTTTCGCCTAGGACACCAAGCTGGCTCATCGGCGAGCTCTTGGTGTCCCCGCCCGGACCCCCACAGGAGTATCGAACTGCGCGATACCTCCCTTTATATTAGGTGCAACTGCACCACTTGTCCGAGACGAAACCCCACACAAGACACGGCACAAACTTAGAAGAATTGCTGAGTTTTAATTCACCGGCCGTGAAAGCCAATATACCACCTTTTTGGAAGCCTTCATAGGGAGGTTAAGGCTGCTTGAGCTTTTAGTTCTCGCAGTCAAGTGGTGCAGTTGCACCTAATATAAAGGGAGGTGGCGCGCAGTTCGTCACTCCTGTGGGGATCCGGGCGGGGACACCAAAAGCCCGCCGATGAGTCAGCTTGGTGTCCTAGGCGAAACCCCACACAAGACACGGCACAAACCTAGAAGAATTGCTGAGTTTTAATAGCTTATAGTCTTGATGTCGTCCTTCTGTCTTCCAGTGATTCTCACCCTAGTATTTCTATCATTCGAGTTACACTACATCTAGGATTAATATCGTTGAGCACGAACCTAGCAGCCTTCCTTTGTAAAATCTCCAGCTAATTGATGTGCCCTACTTGATATGGGTTCCAAACTGCTGAGCCTTAAAATATCATAATCCTTCTGCCGTGGAACCTTTTAATATCCTCATAAAAATGAAGTGATTTGCACTCTTTAGAGACAACACAACCCACATTGGTACTCCAGTTCAACATGCCCAAATATATGCACGAGTCTTCTTCAACTGAGACGATATTACATTGAAAATCATGCTTTTGCCATTTCCCTGTTCTCATTGTCTGACAACCTGTATTCATGTGACGATGACTGTAATAGTGTGTGTAGTTGTATTAGGTAGCCTACAGGGATAAGGTAGATACCCCGGGACTTAAAATAAGCTACTATCCCGGCACTTACCTGGAGGGAGTGTGGAAAAATACAGGGAAAACCTCACCCAGGATAGCCGTTGTCAGCGCCTGGATTCGAACCTGCAATTTCTGGACTTTCTATAGCTGCCCCCGAGGCCGTGGTGCAAGTTTTAACGCGCACGGGTACGCTGAAGGACTAGGGTGTAGACAGGGATTATGGACATGTTGATCATCATTCCCATGTAATTGAGTGCATGCAATCGTGGTCCCATGATCGCGTATTTGATTCTCAGTCAAAATGGAATTTTGAAGGAAAAAAATATCCACGGTACACTGAGTCTTGCGAGGTTGGGTCGTGAAAGTACTCTCGTATCACTTTTGGTGATTACATTCGAAATTAATTAAAACTCTCAGCCACAGAACACCCAATAAGGTTCCAGTTCCACTGCCAGATGACAGTGCTAAACGGAACGTAGACATTGGAGAGTCGATCACCTAAATGGCACCAACTAAAACGATTTACATAGCAGCTAAGGTGTTATTATTATTATTATTATTATTTCTATTATTAGTATTATTAGTATTATTGTTATTGTAATTATCATTATTTTACCATTATTACCATTCTTCTTCCTCTTCCGTCGTTACGGCCAACTAAGGACCACGTCATGTCAACTGTTTTTTCTGCATTTTAATGTTGGCCCAGTACTCCTTCATTCGCAATCGATGTTGCACCTTTCTCTCTGTCGTCCACGCCTTCCCGGTTTTTAGCATCGGCTTAAGTTGAAAACTCCGATGTTTCTGAAGTTTTTCCCTAAGGGGGCCACACACCTGGATATCTTCACGTGTTATCCCAGTATCCAACAGATCTTTCTCTACTTTACTGAACCAGGCCCCCTTCGTCTTTTTCTCACGGAGAAAAGCAAAAATTCTGTTGGATAGCCGTGTTGATTTAATTCGGGTTATATTGTGGTGGTCCCAATTTGTGACCAGAATGATATGATTTTATATATTTTATTATTATTATTATTATTATCAATATTTTTTAAGTTTACATTTTACCTTTTATTAGTTATTATGTTAACTAATATGTTTATATCTATTATTATGCGGTAATGTAGAATATTATGGCAATTGAAAGGACTTGGAGCGATACACATTATATTTGAAATAAGTTAGACGCTTGACTGAATATTATTTCTGAAGAAAATTCGAACAAGAGAAGAAGAGGGTGTTTACGGAAGGCCGGCTTATATACCGATTCTTGGAAATGACATAAATAGACACTTATGTCTTTCACATCAAGTATTCTACCAGTATACAAATCATACTAAGAAGGGATTCTATGAAGACTTGCCACTAACAATGCTGGGCCGATGAATGAGTCCTTTGCAACTTTATACAAAAGGTGGGCTGGACCTCCCGAGAAATGCTACAAAGAAGTATTGTCATTGTTGATATGTGAAAGGCGGGCTAATATTGCCTAGCGACCTCAGAAGAGGGGATAGACACGTGCCTTACCTGGGAACGTTATATACATGACGGCCGCCCAAATGGATTATTATTATTGAATTGCTGGAGGAGAGGGAATGGTGCTGAGTGGAGCAGAGGAATGGAACTTGTAGCGAGATGGAGTCTGTAACGCAGTTCTAAACTAGACAGTTGACTATTTAAGTATGTGAATTTGTTAAGACATTCTCTCTCATCAAACTGTGACATGGTTGTGTACGAGTTTATTGTCACAGGGATGATTTTTGGAATTTATTCCGTCATCCACATATAAATTTATTACGTTGAGGAAGATTAGGGCCATCAGGAACTCTCTACGCAACAATCCGACTACAAAGATCTTCAATGCGGTAAGCGATTTAAACAGTTATACTCCAGTCAAATCAGAAGTCTCTCATGCTTATTAAATTCAATCTATATTTTATTCAATTAACTCAGTACACTTCAATTTCCAATCAAGACCCATAATACAAGTAAATTCAGTAGATTCTTTAATTTAATTTATTATTATTATTATCTTTAGTATTTTATTCTTTTTGCACTTGTTGTTTTTATATATTAAATTCATTTTTAAATTCAAATGTTTGACTGGTTTCCTTTAGTAGCTAGAAATTACTATAAGGCAACACCACACTCCTGAACTAATTATCGAAAGGTTAGATTACGTAAGTTTCACTACGACTGGAGATAGGAATTTCGATGCTCTACCTCTGTTTAACCGAGGTTTAATATATTATTTTGATCATGATATATAAATGGTCTGGCGCCCTTGGCAACATATAATACTACACATTATGTACTTTTTTTTAGTGAAGCTGACAACAATACAGATACACTTTTAGATTAATACACAATTAAATCTTTCATTTTTATCACCCAAAAGTGGGCGACTATTTAATTATTTAACTTTTCATATTAACATTTTCTTATTAACATTAACCATATTAATAACGCCCAACAATGGAGTGCTTTGCATATAATCAATTTAAATAATCAGTTTCTTATTAATATTATTCAGTTCTCATTAAACCATTACAATATGTCCATAAAAAGGAATCCTCCTTTTCCTCATCACGTCAGTTATTTTCTCTACGTGAGTGTACAACTCGTGGCTGTGGTGTCTTCGGAACTCGCCGTGTTCTTTGACTGGACCCAGGATTTTCCTCAATATCTTCCTTTCCTTCCTCTCCAGACTTTCCATTACCCTATGTCTTTTCTATTCATGGAGAGACATTCCGCTGCATACAAAGCTTCTGGCCGGATGGCCGTGCAGTAGTGCTTCAGTTTTGCATTCAGGGATATAGATCTTTTTTATACACATTCTTAGTTAGACGGTAAGCCATTTAATTTTTATTCAAGCGTGACGCAAAAGCCTCGTTTTTGGACATTGTAGGGTCTATCCATTCCCCAAGATACACACATCAAAAAAAGTTTTGCATCACCTCGGTTCCCAGATCTCCGGCATATAGACGTTGACTGTGTATATTGTATCAAAGATACAGTCCCTTTGACTGTTCATAGATGTCACTAAAACTGCTCAAAGATGTAAACAACCATGCATGAGCAGGGCCTATTAGACGGAGGGGGTACGACAGCCGATCAGTTCCAGTCATTCCACCAGGACGAAGGTACGCTGCTCATGTTGTCTGTAGTTCTACCATGCCTAGAAGGTCAATACCGCAGTTCGATCGCGTCCGCATTGTTACTTTGTGTCAAGAAGGGCTCTCAACAAGGGAAGTTTCCAGGCGTCTCAGAGTGAACCAAAGCGATGTTGTTCGGACATGGAGGAGGTACAGAGATACAGGAACTGTCGATGACAGGCCTCGCTCAGGCCGCCCAAGGGCTACTACTGTAGTGGATGACCGCTACTTACGGATTGCCGCTCGGAGGAACCCTGACAGCAATGCCACCATGTTGAATAATGCGTTTCGTTCAGCCACAGGACGTCGTGTTTCAACTCAAACTGTGCGCAATAGGCTGCATGATGCGCAACTTCACTCCCGACGTCCATGGTGAGGTCCAGCTTTGCAACCCCGACACCATGCAGCGCGGTACAGATGGGCCCAACAACATGCTGAATGGACCCCACGGAATTGGCATCACGTTCTCTTCACCGATGAGTGTCGCATATGCCTTCAACCAGACAATCGTCGGAGACGTGTTTGGAGGCACCCTGGTCAGGCTGAACGTCTTAGACACACTGTCCAGCGAGTGCAGCAAGGTGGTGGTTCCCTGATGTTTTGGGGTGGCATTATGTGGGGCCGACGTACGCCACTGGTGGTCATGGAAGGCTCCGAAACGGCTTTACGATACCTGAATGACATCCTCCGACCCATAGTGCAACCATATCGGCAGAATATTGGAGAGGCATTTGTCTTCATGGACGACAATTCTCGACCTCATCGTGCACATCTTGTGAATGCGTTCCTTCAAGATAACGACATCGCTCGACTACAGTGGCCAGCATGTTCGCCAGACATGAACCCTATCGAACATGCCTGGGATATGTTGAAAAGGGCTGTTTATGGACGTCTTGACCCACCAACCACTCTGAGAGATTTACGCCGAATTGTCGTTGAGGAGTGGGACAATTTGGACCAACAGTGTCTTGATGAACTTGTGGATAGTATGCCACGACGAATACAGGCATGCATCAATGCAAGAGGACGTGCTACTGGGTATTAGAGGTAGTGGTGTGTACTGCAATCTGGACCACAAATGCTGAAAGTCTAGCTGTATGATGGTACAACATGCAATGTGTGGGTCTCATGAGCAATAAAACGAGCTGAAATGTTGTTTGTGTTGATCTCTATTCCCTTTTTTATTTAACGGTTCCGGAACTCTTGGAACCGAGGTGATGCAAAACTTTTTTTGATGTGTGTACTTAATTTCACAACCCGCTTGATTTTCCCATGATTCACTTTATATGTTTTGAAGCCGTTTTGATGTTATTACCATTATTATTAATATAAGTACTAATATTATTTATGTTCGACGATGTCGAAATGTAAATATTATATGTCAGAAAACTGTATCATAATGAGGGTCACTGGAACAGTTTCTCCAGCCAATCAAAGCTCATTCAATGACCAATTAGGTAAGGATAGCTTCGCGCATGCGCTCAAAATCCAACAAGTCGGACATGAATTACATGCTTTGAAAGTTCAAATTAGATATCGGATCAACCATTGTAGTTACAATCCCAAACACAAAAACAAAATCAGCACGAACCTTTCCGGTGATATATGCAAGACATTTAGGAATCTACGTCCAGAAGTTAGCAACACAGCATGATTCTATATAAATTACCGACATGGGAAGTGCACCGTCCCATATGTTCACGTAAATAAACTGGCGAATATGAGACAAGATATAGCACTGTACCTTAATATCCCCAACACCAATTTCTACACAGCGCATTGCTGTCAAACGAATTCGGTGACAATATTAGTGAATGCTAGTTCTGATCGGCAGTAGACATCATGTAGGCTGTGAACAATAGCATTGCCAAGCAAAGCAAATGGTCTCTGCTTTCGAAATTCTTTGACCCACGCATGCACTCGGTTCAGTCAGCAAACCACCTACTGTCGACCAAAATATTATGTGTACTCGAGTTTGAAGGTTGTTTGTGAAGTAACCAATAGACCTACATAAAATCCACTAACATCATCATTTTCGTCGTTCTATTTTACGTTAGTTCACGTAGGTTTGGAATTTTTAATTTATATTTTAATATTTTTTATCGCAGTTGGAACACAAAAAGTGCCCGTTTTAAAGCGTGTTTCAACCATGCGTCACATTTAAGAATTATTATCTCACAAACCCGTCATCAGATCGAATCTAAATTTTAACACAATATACATTGGAGTGTTGTATAACTGGTTTATTAATTTCAAAATTTTGTGTGTTCAACAACGAAAGTTGTTATCATTTTTGTAAGGTAACTTTTTCTTGGCTCGGGGTGGTTGGATAATGTAGTTCTTGGTTGCGTTGTAATCCTTATACATCAAAAGCTATGTTGTATGATTGTGAAATACGTAAATTAATTCACTTATTTTATATCGGTTTGCATTTGTACGGGGAATTAAGACATGGTTCACCAGTTAGCCGCTCCGGTGAAAGTTGTACAACGTTGCCAAGAAGGGCTCCATCACGCGTCATGGCGCGCCTCGCTCGGAAGTGATGGGCTCCATATCAGCAACGCTGTACAGCATTTCCCGGAGCAGCTAACTGGCGAACCATGTCTGAATTCCCCGTACAAATACAAACCGATATAAAATAAGTGAATTAATTAACGTATTTCACAATCATACAGCATAACCTTTTGATGTATAAGGATTACAACGCAACCAAGAACTACATTTTCCAACGACCCCGAGCCGAGAAAAAGTTACCTTACAAAGATGATAACAACTTTCGTTCTTGAACACACAAAATTTTGAAATTAATAAACCAGTTGTACAACATTCCAATGTATATTGTGTTACAATTTTGATTCGATCTGATGACGGGTTTGTGAGATAATAATTCTTAAATGTGACGCATGGTTGAAACACGCTTAAAAACGTGCACGTTTTGTGTTTCAACTGCGATAAAAAATATTAAAATATAAATTAAAAATTCCAAACCTACATGAACTAACGTAAAATAGAACGACGAAAATGATGATGTTATTGGATTTTATGTAGGTCTATTGGTTACTTCACAAACAACCTTCAAACTCGAGTGCACATAATATTTTGGTCGACAGTAGCGCGCTCTGTTCACTAACTGAAGTTCCTTAATCCCACGGATATTTATGAATATTTATGTTAAAACATATAATAAAGTTATAATTATCGTCGAACATAAACAGTCGTATGCAACTCGCAAAATGTACTATTTTATTATAAGACTATTATTATTATTATTATTATTAGTAGTAGTAGTAGTAGTAGTAGTAGTAGTAGTAGTACTGTTAGTATTGTACATTCAGTATGTAAACCTGCTCTTTTAAAGGATTGCGATTCTGAAATTTGCCAAAACAATTCACTGAGATTACCAATTCCGCCATGTGAAGTGAAAAAGTTATATTTCCAAGAACATTGTACCGTGAGAATGAGCTTTGTGTACCTATATTATACTGGGCTCAATTTCTCAATAGCGTGCCCGTAGGGGTACGACATTTTCATTTAACACTACAGATCTCTACATAGTGAAGTATTTCGTATATAATAACACGTTCAGTAAAGAACATATAGCCTACTTTCTCCTTAATGTATGTGTGGAGTTATAACTCTTATCAAAGAGTATATTAGAATGTTCTTGTGATGACCGCTAAGAGTTGTATCGTATATAAGACTCCCCGTTTACTAAGTTTCGTTGTAATTCCTCTCTTGTATCCCGAGGAATTGATTGGAACATTAGAAAATGATACATATTATATTTTAACGTATTTAATATCATGAAGGAAGTTCAGGGTGTTTCCTGACCAGCGCTATGCAATATGCACGTTCACAAGATTTTTGTTGTTAGGGAGCGAGGCATTAGCCATGGCCAAGCCCTCCGACTACCTGCGAACGATATTTATAGCCAATAATTTTATTAATGCAGCCAATGGCCATGCACAGAGAGTGTAGTTTGGATGTATCGGAGACCCTCACTAGTCCGCTCGCCCGCGGCGCGAGCCTGTCTCCCGCCAGGCACTTTGCCGTTATGCGGCGCTCGCGCGGCATTGAGTCATTTGGTATAGGAATTTGTACTTAAATGTGTACTTCAACGTGAACCTTGACCAATTTTTTGACGAACTGACTTACGGAAAGCGATTGTCAACTTATTATCAACAAGATTCTGCCACTGCTCACACTGACGAAGCATCCATGACAGAATTGCGTCGCATTTTTGGTACTAGGATTATAGGTCGGAACGTGTGGCCCCCGTGAAGCCCAGACTTTCATTTCATTCATTCATTCATTTATTTGCAATGGGGGGTGTGTCCCCCGGTGGCAAATTGGATATACATAACAAATACATAATTATACATAACAATACATAATTACACATAACAATACATAATTATACATAACAATTCAATAACAATTATACACCAATTAAACTGGAGTATTTACACAAATAGTCAGTCTTTTCTTAAACACACCTATATGTTTGGGAAAAGGCTCTAAGACTGCGGCAGGTAGAGAGTTCCAGTTATCAATGGCACGGTTTACAAAAGAATATTTACCATAATTTGTTCGCTGTGGTCGGCCCTTAACTTTGAAAGGATGATCGCTCCTACTCATGTAAGTGGGCTTTCCCAATCGTTTGCTAAGCTCACCCCATGCTGGTTGATTTGTATACGTGTTGTACATAGCGTAGAGTCTAGATTTCATCCTCCTAGCCTCCAGTGATTCCCACCCAAGTTTCTTTAACATACGGCTCACACTGCTCCTGGGATTGAAGTCACTGAGCACAAATCTAGCGGCCTTTCTTTGTACCATTTCCAACTCATTGATGAGCCCTACTTGATATGGATCCCAAACCGCCGAGGCATATTCCAGAATAGGTCTTACAAGTGACAAATAGCCTAATTCTTTAGCAGAGGTACTACTTCCTTTTAATACCCTCATTACAAAGTGCAGGGATTTGTAAGTTTTTGAAACTACACATCCTACATGACTACTCCATTTCATATCATTCCTTACGTGAACGCCCAAATATTTGCAAGAATCTTCTTCTACAAGTATTTCCGAGCCAATGTTATATTGAAAATCCTGCCTTCGCACTTTCCCTATTTTTAAGAGACTACATTTTCTTGTGTTTATTTTCATTTTATTTACAATCGCCCACTTATAGACCAGGTTCAGGTCCTCTTGCAGCACTGCATTGTCTTGTGAGTCGTGTATCTTTCGATATATTACACAATCATCCGCAAACAATCGACAGTCACTGCGAATTCCATTTGGTAAGTCATTTATAAACGCCAAAAACAACAAAGTTCCGATTACGCTGCCCTGAGGGATACCCGACGTTACGGTAATTTCATCCGAGAATACGCCTTCAACTTTCACTTTCTGGGAACGACCAGTCAAAAATTCTTGGATCAATAAAATTACTCTTCTATCAATCTTCGTCGAAGCTAATTTATGGAGTAGCATGTCATGCGGCACGACATCAAATGCCTTCGCAAAATCTATCACCACGGCGTCGACTGAAACTCCATGGTCTAACGATTCGCTAATGTCTTGAAAAAGTGATAGCATCTGACTCTCGCATGAGTAACCTTTCCGAAATCCATGCTGCCTATCATTAAACCATGATAATGTTTCCCACTGTTCCCTCAAGTAGTCGCAAATGAGATGCTCCATCTGCTTACAAACGATGGACGTAAGGCTAACCGGCCTGTAGTTGCCCAATTCAAGTCTGCTCCCTCCCTTAAATATTGGGACTACCGTAGCTCTTTTCCAGTCATCTGGGATTTGCGCATTGTTTATGGACACATTAAATATCACCTCCAAGTATCGTGCCACGGCCCTACCTCCTAATTTAAGTACTTCACTAACAATATTATCAGGACCCTTTGATACATTGAAACGCAGTTTTTGTATTAGCTTTACAATTGCTGACTGGTTTATTTGGAACAGGGGAGCCCCTGATTCGTCGTTAAGGTCCAACACACAGCTATTGGATTTATTGAACACACTACCGTAAAAGACATTTAATTCATTAGCAATGGCCTGTTTCTCAGTAATTAATTTACCGTCACCGGACATTATCACCGACAAATTATTTGAATTTCCCTTTCTTCTCCTAACATAACTGTAAATTTTTTTCCACCCACCCCCTCCCGAACCAAGTAAACCTTGCATATAACTGTCATGAGCAGCCCTCTTTTTTAAGACGAGCTCTCTTGATAAGGACTTAAATTTCAACATATACTTGTCACTATCATGTCTTTTATTGTATAATTTCCTAATTTTCCGTTTTAGTCTCCTAATTTCTCGTGTGTAATACTCAGGGTCTGGGTTCTGTTTCAGCAATTTAAATGGGACAAATTTATCAACAGCGCTATTTAAAATTTTCAAAAAGTTAGTCCACAGGATATTAATGTGATTTCCTTCCGATGCCCATCCTACAAATAGCTCATTCAAATACCCCTGAAACTTGCCCTGATCCGCCCTGCGATACTGGAATATGATCTTTTTCGCTACATCAGAGTCTAATTTTGTAACGTCACCATATCTAATATTTAATTCAACCCCAGAATGGTCACTAATTCCTGGTACTTTCAGACAGTTAATATACAGCTCTACAGGCCTTACGAGATAAACATCTAAGGTATTATTGTCTCTAGTTGGGAAGTCAACTACTTGGGAAAATCCCCCCTCCCTTAAGAATTTATTTGCAGCGCTCTGAGCTTGACCACAGCTAGTTGACTCACCAGACCAGTCTACTTTGGGGAGGTTTATATCTCCAGCAATTATTATGCTCTTTTTCATAGCATTACCCGTACAAGTTTTATCATACAGTGTTTCGAGGAGAGAAAAGTTATCTTTCGGTGCTCTATACGCCCCTATCACCTGAAGAGGGAATTTATTTCCTTTATCCGAAATTTGTACACATAACATTTCATGATCCATATCAGCCCACTTTAAGAAACTAGCTATATTTTTGCGCACACAAATAAATAGCCCACCACCTCGCTTCCCCCGATCCCTTCTGTACATTTCGTAGGTCCCTTGAATTATTTCGCTACTATTTATGTCCTCATATAACCAAGATTCAGTTGCAATGACAATGTCCGGAGAATACGTCTCTACAAGATTCCAAAATTCAATTAATTTATTTCCTAAACTCTGACAATTAACCTGCAGTAATCTTAGAGTCTTACCTCCGCAGCAAATATCTTGAAGTAGCTCCTTCTGTTCCCATCGGCTGGCAACCTCTGGACCTGCTCCTCCTCACAAAAGCCGGCACGAACCGATGACCCTGTCACCATGTGACTTTTATTTGTGGGGGACGCTTAAAAAAGAGTGTATGCGAGAAACCCTCCACTATAAATGAGCTTTAAGACTATATTACAGCTGAAATACAGTCAATCGGTGCTGAGGAACTTCAGAGAGTACATGCCAGTTTCATAAAAAGGTGCCAGCGATGTGTAACAGTGAATGGCGAACATTTTCAGCACCAGCTGTGAACTAGGTAAGTACAAATTCCTATACTCAATGACTCAGTGCAGCGCGGGCGCCGCATAACGGCAAAGTGCGTGCCGGGAGACAGGCTCGCGCCGCGGGCGAGCGGGCTAGCGAGGATCTCCGATACATCCAAACTAAACTCTCTGTACTTTTCTTTTCAGGACGGGTCAGGGAAGGAAATCAGCCGTGGGCCTATTGAAAGGAACCGTCCCGGCATTTGCCTGGTGGTGAAAACAGGAAACCACGAAAGACATTTTCAGGACAGCCGAGGTGGGATTCGAACCCACGCTCTCCTCATTCCAGCGAGACACGAGGTAGCGCGTTAGCGCTCTCGGCCACCGCGGCCGGAGCCAATGCCACATGGTTGCAGTATGTACTTTTCCGCAGTTGCGGTTTCTCCTACGCGTGAGTGAGAGCTTAGGCGCTTAGCTCTGCTCGACCTTGCACAAAGCCTTGCATATCCACAATATCACGGAAATTTTAATGCTTTCAAAAGATGCTGAATTACAGTATTTAACATATCTGTTTTACATAAAGCGGCGTCTCTAAAAGCCTCAGTAGTTAACAGGGACGTAAAACCAATAAAATGATTATTATTTACATAAAAGGATGTATGACAAAATCACACACATTTTTTCACCTCAAGTCTGAAACTTCCACGTTTCACCATCTTTGTCTTCGTCATAACAGAAGAAGCTCTTTCAGACGTACAGTTTATATCGTAGAAACTACAGCAAAATAACTGGAACACGATTACTTCGATTCATGGTACTTTAATTAAAAGGTTAGGTTGGTCTTCAAGTCTGCCAATTCTTCCTTTTCAATAAATTGAAGTTAACAAGAGATGGATGTTGCAAAATGATTTCTTATGCAATTTTATCTATTATTTTAATGAACTTGGGTTTGTGTGAAATCTGTTGTTGATTCGTCGTGAAACTACGTTCCTGACATCCCGTTCCAGTCCTCAGACCAGAATTAAATTTCTTGTCGGAGACAGGAATCGAATCCTGACCTCAGGGATGATAGCCACAACACCATATTTGTTTTTGTTAATTCATTTTAGGTGCTTGGGGCATCTTAGGCATCAGTTCCGTGTATTTAGGTGAGTCTTGAAATTCGTCTGATAACCTGTATTTTTGTGAAGACTGTAGTGGTGTTAGGGCCCCGGGACAGGAAGTGAGGTGCTATCCTGGCATTTGCCTGGAGGGAGTGTGCAAAACTGCGGGGAAATAACACACACAAGACAGCCACCGTTAACGCCGGAATTGGATCTAACGATTTGCGGACTTGCTACAGCTGCCCTCACGGCCGTGGTGAATGGGTACGCGCGGGGTACTGCACCATGCAACTGCACCTGTGGACAGGCAAGGGGATGGTTGGGTTGGGATGATGGAGATCTATACTGGAGGGAGGAACCCAAGGTTTAAACTCATAATTCTGTAACGTTGTTAAACTTTATCAGCCCACCTTGTGCCGTAATGACTAAAACTCTTGGCTGTCACCGCGAAGGTCCAGGTCGATCCTCGTCTCCGTCGAGAAATGTATATCTGAACTGTGGGTTGGAACAGGGTACAATCAGCCTCATGACCCAGAGGTAGCTTCGACTCTCCCCTCAGCTTTCCATGCCACCCATTTCTTCACCAAGTAAATACTCGGATGGTACCTAAATTAAGGCCACGCTCGCCTGCTACAAATTCCAACCCCAGTGACAAATGCACATACTAGTACAGACATCCCAATGGCACGGGTTGTCAGACATACAGTATTCCACACTTACCCAAATACACGGGGCTACATGATCAGAATGTTGCAGCCGCCTATATGAATCAACAAGTACAACCCCGTGGGGTTGGGTTACCATGTTGGAATCATTTAGCTACGAGGATCCAGGGTGGATTTCCGGCTCTGCCAGAGATTTAAGATCTGAAGTGAGAGCAGGAACAGGGTCCACTTAGTGTCGTGAGGATAATTGAGTAGAGCATGCATTCCATTCCCAACTCAGTCATCGTAAAATTGGCTTTCCATGGTTTCCCACAGTTACACCAGTGCGAATGTCGTAAAGGTTCTTGACGTTAAGTCCTAACAGCCTTCTTCCCAATCCTATCTTCAAATATAAGTACACGCACTGCAATAACACAGTTTGTCGACTGGCTGCGTGGTGCAGCGGTAACACTCGCACCTGCTGTGCTCAAGGTTGCAGGATCAAATCCTGGCGCAGTCAGTTGGCATAAGAGGGTACGCAAATACGAGGGAGCCGTGTCAGTAGATTTACTGGTACGTTAGAGATTTCCTTCCGGGCAAAATTACGGCACCCCGGTGTCTCTAAAAGCCACAGTAGTTCAAAGAGACGTAAAACCAATAACATTATTATTATTACAGTTTGTCAGACAAGTTTCACACACACTTAGTTGCCCCTAAACAAACGAAATCACTCTGGCTGTGGGATGCTCAGGACTCAGTTTAATATGAAGGATACCGGAAGGATAGTGAGTTTTGCTCACGAGGACGGGCATATGGCCCCTAACTGTTTGTACCTTGACTCTCACGCCCGCAGTGGGCCAAGTACACTCTTCTGTCTTCCTATACAATGCCATTGAGTTCTAAGATGAACCACTTTAACCTGCAGCAAACACAGGAGCGTGTATGCTCAGTTTTCGTTATTGATTTGATAATTCAATTTAGAAGCTTGGGACATCTTGGTCATCAGCCTCATGTGTTGAACGTATCTGATCACATGTATTTATGTGATGATTTTAGTAGTGTTTGTAACTATATTTTGGTCAGGGATTGGGTAAGTGCCTCGGGACTTGAAGTAAGGTATAATCTCAGCACTTTTCTGGGGAGGACTGTAGAAAATACCGGGAAAGAACACATAGGATACCTTCTATCAGCGCCGGGATTCGAACCTGCAGTGACGGATTTGCTGCCACTGCCCTCGCGGCCACGGTGCACCTTTCAACGAGCTTGGCTACGCCGCTGGATTTACAGTAGTTATTGCTGTTTCATTTGAGGAGCTTGGACATCGTGGTCATTTAGCCTTGTGTACTTGAGTATAAATAAATAAATGAATCTATTATATATATTGAGCCCGTTTGGTCCGAAGTGCCAGGAGACTGAGAACAGTATCATCTACTGTGACGCTCCTTTGCAAACAGAATCTCACTGCAAGAGGTTTGGATGTGCATTCAGACTAGTCCAGCACGAGAAACTGCATCTCAGGCAGCTATAGCATTTTACCGGATTAGAATACAAATGTTTACTCTACATAGCTAAACGCAGAATAAAATAAGGAAACGTTTGGTGTAGATTGTTTTTACGTAAGCCGACGTTACCCGTTGACGTCTAAACTCGAGTATCTATACTTTTTCTCCGACAGTATTTCAGGTCGGCCTATGCTTTTCTTTTATTAGTAGTTCTTCACAGAACTACTTATTAATACTGTGCTACTGCTCTCAATTGTCTTAAATCCAACTAAGTAACTGAAGAAATAAAAAATAATTTTCTACCATTGCTATGCATAAAATTATTTTGGATAATGTGTACTTTCTTCACATCCCTTTTCTTCTAAAAAATTGCGTTTTGATTTTATTTTGTTTTCTGCGTTTTGTGATGGGAGCCTAATTCTGTGAAAGGCAAGAAGAAGAAGAATACATAAATAAATACGTAAATAAATATATAAATAAATGAATGAAAAATTAATAAATAAATTAATTAACTAATAATTAAATAATTAAGTAAATAAGTAAAGAAATAAATAAATGAATACTTACTGATCAGTACTCGTGTGTATCCACAGGATGTATATGATGATACTATAGTAAATTAAGAAAATTGCTTACAAATTGGTATATAGCGTAATCATGGAAGAGTTTCTTACAATTATTACTTCTCATTTGTTTTTATACAATTGAAACAAATTAGATAGACTTCCAATTTAAGATGTTGATACATCATGCCAAATGGCAATTAGTAGTCACTTTGAAGCAACAACACTAAAAAGAACGGAAGTCGGATCTTGGCAGGCTAGGGAATATTTATGCAAGTGTTGCCAACTAGATGGCGAAAACTATATGTTCGGTAATGAACATGTAGCCTGCTTTGTATTAAATGTCCTCATCAAGCAGTATAATTGCATGTTTTTGTTGCACCCTATATAAGACTCCTTATTTACTAAGTTTCGTTGTAATTCCTCTCTTGTCTCCAGATAAATTGATTCTAACATTATGTCGCCCCGGAGGTCCGCGTTCAAATCCTGGGTCTGCCAAGGAATAAAATTCTGGTCTGAGGGCTGGAAGGAGGTACACTCAGCCTCGTGAGGCAAAGCTGAGAAGAGGCGGGTTCGATTCCCACCTCGGCCATCCAGGAAGTGGTTTTCCACTTCTACTTCAGATAAATGCCGGGATGGATTCTAACTTAAGACCACGGCTGCCTCCTTACCAATCGTGACCTGAATTAAAATTCATACCACAATACCACAGGTAATCATGCAGAAGGTGACACAGCGGTCAAGCTGTTTTCCTCTCACCAAGGTGGACTGGGCACGATTTCCGGTCAATGCATGTGAGATTTTCGAAGTGAAATACCATGTCCTGTGGTTCGGATTCCACGTAAAAAGAAGGTCCTGTGGCTCATTATTGCAAGATTAACGGCCACGTAAATCTACAAAATTAGCCTTGGTTATCATGCCAATCCTACACACACCCAAGTACACGGGGATAATTGATCACGATCTCCAAGCCCCTCAAATGAAACACCAACAGTAAATACAGCCAAAAATAACTCCCATATGAAATGTGGCTGGCTGCAAGCAAACAATAACTACATTGTCTAGCGATTTCAATAGAATTAGCTGCATATTCCCAAACAGTAGTTCAGTTATGACTGGTTTAATTGTCTTTCGCACGGAGAGCTGGAACCATAAAATCAAGAAACAATTCACTAAACTCAACTGAATGCAGCCGCAACGTTTGATAATAAAGGCGTTATGGTGTCAAGTTATTACCCGAATCGATAAAAGAATTCGTCAACAATCATGGAGCCAGCCAGCGAATGTGATGTTTGAAAGAAATGGACGTAGTATGCTTAATCAGATCCATTCAATATTATTTATGTCCCATCAACGGAGCTACTCAGTGTTGTTATGGCCGGACAAGCACGGGGCTGGTACGACTCTTCCTTATCGAGTTTATGGCTCATTGTTGTGCAATTACGATGACTTCATACTGGACTTACTTTGCATGAAAAGAAGTGGGAGTATCAGCTAACACACAACTGTCTCTCACACCTTACGTGAGCTCTCCCATCTTGATCAAACAACTATTGGTCAGACAACATGGAAATAATCTCATGATCATGACAACTTAGTCGTCTTCGTAGCGTAGCGGTCTGCATGATTAGCTGCCACCCCGGATGCCCTGGGTTCGGTTTTCGGCTCTGCCACGAAGTTTGAAAAGTGGTACGAGGACTGGAACGGGGTCTACTCAGCCTCGAGTGGCCCAAATGAGTAGAGGTGGTTCGATTCCCACCTCAGCCATCCTGGAAGTGGTTTTCCGTGGTTTCCCACTTCGTCTTCGGGCAAATACTGGGATGAGACCTACCGTAAGGCCACGGCCGCCTCCTTCCCACTTCATTGTCAAACCCTCCCACTCTTCCTATCCCTTCATCAGGACCCTGTTCACTTTGCAGGTGAGGCCGCCTGGGCGTAGTCTGGTCACACACCCTTGTTGTATCCACGACCCAGAGTCTCAAGCTCCAGGCCACTGCCCTCATTGGCGGTAGAGGTGGGATCCCTCGCTTAGTCCTTGGGAAAAGCCGATCCTGGAGGGTAAAATCATAGCGAAAAAAATAAATGATGACAACTGTTGTTTAATGGTGCCTAACATCGAGGTTATACTGGCCCTTAATGGTTTGGGTGGTAGTGGAACGTTATGATGAAATGAACACTAAAGCTGAAACTAACCCTACAAATTACAACTAACTTGCGGGCTAGAAGAAGAAATGTTGTTGATTCTTTAGGGTGTTTCCGAAATCGTGGTCATATTGCCCCATGTACTTGGGTGTGTGTACAATTTGTCTAATAACCTGTGTCACTGTGATGTCTGTATCAGTGTGTTAAATTATAATTGAGGCAGGATTTGGGTAGGAAACGGCCGTGGCCTTAAGTTAGGAACCATCCCGGCATTTTACTGGAGTAGAAGTGGGAAACCACGGAAAACTACTTCCAGGATGGTTGTGGCAGGTACCGAACGCCCCCTTCTCAGTTTTGCCTCACAAGGCTGAGTGTACCTCGTTCCAGCCCTCTAACCAGAATTAAAAATCTTGGCAGAGCCGGGAATCGAACCCGGGTCTGCACGGTGTCAGCCAAGAATGCTAGTCACTCCGCAACGAGGCAGACAGAAGAAGAGGAAAAGGACAAAACGGAAGGAATAAGGGGAAATTATCAGGGAAAAGAAATGCTCGAAGAACAGGAATCGAGGGACTTGGAAAAAAGTAGGCCTAGGAAAGGCAGAGAGGAAAGGGAAAGAGGAGAGGTCCGCCCCAGAGTCACTGGAAAAAGGGGAAAACCGGACCAAGATCAGGAATCCTTCGGAGTTACCAACTCCCGAACTCACCACCCGTGAGCCCTTGAGGGTGTAGCACCATGCAGGGTGCATCACAAGGGGCTGTCCACTTGCTACGTAACCACAAAGAGGGGGTGGGGGTTCGATGCTGGATTACGTTGATGACGTGTGAGGAGGGGTTAAAACGAAATGATTACGTAATCACTTAACATAAATCAACTCATTTTACGCTCTAAGCGGCTGCGCTGACGGAAGGTGAGAGCGAAGCCAAAGAACACTTCTCTTCAGAGGTGCAAGAAATATTTTTGATGAAAAGTAATGAAGATTTTCGTCAATTGTTCGTATATTTCTTGCGGTATTTTGACCCCGAAGCAAATGATGTTCCTGAGTCTCTGAACCTCTTTAGGCAAATCCTAGTAGAGATGGGTTCAATTCCCACCTCAGTCATCCTAGAAGTGATTTTCCGTAGTTCCTACTTCTACCCCAGGCAAATGTCGGGGTGGTTCCTAACTTAAGGCCATGACCGCTTCCAGCCCAATCCTTGTCTCAATTACAATTTACACAAGTTAATCCAGGTACTACAATAACACAAGTAATCGGACACATTCTTCATACACCCAACTACATGGGGCTGAAAGGACCACGATACCCCAGCCCCTACAACACCAACAGCAAAAACCCTGTAAGAGAGTAGAGTGACCTCTGACATCGTTGTTAAAGTTGTCATAAGTTATAAACTTGACTTTAACACTTGGACAAGGGTATTTGAGTGACTTCATGTTTTTCGTTTAGAATTACAACAATATGGAGGACATTCCATTACGGAAAACTATCGGTGGCTCTAAGAAAGATCAAAGCTATAACGTTGTGCAAGATATTGAATATTCATGTCATTTGTTTATTATTTTTGTTTCTACATTTAGGGAGAAGGTACATTATGTTCATTAGCCCGGTGTATTTAGGTGCGTACTGAATTTGGTATGGACTATGATATTGTTACGGCTGTGAGTTTGTTTTGTCGCCTCGCCGCGTTGAGTCACAGCTGCCCCGGGCTGTGTGTGCTCTGCCTCAGTGTATTACGTGCGCGTTACGCAACGGGCTGCGAAGTGAAAGGGATGGTCCAGAATATTCGTGACCCAGCCAGTGAAGGAAATCTCGAGAAGCCGTGTGTCCTGGACGATTCTAGAATTCATTGAGTAACCAGCCTGCTAAATAGGCGGCCTCAACAGTGAGGGGACCGAGTTTCTGAGGACAGTGTGTTTTACGAGCTTGTGCGAGCGTTTATCCTGAGCGACAGAAGTGTGGTGACTTGCGAAACCCCTAGTGAAGCCGATTCTCTTGACAGCGAGGGAGTGAAAAGCATACAGGGGACTGCCTGTGTTTTGAGCGAGTGTGATTTCACTGAGCGACAGAGGTATTGGGGGCGGAGTGCCGTGCGAGTTACGAAATCCAGTGACATTGTTCCCAGCTCGTGGGCAGCGAAGCAGCGTGTAGCAGGTTATCGTAAGTAACTGTAGTTTGTGTACATAAGGGAGAGGTGCAGGTAGTTTCTGTCAAGGCCACCGGACTCATTAGCACGGATTAACTTCTGTGGTTTGTTGACAAGTGAAAGGGGGCAAGAGCTCTCCATAAGGAAGAGACTTGAGGAAACTGGAGTAAGGTTCTAATTGCTTGTATTTGCTGATTAGTAGTGTATCTTTCTGGCCGCAATAAAGTTAATTATTTCTTTAAAGGAACAATCTGTGTTGTGCTTCAACCCACCTTAATCCAGTTAACAAAAGTGTCACTAGGGGGGTGGCACGTAACAATATCAATGTCATATTTTGTTGGAGGAATGATTATTAGTGGTGGTAATGTAGAGGGTTGCCCGGAGGCTTTGCTCGTGTGCAAGGGTATTGCAGGAACTTGCACAATTTTCCATAATTTCCCTCTATAAGCGCAGAAACAAGCCGTCAGAACCGGGTAGCCTTACCGCATTCATATAACCATAGTGTGTAGTGGCAATCAGCGTCAGTAGTGTAACTTCCGTGAGACACTACGATGAACTGAAGCAAGAATAGTGAAACATGTCAGTTATAGAGCGCGTGTAACAAAACCCATTCAGGTCCGATTAAAATAACACAAATGCAGCTTCCGTGACGTAATAAAGAAAGAAAAGGACTGAAGTTTATGGCGTCCTCATATCTTCCTCATCATTTGGTCACAGAGTTTGAGGTTTTTCTAAAAGGGATTTTAGCCTGTTAGCTTCGTGGAAAAGCCATTCTTAGGATTTAACAAACGATTTTTGCCTTCTCAGAGTCTTTTCATAAAACATACTACGCGTCACATGCAAGAAAACTCGTATTTCAACATCATTGTCGTTGTGCATTAACCTCGCACAACAGTAAGGCTTGAAGCGGCATAGTTCTGTTAGTGGTTGGTTATCCAAAGCTTGACGCGACACAGTTCTGGCAGAGGTTATCCAATGCTCGACGCCACACAGTTTTGGCAGGGCTATCCAAGGCTCGACGCGACACAGTTCAGGCAGGGGTTATCCAAGGCTCGACGCGACACAGTTCTGGCAGGGGTTATCCAAGGCTCGACGCCACACAGTTCTGGCAGGGGTTATCCAAGGCTCGACGCAACACAGTTCTGGCAGGGGTTATCCAAGGCTCGACGCGACAAATTTCTGGCAGGGGTTATCCAAGGCTAGACGCATCACCGTTCTGGCAGGGGTTATCCACGGCTCGACCCCACACAATTCTGGCAGGGGTTATCCGAGTCTCGACGCGACACAGTTCTGGCAGGGGTTATCCAAGGCTCGACGCGACAAATTTCTGGCAGGGGTTATCCAAGGCTAGACGCATCACAGTTCTGGCAGGGGTTATCCAAGGCTCGACCCCACACAATTCTGGCAGGGGTTATCCGAGTCTCGACGCGACACAGTTCTGGCAGGGGTTATCCAAGGCCCGACGCGACACAATTCAGGCAGGGGTTATCCAAGACTCGATGCCGCACAGTTCTGGCTGGGGTTATCCAAGGCTCGACGCAACACAGATCTGGCAGGGGCTATCCAAGGCTCGACGCATTAAAGTTCTGGCAGGGGTTATCCAAGGCTCGACGCAACACAGTTCTGGCAGGGATTATCCAAGGCTCGACGCGACACAGTTCTGACAGGGGTTATCCAAGGCTCGACGCGACACAGTTCTGACAGGGGTTATCCAAGGCTCGACGCAACACAGTTCTGTCAGGGGTTATCCAAGGCCTGACGCAACACAATTCTGGCAGGGGTTATCCAAGGCTCGACGCCACACAATTCTGGCAGGGGTTATCCAGGCTCGACGTGACACAGTTCTGGCAGGGT
Source organism: Meconema thalassinum (assembly GCA_946902985.2). Classification (NCBI taxonomy): domain Eukaryota; kingdom Metazoa; phylum Arthropoda; class Insecta; order Orthoptera; family Tettigoniidae; genus Meconema; species Meconema thalassinum. Next base: position 1,330,592,264 of record OX336389.2, read on the forward strand.
TTATCCAAGGCCCGACACGACACAATTCTGGCAGGGGTTATCCAAGGCTCGACGCCGCACAGTTCTGGCAGGGGTTATCCAAGGCCCGACGCGACACAATTCTGGCAGGGGTTATCCAAGGCTCGACGCCGCACAGTTCTGGCAGGGGTTATCCAAGGATCGACGCAACACAGTTCTGGCAGGGGTTATCCAAGGCCCGACGAGACACAATTCTGGCAGGGGTTATCCAAGGCTCGACGCCGTACAGTTCTGGCAGGGGTTATCCAAGGCCCGACGCGACACAATTCTGGCAGGGGTTATCCAAGGCTCGATGCGACACAGTTCAGGCAGGGGTTATCCAAGGCTCGACGCGACACAGTTCTGGCAGGGGTTATCCAAGGCTCGACGCCACACAGTTCTGGCAGGGGTTATCCAAGGCTCAACGCGACACAGTTCTGGCAGGGGTTATCCAAGGCTCTACGCCACACAGTTCTGGCCGGGGTTATTCTAAGCTCGACGCCACACAGTTCTGGCAGGGGTTATCCAAGGCTCGACGCGACACAGTTCTGGCAGGGGTTATCCAAAGCACGACGCAACACAGTTCTGGCAGGGGTTATCCAAGGCTCGACGCCAAACAGTTCTGGCAGGGGTTATTCAAGGCTCGACGCAACACAGTTCTGGCAGGGGTTATCCAAGGCTCGACGCAACACCGTTCTGGCAGGGGTTATCCAAGGCTCACGCGGCACAGTTCTGGCAGGGGTTATCCAAGGCTCGACGCCACACAGTTCTGGCAGGGGTTATCCAAGGCCCGACGCGACACAGTTCTGGCAGGGGTTATCCAAGGGCCGACGCGGCACAGTTCTGGCAGGGGTTATCCAAGGCTCGACGCAACACAGTTCTGTCAGGGGTTATCCAAGGCCCGACGCGACACAATTCTGGCAGGGGTCATCCAAGGCTCGACGCCACACAGTTCTGGCAGGGGTTATCCAAGGCTCGACGCAACACAGTTCTGGCAGGGGTTATCCAAGGCTCGACGCATTACAGTTCTGGCAGGGGTTATCCAAGGCTCGACGCAACACAGTTCTGGCAGGGGTTATCCAAGGCTCGACGCGACAAATTTCTGGCAGGGGTTATCCAAGGCTAGACGCATCACCGTTTTGGCAGGGGTTATCCACGGCTCGACCCCACACAATTCTGGCAGGGGTTATCCGAGTCTCGACGCGACACAGTTCTGGCAGGGGTTATCCAAGGCTCGACGCGACAAATTTCTGGCAGGGGTTATCCAAGGCTAGACGCATCACAGTTCTGGCAGGGGTTATCCAAGGCTCGACCCCACACAATTCTGGCAGGGGTTATCCGAGTCTCGACGCGACACAGTTCTGGCAGGGGTTATCCAAGGCCCGACGCGACACAATTCAGGCAGGGGTTATCCAAGACTCGATGCCGCACAGTTCTGGCTGGGGTTATCCAAGGCTCGACGCAACACAGATCTGGCAGGGGCTATCCAAGGCTCGACGCATTAAAGTTCTGGCAGGGGTTATCCAAGGCTCGACGCAACACAGTTCTGGCAGGGATTATCCAAGGCTCGACGCGACACAGTTCTGACAGGGGTTATCCAAGGCTCGACGCGACACAGTTCTGACAGGGGTTATCCAAGGCTCGACGCAACACAGTTCTGTCAGGGGTTATCCAAGGCCTGACGCAACACAATTCTGGCAGGGGTTATCCAAGGCTCGACGCCACACAATTCTGGCAGGGGTTATCCAGGCTCGACGTGACACAGTTCTGGCAGGGTTTATCCAAGGCCCGACACGACACAATTCTGGCAGGGGTTATCCAAGGCTCGACGCCGCACAGTTCTGGCAGGGGTTATCCAAGGCCCGACGCGACACAATTCTGGCAGGGGTTATCCAAGGCTCGACGCCGCACAGTTCTGGCAGGGGTTATCCAAGGATCGACGCAACACAGTTCTGGCAGGGGTTATCCAAGGCCCGACGAGACACAATTCTGGCAGGGGTTATCCAAGGCTCGACGCCGTACAGTTCTGGCAGGGGTTATCCAAGGCCCGACGCGACACAATTCTGGCAGGGGTTATCCAAGGCTCGATGCGACACAGTTCAGGCAGGGGTTATCCAAGGCTCGACGCGACACAGTTCTGGCAGGGGTTATCCAAGGCTCGACGCCACACAGTTCTGGCAGGGGTTATCCAAGGCTCAACGCGACACAGTTCTGGCAGGGGTTATCCAAGGCTCTACGCCACACAGTTCTGGCCGGGGTTATTCTAAGCTCGACGCCACACAGTTCTGGCAGGGGTTATCCAAGGCTCGACGCGACACAGTTCTGGCAGGGGTTATCCAAAGCACGACGCAACACAGTTCTGGCAGGGGTTATCCAAGGCTCGACGCCAAACAGTTCTGGCAGGGGTTATTCAAGGCTCGACGCAACACAGTTCTGGCAGGGGTTATCCAAGGCTCGACGCAACACCGTTCTGGCAGGGGTTATCCAAGGCTCACGCGGCACAGTTCTGGCAGGGGTTATCCAAGGCTCGACGCCACACAGTTCTGGCAGGGGTTATCCAAGGCCCGACGCGACACAGTTCTGGCAGGGGTTATCCAAGGGCCGACGCGGCACAGTTCTGGCAGGGGTTATCCAAGGCTCGACGCAACACAGTTCTGTCAGGGGTTATCCAAGGCCCGACGCGACACAATTCTGGCAGGGGTCATCCAAGGCTCGACGCCACACAGTTCTGGCAGGGGTTATCCAAGGCTCGACGCAACACAGTTCTGGCAGGGGTTATCCAAGGCTCGACGCATTACAGTTCTGGCAGGGGTTATCCAAGGCTCGACGCAACACAGTTCTGGCAGGGGTTATCCAAGGCTCGACGCGACAAATTTCTGGCAGGGGTTATCCAAGGCTAGACGCATCACCGTTTTGGCAGGGGTTATCCACGGCTCGACCCCACACAATTCTGGCAGGGGTTATCCGAGTCTCGACGCGACACAGTTCTGGCAGGGGTTATCCAAGGCTCGACGCGACAAATTTCTGGCAGGGGTTATCCAAGGCTAGACGCATCACAGTTCTGGCAGGGGTTATCCAAGGCTCGACCCCACACAATTCTGGCAGGGGTTATCCGAGTCTCGACGCGACACAGTTCTGGCAGGGGTTATCCAAGGCCAGACGCGACACAATTCAGGCAGGGGTTATCCAAGACTCGATGCCGCACAGTTCTGGCTGGGGTTATCCAAGGCTCGACGCAACACAGATCTGGCAGGGGCTATCCAAGGCTCGACGCATTAAAGTTCTGGCAGGGGTTATCCAAGGCTCGACGCAACACAGTTCTGGCAGGGATTATCCAAGGCTCGACGCGACACAGTTCTGACAGGGGTTATCCAAGGCTCGACGCGACACAGTTCTGACAGGGGTTATCCAAGGCTCGACGCAACACAGTTCTGTCAGGGGTTATCCAAGGCCTGACGCAACACAATTCTGGCAGGGGTTATCCAAGGCTCGACGCCACACAATTCTGGCAGGGGTTATCCAGGCTCGACGTGACACAGTTCTGGCAGGGTTTATCCAAGGCCCGACACGACACAATTCTGGCAGGGGTTATCCAAGGCTCGACGCCGCACAGTTCTGGCAGGGGTTATCCAAGGCCCGACGCGACACAATTCTGGCAGGGGTTATCCAAGGCTCGACGCCGCACAGTTCTGGCAGGGGTTATCCAAGGATCGACGCAACACAGTTCTGGCAGGGGTTATCCAAGGCCCGACGAGACACAATTCTGGCAGGGGTTATCCAAGGCTCGACGCCGTACAGTTCTGGCAGGGGTTATCCAAGGCCCGACGCGACACAATTCTGGCAGGGGTTATCCAAGGCTCGATGCGACACAGTTCAGGCAGGGGTTATCCAAGGCTCGACGCGACACAGTTCTGGCAGGGGTTATCCAAGGCTCGACGCCACACAGTTCTGGCAGGGGTTATCCAAGGCTCAACGCGACACAGTTCTGGCAGGGGTTATCCAAGGCTCTACGCCACACAGTTCTGGCCGGGGTTATTCTAAGCTCGACGCCACACAGTTCTGGCAGGGGTTATCCAAGGCTCGACGCGACACAGTTCTGGCAGGGGTTATCCAAAGCACGACGCAACACAGTTCTGGCAGGGGTTATCCAAGGCTCGACGCCAAACAGTTCTGGCAGGTGTTATCCAAGGCTCGACGCAACACAGTTCAGGCAGGGGTTATCCAAGGCTCGACGCGACACAGTTCTGGCAGGGGTTATCCAAGGCTCGACGCAATACAGTTCTGTCCGGGGTTATCCAAGTCTCGACGCAACACAGTTCTAGCAGGGGTTATCCAAGTCTCGACGCCACACAGTTCTGGCAGGGGTTATCCAAGGCTCGACGCCACACAGTTCTGTCAGGGGTTATCCAAGGCTCGACGCGACACATTTCTGGCAGGGGTTATCCAAGGTTCGACGCATCACAGTTCTGACAGGAGCTATCCAAGGCTCGACACAACACAGTTCTGGCAGGGGTTATCCAAGGCTCGACGCCACACAGTTCTGGCAGGGGTTATCCAAGGCTCGAAGCCACACAGTTCTGGCAAGGGTTATCCAAGGATCGACGCGACACAGTTCTGGCAGCGGTTATCCAAGGCTCGATGCGACACAGTTCTGGCAGGGGTTATCCAATGCTCGACGCCACACAGTTCTGGCACGGGTTATCCAAGGCTCGATGCGACACAGTTCTGACAGGGGTTATCCAAGGCTCGAAGCCACACAGTTCTGGCAGGGGTTATCCAAGGCTCGACGCGACACAGTTCTGGCAGGGGTTATCCAAGGCTCGACGCGACAAATTTCTGGCAGGGCTATCCAATGCTCGACGCGACACAGTTCTGGCAGGGTTATCCAAGGCTCGACGCAACACAGTTCTGGCAGGGCTATCCAAGGCTCGACGCAACACAGTTCTGGCAGGGGTTATCCAAGGTTCGACGCGACACGGTTCTGTCAGGGGTTATCCAAGGCTCGACGCGACACAGTTCTGGCAGGGGTTATCCAAGGCTCGACGCGACACAATTCTGGCAGAGGTTATCCAAGGCTCGACGCGACACAGTTCTGGCAGGGGTTATCCAAGGCTCGACGCAACACAGTTCTGGCAGGGGTTATCCAAGGCTCGACGCAACACCGTTCTGGCAGGGGTTATCCAAGGCTCGACGCAACACAAATTCTGGCAGGGCTATCCAAGGCTCGACGCAACACAGTTCTGGCAGGGGTTATCCAAGGCTCAACGCATTAAAGTTCTGGCAGGGGTTATCCAAGGCTCAACACGACACATTTCTGGCAGGGGTTATCCAAGGCTAGACGCATCACAGTTCTGACAGGGGTTATCCAAGGCCCGACGCGACACAGTTCTGGCAGGGGTTATCCAAGGCTCGACGCGGCACAGTTCTGGCAGGGGTTATCCAAGGCTCGACGCCACACAGTTCTGGCAGGGGTTATCCAAGGCCCGACGCGACACAGTTCTGGCAGGGGTTATCCAAGGGCCGACGCGGCACAGTTCTGGCAGGGGTTATCCAAGGCTCGACGCAACACAGTTCTGTCAGGGGTTATCCAAGGCCCGACGCGACACAATTCTGGCAGGGGTCATCCAAGGCTCGACGCCACACAGTTCTGGCAGGGGTTATCCAAGGCTCGACGCAACACAGTTCTGGCAGGGGTTATCCAAGGCTCGACGCATTACAGTTCTGGCAGGGGTTATCCAAGGCTCGACGCAACACAGTTCTGGCAGGGGTTATCCAAGGCTCGACGCGACAAATTTCTGGCAGGGGTTATCCAAGGCTAGACGCATCACAGTTCTGGCAGGGGTTATCCAAGGCTCGACCCCACACAATTCAGGCAGGGTTTATCCGAGTCTCGACGCGACACAGTTCTGGCAGGGGTTATCCAAGGCTCGACGCGACACAGTTCTGGCAGGGGTTATCCAAGGCTCGACGCGACAAATTTCTGGCAGGGGTTATCCAAGGCTAGACGCATCACAGTTCTGGCAGGGGTTATCCAAGGCTCGACCCCACACAATTCTGGCAGGGGTTATCCGAGTCTCGACGCGACACAGTTCTGGCAGGGGTTATCCAAGGCCCGACGCGACACAATTCAAGCAGGGGTTATCCAAGACTCGATGCCGCACAGTTCTGGCTGGGGTTATCCAAGGCTCGACGCAACACAGATCTGGCAGGGGTTATCCAAGGCTCGACGCATTAAAGTTCTGGCAGGGGTTATCCATGGCTCGACGCAACACAGTTCTGGCAGGGATTATCCAAGGCTCGACGCGACACAGTTCTGACAGGGGTTATCCAAGGCTCGACGCGACACAGTTCTGACAGGGGTTATCCAAGGCTCGACGCAACACAGTTCTGTCAGGGGTTATCCAAGGCCTGACGCAACACAATTCTGGCAGGGGTTATCCAAGGCTCGACGCCACACAATTCTGGCAGGGGTTATCCAGGCTCGACGTGACACAGTTCTGGCAGGGTTTATCCAAGGCCCGACACGACACAATTCTGGCAGGGGTTATCCAAGGCTCGACGCCGCACAGTTCTGGCAGGGGTTATCCAAGGCCCGACGCGACACAATTCTGGCAGGGGTTATCCAAGGCTCGACGCCGCACAGTTCTGGCAGGGGTTATCCAAGGATCGACGCAACACAATTCTGGCAGGGGTTATCCAAGGCCCGACGAGACACAATTCTGGCAGGGGTTATCCAAGGCTCGACGCCGTACAGTTCTGGCAGGGGTTATCCAAGGCCCGACGCGACACAATTCTGGCAGGGGTTATCCAAGGCTCGATGCGACACATTTCTGGCGGGGGTTATCCATGGCTCGACGCAACACTGTTCTGTCTGGGGTTATCCAAGGCTCGACGGGATACAATTCTGGCAGGGATTATCCAAGGCTCGACGCAACACAATTATGGCAGGGGTTATCCTGGGCTCGACGCCACACAATTCTGGCGGGGGTTATCCAAGGCTCGACGCAACACAGTTCTGGCAGGGGTTATCCAAGGCTCGACGCAACACAGTTCTGTCAGGGCTTATCCAAGGCTCGACGCGACACATTTCTGGCAGGGGTTATCCATGGCTCGACGCGACACAGTTCTGGCAGGGGTATCTAAGGCTGATGCGACACAGTTCTGGCACGGACTACCGTCTTGTTTATTTGTTTAAAGATTTGTTTCTAAACAAATTGTCCATATTTATGAAATGAGTATGTAATTTGTTACTGCTCTGGGTAATTATCTTGCTTTTGAATGCCGATTTGTTACGATCGGCTACTTGTGAACGCCGCCAAAGGGATATATAGTAATGAAATATGATTTTTTACATCAAAGTTTACTTTCAAATAAGAATAAATGAAGTTCTTTGATTTGTGACAAATTTTCATGAACTACTCCCATTGTCAATTAATGCAACAGCTCTTGCAGAATCTACAGCTCTTCAAGGAAGTATTGAATAACAAGTCATTAGTTGAGAATCTAACAATGCCCCAAGAAACTCTGAAGTTAATGCAGATACCAATATACAAATCCAAATCCAACACTAGGCGACTGAATGCCTTTAAAATCCGTACATTTTCATATTCTTGTTCCAAAATGTACAACTCACGATCCTTTACCCCGTAAGGAAAACTATTATAATGAACGTAATTATTAAACACTTTTTGACAACTTCACCACACTTCACTACACAACTGGCAGGCAGGAAATAGTTTGTGGTATTAGTTACGTCTTTATCTAGGATTAATTTTATTTGGCAGCATTTAGGTGTAATTTTACTTGGCAGCATCACAACCATTTAATTACTATGATCATTGCTGTATTGGGAGAACAATGCAAGTTGTAAACATACAGCTTATTGTTTAACATCATCTGGTCTAGTGATTTTTTTTTCTACTGCTTAACTATACTTCGGAATAGAATAAAGATTAGGAGGGCTAAAGTAAGCCGTACAAGTGTATCTGTAAATATTGAATTTCTACGCATCATTTTCGAGACCATGTTGGAAGAAGCAAGCGTCATATCTTCGCTTTACTACTGTTTGAAATATTCTGTGATTTTGATAAGCTTTGGACTCGCCACACAACAAGGCGTGAATGTTAGATTTATACTGTGTTAAAATGATGATATGGAATGTTGTAGACAGAGACTGCTTTGTGAAGTAGCAAGCTAGATTAGTTAGCATTGGAAGGACAGCTTCAGAAGGCTGTGGATGTAACGTTAGATTTTGAGAATCTGTTTATGTAGACCGTGCTGGGAGTGTGCAGAGCTGCTGAAGTGTTGATTTTTATTTCACATTCATTTCGACTGCATTAAGACGACATACAATTACAATTTGAAGGAGGCTTTGTAATGTCAGTGGATATTGGTTCGAGGAAACGTAATGTGATGTTTCCCGAAGTCAAATCTGCACATTAAGAATGACAATAAATATTCATGTAGGATATCCAACTACGATTATTATAAGAGATTAACTTGCAGTTTATTCATGATATTTCTAGAGCTGATAGCAGCCGATCCCTTTGCCATATTTCTTTTGCAAAGACCAAATGCGATGTATAAATTCAGGGCAACGTTATTGTTGTGTCTACAGGTGACTGTTGATACTGGAGCAGACTAGGGTCAGTCATATTATGGGTGTAAGGTTATTGGCGACAAGTGATGGATTTTTCTCACCCTTGACTACAGGTATTATCGTGAGCGGTAAGAGCCACGAATGTTTTTCTGCCAATAGGGCAAGTGTTATTGAGAACTGTTGTGTACTTTGAAAGTAAGCTTTTTCTCACATATTTTGGTAACATGAGTTGATATAGTGGTTTTTGCTACTCAAGACATTCGTATGGTCATAGAAAAACTATTGAAAACACCTTGAGGGAAAAATGAATGACTAAATGGAATAACAATAATAATGATGTGATAGATTTTTCTCAAGTAAACATGCAATTTAATAATCTCGTACCTAAATAATAAATAATATATGAAAGTTAAAAATTAAATACTTAATTAAACGACCTATTCTTCGACTTTTGTTTGTGATGGATGATGATTAAATACAAGCCTAGGACGAGCTATCACTATTATTGAGACGACGAATTGCAATTTCTGGGGTAACCTTGGAAACCCAGATAATTGGCAATCACGCGACCTAAGTCGTAATTTTAATTACGCAGTCACCGACCTAAATTTCCTACAACACTTAGATGTCCATTAGCTGCAAACATCAGTTACTTTGTGCAGGAAGGACGCGGAGTGCGTAACAAGTAGGAGTGTACTTGCCTATTTATTGATTGATTTTCCTTCCTTGTACATTGTGTATTTAGATAATTCTTTTTTTAATAGTAAACCAGTTGTGTATAACTTAACTTTATATTGTAATAGGTGCTTCTCACCTATATTTAACGTTGGATAGGACTAGCTAGGAAATTAGGAAATTATTAAGGTATAGATAAATGTTGGAAGTGACACCGTCATATCTTAGTTATGTTTATTGGTGCTTTTAATTGTAAATAGTTCAATTCTCGATTGTCAACGTTTAACTTGATTTGTTTTTCTGTAGATTGAGGGTGACACTATTACTAGTTTTCATTGATTATTGTATTGCTTAGGGACATTCTTAGCTTGCTTGTTACTTAAATATTGTTATCAGGACTTCGCGAGGGCTTAACTTCATTTCAGGTTAGGAATATAATTATTTTTCTTATTTAGTTTTGCGGACTAGCCAATACTTTTACCCTCGGGAGCAGGCTAGGGATTTGTGATTTTTATAATAAATTTTATGAAAAGAATTTTAAGCCTGGACTTTGTTATTTTAGTTTTGTTGTTTCTTTTGGGGGTGTGTTTCTTGGGCTAGTTCATAACATTCCTGCTCTCAACTAACACCGCTACGACCCGAGATATTAGTCCCGTGCGGGCTGGGCTGGGATGAGAACACATCTTATCTTCTCTGGGGTATGAGTTCGACGGATGGGGTTGTCGAGAAAGCTGCTGTGGTCAGCAGTCCATTCATCTTCCAGTCTGACGGGCACAACACCTTGCCCGGTATCAAACCAGGGACTATGTTTCCTTAGAGATTCAGCTTGTGTATCTCTTTTTCATTATTATTATTCTTTACTACAGTTAAAGTGAAGACATTGTGGAAATTCACCACAAGCCGCGGGTAAAACTTTAGGAATGTAACCACTTCTTAGAGAGCCATGTATTGGTTAACTTCAAGTAAATTACCTTGTAATACTGTGAGAACAAGACAACCCCTTCTCGGGATGGACCAGGTAGAATATGTCTTCATATCCTTGGTCAACAGGAAACGACCCCTTTTCTCTTGAGAAACAACAAATGTAATCCACTAAGATTTCTCGGAATATCCAAGAAGGAAGTAGCCATGTAAAAGAAGAGTAAACCACTCAGAGAACTCACAGAACTTAAAAGCATTATTGTGATCCCAGTAAAATACTGGAATCTGATTGGTTGAACTATGGGCGTTTTCCAAGTATATGAGGTCAAAACGCCCATTAAATAGAATTATTTAAAACTTAACTCTTAGAAAGTAAGAGCTCACAATTGTATAATCTGTCGCTGGGTCATGATTGCCTTACATTAACGTCAATCCTTATGGCTTCTGTAACTAATCTGTATATAGCCTATGTTCTAACTAAATAAATATCAAGTATTCTACCAAGTTGAACTTCTGCATTTCTATTGAATACGATATTAATCAGTGCGTAAATAATCCGAAAGGACCTTAGTTTAACAAACAGAACGAGCTAAGAACGTACGCTAAGCTACAAACTTAACTGAGGGCCCACGTCCGGGGTAGGAAGACGATCATCTCTGTCCAGATAATCAACGTGTTGGACTATCAAACTGACAACATCATTGGAGGCATTTCGACGTTTTTCCGACAAAACATTTCATGCAGATAGAAGTCAGAAGAATAGAGCGCTAATGATAAATGATTTTCCTTTCAACAGAAAAGTATTTTTGTGTGTGTAAATCTAAACAGACTCCTTCACAGATCACTATTCATTTGGATTAATAAATTAGACTTAAGAGAAAGTGAATCTATGCAGATCAAAACGGGATCTTTAGCATGCCACTAGTCATTAAAATAAATAAATTAAAACCTACTAATAAAAATAAAATTGTATGGATCCAAACAAGATTTTCACATTATATCATTTCATTCTAAGTGAACTAATTAAACCTAATATGATAAGTAAGTAAATAAAATAAGTTACTTAATTAATTGAACAATTAATTAACTTAATAATAACATGGAAAGAAGAAAGAAAGAAAGAAAGAAAGGAATAAAGAGAGACGCAAATAAGTGAATAAAATAAATACATTAATTGAATACAGAAGTAAACAAGTAGATCAAATTAATTAATTTGAGTACAATTTTACTTGGATTTTGATTCTAGAAAATAAATTCACAATGCCTGAGACAGATTTATTATCAAAATTTGAGTACGCACAAATCCAATTGCTGTCGGAATTTAATTGAAGTACATCTTGCAGTTTGGGTTACTTTATTGTAAGAAGTGAAGTCTTTTTGAATACGCACAATATAGCAAGTACTACTCCCAATGCCGTAATAATTAATGAATTTGTATTCAATGTTGTAAAATCTATAGCCTACTTAAAGGAGACGCATGTGGAATCCTGAATTTGGACGCAAATACTAACTATGAAAAATTATGAAAAGATATTGATCAGAAAATATGGTAAAGTTAAAGACGAACGGCTATTGATCCAAGAGATATCCAACTATTTACTAAAGAGAAACGAATCGTACGTAGATTACCATAGTAAACTAGGCACGTTGCTCTTACAATGCAAGATAAACTATAGGGATCAAATCCTAGAATTGAAGTTAAGTAAACTAGAAGATCTAAGTTTGAACACATTCAAGGCTGGTATATTGGAACCATACCGATCTTATCTGCGCTATGCTCATGTCACAGACCTCGGTCAAGCACTCAGATTCAAGCGCACCCGAAACCTACATGGATCCATTCAGAGCAGTGCAAGAGCCACCTCCAACCAAATTCGATCAAACAACTCAACTACTAAACCACACTACACACAATCCGTTCATAGATTCAAATCTCGCTTCATAAAGAAAACCAGTGAACAAATTTAAGCCAATGTGACTTATGCCAAGCGAGCAGATATGAAAAACACCTCACGAAGTAGCAAACCAAGGTCACATCCCAGCTGACCAACACCCTAACGAAGTAGTGAACAGAGGTCGTAGTGAACAGAGGTCCCATCCCAGCTGACGAAGTAGTGCACAGAGGTCGTAGTGAACAGAGGTCCCATCCCAGCTGACCAACACTCTAACGAAGTAGTGCACAGAGGTCGTAGTGAACAGAGGTCCCATCCCAGCTGACCAACACTCTAACGAAGTAGTGCACAGAGGTCGTAGTGAACAGAGGTCCCATCCCAGCTGACCAACACTCTAACGAAGTAGTGAACAGAGGTCGTAGTGAACAGAGGTCCCAACCCAGCTGACCAACACTCCAACGAAGTAGTGAACAGAGGTCGTAGTGAACAGAGGTCACATCCCAGCTGACCAACACCCTACCGAAGTAGTGGAGCGAGGTCGTAGTGAACAGAGGTCCCATCCCAGCTGACCAACACTCTAACGAAGTAGTGAACAGAGGTCGTAGTGAACCAAGGTCCCATCACAGCTGACCAACACCCTAACGAAGTAGTGAACCAAGGTCCCATCACAGCTGACCAACACCCTAACGAAGTAGTGATCAAGGTCCCATCACAGCTGACCAACACCCTAACGAAGTAGTGATCAAGGTCCCATCTCAGCTGACCAACACCCTAACGAAGTAGTGACCAAGGTCCCATCACAACTGACCAACACCCTAACGAAGTAGTGATCAAGGTCCCATCACAGCTGACCAACACCCTAACGAAGTAGTGATCAAGGTCCCATTACAGCTGACCAACACCCTAAAGAAGTAGTGATCAAGGTTCCATCACAGCTGACCAACACCCTAACGAAGTAGTGACCAAGGTCCCATCACAACTGACCAACACCCTAACGAAGTAGTGATCAAGGTCCCATCACAGCTGACCAACACCCTAACGAAGTAGTGATCAAGGTCCCATCACAGCTGACCAACACCCTAACGAAGTAGTGATCAAGGTCCCATCACAGCTGACCAACACCCTAACGAAGTAGTTAACAGAGGTCCCATCACAGCTGAGCAACATTCTAACGAAGTAGTGAACAGAGGTCCCATCACAGCTGAGAAACACTCTAACGAAGTAGTGATCAAGGTCCCATCACAGCTGACGAACACCCTAACGAAGTAGTGAACAGAGGTCCCATCACAGCTGACCAACACCCTAAGGAAGTAGTGATCAAGGTTCCATCACAGCTGACCAACACCCTAAGGAAGTAGTGATCAAGGTCCCATCACAACTGACCATCACCCTAACGAAGTAGTGATCAAGGTCCCATCACAGCTGACCAACACCCTAACGAAGTAGTGATCAAGGTCCCATCACAGCTGACCAACACCCTAACGAAGTAGTGATCAAGGTCCCATCACAGCTGACCAACACCCTAACGAAGTAGTGATCAAGGTCCCATCACAACTGCCCAACACCCTAACGAAGTAGTGACCAAGGTCCCGTCACAGCTGACCAACACCCTAACGAAGTAGTGATCAAGGTTCCATCACAGCTGACCAACACCCTAACGAAGTAGTGATCAAGGTCCCATCACAGCTGACCAACACCCTAACGAAGTAGTGATCAAGGTCCCATCTCAGCTGACCAACACCCTAAGGAAGTAGTGATCAAGGTCCCATCACAACTGACCAACACCCTAACGAAGTAGTGATCAAGGTCCCATCACAGCTGACCAACACCCTAACGAAGTAGTGATCAAGGTCCCATCACAGCTGACCAACACCCTAACGAAGTAGTGATCAAGGTCCCATCACAGCTGACCAACACCCTAACGAAGTAGTGATCAAGGTCCCATCACAACTGCCCAACACCCTAACGAAGTAGTGACCAAGGTCCCATCACAACTGACTAACACCCTAACGAAGTAGTGATCAAGGTCCCATCACAACTGACCAACACCCTAACGAAGTAGTGACCAAGGTCCCATCACAACTGACCAACACCCTAACGAAGTAGTGATCAAGGTCCCATCACAGCTGACCAACACCCTAACGAAGTAGTGATCAAGGTCCCATCACAGCTGACCAACACCCTAACGAAATAGTGATCAAGGTCCCATCACAACTGACCAACACCCTAACGAAGTAGTGATCAAGGTCCCATCACAACTGACCAACACCCTAACGAAGTAGTGATCAAGGTTCCATCACAGCTGACCAACACCCTAACGAAGTAGTGACCAAGGTCCCATCACAGCTAACCAACACCCTAACGAAGTAGTGATCAAGGTCCCATCACAGCTGACCAACACCCTAACGAAGTAGTGATCAAGGTCCCATCACAACTGACCAACACCCTAACGAAGTAGTGATCAAGGTCCCATCACAGCTGACCAACACCCTAACGAAGTAGTGATCAAGGTCCCATCACAACTGACCAACACCCTAACGAAGTAGTGATCAAGGTCCCATCACAGCTGACCAACACCCTAACGAAGTAGTGATCAAGGTCCCATCACAGCTGACCAACACCCTAACGAAGTAGTGATCAAGGTTCCTTCACAGCTGACCAACACCCTAACGAAGTAGTGATCAAGGTCCCATCACAACTGACCAACACCCTAACGAAGTAGTGATCAAGGTCCCATCACAGCTGACCAACACCCTAACGAAGTAGTGAACAGAGGTCCCATCACAACTGACCAACACCCTAACGAAGTAGTGACCAAGGTCCCATCACAGCTGAGCAACACTCTAACGAAGTAGTGATCAAGGTCCCATCACAGCTGACCAACACCCTAACGAAGTAGTGACCAAGGTCCCATCACAGCTGACCAACACCCTAACGAAGTAGTGATCAAGGTTCCATCACAGCTGACCAACACCCTAACGAAGTAGTGACCAAGGTCCCATCACAACTGACCAACACCCTAACGAAGTAGTGATCGAGGTCCCATCACAGCTGACCAACACCCTAACGAAGTAGTGAACAGAGGTCCCATCACAACTGACCAACACCCTAACGAAGTAGTGACCAAGGTCCCATCACAGCTGAGCAACACTCTAACGAAGTAGTGATCAAGGTCCCATCACAGCTGACCAACACCCTAACGAAGTAGTGACCAAGGTCCCATCACAGCTGACCAACACCCTAACGAAGTAGTGATCAAGGTTCCATCACAGCTGACCAACACCCTAACGAAGTAGTGACCAAGGTCCCATCACAACTGACCAACACCCTAACGAAGTAGTGATCAAGGTCCCATCACAGCTGACCAACACCCTAACGAAGTAGTGACCAAGGTCCCATCACAGCTGACCAACACCCTATCGAAGTAGTGATCAAGGTCCCATCACAGCTGACCAACACCCTAACGAAGTAGTGACCAAGGTCCCATCACAGCTGACCAACACCCTAACGAAGTAGTGACCAAGGTCCCATCACAGCTGCCCAACACCCTAACGAAGTAGTGACCAAGGTCCCATCACAGCTGACCAACACCCTAACGAAGTAGTGATCAAGGTCCCATCACAGCTGACCAACACCCTAACGAAGTAGTGATCAAGGTTCCATCACAACTGACCAACACCCTAACGAAGTAGTGATCAAGGTCCCATCACAGCTGACCAACACCCTAACGAAGTAGTGACCAAGGTCCCATCACAACTGACCAACACCCTAACGAAGTAGTGATCAAGGTTCCATCACAGCTGCCCAACACCCTAACGAAGTAGTGAACCAAGGTCCCATCACAGCTGACCAACACCCTAACGAAGTAGTGATCAAGGTTCCATCACAGCTGACCAACACCCTAACGAAGTAGTGATCAAGGTCCCATCACAACTGACCATCACCCTAACGAAGTAGTGAACAGAGGTCCCATCACAGATGACCAACACCCTAACGAAGTAGTGATCAAGGTCCCATCACAACTGACCAACACCCTAACGAAGTAGTGATCAAGGTCCCATCACAGCTGACCAACACCCTAAGGAAGTAGTGATCAAGGTCCTATCACAGCTGACCAACACTCTAACGATGTAGTGATCAAGGTCCCATCACAGCTGACCAACACCCTAACGAAGTAGTGAACAGAGGTCCCATCACAGCTGACCAACACCCTAAGGAAGTAGTGATCAAGGTCCCATCACAGCTGACCAACACTCTAACGAAGTAGTGAACAGAGGTCCCATCACAGCTGAACAACACTCTAACGAAGTAGTGATCAAGGTCCCATCACAGCTGACCAACATTCTAACGAAGTAGTGAACAGAGGTCCCATGACAGCTGAGCAACACTCTAACGAAGTAGTGATCAAGGTCCCATCACAGCTGACCAACACCCTAACGAAGTAGTGATCAAGGTCCCATCACAACTGACCAACACCCTAACGAAGTAGTGATCAAGGTCCCATCACAGCTGACCAACACCCTAACGAAGTAGTGAACAGAGGTCCCATCACAACTGACCAACACCCTAACGAAGTAGTGAACCAAGGTCCCATCACAGCTTACCAACACCCTAACGAAGTAGTGATCAAGGTCCCATCACAGCTGACCAACACCCTAACGAAGTAGTGATCAAGGTCCCATCACAGCTGACCAACACCCTAACGAAGTAGTGACCAAGGTCCCATCACAACTGACCAACACCCTAACGAAGTAGTGATCAAGGTCCCATCACAGCTGACCAACACCCTAACGAAGTAGTGATCAAGGTCCCATCACAGCTGACCAACACCCTAACGAAGTAGTGATCAAGGTCCCATCACAGCTGACCAACACCCTAACGAAGTAGTTAACAGAGGTCCCATCACAGCTGAGCAACATTCTAACGAAGTAGTGAACAGAGGTCCCATCACAGCTGAGAAACACTCTAACGAAGTAGTGATCAAGGTCCCATCACAGCTGACGAACACCCTAACGAAGTAGTGAACAGAGGTCCCATCACAGCTGACCAACACACTAAGGAAGTAGTGATCAAGGTTCCATCACAGCTGACCAACACCCTAAGGAAGTAGTGATCAACGTCCCATCACAACTGACCATCACCCTAACGAAGTAGTGATCAAGGTCCCATCACAGCTGACCAACACCCTAACGAAGTAGTGATCAAGGTCCCATCACAGCTGACCAACACCCTAACGAAGTAGTGATCAAGGTCCCATCACAGCTGACCAACACCCTAACGAAGTAGTGATCAAGGTCCCATCACAACTGCCCAACACCCTAACGAAGTAGTGACCAAGGTCCCATCACAGCTGACCAACACCCTAACGAAGTAGTGATCAAGGTTCCATCACAGCTGACCAACACCCTAACGAAGTAGTGATCAAGGTCCCATCACAGCTGACCAACACCCTAACGAAGTAGTGATCAAGGTCCCATCTCAGCTGACCAACACCCTAAGGAAGTGGTGATCAAGGTCCCATCACAACTGACCAACACCCTAACGAAGTAGTGATCAAGGTCCCATCACAGCTGACCAACACCCTAACGAAGTAGTGATCAAGGTCCCATCACAGCTGACCAACACCCTAACGAAGTAGTGATCAAGGTCCCATCACAGCTGACCAACACCCTAACGAAGTAGTGATCAAGGTCCCATCACAACTGCCCAACACCCTAACGAAGTAGTGACCAAGGTCCCATCACAGCTGACTAACACCCTAACGGAGTAGTGATCAAGGTCCCATCACAACTGACCAACACCCTAACGAAGTAGTGACCAAGGTCCCATCACAACTGACCAACACCCTAACGAAGTAGTGATCAAGCTCCCATCACAGCTGACCAACACCCTAACGAAGTAGTGATCAAGGTCCCATCACAGCTGACCAACACCCTAACGAAATAGTGATCAAGGTCCCATCACAACTGACCAACACCCTAACGAAGTAGTGATCAAGGTCCCATCACAACTGACCAACACCCTAACGAAGTAGTGATCAAGGTTCCATCACAGCTGACCAACACCCTAACGAAGTAGTGACCAAGGTCCCATCACAGCTGACCAACACCCTAACGAAGTAGTGATCAAGGTCCCATCACAGCTGACCAACACCCTAACGAAGTAGTGATCAAGGTCCCATCACAACTGACCAACACCCTAACGAAGTAGTGATCAAGGTCCCATCACAGCTGACCAACACCCTAACGAAGTAGTGATCAAGGTCCCATCACAACTGACCAACACCCTAACGAAGTAGTGATCAAGGTCCCATCACAGCTGACCAACACCCTAACGAAGTAGTGATCAAGGTCCCATCACAGCTGACCAACACCCTAACGAAGTAGTGATCAAGGTTCCTTCACAGCTGACCAACACCCTAACGAAGTAGTGATCAAGGTCCCATCACAACTGACCAACACCCTAACGAAGTAGTGATCAAGGTCCCATCACAGCTGACCAACACCCTAACGAAGTAGTGAACAGAGGTCCCATCACAACTGACCAACACCCTAACGAAGTAGTGACCAAGGTCCCATCACAGCTGAGCAACACTCTAACGAAGTAGTGATCAAGGTCCCATCACAGCTGACCAACACCCTAACGAAGTAGTGACCAAGGTCCCATCACAGCTGACCAACACCCTAACGAAGTAGTGATCAAGGTTCCATCACAGCTGACCAACACCCTAACGAAGTAGTGACCAAGGTCCCATCACAACTGACCAACACCCTAACGAAGTAGTGATCAAGGTCCCATCACAGCTGACCAACACCCTAACGAAGTAGTGAACAGAGGTCCCATCACAACTGACCAACACCCTAACGAAGTAGTGACCAAGGTCCCATCACAGCTGAGCAACACTCTAACGAAGTAGTGATCAAGGTCCCATCACAGCTGACCAACACCCTAACGAAGTAGTGACCAAGGTCCCATCACAGCTGACCAACACCCTAACGAAGTAGTGATCAAGGTTCCATCACAGCTGACCAACACCCTAACGAAGTAGTGACCAAGGTCCCATCACAACTGACCAACACCCTAACGAAGTAGTGATCAAGGTCCCATCACAGCTGACCAACACCCTAACGAAGTAGTGACCAAGGTCCCATCACAGCTGACCAACACCCTAACGAAGTAGTGATCAAGGTCCCATCACAGCTGACCAACACCCTAACGAAGTAGTGACCAAGGTCCCATCACAGCTGACCAACACCCTAACGAAGTAGTGACCAAGGTCCCATCACAGCTGCCCAACACCCTAACGAAGTAGTGACCAAGGTCCCATCACAGCTGACCAACACCCTAACGAAGTAGTGATCAAGGTCCCATCACAGCTGACCAACACCCTAACGAAGTAGTGATCAAGGTTCCATCACAACTGACCAACACCCTAACGAAGTAGTGATCAAGGTCCCATCACAGCTGACCAACACCCTAACGAAGTAGTGACCAAGGTCCCATCACAACTGACCAACACCCTAACGAAGTAGTGATCAAGGTTCCATCACAGATGCCCAACACCCTAACGAAGTAGTGAACCAAGGTCCCATCACAGCTGACCAACACCCTAACGAAGTAGTGATCAAGGTTCCATCACAGCTGACCAACACCCTAACGAAGTAGTGATCAAGGTCCCATCACAACTGACCATCACCCTAACGAAGTAGTGAACAGAGGTCCCATCACAGCTGACCAACACCCTAACGAAGTAGTGATCAAGGTCCCATCACAACTGACCAACACCCTAACGAAGTAGTGATCAAGGTCCCATCACAGCTGACCAACACCCTAAGGAAGTAGTGATCAAGGTCCTATCACAGCTGACCAACACTCTAACGATGTAGTGATCAAGGTCCCATCACAGCTGACCAACACCCTAACGAAGTAGTGAACAGAGGTCCCATCACAGCTGACCAACACCCTAAGGAAGTAGTGATCAAGGTCCCATCACAGCTGACCAACACTCTAACGAAGTAGTGAACAGAGGTCCCATCACAGCTGAACAACACTCTAACGAAGTAGTGATCAAGGTCCCATCACAGCTGACCAACATTCTAACGAAGTAGTGAACAGAGGTCCCATGACAGCTGAGCAACACTCTAACGAAGTAGTGATCAAGGTCCCATCACAGCTGACCAACACCCTAACGAAGTAGTGATCAAGGTCCCATCACAACTGACCAACACCCTAACGAAGTAGTGATCAAGGTCCCATCACAGCTGACCAACACCCTAACGAAGTAGTGAACAGAGGTCCCATCACAACTGACCAACACCCTAACGAAGTAGTGAACCAAGGTCCCATCACAGCTTACCAACACCCTAACGAAGTAGTGATCAAGGTCCCATCACAGCTGACCAACACCCTAACGAAGTAGTGATCAAGGTCCCATCACAGCTGACCAACACCCTAACGAAGTAGTTAACAGAGGTCCTATCACAGCTGACCAACACCCGAACGAAGTAGCAAACCAAGGTCCCGTCACGACCGATAACCCATTCGCTCGGATTCTCTCCCCATCTCGTAAAGACATTGAACACATAGAAAGACAAAGTAACCAGATGAGAATTTTAAATGGAAGTAAGTCTGACTCGAATACTTTCACTTTTGATCATGCATACCAAATACTGTAGATAAAACGGTGCAAGTCCCAGACCCTCTGACAAGAGACAATGAAAGTACTACAAACAAATTGAAAAGAATCGTGCCCTTTGTAAAACGAAGAAAGGAAAAAGCACCTTTATAAAATGTAAAGAGGAAATCCTCCGTATCCCAGATTCCTCACAGGATTGGCTCCTTCCACACCGAGTCCACAAAAACCACACAATTTTATGCCGACCCAAAGCGATCTGTAGTAATAGTTAACAACTTCCATGGTCTAGATTTATGTTTCATTTCAACTTAATTTAAAAGAGTCTTACGGACATATTGTTGATACTGTCTCAAGTCTTGTATTTCTCTGCACGAGGCATGAAATCAACGATTCCATATATTCAAGATGTTGGGTGCGTCTACTTGCCTACTGTATTCAAACGTTAAAATGTGGAGGAATTACAACGAAACTTATTAAACGAAGAGTCTTTAACATTTTGTAATAGATATCTTATTCCTTTTAGGTTAGGCCACGTAAATTCTTGTTTTGCTGGCTAATGTTATTGGGCACAATTTGTGTTGACCGATTGGAAAGCATCTTCAAGTGGAAGTGTGTGTTCTGTGGCCCGGTGGGTGAGCAATACTTCACTCAGTGCGCTTGCGCTGTCTCTCCTAGACGTTAATTATTGAGCACGCCAATTCTACCATTTTTATTACACGATGAGTAAAAGAGATATAGCCTACCTAAACCCATAAATTTTTGAGATAGCACACTATATCTCCTTACTAAACATCTTGTTTTATTTGCGTGTTTTATAATCATTCATTTGTTTGTGCTAATGGACACTAACATGTTATCTGTCTTTACGAGTAATAAAATTGATAACTCTGCAGTGCATTGCTTTTCTCTATCTTCTCTATCTTAAAGGGCCAGCAGATTGGGCCCATAGCGTTGCTTTGAAGCGAAACAGAAGATCTCTTCATTTCACTTCCTACTTCTCTCTCTGTTAAATACGGGAGAAGGGTCAACCCGGGTCCACCCCACCCCACCCCACGCCCTTAAACAGGTATTCAGCCATTGTTTGCAGCTTTCTGGCAAACAAAACTATATTTATACATTTTCAGTTGTCTGAAGTTAATTTCTACTGTATAAACGTCTTTTTAGTTGTTTTTGCACTTCTTCGGTGTTCCTTCCCCAGACCACAATATCATCTGCAAATAACAGTAACTTCATTTCTTTATGTTCATATGCTTCCTTTGTTTCCTTTACTATTTCATCCATCACCATTATGAACAAGAGAGGTGACAGCACACTCCCCTGTCTTAGTCCAGTCTTGTTCCTAAACCAATCTGTCTTTCCAACTGGGGTCAGTACCCTGCTAACACAGTTGTTGTACATTGCTTGCACCATTTCTCTTCCCAGTCTCTTCTTAACCATGGTTTCCCATACCTTCTCTCTGGGGACACTATCATATGCCTTTTCTAGATCTATGAAAGTCATGATCAAATCCTCTCCATATTCCCAGTTCTTTTCCATCACCTGCCTCAAGCTAAAGATTGGGTCCACTGTGGATCTTCCACTCCTGAAGCCATACTGTTCCTCTTGCAACTCTCCTTCCACCTTTCTTCTCATTCTTCTTTCTAATATCCTTTCCAGTATTTTTACTATCTGTGATATGAGGGTGATCCCTCTATAGTTATCACACACCTTCTTGTCCCCCTTCTTAAACACTGGTATTATTAGCCCTTTCTTCCAGTCTTCTGGTACACATTTCCATTTCCACACACACTTTAGCAGTCGATACAGCCATTGCATACCAACAGGTCCAGCAGCCTTTATCATTTCTACACTGACTTCATCCACCCCTGTTGCTTTTCCCATCTTCATTTTCTGTACTGCTAATTCCACCTCCAGCATTGTTATATCATCTTCTGTTATAGAGTCGTCAGGTTGTGTCACTTCCATCTCACCAGTACCATTGCTCACATTCAAAAGCTTATCGAAATACTCCTTCCATCGTCCCTTTATCTCTTCTGGGTGTGTTAACAACTCTCCATCTTCCTTTTTCACTAGCTTTGTAGTAACTCTTTCTTTCCTCTTACTTCTTAGAAGCCCATACAGCATCCTTTTACTGCCACTTACATCTGTTTCCATTCTTCGTGTAAATTCTTCCCAACTTTTCTTCTTTTCTTCTCCTACCACTTTCTTACACCTCCGTTTGCTGTCGTGATACTTCCTTTTGCTTTCTTCTGTTTGATCTCGGTTCCATTCTTTCCATGCAGACTTCTTTTCTTTCACTGCTTTCCTCACTTCCTCATTCCACCATGGTGTCTCCTTCTCTTTCACTCTTGTTGACGTCCTACCACAAGCACTCTCTGCTGCACCAACAAATGCCTTTTTAAAGTGAGACCATTCCTCTTCTATGTTTTCCACTTCAGTAACTGGGATTTGTTGCTTCAATCTCTCCTGAAAATCTTCCTGTACAGTTTTGTCTTTCAATTTCCATACTTTTATTTTACTTTCTCTGATCTCCTTTAGGTTTTCCAATTTTTCCCATCTAAATTTTGCCACCACAGCTCTATGGTCCCCATCAAATTCTTCTCCTGGTAAAGCTGTCACATCTATCAGCTTTCTGCGATTAGTCCTTTCCACCAGAAAGTAGTCAATTACTGATTTTGTTCTTCTATCGCCCCAACCATATCTCGTAATTTTCCTGCTGTTTTTCTTCCGAAACCATGAATTACCCACTATCAGTCCATTCCTTTCCCAAAAGTTTACAAGTTCCTCTCCTTCCCGGTTCTTTTTCCCATATCCATATGGTCCAATGACTTCTTCCTTTCCTTGTCTCTCGTTTCCGACTTGTGCATTCATATCTCCCATGATCACCACTTCTACATCTGAAATTACTCTTTCTACATCCTCCAGGAATACTTCAATATCTTCTTCTCTGTTTCCAGTCTGTGGTGCATACACTTGTATGAAGTCCATCACGTCATTTTTCATCTTCATTCTAATTTTCATTATTCTGTCACTCACACACTCGACCACTTCAACATACTCCTCCAGTTGTTTCGAGGTTATCAGTCCCACGCCATTTTTGGCCTCTTGGCCACCACTCCAGTATAATGTATATCCTTTCCTCAATTTCTTCCTTCCTTTACCTTTCCATTTCACTTCACTCAGCCCCATCAATCCAACATTCTCCCTCTCCATGAAGTCTACCACCTCCTCCACCTTGCCTGTCAGGGTCATGACATTCATGATTCCCACTTTCATTTCGGTTACTGGTCGCCCATTTCTCACAGTTCCCCCAGTACCAAAAGAACTGCGCGTCGCCTGCAGGGTACGCCCTAACCTTTTCCGATTCATTCGAAGTGCCATTTCCATTTTAGGCTATTATTACGATGGGGTCGCCACTCCCAAAGGCATTTTATGAAGCTACTGCCAGCTATTATACAGGCCGCCCCTAACATGGGAAACAGACGCCCTTGCAGCCGCCCCTAACCTGGGAAACAGACGCTGCCGATTGATGCTGTACTCCTACTATTCCCTGAGTACTGGGTTGCCTCTTCCGCAATCTCCACCGTTCCGAAGTCCATCTTCTCCGCTGCAGATTCCGTTGAGGTCTTCGCACGTAACCCTGTGCACGGGGCCTATGTTATACCCCATAGGACTGGGTCCTCACCAGAACTTAGCCGGTACTGTAGTTCCATGGTATATTACAGTACCGTTGCCCACCCCCGCGACGTGGACGCGCCTGGCAAGAGTTATCCATGTAGCCAATTAAAATTGCCTCATGGACCGGGTTAAGGAGCTGTCTAAATCCAGCCTCCAAGGTCCAAGGTCAGAAGTATGGCCTGAAAATCAGTATAGAGAAAAGCAAGACCATGGTGATGACAAGAGGGGAAAGACAAGGAAAGGGCACTGTGAAAATTGGAAGTCAGAGTTTGGAAATTGTGGACACGTTCAAATACCTAGGAAGTGAATTGATGCAAACTGGTAGGTTGGACATGGAGATTGGCAGGAGGGTACAGCAGAGCAATGCATTCTATCAAAGTGTAAGAAAACTTGTTTGGGATAAGGAAGTACCAAGGAAAAGCAAGGAGGTAATGTATAAAGTGTACTATGTTCCCATATTAACTTATGCAGCTGAGACTTGGACCCTGACAAGCAGGCAAGAGAGTAGAATCCAAGCCAGTGAAATGAAATTCCTAAGAAGTATGATAGGAAAGACAAGGAAAGACAGAGTGAGGAATGAAGATGTTAGGAAGGAAGTGGGGATGGGAAAACTAAATGAGAGAATTGAGAAGAATAAACTAAGGTGGTTTGGACATGTAAAGAGGATGGAGGAAAATAGAATACCAAGACAGATGCTGGAGGCGAAGTGCAAGGGTAAGAGACCAAGAGGAAGACCTAGAACAAGGTGGATGGATTCAGTGAAGAACGGCGTAAGAAAAAGAAATCTGGACTGGGACAAGATCGTGGAAGAAGAATGGTGGAAGGAAAGAGGAAAGTGGAGAAGTGCCATAAATACCCCGACCCGGCAGGAGCTGGATAAGGGGAAATGATGATGATGATGATGATGATGAAACGTCTTTTTAACTTTTGTGGCACGTTAAGTAGTTATTTAATATGTCGATTGTATGCGACATAGGAAAATGAAAGTGGAATATTTATTAACAAATCCATTTTCTTCTATAGCTCTGATCACAAAGTTAGAAATTAAATAATTATGACCTCATCAACCAAGCTGATAGATAAATTTGCTTCATCCAAGCACATGAGAGAATATATTTATAATTAAAGAGCCATGTGACTACAGTCTTTAATGCATCAACTATTTATTAAAACTTGTTTGAAGTGTTGTGTTGTGTGGTATTATGATAATGGCAATATTGGCAACAACAAATGCCTAATATAAAACAATATTTAATATGAAACAACAATAGTATCATCTGGCCCACCCTAGAAATATAATCAGGAGCCGCCCCTGTTAATAATAATAATAATAATAATAATAATAATAATAATAATAATAATAATAATAATAATAATAATAACTAAGGCCCGAAAGTTCATGCAAAATCATATTTATGCATATTATTGTTATTTTGGCACAATTCATCATACTTTTCTCCTTTGCCTGTTTAAGTGCATATCTCTGCTTGAGAAGGGCGAATATTCTAATTCCTTATTGTTTTGAAGCGCTTTTTGCTACTTCATGTTCTTAATGCCGTAGGCTATATTTAGATTCGGTCTCCGAGAGTCTATCACAGAATAATACTGAAATGATTGTAATAGCCTACCTACTAGGTTTCAGTCCTTTTTGCAAGTTAGCATCAACTATTTTCATTCAGCATTCTCTATGTAGTTATTGTAAATTATTTTAATTTTTTAAAACTTCAATGGCTATTAAAATAATTGTATATCAGTTATACTTAAAAATTAACAATAAATTAATTATTGATCGTGAACACCGCTTGAAGATCCATAACATAACATTTCCTTCTATTTAGAATTCCCGTAGTGTTGGTGTAGCGCGCCTGCCTCTCACCCGGAGGGTTCGATTCCCGGCTCCATCAGGGATTTTAGAAACTAACGTGAGGGCTGGATGGGGGTGCACTCAGCCTCGTGAGGACAATTGAGTAGCTGTCTGACAGTGAGGCAGCGCCCCGATCACGAAAACCAAGATTAATGGCCAAGGGGACCCGATGCCCTGATCATACGTCACCCCAATATCTGCAAGCCAAATGGCTGGGCTGCGGTCGCTTGGTAGGCCTAGGCCCTTCACGGACTGTAGTTCCAGGGGTTATGTTATGTTACTATTTAGAATTTTATATTTTTATTAATGTAGCCAATGGCCATGTACTTTTCTTTTCAGGACGGGTCAGGGAAGGGATTTTGGAAGGGAATCGGCCGTGGACCTATTGAAAGGAACCATCCCGGCATTTGCCTTGTGGTGAAAATGGGAAACAACGAAAACCATTTTCAGGATGGCTGAGGTGGGATTCGAACCCACGCTCTCCCGATACCAGCGAGGCACGAGGTAGCGCGTTAGCGCTCTCGGCCACCGTGGCTGGTTACTATTTAGAATTGCTTCTTAGTTGAGATATTATAATAGAAAGGTGTAATTATATGTCCGTCTGTTCATATTTTCCTTATATTGAAAATAGAAACGCTACAGAATACGCAGTGATCGTAATTGCTATAATCATTTCATAGTGCATATTTTTTGAAACCTGATGCATATTTGACCAATAATTAGCGCATGAACTTCCGGGCCTCAATAATAACAATATCAACTCCGCCTCTGTAACTAGTGGGCGGATTGAGTAGCTCAGTGGTGAGAGCAGCCGGTCCCAAGCGCGGACAAAGGAGGAGGGTTGGTTGAATAGAATTGAGTTAACCGTAAATAAACGCTTTAGCCGCAGAAAATCAAATAGCACCTCAACAATCGAGTTGTAATCATGTGTTCACAACAAGTGATCACTCCATCCACTGAAAATTGCAGACATTGAAAATCAAGAACCCAAAATTCTTAGAAAAATATTCAGTCCTACACAAGAAAATAGAATTTGGATCAAGAGACGAACTGCAGACCTCTATAGCCCCACAAACAGTTTCACAATTACTGTACGCAGGTGATGGTAGGGACACATATTTAGGATGGACAATAATACACTAACAAAAAGATTATTCAATATAATTAATACAAAAATTGGAGGATAAATTGGCTGGTGGAAAACCTGAATTTCCCTTGGTTACCGATCAGCTCAGTAGGGCCGCGGAGCTACGCTGTACGCCCCACTACCCAGGACTGAGTCGTTCAAACTGGGGTTTGTAAATAGATCGGTGTGTGCATGGAACAGCCTACCGTGTTCCCTGAAGGCCAGCAACAATAATGCCGTACAGTTCAAGAGGAAGCTGCGGCATTATTTGTTCAACAAGTAGGTTGTTCGTCTTAAATTATGCCCCGATTCCCCGTTGTGCTAGTGTTTCCCGTGAATCTCTATTTCCAATATTAATTTCATCTCTTCTCTTGTTGTTCCCCCCCTTATCCTATATAAATGTGCATTTACCATTCCCCTAATCTATACTGTAAATAATGTAATCATTGATCGATTCTCACTAATTGCCATCTTGTGAACATATGTATAACCCAGTGTAACGGCTACCTTCGTCGTTGGATATCGCTCTACAAGTTGGGCGATCATTTATAACGTTTCTACAGATATTACACTCAAGACTCCTTAAAACCACCTCATCGTTCTTATTTAGCATTGGCCTGTCTAGACAGACGACATACACTTTATTAATTTAGATTTACTGGGCGCCAGTTATCGTAGAGATAACACATTAAAATTTTATTTAGCCACGGCCGCTCCCTTCCTTGAGCCAAGATCTATCATCGGAGCGTAGGGCAATAAACTTGCTCTATGAGATACTCTTTGCATTCCAACTATCCTATATATTCAACTCCCAATGAACAAGACATTTTAACTAATACTGGTTTATTTACAACAAAATTATTAACATTTGATCTGAGGTTTCGAGCTGTGTACAATATGTGCATTAATATTCCCTAATTGCGGGGCAATATTGACTGTCTTCTCGCTAGCGCTGATCTTCTGTGTTGATAATAACTCGGTCCACATACCTGGTGCCTTGTGGTTCAAAGTCCATCTCGTTGGTCTGCTTGCAGTCTAATTTGAGATCTTACGCCAACACACGTTTATTGACCTTTGAAAACATATGTTTTCTTCTTCTCGTTGTTGTTGTTGTTGTTGCTGCTGCTGCTGCTGCTTGTTTCTGAGTTTGATCACCATGGTAAGCAAATTTGAACAAACCAGGCTAATTGAATTCACTAAGTCCCATCTTACTGAGGGACTGGCAGAGTCTACGACTCACAAAGTCAGTGAGTGAGTGCGTGATCGAATATGTGAATGACAGAATAGAATCTATAGAATAGCCAGTGCTGAAGTCGCGCTGGGCTTTTATACACTCTGAATGGTCCCGATGTTTCGCGGCATAAATTTGCCCGCGACCTATCAGACCAATTATAGCAAAGCATTTCTCAGTCCTCAAGCGACGCTAAAACTTCTCCGAGCGGGAATACAGGCCCGCGTACTTCAAATATTCCACTCAGAACCCGCTATTCCTCTCGTTGCGCATATATATTGAGACCTTATGGCATATTGCATATCCATCTAGTCTCAAGTTTGTATTTCCAACATTAATTCTATACGCAGACCGGCACAGCAGATGCAGAGTACAGAGGCGGCGAATACTTTTATTGGATGTGTGCAGAGACGTGTACGAAGAATAGCAGGAGGGTTGAGTGGTCATAAATGCACTTAGCAGGTTTCCAGGGTGTGCCGAGGGAGGACATTGTACCATGAGAAGACGAGCGAGGGTAGGACAGGCAGGTCGTTGAACGCAGGAATTTGTGTGGGAAAATTGCAGTTTGGCAAGGTCACAGCTCCAAGTTTTGGTGCCGCCCAAATGTGACCTACTTAAGAATTAATGACCGGAGAGCAATGAGAGTTGCATGTATGGAAGCGGGAGACTCTCAGCCTCCCAGAAATGTAATTTGATGCAATTTGGATGTAAGGCTGATTTTATTCAGTATAAAATGCCTGATATGGGGGCGTTTCAGCATCAGCCAATGAGGGGATAAGCGTCACCAAGCCGTGTTTGGCGCGTAAATTGGCAGACAATGAGGGATGATTACGGAGGTTATTTGATAAGGAGTCCACGATCGATTCTTGGAAAGGATATCACCAATGAGACATTGAGATTGCGATGAGTGCAGTGATATAAGTCAATTTGGGACAGAGCTATTATTTTTGGAAATAAATCTCATATTTCCCCCTCCTACGGCAGGTTATGCCTCAAAAACTTAAATAGCTCCAAATGGGAGAGTGGAGTCAGTCAATTTTGTGATTCTGTCACGGACGCTCCACGTCAGTCGAGTTCGTGATTTGGACTCTGTTAATTTTCACGTCAGATGGTAAATTGAGATAGCGTGGCGGTTTTTTTTTGAGATCATGTCTAAATACTATAGCATACGAGTGCGAGTTTTTGTTAGTGGCTGAGAAATAGGCTAGCCATTGCGCTAGATAAACATATAAGTTGTGTCGATAGGAGCTACGGTGGACGATCTGGATGAATCGAGTAGTTCAGATGGTAGCATTTAGGAGAATGATAGGATTATCGGTCCGGAACAGTGAGTGCGTGTTACTTTCTTGATTGTCGCATTAAAAAAATTGTGTATTTCTGTGTTCTTCGTTACCACGAGGTACCTGAAGCAAGAGGAAGCTGATGCCGAGATTGGAACAATGGGAGGATCTTCAACTATGGAATTCGTCATGCGAGGAATGAGGGCGTAAACCCAAAACCTTGGGGCACGCCGCGATGATGGAGACAGTCTGGGACCCAGGAATAGTGATAAGTACAGCAAATTATCTTGCATAATTTAGTTAGGGGTGTACGGATCAGCATAAGTGCAATGGCTGTGTACCTATTCAATTTCTTAATGTTAGTTGTGTTTTTGTTGTTGTGTTTGTTGCTGCAACGTGCGTGTAAATATGTATCGTGTGGTCATGGTTTTCAATGTAGTTTGGGGAGATTATCATTCAGGGGAAATCTGGCCATCAGCTACTGTCACTGTAGATACATTTTTCAGTTGATCAGGTGGGGTGAGAGTTTGTACAGTGGTCGTAAGCAAACCAGAGCATATTGAATATTTTGTGGTAAATCAGGTTCGTGGATCGACTGTGGTAAGTTCTACCAGGTAATGGTTGTGTTGCAATCTTCGATTGGTGACGGACAAGGCAGGCAAACCCGGCGATTTGAGGTAATTTAATTGGAGTATGGCTGGATGTACTGATGCATATTGGTAAGTCGTGGATGTTCAGAACCACGTAAGTATTTTTGGTAATTCCGTGGACGGGTAATTCCCACGAGGTAAAAATCACGGCCGTGATGCTGGGGTCGATCTGACGCCCGTAGGCAGCGTGCTAAGTGATGATTCTGCGGGGCTTGTTGAATTGGGCTATTGTGAGCTCATGCTTCAGTCAGTATACATCAGCTATGGAGGGGGTGAAAGCTGGTAGCCACTCCTCGCCACGGGGTGCTTTGCTTGGCCTTGAGTCTGTCCGAGGTTAATTGGTCAAAGTTAAAATGGCTGGTTTGTTTACATATTTTATTGTTAATTCTGGGATTCTGGTTTGTTGTGTTTTGATTTTATTTTGTGGACCCACGTTACTAGTGTATCAGATTTGTACCCTCCGGGTGGCCGCTAGTCGGTATTAATGATTGTCTTGATAAATGTTTCACACGGGAACTGTTGTATGTGAATGAGATAGGCACGTTGTAGCTTAATGTAGTGTTTGTGTGGCCGCACTGCATGCTGACCGTACACGACTCTAACGGAGGTCGTGAAGGGAGGTCTGTTTGCCAAACGGAACGGTCTCGTCTGTACGATTCACTTTTTCAATATAAGAGCGTTAAAATGAGGTTCCAGCTTGTAAAATTCAGTTGATTTGATGCTCCGTTGGAGTATTAGTGTTATGATCTGATTAACGTAATGATTCATTTCTTGTGGCATTAATTTAGTCTTTTGTTGTTCCATTTGAACTCACCTGGGGTGAGAGCGCGCCACTTGGATTTTTTTTGGGATTTTATTTTATTTGGATTTTTTTTATTTTTTTTGTGGAGTTCCATGATCCTGCAGTGTTGATCAGGGGGAAGCTGAGGCTTGCCCGAACTAATTAGATTTAAGGTACCCTGGTCGTACCATCTCTGTGGACTTTATGGCAGAGAAGGACAGTGATGACACAGTTTATTTTGTTGTGGTTCTACGTTTTATTAAGGGATTGTTTCTTCTGTTTTGTAGTCTTCTAAGAATAAATTTTGTTTCCTTGTTCCCCTGGCATATGATTTATAGTTTTAAGTTCCCATGATCCAAAATTCCGAATTCCTAGGATGTAAAGTGTTAATTAGCCACCGAACGAGCCGCGCCCGAGATAAGATTCAACATCCTAGAAGGCCCTGGAAGGGTATATAGGGGTTCTGTGATGGTGCATTAGCCATTCGTCCCCAGTTGATTGCATTGTTGTTTTGATACCTAATTCATTGGATCATGTGGAAAGTCATATGCCTGTTTGAGCTAGTCGGTGCACATCGTAAAATCTGCCATCCGTGGTGGATTTTGCGTATGATTCGTACGACTAGGGTTAGTCTATGATGGCGCGCCAAGAGCGTGTGGCTGATTTATTGTAAATAAAAGGGGTGTAAAATCATGGAGTTTGTATTAGAAATACAGTTGACATTTTTATTGCAAATGTAAAGTAGAGACATGTCAGCTGGGCGCCCGATTTGAATTTTGATAGTAACAAACTCCAGTGAAAATGAAATAGGAAGGCTGGTAGCCTATAGATTGTTAATATCTTTATTAGCAAGTCTGGGATAAATTAACGTAAAAACCGCGAGTGTAAGGATGAAAGAATTTATTCAAGGAAACTTTAAGGGAGTGTGCATCACGTAGGAAGCTCAATATGCAGCTTGGATAGCTATTTGCTTATGGGTTAGAATAACGTAAATAATTGAGCTGACTAAAGTAATTGGGGGAGGCAGAACATGGAACAAAAAGGAACTCATTTTAGCGCTAACAGATTGTCTCCTCATTAAGGCATGCCCCTATTTCTCAGATAAGTGTATTTTGTGTGGTGGAGGAGATGGCTTCTTCAGAGGAAGTGCGAGCCATTATGGAAGCGATGTGTGCCCAATTAAAGGCAGACTTGAAAGCTGACACCAGCGAACAATTAAATCAAATTATAGCCGAGAACAATGAACATTTAAAGGCAGATTTGAAAGCTGACACCAGCGAACAATTAGAGCGCATGAAAACAGACAATAGCGAACAATTAAATCAAATTATAGCCGAGAACAATGAACATTTAAAGGCAGATTTGAAGGCAGACACTAGCGGACAATTATCGGAACAATTCGCGAAGCTTACGCTAGACATTAAAGCAGACGCGGGCATACAATTAGAGCGCATGGAGGGAACATTGAGAGAGGCGATCGCGCTTAGCGAGGAGAAGACATTCGCTAAACTAAACCAAATAGAGTTAGCATGCAATTTGAGCGCGGAAGGACTAAAACTGACACAGGAGGAGATGACAGGCAGGCTAGACATACTCGAAGAGGGAAATATCATGGCTCAGGGGCAGATAGCAGAGCTAAATAAAGCCGTGCGAGACATGCACGAAGACGTAGAAAGGGGGGAATTGCAAGCAGCAGAGAAATGGAGCGAGTTAGGAGCAGAGCAGGCGGCAATAAGAGGGGACCTGCGGGAGAGTAACGCTTTAATTGGTGAGAGGCTAAATCGGTTGGAAGAAAATAACGGAGCAGGAGGGAAGAAAGACGAAGAGAGATACTTGAGAATGAAAGAGGAAATAAATAAGACGTGCCTGCAGATAGGAGTCGAAGGGAAAGAAGATAGACAGAAAATATTTAAACAGATGGAAGAGAACCAAGAACGGATCAGAGAGGTCGAGAAACAATTCCTAGCCAGAATGGATGAGCAAGATAGGAAAATTATCAAAGCTGAGATACGAACTCTGGAACATGACGATTTCATGTTGGAAATGCGAACGAATAAAAGCGATGGGATTACCGCAGCCACAGTACGTAGCGAAAGAGAAGCAAGCCAGGGGGCGGTCGAGAAGGCTACGGTAGGTGAGACTACAGAGGGATTCCACCAATTTCGCGGACAAGCATCGACACCAATGGAGAATAAACTAACCACGCAATACGTACAGGTTATAAGAATGCAGGAGGACAGACCTCGGAGATACACAAATGATGGATCAG
The DNA here is from genome assembly GCA_946902985.2 of Meconema thalassinum. Classification (NCBI taxonomy): domain Eukaryota; kingdom Metazoa; phylum Arthropoda; class Insecta; order Orthoptera; family Tettigoniidae; genus Meconema; species Meconema thalassinum. The sequence goes on from OX336389.2 coordinate 1,330,625,862, forward strand.
TAACACCAAAATCTTTCATTAAGGAGGTGGAATCATTTTTTGCCGATCACGCAGTACCGTCAAATAGACAGCTCAGAGCTTTAGAAAAAATGTTAGGGAATGAAGTATTGACCTGGTACCAGAGCTTCAGGTACACTTTCGAGGACTTTGAAGGGTTCAAATCGGCGTTCCTAAGAAAATATTGGGGGCAGTCGGCACAGCTAAGCCTCAGGATGGAGCTGTACAGTAGAAAGTACCATGCTACGCAGCCCACACGTTACGCGGATTATTTCACAAAACAGATGTTATTGATGAGGGATCTTGATGTCGCTCCCGGGGAAGCAGACATGATAATGACCATCGGCAAGCAATTACCCGCCAGCGTCCAGCAGATACTAGTGGCCGCAAACGTCAATAACGCGGTACAAGCTGAGGAAGTGCTCCGACAGCTTGATGACACTTCTATGCAACCTCAGATGCGGAACGTGCGAGCCATAGGACAGGTTAACACGGCTGTGTTACAGCAAGACACTGGTGCCAGCAAGCGAAGTCAGGGTACGAACACCGGACCGCCAGCATACGAGCGCAGGGATGAAAATAATGTGCGGAACGGATACCAAGGACATGAACGAGGAAAATGGGGACAGCACCGCGGAAGGAACTGGCAGCCGTACCAACAGAGAAGGGATGAATGGCGAAGAAGGAACGGCCCTTACGAACATGAGAGAGATGGGAGGCGGCCGTGGCCCGGAAGGCGAGAAGAAAGGCAGGAGCCCACGCAAGACTATAGACAGGATTGGAATAGTCGGTACGAGGAGACTCAGCGATATTTAAGCGAGTTGCACCAGGAACAGGAAGCACAGAGAGAAAAATGGAAACACACCATGGAGAACAGGCATAACCCAGATATACAGGGGGCAGAAAGCGAGCTGGTAATGCAGGAGAGAGAGGAGCACAATGGTACCGGACAGCAGGGTGCCGTGCACAAAAAAAAAAAAAACTCGGTGGTAGACCAAGAAGACAGTCTCAGAAAGGAGCAAGAGGGAAATAACTGGTTAGTCGCACACATACAGGAAGGGGTCGCTACATCAGACGACTTTTTAAATGAGCTCAGTCAACCAAAACAGCAGGGATTACGCAAGTTACCTATTATCATAGCAAGAATCGGTGGAGTCAGGGTCCGGTCTCTCGTGGATACTGGGTCACAACTGTGCCTGGCATCCGAAGCTTTAGTTAAGATGCTAAACAAGCAGAACAAAATACCCACATTACCTGTCCCACAGATAAAAATCAGAGGAGTTATTCCGGAGAAGTCAGCAGTATGCAAATACCAAGTACATCTAGATTTGGATATAATGGGCCATATTCTATCACAAAACTTCATGGTTATGGCCAACATAAATTTCAACATAATCCTTGGTGCGGATTTCATATGCGACCACCAGGCAGTGATAGACCTGCATGAGAACACAGTTACGTTCAAGAACGTGGAAGGGTTAAGCAACGTAAATTTACACATGAACGAGGTGCACTTGGAGCGCGAGGCAGATATGTGGATGCTAGAAACAATACCAGAGGAGGCCGAGAATGAAACGCAGGAGGGACATTCGAACCCGCAACCCATGCACGTTAGGGAACCTACACTGAGAGAGATCTGGAATACGGCCGTGGAAGTTGACGGAGCCGAAGAAACATTTGAGAAGCTATTACAGGAAAAACTGAGCGAGGCCAGGTTGGACAGCGAAGGCAAGGCACGCCTAGAAAATATTTTGAGAGAGCAGGCATCAACGTTCGACACAATGCCAGGGAAAATTCTAAATTTCCGCTACGCCATGCAGGTGGACGACTGGTCACCATTTAAAAGCAAACTTTACCCCGTTCCAGAGAAACACTATCCGGAGGTTAGGAAAATTATTGGTGAAATGGCGAAAGCAGGTATAATCAGAAAGACACCTACACCGTATTTAAACGCGATACTTGCAGTGGCGAAACCCAATGGATCTGTGAGGGTGTGTCTCGACAGTCGCACCTTGAATGCACGCCTTATACCGGAGCATGACAAAGCGCCGATAATTAAGGACGTTTTGAAGCGTTTTCGAGGAAAACAGATTTATTCGTCAGTTGATCTCTCGAGCTCTTATTACCATATCGAACTGGAGGAGAAATCACAGTTGCTGACTGGATTTCTGTTCGACCACCAGAGCTGGGTTTTCGCTAGGCTCCCATTTGGTGTCAAGACGGCCGGATCTGCACTCATTAGGGCTTTAGATCGGAATTTAACAGAAGAGGTTAAGGAAATGACCGTAAGATACGTGGACGACATCTTGCTTGCGTCTAGCACAGCGGAGGAACATATGGTAAATTTAGAGAAACTGTTAAAGAACCTCAATAGGGCAAATTTTAAAATCAACCTCAAGAAGTCGCATTTTTTTCAGCAAGAGATTTTATATCTAGGCCATATCATCGATGGAGAAGGAGTTCGGCCCAATCCGGCAAAGATTGAAGCAATTAGAAATTTCCCGAGACCAACCAGAGTGAAGCACATTAGAATGTTTTTAGGCATCACGAACTTTTTCCGCGAGAATTGCCCAGGATATACGGAGATAGTGGCACCACTCCAAGAGCTTCTGAAAAAAAATAATCGTTGGCAGTGGAGCGAGGAGAGTGAGAAGGCATTTGTCGCAACGAAGGAGCTACTAGCAAATAGTGTAAAGCTAGGATATCCAGACTTTACTCGCAAATTTATCATACAGGCCGATGCGTCTATGATAGGTGTCGGGGCCATGTTATACCAGGAAGATGCCAGCAACCCGCAGAGTCGCATATATCTGGCGTTCTCTAGCCGCAGATTGCGCAAGCACGAGAAGAATTATACAGTCTCAGAGATTGAATTATTGGCGATAATTCATGCCCTCGAACACTGGAGGAAGATTATCTATGGCTTTCCCATAATAATTAGAACTGACCATAAGGCATTGACGTTTTTGTTTAAGTCGGCTATGCTTTCTGAGAGGCTGAATAGATGGTCAATTTATGCGCAGCAATTTGACCTACAGATGGAATTTTGCCCTGGAAAATTAAACGTGATCCCGGATATTCTAAGCCGGAACCCGGAAGAAGGCGGAAGCACCGTGGAAGCAAGGGTCCATCAGATTGAGCTCACGCAGCAAGACCAGGATTTCCTGCGGGAGTTAAGCAACATTCAGGCGGAGCAGGAGAAGGAACCGTGGATGGGAATGATTATCAGATATTTCAAGAGGGAACTGGTACCCGGAAGCCCGGAATACCGTGAGGCGGAAGCTCGAGCTAATAGTTACAATTATTTCAATGGTCTCTTGCATAGATTTGTGGACCAGGACCATACCATGATGAGGATATTGGTTCCTGCCTCTCTCCAGCGAAAGCTAGTGTGGCATGCGCACTATACTTTAGGGCATGCCGGGACAGACAAAACGGAAGCGACACTAGGCGAGGCATTCACGTGGCCGAAAATGAGGAACACAATATGCGAAGTGTTAAAGACGTGCGATACGTGCCAGAGGGTCAAGCCTAATAATTTCTTGATGAAACAGTACCCGAGACCTTTGTTGCCACAAAAACCATTGGAGCTCGTGGCCATTGACTGTTATGGCGCGTTACCTAAGGGGAGAAGAGGATGCCGGCACCTTTTGGCCTGTGTGGACGTCTTTTCCAAGTACGTGGTACTTTGCGCCGTCCAGAAAACAAATTCAAAACAGCTGCTCAATCAACTAAGGAATAAAGTCATACCTAGGATGGGGAAACCAGAGTTCATATTGTCGGACCACGGTAGCTACTTTACCAGCGCCGAATTCAAGAGAGGATTAGCGGAGCTAGGTATTAAGCATGTATTAAGTAGTGTCCGTTATCCCCAGTCGAACCCCTCGGAAAGAATTTTTCGTGAAGTATCTAAATTCTGTAAAATCTTCATCCCCGACGCGCATTACAAGTGGGTGGACGCCCTGAAGAAAATAGAGATCTGCATAAATTCCACACGACATGAATCGACCGGTCAAATACCGAGCGTTCTACACTTGAACGAATATCCAGTGAGATCATGGGAAGGAGTAATAAACTGTCCCATGGATCCTAGACCAGCCCCAGCCCTGAGAGTGGAAAGGACAGCTGTGTACCTTAGAAAGCAAGCAGACCGGAGATTGCGCCGGGTACGAGGAAAGCGGTTTCACCGTGCACTGGAACTGGGCGAGTTGGTCCTTGTTAAGCGCCAACCTGTATCTGATCCAGCAGCGAAGGTGTTCCATAAATTCACACCACCTTACTCGGGCCCGTTCCGCATAATTCGAAATTTGGGAAACAACGCATACAAATTGGAAGAGATCAGTACTGGAAACACTCCCATCTACAACATTTCTAATTTAAAGATTTATTATCCACTGGAACCATACGATGAGCCCAGGGCCGCAGCAGCAAACCATGCCGAGATCATAGAGTTAAATTAATAGCAAAACTCTGGAAGAATAGGACAGGACATGGGGCGGTCCTCAGATGTAAACACGGGCCGATGTTTACAACAAGCACCTGATTGCTTCAGGCAAGTGGAGGACATTGCTCGGAGAAGGAGAGAGAGGGGAGAGACATTGTCTACCGCACGCAGGTAGTCCAAAGGAGCCAGAGGTCTGACGTAATCCGGCCGGCATGCTAGAGAAGGGAGTGAGACACCCTGTCATTTCAGAGCAACCCAGGAAGGGGGGTCCAAAGTAGAGACGGAGGAAAGGAACCTCGTAGCAGCCGTGTGGAGTGCTAAAAATCATGTAATGCTTACCCTGATTTTTAACCTTGTGAGGGAGTAATGAGACCTTATGGCATATTGCATATCCATCTAGTCTCAAGTTTGTATTTCCAACATTAATTCTATACGCAGACCGGCACAGCAGATGCAGAGTACAGAGGCGGCGAATACTTTTATTGGATGTGTGCAGAGACGTGTACGAAGAATAGCAGGAGGGTTGAGTGGTCATAAATGCACTTAGCAGGTTTCCAGGGTGTGCCGAGGGAGGACATTGTACCATGAGAAGACGAGCGAGGGTAGGACAGGCAGGTCGTTGAACGCAGGAATTTGTGTGGGAAAATTGCAGTTTGGCAAGGTCACAGCTCCAAGTTTTGGTGCCGCCCAAATGTGACCTACTTAAGAATTAATGACCGGAGAGCAATGAGAGTTGCATGTATGGAAGCGGGAGACTATCAGCCTCCCAGAAATGTAATTTGATGCAATTTGGATGTAAGGCTGATTTAATTCAGTATAAAATGCCTGATATGGGGGCGTTTCAGCATCAGCCAATGAGGGGATAAGCGTCACCAAGCCGTGTTTGGCGCGTAAATTGGCAGACAATGAGGGATGATTACGGAGGTTATTTGATAAGGAGTCCACGATCGATTCTTGGAAAGGATATCACCAATGAGACATTGAGATTGCGATGAGTGCAGTGATATAAGTCAATTTGGGACAGAGCTATTATTTTTGGAAATAAATCTCATATTTCCCCCTCCTACGGCAGGTTATGCCTCAAAAACTTAAATAGCTCCAAATGGGAGAGTGGAGTCAGTCAATTTTGTGATTCTGTCACGGACGCTCCACGTCAGTCGAGTTCGTGATTTGGACTCTGTTAATTTTCACGTCAGATGGTAAATTGAGATAGCGTGGCGGTTTTTTTTTGAGATCATGTCTAAATACTATAGCATACGAGTGCGAGTTTTTGTTAGTGGCTGAGAAATAGGCTAGCCATTGCGCTAGATAAACATATAAGTTGTGTCGATAGGAGCTACGGTGGACGATCTGGATGAATCGAGTAGTTCAGATGGTAGCATTTAGGAGAATGATAGGATTATCGGTCCGGAACAGTGAGTGCGTGTTACTTTCTTGATTGTCGCATTAAAAAAATTGTGTATTTCTGTGTTCTTCGTTACCACGAGGTACCTGAAGCAAGAGGAAGCTGATGCCGAGATTGGAACAATGGGAGGATCTTCAACTATGGAATTCGTCATGCGAGGAATGAGGGCGTAAACCCAAAACCTTGGGGCACGCCGCGATGATGGAGACAGTCTGGGACCCAGGAATAGTGATAAGTACAGCAAATTATCTTGCATAATTTAGTTAGGGGTGTACGGATCAGCATAAGTGCAATGGCTGTGTACCTATTCAATTTCTTAATGTTAGTTGTGTTTTTGTTGTTGTGTTTGTTGCTGCAACGTGCGTGTAAATATGTATCGTGTGGTCATGGTTTTCAATGTAGTTTGGGGAGATTATCATTCAGGGGAAATCTGGCCATCAGCTACTGTCACTGTAGATACATTTTTCAGTTGATCAGGTGGGGTGAGAGTTTGTACAGTGGTCGTAAGCAAACCAGAGCATATTGAATATTTTGTGGTAAATCAGGTTCGTGGATCGACTGTGGTAAGTTCTACCAGGTAATGGTTGTGTTGCAATCTTCGATTGGTGACGGACAAGGCAGGCAAACCCGGCGATTTGAGGTAATTTAATTGGAGTATGGCTGGATGTACTGATGCATATTGGTAAGTCGTGGATGTTCAGAACCACGTAAGTATTTTTGGTAATTCCGTGGACGGGTAATTCCCACGAGGTAAAAATCACGGCCGTGATGCTGGGGTCGATCTGACGCCCGTAGGCAGCGTGCTAAGTGATGATTCTGCGGGGCTTGTTGAATTGGGCTATTGTGAGCTCATGCTTCAGTCAGTATACATCAGCTATGGAGGGGGTGAAAGCTGGTAGCCACTCCTCGCCACGGGGTGCTTTGCTTGGCCTTGAGTCTGTCCGAGGTTAATTGGTCAAAGTTAAAATGGCTGGTTTGTTTACATATTTTATTGTTAATTCTGGGATTCTGGTTTGTTGTGTTTTGATTTTATTTTGTGGACCCACGTTACTAGTGTATCAGATTTGTACCCTCCGGGTGGCCGCTAGTCGGTATTAATGATTGTCTTGATAAATGTTTCACACGGGAACTGTTGTATGTGAATGAGATAGGCACGTTGTAGCTTAATGTAGTGTTTGTGTGGCCGCACTGCATGCTGACCGTACACGACTCTAACGGAGGTCGTGAAGGGAGGTCTGTTTGCCAAACGGAACGGTCTCGTCTGTACGATTCACTTTTTCAATATAAGAGCGTTAAAATGAGGTTCCAGCTTGTAAAATTCAGTTGATTTGATGCTCCGTTGGAGTATTAGTGTTATGATCTGATTAACGTAATGATTCATTTCTTGTGGCATTAATTTAGTCTTTTGTTGTTCCATTTGAACTCACCTGGGGTGAGAGCGCGCCACTTGGATTTTTTTTGGGATTTTATTTTATTTGGATTTTTTTTATTTTTTTTGTGGAGTTCCATGATCCTGCAGTGTTGATCAGGGGGAAGCTGAGGCTTGCCCGAACTAATTAGATTTAAGGTACCCTGGTCGTACCATCTCTGTGGACTTTATGGCAGAGAAGGACAGTGATGACACAGTTTATTTTGTTGTGGTTCTACGTTTTATTAAGGGATTGTTTCTTCTGTTTTGTAGTCTTCTAAGAATAAATTTTGTTTCCTTGTTCCCCTGGCATATGATTTATAGTTTTAAGTTCCCATGATCCAAAATTCCGAATTCCTAGGATGTAAAGTGTTAATTAGCCACCGAACGAGCCGCGCCCGAGATAAGATTCAACATCCTAGAAGGCCCTGGAAGGGTATAATATATTCCGCCGAAATCTTTCTCCAAGCCCTTGTCTCCAGTCAGCGTGGCTTCGTTCCAGAAATACATTTTCTTGCAATATGTTGCTTCACCGTCCGTAACTTCTTCCAACCATGCCCGTCCTGTCTTTACAATTTAACTAATAAAACAGCCCTAGACCTCTATAAAAACCCTGTTTCTTAATCTAAGCACTTGACAATATTATATATGACTATGGTAATGACGTGAATATGGTATGGCCCCTCCATTGATATTAATGGGTGAATAAAACGATATAACTTTGATATTTCAATAATAATAATAATAATAATAATTACACAATGACTTTAAAAATAATAATAATAATAATAATAATAATTTGTACCGTAATCAAGATTACGTTACAAAACGTCCCCATGGTTTCATAAAGAATGTAATGAATGATGAAATCACAAATCTTCCCTTTAAAACTTAACAGGAAATACACTGAATATACATATATGACCCTTCAAATTACAAACATAATGATTATACCCTTTTCATTTTCCTTGATTGATCTGCACTCTTCTTGCAATGTTACATAAACATTCTGATTGTCCTGTGCAGTCATACAGGATTTACATGCTACATTTGTTCTTGTAGTCCCTTACAATAACAGAACGCAATATATTGCTTCTTGTTTCACGCAACACAAGTGATTTATCTCACTTCCAACAATTCCTTAGAGCCACGACACGACTCTAATTATAAACACACGGCAGTCTGCCCTTCTTGCAGCACTTGCTCTTTTCTATGATATTTCCTCAGATTGTAAATATTATATGTACCTATGACACAATTTTCCTGATCTTTCAATAAGTAGGCATTTTTTCCTATCCTCTTCGAAACGACATAAGGTCCAGTAAACAATAAAAACAACTTTGACATTTTCCCTTCCAATGCACAAGATGGCAACGGCTTACGTAACAATCGTTGCTACAAACTTCCATGTACTTCCTACCTCTCAACAAAACACTGGCTAGCCTGAATAACGTCACATGAGTCAACAATACATACCTGAAATAACTACCTAGTGTCCTACCTAATTTCCTAACTAACGATGAGCAACTACTACTAAAGTCTACTGTTGAGAACCACTTCCGCCCCTGAAAACGTTGAACTAAATCCTCCACTGCTTCAGTTCTCAGCTGGTCGCTTTCGACTCTGGTATTTAACATTCTGGCGTCTATGCACAGTCTCACTGAATTGTCTTTCTTGGCTACTACAACTAATGGATTTAAACAATGGCTAACTGAAGGCTCAATTATGTCGTTTTCCAACATTAATTCTATCTGTTCTTCGACGGCTTTCATATATTTAGTTGCGACAGGATACCTTGGCCCTACGAAACTACTTGTGTCTTTAACGACAAAACTGTGCTCATATAAGTGTGTTGCTCCGGGTTTTGTGCTGAAAATTTCCTTATATTTTATTAATAACTCATGTAACTGATGACCTTGCTCATCATCCAGCTTACACTGTGACAATGCATCATGGATCCTACTCTCAAGTTCAGACTCCATTGCAACCTGACACACCTTAAAAACTTTGCTCTCACTAGCATCTCCGCGGTCTACCTCATTTACTTCAGGAAACTCATCACTCACAACCACGTTGCTTTCTTCCTCAAACATACACACTTTCATCTGTTTGTCAGTCTTAGACACCTTATACGTAACCTGAACTTCTTTATCCTGCCAAAATAAACATATCCTGCCAAAATGAAAATCTAATTTAACTTGATATAATGATAACCATTCCGCACCGAGAATCACCGGATATACTAAATTTGGAACTGCCAAACAGGGCTGAAATTTAACTAACTCACTAATGTTAATTGGAACTGCGACTTGCTTAGATATTTTCTGAGACCTACTACCTACAGCTGTGACAATGAAAGTGGACTTAACTGGAATTATATCAACATGAATACCTTCTCTCATTACATCTTCCAAAAATCTTAAATTTATACAAGAGTTTTCGCTTCCACTGTCCAATAAAACATCAACTTCTTTACCCCACACATTAAGTTTAATTACTGGTGACATAATCTCATTCTCAACATTATCTAAATTTCCACCATTTAGGTCATAAAGCAGTTCTTCTCTAACATCTATATTAAAATCTCCTAAATACTCAATATTCCTAGGACATTGAACTGCAATCACTTCGGGCTGTCTGTTGACCTCACTGCAACCCGTTATTCGTTTAAATTAGGCCTACCTGCCCCTGGTGTAGATTGTTGTTGTTGTTGTTGACCTGTACGTCTGTCTGGCCTAGTACCTTCCCCTACTCTGTTCAAATTCTCGTTCCTCGTATTTGCTGTGCGTCCCCCATTGTCAAGTCGTCTTTCGTAATTCGCATTCCTGCCTTGTTCTCTTCCCCTCTCTCTCTCACCCTGCCCGAAATTATCTCCTCTACTTATTGGCTTGCGTTCGGTCCTACTATTTTCAAGAGAGTCAAAGTTTTCCAATAGCTTCTCGAACCCGTCAATAGTAGTAATATTCTGCATGAAGAATGCTTCTTTAATTATATCAGGAAAATGCCTTAATAATGTTTTAATTGCCTGTGATTCAGTCTCTAAACCTTCTAAATTCTGGCATATAAGTACATGCGCTAAGAAATACTCTGTGTACGAAACACCATCTCTCCTTTGGTACTTCCCAAAAATAATGTTACATCTTTCTCTTTCTTGCACATTTTCATTCCAGTACTTGGCTATGAACTTCTCTTTAAATTTTCTAAAACTAGTCATCTGGTATTTATACACACTGAACCATGACCTTGAATCCCTAACAAAAGATTTATCTAGCATCTCAAGTACTTGTTCCCATTGAACGATCCCCTCTTCTAAATCTTTAGCGAACTTCTTTTCTACTGTTTTGAAGAATTCCATTGGGTTATATGCCTTGCCTGTGAATACTGGCAAATCTGCCTCTTTAGTTAGAAATCTACTTAAATTTCCTATTTGTACATTACCGCTATTTGTTGCTATTTGCTTCTGACATCTCTGCAATTTCTCCTCCATTTTATCTGTCTTACTCGCTACTTCTTCACTGATACTGTTAAATTTACTGTTAACCTCTTCCCTAATTTCTTGATTATCGCTCTCTAGTTTATTTTCTAAATTACCTATTTTAGCAATATTATTATCACACTTGACCTTCATACTGTTGACTTCTCCTTCTAAGTCAACCCTAACCTTACTACATTTAATTTTCACTTCCTCGTCAATTTTATCAACTCGCTCCGACACTTGTTGCATTCTGGCGTCAACCTTAAGTGACCATGATTCTTCCACCTCACTAATCCTGCTTTCTAACTTATTGTGAAATTCTCGGCCTACTTCATTAATTTGTTTATTGAAGTTCTCTGTAGCTTCATCAAACTTCTTACGTTGTTCATCTAGCTTCTTACTATGCTCAGTGAACTTAAGATCTATTGATTTCTCTAATTGATCACTACGCACGTCAAATTTCTTACTTTGTTCCTCTAACTTTGCACTTTGCTCGCCTAACTTAATATCTATGTTTCTGTTCTGTTCTGTTATCAGCATCGTCAGGTTTCGAAGCCAGGAAGGATTCTCCCCCTCATTAATCTGGATGTTTGTAGCCCCGTCTTGTTTATTTTCCTCAGTTTCCTGATTTTCGCTTACTTTTGACATCTCATCATTGGTACCCTGCACATCTAATTTCGACATTTTAACTGATCTTATAATACTACGGTTTCTCAAATTTATGTTCCCCAAATTATCCCTGTTACTCACTACCCAAAAAACAACTCATCAAAGGAACACTCCTAATTTATAACCGTAGTTCCCTAACTTGATATATGCCTCTTTATTGAAAAACTCGGAATGAATGCAAAGAGTACTCGTTTATATCGTACATGAAAACAACTTTAAACTTTAACATACTTGAAATAAACTGGATTTATACATAATATCCATTCACTTCAGTACGATATTTCGTAGCCCCACATTGGTTGTGCCATTTGTTCTTATTTAGCATTGGCCTGTCTAGACAGACGACATACACTTTATTAATTTAGATTTACTGGGCGCCAGTTATCGTAGAGATAACACATTAAAATTTTATTTAGCCACGGCCGCTCCCTTCCTTGAGCCAAGATCTATCATCGGAGCGTAGGGCAATAAACTTGCTCTATGAGATACTCTTTGCATTCCAACTATCCTATATATTCAACTCCCAATGAACAAGACATTTTAACTAATACTGGTTTATTTACAACAAAATTATTAACATTTGATCTGAGGTTTCGAGCTGTGTACAATATGTGCATTAATATTCCCTAATTGCGGGGCAATATTGACTGTCTTCTCGCTAGCGCTGATCTTCTGTGTTGATAATAACTCGGTCCACATACCTGGTGCCTTGTGGTTCAAAGTCCATCTCGTTGGTCTGCTTGCAGTCTAATTTGAGATCTTACGCCAACACACGTTTATTGACCTTTGAAAACATATGTTTTCTTCTTCTCGTTGTTGTTGTTGTTGTTGCTGCTGCTGCTGCTGCTGCTTGTTTCTGAGTTTGATCACCATGGTAAGCAAATTTGAACAAACCAGGCTAATTGAATTCACTAAGTCCCATCTTACTGAGGGACTGGCAGAGTCTACGACTCACAAAGTCAGTGAGTGAGTGCGTGATCGAATATGTGAATGACAGAATAGAATCTATAGAATAGCCAGTGCTGAAGTCGCGCTGGGCTTTTATACACTCTGAATGGTCCCGATGTTTCGCGGCATAAATTTGCCCGCGACCTATCAGACCAATTATAGCAAAGCATTTCTCAGTCCTCAAGCGACGCTAAAACTTCTCCGAGCGGGAATACAGGCCCGCGTACTTCAAATATTCCACTCAGAACCCGCTATTCCTCTCGTTGTGCATATATATATTCCGCCGAAATCTTTCTCCAAGCCCTTGTCTCCAGTCAGCGTGGCTTCGTTCCAGAAATACATTTTCTTGCAATATGTTGCTTCACCGTCCGTAACTTCTTCCAACCATGCCCGTCCTGTCTTTACAATTTAACTAATAAAACAGCCCTAGACCTCTATAAAAACCCTGTTTCTTAATCTAAGCACTTGACAATATTATATATGACTATGGTAATGACGTGAATATGGTATGGCCCCTCCATTGATATTAATGGGTGAATAAAACGACATAACTTTGATATTTCAATAATAATAATAATAATAATTACACAATGACTTTAAAAATAATAATAATAATAATAATAATTTGTACCGTAATCAAGATTACGTTACACCAGTATATATAGTGGGGACTCTGACGCATCCCGAATGTGAAGTGGGGCTTAGCTCTTTTCAGAGACTCCCTTCAGTGTACTGTAAATAGAGTGTAAGGCACTGGTGAATAAATATGAAATGAAATGAATTGATGAACATCAAAGAGAACATAATAAAAGGAGATACAGTCAGTCTGAGAGACTAGACTTTATATCATTTCAAATAACGCATGCTACAAATGCTACACATGTTAGAAAGGCTGAGGAGGGCTTCTCGCTTCGCTCGAAGCCCCAGGATTCTTTCAACGGACTCAATTGCCTATTAACTTAGGCTTCCCGTGCACTCTGCTGCATGACGTCACGCACTCACCGTCTCCGTTCGCATAACGCCAGACCCCAGGAGTAAACTCAGACTCGGTGCATATGCACTGAACAACATGATGACGTCATATACGCCGTAACCGTAACGCATAACGGTAGACCTAAGCATAACGATGAAGTCGACAAGATCATTTGAAATGATAAAACGAGAAATCTTCAAAACCTCTGTAAATAATCACACATTTAGGGTGAGGACTGGTACAAGATGGGCAAAAGAACGCAAGAAGTAACACAGTGAGTTCACGAAGAGTTACTGGGAGAAGAGGAAGGCAAAAGTCATCAAGCCAATTTACAAGAAACAGCATGCTCTGTGAATGGGCATAACGAGGAGAGAAAGAGGAAGAATAGTAACAATACCTACTGTGAAGATAATGCTGAGGGGCTTAAACATCTATGGAAGTGAAACTTGGACAGTTGGAGCAGCAGAAAAGAGGAAAATAGAAGCATTCAAAATGTGGCGTTACGGGAGAATGATACAAATCAGATCGATAGATAGTGTAACATATGAAAAGGTATAAGACGAGTGGGAGCGGAGAGATGTTTCTGGCGACTGCTAATGACGAGAAGGGATAGGTTGGTAGGACACTTACAGTACTAAGCCAGGAATAGCAAACTTAGTTATGGAAAGAAGGGTCAAGGACAAGAACTGTAGGGGTAGACCAAGCATGTTAAGCAAATGGCCTCGGATGTAAGGTGTGGTAGGTATATAGAGATAAAACGATTATCTCAAGACAGGGAGACATGGAGTGCTCTATCAATCCAGTCAAACGACTGAAAATTCAAAGGAAACTGTGTTATTGTGGTGTTTGTGGTAATGTGTGAATTTGTAATTCAGGTGAGGAAAAGGAAGGGGGCAATCGTGGCCTTAAGTTAGGAACCATCCCAATATTTGCCTGAAGTAGAGGTTGAAAATCAATACAAAACACTTCCAGGACGGCTGAGGTGGGAATCGAACCCACTTCTTCTCACGAGAATGAGTGTACTCCGTTCCAGCCCTCAGACCACAATTAAATTTCTTGTTAGAGCTGGGAATCAAACCCGGTCCTCCAGGGCGACAGCAAAGAATGCTAGCCGCTACACCACAAGGTGGTCATTGATAAGACAAGAATGGTATAGTACAAAGATTTTTCTGATGGTAAATTGACATTTGCAAAAGGACTTTTGTTACACAGTAATCTGACACAACGTGAAATAGCAATCAGTTCAGATACATCACAGACTTCTGCGTGTCGCTTTTTATTTCCGAAATGGGTGACTGTCTCATATCGCCAATAGTTCTGCGGGAACGCACGCGCCTGTCAGACTGACAGTGGGTTCAATCCCACTTACCGTTTAACTTCATTATAGCTTGGGTGGTATGTGGTGAAGCCTCAAGGTCAAGCCGAGGGTTCTGGTCAGACAAATGACAGTGGCGGGGAACAGCGACCGCAGTCACTCTTCGTCTGTTGTGCTGTCAACAGCTTGCATAAAATCTGTGCATGCAATCGTCCTGAGCTCGGCGCAGCTAGGTGAAGGATGTCTCCTCCAGCGCTCTAGCACTCCACAACTCAAACTCTAAAGTGAGCTTGAGGTTTCACCAGATACCACCCAATCTACTGTATACTGTGCCTATCGCGATAGATTTTAGCTGCCCTGATTGTGAAAGCCCTTTTCGATGAGGGCAACAATGCTGTAAATTGTTGTATGGATGGGTTTAGTATGACGTCAAACCACTGTGAGGCAATGCCGAGAAGGCATGAAGATGCTCAGCCTTCAGAAATATCCTTCGTTGTTATTATTATTATTATTATTTATTTATTTATTTATTTATTTATTTATTTATTTACCATAAATCAAACAGAAGTATGGAAGGCCTAGTGAAAAAGAGCAAGCCCCACATACATATAACATGTTTCACTGGCACAATTTACATCTACATTTGGTTTTGCAATAATTATGTGTTTTACAAAGAAATTTGCATTATTTATGAGGTGCATTCAAAAAGTAACGAGCCTGAGGATGGAATGCGCAAACCACAGGACATGGCATTTTACTTCGGAAATCTTGCGTACATTGACCGGGTATTGAACCTGGTCCACCTTGGTAAAAGTCAAACCGCTTGACCGCTGCGCCACTACTCCCCAGGTAGTGGTGGTGATAGTGGCTTTACGAGAAGGGACGTTCAGGTTATCTACCCCCAAAAGTTTGTTGAACATTTCTTTTTCTATTCAGACGCATTGACTGGATTTGTCTAAGCGTTGATGATAACGTAGAAATATCGGGAAATAGCATACTTATCACACTTGCTTGCATTAATTTTTCACTTTTACGCACTTTTCTGATTTAAGGATTTAATTGGATACCATGTTCCGTCCGACACACGAATGCCATCAAATCCCATTTACTTAGGGCTTCTTTATTGTGATCAATTTTCGATTTCTTGTATTTATCAGCTATTGGCTTTCTTCGTTTTTTATATGAAACTTTCGCTGAATGTAGTTTATTAACTCTCTTCCAAGTTTGTTAACATTTTAGTATTGTGCTTGGAGTGGCTTCATTGAACAAATCTAAAGGCGGCTACGCGTTTCAATGAGGGATTTTGTTTTGCTTCTGTAGATTTCATTTTTACAGCTCTATTGTGGATAATAGTGAATTTTGTACTTCTTCTTGGTAAAAGGAAACGTCCATTGATTCATTCTAATATTCGACAACATCCCCATAATGAAGGAGAAATTGTGAAGTGATTCAGCTTGGAACAGAGCCTCTGTTTCCGTGCAACTAGCAAATTGTGATCCTTTACAATGAGAAATAAGCCGCTTATTGGGTATACCCACTATTATTAATTCTCTTCCTCGTTTGTTAGCATTTCAGTATTGTGCTAGGAAAGACTTGGATTGTTTGAATCATCAATGGCAGGGAGAGAGATAAAGAAAATAATAGGAAAGGGGAAATGTTCATGATAACCTAAGAGAGGGTAGGGAAATAAGCCACACGTAGGAAGACATCATCGTAAACGTATAGGCGATTATAATCATGTGGCCTGTTACTGTGTATAAATCATATGCACAACAATATACATATTTTTTTAAAATCTAAAAATGGTTGTGGTTAGTTAAAGTTTCTAACAGTAGTTTGTGCTCTCCTGGCAGCCTGGTTTCTTTTTATCAATGAATTTAATTATATTCTGAAAATTTGGTGATTCTATGTGTCCAGAACGCCAAAATGTCGCAGAAATACGGCCTCAAATACACTCTGATGTATGCATGATGGATTTGATAGACATAGACTGACTCACTCACTGGCGGTGCAAGGATGGCATCGCCTTATAATTCAGCAAGGAATTCAGAGCTCTCAGCTGAATTAATAGTTTCATACCGTACGTTACTTCTTGACCACAATTACATTCATAATTCTACGGCGCTTGCACCCTGAGAGGCTCTGTGTTAACGTGTAATAAAAGTGGGGGGTATGCACTATGCCTTTGCACCTCTCGCCATGCAATTCACCGGCGCTTGCACCCTGAGAGGCTCTATGTTACAGTGTGATAAAAGTGGGGGTATGCACTATGCCTTTGCACCTCTCGCCATGTAATACACCGGCGCTTGCACCCTGAGAGGCTCTATGTTAAAGTGTGATAAAAGTGGGGGTATGCACTATGCCTTTGCACCTCTCGCCATGTAATACACCGGCGCTTGCACCCTGAGAGGCTCTATGTTAAAGTGTGATAAAAGTGGGGGTATGCACTATGCCTTTGCACCTCTCGCCATGTAATACACCGGCGCTTGCACCCTGAGAGGCTCTATGTTAAAGTGTAATAAAAGTGGGAGTATGCTCTATGCCTTTGCACCTCTCGCCACGGAATACACCGGTGCTTGCACCCAGAGAGGCTCTGTGTTAAATTGTAATAAAAGTGGAAACCTGCTGAGTCCCAATATTCAAGTCTAGGGTAGAAACCTTTTCTCAAGACAAATTCTGTCAATTAGGAAGTGAAGAATGGAAAATTTCTTAATTTACATTTATCGCTACAGTACTTCAGTTTAGGAAATAGAGGCGGTGCATATATGTGTATCTTGGGTTACAGTCAAATCATAACAGTGACTAGTTTACAATTAATTGAAGATTTATTTTGGATTACAAATTGCGTGCTATCTGCAAATAGACTACATTCATGAATGGTTCAATTTTTTGTCCCTGATAGCAATATAATGAACATGAAAGATGTTATTAACTCAGTTTAGGGGTTTGGAATACCTTCGTCATCAGCTCGTATAATTGGGTGTGTGTTGAATTTGCCTCATGACCAGTATTTTTGTGCTGACTATAATTCTAGAATTGGGATAAATAATCTCCTTATATTTGCCTGAAGAACCTGCGGGAGAAGCACACTCTGAATGGGGGCTGTTAGCACCGAAATGAGGCTCTTCTATCTCTGGACTTGTTCCAATCCTCCATCACATTCGTGGTAAACGAATTAGGCACGTGGCAATGCGCTTGGCTCATCAGAAAGAAGTCGTCTAGAGGCAAAAACATGTACTGTAACGTTTCCTCGCTTTGTATGGTAAGAAATTGAACCATTATTAAATCAGCCTTGATCAACACAGGCGGAGAATCTGATTGCCAATTAGGTCTCCTAGCAGCTCACAGCTCTCTTCTTCACCCACTCAGCCTCCTTCATTATTGCCTTATTCTATCACCCCTTCCATTCTGACTGGACATGAAATGAAAGCACTTAAGGACTCGACTAGCAATGCATTTTGTGAATTTTTATCGAACAGCTGGTTAGCTTGCCTTTTGACTTCTTTCCTCTGTCTTTGTAATAATAATGTTATTGGTTTTTCATCCCTTTTAACAACTGTGGCTTTTAGAGACGCCGGGGTCCCGGACTCAGCGGTAATGTTCTCGCCTGCTTCCGAGATTGCAGGATCGAATCCTGGCGCAGTCAGCTGGCATTTCAGGGTGCGCAGATACGAGGGAGCTGCCCATAGTTTTTCTGGCACGTTAAAGATCCCTTTCAGGGCAACATTCCGGCAGCCCGGTGTCTCTAAAAGTCCCAGTAGTTAAAAGGGACGTAAAACCAATAAGATCATTATTATTATTATCATTTAGAATCTTAGCGTCATTGCGGTCAAGTTTCCCCGTGTCGGATAACCATATTGTGATGAATGTATTGGTGTGCGTAGCCTATTTCTGAATGGGACTAGGATTAGGTAGGAGGCGGCCATGGCCTTAAGTTAGGAGTGATAGCCAAGATTGCTAGCCACTGCACCACGAGGTTCGAAGGGTAATAGAAATTGCCGTTATGTTAAATTTCTCCCATTTATTACTAATTCTATGAGCAAATTTTTGGAAAAATTGCAGTGGTGGTTTCTTAATACGGGCTGGCGCTCTGTAGCACGTTAGGACTGTGTCTTTAAATATAGGCTACTGAAGTTAAGGATAATTTCCCACATAACTCCAGAGAATAATACTGTATTTTTAAGCATATCACACTTGTAAAGAAGGAAGAGAAAATGCATTTTTGTGCACACATAAACTACAGAATTCACTGAATACGATCAGCGAACACTGCTAACCCAACGGGCCACTGTGTCTTGTACTGTATGGGGTTAGCACCTCCAGTGCGGACCACGCGCCCAGTGCGTCATAGGATGAATTTTAGAAAATAAGAAACGCAGTCTTCCAGATTCTTTCCTTGTCATACCGCACATCGTCATACGTTATCATTCTTTTTTGTGGGTTCTCTGAGCAACAAGACAATTTCTATGCGAGGTAAGACGCAGCATTTTCTGTTTTTTTATTATTATTATTATTTCAGGAGAATTACGAGTGATTCCGCTTATTAATAAAGAAATTCCAGTTATTAACTTCATGAAAGGACTTAACTTGTAATTGACATTTATTCCTACATCATATTCATGAAATGACTTGTAATCATTATTGGGAGCGTCATGTCACTTATGTTATCATTTTATTTATGTTTTGTGTTCAGATGGCCGACAATGCAGTTCCGTCAACATCACCTCTCTATTTCATTTACCGTGCGGGTCACGCACCAGGCGCGTGAGTACGATATGTAGGACAAGTTCGGTAGAAATTGTCTTACAGACGTTGAAAACTCCAATTATTACGACTTATAAAGTGTTCCACGCAAATATCTCGCTCAGCTTGGTGGATATGTCATGCACTACTTTTTTTTTTCTCGTGTGGCCTCCTGAGAGGCCGAGTGCAGGTCTTTCTAGTCGACGCCCGTGGGCGACCTGCGCGCCGGGATGAGAGAGGGAATGATGAAGATGAATGAAACTGGGCAAGGATGTGGCCGTGGCCTGTCAGTGGGTACCGTCCCAGCATTTGCCTGGTGTTGGAAATGGGAAACCACGGAGAACCATTTCAAGGACGGCCGACGGTGGGGCTCGAACCCACGCGTCTACCGAGTCAGCAGAGAGCATGGCCCCATGACTTAACGCTGCGCTTTAGCCAAAGTAGCCGCTGATGTCGGTATGCACTACTAATACGCAGTACTGTAAACGTGATAGAGGCTGTCCTGCGTTTCCGACCAATGTTGGGCTATTTCAGATGATGCACGCTACTGGTTTGTTAAATTTCAATACAGTGTATGTGTACTTGCAGTCTCATTTAGTATTGTTCCACTAATTACTATGAGATACTTATTTCTAATTACATTTTAAAGCAAATTATTAATAGGCGTAAGCATTATCTCGAACATTACTGTCATTTAGTGAATACAATTATAGATTTAATACTAGTTTTGATAGTAGTGCCGTTTTCAGATGAGCGGAACATGGTTGACATTCTCACTGTGGGTAAAAACGCATATGTAGTCTACAGTCAAAGATAGTTATAACACTGTTCAACGATTACATTTTTACCTATACAAAAATACCCAACTTTATAGATTTCGGTACGCGTATTTCGAATATGACAATATTTTTTGTTTTTTAGCTCCCGTTTTTGTGCTATATGAAGTTTGTTGCGTCCTAATTTCTCTTCTAGCTCTCGTGTTTTCTTAATTCAGGAATGCCAATGAATGCTGTGTTTTGTTTCTAGCTTGCACAGTCTAGGATTTTTTGTCTTCCGTAGCGTTCCATTGTGTATTGTAACACGAGTTTCTGCGTTACTGTATGTGATCAAAACTGCTCCTTTTTGTAGTGTGACTTTTATGCGAGATCTTGAATTACTGTGCGGAATCAAAACTTCTGTTTTAATGCCCCGCAGATGTTCATTCATTCATTCATTCATTCATTCATTCATTCATTCATTCATTTATTTGCAATTGGTGGTGTGTCCCAGGTGGCAAATTAGATATACATAAGAAATAAATACTTATACTAAACAATTCAATAACAATTAAACTGAAGTATTTACACAAATAGTCAGTCTTTTCTTAAACAAACCTATATGTTTGGGAAGAGGCTCAAGACTGCGGCAGGTAGAGAGTTCCAATTACCAATGGCACGGTTTACGAAATAATATTTACCATATTTTGTTCGCTGTGGTCGGGCCTTAACTTTGGAAGGATGATCACTCCTACTCATGTAAGTGGGCTTTCCCATACGTTTGCTAAGCTCACCCCATGCTGGTTGATTTGTATGCGTGTTGTACATAGCGCAGCGTCTAGATTTCATCCTCCTAGCCTCAACTGATTCCCACCCAACTTTCTTTAACATACGGCTCACTCTGCTCCTGTGTTAATAACCCCAACAATTTTTGTGCCATTGTAATATGTGAAGGACATAATAGTTTCAAAAACATCCAAACCTGAACTAATCTAGATTTCTAACTGTCATTTTCAACCTCAGCACACTCAAATCCATATAAATCAACTATGTTTGCCGTTGTAAGAAACAAAAAGTTAAGATTTGTTTTCTAGTGTATTTCGTCTCAGCATATTCTTCCCTAACATCCCTTCTCGCCTACATAACTGAGCTCATGTGACGATGATAGTGTTTCTGTCCCTACCACACTATTATCATCGCATTAGCTCAGTGAAGTGTAGAGTAGATTGTTGTTCATTTCGTTTCATTAGTATTCGCCGGAAACATCTCTCCTTCTCACTCGCCTTACTACTGCTCCATAACTTCGGATACGACAAGTGCATCTTCATGATAAATACGGGTTCAGTACCTAATTTAAGGTCACGGCCGCCTCTTACCGAAATTCCACCTCCATTACAAGTACACACACTAGTACAGATATCATAGTGACACAGGTTATCAGACAACTTCTACACACACCCAAGTTCATGAGGCTACATGAGCACGATATCGCAAAGCCCCTAAAGAATCAACAACAACAACAACGAATATGTTGTGATTGCTAGTTTCAAAGGTGAAACAGTTCTTGTCCTCAACTCTTCCTACCATAACTATTCCTGGGTATATGCGCTACCAACCGATCATTTATTTTTATTAGCATTCGCCTGAAACCTCTCTCCTTCTCACTCGCCTCATTACCGCTCCTTCCGTTAATCTATCTACTTATCTAATCTTTGTCATTTTCCTGTAACACACATCCATATCAAGTAGGGCTCATAAATGAGTTGGAAATGGTAAAAAGAAAGGCCGCTAGATTTGTGCTCTGTGACTTTAATCCCAGGAGCAGTGTGAGCCGTATTTTAAAGAAATTTGGGTGGGAATCACTTGAGGCTAGGAGGATGAAATCTAGACTCTGCGCTATGTACAACACGTATACAAATCAACCAGCATGGGGTGAGCTTAGCAAACGTATGGGAAAGTCCACTTACATGAGTAGGAGTGATCGTCCTTTCAAAGTAAAGGCCCGACCACAGCGAACAAATATTATTTCGTAAACCGTGCCACTGATAACTGGAACTCTCTACCTGCCGCAGTCTTAGAGCCCTCCTTACAATACGTCTTAAAAGAATAATTTTGAAAAACATTTATAAATCCTTAAAATTATCTATGAAAATTTAGGCAATTATATGGTTAATCTTCTGAAAAAATGGAAATATTCATCAACCAAAAACTATACCCAGACCTCAATATAAATGAAATAATTAACGATAACAATCCTTTATTCATAACAATCATTAACCACATTAAAACAATAAACAGAAACTCAAACAACAATATATAGGTTCTTAATAAAATACCTAGATAATTATCCCCATTTTAAATATTGATATAGTTAAAGAGTCTCTTTTTCAAAATTTCAACCTATTAATATAATGAGTAATCAGCATTTTTAACTTTAATAAATAATACACGAGATATAGATCAATACTCAAGACATTCGCAAATTTGGTTATATACACAGCCAAAAGTAATTTCAATAATTAAGAAAACAAATATGAAATCTTATCAATTCCAAATGAATCTCCATAATAAATCTTTAAGATATTAACAGATCAGGAGTTGACCTACTACTTTTAAGGCCATGCTATTACTTTTCAAAATATGGTTTATTCAATATTATTTTTCTTTGAGCTCTATTCTATGATTCATTGCAACAAGAACCTAATAATTTTTAAGTTTAAATTAAATATTCACACTACTTGGTTGGCATTCGGGTAATTGAAAGCATAAAAAATAATACGGTGCGTAATGCTTTAATGTATACTAACATTTCACGATGTTTATTCATTATTCTAAGGTTTATTGAATAAACACGCTATATTCAACACAATCTTTAGCTTGTTCGTAAATAATGTAAAAGAAGCAATAATACATGTAGTCCATTGGAAGATAGTAGCGCCAAAACGGACAAATATGCTATTGTAGTAACGCCTAGACGAACATTGTGAAGACTTGAAGAATGATTCCTTTTAAGTTTCTTTGCCAGCACGACATCTAAGATAATTTCCATTCATCTTATGTTTTTCATCTTTCAACTCATTAAGGATTTATGATCACATGTTTAACATTGAAAGACCTATAAATATTTTGGAGTTTAATATTTAATATTAATACATTAAGGGTCCCAGGAATCAACCTGGGAGGAGTCCTTACGGCTCTGGGCTAATGGGAGTGAAATGCGTTGTTGCATGTCAGCTGCGACTTAAACATATTGGATTCAGCAAGAGAATCCAACTTAGCCTCTTTCACTCCAACTCCAGCATGTAACCTACAAGAGGTGCCCCCTGTTAAGCCGAGCAACCCAGTGGAAGGTTGGGTAACCAATCCCAGAGGGAAGCTGGGTCGGCGAGCCGATCAGTGCTGGGGACTCCAAGGCTCACAACCTTGGCAGTACATTGGTCAGTGTGCAATATCACTGGCCCCCTATCTACAGTTTTTTCAACTGTGAAAAGCATGGAGGAAACGTCTGCTGAAGCAACTACCCCAGGTGGTAACCAATCCACCGTCGTCTTGCACGACGCATGCAGGCCTTCGGACTCTGGGGAGCCTGCAACGACATGCTTGGAGGTATCGGAGACTCCTACAAACAAGATCAGACACAAACGACGCAACTTCTTCGCAACATTCAACGTGAACTCCCTTATGAAGGTCGGTAAATTGAAACAACTGATTGACACCCTACAACATCATCAAATCCTGATCGCAGCAATTCAGGAAACAAGGTTTGTTGATACAGAAGCTTTTGACTCCCAGGGGTATAGAATCTTCAAAGGTAAAGTCGGAAAACGTGCAGTAAAATCCATCCCCCACCTTGGCACAGGATTTGTGGTCAGTAAGAAGATTTTAGAGTCCATCACCAACTTCACGTCCCCCAACAGTCGAGTCTCGATCCTTTCGTTTCGGAGCACAAATAAAATCTACACCATGGTGAACGTCCATGCCCCAATTAATCAAGCTAATAGAATCGATCCACAAGGGACGGAAATATTCTGGGAAGAGCTTGAAGATATTCTATCCAAGATTCCCAAGGAACACATCATCGTCCTTCTTGGGGACTTCAATGCTCAGCTCGGTAAGGAAAAGAAATTCAAGAATATTATCGGAGAATACCCGGCCCACAGAAGAACAAATAGCAATGGAGAAAGGTTAGTGGAGTTGTGCAAGGCGTTCAACCTAGTGATGAAGTCAACCGCTTTCAAACGACTTCCTGCAAAACAGAAAACATGGACATCCCCAAATCCCCATCTCGGCGAATTCCAAATTGACCACGTTGCTATTTCTCGTAAATCTCGTAGAGAAATCCAGAATGTAAAAGTCTTAAGAAGCGCGAATCTTGACTCTGATCACTATCTTTCAAAGATAAAATTAAAACTTCTTCCAAGATCCACCAAGAGATTTCAGGGAAGAAAGATCAACAGGTTTGATGTGGAAAAACTGAAAACACAAAGCGAATTCAGTCAGAAACTTGAAACACATGAGCCACTGAATTGGGAACAACTCAAAGAAGCAATTCTTGAAACGGCACAGGAAACCATCCCACTGACAAAGTTGAGGCGGCATCCTTGGTGGACTAATGAATGTGACGATGCCATTCACCAAAGGCGGCTTGCCTGGTTGCGATGGAACAAACAGAAGAATGAAGAAAACAGAGAGAGATTCCTGGTCGTGAGAAAGCAGGCTGATAAAACCATACGCGGGATAAAACGAGCATTCCAAAAATATCAGTTGGCACAGATAGACCAAGATTTCAAAAAGAACAACACCCGTGATTTCTATAAAACCTTCAAGCAAAATCTCAGTAAATACACACCACCCAGTCTTCACTTTAGGAATCCCGATGGGAAAGTTGCTTACAATGACAAAGACAACTGCCAGATCCTGGCGAAATACTTTGAGTCCCTTCTCAATTGTGAGGCTCCAACATCGAAATTTTCCTTTTACAGTAATGTGCTCGTCAATCCAGACTCAAGTCCACCAACTAGGGAAGAAATCAAGCAGATCATTCACTCACTTAAGAACAATAAAGCACCAGGTGAGGATTCAATAGTTGCCGAACTCTGGAAATACGCAGGTGAAAAACCAGTCGACAAGCTAACGGATATCATCCGGGAGATTTGGGAAACAGAGAAACTGCCCAGTGATTGGACATCAGCCCTAATTCATCCCCTGCACAAGAAAGGTGATAAAGCGGACGTAAACAACTATCGTGGCATATCACTCCTCTCGATAACATACAAGATTCTCGAGAAACCGCTTCAAACGAGAGCGGAAGCACAGCTCGATCAACCCCTGGGCGAATACCAAGGTGGATTTCGAAAGGGGCGCTCTTGTGTTGAGCAAATCATGAATCTAAAATCAATTCTATCGTACATGAGTCTGAGAAGTAAGAAATTTGTTGTGACTTTTGTTGATTTCAAGAAGGCTTACGACTCGCTGGATCGAAGTACCCTGATCCAGGTTTTAAGAGAATTTGGTTTAGATAATAAGACAAGAGCAATCATTCACCAATCCCTATTGGATACGGCTTCCAAAGTGAAATTCAGGGGAGAGATTTCTGAATCCTTCGCAATACGGACAGGGGTGAGACAGGGAGATGGGCTCTCGCCTCTTTTATTCAACTGTGTTCTTGAGAAAGTTATTCGAGAATGGCGTAAAGAATTGTGTAAGGATGGTATAGAGAATGGGGTCAGACTAGGTTGTAAGAACAAAAACCTGACAATCGACTGTTTAGCTTTCGCAGATGATGTTGCAATTTTCTCTAATTCTCTTGACACAGCCACACAACAAATCAATCAATTACAGGTGCAAGCAGCAAAGGCAGGTCTTCAGATTTCGTTTGAGAAAACGCAGTTTATAACTAACATCAAGTCGGAACCCAGAGAACTTACGGTGAATGGAGGACAAATAAAACAGGTAGAGAAATTCAAATACCTGGGTGAATGGATTGAGCCCAACATTCGTGAAAAGGAAGCCTTCGTGGCACGGATTAACAAAATGGAAATGGCTTACCATTTAACCAAAGACATTTACAAATCACGATCAATGTCCTTCAAGGCCAAACTGAGGCACTTCGTTACCGTTATTCGCCCGGAGGCGTTATATGCATCAGAATGCCTGGCGATGAATAAGAAAGGCCTGGCAGAACAACTCGAAGCCAAAGAGAGGAAGATTCTGAGAAAGATCTTGGGCCCGGTCAAGGAACGAGGAGAGTATAGAAGACGACACAACGACGAACTCTATCTACATGTGGAGAAAATAACGGACACCATTCGCAAAAGAAGACTCTCCTTTTATGGCCATTTAACACGAATGAACTCCGGAAGATTGTCCAATCGAATCTGTGCCTACTTTGTGGGAAAGAAAACCAAAGGGATCTGGTTTACAGAGGTGGAAAAAGACCTACAAGAACTGGGGATATCACATGAGGACATCTTGGAACGTGACTCTTTGAAGAAGAAACTTGGGGAGATACGGAGTTTTCAGCCAAAACCTATATTGAAAACTGGCAAGAAGTGGACCGAAGAACGAAGGGAAGCTCACCGAAGAAGAATGCGCGAATACTGGGCCAATGTGAAAGAACGAGGGAAAAGGCAGTTGAAATAACGTGGTCCATAGACGACCGAAACGATTTAAAAAAAAAATTAATACATTAAATACCCCAAAATAGTTGGTACGCGGAACTGAAGGCATAACGACGTAGATGCTAATCTGGTGCTCTGAATTAAGATTTTCGAGGTTAGTCAACACCATTAAACCATAACATGTATCAACAAGGAGGGAGAGGGAATGAATGACATGTGAGGTTTAGAATGGTTTTAAAAATTGTTCTTTCAAGCTCCAACACTATTATACAATTAAAATTTTGTTTGAACTTCCTAGATTGAGACGCCACGACGTATTGAAATAGTTGGCATGCGGAACAGAAGGCATATAAGAACTGAATGAACATCGAAAGTTAAACTTGATGCTATTAGTAGGGTCCAAGTTTGTACCATTTCCAGAGATATGACTACATGTGTTATTTCAACTTCATGATACATTACTTTAAAGCTTTACTAGCTTCTTTTTTAAGATACTGTTTATGTTCAGAGAACCATATTAACTAATACATTTTTCAGAAGAGGAATTTTTACAATATTTTTCATATATATTTTTCAGAAGATTAACCATATAATTGCCTAAATTTTCATAGATGATTTTAAGGATTTATAAATGTTCTTCAAAATTATTCTTTTAAGACGTATTGTAAGGATATCCATTTTTAATTTAAGTTTTTCCTTAGAATACGTTTTTTCTCTCTCAATTGTGCTGAAGAAGAAACCATTGTTGTTTCGAAACATGTAATTACACTTCAAATGATCTATAAATTATAGACATTTAAGTGTGTTATTATTAGTATTGATTTGGCGTATAATTAACTTAAGTGTCTTCTTAGTTAAAACTCAATATCAAAGCATTGTAGTAATCTTGGAGAATGAATACTATTATAAGATTACAAAATAAGTCTCTGTGGCTTAGGCGGCGGCACGCTGGCCTCTCACCGCTGGGTCCGTGGTTCAACTCCTGGTCACTCCATGTGAGATTTGTACTGGACAAAAGCGGAGGCAGACACGTTTTTCTCCTGGTACTCCAGTTTTCCCTGTCAAAATTTCATTCCAGCAACACTCTCCACTATCATTTCATTTCCTCTGTCATTCACTTAATCATTGCCCAAGGGGAGTGCGACAGGCTTCGGCAGCCGGCACAGTTCATATCCTCGCCGCTAGATGGGGGCTTCATCCATTCCATTCCCTGACCCGGTCGGTCGACTGGAAGCAGGCTGTGGATTTTCATTTTCATTCTAAGATTACAAAATATTTTTAAAGCGGTACAAGTCTTAAACAAAAGTCTACATGGCTGTTCAAGATAACACACACCAACACACCTCCAGCACTGTAAAACATGTGTCCAAAGCCACACGATTAGGCGCTATCACAATACACGAATACAACACTAAAGAATTGTGCACCAGAATATTCAGTTTGGGTTCTAAAAGACTGGTTCCATAGAACATGAGTTCTATTAACCCACATTGTGGCAATGCAGTTATCAACATAATATGCTGTATATAAATGTACGGGAACTGGGCTAGCCCTTTAGGAAGTACTGTACACAGTATCTTTACCTACCGGTGACAATTGAATTGCTGAAATATAGAATACGTGGCTTCTTTTCCCCACTTTCCTATCTGATTCTAATATTTTCTTAAAACATTGCTAACCCTTACTCAGCATGAATTGGCAATCTCCAAAAGATAAGACCTAGTTACCACATGTATTTGAAATTTACTGCTGCTATAGTGATAACACACGTTATTTCCATTGCTGTTCATAGGCGTTTCATTTCGGCAATGACTGAGCAGAATCAGAATGAGTAGAGTTATAGGTGTCATATAGGCAATATTTGAAGATGACCGCTTGAAGATCGAAACACGTCATCCAGTTAGGTACAATATTTAGCCTATTTTATTTATGAAGAAATAGGCTTATGATATCACTTTTTGTCCGCGTGTGTGTGTGTGTGTGTGTGTACGCGCGTCTGCGTGTGTGTCCCACGCTAATAACTTCTAAACGGCTTGAGAGATTTCAATGAATCTCGGTAAGGTCATAGTACTATTTTGGCCTACCCCGACCGTGCCCTTCCAATTGTATTACGTCTCACCAATCTAATATGGGGGTTGTGCGAAATTTTCACTGGCATTCTATATCTCCGAAACTGTTACTGATATCACACTGACATTTTGTACGGAGATAAAGAGCACTAGTAAAAGGTCACATATGAAACTTTTCAAAACCTGTCAACTACAAAACGAACATGGCGGCCAAGCGAAGTTGAAACTTTTAAATAGACTTTTCTCGCGATTTAACCATCCAAACGCAATGAAACTTGGTACAGCAAATGTTTATATACATTGCAATGCACTGGCATCTAATTTAGTTCAATTGTTTACATAACCTCATGATGGCGGCTGTGCGAAATGTTTCACCGGCATTCTATATCTCCGAAACTATTACTGATATCACCGAGAAATTTTGTATTGTGATAAAGGGTACTACTAAAAGTTCAGCTATGGGACTTCTAAAAACCTGTAAAATACAGAGTCTTTATTTTTGCTTGGTAAGGACATTGTCGCTCTTGCGCTTCGCCAGTGACAGCTCAGCTCCCGGCGACCGCGCGCGCGTTTGTACGACAGGATACGGGGCTTAAAATCAGTATCCTGCATTTTTACTCACCATGCCTAGAGTAGATGCTGAAAATGTTCCCCATCCGTTGCCAAACTTAACTGGCATCTCCTTATGAAGTTTCCGGTTACTCCGGTTAATTTAGCTTCAGTAAGGAAATAACGGCATTTTCGTCTAGGTCTATTTGTATTGTTTACTGAACCTGTACATTTGAATCTCTTAGCCAGTTGATTTATTGTCCGATTTATAGGAATGGGTCTCCCTAGAAATGTCATTCGAAACATTTGTCTTGTTCTAGCACACGATATCCTGCACTTTACGTACGTATTGTGCAGATATAGCCAACTCGTTCACGTAACGAATATTTCACATAAGGCATTACAGCACTATACACAATCACAATAAAACACTACACAATAAGTTATACAGTACCGGTACACAGTAGCTTTATTAGACACTGAAGGACTGAAACACCCAATTAACTCGGAGTTCACACGTCTACAGAGAGCGAGGAGATACCCGGGCAATACGGCTGGAGATCACGCGCTGGGGATCGGCGGCCAAGGTCGAGCGAAGGTCTCCACAATACGTGCCGTTCATAACGTGCGCTAGAACAAGACAGAAGTTTCGAATGACATTTCCAGGTAGACCCATTCCTATAAATCGGACAATAAATCAACTGGCTAAGAGATTCAAACGTACAGGTTCAGTAAACGATAAAAATAGACGTAAAGTCGTTATTTCCTTACTTACTGTAAGCTAAAATAACCGGAGTAACCGGAAACTTCATAAGGAGAGGCCGATTATGTTTGGCAGCGGATGGGGAACATTTTCAGCATCTACTGTAAGCATGGTGAGTAAAATTGCATGATACTGATTTTGAGCGCCGTATTCTGTTGTAAATACGCGCTCGCGGTAGCCGGGAACTCAGCTGTCACTGGCGGAGCGCGTGAGCGAGAATGTCCTTGCCAAGCAAATATAAGGACCCTGTACAAAACGGACATGGCGGCCAAGCGAAGGTGAAACATTTTAATAGATTTTTCTCGTGGTTTAACCATCTGAGTGCAGTGAAATATGGTACAGTAAATGTTTATTTGTAATGCACTGGCATCTAATTTTGTTCAATTGTTCACATAACCTCAAGATGGTGGCTGTGTGCAATTTTAAAAATAAGTTTTTGTTTCTTGTATATTGATCATGCGATCGAAGTGAACGTTTGAATAATGAACCTACGCAAAAATCGTCATCTAATAGTACATAACTCTATGGTCTACATATATAGAAATACAACATGGCGACCATCCGAAATATTTAAACGGTTCTCAATATCTATTAATCTATGATAGCAATCAAACTGAAATATTGTATGTTGATAAGAGGCTATAAACATAAGTTCACCTATGGTACTTACAATAACCTGCTAAGCACAAATCCAACATGGTGGCGACGCGAAATAAAATATTTAAATGGACGTTTCTCGTGATTTAACCATCCGAGCGCAGTTAAACTTTGTACGGTATATGGTTATATAAATTTGAATCTACTGGCATCTAATTTATTTCAATTGTTTTCATAACCACAAGATGGCAGCTGTGCGAAATGTTGAAATCTGGTTTTCATTTCTTTTGTCCTAATCATGCGATTGAAGTTTGAATACCATACCTACACAATAATCTTCATGTAATTGTAGGCTATATAACTCTTAGACCTACATAAAAATCCAACATGGCGACCATTCAAAATATTAAGACGGTTCTCAATATCTACGAATCTATTACAGCAATTAAGCTGATAATTTGCATATTGATAGAGGCAATTAACATAAGTAGGATATATGAAAATAGACTATAGTTCTTCACGGAACTACTTGTTGTACATAAAAGCGTATTATTTTGTGGTAAATATCTTATATAATGTTTCTTTCATGTTAGGGCATGTACTGTAAATACAGGGTCTATCATATAAAATAAGAACGGCAAGAGGCAGTTTTGTTATTCACTGCTACGGCGGCCTTGGCCGAGCTTGTGGCACGCCAAGGCCCCCTGCTGTACTATTGAAAGCGCGCGCATAGTACATATATGAGGGCTGTTTCTTTCAAGTTCCGATGTATAAAAATAACAGATTGACATACCAAACTGATTTTAAGACTAAATGTTTGCTTGTTTTATTCGTATGTCTCAACATAATCGTCAAAACAATTGAAACATTTGTCGTATCGTTACACCGGCTTTCCAATGGCCTCGGCAAAATATTCTGCCGCCACTGAGGTGGGTACATCAGGACAGTCTCCTGAAGTTTTTCCTTTTTGACGAGACGTTGCCGCCCAACCATACCTTCAATTCTCGAAAAAGGTGAAAATCATTCAGTGCTGGTTTGGACTAAACGGTAGATGGTCCAAAACTTCACACTTGTATTCTTTGTAAAAGTCCATCATAACGTTGGTACAGTGTGGTCGTGAATGATTTCCCCCTTTTTCGAGAATTGAAGGTATGGTTGGGCGGCAACGCCTCGCCAAAAAGGAAAAACTTCAGGAGACTGTCCAGATGTACCCACCTCAGTGGCAGAATATCTTGCCGAGGGCATTGGAAAGCTGGTGTAACGATACGACAAATGTTCCAATCGTTTTGGCGATTATGTTGAGACATACGAATAAAACAAGCAAACATTTAGTCTTAAAATCAGTTTGGTATGTCAATCTGTTATTTTTATACATCGGATCTTGAAAGAAACAGCCCTCATATAAATGTACTATGCGCGCGCTTTCAATAGTACAGCAGGGGGCCTTGGCGCACCACAACCTCGGCCAAGGCCGCCGTAGCAGTGAATAACAAAACTGCCTCTTGCCGTTCTTATTTTATATGAAAGACCCTCTACTTGTTTTCCCAATTAATGTAACTGGGCTCAATTTGTATTGACCGACTAGAAAGCTTTCTTCAGTACAACTAGGCAACACTGAGAAATGGCTTCTATCACTACAATTTTGTTGCTTTTTCCATTATTTAGGACTTTGCTAGCGCGGGAAACCACAATTTCATTGGTTATGTAACCTACCCAAGAGATCCGCAGATACATCCCGTTTTACTGGGTTCGTTGGGGAAGACTTGAAGTCCATCATGTCGCATTGGTAACATGTTGTTCGTTGATTCTTTCCGGGCCTGCGACATTGTGGTAATGTACGAAAAAAGGGACGTAAAACCTTTAAAATTGATTAATTATTATTTAATTTCTCATTTACTTCTCTCAGGATGTTCGCTTGTGGATGGGCAACTCACAAAAAACCGATGCCACTAAGAAATCATCTCACAACTTTCCTGACCCCATAGACACGGACATATTACTGCCTACTATAGATGGGCTGGTCATTCGTGGCCGGTCCCAAGTACGTGAGAATTCTTAAAGCCCGAGTAGAACACTGAGACCACTGAATGTGCACATGTGCTGCCGAGGTCACATTGATCACAAAGGTATGAAGGCTCACTGTGCGTGGAGACTCTACTGCGCACGCAATATGTACCGGTCAAGAAGGAACGGCCCACTTATACAGTAGTCTAGACGAACCCGAACTTTTCAGAAGGAAGCGAAACAAACTAAGTTTTAACAGTGTAGATTCCTGGCCTAATGTTTCCTTGAATCAGCTAGGTTCCTCAATGGGAGGGCTGGCTCAGGAATTCCACTTGGCTCCGCTTTACAGAGGAAAGCAGTCTGGAGTGGCGACTGTTGTAGGTGTGGCAAGGAAGTCCTCGACCAATTTATTGTAGATGCTATCTTTTGCTAAGTGGGCGCGGCATTTTAAAACTTAAATGCAGAAAACTGTTAACTGCATGCCGAGGTGAAATGAGAAACCTAACGGCACGCGCTGTGTCGTAACTACAGGAGGTGATTAGGGGGAAAAATACCCCCACCGGAGCCAAATAATTTAAAGAATTGTAATTTGATGGAAGTTTTATTTTGAATAAAGCCAATTCTCGGATTGATGACTATCGAGTGGATCATGCTTACTATAAAGAATATTTCTGTCGACTCTTGTAAAGTAGTTAGTTTATCCAATACTGAATTCTTACTTAAGTAAAACTGTTCATTTCCGACCTTTTGCACATAGAACATATGGATGGTGTACAGGTCAATTGGCGTAAGCCACAAAAGACAATTTTTTTTGCGAGACAAAAGACTGTTTGCAATTCAGTACAGGCATTGATCAGTCTTAATTGTTGTTTATTTGCATTCTAAAATGTGTGTTTGATTGTAATTTGGTGGAATATGTGGTGTGGGTTCAAAGAGTTTATGGAAATAAATTATTCTAATGTGAATTGTGAGGTTTACGCAATTTTCTGGGATTGCTACTACATTGATATTGGTTACGCCAATTTTTATTTCGGCTTACATTAATTTTTATCTCAAATAATGTGCTTCAAAATTAGGTAAGAACAGCACTAATATAGCAGCAGGGCTATTGCAATAATAAACAAACTGGAACTGAAACAAAACTAGTTATTAAAAGTTACAAATTTAAAGTAAAACAAGAGCCATCTCTAGAGGCAACAGCCAAACAAACTGATTTGATTTTTCTCAAAAAATCCCTCACATCCCTTTTGCCGACTGTCATTGGTAGGGCTCGGATTTTTAGGTGCTAAAAATCGGGAAAATATTTATTTTTTATGTATTAAAATACCTGAAATATGTGAAAAAAAGGAAAAATATTTAATTATAATTTAGTTTATTAATGTGAATATAGCTTAGGCGGCAGCACGCCGGCCTCTCACCGCTGGGTCCGTGGTTCAAGTCCCGGTCACTCCATGTGAGATCTGTGCTGGACAAAACGGAGGCAGACAGGTTTTTCTCCGGGTACTCCGGTTTTCCCTGTCACAATTTCATTCCAGCAACACTCTCCACTATCATTTCATTTCATCTGTCGTTCATTTAATCATTGTTCCAGCGGAGTGCGTCAGGCCTCGGCAGCCGGCACAATTCACATACTCGCCGTTAGATTGGTGCTTCATTCATTCCATTCCTGACCCGGTCGGAGACTGGAAGCAGGCTGTGGATTTTCATTTTTCAATGTGAATATAAACATTATACAATACTCCCCATCAGAAGTAAAATTATCCTTAAATTCTGCAACATACTGCTACAGACGATAACTTGTAGTTGCTTCTACTTTAGGCTTCGTAGAGCTGTCTTACACTTCACAGTGCTAGAAATGTACTGCATGTGGGGACACTGGTTCCAGGTAGCTGGGGGGGGGGGGGGGGGTTAGCACTTGGTGCAATATGGCTATGGACAAGGAAATCCCCGGCTTCCACAGTGAGTGGGACGGGGCGACAAGATAAGGAAAACACTGTTGCAAGCTGACATACGTTTTGCATGAAGAGTAGATAGCTTACAGGTTCTTCCCCGTTAAAGTTTTTTTTTGTCGTGTGGCCTCCTGAGAGGCCGAGTGCCGGTCTTTCTAGTCGACGCCCGTGGGCGACCTGCGCCTCGGGATGAGAGAAGGGATGGATGAAGATGAATGAAATTGGGCAAGGATGTGGAAGGAAGCGGCCGTGGCCTATCAGAAGGTACCGTCCCAGAATTTGCCTGGTGTTGAAAATGGGAAACCACGGAAAACCATTTCAAGGACGGCCGACGGTGGGGCTCGAACCCACGCGTCTACTGGGTCAGCAGAGAGCTTGGCCCCATGATCTAACGCTGCGCTTTAGCCAGCGTAGCCACTGCTGTCAGTCCCGTTAAAGTAACACACAACAAAAATGCAATAAACTGAAAGATCCAGCTTACCGATGTAAAAAATGTAAATAATTGGTCTTTTTATGCGCTAATAAGTGAGAAGTGGGAATTTATGTAATTATAAAAAAATATTTAAAATATGAATTTACATAAAACAAGAAGTTCCGTGAAGAACTATACAGCCTACTTTTCATGCCAATGATTATTCTACAGTATATGAACCTATCTAGAATAATGACGAAATTAAGTTGGTAATATCGAAATATCTAATTAGTTCAAAATATACCTGGTAAAATGTAGCCTAATAGAGCACTACAGTTGGCAGCCCTGGTGACTGAATATATTCTTAGTTCCATCTCTTAAGGTACAGAATACAACATTTGGTTGAAGTCCAATGGACGTTACATGCAGTTAGACACTGGATCTATCAGCACGCGTAAAAGCATGTTGCCAACAATACCATGCGTGTGCTGGTCAGAAATAATCTGAAATATTATGATATCTGTTGCGCCAATTTTGGATGAAATCCGTTTGTTAGTATAGAAGTTACATTTATTTTAAAATTGGACATATCAGCAGGCATAGAATCATGTTGGCAGCACTGCCTTGTATTAATTACTCCAAATTAATCTAGAATGTCAGGTGCTATACGTGTGCAAAGTATAGAGCATACTTTCTGATATATTGATATAAGGAAGAAAAAAAAATATACAGCATTTATTAACAGTTGGCAGCCCTGATTCCTCTTAACAATACTTATAGTCATATCAGTTATGGTGCACATAGCACATACGAAATTTGGTTGAACTACAACTGATAGTATAGAAGTTACATGTATTTAAATATTGGTACTATCAGCAGGCTTATAATCATGTTGGTAGAACTGACGTATATAAGTTACTCCAAATTAATCTAAAATGTCAGAATATACGTGTGCATAGTTTAAAGCTGTTGGCTTGCATACTTTCTGATATATAAGTATTTGGATAAAAAAATGAGAGAAATTATTAACAGTTGGCAGCCCTGGTGGCTCTTAAGAATACGCTCAGTCATATCTGTTTATGTACAGATATTACATACAAAATTAGGTTGAAATCCAATTGATAATGTAGAAGTTATATGCATTTAAACATTGGACCTATCAGAAGGCTTAAAATTATTTTGGCAACACTGTCATAGTTGGCCTCCTGGAAATTAAACTGAAATTGTATTATCTACATGTGTGCCAATTTTGGGATAGCTCCCATGCATACCTTGCAAGATATCCAACATGGAGCTAAAATTTCTAGTGTTTTTTCAGCAGTTGGTAGCACTGATATCATTTTCAAATATGGACGTGAGATATTCCGGTGCACATCTTTACTCATACTAAATTTGGTTTTGATTGCTGCAGCCGTTTAGGAGTTGATAGGGGGGGGGGAGACACACACACAGCCAGCCAGACAGACAGACAGAAGGACAGACAGACAGACAGACAGACAGAAGGACAGACAGACAGACAGACACACATTTTCCCGGATCGATCTCATAAGTCTACTTTTTCCTCATTTTTGCAAAATGTGAAAAGTAGGCTAAAAATATTTATTTTACCTAAAAATCCGAGCCCTAGTCATTGGCATATCGCTCAGCCCGGAGAGGACATGGTGTAACTCTCGTTCCACCCTTTGCTCGTAGCAATGCCTACCTGACAGGTTTCTACGGTCGCTCTGCGCGGTTATGGAACACGCTGCCAGAGGATGCCAAGATCTTGCCTCTTAGGAAATTCAGGCTGTACATAAAAAGGTACATTGTGTAAATAAACTTCTGTATGGGTGATTGCCTCGCCGAATGAATGAATGTATGGAGTGATTGAGGTGATGAGAGTGCGTGCGTGAGTGAGTGAGTGAACTATGTTAATATTCTTAATATGTAAATAATGCTAATATCTTTGTAAAACATGTAAATATTGCAAACCAAATGTAGATGTAAGTTGTGCCAGTGAAACATGTAATATGTATGTGGGGCTTGACTTGCCCCTTTTCACTAGGCCTTCCATACTTCTGTTTGATTTATAGTAAATATATAATAATAATAATAATAATAATCGCGCTCAATATACAACAAAAAAGCCTGTCCAAAAATACTAAACTATGTCATTATGAAACTGTTCTGAAACCAGTAGTTATGTATGCAGCCGAAACCCTATCCCTAAATGCTAATAATGGACTCCTTGAAGAACTGGAGAAAAAAAGAGCGCAAAATCGTCAGAGGTATAATGGGAACAAATTACAAGAATGGCATCCACTATAAAAAATCCAACAAAGAAGTCTACAGTGAAATAGAGAACATTTCAGAATCGATCCGTAAAAGGCGGGCACGGTATTACGGTCATCTCAAACGAATGGACGGAAACAGGCTGACTAAACTGATTTTTCATTTCTTTGACTCCAAACCCAAAACCACAATGCCCTGGTTTATGAATACCTAAGACGACCTCAAAATACTGCATCTAAAATCCGACGACGCCTTCAATAGAGATCTCTTCCACAAAACGATACTGACTAATGGGCTAACCCGAGACGAGACATCGAACCCGAAAAGAAGACAAGGTACCACCTGGACAGCGGAGCGCAAGATGGCCCACTCACAGAGAATGAGGGAATTCTGGGCTCAGAGGAAGGCGAAACAAATTGTCAAGTGTAGCAAGACTTAACGTGGTCCTAGATGGCCTCAAAGAATTATATATATAATAATAATGTGAGACGAAACAACACACTGAATACCTAAGTATCTTCATCATCTGTCTCTGGAAATTCACCCGGTAGAGAATGAGTAGGATACATCTGTGGATATTCATTATGACACTTCACAGATAATACCTTACTGGTCACAAACTTTACCAGGTATTTGCACATGACAGATTGAATTGTTAACACAAGCAGGGTCCTCTTGGTGAACATGTTCTTATCTCTCATCAACCTCAGCTTCATGAACGGTGAATATTTTGAAAAAGATACCTTCCTAATCGATTTTAATATTCAATTGTCACCATTTATCGCACTTGGTCAGCTTTGGTAGGATATTGTGTTGCAATGAGGGCTACAACTAGTTGCTTACTAATGGCCTGCTCGACTTTTGCCATGAGTGGGGTTACATCGCCAAAGTTACGTTTTATTAACAAATTGAAGGTAAGTTGTTGAAGGTTTCGCCAATTCGCCAGTTTGTGCGCTACGGTGCTATATATTTTATTCAAATATTATCTCCATTTGGGAATTTGAGAGCGTTACGCCAATTGGCATGTACACCATGCAATCAAATACAATCGAGACCAAACATGAATACGTGTAGGTTCGTTTGCATTGGTTCTGTCTTATTTTTCCCACCACACAAAGCAAAATGCAAAAACAAACAAATGACTAATAGACACAAAGCAAAGAGCAGAATTCATAAACAAAGGAAAAGCAGAGAACAAATAAACAAAAAACAAAAAAAGCAAAAAAAAAAAACAAACAAAGGTAGATAACAAACAACACGAAGCCAAAACCATAAAACACAAAACAAACATTAAAAAAAGCAGAAAAAACAAACACGAAACCAAAAAAAGAGAAGGAAAAACAAAAATAAAAAATAATCAACAAAATGTTAAGCAAAAATGACCAAAACAAAATTAAATCAAAATCCAAAACAAAAATCACAAAAAGAAATACGAGACATAAAACCTAAGACAGAACCATAAATCGCCCTTGTACCTTATTTGTTCCGATTTGAGTCCACTCATCCCCCTCCAAAAGCATATCCTAGTTACGCCACTGGACACGCAAGCAATCTGTCAGTCTCCATACCTGACCTCCTACGACCCGCACCTCAAAGTAAGACTTTCGGATTCAATGGAGAGCTT
Source organism: Meconema thalassinum (assembly GCA_946902985.2). NCBI lineage: Eukaryota > Metazoa > Arthropoda > Insecta > Orthoptera > Tettigoniidae > Meconema > Meconema thalassinum. Next base: position 1,330,664,852 of record OX336389.2, read on the forward strand.
TCACATGCGCCTTCCTTCGTATTATCGAGAAATGAAACCAGCTCACTACATCTTATAATACAGAGCTCCTAATCGCATGTCTTTTGCTGCATGGAACAACAGTATTTCTATTAGTACTATATCATACTAGCATTAATAATAATAATAATAATATATAATATATACTGACCATGTCTTAACTATAGTCAAGACTTGCAGACTGGTTCACATCAGACACTCAACTCTCACTTGTTAGCTCCAAGAGCTATCACCCGGGCAACAGTGATAGTCCACTGTCTGAGCCATGTGAGGGGGACCTGCTGCCTTGCAGGTTTGATAGGGGACTATCAAAGGCAAGGGGAGACAACCCCGACAGAAAACTTAAACGCTGGTCTGGCAGCGGAAATGTGTCAGCCCCATAACCAGACTTGCTACATTTTGGCTAGCAACCAATTGGTAGGACCTTTATCTGCTTTCAATTCTCAAAGAAGGAATAACAGGACGGATATTAATGATGAATAGGGCTCGGATTCGAGCATATTTGCATATTTCTTTCCTGAATAGTACACATTGAAAGAAGCCTTTCGGTGGTAGTTTCACCACTCTGGGACCAACAGAATTGAAATTTATCGAGCATATAAATGCATAAAACCGCGGTTGTTAGAATAGAAGCATATTCTTGTGGTTTTCGTCTAAATAGTTTGTTTTTCTTCAAATCCCCCCCCCCCCCCGAAATTCGGGCCCTGACCATCCTAGGTTCGAAAACAGAAATAATTACTGAAAAGCCTATCTGGTGCGAATAATAGAACCGCAGGTTTTTAACCTTTAGTGAGGTCGTTCTCGTCATTGAAACTTTTATTGATTGATTTAAGAAAATCATTCAAAACTGAAAACATACAACAAATTCTAGTTGTACAGACCAATGCAGATCTACTTCATTGACTCGCCTAATTCTGAACATTTCGTAAATGAACTTTTAAACTGTAACTTTTATAAGAAAACTTCTCTTATATATACTTGAAAAATCTTGAATGTTAGTATCTTGCAGTGTACCACACATACAATTAGAAAATAAAGCTCGTATATAAAGGTATGTTATTGGTTTTTTCGTTTCACTTTCCTTTCTATAGGTTTTAACGGTGTTTTTCGAGCATATCTATCGAGCATATAATGGGTTTTTCGAGCATATCTATCGAGCATAAAACACATGGTTTTCGAGCATATCTGGAGATTTTATCAAGCATATCGATCCGAGCCCTAATGATGACTATGGCAAGGAAAAGGACAAGGATTGGTAAACGAATAAAATACGGTTTGGTACATGGAACGTACGAGCATTAGCACTCAAGATGACCAACTGGATGATCATTTAAACAAAAAGACATTAAGCAGTCATAACAGAAACCTAACGCAAACTGAAAGGCACAAACAACAACAACTACGTCCAGATTTTGAGTGGAGACGACAGAAACATCATGATCATGATACACAAGTCACAAAAGTCAAACCTAGACCACTGTACCTTTTGGAAAGAACGAATTGTAGAAGTTAGGCTAAAGATACAACGAGGCTACTGACAGTCCTAGGTGTATACGCTCCAGAACAGGGTAGAAAAGAAGAAACAGATACGATATATGCAAAGCTTCAAGAAATCCTTGGTAAGATTAATAAGAAAGATTATCTTCTTTTCATGGGCGACTTAAACGCGCGAGTTGGTAAAACTAGAATAGAGAATAAAATAGGTCCCCATGGAGAAACTATACAAAATAGTAATGGACTGAAACTGATCGACATGGCAATTTATAACAAACTCTACATATGCAATACATTATTCCCACACAAAGATGCACATAAATACACCTGGTCAGCGAAAGGACAAGCATCAATCATAGACTACATTATCAGAATGAGAAACTAAGGCAGTGTATGATGGACACAAGAGTCTTCAGAGCATACGAAATTGAATCGGATCATCACCTCTTGGTTGGTACAGCGGGATTCCTACCCCGATGGCCGAATAACAATAAAAGAAAGCAGATACATAAGTCAACTGCATTCCAATCTAGAGTCGAATTCTTATAGGACCAAAGCATCAAATGGCTATATCAGAGGCGATTGCGGGAAATCGAGCAGAAATACTCTGTAGGGGAAACTATTGAATTAGAATGGGAAAACCTAACCACTATTTTGAAAGAAGCAGCAAACGAAAGCATAGGAACGAAAAGACGTTGGCATAGGAAACAAGGATTGAGAGCCTAGGATGAAGATATCAAGAAGGTTATTAAAGACAAGAGAAATATTTATAAGCAATATTTAACAACAAAGAAAGCAGAAGACTTCACTGAATACAAAAGTAAAAGAGCAGTAGCAAAACGAGAAACCAGGAAAGAACACAGAGATTAATGCGACTGATTCATGCACTACGTGGAAAGAGATGTAACAAGACACACACCCGCCACATTCAAAGTTATTAAGAAGTTAAACAGAAAAATACGATGTGACTCGGATATTCCAATGATAAACAAGGAAACTTGGCTAAGTTATTTTCAAGACCTGTGGACCCAGAAAAGAAGTGACCATTCATCAGAGAAGATATACCTCATAGACTCTAACAGACCAGTTGACATTCGATTTAACGAGGTAGAATCAGGCCAGTTAAAGTAACAGATCCCCTGGAGAGGACGACAATAATATGGAACTGTTCAAATTCAGTGACAAAAAATTCAAGGAACGATTTCTAAACCTACTGAACAGAATTTGGAAGGGAGAAACTTAATCCCATAGATGGCAGAGAACAATTGTCATACCCATCCATAAAAAAGTGATTTGAAAGACTGCAATAATTATAGAGGAATCAGTTTACTCAACACTGGTTATAAAATCTATTCCAGCATTATAAGACAAAGACTTACAAACCACTCCTGGGAGAAGAACAGAATGTATTCCGGAAAGGCACATCATGCACCGATGGATATTTCACACTTAAGATACTCATTGAGAAATGGAAATAATTTAATCAAAAAACACATTTAGCCTTTATTGATTTTGTGAAGGCTTTCGATGAAATAGACAGAAGGAAAATTTGGAACATTTTAGCAGAAAATAATACCCCATCACATATAATAAAAGCAATTCAAAATATCTACAGTCAAAATGTGATTGCTGTCAGAATTGGACGACAGCAGACGGAATGGAAACCCATTGATCAGGGAGTTAGACAAGGCTGTTGTCTCTTACCACTTCTAATCAACATACAGTATATATGAATATAATCATCAGTGAATGGAGACTAAAAACCTATGGCCACATTAAGATAGATAGACAACCTAATATAGACTCTCCACCGTTTGCGGACGACTTGGTACTTCCTGCAGAATCTGAAGATGATTTACAGAGATCAGTATATAATCTTCACACAACAGCAAGAAATTCCAACATGGAGATTTCCCTTACCAATAGTAAAGTTATGGCCTTCATCGAAAAAAAAAAAAAAAACATGAGAACAAAAGTCGCAATAGAAAATGCCACCCTTGAGCAGGTATCAACATTCAAATATCTCGGCTATAACCTCAGTTACATCCACATACACACGCACACACACATATACACATACACACACACACCTACACACATACGCACACATACGCACACCCGCGCAACCATATGGCGGTATAAACGTGAGTGATAGTTCCTAGCCAGAATTGCTTTTAGAAGGTGACAAAGTAGAAGCAGTGCATTGCAAGAGTGATCAGTGAGAAGTAAATCAACAGCAGAACGTTCGGTGATAAACGCAGTAAGTTGAAATATTGCTGTTATTTTGATAAACAAGTATTAAAGTGTGTGAGAGGTTAGAGTTGAAAACTACAAAATGACGGGCAAAGACAAACAAAAGAAGGCAGTTGACCGCAGTGGGGAGCGCGGAGTTCGTGAACAAACGAAGGGTGGACAGCGCAAGCAAGTGAAAGCAGACGACCCTAGCGCCCTAGAGAGGAACGGAGCAGGTAGCAGCTCGGGAGAACAATTGAAGACCGTGGATCGCAGTCAGGGTGGCGGTTGTCACAATGCTAGCGAAGCTGACGGCTCAAAAAGGAACTGGAAGGACAGTGGCACTACTTTTTCATCAGCGGACCACAACCAAGCTACGCAGGATGTGCGCCGAGACTCAGCTGACATTTTAAGCCTGCTGAGTAATACGAACCTAATCGAGGAGCTCGTGGATCGAGTTGCTAATAAGGAGATTGATAAACTAAAAGAAACAATAGATTTTAACACCCAGGTCATCAATGAACTCAGACAGGAACTTGCCAGGCGAGACGACACTATAAATCAACTTGAGCTGCAACTGAATGACCGCACTGACGAACTTGAGCAGTACCAGCGTCGAAATAACTTGAGAATTTTTGGTATTCCGAAACTCCAGGTGAGGACACCAACAGGTGTGTAATGGATGTTGCTGCCAAGTTGAATGTAACACTCGATCCCCAAAGAATAGACCGATCTCATCGTGTAGGACTCCGGGATGCTGGAAAGAAGCGGCCAATAATAGTGCGGTTCGTGTCCTATGCAGATCGAGCAGCACTCTTCAGGTCGAAGAAATACTTAAGGAATACCGGCATAACTGTAAGAGAAGATCTGACGAAAACCCGGACTGATATTGTAAAACAAGCAGTAAGCCACTTTGGGTTACACGGTGTCTGGACTGCAGATGGCGTTGTTCTGATCCGCATTGATGACACGAGGCATCGTGTGAAAACACTCCGAGAATTGGACTTTTTGAAGAAAAAGTTTCCCGCTCCTCGTACGTAAAGGACCCTCATACGTGCCAGTGTGAGGGGGCTCAACTGATCAAAGTTACAAGTGTAAGCACAGACATGTAATATGGTAACTGGTGGAACTTGAACTACAGTGTATAGCCAAAATACAAGCCGATATTATTGATTAATATTTAGAAAATAGCTTAAGTTTTAGATTTTGTAATTTTTGATATTTCTTGTTTAACAATTTTACGATAACTTTCAATTATCTTTTGCATGGATATTAGTACCAACGAGTATGATACGCATGCTTATCTTTGTGATATAGCTGATAGATTACCCAATGATTTTAAAGTAACTCACCTGAACACGCAGTCACTTAAAATGCTAGAACATTTCGCAGAATTTGAATACACATTTGTTAACTCCGGTATTGATGTAATCGCTGTTAGTGAAACATGGTTCAACAAGTCCATTACTGATTCATCTGTAACCTTGCCAGGATATAATATCTACCGCAATGACAGACAACGTAGAGAAGGGGGTGGAGTAGCAGTGTATGTTCGACAGCACATTAAGTGCCGGGTTATCTGCAAATCCCCAAATAATGAGAATTTCAGACCTGAGTACCTCTTCGTAGAGATTTGACTGAAATATACTAAAGTATTATTTATTTGTGTTTATAGAGCACCCAAAGTCGGTTTTATGGAACTACTATTAAATGACATGCTTTCACACATTTTTAGTTATAAATATGTAATATTAGCCGGTGATTTCAATGCCCATTTTGGGTCGGCTACATTTGAAACGAAGAATATAGTAGAAACTCTAAATACTTGCAATCTGTCGTGGCTCCCGTATCAAGATACACATCACACTGCAACCTCCTCTTCTACTCTGGATCTAATATCATCCAACTGCAATGAGCACGTGATTGAGTTTGGCCAAACAGCTGCTTCTGGCTTCTCAGCACATGATCTCTTATACGCAGTATATACCCTGTCAACTCCAAAATATAAGCCCAGTATTCGAACTTTTCGAGACTTCAGCAGGTTTAATTATGAAAGGTTTAAGGCTGATGCCATCTCAGTTCCATGGCACACTGTTCTCGAGCAGCAAACTATAGATGAGAAGGTCGAAACATTCAACACATTTTTAATTGATTTATATGATCGCCATGCCCCAGTGCGCTCGGCTAACGTGAGGCACGCACCAGCTGCCTGGATCAACACAGAAATAAAAGATCTAATAAGATCTCGAAATAGAGCCAGAAAGAAGTGCAACAGAACACAGAAACCCGAGGACATTGTAGAATACAAAAGCTTACGCAATAGAACCCAGCAAGTTATTCGTAATACAAAGATACGTTACACTCATTCGCTAATTAATTCAGCTAAAAACTCTTCGGCTTTGTGGAGAGCTATAAAAACTCTCGGTGTTGGAAAATCCAGACACAAAAGCAATAACCCAACAATGAGCGCTGATGAGCTTAATAAGCATTATTTAAACGTATCAACCGTTGTAGACAGCAATAGAGTTTTGTCAACTGTTGCTAACTACAGGGAAACATTTACTGACCGACGGGAAGAATTTCATTTTGGCTATATATATCCAGAGGACATTCATTTAGCCATATTTAGGATAACTTCAAAAGCCATAGGACCAGATCATATATCTATTACGCTATTGAAAAGGAACATGGACCTTCTCATGCCAGTTTTATTGCATATATTTAACTATAGCCTGCAAATGGGTATTTATCCGACACAATGGAAAAAAGCCAACATCAAAGCAATACCAAAATTCACGAACGCCTTAAACTGTAGTGACTTTAGACCAATAAGTATATTGTGTGCAATTGGGAAAGCGTTAGAACGGATTGTTTTTGATCAGTTTTATGAATATATAAATTCCAACAATATCCTAAACCCGAACCAATCTGGATATAAATCAAAACATAGTACTCTGACAGCCCTTATTAAAGTCACAGACGACATTCGTCTTGCAATGGACCGGAAGGAAATAACTATATTATCTCTATTCGATTTCAGCAAAGCTTTTGACAGAGTTCACCATGAGATCCTACTAGTTAAATTAAGAAATCTAGGCCTTTCAAAGTCAGTAACGAACTGGTTTAGGTCTTACCTAACAGGCAGATGTCAGAGAGTAGTCCTAGCAGATGACAATGTTTCAGAATGGTGTGAAGTAACAACAGGTTTGCCGCAGGGTTCGGTCCTTGGTCCACTCCTGTTCTCCGTGTATATAAATGACCTTCCATCTGTCCTTAAATTCTGTCAACATCATATGTACGCAGATGACCTTCAGCTATATCTACACACGGATCTGAAATCCATTCATTTGAAGGTAGCTCTAATTAACAGTGACATTCAAAGCCTATCTCAGTACGCACTCGATCATAATCTAATACTTAACTTCGAAAAAACGCAACCGATCATCATCGGCTATACCAAATTACTCAGTTCCCTACCTGACCCAGTACCACCTTTACAGCTTGCATCCCAAACAGTTCCGTACCAGTCAGCAGTAAGAAATCTGGGAGTTATTTTTGACTCTCGATTATCGTGGCAGGATCACACAAACATGATTCTGAAAAGGGTTACATCGTCATTATATCAAATTAGGCGAACTTGCTTCTATTTGCCCCAAAATGTACGAAAGATACTGATACAGAGTTTGATATTACCAATATTTGACTATGGATCTATAATTTACCATGATATGGGAGAGGTCCTCAATACAAAATTGCAAAGAATGCAAAATGCTTGCTTGCGGTTTGTTCTCAATGTACCAAGAGAGTCTCATATAACTCCATTTTACGTCCAGATTGGATGGCTAAAGTTAAAGGAACGAAGACAGTATGCCATGGCTCTGACTGTGATAAAAATTCTAAAATTCAAAATTCCGTCTTATATTTACTGCACACTAACTCCCATGCAATCAGTGCATAACCGTGCGAATAGACACACTGCACAAATGCTCCAGATACCTCATCACAGAACCGGAAAATGCAAAGGTTCATTCCGTATTTCAGCTAGTATTCTCTGGAATAAATATAAATTGCACCAGTATTCAGGACTTCCTATCAGAGCGATAAAACACTCCCTTCATTGTGATCTATCAGCTATACAATTATCATGTTCAAGGTGAACGGATGTAATAACAAGAACTTCTATTGTCAACTGTATGTATAGGTTAAGTTTTTCTTTTCTTTCTTCATTTATTATTGTCAACTGTATGTATAGGTTAAGTTTTTCTTTTCTTTCTTCATTTATTCTATTGTATATAACCGCCCTCTGAATGAAGAGAGCTGCATAAAGAGGCTTTGTAGCCTCAGTGGCCTGTATAAGAGAAACAATAAATTCAAATTCAAAATTCAAATACACACACATACACACACACACACATACACACATATACGCATACACACATACACACATACACATACACACACACACACACACACACACACACACACACACACACACACACACACACACACACACACACTGACAAGAGGTGATCTCATAAGCCAATTTTTTCATAAATGAAAATAGTCTAATAATGAAATAGAAAAAAATGAAGTAAAATAAAATTAAATAAAATGAAATAAAATACCGAATAATACAAAAAATGACAAAACGAAAAGCTCATGGAAAGATGAAATTAACAAGGCGGCAGCAAGAAATATTCACAAGGGACAGTGATAAAGGGAAACGACATGCAAATTTGCGACACCTTTGAAAATTCAGTGAGGCATATTATGAAACGGAAATTTATGTTATTGTTGCTGTTGAATCGTATTAGGGAATTGGAACATATTTGGTAATCAGCGCCCTGAAATATGGAATGAACTAATAACAACAATAATACGGAAGTTAAAGGGGCAAAGTTGGCATTAATAATTCTTAATTACTGAGTCCTAAAACTGACCACTAGTAGGCCTACTAAGTCTATTCTTAGATTGAGTCACTTTACAGCTGTTGAAATCCTGAATGAAATATTCTGTTGTAATTTAGCAAAGACATTCTAGAATCCAAATGATTGTCAGCTAGGAGTTTATTGTAACTTCTAAACGTGTATAGACAAAGGAGATAGGTATGTTTTAATCAGTAAAATATCTCGTTTTCTGAGACATTTAATTCTCACGTTGAAATTGATGTGCCCAAAATTATCTCTTTTCTAAATCACATTCATGTAAATAGTTCTGCTGATAAATAATCCTTTAAGATGAAAGTTCATTCATTTGAAACTCTGATAACTAGTTACAATAAAGAATTCTACATCGGGTGGCTGGTATCGTATAACTCCTGTAATATGAAAAGCGCAATAGTTCCTTTTGTAGGTTTTTTCTAGGATGTATGCGTGGCTCAAACATGAAGTCCATGTACTACAACATATAACTTTTTAGATATGCATTGCAAAGTGCAATGATTGTTTTCACGTATGTGAATTCCTTAGAATTTCGAAAAACTAAACCCTGTTCTCTTAGTGCATCATTCACTACTATATGAAACTGAAATTGTAACCCTAACCGTATCCAGTCTAGTTAAAAGCTTTCCATCCACTTTGTAGCTCGATTTCAGATATTGCCTTTTCCGACTGAGGATTATCAAATTATTATTCCTTTAATTCCGAACAAGTCATTATAGAAGCTCCAGTTCTGAATGTTATCCATAACATATCTGGACATCATGCTAATGTTTAATAGTCCTTGCACTATTTTCAATTTTCTGCACACCTCTATGGAGATCAAATTGGCAGGTGAAAAGCTGAAGGAAGTAGGAGATTTCTGTTACTTAGGAAGCAGAATAACCAGTGATGGACGAAGCAAAGAGGATATAAAAAGTAGGTTGGCTCAGGCAAGAAAAGCATTTCTACAAAAAAGGAATCTGCTGACATCGAATATAGATTTAGGTATTAGGAAGTCATTTTTGAAAGCCTTTGTCTGGAGCGTGGCACTCTATGGAAGTGAAACTTGGACTATTGGTGTAGCAGAAAAGAGGAGAATAGAAGCATTTGAAATGTGGTGTTACAGGAGAGTGATGAAGATCAGATGGGTAGATAGGGTTACAAACAAAGAGGTATTAAGACGAGTGGGAGAGGAGAGATGTTTCTGGCGACTGCTAATGAAGAGAAGAGATAGGTTGGTAGGACACATACTAAGACACCCAGGAAGAGCAAGCTTAGTTATGGAAGGAAGGGTCGAGGACAAGAACTGTAGGGGTAGACCAAGGTTAGAATATGTTAAACAGATTGCCTCGGATGTAGGGTGTGGTAGCTATGTAGAGATGAAACGATTAGCTCAGGACAGGGAGGCATGGAGAGCTGCATCAAACCAGTCAAAAGACTGAAGACTCAAACAACAACTGAAAGAGATGTAACTCGGGAGATAAGTTTGAACCTTGCGGCACGCCATAAGTAGCAATGTAGGTGCAGGAATTAGCTTGACTTTAAGTCACATACTGCTTTCTGTTTGATAAATAAGTTGCCAAAATAATTGATATTTGCCCGTAATTTTGAATTTGAGAGGAGTCATGGTTTTGAAAAGAGGACACCCTGTCGTCTTGTAATTTACTATATTTCAGAATGCGATTGAACACGACAAACAGAAGCAGGGATATTATACTACGCCACCAAAGGCTTTAACATTACATTGTAGGGTAATTGCCAGTCCGTCCGCCTCGTGGTGTAGTGGCTAGCACTCTTGGCTGTCATCGCGGAGACCCGGGCTCCATTCCCGGCTCAGCCAAGTAACTTAATTCTGGTCTCAGGGCTGGAACGGGGTACACTCAGCTTTGTGAGGCAAAACTGAGAATAGACGGATTCGATTCCCACCTCAGTCATCCTGAAAGTGGATTTCCGTGGTTTCCCACTTCCACTCCAAGCGAATCCCTGGATGGTTCCTAAATTAGGGCCACGACTGCCTCCTTCTCAATCCCCATCTGAATTACAAATACACACACGAATACAGCCATCACAATAACAATAACACACCCATGTGCACGGGGCTACACGATCACGATGTCGCAAAGCCTCTATATGAATTAAGAGCTACAAATATCTAGTCCAGTGCAGTTGTTTTGCTTTCATTTCTTGCTGAATATTTCAACTTTTTTTTTTACCCTTATGGCATTTCTGAACAATGAATGATGGGCGACAGTTGAGATCATTGTTTAATAGAGAGAGGCTGGGTGGGTGATTTATCTAATAACATGGGTCATTGTGGTGTCCGTCATCTAATGTGTATTTGTACCTGATATCTGTGGCGGCCGTGGCCTTAGGTTAGGAACTATCCAGCGTTTGCCTGGTGTAGAAGTGAAAACTACAAACAAACACACAAATAAACACTTCTAGGATGACTAAGGTGGGTATCAAACCCACCTCTCCTCCCTCTCAAGGCTGAGTGTACCTCGCACCAACCCTCAGAACAGAATTCAACTTCTTGGCGAACCCGGACCTCAGGGGCGAGAGCTAAGTAAGCTAGCCACTACATCACGAGGTGGTCTCGTGGCTTCAGGGACAAAACGTAGACTCCGACATCTTGGACAAAAACTGTAAGTTATGTTGTATAGTAATGTTCCTAGGACAGCTTCGGTGGCGTAGTTGGTAGCATGCTGAGATTCTCAGCCCAAGATCGCGGGTTCAAACCCGGCCGAAGTTGTCGGATTTTTAAGAGCGTTAAAAATCCCTCATCATGCCTTCCTTCGGAGGGGAAGTAAAGCCGGTGGGCCCATGTCATAGATTTATGGCATGTAAAGGAACCTTCAACTAACTACAATTGTGTGGAGCGAAATGAGTAGGTTAGATTTGATTAACGTTCGTTTAAGTTCCAACGTTCGCCGCCAGGTGAAGGTCGCGGTGCCATCTACAGTAGAAGCCAAGCTCGTGGCTTGGTGTGGTTGACGTTAGCAATTGGTAGCAACAGTAGGAACTACTTGAAACATTTCATCTGCAGTCCTTACTAGAATTACAGATAACACACACGAATACAGCCATCACAATTAACACCGGTTATCAGACAGATTATACACACACCCAAAGTACACGGGGCTACATGACCGGGTTGTCGCAGCCCCTAAACTGAGGAACCAAACAACCAATGTTACTAGTGTGTAGCCTTATCCGACCGATAAATAAAGGCTGTCTGTTAGAACTCTTTTCTCATATTTTGAGTTCCGCTTACGAAATAGTCCCGGGGCACACTGTCCATGATACAGTTGCACAGACTACTAGCCTATAGTTATCACATAAATGCAGGTTGCCTCAGACGGATTTGACACACACCGGAGTTGATGATCAAGATATCCCAAGCCCCTCCATGAATCAACAACAAGACCAACAGATTTCGAGTGAAGCCTCCGTGGCTTCGGCGGCAGCACGCCGACCTCTCACCGCTGGGTCCGTGGTTCAAATCCCGGTCACTCCATGTGAGATCTGTGCTGGACAAAACGGAGGCAGACAGGTTTTTCTCCGGGTACTCCGGTTTTCCCTGTCAAAATTTAATTCCAGCAACACTCTCCACTATCATTTCATTTCATCTGTCATTCATTTAATCATTGCCCCAGAGGAGTGCGTCAGGCCTCGGCAGCTGGCACAGTCCATATCCTCGCCGCTAGATGGGGGCTTCATTCATTCCATTCCTGACCCGGTCGGAAACTGGAAGCAGGCTGTGGATTTTTATTTCACCAACAGATTTCGAGTGCGCATTCGTCAAGAAACAGCCTCACAAACGCAATAAACGGAAAACTATGGGACAATTTGCAAAATACAAACTTTCGTTGTTAAAACTGCATGGCTTTCTCTTACACAAAAGCAACGTTATTACAATACAAACAGTTCACTTAACTCTTGAAATAATTAATCGCGAAGTTACCTAATTAGTCTGATAATCATAATAATACTCAGTTGGTAATATCCATACGTATAGTGGATGATTATGAAAGGAAAAGTACCACTGGTACCATTAACAATAACAATAAGAATAGAGTCTATTTATTTAGCGTATGGCTGTTAGTGCCGGGTGTGTCCGAGGAAGAGCTCGGCTCGCCAGAGGCTGTAGCTACTTCAAGTGGACACCCATGGGGTGAGCTACAAGTTCCGTTCAATTTCAGGTAGTTCCAACTGTTGCCACCAGCTGTCACTGACAACTAGTTGTGAATGTTGGAACTTTGACAGAGCGTTTCAACGAAATCTAACCAGAAATTTAGCTTCACACAAGTTTAGTTTGTGAAAGGATCTTTTACATGCCTTTTTTTAGCGTATGTCTTTTAGTGCCGGGAGTTTCCGATGACATGTTCGGCTCGCCAGTGTTGTAGCTGCTTCGAGGCGGACACCCAATGGGTGAGCTACACGTTCCGTCGCGTGTGGGGTGTTGTCTGGGGAGGAAAGTTTGAATGTAAGGACGAGGATTAGGAAGGTAGCGGCTGTGGCCTATAGTTAGGGACCAACCCCGGCATTTGCCTGGAAGGAAGATGGGAAACCACAGAAGACCATCTTCAAGATTGCCGGTGGGGGGATTCGAACCTCCTCACCTCCCGGATGTGAGCGACTGCCAGCAGTCATGCCGTAACGACCACGGCTAACTCACCCGGTTTACATGCCATAATTCTGTGGCATTGGACCGCCGACTTTAATTCCCCTCCAAAGGAAGGCATACTGAAGGATTTAACGCTCTGAAAACATCCGACGACTTCAGCCGGGTTTTAACCCGCGATCTTGGGCACAGCAGTTCAGCATGCTACCAACTACGCCACCGAAGCCACTTTAGAATAGAGTAATAATACATTTATAGTAAATGCTAAAATCCAGAATCAGAAATATTTGAAGTTCCGTAACGTATGTTAAAATGCAGTTCTTTATAATAATCTGAAGTCAAGCAGTAGTATGACCAAGTCAATGGGTAGGGAGTAGCATAAAGAGATCTACGCCCTTAATAGCTCACTAGTGAACTGGTGAGTTCGTGACCCCAAAGGATTCCAATTTCCATTGATTTTGGAACGGACTCTTCTTCTCGTCTTCTCGATGCGCTTGCTATCTGCCTTTCATGGCTCTACTTCCTTCGAAATTAACCGATTCTGTTTCTTCAAGCGTTGAGCGCATTTCTCTTCTCTCTCGTTTATCTCCTTTATTTTATTTTTATTTTTCTCATATCAAGCTAGCTGAAAGTAATTAGAAATAGCATTAAGAATGGCAGTGTTATTCTCCTCGTCGCCGACTTCATCGAGGTAGATCACCTCGATACTCCGCAACTTAAATCAACAATCACCACAAGCATCATAGGCAAGCTGCTGAGAAAGCTGAGCGCAAGTAGTTAACTGGGCACTAAGCAATGAATGCAAACCATTAGCGTTCGTGAGATTCCTCAAATGTACTTGGCAACTCGTGGAACGAACGGTCCAACATCTCTCACCTTGTCTCAGTCTCAATCTCAGTCTCAGACGTCTCAGTTAGAAGTGAGCGTGAAGGGAATGCTGGATTAGTGACGTAACTTTTAATCTTCTTCTGGTGTCCTCAACAATTACGTGACGCGAGTGCCAACTGAAGTCCTTCAGATGCCTCCTGTAAACAGAGCACGTGGCACCCAAGCTTGACTTATTTTAGCTGTGGGATCTACACACCTTCTGTAGTACGATATCTGTCACGAGACGATCTGCTCACATGTAGTTGTCGATGTTGATTGAGTCTTCAGTCTTTTGACTGGGTCAGCCTCCTTGCGTAGTGGCTAGCATTCTTGGGTGTCACCGCGGAGGCCCAGGTTCGATTCCAGGCTCGGCCAATAAATATAATTCTGACCTGAGAACTGGAACACTCAGCCTCGTGAGGCAAAAAATGAGAAGAGGTGGGTTCGATTCCTACCTCAGTCATCCAAGAAGTGGCTTTTTCGTGGTTCCCACGGCCACGGCCGTCTCCTACCCAAATACTACCTCAAATATAAATACACACTGTGACACAGTTTATCAGAAAATTCAACACACGCCCTAGCACATTGGACTCACGATGTCACAAAGCCACTAAAATAATTCACAACAACATCTTTTGACTGATTTGATGCAGCCCTCTATACATCCCTGTCCTGAGCTAATCTACATAGCTATTACGTCCTACATCCTAAGGTGTGGTAGCTATTATTTATTTATTTATTTATTTATTTATTTGAGTTATTGCCAGCTCGCTTGTCAGGTCTCCAGTGCTGAGTAGTTGCGTGCAGTTCTGTCCAGTCTCGCTGCTTGTTTCATTGGCTACGGTGGAGAGTTGACAACACTGTGCCTTGGCTCTCCGCAGACATGGAATGTAAACATATTCGTCCAACTAGGTTTCAAAAGCGAGCCGGTCGATAATGAATAAAGAGAGAGAACTATAACATATAATCGCCAAATTAACGTCAGAGCTAACATTGTAGTTCGTCGAAATAATGTGAACTCCAGTCTGTTCTACTGTAGATATCGCACAACACACAAAATGTGGGTGTTAATAAAAACAGTGTATTGTCGTTATTGATAAGTCGGTTCCGGTGACTATATTGTGGTTCATGAATGAAATGTTCGTAGTAAAATACAGGTCGATGAGTTAAAGGATAGAGTTTGTTGGAAATTTCTGAGGAAGCCACACTCATGAAGGATAACCTCTCTGCCAAGAAGCAAACTACACACATCAAAAAAAGTTTTGCATCACCTCGGTTCCAAGAGTTCCGGAACCTTTAAATACAAAGGGAATAGAGATCAACACAAACAACATTTCAGCTCGTTTTATTGCTCATGAGACCCACACATTGCATGTTGTACCATCATACAGCTAGACTTTCAGCATTTGTGGTCCAGATTGCAGTACACACCACTACCTCTAATACCCAGTAGCACGTCCTCTTGCATTGATGCATGCCTGTATTCGTCGTGGCATACTATCCACAAGTTCATCAAGACACTGTTGGTCCAAATTGTCCCACTCCTCAACGACAATTCGGCGTAAATCTCTCAGAGTGGTTGGTGGGTCAAGACGTCCATAAACAGCCCTTTTCAACATATCCCAGGCATGTTCGATAGGGTTCATGTCTGGCGAACATGCTGGCCACTGTAGTCGAGCGATGTCGTTATCTTGAAGGAACGCATTCACAAGATGTGCACGATGAGGTCGAGAATTGTCGTCCATGAAGACAAATGCCTCTCCAATATTCTGCCGATATGGGTGCACTATGGGTCGGAGGATGTCATTCAGGTATCGTAAAGCCGTTTCGGAGCCTTCCATGACCACCAGTGGCGTACGTCGGCCCCACATAATGCCACCCCAAAACATCAGGGAACCACCACCTTGCTGCACTCGCTGGACAGTGTGTCTAAGACGTTCAGCCTGACCAGGGTGCCTCCAAACACGTCTCCGACGATTGTCTGGTTGAAGGCATATGCGACACTCATCGGTGAAGAGAACGTGATGCCAATTCTGTGGGGTCCATTCAGCATGTTGTTGGGCCCATCTGTACCGCGCTGCATGGTGTCGGGGTTGCAAAGCTGGACCTCGCCATGGACGTCGGGAGTGAAGTTGCGCATCATGCAGCCTATTGCGCACAGTTTGAGTTGAAACACGACGTCCTGTGGCTGAACGAAACGCATTATTCAACATGGTGGCATTGCTGTCAGGGTTCCTCCGAGCGGCAATCTGTAAGTAGCGGTCATCCACTACAGTAGTAGCCCTTGGACGGCCTGAGCGAGGCCTGTCATCGACAGTTCCTGTATCTCTGTACCTCCTCCATGTCCGAACAACATCGCTTTGGTTCACTCTGAGACGCCTGGAAACTTCCCTTGTTGAGAGCCCTTCTTGACACGAAGTAACAATGCGGACGCGATCGAACTGCGGTATTGACCTTCTAGGCATGGTAGAACTACAGACAACATGAGCAGCGTACCTTCGTCCTGGTGGAATGACTGGAACTGATCGGCTGTCGTACCCCCTCCGTCTAATAGGCCCTGCTCATGCATGGTTGTTTACATCTTTGAGCAGTTTTAGTGACATCTATGAACAGTCAAAGGGACTGTATCTTTGATACAATATACACAGTCAACTTCTATATGCCGGAGATCTGGGAACCGAGGTGATGCAAAACTTTTTTTGATGTGTGTAGATTCCAGCTCATGAAAATGCCGGTTATCCTGCTTTGCCCGAGACCGACACGATAACCACTCCCATTCGCAATAAAAACCAATACCGAGATGAAGCAACTACAGCACATGCAGAGCCTGGCCCACTCTGCCCGTGTCCCCTTCAGCATACTGGGGAGGTCTCTGGTGTGGAAACAGAGGTCTTCGACCTTCCAGTAGTTGCAGAAATCACCAAGAGTAGGCGACAGATTGGAGCACCTAAGAATGAAGAGGTGTGCAACATTGATCAGCCAGAGTGGGGGTCATGGCGTAATCTACTGGCAGAGGCTGTGCGAACAGGAACAACAATTCATTACCCTTTCCTTTTGATGGCTCGAGTATCCCATGCCGACTGTTGGGTGGAGGAGGTATTCTTTACAGATGGAATTAAAATAGAAGTTTTTATGCCAAAAGTATGTTTTATGGCCGGTTACAACTGAGGGTGACTAAGAAGGTGGTTTAATTCCGTTTTAAAACATTCGTAGGGAGGGCGATTTTGAATCTTTTGGAGTTTATGACCACAAACATCATTACCCTGACCTCCCTTTTTTGAAGAAATTTATAAGATGCACTTCCTGAATTATTTAAGAAAATCCTGACTAATTTCAAGAGAAGTTGTTCATTGATTGATTGATTGACTGATCGATTGACTGATTGGCTGAATAATTCATTAATTAATTCATTCATTCATTCATTCATTCATATTCAATTGAAACTGTTTTGACATTCAGCCTCTGTTTTTGCAAGTCACCTCTATTAATCCCAATTATCAGTTATCACTGCAGTCTCCTCCGCTTCTTCACCTCTTACCTTCAAACCGTTGAACACCTAATCTAGCCATCACCTGTCGGTCTGCCTCTGTTTCTCTTACCCTCTACAGTCCATTAACCCCTAGGTAATCTCTCCTCTGCCATTCTCATCGTGTGACCCCACCATGTGAGTTGGCTCATATGAACAGCTTCATCTAGCGTGTCATATTACTAATTATTATTATTATCATTATTATTAAAATTTTCGTTGCAATATACACAGTTCAAAAAATTCAGAAAGACTATTATACACTTTTTGATGAATTTCCTGACAATTCCTACTCATTTGTTTAACCTGTAAATTTACAATTATTTAATTATATTATTACTGTACAATATAATAAATGCATTTGAAAATAGAATGTCAAATTCATACGGAGCAGGGAAGAGCAATTGCATATGGCACTAAAAGTTACAACCTTGTGTGTGGCATGCACATCATTGATTACGATTTCTTAAAATTGTATAATTTTTTATTGTACATTTGCTGAGTCTATTTATATGTGTTATGTATTGAAAATAATGAATAAGAAAGAAAAATACAATTTGCGTGTGTATACATTTCTAGGCTCAAATAATTATATTTTCAATTTGTTTTCCCTGAGAAAATATTTGATATGCATCTTCAGGTTTACCGGATTTCCGTTACATTCTTCTAATTTAATTGGGACCTAATGTTGGTGAGAAATACAGGAAGTTATGTTTTGCTATACTTTACTGAAATGAAATAACTTTTATTACTACTATTTATGTGTGAAAGATTGCGGAAGGCACGAAGTGTTCAGACCTGAAGTTGGTTTTCCCATGCGGATCGTTAGACATGGAGCCACTGTACAAAGACAGGCGACATGCCAGGAGATCAATGAAGCTCAGGAAAATTAAGGCAAAGGATTTTCCAATGACCCTACACCTTCAGCTGAGACTTTTTTTTGTGACGAATCAATATTGATCGCACGGGGTTTATTTGTTTGGTAATTTGAGCCTTTGAGCGAGAAAGCAGCTTAACAATCCTCGGCCAGTCAAATTAGTTATCATGGAGGTGATCATGCAGGCCACTTGTTCGCAATTAGAGGCTTGCAGGCAACTGTCGACCAAAATATTATGTTTGTAGGTTATTTATGAAATAACCAATAGACCTACAGAAAATTCAATAACATCATTTTTCGCGTTCTATTTCACGTTAGATGTTTGGATTGTTATATTTACATTTTTTAAAATCGCAGTTAGAACGAAAAAGGTACCCGATTTTTAAAACGTGTTTCAACCACGCGTCAGTAGTGTAGCAAGGGAAGTTTTAACAAACATCATATTGAGCCACCCTCGTACCAGCCCCCCCAACCCAATATCTCGCGAACCAATAATCCCAGAAACTTTTGTGAGGTGTCAAATTACTCGGGGCAAAGTCCCCTTTACTATAGACTATTAACTTGTACTAGTGAGTCAGGGGGAATCCTTCCCCACGAGGGATGATCATAAGGTACCCTCGCGGCGCTTGGAGACTTGTGCGTGGTGTCAATTTACTCGGGATGAAGCCCCCTTTCCTATGGACTACTTATTTCTACATCAAAATAAAAACTACCCTTACCCGGGGGTGAAATAGTGATTATTTTGTACGGATGTGCACTTAACGACTTTTGTGCTATGGCTTGTTTTAATGGGCTTTTTTTTTACCTGCATTACTTTTTTTAAATTTGGATAAGAGGCTATTTTTTAAAAATGTTAATCACATATGGTTGTATGTTGGCTTAAACTACAGGTCTTTTATACGCTTTATCGTTAGTACAAAACATTGTATTTTTAAAATAATGAGAAAGTTTTTGGAAAGTAGGCTATATTTTTAAAACTATTTATCGTGGAAAGATGTATGATGGCTTAAACGAAAGGTTTTTATACCCTTTATTTCCTAGAACAAGTCCTATATCCCTGGGACAAAAAATAGTAGTGTAGAATAGGAAGTTCTATCCCACCTCGTCAGCAGTTGTTAAATTAGTAGATATCTCACGAACCAATAACGCTAGAGACTTGTATGAGGTGTCAAATGACTTGGGGCAAAGCCCCCGTTCGAATGGACCACTCAGTTATCTAAATAACCCAAAACTAGTAGGTTATTGACTTTTCTTACTGATATTTCCCAAACCCTTAATGCTAGAAAGATGTGTAAGGACTCGTTTCACTTGCGATGAAGCTCTCTTTACCATAAATTATTCTTTTAGAAATTCACAAAAAAAAAGTTTTATTTGGAAAGAAGGCTATATTTTTTAATTTTTTTTATCGTAGAAAGTTGTATGTTGGCTTAAACGAGAGGTTTCTCTCCCCTGTATCCCCCAGAACAAGTCCCTTAGTAGTGTAGCAATGATAGTTCTATCTAGTGACAGTAGGCGCTCGGCCGGTAGTGGTGGGCATCGACTTTAGCCGATATCTCGCAAACTATTAATCCTAAAAACGTGTGTGACGGCTTGCTTTAATCGGCTTTTTTGCTCATCTTTACCGTGGACCACATATTTTTCCACATTTTTTAAAACCAAGAAGACGTAACTTTTAGGTAATCAACGTTTTTTCTGCTATTTAGTGAACCAATTATCGGAGAAAGTTATGTGATGGCTCGTTTTAATGGGCTTTTTGCTCATCTTTTCCGTGGAACATGAATGTATCCAAATAACCCAAAACTCCTA
Organism: Meconema thalassinum; assembly: GCA_946902985.2. Classification (NCBI taxonomy): domain Eukaryota; kingdom Metazoa; phylum Arthropoda; class Insecta; order Orthoptera; family Tettigoniidae; genus Meconema; species Meconema thalassinum. The sequence continues at coordinate 1,330,685,215 of OX336389.2, forward strand.
GGTGATTGACTTTTCCCCCACCGATATTTCCCGAACCCGTAATTTTAGAAAAGCGTGTGATAGCTTATTTAAAACGGAATGAAGCCCGTTTTACCGAGGATTGTTTATTTACTTTTATAAATTTCTCTAAAGGACCGAAAACTACCGGATTATTATTATTATTAAGTGAGATTTTATTTTTGGCAGACGCTGGGAATAGTCAAGTTGTCAGATATTAGTATTTACTGGTAACTTTTTTATACACTATATACTGAAACCCCTCCCCACCCTTAATCGGTCCGTAATTTTGGAAAATTTTAAATAATTGATTGACTTATTCAATTTTTTCCTTGTCCAAAAAGTAAATTTATCTTTATTATAAGAGGGTAACAGTGGCGTTAGCTATAAAAATAAAAAAAATATCACTAATAACCTATAATTTTTTAAAGAATACATACAGCGAAAAATAACGAATTTTTCAGAACATATATTTACTCCGATGGGCTGGACTGTAAATTATTAGATCATGATCATGCTTTCATTCCCATAATAACGAAATGGTTTTCCGGAATCATGCGCTCTACCCGAAACTTAATCCTATATACGCCACTGCGTTCATATATATTTATACTTTCAAGGCATATGTTGTTAGTTATATGGTTAATAAATACCATGTATGTTTACGTAATCAATAAATAACGTTAAACAGAGAGTTAAAGCCGTTGAAAACGAAAGTAAAATAACGAGCAGTTCACTAGCGAAATCTCGAAACCAACCCCGATTCGTCAAAACGCTCTAACGATTGACTGATTGAAGTTAAATTAGCATAAGTAAACATATTCTCTAAGGAAGTTTAATGCTCTACAACTTACTCTCCTACGCGTTTACTGTAAAATGGAAGCCAAACGGATTGGAAGGGCAAGTTGGACGTGAAACGTGAGGCGCAACACATTTTTCTGTAACCTTTACATGTTCACCGGCTCATATCTCGCAGACGGTAACACACAGAGATAAATATGAATTTGCGATTATGTATAGCATTTAATCAACGTTAAATTTGGAAAGTATACACATTTCTGTGCGACGCACCGTGTTAGAGTTATGCACCAAAAACTAATAAAAGGGGCCTTTGAACCCCCTATGCCCCCCCCCCCCCTGTGGCACATGAAAGCGACGGGACTTTATTAGGATATGATCAGGGGACCTTCCCCTACACATTCCTGAAACTTTTGGAATTACATGATTTTATGCAGCAAAACAATCTAATTTGACTGGACTATACCTGCCCTTAAAGACATGGAGGATGCACTTGACATTCAGAATTCTAATCTACATCCTATCTCGTGAGCTGGCAACAGCTGTGACGTCACGTAACGCAACGTGGTGGCTCACGCACATAGGCCTATCAGTCAGTCCACGCACGTTCAATACTGTTCTGTACCTGACCGGCCATTTTGCTACGAGTGGGCGATACCTCCTTCTGTCTCAATGAAGGCTGTGTCTTGCAAACATTAGAGACTTGATAAAATGGTGAGGGTTCCTAGGACACATATAAACATGTAGGCTACATGCATACATACATTCTTGACAGTCGTAACGGAGGACCGGGTTCGATATCCGGCTCTGGTGTAAGTGCTGGGATGGGGTACACTCAGCCTCTTGAGGCAAAGCTGAGAAGAGCTGGGTCTGATTCCCTTCTCTGTCATCCTGGAAGTTGATTTCCGTAGTTTTCCACTTTTACTCCACGCAAATACCGAGATGGTTCCTAACTCATTGCCACGACTGACTCCTTCCTAATCCTCACCTGAATTACAAATACTCACACTAAAACAGCCACCAGAATAACACAGGTTATCAGAGAAAATTACACACACACAAGCTCACGGGCCCGAATGATACAGATATTGAAATCCATGAAATGAAAAACAACAGTGACAACATGTTACGTAAGTAGCTATGCATGATTGTTGCATGACGGGATCCTGTAAATCGGAGTAAATATGTAGGGTAATTTAAAATTTCAAGGGAATGCATTAAACTCACAGCTTATGTACCCAAAATATACAGTGAATATTACAAAAAGATTCAAAAATTATTTGTATGTTATTCCATACGTCATGTTTGTCGTTTTAAACGTTATTCTTGATAATTTCCTTTATATATATATATATATATATATATATATATATATATATATATATATATATATATATATATTGAACCCTTATTAATTTGCGATAAATAAGTATTCATGATTTATTATTATTATTACTGCAGCCCAGGCAGTACTTGTGGAAGTTGACAAAGAGGAAGGCAAGTTAGCGTGTTGCAATGATTGCCACAGAAACAGCGCTTGGTAGCTATTCTTGAGAACGGCCGGGTAAGCTGAGTTCAAGGCCACATTGTGTAACAACATGCACCAGAATTGGAGTCATAAGGGGATGGTCACGAGTTAGTTGTACCGACCTACGATTGAATCACCCAATCAGATGAGACGAAGCCAAAACCACGCGATGGGTGGCGTCACTGGTAAAAAGCGCGCAGAATTGATTATCTAAAGAACCGCCGATCCGAAATATCTCCGCATGAGTGCGATGAGACGTTTGAATTAAATGATGAAGATTGACACTAGTCCCATGTGTGTGAGATGAAAACTCTAGAAAATTTTCCTTAATTCATCCCACTCCTTCTCACTCTGTCAGTTTCCAATAAATTGATCGACGAGACGCTGTTTCGGGGTAATACTGTTTGAGCTCTGGTGAGCTAACTTTACGCCAGTTTGCGTAGTGATTTTTAAAGCTCTAATATTATTTGAAGTCTAACGTTTTGAGCTCTGGTGAGCTAACTTCACGCCAGTTTGCGTAGTGATCTTAAGTACTTAAATATTATCTTGAAGACAACTATTTTCAGCTCTTAGGGGCAAGACTTGAGTAACATTCCAATTAGCGCTCAACGCGAGCAAAGGTTCACAAGAGCAGTAGAGATTACCGAGCGAGATAACGACTGCGAGACGGTTAGATTTAAAACTTGTATTGTCAAGCCAGTGACGATGGGTTTGAAGTGTATAGTTCATGTAAATCTTTATTGTATTTTTCAAGTGTTGTATTGTGCGTGTGTAAGCGAGAGCTAGGGAAAGTCTTCGTTGATTAATCGCATAGGACAATCGTGGGCGAAATTAGTAACTCACAAGCGATTATAGCCAGGCAATTTATAATAACATTGAACTTTTCTGTCGAGGAGACTACACCAAGATGTCCGACGTGTGGTCAGGAGCCGGAGTGATGTCCAACGCTTCTACGAAGACAACGATGGAGGGCTAATTTCCCGTAGGGAAATGAGCCGAGATGGAAGTTATATGTTCTACAAGCTGATACGGTGATGTACAAAAATTGATTATTCAATATGTAGTTAGATACGGCGGGGGGAACTTTGTAAATAGTTCATTTTCTTCTTTTTCTTGTTTTAGATTGTTTTTCTTGCACCGACACTAAATGTTTTAAATGTACGTTGGCGCGTGCCAAAGTTGTTTGTGGTGTATTATTTTTCTTTGGAGTCATATTTAGTGTACACGGCGCGTGTACGTGATTTTTATCCATGCGAATGCGAAACCCGTTACATTCGATAAGTGGTGCTTTATTAAAGTTCATATTTTTTTGATAGGAAAGGGAGGTAATTACTGTAAGATGTTTGCTGAACAGGTTATTAGTCATATTAGGGTTGCCGAGCGCAACAAATTAAGATGTAATTGTAGAACACCTTAGTTCTAATTTTTTTAGATTTTTTTTGAGTCCTTTTCAGGTTCGATAGTCACTGGCATAGAACGGAGGCGCCAGCAAGTGGAAAATATTTATGTCATTTTATTTCAGGGTCTGTCAAACCCATACGTGTGATTCTGTGTGTGTTATCGTGTCAGATGTGTGTTTTGATTCTACGTGAAGAGGGGTAGAGGTCCTACCGCCCTCATATTTTGTTGTTGTTGTATTTTGATGGAAAGGCAGGGTGCTCCGAGGAGACCGCTGTTCCTTGTCCATATGCTGATTCTTGGATTTCCTTGGGGAAATGCTGAGATATATATTTTGTTCTGACACACACACACACGTATTATTGTGCTTTGGGGCACGCTTCTTCGAGACTCGATCCCATGCCTTGGGAGGTCGAGGTTATTTTGACACGTGGGTTGACAGATATGCATGAGTTCCACGAATCGCCCGTCTAGCCTGGTGACTTATTTTGTTAGGCAGTCCTGTTGTCCGACTGGCCCCTTTAAGCTTTCATTTAGCAAACCTGTTCTTTTGTGATGGTTATTTTGAACCATAATTAATTGGGGAGTTCGCCATGTTTGTGACGGATTATTGCATGTCGTATGGATGGAATGTTGTGTTAATGATGTAAATGTTGGCTTTGAGCCTAGTGATTTGTCTATGACTCAGTTCATGTAATTTAGTATGTGACGCCCGTGTGGTGTAGTGGTAGTATACTTGTAAAAAATGACGGTGGTCATATGTGTATTTCTTTTGTTGGTCACGTGTTAACTTACTTGTGTTGATTTGTGAGAAGTCCTAATTTTAGGCAGTAATGTTTTGCTACGGCAGTTTAGATTCCAATTTCATGCGGAAATTATTGTGTTGTTTATTTTAAGTATAGGAAGTGTCGGTTTAGTTTTTAAGTGTTGTATAGTTGTTCCCCGCGTCTGTCTAGCTCTAAGTAATGCGGATTCGTCTTCTGAAAGTTTATTCCGGATGATGACGAATCATGCATTCAATTGTACTCATCGTGAAGCATGTAGAACAGCACTCGCGCATACATTGTCATTATTGTTGATTTTTGGGACATTTGGTCCGTGTAATAATCTCTCCAGAGATTTGGCCTAGTTTTGGCAAATTTAATTTATTCAGTGGGAGTCATTATGGGAGTTTTGTTTGTTAATTCATTTTTGTAAATAGATGATCTGTCATTAAATTCATTTGTTATAACCCTGGCTTCACTTTTTCCTGCATGTTATTTTGTTATATGTTACCCTGCATGTTAAATGAAGCGCTTTAACAACAACTTACGATATGGACTGTTACACCCCCCGAAACTGAGTCTCATAAGCTTCTTTGCAAGGGTTCAATATATATATTGGTCTAAATCATTTTCATACTTTTAACACATGTGTTTCATAATCTGCCAAAATTGTCTTCATTTCCCCATTGCGAAATTTCATGTTTTCAACCGTAATTCAGAGTTTTGTTAATGGTAACAGCAGTAATGACAAACATGTTCATACTTCATCAACATTGGGTAAATGTTAAAATTCTTAAAAAAAGAAATATTCTCACACTTACTTGTTTTTCTTGATGTTTTTAGGTATTAAAATGACATTTAAATGGGGTAGGATTTTTTGCGAAAAAATTTAGTTATTTTACTGTTTCACAACTGATAAGGTCAAAGGATCAAGAAGTTTCCGTTTGAGGGCGTTGCTGCAGAGATACCCCGGGCGTTGATTGCGAACAAAAGCACACCGGATGGCTGTTTGCCTGCAGCAATTGATGCGATTCAATATTGAAGGCAACACGTTCCTGGAGCACATTGTTGCAGGCGATGAAAGCTGGTACCACCAATGAGAACCAAAATCGAAAGCGTTGACGATGCAGTGGTGTCATCCATCGTCTCCTTGTCCTAAGAAATTCACGAGAAATCCATCCGCTGGAAAGGTGATGCTCACTCCTTTCTTTGATTGCCGGTGCCCATTACTTATAGATTTCTAGGAACCTGGTGTCTCCATCACTGCGGAATGGTACTGCGCAATGGCGTGCAATTTAGGCGAAATGCCCGGGAAAACTACAACAAGGGGTGCTGCTGCTTCATGATAACGCACGTCCCCATACCGTAAAGGACGCAACGCAGAGGGTACGCCAACTGAAGTGGGAGACACTCGAGCATTGTCTTTATATTCCTGATCTCTTCCTATGCAATTTTCATGCCTTCAGTCCCTTAAAAGAGCTTTGAAGGGTCGACGATTCCTGTCGCACGAGGGTGTGCAGTTCGCGGTTACGGACTTCTTTACGAAGCAGGATACGGTGTTTTACCACACAGAGTACGTTGGTGGGATGTGTACTTCAATATTCACGGAGATTTTGCCTGATTGGCATACCGATTCCGTACTATACGCTCGTCAAACGGAAACTTTTTGATAACGCCTTATACAAGATCATAGTTACCACCATACCTATGATAGGTCCTCACGTGTCTTTGCCGTAAAAGGTAGTCTCCCACTAACATCGGAGCAGAAACTTTCAGCGCCTCGTTTGTGATGAAAGTTAGGAGTAAACTCGTGTTTTGATAATTTGGAACAAGCGGTTCAAGACATGTTGTTGCTTCATTTAGAGGCTCAGGCACAGTAATCATTAGCACAATATATCTGGGCGTTTGTATAATATGTCTGATTATCCGTGTTATTGTAGTAACTGTAGTTGTGTGTTTGTTTGTAATTAAGGCTAGGGATGGGAAGGACGCAGCCGTGGCCTCAAGTTAGGAACAATTCCTGCACTTGCATAGAGTAGAAGTGGAAAGTCACGAAAAATCACTTTTAAGCTGGCTGAGGTATGAATTGAACTCATCCCTACACAGTTTTGAATCACGGAGCTGAATGGTCCCCATTCTAACCCCAAAATCAGAATTCAATTTCTTGGCAGAGCTGGCAATCAAACCTGGGTTTCAAGGGTGACATCCCAGAATGCTAGTCACTTCACCAAGAGGTGTGTGGACACTGTCTGACAAATTCTTTTAAGCTTATATTTGTGGTGAATCAGAGCGTTCAGGCGTAAATTGAAAGTGAATGGTTATGTAATAATTGTATTAATCTTTTAGGGTGATAATAACATTGCTTCAGCTAAAGAATAGGTTCAAAATATATAAAGTTGGGGCGAAGGGGGTCCTCAATTATAAACCACAAATGATTAGGGTCTACTGAAATTGCATAAATTAGTATGATTTTAAATACTCTTACTAGAAAAGTTCTAAATCGCTATGCTGTAATTAGGTATCGGAATGTAAGTTTTAAGGATATTCAAGAAAAAATTGTACAACGTTCTACAAGAAGTTTTTTGAAGTAATGTAAGACGTCTTACAGAATTTCATGTTCGTTTTCTAATTTGGGTTCAAAACCTTAATGTGTTAGTCATTCAGTTGGCAAATTGGTTTCATATACCGTATTGTCAAAAGGATATTCTTAAAAAAAAAATCCTTTTAAATTATGGAGTATTGAAGGGATGGCCAACTTTCCACACCCCCAGCGCCCCTGACGTTGTAGCAGTTAAAACAAAGTATTATTATTATTATTGTTATTATATGAAATTTACATAGAATTACAAAATCCAAAACCATCACGGCCGGACTCCTTGCGAGTCAAAAACACTGATAATAGCACTGGATCTCAAGTTGTTCAGAGCAAGTCACTGAAGAGACAAAGCCGAAAGTACTATATTTGCAATACTAAGGAGGGCAGCCTGATTCATTAACTGCATAATGGATTCTCTCCAAGCCAAGTTTTTTCTTTGCATTTTCCCAGTTCTTCGTAGCTAAACCATTCACGGAGACAACAACTTGGATGACGACAACTTCTTTTAAGGTACTCATCGACAGTACTGAAGAAATTTCTTTACAAGTTATCTGATTTTCTTGACATTGATATCACTGATTCCAAGAATATAAACTAGTGGATTTTTGCCAAAAAAAGGAAAAATAAATAAATTTGGGGGGTCTTTTTCAAAGATTAATCACAAAAATAATGTGCATTTTAGGACTCGATATCTTCGCTCTTTTTCAACCTAATCGAGTCATTAATGTTGCAAATTGATCTGCTGTATGTTCAGAATGTTGTATATCAGAATCGTTTTTTATCATTGATCGAGGCAAATATATTAGCTTTGGTTTACAATTTACGTTATTTTGATTGAAAAAAAATGTGGGGGGCGCGACCCCTAATTTCAATTTAAAAGCTTCATTCTGCTTTACAACATTGCTGCATTATTTGTCTACATTTTTGTTTTAAATGCAACTAATATCTGCATTCTAAGTGTACATTTTAACTTTCCAGGTCAAGACAAATATTGAAAAAAATGAAGTGAGAGAAATCGTAACTTAAAGTTGAGGTCAACATTTAGAGTAAATAGTCTTACTTTCCAACTCCTAAAAACTGCCTTTTCTTTGGTTTTTAGATCAATATTTTGCATTCCCCAATCCGTGGGTCTCTCCTACATTGTTTTAGTTCTGGAGTAGACTGTTTCAAAGCCAGATTAATGTGTGCTTTATCTGCTGCATCTATGCGTCAAAGTGACAGCTGCTGAAAAGCGTGTAGCACACCGATCATTAAAGTGAATATAAATGAGCTTAAAAACAATAAAACTAGTATAAACCATGTATTTCTGGAAACTAGAGAGGACATACTATCGAATGAAACAATAAAAAAAGTCGAAAATTTTCTTGAAAATGACTAATGGAAGGGTCGATGAATACCTTAAGCCGAATGTTTGACTGAGCTCAGCGGCAAGTGACTGGTATTTGCGCCTTTTCTCAGCCACCGTGTCCTGTAGTTTTTCATCAAGGGGAACAGCAACATCGATGATGGTAGCCTTGTGTGTTTCCTTATCGTGTATAAAATGGTCTGACGTGTTAGCTTCTACAAAACGATCAGTTATTATAGTGGAATCTCATAATATCTTGGCTTTGTCATTACTCAGAACCTGATCTGGTCTTCATTTATAATATCATTATTATTGTTACTAGCGGACTCGTGCGAGAACTCCCGTATAATGGGTTGTGTGCGCCGCATGTGTAGAGACTACCCGCCCGGCTCTAGTTCTGTGCGGGCTTGACGCGACAGAGTTCTGCCAGGGGCTATCGTCTTGATTATTTGTTTAAAAGCTCTTTATAAACAAATAAATATATTTCCGTTAACTTTTCAAGAAATGCAAGATTTTTCCTATACTATTGAGAAGATTTGGAAGATTTTGGAACAAACCACACCTTCTAACGCCCTCTGGTTTAGGAGCTTGAGTTTTGTGAAACATTCACCTTAGCGTATTACAGTATATAGCCTATATAGATTATTATTATTAAGATACCGACAGCAGCGGTTACGCTGGCAAAAGCGCAGCGTTAGGTCATGGGGCCAAGCTCTCTGCTGACTCGGTAGACGCGTGGGTTCGAGCCCCACGGTCGGCCGTCCTTGAAATGGTTTTCCGTGGTTTCCCATTTTCAAAACCAGGCAAATGCTGGGACGGTACGTCTGAAAGGCCACGGCCGCTTCCTTCCACACCCTAGCTCAGTTTCGTTCATCTTCATCCATTCCATCCCTCATCCCGACACGCAGGTCGCCAACGGGCGTCGACTAGAAAGACCTGCACTCGGCCTCTCAAGAGGCCACACGAAAAAAATAATAAAATAAATAAATTATAATAATAATATAATTATAATAATGAAGGAAGTTTGGAAACAAAGGAAATTGAATATAATGGACAATAGCCAAAGTTGAGTCATCGTACCCTCCAAATGGGTTATTCGAAAGGAGAAGAAAACTATTAATAATAATAATTATTATAAGCCTATTTCGTTTATTAAGTCACCTCACTGTAGACGTACGCATGGTACTACGCGGTCACGGACAGTAACCCCTATCTGAAGATCAATCGCCCTTCAGCACAAGAGTCGCGTGTGCCCTTGGGGCTATAGGTCGATGCTCGTACCGGTTGCGTGATGGTTCTAGTCGGATGGTTGACGCCTACAGATATTTCGTCAGCCGTCCCGCATAGCACTTTGTTTCACAAGGTTGTCTAAATATAAGGCGCTGGAGAATGCATGCGCAACAGAACACAAATAAGTGAAATTGAGTAATATTTATCATCCTACGTTGCCATGAATATTAGCGTCGTAGGATGGGATCATCGAACTCCAGGTCAATAAAGTCCTATATTTGAATCAGGTGCTTCACTGGGTCAGTTTTATTTTCTCATTCGCCAAGTAAGGATGGGGTACTTAAGAAGTATTTTATCAGTTCAGGTCAAAACAATAAAAACAAGAAGTTCCGTAACGAACTAGAGAGCCTACTTTTCTTAAAATTAAGATTCATTCCAATGATTAATCTACAGTAGCCTATATGAACCTATCTAGAATAATGACGAAATTAAGTTGGTAATATCGAAATATTTAATTAGTTAGAAATATACCTGGTATAATGTAGCCTAATAGAGCACTACAGTTGGCAGCCCTGGTGACTGAATATATTCTTAGTTCCATCTCTTAAGGTACAGAATACATAATTTGGTTAAAGTCCAATGGACGTTACATGCAGTTAGACAATGGATCTATCAGCACGCGTAAAAGCATGTTGGCAACAATATCATGCGTGTGCTGGTCAGAAATAATCTGAAATATTATGATATCTTGCGCCAATTTTGTATGAAATCCGTTTGTTAGTATAGAAGATACATGTATTTTAAAATTGGACATATCAGCAGGCATAGAATCAAGTTGGCAGCACTGACTTATATGAATTACTCCAAATTAATCTTAAATATCAGGTACTATACATGTTCATAATGTAAAGCTGTCGGCTTGCGTACTTTCTGATATATTGGTATTTAGATAAAAAATAGAGAGAGCAATTATTAACAGTTGGCAGGCCTGGTGGCTCTTAAGAATAGGCTCAGCCATATGTGTGTATGTACACATATTACGTACAAAATTTGGTTGAAATCCAATTGATAGTGTAGAAGTTATATAATTTAAAAATTGGACCTATCAGAAGGCTTAAAATTATTTTGGCAACACTGTCATGTATGGCCTCCGGGAAATTAAATTGAAAGAGTATTATCTACATGTGTGCCAATTTTGGAATAGCTCCTGTGCATACCTTCCAAGATATCCAACATGGAGCTCAAATTTCTAGTGCGTTTTTTCAGCAGTTGGTAGCACTGACATCATTTTCAAATATGGACTTGAGATATTTCGGTATACATCTTTACTCATACTAAATTTGGTTCCGATTGCTGCAGCCGTTTAGGAGTTGATAGGGGGGACACACACACAGTCAGACAGACATAAGGACAGACAGACAGACACACATTTTCCCGGATCGATCTCATAAGTCTACTTTTTCCTCATTTTTGCAAAATGTGAAAAGTAGGCTAAAAACCAGAACGCTAGTCATTCCGCTTCCATGACCAATTAAAGCGTTCATTCTGAAAACTTCCAATTTGCATTTGTTTCACGAGAAATAATTAAATATTTGTTTTCCAGCTCAGTGGACATCAGAAAGAAATTGCGTAGATTTGTTGTTGTTTGCTGCTTATTTTAGGGGACGTAACTTCAAGGTCAAATAGCCCCGTGAATTTTGGTGTGTGTGGATTTTATGTAATAACCTGTTTTGTTTTGATGGCTGTAGCAATGTGTGTACAGTAGAGCGTCGATAATCCGGATTAATTGTGACCGGACTCTGTCCGGATGATCAAAATGTCCGAATTTTCGACAAGAACCAAAATAAGAAAGAAAACTTGCTAAAACCGTTAATAATTCACTTGAGTGGTTAAATAAAACCATTAATTAATTAATAAATATGAATTTATAATGTATATTAATGAAAGAAAGTGACATTCACTACAGGCCGAGCGACAAGTTAACACTAATGCTCGGTTCTAAGCTGCGTGAATCTGAGAGAAATGTGCATCGCGGACTATGAGTAGTGGTGCTGACGAGTGATGAGGTTTCTCGGTCCGTGCATAGTACAGAACCAAATACATTGGTCGGTGACTCACTCACTCATTCCTAACACCACAGTGGTTTGAGCCACGGCCGAATGTTAGCAGTATTGGAATAGAAAGGAATACCATATATCACGGTGGGCTGTTGACAGAACCTTCTCTTCTCGCCCGACCCTTCCCTGCTCTTTCTCCTGATCCCGCAAGTTCACAGAGCTTGGACTCGAGCAGTACTATGTTGCGACTCTCTACTAAGTTAAGTAAATGAAAATCCACAGCCTCCTTCCAGTCGAACGACCGGGTCAGGGAATGGAATGAATGAAGCCCCCATCTAGCGGCGAGGATATGAACTGTGCCGGCTGCCGAAGCCTGTCGCATTCCCCTGGGGCAATGATTAAATGAATAACAGGTGAAATGAAATGTCAGTGGAGAGTGTTGCTGGAATGAAATGTGTGACAGGGAAAACCGGAGTACCCGGAGAATAACCTGTTTGCCTCCGCTTTGTCCAGCACAAATCTCACATGGAGTGACCGGGATTTGAACCATGGACCCAGCGGCGAGAGGCTGGCGTGCTGCCGCCTAAGCCACGGAGCCTCAACTAAGTTAAGTAAACATTAAAAAGAGAGTTTTCTAGTGCATGTAAATCTTATTCATTTTATTTATTAATTATTACATTGTGTTATTCTGTTGGTTTGTTGGTTCCTCAGTTCAGGTGCTGCGACAACGCGGTCATGTAGCCCCGTGTACTTTGGGTGTGTGTAGAACCTGTCTGATAACCGGTGTTAAATTGTGATGGCCGTATTAGTGTGTGTTACCTGTAATTCAGGTAAGGACTTGCAGACAATCAATTTGTCAAGTAGTTCCTACTTTTGCTACCAAATGCTACCGTCAACGACATCTAGCTGTCAAATTGGCTATTTGATGCCACAGCAACCAACACCTGGCGGCCAACGTTGGAACTTAAGGAGCATTAATCAAATCTAACCTACAAATTGTAACTTCACACAGTTGTAGTTAGCGGAAGGTTCTTCTACATGCTATAAATCTATGACATGGGCCCACTGGCTCTACTTCCTGTCATAAGACAGGCATAGTGAGGGATTTTTAACGCTCTTAAAAAAATCGCTGACTTTGGCAGGGTTTGAACCCGCGATCTTGGGCATAGAAGCTCAGCATGCTATTGTGTTATTCTAAATTGTATAAACGTGCATACCCATGGTACTACAGCCCATGAAGGGCCTAGGCCTACCAAGCGACCGCTGTGCAGCCATTTGGCGTCATCGTGTGACTCGTGGTCTCCGTGACCGGGGCGCTGCCTCACTGTCAGACAGCTACTCTATTGTCCTCACGAGGCTGAGTGCCCTCACGTCAGTTTCTAATTTCCCTGACTCAGCTGGGAATCCTACACCCAAAGTACACGAGGCTACACGACCGCGTTGTCGCAGCACCTGAACAGAGGAACCAACAAACCAACAGAATAACACAATGTGAAAATGAAAATGAAAATCCACAGCCTGCTTCCAGTCTCCGACCGGGTCAGGAATGGAAATGAATGAAGCCCCCATCTAGCGGCGAGGATATGAACTGTGCCGGCTGCCGAGGCCTGACGCACTCCTCCGGGGCAATGATTAAATGAATGACAGATGAAAGGAAATGATAGTGGAGAGTGTTGCTGGAATGAAATTTTGACAGGGAAAACCGGAGTACCCGGAGAAAAACCTGTCTGCCTCCGTTTTGTCCAGCACAGATCTCACATGGAGTGACCGGGATTTGAACCACGGACCCAGCGGTGAGAGGCCGGCGGGCTGCCGCCTAAGCCACGGAGGCTTTAATAACACAATGTAATAATAAATAAATAAAATGAACAAGATTTACTCATTACTCACGTAATTCATACAATCTTAAAGGCAAAACAAACCTATCGTTATAACGAGATTCAAATTGCAAATATGCACCAAAGACAACCTACTACAATAGTAGTGTAATTACTAGGGCCCGGATGTTGATGCCATAAACAGTTTAAAAATGCACTTAAAATTTTCAATAATGACTGTAATAAATTACCTAAAATCCAAAAATGCACTATAAAATGGAGAAAATGATCTTATAATAATAAACTCACCAATATTTCAAAAATGACATCTCAAGCTCAAACTGAAAAGTCAGTCAAAATAGATTTCTAGCACTTAACAAAAGGTTCATAGCTAGTAGCTTCTTTTTAACTCTGAGAGACGTAACTCCCTCATATAAAGCTGTGACATAATTAAATTGAAAAAAAAAAAGACCTTAAAAGGCCGATTTCTCTAAAATATGACAAAAAAAATCTATCAAACTTAAAAATGCTCCTAAAATGGAAAAATAGCCAAAAAATGCAAAAAGATGCAAAATAAAAATGACATATTTGAAGACGGGGTGGCCTGTCCGGAGTTTATTGTTTTAGACAGCTCAGTAAAAAGATGACATGAAATCAACGTCCGGGCCCTAGTAATTACTGTATATACGGTAAGTGTAAATTTAAACCCCAACACAGTGATCAGGATCTGATGATGGCCACTTGAGAGTCGAAACGCGTAATCCTAAATAGCCCTATTTAATAGTAATAATTAACTAATACATGTAATTTTTTCCAGGAGTGTATTCACATATTTACACTTTGTACCCCGCCCAGTCATTGGGCATATCCGTGTTGACCGATTGAAGAGCTAAAAATGACAAATATGTTTGTATGTATGTATTCACTTCAACTGCTATGCCCAAGATAGTGGGTTCAAACCCGGCCGAAGTCGTCGGATTTTTAAGAGCGTTAAAATCTTTCAGTATGCCTTCCTTTGGAGGGGAAGTAAAGCCGGCGGTCCCATATCATAGATTTATGGCATGTAAAAGATCCTTCCACTAACTTAACTTGTGTGAAGCTAAATTTCTAGGATAGATTTCGTTGGAACGCTCTATCAAAGTTCCAACGTTCACCACTAGGTATCATTGCCATCTGGTAGCGAAAGTTGGAACTACTTGGAAATTGAACGGAACTTGTAGCTCACCCTATGGGTGTCCGTTAGAAGCATCTACAGCCTATGGCAAGATGAACATGCCCTCGGACACTCCCGGCATAAAAGCCATAAGATAATTAAATAATTGAAATAAATAAATTCACTGGAATTGAATCCGGATTATCAACGGTCTGGATTATTGACATCCGGATTATCGACGGTCTGGATTATTGATATCCGGATTATCGACGGTCTGGATTATTGACATCCGGATTATCGACGGTCTGGATTATCGACATCCGGATTATCGACGGTCTGGATTATTGCCATCCGGATTATCGACGGTCTGGATTATTGACATCCAGATTATCGATGCCCTACTATATTTGTAAATTGGGGGTAGGATTGGGAAGGACGTGTGCGCATTGGGATTCCCGGCTCCGTCAGGGATTTTAGAAACTGACCTGAGGGCACTCAGCCTCGTGAGGACAATAGAGTAGCTGTCTGGCAGTTAGGCAGCGCCCCGGTCACGGAGACCACGCGTTACCCGATGACGCCAAATGGCTGGACAGCGTTCGCATGGTAGGCGTAGGCCCTTCATGGGCTGTAGTACCATGGTTTTTCTGTTTTGAAGGAGGAACCATCCCGGCATTTTCCTGGAGTAGAAGTGGGAAACCCCAGAAAACCAATTCCGCGATACTTACCTACTTTCCGTGCCCGGGAGACACACTAAATTCTTCCTTTCCAGAACTCTGCAGCTCTTATCGCTCGGTCTTTGGCCAACAAAAGGTCTTCCTGGCTGCAGGTGTCGTTAAGATCTTTGCAAGTGAGCAGGTGTTGTGGAGTCTGGATTTTTCCACAGGCACATCGTGGATCTTCTGCATAACCCCTCTTCACAAGGTTGCTACGACACTTACGCACTCCTGTTCTCATCCGGTTTAAGGACCTCCAGGTGGTATAAGTCAAATGACTACCACTGCTCAGTTCTTCTTTAGGGGTAAACCCCTCTGGTACTATTTGTTTCCAGAGTGACACACGCCGGACGTCTGGCTTGGTATAGAGGGGTACTGTTCTCTTAATAAAACTTTTCCTGGATCTTAGGCGAGGAGTGGCCATATTGTGGTTGAACATAGAATGTCAGGGATCTGTTTCAAGCTTTTGTCTCTCTTTCTCTGCTGCCACCCTGCGTCGAATAACTGGAGGTGCAATGCCAGCGAGAGGGTAGATCTTCTGCACTGGAGTAGGTCTCAGACATCCAGTGACAATACGTGTGGACTCGTTAAGTGCTATGTCCACTTGCTTGGTATGGGCAGATGCTCCCCACACTGATGATTCGTACTCTCCTGCTGCGAAGCGAAGTCCCAATGCTGTTGAACGTAGAACCTGAGGGTTCGCTCCACGATGACTCCTATTCTTAGTTTTGCCTCACGAGGCTGAGCCCTCACACCAGAATTCAAATTTATTGGCAGAGCCGGCATACAAACCCGGATCTCCAAGGCGATAACCAAGAATGCTAGCCACTATACCACGAGGAGGTTGACAGAAGGAAAAAGTACGCAAGCTAACTGTTGGTCATGGTCATTTAATACCATTCTTAATTATTTGCAAGTTATTTCAGACCTAGAATTTTCACAGGTAGAACCCGCGGCATAGCAGTGCTCGTCAAATAGTGCACCACGACCGTGCCGGCAGCTGCAGCAAGTTGAATCCCAGCGCTGGTAGCGGATATCCTCACTGTGGTTTTCCCCCGTTTTTTTTCTACACTCCCTCCAGGCAAATCCCGTTCCCGTACCCCATTCCTGTCCCTCATACAGCTACACACACTACTAAAGTCATCACATAAGAGCAGGTTATCAGACGAGTTCAACACACACCCAACTACACGGGGCTGGTGTCCAGCATTTTCTCAGTGAGTGTAAATACTGTATAATCCTTCTGACTGAAATAGTGGAGCGACCTGCAGTATCTTACGAGGAAGTGGTCAAAATTATGATTGTGGGAAAGAAACGTTACGTTCTTTAAGTTCACTGGGCAAAACAGTCACTCCCTGGAGACCTGGTGGTCATGTATCCGCGTGTAGTTGGGTGTGTGTATAATTTGTCTGATAACCTGAGTTATTGGGGTGTCTGTATTAATGTGTGTATTTGCAATTGAGTTACGGATTGGAATGGGGGCGGCCGTGGCCTTAAGTTAGGACTATCCTGGCATTTTCCTGGAATAGAAATGGGAAACGACGGAAAACCACCTTTAAGATTCACTAGGTTGGAATCTAATCCGGATCATCTCAGTTTTGCTTCACATGGCTGAGCGGACCCCATTGCAGCTCTCAGACCAGAATTCAATTTATTGGCAGAGCCGGGAATCGAATAAGAACTTCCAGGGCGAGAGTCAAGAGTGCTAACCGCTACACCACGAGGTGGTCTATAATTTAGGATACCATATTCTGTAGCCTTATAGCCTGTTTGTCTCACGTGCATCTTTGTTGTGTCTCTCATCTGTCGCTTCCCTGTCCAATATTCCCCTGATGACATTTCGCTAATTTATCTGACTTCCTCCATTCCAGATTCAAGTCAGTAATCTAATTAAAGTGTAATTTTCATTTTCACTTTCTAACCTGTTTAATATAATTTCCAAGTAGTAGTTTACGTGATGATCTCAGTACTGAAACACGCTCAAATTCTTGTATTTGTTTCATAGTGGACAGTTGGTGATTTGTGGAATTTAAGAAAAATACAGATATACATTTTGTGCTGAACGGAAAGTGGGAAAGAACCAAAATGGCGGCCAAATATCCCTGGTTTTATATCCCGATGAATGTTGAGCATTGTAGCTATCGGTGGCGTAGACTTAAATCTCACGAACATCATTCACTCTTGGCTCGACAACGGTAGGCCTGGCAGTCACTATATACAGAACAGTATTCAATTAGGCCTAGGTGCCAAGGTAACAAATCCTGAATGTGCCTATTGGTTTCAAGATTGTGATAGTGCTATGATTTGTACGATTTGTACATTACTCGACCTATTAGCTTAAAGTATTTGTTTGGCATGACATTCAATTCTTGGAATATGTGGGTAGCCCACAGTGGGCTACATTAATATGTAGGCACAGGTCAGCGTCATAGATGTAAGTTATTGTCACGTGAGTATTCAATATCTCCCAGAATTTCAGTGGTCAGGAGCTGTTGCTGTTGATATTGTTTCATTTGAGGGAGCCCCTACTACTTGGATGTATGTACGTGTAGAATTTGTCTGATAACCTGTGTTATTGCGTGGTCTAAGTTGGTGTGATTTTTAAGTGAGGATTGGGACGAAATTATCCATGGCCTTTAGTTAGGAACTATCCCAGGATTTGATTGGAGATTAAGTAGGAAACTACGGAAAGCTACTTCTAGGATGGTTGAGGTGGGAATTGAACCCGCCTCTACTCTGATTTGCCTCACGAGGCTGAGCGTACCTTGTTGCAGCTCTCAGGCCAGAATTAAGCGTCTTGGCCAAGTCAGGAATAGAGCCCGAACCAAGAATGCTAGCCGGTACATCACGAAGTCGTCAAGCGGTCAAGATCAGTATTGTTTCAAGTCGGAGATCGTGTGTTTGAATCTCCAATGGGCCAGATAGTTGAATTCCCTGTGCGGATAAACAAAACGTTATCCATATCCGCCCCGCATCCGCCCCACATCCACACGACTGTTATCCGCATCCGCCCCACATCCGCACAACTGTTATCCGCATCCGCGCAACTGTTATCCGCATCCGCACAACTGTTATCTGCATCCGCGCCGCATCCGCATGACCTTCTTCCGCATTCGCAAGTTTGGTATCCGAATCTACTGGCATTGAATTAATATTTTTAATTAGATAAAGCATATGAACCTTCCGAGGCCTCCGTGGCTTAGGCGGCAGCACGCCGGCCTCTCACCGCTGGGTCCTTGGTTCAAATTCCGGTCACTGTGCTGGACAAAACGGAGGCAGACAGGTTTTTCTCCGGGTACTCCGGTTTTCCCTGCCAAAATTTCATTCCAGCAACACTCTCCACTATCATTTCATTTCATTTGTCATTCATTTAATCATTGCCCCAGAGGAGTGCGTCAGGCCTCGGAAGCCGGCACAGTTCATATCCTCACCGCTAGATGGGGGCTTCATTCATTCCATTCCTGACCCGGTCGGAGACTGGAAGCAGGCTGTGGATTTTCATTTTCATATGAAGCTTCCGAGGCTTAGGCGCAGAACGCCGGCCTCTCACAGCTGGATCCGTGGTTCAAATTCCGGTCACTGTGCTGGACAAAACGGAGGCAGGCAGGTTTTTCTCCGAGTACTCCGGTTTTCCCTGTCAAACATTCATTCTAGCAACACTCTCCACTATCATTTCATTTCATCTGTCATTCATTTAATCATTGCCTCAGGGGAGCGCGACAGGCTTCGGCAGTCGGCACAGTTCATATCCTCGCCACTAGATGGGGGCTTCATTCATTCCATCCCTGACCCGGTCGGTCGACTGGAAGCTGGCTGTGGATTTTCAATTAGATAAAGCATAAAATACTAAAGCATCATAATTAGACATTTGAGGAAAACGTCGTTCCCATAGGCTTTGTATGCCATGTGCTTATGTTTCAAATGAATGTTACACAGCCAGAATTGCAACCCTTTCCTGTTCGGATTGTTAATTATGCTTAATAACATAATTTGAATGAGATTAGCTTAAATCATTATCTTACATTTGTCAGAAAAAAAAACCATAACGGAAAAATATGATATGTCATAATTCATAAACATCAGGGTCCTAGCAATGATATTAAACAAGTTCGGATTGTATTCTAACAACTATCCGCAAATATTCTCCAAACATTATCCGCAGCTTATCCGCTATCCGCACTGCCATGCAAACTATATCCACATGGCGAAATATTTTTCAGGGCTTTGCCTATAGGCCTACATGGTGTGCACCGTTTCTCTGTGGCGCTACCTAAGAGCTCCTCAAGCATTCATTTGTCGAATTCCGTGTTATATTGTATCTAGCGAATTCTCTTACTGTCAATGCGCCAGCCACACTTGCTATGAAGACATACTGCATTTCAACATGTGTTTCATAAGTCATCATAACAAACAGTACATTTGTGGTGAGTGTAGTGTAACCAATTGGTGTTGGTGTTGTAACATTGACCTAGATTATTAACCGTGGCGTACTGCATTTTGTCTGACAGCATAATACACATATTGGATGGATACTTCTTCCAATCGAACTCATTGTAGTAGACTGCCATGTCAATGCTCTAGTTATACAAGTGCCAACGAATGAGGCAGCGAAATATAATTAGGCGCATTAGGGCAGGGCTGGACCAATTTATCCTTCAGCGTGGCCACATCAGATGTTTCACCCACGCTATGGAGGGTATTTTATCATTTTAAATGATCTTGTCGACTTCGTCGTTACGCTGAGGTCTGGCGTTAGGTTACGGTGACGGGACGAAATGTACTTAGAATGCACTGAAGTGTGTGACGTCATAGTACGATGTAGCAGCTGAGTACCAAAAAGTCAGTGCGAAAACAGAGTTTCAAGAAGAACAATCAAGTAGGCAGTGAAGAAACAAAATAGATTCTTGAAACTTTGTTGTCGCACTGCCTTCTTGGTACTCGGCTGCTAGCATTTAAAATGATATAAAGTCCAGTCTTTCAGACTGACTATCCGTGTCCTTTTCCATACATCGGCAGATGAAGACCGAGATTAAGATCAGCAACACTGCTCAGAACGACCAGGTTTCAAATTCTTAAAAATAAATAAATAAATAAATAAATAAATAAATAAATAAATAAATAAATAAATAAATAAATAAATAAATAAATAAACAAATAAATAAGTGAATGATTTAAATAAAAAATATATAAATAAATAAATACATACATAAATGAAAATGAAAATCCACAGCCTGCTTCCAGTCGACCGACCGGGTCAGGGAATGGAATGAATGAAGCCCCCATCTAGCGGCGAGGATATGAACTGTGCCAGCTGCCGAAGCCTGTCACACTCCCTTGGGGCAATGATTAAATGAATGACAGATGAAATGAAAAGACAGGGGAGAGCGTTGCTGGAATGAAATTTGTGACAGGCAAAACCGGAGTACCCGGAGAAAAACCTGTCTGCCCCTGCTTTGTCCAGCACAATTCTCACATGGAGTGACCGGAATTTGAACCACGGACCCAGCTGTGAGAGGCCAGCGTGATGTCGCCTAAGCCACGGAGGCTGCACAAAATAGATTAATAAATAAATAAGTGAATGATATAAATAAAAAAATAAAAAAATAAATGGTTTAAATGCATAATTCAAACAATAAATTAATCTATCATTCAATAAATGACTAAATATAATAAATTAATGAAGGATTTAAATAAATCAATCAACTAATCAATCATTCAATAAATAGATCGATAGATAATGGAATTAAACCGTCATTAGAACCAAGTGTTAATGAATACGTAAATGTAGGTTCAAGGCAGGCGTCCTCAACCTTCTTGAGAGAGACGTGTTAAAATATATCCCATAAAAGGAGGAATTGCACCTAACAATTTCAGCTTTGTATTTTAATAAGTTCCGAAGAAAGGGAAAATTTTGTCTAGAAAAACATTTTAGCGAGAAATTGGAATACGAATTTTTTGCTGTTTTCGGAACATGCCGTTACTATAGGATGTCTCTTCCTGCATTCGAAGCACTAGCATCCATTTAGCTGCTGTTCCATGTTCCTTAGCCCTTATTTCTTACGCTGCCCCTTTCTTAAAAGTGTCTTTCTTGTTATCAAGCTGTTGGCCTCTCACCAAGTTGGACTGGGTTCGATTCCCGCTCAATGCATGTGAGATTTTCGAAGTGAAATGCCATGTCCTGTGGTTCGGATTCCACGTTAAAAGGTGGTCCCGTGGCTCATAATAACAAGATTCACGTTAACGTAAAGCTACAATCTTCCTTTTCTTCCCCTGTCTTTCTTTTATCTACAGCATTGTCTAAATTAAAATGTATTTTGGCGGGTTTACTATAAGGTGCGTTCAAAAAGTAACGAGCCGGAGGCTGGAATGCACACACCGCTGACTACATCGGCTAATCGTGGGGTGTGTAACGAGGTGAGGTTCCGACCAGATTGTGGAAGGTCACAGCCCGTCGCTAGAGGGCACGCGTGCACGTCACGTGACGATACAAACCAAGCAGCAGCATGCATCAATCGTCCAACGCTGCCAGTCGCATTGCAAACAGTGACATGGAGGCGTCAGCCGAAGAGCAAGGGGGTGTTGTTAAGTTTCAGACAGCGGAAGGAGTAGGGGGAACGGACATTCATCGCCGATGTCACAAGTGTACGGCGAACACTGCATGTCCCTTGCAAGGGTCAAGGCGTGGCACAAGCACTTCAGGGAAGGACGGGTGTCGTTAGCCGATGATGCCGGGTCTGTGGCACCCCCCTGCATTACCGATGACAACGTCCAGCTGGTTGATGCACTCATTATCCAGGACCGCCGAGTGACAGTGAACGCCATAGCCGCCGTGGTCCATCCACGACAATGCACGACCTCATACGGCCATCACAGTCGCGGCACTCCTGCAGAAATTCAAATGGGAGGTTCTCGGCCACCCTCCATACAGTCCAGACCTCTCTCCCTGTGATTACGCCATGTTTGGTCCCCTGAAAAGGGCTCTGTGGGGCCAACGATTCTTCTCGGACGCCGACGTCCAGCTGTACGTGCGGAACTGGTTCACATCGCAGCCCAGGGAATTTTATGAGACAGCTATTCACCGCCTCTCGTCACAGTGGGACAAGTGCCTCAACAGCCAGGGCCAAAACTTCTAACATACAGGTAGGCTACTTACTGGTTTCTGTAATTTTGCCTCCGGCTCGTTACTTTTTGAACGCACCATATAATAGGATGCACGATTACAGTACGTAGTCTATTACCCATTTAAGATTTGATTGCCGCTGAGTGTGGCTGCACCAGTGTTTGTTGTTTATTGTAGCAGCTGCCCCGCAGGTTGAAGCGGGGAACACAGCGATGACAGAGTGCATTCTGCACATAAGTCAAGCAGCATTGCGCGTCACAGGAGCTCATGCCACCACGGACAGTTAAACGATGACTGAGGCTACTGGAGACGAGTCATATCCTCCTCGCGCAACTGTACCTGTCAACGAAGCAGGCTGACGTGTGACACAAGTAAACAGAGAATAGTTCCCATCTCGACCGCCGGCAATCAATTCGTGAAACGGTAATATACAGGGTCATCGAAAGTGGTGGCCTTAATTTTGATTTGCAATAACTCAGGCTGTAATAAAGATCATTTAATTATTTTTATACCAAAAGATAGAGGAAATCAAAGTTTTGTTTACCTGTTTAGTAGGTTTCGATGTGAGCTCCACCTGTGGCACGACACACATCCAAGCGATAGTCCACCTCCGTCCAGGGCCGCCGAATCATGTCAGGAGTCACAGTTGCTATCACATCGGTGATTCGTGCCACAAACCGCAGTAGCCCCTCTTAACTGCGAGAGCTAAAAGTTCACCTCCCTATAAAGCTCTCGCAGTAAAGAGGCGCACGTACGCTTCATAAGAAGGGAGGTAGTGGGTAGTTCACTACTCCTGTGGGGGTCCGGGTGCGGACACCATGAGCCCGCTGATGAGCCAGCTTGGTTTCCTAGGCAAAACCCCACACAACGCACGGCATAAACCTGGAAAGTTTGCTGAGTTTTTATTACGGGCCGTGAAAGCCAATATACCCATTAAATGTCTGTTTTGTTTCTGAGAGAGCGTAGTTAAATGAGCAAAGTACATCACTTAGCCGAAAGAACAGTTAATCAATTATTTGACCAACCGATTATTTGATTAAACGCACAATAGATTAATCGTTATTTGCAGCAATGAATCGATTTTTCTCTTTCGATTAGTCTGTTATTCGATAACTGAAACAAATCGATTGAAAGTGACAGCTCTACTCGCTACCTAATGGGTCACGAGGCTAGTTGTATTTGAACACACATTGCATAATTGGGCAGGCCATTTAATAAAACAACAAGTAGTTCCTTCAAGAACTATACAGTCTATTTTCATATATCCTACTTACTGTATGTTTATTTTTATTTATTTTTTATTTGTTAGCGTATGGCTTTGAATGCCGGGAGTGTCCGAGGACATGTTCGGCTCGCCTGTGTTGTAGCTGCTTCGAGACGGACACCCAATGGGTGAGCTACAAGGACCGTTGGGGAGGAAAGTAGGAATGTAAGGACAAGGAATTGGAAGGTAGTGGCTGTGGCCTATAGTTAGGGACCAACTCCGGCAGTTGCCTGGAAGGAAGGTGGGAAACCACAGAAAACCATCTTCAATGTTGCCGGCGGGGGGATTCAATCCTCCTCACCTCCCAGATGTGAGCGACTGCCTACAGCCACGCCGTAACGACCACGGCTAACTCACCCGGTTACTGTATGTTTATTGCCTCTATCAACATACAATATTTCAGATTGCTGTAATAGATTCGTAGAAATTGAGAACTATCTAAATATTTCAGATGGTCACCATGTTGGATTTATATATACAGTATTTAGTTATGAACTATTATATGAGGATTATTGTGTAGGTGTAGTATTTAAACTTCAATCGGATGATTGCGACACAAGAAATAAAATCGAGATTTTGAAATTTCGCACAGCTGCCATCTTCTGGTTATGAAAGCAATTGTAATAAATTAGATGCCAGTGGATTAATATTTGTATAAACATTAACTGTACCAAGTTTTGCTGCACTCGGATGGTTGAATCGTGAGAAACGTCCATTCAAATATTTATATTTCGCGTCGCCGCCATGTTGGATTTGTGCTCACTAGGTTATTGAAAGTCCCATAGGTTAACTTATGTTCATAGTCTCTATCAACAACAACAACAAAATCAGTTTGATTGCTGTCATAGTTTAATAGATATTGAGGACCGCCTAAATATTTTGGATGGTCACCATGCTGGATTTTAATATTATATATGTAGGCCATAGAGTTATGTACTATTAGATGACGATTATTGCGTAGGTTCATTATTGAAACGTTCATTTCGATCACATGATTAATAAACGAGAAATGAAAACTTAATTTTAAAATTTCGCACAGCCGCCATCTTGAGGTTATGTAAATAATTCAATTAAATTGGATAGCAGTGTATTACAATGTGTATAAACATTCACTGCACCATATTTCGCTGCGCTCAGATGGTTAAATCGCGAGAAAAAGTTATTAAAATATTTCAACTTCGCTTGGCCGCCATGTTCGTTTTGACTTTACAGGTTTTTGAAAGTTACATACAGTAAATGAACTTGTAATAGTGCCCTTTATTAGGTGTAAAATTTCAGGGTTATATCGGTAATAGTTTCGGCGATATAGAATGCCGATAAAATATTTCGCACATCCACCATCTTGAGGTTATATAAACAATTGAACTAAATTAGATGCCAGTGCATTTCAATTTGTATGAAAATTTGCTGTACCATCATTGCGTTTGGATGGTTAAGTCGTGAGGAAAGTCTATTTAAAAGTTTCAACTGCACTTGGCCGCCATGTTGGTTTTGTAGTTAACAGGTTTTCGAAAGTCTCATAGGTAAACTTTTAGTAGTACCCTTTATTACCCTACAAAAGTTCAGGAAGGTATCAGTTATAGTTTCGGAGATATAGAATGCCGGTGGAATATTTCACACAGTCGCCATGGATTGGTGAGACGTAATAAAATTTAAAGGGCACGGTCGGGGTCGGCAAGGATAGTACGAAGACCTTACCGAGTTTTATTGATGTCCTTCCAGCCGTTTAGAAGTTATCAGGGGGTGGCGGGGGTTACACACACATACACACACACTCACAAACACGGACAAAAGGTGATCTCATAACCCTATTTTTTTCATGAAAACTCTACCAAGCCAAGTTTGGATCAATTACATATACGATTCAAAACAGTCTATCCAGAGAACGGTTCATAATTAGAAGGATGTGTTATGTTCTGTAAGATTCACAAGAAAATAGAGTGTAAGGCGATATTAGTCACTTGATTCTGAGAAGCACAGTACATTAACAATTCTGGGACTTCATTAACGAATTCGTTCTGTGCGACAGACGTATTGGATAATGGAAGAAGTTATGATGCTCCATAATTTGTCATCAAGGAAAATTGGGCCTAGTTAAATAAGCCTCAGTGGTCGGAGAGGAACAATAATCACTGATGGCTTATGCAGAAATTCAGTTCAAAATCCCAGGAAATAGCCACTTAATATAGCTTACAGCTTTGTCTGTCAGTACCAGTGACGGCTGGTTGATTTTATCCTGGGTGCTTTCTGGAGTATGAGGGTGATGGGTTAATCGTGAGTATCGCCGTGGATTCCAACAGATGTATTGTACACTTGGATAATAGCATGTAGACAAGATTCGGGGTTTCGGGGTCGTAATGGATTCTTGTGAATGTGATTTAGAGATTTTATGCTATCAAAATAACTTCCAGGGTTCATAAGGTTAACTAATATTTACAAAGCCAAGAAAACAACAGGATCTACTAACAAATAAAATTTTAATAACTGAATCAATCATAAAAACACTTAACAATAAACCACCCTTATATAGTTCACTCGCACGTGAACAGATCTGACACTGACCAGCCTGACGTACCATGATAACACGGCAATGACAGCTGTCAAACAAGCGTTGTGACTGCAATGTCACTTAATTCAAAGTAACAAAAGAAAATGGATCACAACATCCAAAAATAACAAACAAATAAAATAGTACAAGAATTTAATATTTATGAGCGACACGCGTTTTAAGACTAGTTCAAGTAATGAGCACTTCGACGGGCGCTCGTTTCCGACCAAAACAGTCGGTTCGGGAACGAACTCCGTACTGCGAAGACGAATTACGGAAATGTGGGAACAACAATTACATATTTAAATACACTACTGCCATGCTCTAACCTTAGATTACCACAACCAAATACGCGTGTGTATTATTTAAAATACGGGCTGCGGAATTACCGTCTTATACCTCAAACACTAGGAAAGCATAAAATGACATGAACAAGTTTGGCCGGTTGCCAAATTATATTTATAATGAATACAATGGCCTTGGAAATAAGAGCCAACAACAACAAATACAATTTTTTAAAATTCACGCCGGAAAATTTGGCGTTTAAACTATGAACAAATAAGTCGTAGTCATGATAAAAACCCTCGGATCGACAACATGGCAACTCCCCAAATTAAACCAAATAAAATAACCTTAACTCATCAGGCTTCAAAGCAAACATTTACGTGTCATAACAGAGCTGGAGACAGCCGGGTCTGTTATCGCATATCTGAGTAAGTGGCTGATTCCTTCCCCCAACGTAGTAATGTGTGCCACGCTAAATATAGATTCTGGCCCATAGCCAGCGTCCAGCGACCTTCGCCTATCGTCACCTGTTAAACGCGTAAATACAAAATATCACATTATCTCAAAACATCCTCTCGGGGATTTTCAAGAACACATCTCCAGGTCAAACGTAGCCCCAAGGGTAACTAATTTTCCGGAATGATGTCGCAGTCAAGGACAGGCTTTACCTTTCCTCGCCATCACACTTACACCCAAGAACACGTGGAACACTCTCGAAGATCTCGTCGCACCATATGAACCAGCACACCCTTCAGATAAATGACACATGACTTGTCCAAATGACAATAAAGATTTTTTTTACTGGAATCAGAATTAGCCCGAGTTATCAAAGCAACTAAAACACTAATTTTCCCCTACGTCTAGTTTTGGTTTTACATGATCATTAATCCAGTCCATTTATCATTGTCGTTCCTAGGTTCTCATTCATGGCTACACTTTTTATTGATACGTTAATCATATGCGGCCATTTCGCTATAAGAATTTCGTATACATAAGGACAACATTTAAGTTACAAAATTATTGTACAACATAATTGTCACGCAATGCCAAAAATTACTACACGCATGTCAGTTAAGAAATCAAACCCTAAATTTACATTAAACCACACAAATAAAATCTGTACAAAGTTCCACACATCTCTCGCGATTCCCCTCGTCCAAAATCAATAAATCAATTTTTTAATACTCATCACTTAAACCGCTTTCCAGAGGCCTCCCGCCTCGTCATCTCCCACCATTAGGCCTTTAGCCCATAACACTGATGGTAATGGAGGATGAAACTTGTTGTCTTCTTTCCATGGTCGTCATCTTGCCGCTGTTAAAACACAATTAAATTAAAGTTTTAAAACTGTTCTATCTGCTTTATGAGTATTTTATTTCCTCATATAGTCCTATGCAGAATCGTAGACTTTCCCTATTTTATGGCTAATTGCCATCTCACAAATTATGAAATTATAACTTAGTTATCGACACACAACTAGAATTTTAAAACATAGGCCGCCATAAGGACGTCTTAAATTGACTGTCGAAGAATAATTAGGAGTGCCCCGTGGTGCATTCTTGGAATACACGGTACCAGAGATTATAATTTTTAATGCTTTTGCATGTTCTTTCCTTCCTCTTTGTCAAACACCAACAGTGATTTTTTGTTCTCTCTTAGGGGTTCAGGTCGCTTATATTTTGTATGAGTCTGTTCCAGATATATAACTTCTGTGACCCACCTAGCGTCATCTCGCAGCGAATCTCTGAAGCTACTCAATTCTTCCTGGTGTTAGAGGACTTACTTATTCATTTGGCCACCAGATCCTGTTACCATCGCCAGCTATTTTCTCCTTGAGCAAGAGGACTACGTCTACCTCTTTACTCACCATGCTGCGCTAATATCGCCTACTATCAACTCCTTGAAGACCATTCATCAAGAAGAACATTTATTTTTGACAAGTTGGCAATGTTTATATGTTCTCCTTTTGTCTCCTACCCCCCACTCTTTTCCCCTTCCTCGGTCCCTCCGTGCTCCGTTGAGCAGCTCTCACTTCTCAGTCTGCAGTTGACTCGGTCAGTCAAAGCTCCGCTCGAGCTAGCCTCCTCAAACCAAGAGGCTCACTCTCTTCTACGCCATGTTGGCAAAGTAGTCATCGTCAAAGGGAACTTCATCTTCTACATGAAATCAAGATAAGTACCATCTTAAAGTTTTAACCTCATCTTCATGGTTTTAACTTTCACGTGCTTTTAAAGATGTTTTATAGACAGTGTGCGATTGCTTATTTTGGGGCAAAAATCATTCTTCGTGGGATTTGCCATGTTGAGCCTTTGGTTGTATAAGCCAACCTTACTAAAGAAGAGCTTTTCATAGGCTATTCAAATGAGAAATCCTCTCACTACGTGGGATATTATCTAGTACCCGCTGTCTATAACTCAACAAGTTAGTTCCTCCGTTGGATTTTCTCAACTCCATTTTTTCTACTAAGGTCGTTCTGGAACCTTCTAGATTCTGTATTTCATCTACAAGTCCTGCCGTTTTGAAATTTTCACTCACTTGTAAGAATGCTATTTAAAATTGAAGAATTTCGTTTCTGAATTAAAAGCTTAATAGCTAACTTTCTTCCACCGCTGGAACCGCTGGAATGTTCTATGGCGCATTTAACTGTAATCCACCATGTTCTCAAGCAATAGACTTTCGTCCATTTAGTGCAACCAGTCATTTTGTTCAAATTGAAATAACTTTCTCTGCCAAAAACTTTCGTGTTTCCATAGTGAACTTTTCATAAGTTTCAACGAACTATAGTGAAAATCAGTGCTTGTTCAACTTTCTACCGCGTCGCGATCGTCCGTTTATTTTTAAATAAGGCCATGAACATTTTTCCTCAATTCCCTATTTCTCTTTCCTAAACTTCCTACTAACAATCCGTAATAAATTTTTCAATATAGGTCTGTTTCAATAAGGTGTCACTCTGCGAAGTGCCCTTCCATTTTTCTTGTTTATCATTAAGTAATTTCTGTATAATTACGTGTTTTATACACGGTTTAAGTTTACATTGTTTTTTCTCTATTATCAGAAAAACAATTCTTTCAACTCTTGTGTGAGTTATTTTTAGGTCTCACGAAATGGAAACTACCCCATTTGGCTCGTGATTTCTAATTAAACATAGGAAGTCTACAACCTTCTTTTTGATTACCTCTTCAGGTTTCACAGTAAGTGACCTGCCCTCTTTTGTATAATTCTCATAAAGTAATTCTATTTAAATATAAGAAGTTGTAGTAACTTCTATTTTTTGCTTTATGTTTACCTTGTTGTTATTTTCGAATTTGTTATTCTCTCTAGAATGTTCTTTCAGAAATTTCTTATAGTACACTCCTTGTACTCAATTTAATGTTTAAACTTTAATCATTTCATTGCCTTTTTAAAATCTTATCAAGGTTTTAGTACTAGGTTTAAAACTTTAAGAATTGTTATTTGCCTGGAGCAATTTCTGAATGTTGTTGGAGGTCTGCGACCCCAAATTGTTAACAAGATTGCAAAATATTTAATTGTCAAAAATATTAACTTCTTTAAATTGTTAAATAAATTAAATATTTGTTTTTGGACTCATCATTTCTCTGATACTACAGTTAGGCAGGATCCTGGCTTTCCTAGCTCTTCCTAGGTTTATGCCCTCGTTCATACTCAATAAAGCTTTTACTATCTGTCTGGCCAGACCATCACCCTTCCCTATAGTACTTTTATTCGTGCTTGGAAGGAAATACACTAAAGCCTTTCTCTGGCAAACTGCCCAAGTCTTAGCTGCGGTTCCCGTCAGCTTCGACCAAGCTCGTTCCTATTTTAGGTATCAAAAAGTTAAATTTCAGTGGCAACTGCCTCTAAGTGTATTTAAAGTTAAATTTATAATTTTTGTGGGACTCTCCTCCTTTTTTCTATCCTTTTTCTCCAATCCAAAATCTACTTCCTTCTCTTAATCATCTTCCCTTGGTGGGTGGGTTATTCCTCAGCCTATAAACTACCCAATAATTGGTACCAGAAACCCGGGAGAGTCCATTTTTTATTTCTATTGTTTGTCAAGTGTCATTTGACAATACTTTGCAAATTATTAACATCTGCTTTGGATTTTTCAGCTATAATTACATCATGCAAAGCCTGTGAACGGGAAAGAGGCCGCTCCTGTCTCCTATGGTGTGTCCCATTCTTTCTACCCATTCGCTGCTGCAAACTTGACAGCATCTCCAAGGTTCTACAGTTTCGTGAGTTGTATTTCAATTTATTCTCTTTATCATGGCTCCTACTGAAAAAGATGAAACTCTCATTGCCAGACGTTCTTCCTATAAAGGGCAACTCACCAGATTCAGAAATTTCATCAGCAAATTAAATCCCGCCGAGTGTGATTTAGACATCTTGACACATCGCCTTAAGTTGTACGAACGGTCTTATGATTATTATGATCAAATTCAAACCGAGATTGAATCCGCTTGCCCAGAACTTCAATCGGATCGGGACGAGGTCGAACCCTTGTACTTTGAAGGGATTGCAAAGGCCCACCAACTGATCCGCAATATCTCAGAACCGGACACTAGGGTCATCAATCCGGCCCAGTTCGCACCCGCTTCAGTTCACAAGAACAAACCGAAACCGTTACTTCCCAAGATAAGCCTACCGCACTTCTCAGGCAAGGAAGGTGAATGGTATTCTTTTTATGAACTTTACTGCTCCCTAATTCATGAAAATATCGAGATCCCAGACATACATAAATTTTACTTCCTCCGTACTTCTTTGGAATGTGAGGCCTTAGCCTTAGTGGAGTCACTGCCTTTAAGCGCAGACAACTACCACATCGCCTTTAATCTCCTTAAAGAGAGATATGGCAATTTACGTTTGAGTGTAGCTCGCCACATACGTTGTCTTTTCAACTTGCCAGCCGTCAAACCTAATGACGTCACCTCTTTAAGAAACCTGTTGGACTCTATACAGTTGAATGTCAGAGCATTATACCAACTTAAGCAGCCTGTCCAAACATGGGACACCATACTCATTCATCTGGCTACATCAAGATTCGATTTTTCAACTTTAAAGGCTTGGGAAATTGAACTCACTCGCAAGGAAGAATTTTCCTTCGAACACTTAATCTCGTTTCTTAACAGCCGATGCCAAGTCCTTACAGCACTCGCATTTCAGTGCGAAAAGGTCGAAACGAATCTTCAGTCTCACATTTTTGAGAAAAACCTTGCTTTTTCAAAGGGACATCAGCCCCCATCTGTCGAGAACAAGCAAACCCGTCCTTCTTTCAATCATGCAAGAGAAGATATCAGGCCGCTTAATAAATCTTTAAAATGCACGCTCTGTAAAAAGCTTCACACATTGTATTTGTGCAAATCCTTTAAAGAATTGTCTGTCGAAGATCGAAGGAAGTTTGTCTTCAACAGCAAACATTGTTTCAATTGCTTGTCACCTAAGCATTCTTCTTCGAACTGTACGTCATCAAATCTCTGTTTCCATTGTAAAAAATCGCATCATTCTTTATTGCACGTTCACGATAAATCGAGGTCATCAGTAGCTGCCTCTTCAAGCTCCTTGCAGAGCCGCTCCGAACAAACTAATGCTTCTTCCTGCATTTCTAATGCCGAAACTTCTTACAGTGCGCAAACCCTTTTGACCACTGTACAGTTCGAAATCCAAGATAAATTTGGAAATTGGTTTAGAACCCGTGGTCTTCTCGATTCCGCTTCAACTCATAACTTTGTTTCGCAATCGTTGATTAAAAAACTAGGTCTTTTGTCATCGCCGACTTCTATCAATGTGACCGGCATTGACAATTTGAAAACTCAAGTTTTGCAGTCTTCAAAATTGAAAATCAGAGACGTTTGCCAAAGAAACACCAATCTTAATTTAAACTTTCTCATTCTTACCAGTATTGGCAAGGACACTCCAAGTCACTCTATTAATACTTCCGGTTTAAACATTCCCTCGCACTTAAGGTTAGCTGATCCTCAGTTTAATGCTCAAGGTCCCATTGATGTACTTTTCAGTGCCAATGTTTTTTGGAAGTGCCTTCGCAAACAAACACGTAAGTTATCTTCAACCGTGGTCGCTAGAGACACCGATTTTGGTTGGGTTATTACTGGTGAAATCAAACATACCAGTGCTCAAACCAAAGCGCAATGTCATTTCGTTACAGCTGACATAAATCCCATTTCTGAAAAAGAGAACGCTCATGTTTCAGATCTCAATATTTTTGAAAAACACTTGCCGAAACGATGTCTTATCGTGAACAACTGCGCTACCTCTGTGAGTTGTTTAAATGGTTTTTCCTTCTTCCCGCACAAGATGGCCATTCAAGTTCGCCTTGCTTTGTGTTACTTCGTCTACCTTCTTATGTCATTTTTATAGCAGATAATTGCTTAAACTCTTTCTCGAAAACTATCTTCCCCTTGTGTAAAACCATGGCTATCAGTCACCATCACTTTGCTGTAAGCCATGTTTCACTTCTTTCGTTATTTAGAAGGATGGCCACGGTCGGCTCCTCCCTCCTTCCTCACTATTGGAAGTCGCTCATGCAACCGCTTCAAAATCTGAATTCCCTAACATCAAGAATAACTATTCTTATGCATAACCTTCTTCTCAATGTCCCGGCTTCTCTTCCTATTTCGGAAGAATCAAGCTTTTTCCTGTTGAAAATTGTCGGATTCCGTGATCCTCTCAATTATGCGAAATTGATTTCCTACTTTATTTCTTATGGCTTTAAATTGTTTGTTCACGTCCAAGTTACGATTGACTGCATGCCGGTCAACCTGAATATCTGCTTTAAGTCACAGCTGATTCAATTAGTGTTTGTGTACTTTGAACTGCTTGTTTTTCAAACTTGTTTGTATACAAGCCTGGATAACGCCAAGTTGTTGTTTATTTCCTGTACGATTGCCAAAGGTCAAAGCAAGTTTCTCTTATCTCAACTCTGGCTGATTGCCAACCATTGTCTGGCGAGCCGCTACCGTAATCTCGGAAGCCGCTCACCTATTTCCCAAAATAAACTTGTTCCAGTTAAGGACTCTTTCAGCTATTTATATGCCTTATCTCGTTGTACTATGTGTGTCAAGGCCGTGCTTGTTTACGTCTCTCATTTACTCACGCTCGTATCTTACAATTGTTTCGATTCTTGCTTCAAAACTTCGTTGCGTATTTCTCACGCGCTTATGTATTTCACTTTGCTTACATATTTTGAAATCTTATTGTTCATTAATGAACAAACTGTTTTTTTCTCGTCGTCACATTCGATGTGTTTTTGCATTCATACTTGTTATGTCACGTTTCTCGCTGACTTAAGTATTTTTCTGAGTAACCCCTTTGATACTCATTATGACTTAAGGTCATTGCTTATGGCTACTAGTTTGTTACCTATTGCGTTCTTGCTTTCTACTCGCATAGTTTCTTTGTTTATTTGGTATATTCTTGTCCTGAATAGATGTACTTGTTTCTATATGCTTTGTTTAAACTTGACAATTCTTCATTCGCATCGTATCGTAATCATTACTAGTGCTTTATTTCTCTCAGCTTCCAGCTATTTCGTGATTGAAAGTGTTGATAATTCTCGCCTTTTAACTCCGCTTTCCAATGACCCTGATGACCTGCTTCCAGTCACACCTGGTCACTGTCTTACACGCACTTCTCTCTCTGCCCATCCTCCCCTTCCTAATTCTTTCAGGGATTCTGATTTACCTGTTGTTTGGCGTAAACTTGAAGCCCTCCGCAATTCTTTTTGGAAGAGGTGGAACTTGGAATATTTAACTTCCTTGCAACGGAGGCAGAAGTGGTTTCTTTCCAGTCCCGACATTAAAGTGGGAGACTTGGTCTTAGTTAGGGAAGTTTCTCCCCCCCCCCTAGTCTGGACTTCCGATAGTGACCGAGTGTTACCCTGGAAGGGATGGGAAAGTCAGGGTAGTCAGAGTTTTGACCACTAATGGTCAGATCATAAGACTACTTCACCGCAATTGCTTATTACCTTTAAATGTTTACTTGTTTTTCTTGTTCCCTGTTGGTGTTTTTACCTCCCAGTATGGTGCATTCTTGGAATACACGGTACCAGAGATTATAATTTTTAATGCTTTTGCATGTTCTTTCCTTCCTCTTTGTCAAACACCAACAGTGATTTTTTGTTCTCTCTTAGGGGTTCAGGTCGCTTATATTTTGTATGAGTCTGTTCCAGATATATAACTTCTGTGACCCACCTAGCGTCATCTCGCAGCGAATCTCTGAAGCTACTCAATTCTTCCTGGTGTTAGAGGACTTACTTATTCATTTGGCCACCAGATCCTGTTACCATCGCCAGCTATTTTCTCCTTGAGCAAGAGGACTACGTCTACCTCTTTACTCACCATGCTGCGCTAATATCGCCTACTATCAACTCCTTGAAGACCATTCATCAAGAAGAACATTTATTTTTGACAAGTTGGCAATGTTTATATGTTCTCCTTTTGTCTCCTACCCCCACTCTTTTCCCCTTCCTCGGTCCCTCCGTGCTCCGTTGAGCAGCTCTCACTTCTCAGTCTGCAGTTGACTCGGTCAGTCAAAGCTCCGCTCGAGCTAGCCTCCTCAAACCAAGAGGCTCACTCTCTTCTACGCCATGTTGGCAAAGTAGTCATCGTCAAAGGGAACTTCATCTTCTACATGAAATCAAGATAAGTACCATCTTACAGTTTTAACCTCATCTTCATGGTTTTAACTTTCACGTGCTTTTAAAGATGTTTTATAGACAGTGTGCGATTGCTTATTTTGGGGCAAAAATCATTCTTCGTGGGATTTGCCATGTTGAGCCTTTGGTTGTATAAGCCAACCTTACTAAAAAGAGCTTTTCATAGGCTATTCAAATGAGAAATCCTCTCACTACGTGGGATATTATCTAATACCCGCTGTCTATAACTCAACAAGTTAGTTCCTCCGTTGGATTTTCTCAACTCCATTTTTTCTACTAAGGTCGTTCTGGAACCTTCTAGATTCTGTATTTCATCTACAAGTCCTGCCGTTTTGAAATTTTCACTCACTTGTAAGAATGCTATTTAAAATTGAAGAATTTCGTTTCTGAATTAAAAGCTTAATAGCTAACTTTCTTCCACCGCTGGAACCGCTGGAATGTTCTATGGCGCATTTAACTGTAATCCACCATGTTCTCAAGCAATAGACTTTCGTCCATTTAGTGCAACCAGTCATTTTGTTCAAATTGAAATAACTTTCTCTGCCAAAAACTTTCGTGTTTCCAAAGTGAACTTTTCATAAGTTTCAACGAACTATAGTGAAAATCAGTGCTTGTTCAACTTTCTACCGCGTCGCGATCGTCCGTTTATATTTAAATAAGGTCATGAACATTTTTCCTCAATTCCCTATTTCTCTTTCCTAAACTTCCTACTAACAATCCGTAATAAATTTTTCAATATAGGTCTGTTTCAATAAGGTGTCACTCTGCGAAGTGCCCTTCCATTTTTCTTGTTTATCATTAAGTAATTTCTGTATAATTACGTGTTTTATACACGGTTTAAGTTTACATTGTTTTTTCTCTATTATCAGAAAAACAATTCTTTCAACTCTTGTGTGAGTTATTTTTAGGTCTCACGAAATGGAAACTACCCCATTTGGCTCGTGATTTCTAATTAAACATAGGAAGTCTAGAACCTTCTTTTTGATTACCTCTTCAGGTTTCACAGTAAGTGACCTGCCCTCTTTTGTATAATTCTCATAAAGTAATTCTATTTAAATATAAGAAGTTGTAGTAACTTCTATTTTTTGCTTTATGTTTACCTTGTTGTTATTTTCGAATTTGTTATTCTCTCTAGAATGTTCTTTCAGAAATTTCTTATAGTACACTCCTTGTACTCAATTTAATGTTTAAACTTTAATCATTTCATTGCCTTTTTAAAATCTTATCAAGGTTTTAGTACTAGGTTTAAAACTTTAAGAATTGTTATTTGCCTGGAGCAATTTCTGAATGTTGTTGGAGGTCTGCGACCCCAAATTGTTAACAAGATTGCAAAATATTTAATTGTCAAAAATATTAACTTCTTTAAATTGTTAAATAAATTAAATATTTGTTTTTGGACTCATCATTTCTCTGATACTACAGTTAGGCAGGATCCTGGCTTTCCTAGCTCTTCCTAGGTTTATGCCCTCGTTCATACTCAATAAAGCTTTTACTATCTGTCTGGCCAGACCATCACCCTTCCCTATAGTACTTTTATTCGTGCTTGGAAGGAAATACACTAAAGCCTTTCTCTGGCAAACTGCCCAAGTCTTAGCTGCGGTTCCCGTCAGCTTCGACCAAGCTCGTTCCTATTTTAGGTATCAAAAAGTTAAATTTCAGTGGCAACTGCCTCTAAGTGTATTTAAAGTTAAATTTATAATTTTTGTGGGACTCTCCTCCTATTTTTCTATCCTTTTTCTCCAATCCAAAATCTACTTCCTTCTCTTAATCATCTTCCCTTGGTGGGTGGGTTATTCCTCAGCCTATAAACTACCCACCCCGGTTCTTCTCAGACATTTGTTTATATACAGAAAGCCTAAAAGTGCCCATGGAGGGATAAATAGCTCCTCAATATTTTAAATAATGGGCCTATAATTATGTGTGACCTCTCAAAAATCTTGTAATTTCTCACAGGTCGCGAATCTGCCGCCGAACACGCAAACCGATCACTAGATCTTTTTAAAACCGATTGGCGCGCAAAAACACACTGATGCTATGTTCTGGCGTCCTATTCTCCCATTCGTCAGTTAAGTTGGCGTCGGGGTTCTGTCCTTACAAATCCCGCCCTTATTTTGACGTCACGACACTTCTCCTCTCTCTCACTCCTTGCCTTGGACCAAGCATCGTGGCCTGTCGAGAGTCACGTACGGCTCAGCGTCATACCTGATTTTCTCAGAAGAATAAGAATAGCATTGGTTGTGAAACTGTCGGTAGCTTCCACCCAGCATGTAGCCCGTCTTACCAAGTCCAGTTTGCTTGCTACATCAATTTTACTCAAATATCCAGCATATCATGTATTTATTATTTCCAGCAATTTTAATAATATGAAACATTATTATTGGACACAATGATAAGGGTTCATCTGACCCCTAGTTGATGAAATTCGAACTCAGTATGAAGTCGAATTTCACACCCTTAACTTTTCTGGCTCAAATTTGAAGTTGCTGGTCACCCTCAAAATATAATGACTGTCCGCCTCTGTCTGTTTCAGTAGCCGTCTCGCTCCAACTCATTAGGAAATTCCTGTACGCTTGTGCCCTCCAGCCTCTCTCTCTGATAATACAATTTTAAAGTTTAATATTATGCAATGCCATGTTTCCTGTGCTTACCTCCCGGACTCTGTAGGCGTTGTTACCTAAGTTCGCAACCCCTAGTCGAACTTCCTTAAGCCGCTCCTGTCTTTTCTCCATTCTCCCGTCATGTCAGTTAATGGTTTCATCTATCCTCCTCAATACCTCTTCTGCCTGGACCACGGCCGTAATATTTGCCGCCACCAAGAATTGCTGAACGCTAATAGGCATCTGTTTACCTATAGTAATTATTAGCTCCATTTCGCTCGGGGGATTATCAAGATCTTGCAATTTGACAAGTTGCATGGCGAAAAAATCTGCATATTTCGTCTGATGCGTGGAATGGTATTTGCGCGAGTATAAGTCCATTCGCAAGCTTTGTTGATATGACCACTCCAGTATTTGCTTAGGAAGGCCATCTGGAACCCTTCCATTGATTTAAATGTGTTCTTAAATCCAAGATACCACGTAAGTGCTGAGCCCGCCAAAAAATTTTCAACCATTCTCAACTGTCGCGTTGAGCTAACAGTTTGGTCCGAAAAATATTCTGTCAGTTCTCTTAAGAAAGCTTTTGGTGTCCCTCCGCTCTCTGGTAAAAACTTATTCGGTTTAAATTACTTTCCACGGATGACTTGTATAACTTGCGTGGGAAGTTGTGTGTTTTGAGGTGTCGAGCTACGACCCTTATAATTTCGAAATGCTTGCGTGTCTATCGTTCTTGGACTTTGCCCAAGCTCGTGGCTATCTACTGTGTGCTCTCTTTCCGTATTCTCTCCTTTCCCCTTTTCCATTAGTGTCGCATACATCGTATTATGTCCAAGTGACTGCAATTCCGTTTTTTATCATGCGGTCCTCTTGAATTTGAAATCTTAACCTCATGTTTTCTTCCAACGCCTGTATTTTCGCGTTATTTTCCCCTAGCTTCTTGCTTACTGCGAGCCGTTCATCATTCGAATCAGCGCTCATCTTGGTCCAATCTCTTCTAATAGTATCCTTCAATTTATCAATGTGCTTTTCGACTTCCTGTTGACTAGCCTCCAGATTATCTACGAGTTTATCTATCCTTTCTCCCAGAGAAATGTTGTTCTGCTCTAATGTTTGTTTAATTTCTTCCTGGTCAATTTCTAACTTTTTCCATTTCTCAATTGATTGTATTTCTAATTTGATGAGTTCCATCACTAAGCCAGTGATATTGTTATCTACTGTAATTATCTGATCTTGCATACCATGTGTCCCTCGTTCGATCTTCTCAAACCTTTTTTCTAAGTTTGTGTGTGCTTCTTTAATCTCAGACGAGTTGATCAAACACGCTTGCTCGATTTGTGCTAGTTTTGCCATAACAGTCTCATCCATTCCTTTTATTTCCTTTTTAAACGAATCTTCGATACCTTTTATTATTCCTAATTGTTTGGTATTGTTAGTGCTAACGTCCTTTGCTAATTGGATTAGCTGTTCTTTTGTGTGCTCTTTGATTTCTACCGTTAGCGCAGCTAAATTTTGAGTGTTCCTTTCGTCTTGTGCGTTTAACATTTCATTGTTTTTCTCGGACTGCCTATGTAGTTGTTCACTAACCAGAATGTTTTGTGTAGCGATTTTCTGATTTATATTCTCGTTAACTTCAGATAGTTTTGTGTTTAACTGCGTCTGTATTTCTACACTATTAGCCGCTAACTGTGTCTGTATTTCTACCGATTGTTTATTATTACTAGCAGCTAACTGTGTCTGCATCTCTTCACTATTTGTCACTGTGTCTGCATTTCTACACTATTTGTCGCTAACTGTGTCTGCATCTCTACCGATTGTTTATCATTGCTAGCAGCTAATTGTGTCTGTATTTCATTGGTTATGTCCTTTCTCATCTCACTAAGTTGTTCTCGCGTCCGTGCGGATGCTAGTTCAATCACTTCGCGGATTTCTCCCAGAGTTGCCATCACAACAATAATATATTTGAGACATAGGGAAATGATATAAGGGCGGAGCCCTGGATACGCGCGCTGACATATATTAAATATACACACATTAACCCTTTACATACTCAGTTCATTTACTTTAAATTACTCCCACAAACTATAGCATCACTGAGTATAATTTACTTATTATTCCATGTAATTCTTCAACCCTTTGATTCAGTTATAATCTTCCTGACA
This sequence comes from Meconema thalassinum, assembly GCA_946902985.2. Classification (NCBI taxonomy): domain Eukaryota; kingdom Metazoa; phylum Arthropoda; class Insecta; order Orthoptera; family Tettigoniidae; genus Meconema; species Meconema thalassinum. The sequence goes on from OX336389.2 coordinate 1,330,725,255, forward strand.
TTACTTCAATTAAAATTTTTAACCAATTAATAGAGTATTAATTAGTTTTTAAGGTCTAACCTTCCTGTCAAATAATTCTTTGAGTTTGGCTTTATACACAAAGCTAATTTAAATTTATTGGGCGCCTGGAACAGTTTGTTCTAATTTTAATCAAAGTTCAAACACTTAACTTGTTCCACATTTACTTTACTGAAAACTCCATGACTTTATATTTTCAAACATTTGGCGGTACTATCTTCGCCTAACTTACGTTAATAAACTTATCACATGCCGGTGATCTATTTTTTTACTCTAAAACACAAATGCCACACGTTCGGAAGCCAAAGTAACTCTTATGTACCCTTGGAAAATAGCATTTAGACAAGATTCGGGGTTTCGGGGTCGTAATGGATTCTTGTGAATGTGATTTAGAGATTTTATGCTATCAAAATAACTTCCAAGGTTCATAAGGTTAACTAATATTTACAAAGCCAAGAAAACAACAGGATCTACTAACAAATACAATTTTAATAACTGAATCAATCATAAAAACACTTAACAATAAACCACCCTTATATAGTTCACTCGCACGTGAACAGATCTGACACTGACCAGCCTGACGTACCATGATAACACGGCATGACAGCTGTCAAACAAGCGTTGTGACTGCAATGTCACTTAATTCAAAGTAACAAAAGAAAACGGATTACAAGATCCAAAAATAACAAACAAATAAAATAGTACAAAAATTTAATATTTATGAGCGACACGCGTTTTAAGACTAGTTCAAGTAATGAGCACTTTGACGGGTGCTCGTTTCCGACCAAAACAGTCGGTTCGGGAACGAACTCCGTACTGCGAAGACGAATTACGGAAATGTGGGAACAACAATTACATATTTAAATACACTACTGCCATGCTCTAACCTTAGATTACCACAACCAAATACACGTGTGTATTATTTAAAATACGGGCTGCGGAATTACCGTCTTATACCTCAAACACTAGGAAAGCATAAAATGACATGAACAAGTTTGGCCGGTTGCCAAATTATATTTATAATGAATACAATGGCCTTGGAAATAAGAGCCAACAACAACAAATACAATTTTTTTAAAATTCACGCCGGAAAATTTGACGTTTAAACAATGAACAAATAAGTCGTAGTCATGATAAAAACCCTCGGATCGACAACATGGCAACTCCCCAAATTAAACCAAATAAAATAACCTTAACTCATCAGGCTTCAAAGCAAACATTTACGTGTCATAACAGAGCTGGAGACAGCCGGGTCTGTTATCGCATATCTGAGTAAGTGGCTGATTCCTTCCCCCAACGTAGTAATGTGTGCCACGCTAAATATAGATTCTGGCCCATAGCCAGCGTCCAGCGACCTTCGCCTATCGTTACCTGTTAAACGCGTAGATACAAAATATCACATTATCTCAAAACATCCTCTCAGGGATTTTCAAGAACACATTTCCAGGTCAAACTTAGCCCCAAGGGTAACAAATTTGCCGGAATGATGTCACAGTCAAGGACAGGCTTCACCTTTCCTCGCCATCACACTTACACCCAAGAACACGTGGCACACTCTCGAAGATCTCGTCGCAGCATATGAACCTGCACACCCTTCAGATAAATGACACATGACTTGTCCAAATGACAATAAAGATTTTTTTTACTGGAATCAGAATTAGCCCGAGTTATCACGCAACTAAAACACTAATTTTCCCCCACGTCTAGTTTTGGTTTTACATTATCATTAATCCAGTCCATTTATCATTGCCGTTCCTAGGTTCTCATTCAAGGCTACACTTTTTATTGATACGTTAATCATATGCGGCCATTTCGCTATAATAATTTCGTATACATAAGGACAACATTTAAGTTACAAAATTATTGTACAACATAATTGTCACGCAATGCCAAAAATTACTACACGCATGTCAGTTAAGAAATCAAACCCTAAATTTACATTAAACCACACAAATAAAATCTGTACAAAGTTCCACACATCTCTCGCGATTCCCCTCGTCCAAAATCAATAAATCAATTTTTTAATACTCATTACTTAAACCGCTTTCCAGAGGCCTCCCGCCTCGTCATCTCCCACCATTAGGCCTTTAGCCCATAACACTGATGGTAATGGAGGATGAAACTTGTTGTCTTCATTCCATGGTCGTCATCTTGCCGCTGTTAAAACACAATTAAATTAAAGTTTTAAAACTGTTCTATCTGCTTTATGAGTATTTTATTCCCTCATATAGTTCTATGCAGAATCGTAGGCTTTCCCTATTTTATGGCTAATTGCCATCTCACAAATTATGAAATTATAACTTAGTTATCGACACACAACTAGAATTTTAAAACATAGGACGTCATAAGGACGTCTTAAATTGACTGTCGAAGAATAATTAGGAGTGCCCCGGTTCATCTCAGACATTTGTTTATATACAGAAAGCCTAAACGTTCCCATGAAGGGAGAAATAGCTCCTCAATATTTTAAATAATGGGCCTATAATTATGTGTGACCTCTCAAAAATCTTGTAATTTCTCACAGGTCGCGAATCTGCCACCGAACACGCAAACCGATCACTAGATCTTTTTATAACCGATTGGCGCGCAAAAACACACTGATGCTATGTTCTGGCGTCCTATTCTCCCATTCGTCAGTTAAGTTGGCGTCGGGGTTCTGACCTTACAAATCCCGCCCTTATTTTGACGTCACGATACTTCTCCTCTCTCTCACTCCTTGCCTTGGACCAAGCATCGTGGCCTGTCGAGAGTCACGTACGCCTCAGCGTCATACCTGATTTTCTCAGAAGAATAAGAATAGCATTGGTTGTGAAACTGTCGGTAGTTTCCACCCAGCATGTAGCCCGTCTTACCAAGTCCAGTTTGCTTGCTACATCAATTTTACTCAAATATCCAGCATATCATGTATTTAGTATTTCCAGCAATTTTAATAATATGAAACATTATTATTGGACACAATGATAAGGGTTCAGTATTATTATTATTATTACAATTTTAATAATAATAATAATAATAATAATAATTATTATTATTATTATAATAATAAGTTAAATGACACAAGTGCAATAACCACGGATGTGGTTGCGAATGATTGAAGTACAGATAAGGAGCAAATACGGATTTCTACAGACGTTCATGGATGTGGATGAGAAGCGAATTGGGGTATCTAGAGATGTTTAAGGATGACGAGTTAATGGGGGTATCTACAAATGTTCATGATGCGGATGAAGATTGAATGGAGATATCTACAGATGTTCACGTATCCGGATAGGGAGCAAATGGGTATATCTACAGATGTTCACAAATGCAGATCAGGAGCAAGTGGTGATACCTCCAGATGTTCTCGAATGCAAACGTAGGGTGTGCGGATAAAGAGTGGATGCGGATATCTATAAATGTTCACGGATGTGGATGAAGAACATGTGGATTGGATTATGATATTCAAAGATTTTCACAGATGCAGAAGTACGATGCGTGGATAAGGAGCGGATGCGGATACCAGTAAATGTTCATGGATGTGGATGAAGAACATGCAGATAAGGAGCGGATGCAGATATCTACAAATGTTCATAGATGCGGATGAAGGACGTGCAGATAAGGAGCGGGTGCGGATACCTATAAATCTTCATGGATGCGGATGAAAAATACGTGGATTGGATTATGATATCCGCATATGTTCACGGATGTGGATGAACGACGAGCGGATAAGGAGCAGATGCAGATCTACAAATGTTCACGGATGTGTATGAACTACATGCGGATTGGACTATGGTTTTCAAAGTTGTTCACAGATGAGGATGAAGAACAGATGATTACGGATAACATTCCTGTAGATTGCTGATAAGAGCTATAACAGATGGTATTTCTATAAATGTGTGCATTTTTAGCCTATTTTCATCATATGTATGTCTGTGTGTGCACTGTGTTTATGTCCCCTTTATAAAATCTAAACGGCTGGAGCGATTTCATACTACTAGTTCATCCCTCCTCGACCGTCTCTTTCAAATTTTAATACGATTCATCAATCCAACATGGTGGTCGCGTGAAATATTTCACCGGCAGTTTACATCTCCGAAACTGTCAATGACATAAACCACAAGTTTTGTATGGTAAGGTAATAGAGAATACTAAGATTAGTTAACGTATGTTGCTTTTAAAAACCTGTTAAGTACATAAACAACATGGCGGCAAAGCGAATTTAACATACAGTACTCAAATGTATTTTTCCGGCGGTTCAATTGCCAGAGCGTAGTGAAACATGGCACAGAAAATGTTTATAGAATGTATAGTCTGCTAGAATCTAAATTAATTCAATATTGTTCACCTATGGGACTTTCAGTAACCAGATGAGGACAAAACCAACATGCCGGCAACGCGAAACACAAATATTTAAACAGATTTTTACGCGAATTTATCACCCGAGCGCAGTGTAACATGGCACGGTAAATCTTCATGCATGGCTTAATATACTGACGTCTAATTCAATCCGACTTTCATGAAGACTTAAACATGGCGGCTGTGCAAAGTTTTAAAATCACGTATTTTAAAATTTTTGTATACTAAAGAAGCGATTGAGACTTAAGTTGGTATAATGAACTACCATTATGCTATTTGTCTGCTGTCATAATTCTATAGACCATCATCATCATGATCTTCATTTCCCCTTTTCCAGTTGACATTGGGTGGGGGCAAATATGGTTCCTCTCCACTTTGTTCTGTCGTTCCACCATTCCTCTTCCGACACAGTGTTCCAATCCAGGTTCCGTTTTCTAATACTATTCTCCTCCGAGTCCATCAAACGCATTCTTGGTCTTCTTCGTCCTCTCTTCCCTGTCATCCGTCGTTCCAGTGCTCGTCTTGGTAGCCTTACGTCATTCATCCACTTGACATGTCCAAACCATCTCAATCTGTTTTGCTCCAGTTTGTCATGTAGTTTCTGTACTCCCAGTTCTTTCCGTATATCTTCATTTCTCATTCTGTCCCTCCTCGTTTTCTGGACCATACTTCTCAGGAATCTTATCTCAGCTGCTTGTACTCTGCTCTCATCCCTCTTAGTCATTGTCCAAGTTTCTGCTGCATATGTCATTATAGGAACATAATATGCTTTGTACATAACTCCTTTAGCCTTAATTGGTATATCCTTGTTCCTTACTAGTCCCCGTACCTGTTGGTAGAAAGCACTCCCGAGTTGTATTCTTCTGCTAATTTCCAAATCTAGTCTTCCATCTTCAGTCAGTTCACTTCCCAAGTATTTGAAGTGTTTCACCACTTCCAATTCCTTATCTCCTACTTTGATTACTCCTTTTCCTTCTTTCTTATCTCTACTCATCACCACGGTTGGTGGTCTATAGACCATAAATAAAACAATCTAACGCACTTTTGAACAAAGAAATAAATTTGGATTTTCAAGAAATGCAAAATTTTTCCTTTACTACTGAGACGATTTGGAAGATTTTGACACAAACCTTACCTAGGCGACTAACTCCATCTGGTTTAATAGCTTGAATATCGTGAAACATACGCCGAGCATTATATAAATATATATGTGATTCTCTTTCACATTCGTATTACTTTTTTGTATCGTATTGTGGTTCCGTATGTGGATGTGCCATCCAAGAGAACAATTCACGTTGGGTTGATTTTCCTGTGTTTAAGTCTAAAGGAAAATGGTTATATATACTGTACTGTAGGAATGTATAAATACACGAAAATATACTTTTCTACAATAAGATCAATTTGAAGATCATTTTTATCCTATTTTCAGTTATGAAAAAATAGGCTTATCAGATCACCTTTTGTCCGTGTGTGTGTGTGTGTGTGTGTGTATGCGCGTGTGTGGAGGCCAATGTGTGTGTGACCCCTAATGAAATCTAAACGGCTGGAGCGATTTCAATGAAACTCAGTAAGGTCATAGTATCATTTTGTCCGACCACGACCGTGCCCTTCAAATTTTATTACGTCTCACCAATTTAACATGGCGACTGTGCGAAATATTTCACCCGAATTCCTTATCTCCGAAGCTATTACTGATATCACCCTGATATTTTGTACGATGATAAAGGGCACTACTAAGATTCACTTATGTAACTTTGAAAAACGTCCTAAGTACAACACGAACATGGAGGCCAAGCGAAGTAGAAACCTTTAAATAGACTTTTCTCGCGATTTATCCTTCCAAACTCAGTGAATGTTGGTACAGCAAATGTTTAAACACATTGTAATACACTGACATCTTATTTAGTTCAATTTGTTACATAACCTTAAGATGGCGGCTGTACGAAATTTTAAAATCTCGCTTTTATTATTTCTTGGGTCCTAATCATGCGATCAAAGTCTACGTTTGAATAATGAACTTACGCAATAATCGTCATCTAATAGTATATAACTCTATGGCCTACCTATATAAACATCTAACATGGTGACCATCCGAAATCGTTAGACGGTTCTCAATATCTACTAATCTATGAGAGCTATCAAACTGACATTTTCTGTCTTGATAAAGTCTATGAACATAAGTTCACCTATGGAACTTTCTATAACCTAGTGGGCACATATTTAACATCGCGACAACTTAAATCTTAAATATTTAAATGGACGTTTCTCGCGATTTAACCATCTGAGCGCAGTGAAACTTAGTACGGTAAATGCTTATACAAATTTGAATATATTGACGTCTAATTTATTTCAATTGTTTTTTTAATTACAAGATGGCGGCGGAGCGAAATTTGAAAAACCCTATTTTATTTCGTGTGTTCTAATCATGTGATTGATGTTTGAATAATACACCTACGCAATGATCTTCATGTAATAGTACATAACTCTATAGCCTACATATATAGGAATCCAACATTGCGACCATCCGAAAATATTCAGACGGTTCTCATTATTTACGATTCTATTGTAGCAATCAAACTGATTTTTTTTATGTTGATAGAGGCAATTAACATAAGTAGGATATATGAAAATAGGCTATTTAGTTCTTCACGGAACTACTTGTTCTTTATGCCACTCCACAAGAAAATGAACTCACTGTGAATTGCTCTGTTGGACGGCACATTTGCGTATGGTGGCCAATCTTAAGGAAGATAATGGAAAAGGAGAACATTATCAGATACGAGATATTGCATTGAAACCCTCTATATGCAACTCTATCCTGAGATGGGAATCAAATCTTCCTCTTCTCAGTTTTGCTTCACGAGGCAGAGTGCACTGCATTCCAGTCTTCAAACCAGAATTTAACTTCTAGGCAAAGCCGTGAATCAAACCTAGATCTCATAGTTGTGGTCTTCCTCAATGGAGAGCAGATGATTTATTTGTAATAAATCCCTTATCTTTGTTAGGCTATATTATGCTCGTCGGCTTGGTTTACCATATGGGAAAGGAAGTATAATGTTCGTAGAGCCCATGGGATTGTGCAATAGTCAGGAACGAAAGATTTTCTCATTCTAATTCTCTCCACGTGGCTCACAAATCGACCTAATCCTCTGCATACAAGGATTAAGGTTCCCACCAATTGAGAAGCATGGATTATTTTCTCCACGATTACACACGTATCCACATATTCAGCACGACTCTAGTCGTTGTTCATGCTTAAAAAGAAAAGTGGAAGCCAATCTGTTATTAAGGCCATGGAGGCCCATGGAGTAGTGGACGATGGAGGCTTCCTCTTCTTGATATTGTTTCATTGAGGGGCTTGGACATCGTGGCCATAAAGCCGTGCGTACTTGGTTGTGTGTGTGAATAGAATTCGTTTGATAACCTGTGTTATTCTAATGTATGTAGTGGTGTCTGTATTAGTAATTCAGGAGAGGATTGGGAAGGAGGTTGCAGTGGCCTTAAGTTAGGAACCATCCAGACATTTGGCTGGAGTAGAAGTGGGAAACCACAGAAAACCACACGATGGTTAGGAAGGGAATCGAACCCATCGCTCCTCAGTTTTGCCTCTCGAGGCTATATGAGTAGGGGGTAAGGCCGGTTCTGCTTCACCCATTTTATTTGTACCCGACTGTACATGTTAAAATAATTAATATCTCTCGAACGCATGGTCCGATTTTGACAAATGAGGTGTCGTTGGACTCGAGCTGACGTCCTCTTTCCTATGGACCACTCGTTATATACATATTTTTTTCAAAATGTTTGTTTTCGAAAGTAGGTGATAGTTTGAAAACCAAACATGATAGAATGTTGTGCCATGGCTCAAACGAACGGTCTCTATGTCCTTTATTTTTTACAATAAATCTTTTTTTATTTTGTATGTTTTTTTTTGAAAACAGTCCAAATTTGAAATTCCTATATTTTGGAAACTAGGACCTTTACAAGAAAGTTTGTTTGACATAAATGAAAGGTCCCTACGCCCTCTACCCCCAAAATAAATTTCAAGTCTCTAGGATAAAACTGTGCGGTAGTGGGGTGTTGTATGTTCTACCCATAATCGCGTGTGTGCTTGAATACGTATGGCTATGTTGGAAAACGTTTAAGTGGTGGGGGAGGAGTAGGGTCGAGTGAGGGGTCGTTTAGATGGTATTTTTCCGCTCTATTTGATGGTGAGGTTATTTTTTAAAATGGATGGAATTTGGAAACGCAATTTGAGGTAAACGTAAGTTTTTGACATTTTGGTGATATTTAATGAGCTTCTAAGGCTAGAACGATGTGTTTTTTTAGGAACGGGGTGACGTCCTCTTGGCTAAGAATGTGTGTTGTTTTTTTTTTTTAATTTTTGAAAATTTTTGTTTTTTGGATTGGCGCTATTTTGGAAACGGTGAATGTAGGAAAAAAAAGTTTGTTTGACGTTAATGAAAGGTGGGTATGCCCTCTAGGTGGGCAGCAAGTTACAAGGGTGTAGGAGGAAAAAATAAAATAAAATGATAGCCTAATTTTTCGCAACATTGGCGATAATTGGCGAACGGATGGTCGGATTTTAACGAATGAGGTGTTGTTGGACTCGAGATGACGGGCTCTTTGCTCTGGACCATGTATTATATTAAAAAAATTGAAACTTTTTGATTTTAAAAGTAGACTATAGTTTGAAAACGAAACTTGATAGAACGTTGTTCAATAGTTCAAACAAATGGTCTCTATGACCTTTATTTTTTATAATAATACTTTTTATTTTTATTTTTGAGATTTTTTGAAAACACAGAAATTTTGAATTTTTACTATTTTGGAAACTAACAAGTTTACAAATAAGTTTGTTTGACCCTACCCCCTCTACCATGAAAATAAATGTCAAGTCTCTAGGACAAAAAACTATGCATATTTTTTTTTTTTTTTAATAAAAGAGTGTTTGTAGACAGAGAGCCGGTAGCGCTTGACACATGTTACAACGAGGCTATGACTGAGCATGGCGAATACTGGAAATGGCTACTTCGACGGGGCGATGTATGGCAAAACGAGGGATCGCTTTTCGATATTTTTTCCTATGACAGATGAATGAAGGCGAATATTTTAAAAATCCCTTATAGCGATCTCGGTGACCGTGCCCGAAAGAATTGAATTGCTATTTTGGAGGAATGGCGGGGCAGTTTATGACGGTTGGTTTTGTGATATTTCCTATGACGGATAGAGGTGAATATTTGAAAATATGTTACGTGTGCTAGGATTTTTACCCTGAAGGGGATCTTTAACATGCTATTAAACGGTAATAAGCGAGACTGATGTCTGGCACAGTAAATGGTTTTAGAATAAGGAAACCTATAACATTTGCTCGACCAAGTCATGTGCATGTACGCAAAGAGCCAAAACGGTAAGGTCATTGGCCTGAACTGTTTTAAACTAAATATTGAACAGGGTAAAGTCATGTGTTTTAGGGTGAAAGTACAGAATGTTGTTAACATGATCATGTACTGTGGATGGCCACTTGGTAGTAATTATTATTATTACAGTGAAATGTTTAATAATAATAATAATAATAATTATAAGACACACACGTTTTCAATGATAACACACACACAGTCCTGCTCACTGGAGACTGAATATTGTACCTAGCCAGAGGACTTGTGAGAGAGACTGCTGATAAGACAAAAATGTCTACGTCAGCAGGAAGTGTGATATCAGCTTACTTGCCTCGTGGTGGCTAGCAGGTGTGCTGTTTAAGGGGCCGCCATGTTGGTTCTGAGACAGTAGGACCACCAATGTATAAGAGGCAGCCATTTTGGTTCCTTATTATAAACATGAAACTAGCATAAGGTACACGAATCTTATTCAGATTGAGGAATGTGAAGAGGCGTGGGAACACGTGTGAGAGAGACAACATTTCAAGGTCAAAACGCTGAGAAAATGCAACTCTCTCTGTTGCTAGGCTAACTGCTAACGATTGCGTTAGTGATGCACTTGCCATTTTAGCAAACGGACGTATACAGTAGAGCTCTGAACTGAACTTTGGAAGAAAAAAATCCTTTTATTTTTTGGTAAGTACCTATGCATGATTATTTTAATAATGAAATGCTAATGAACCTTAAATTTGTAGTTATTGATCAGGTAATTAATGATTTTTATTTATTTATTTGTTCGCAGATAACCGGTATACCTTACATGACTGAGATACAAGAAACCATTGCGCTTTTGGGCCCACTAGAAGGAAACAGTAACAAGCCAGTGCAAGTGAATGTGAGATTATTTTTTAAACTAACTTGTTTCATTTTATTTTGTTTGATATTATTTTATTATATTTTATGAAATGTATGTATTAACCTGAATTTAGGTATTTATAGCGGTTTATTTTATTTATTTTTAGAAACTTGGAAAGAAAAGCCTTACCGCCGTAGCAGTTGCTGAAAACCCAAGACGCAGTAGAGTGCAACCATTGTTTCCAGGCAGTGAACTATTGAAAACTCAGGTACGTCTAACTTAAAAATTCTATTCCATTTTACCATTACTGAAAACTCGTAGACAAAACATTCATTACCTGTACATGACTAGAACGATGATTGCTTTCTTGAATAATGGCCATGTATTGACAAACGGTACAAGACTATATTGGTTGTTGACTGGGAAAAGTACAAGGCTATGTTGGATTTTCTAAAAACGAAACAAAAAATGATGGGTGGTTCCCTATGGACTCAATAAATATCCACAGGTTTGAACAAGATAATCTGAACAAAATGATATGATATTTATTTTTGTTTATATATTGGTTAAGGGGAATTGTAAATGACTGCAGCTTTATAAAAAAGTTCATGGGTTACTGTTGGTGCAGACATACAGTTTATTTTTTTAAATATTTTTATGGTGTTTTTTGCTCCCACTTTTGCTTTCACATTTGCTCCCACTTTTTGCTCCCAACACATTTGCATCCATATATGCTCGCACATTAAACTATTGTTCTTATTACCAAGTTGTCTTTACTAGAGCTTGGTCTATGCTTGACACTTGATATGGAAGTAGCAGTGACTAGGTATGGTAAGCCTCATGCATTCTATAAAGGATATTCATATATTGTGAAACGAACCAATAAAAATGGAACTGTTATTTGGTGTTGTTCTAAACAACGTTCAAAACAATGTCGCAGTGACCTAAAAAGTAAAAATAGTGAGGTTTTAAGTGTCAGTGATCATCAATGTAGTGTACTACATGAAACATTGGTGCTGTCAACAGAAAATCATAAAAATACTAGAAAGCAAGGGCTACAAATCAATACTACTATTGAAAATAATTCAATGTTCGAAAAACCCTTAACATTATCAAAAGCCATGCAGACTCTACATGAGGACACTGTAGAGGAAGAGGAAGAGGAACGGGAACAGGAACAGGAAGAGGAACAGGAATATTAAACTGGTTTTAGTGATTTTGAGGATAATGTTGAGGATAATTATGGTGATTATAATAATAGTGATATAGATCATGCTGCTTATGATTATGATAGTGATAATGATCCGAAACAAGACAATAACCTTTTCATTCCTATTGTTCACCGTAGAAGAAAAAAGATCTACAACAAGCTTTGTTTTTAAAACTATAACATACTATCGCAAAGGCAAAGACTTGTATTAAGTGTGCATTTTATTGTCATAATCATGTATACTCTGCAATGTTAAATATTCTGACTTCAGTAGAAAATAAAACAACATTGTACCATTATTTTCATTTATTTACAAACTTTATATACATTTTTTTGGTTTCATGATAATATTTTTTAAGACAATAATAAACACTAAAACATTATTATTCTATACATATATTTTTCTTTCAGTTCATTGTCATGACTTATATCATCCATTATTATTTGACATTTTTTATTTTTTATTTAATTAAAACGAACCATGCACCTATTGTTTTTAAAACCTTCATAAATTAAGTGTACAGGTTGTACAGCATTATTGATTTCATCAAAAACACTCTCCGACATTTCATTAAACCGAGTAGGCAGAAATGTCTCAAAGTTTTCACATACACAAAGTACACGATCACCATATGCTGTTTTCAATTTCCGAATCTTGATAATGCGGAATGGAATATGCGTTGGCAATTCGCTGAGCTTCATTGTCTCTAAGCCACATGCTTGACCCACAGCATTCAAAACATTCATTGTAGTAGTCTATAAACAAAAGAAAAGCATATCTATTACACCCTAAAACAGTTTTAATAATATTGTGCAGTTGGGGATTTTTCCTATGCATGGCTAATAAATTATACTAGTTATGCAAGAAATGCCCTAACTGTAGCAGATACTACTTTTCTGCATATATCACAAGTGTTAAGTTCTAATGCACACTTGACACATGCTATCATGTGTCCACAAGGCAAAAATATGATGATGATGATGATAATTGTTGTTTTAAGGGGCCTAACATCTAGGTTATCAGCTCCTAAGGCAAAAATACAACACCTAGTTCATCTTGATTACAAATTTTACATAATTGTTGGTCACACTTTTGTATCTGTTCGTGAGACAAGTCTTTTTTTTTCAGCCTCATGTATTTGCTCCGCGTGTTCTAACTCCAAAGGTACTTTTATGTCTTGTGCTGCAATCACGTTTTCTTTACGAATAGTGTTCACAAATTCCTGACCTTTAAGCAACACAATGTATTTACAGTTAGGTAACCAACGAGCGTGTTGCACAAAAGAGTCATCAGTCATTTGCCAATCCTTTAAAGCAAATCCACAATAAAAACATATTGTTTCATCCCCTTCACCAGTATAAAAAATCCAGCTTCACTTTGCTGTTTGGTAAGGTGTTTTAATATTAATGGCCAAACATTTTTATAAGATTCTAAACGTTTTTCAACAGAGCTGTACTCTGGGTGTGCTAGTGCTTTAGTCTTGCAAACTCCCAACTTTTCAAAAGCACACGACAATTCAACACTGTCTATGGCATATGGACCACATATATCGACACTACCGTTGTTGGGTGGTAATACATCATTATTATTATTATTTATTTGTGATTCAGCAACATACGTAGCGGCCAATGGCCTTGTGGTTCGGTAAAATGGATACACTGGTAGGTTACCCACTTGTTTTCCAAGCATGTAAAGACAACAAGGAGACCATCGCAAATGGTCTCTAAAGGGATCATCCCCTTCTTCCCAGTGTGAAAGTTCAATACGACAAAGCACACAGCGCACCACATCTTCTCGGTTCAAGTAAAAAAAAAAAACGGCTTTTGAAAGTTTGTGTGTTGACAAAAAGCCTACAGGCCACGATTCAAATGTTAACGAACGATCATGTTCTGATTTTAAATTTAACCCACGTGGTAAACCAACTTGTTCATTTGTTGTATTTGGTACTAACACCGTGTGTTATAGTAAAACTTTTTCTTATTGTAAGTTATTAACGTTGCACACAGTACATTAAACCACCGGGTGAGTTAGCCGTGGTGGTTACTGCATGACTGATGGCAGTCGCTCACATCCGGGAGGCGAGGAGGTTCGAATCCCCCCGCCGGCAACCTTGAAGATGGTCTTCTGTGGTTTCCCATCTTCCTTCCAGGCAAATGCCAGGGTTGGTCCCTAACTATAGGCCACAGCCGCTACCTTCCAACTCCTCGTCCTTACATTCCAACTTCCCTCCTTCCCTCCCCAACGGTACTTGTAGCTCACCCATTGGGTGTCCGTCTCGAAGCAGCTACAAAACTGGCGAGCCGAACATGTCCTCGGACACTCCCGGCACTAAAAGCCATACGCTAAAAAAAAGTACATTAAACCACAATGTATGCTCTTTTTCACTGTCTGTTCACTATGTTAACAAAATAACTCATCACTCAATCAATCAATCAATCAATCAATACTTGTAATTAAACTTAACGTTAATGGCACTAAATAAAAAACATCATAAAATATTTAAAAAATAAACTGTATGTCTGCACTAACAGTAACCCATGTACTTTTTATAAAGCTGCAGTCATTTACATTTCCCTTTAACCAATATATAAACAAAAATAAATATCATATCATTTTGTTCAGATTATCTTGTTCAAACCAGTGGATATTTATTGAGTCCATAGGGAACCATCCATAAATTAAATTTAAATTTTTCGTTTTTAGAAATTCCAACATAGCCTTGTACTTTTCCCAGTCAACAACCAATATAGTCTTGTACCGTTTGTCAATACATGGCCATTATTCAAGAAAGCAATCATCGTCCTAGTCATATACAGGTAATTATTTTTTTTGTCTACGAGTTTTCAGTAATGGTAAAATGGAATAGCATTTTTAAGTTAGACTTACCTGAGTTTTCAATAGTTCACTGCCTGGAAACAATGGATGCACTCTACTGCGTCTTGGGTTTTCAGCAACTGCTACGGCGGTAAGGCTTTTCTTTCCAAGTATCTAAAAATAAATAAAATAAACCGCTATAAATACCTAAATTAAGTTTAATACCTGCATTTCATAAAATAACATAAAATAATATCAAACAAAAAATGAAAAAGTTAGTTTAAAAAAATAATCTCACCTTCACTTGCACTGGCTTGTTACTGTTTCCTTCTAGTGGGCCCAAAAGCGCAATGGTTTCTTGTATCTCAGTCACGTAAGGTATACCGGTTATCTGCGAACAAATAAATAAATAAAAATCATTAATTACCTGATTAATAACTAAAAATTTAATGTTCATTAGCATTTCAATATTAAAATAATAATTCATAGGTACTGAACCCTTTATCCACAGGCTATATAAAGGATTCTAATATTTATTCATCATCTTTTGATACATTTCTACACACAACAGATATGAGAGCCAGACGGTGTTGGGATATATTGAGAAATCAGTGGCCGAGAGGACACAATGCTTTAAGCTCCTGTGGTATTTTAGGAGGATGCGCATATATTCTTGAGACATAGAACAGGTGCAACTTTTAGCGCGAATGTTGGCTTGGGGACGCACACTATGGCTTGTTGCTATGAAGATTGGTGCCAAGGAAGAAATCGAATGCTACAAGGTAATTGGTCTATCATCATGTGAACCACTCCCTACGGCAGAAATGTTTGTAAAAACGCGCAAAGACATACAAGAGTCTAGGCCAATAGTATCAAGACGCCTTGTCTTAGCGGGAACTCGGCTTGGGAACGCGCACGGGTAGATTAACGCGGGAGTTATCTACAGATTAATTCCACGATCGATTCAAGCCGGCTATAGCATAATCGTAACCTCCACACTGCTACGAACTCAATGATACCGATCGCATGCTAGTCTGATAGTTATTATGGAATATTTTTTAATAGATCCCCTTCCACACCTACCCTAGTCTGTGTCATTTATAAGGATCCAAGATGCTTCGAGGAGCACCACTAATTTTTGTTCGTCTGAGGACGGAACGTATTACAAATTTTGTACGTCTGAGGACGGAACTCATTACTTATTTATTATAGTGTAACTTCAGTGATTTATTTATAGTCCCAGTACTATCAGTAGGACCAGTTCATCGAAGTAATTCACCAAATAGACTGTCAAGGAATATAGTACTTGACAGGTGAATATAGTAGGAATTATATCGTGTGTGTATCTGACAAAAACTTTATCTAATTCAGCACGTGATGACGTCTAAGAACGAGGATGGATCTGGGAACCAGCTGGACATTTGCCTGAAGATGTCGATGACCAGATAAACATCTTAAAGGAGATGGCTGCAGACGTATCCTTGGCGCTGTTTTAAAGGATTGAGTACCAAATAAATTTATTTATTTATAAAATCAGCTACGGTGTTATGGGATATTTTGTAAATATTTGTTTGCTTGCTTGGTAATGTAGATTATTATTTTTTGTTTTACTGACACATTAAATATGGGACTAGCCGAGCGTTGCGTAATTTATATATTTTGTGATTGTATTTGGTTTAACTTTACGCAGGGACGTGCAGCCGTTGCTCGATCTCCCTTGCGTAAATCGCGGTCAAGCATTATTATTCGGAGATATGCCTTACAACAAAAATGGAACTGAATTAATTTTGAGATTAAAATAGAATTTGGAGGGTAAAAGATTAATTGTGAGTAGAATTTTATGACGGATCAGGATTGTTTTTGATAGTTGCTTTCCAGCAGAGTTGAACGGGATGGCACTTTGCACCCGAGTTTTTGTTGTGTATTATTTTGTTAATGTGTCAATGGACGCAGTATTGTTGATCTGTTTGAGCCGACCCAGAGTGAGTGTGTTTGAGATTCAGTCCAAGCTATGGGTGCGTATGTGATTTTTTTATGATGTGCTAGCGAGAATATATCATGGTGATTATTCTGACTTGCTCCACGTCAACACAGTTCATGACCTCGCGGGGCTGAACTCGTGGTATATATTTGTTTCTCGCCATCCAGGGGATGCGTGAGATATGTTGACTTTTCCAGAGGGAAAACTGCACCTAGCTTGCCAGATTGAGTGAGGTATTTGTGACAGCGTGACTCATACAAGTAGGGGGAGCTCAATCAGATAACATGTCTTGTCATTAGAACAGGCTTGCTTCCTGTACTGCAATTTAAGAATGTTGTTTTAAATTCACAAAACCTGATCGGTTATAATGAGTATTGCTTGATTAAATGGGAGCCGTCCATAATTGTAAGGTAGCCACCGAAATTCGTGTTTGTCTGGCGTTTCATATAAATGTAAACATTGTTTTTCAGCCGTTAGGCTTGTATTTTGTTGTTGTTGGTTCAATTTTTGGTGTGTTTATTTTGTTGCGTTCTTGACCCGTGTCAAGTTAGGATGCGCGGAGCTATGTTCCCAAGTTGATGAGAGCGGTTTTTGGCCTATTTCTGGCATGCTCTTTTTATTCCGTGTGCTCCTGCACCAGTTAGAATCTCAGGGAGATTCTTCATTCTGTTTATATTATTAGATCTTGCATGTGTCAGTAGTAGTTGTAGTGTATTAATTAAGGGTGGGTCCCATAGCCGTAGTGTGATTTAAAAGATGCACTCCGTAAGCAACATGTCTGTTTCAGTTGTAAACGGACTCGCATCAGTACTCAGTTTCTTATTAACGAACAGTAAACCACACATTATATGACTTCTTGACCAGAGAAAAGTGGACTTGTATCCATATGTTGTGACGAGTGAGTTCTTACCGCTCAAATGCTTATGTTATGATTTTATCAGTTATGTGAAGCTGCATTCACATTGTCTTGTTGACGAGCGAGTTCCTACCGCTCAGTGTTATTATTATTATTTATTAAGGGGTTGAAAGTCAGGGAGGATTTGTTTTTATCTATTATTATTATTATGCACATACTTTTCAGTCATTAAATTTCTTTTATTCTACTTGTTATTCATTTTATTTATAGTATAGCCTCTGTCATGAACCTTTCTATTCATTAGAGCATGTTGTTTTAAGCGAACTTTGCTGTGTAACGCAGTCAGGACTGAACACGACCCCGTAGACGACTCTCGACAAAACCATGCTTTATTGAAGGGTGCAGTACTTACCAAAAATAAAAGGATCTTTTTCTTCCAAAGTTCAGTTCAGAGCTCTACTGTATACGTCCGTTTGCTAAAATGGCAAGTGCATCACTAACGCAATCGTTATCAGTTGGCCTAGCAACAGAAAGAGTTGCATTTTCTCAGCGTTTTGACCTTAAAATGTTGTCTCTCTCACACGTGTTCCCACGCCTCTTCACATTCCTCAATCTGAATGAGATTCGTGTACCTTATGCTAGTTTTATGTTTTTAATAAGGAACCAAAATGGCCGCCTTTTATACATTGGTAGTCCTACTGTCTCAGAACCAACATGGCGGCTGCTTAAACAGCACACCTGCTAGCCACCACGAGGCAAGTAAGCTGATATCACACTTCCTGCTGACGTAGACATTTTTGTCTTATCAGCAGTCTCTCTCACATGTCCTCTGGCTAGGTACAATATTCAGTCTCCAGTGAGCAGGACTGTGTGTGTGTTAGCATTGAAAACATGTGTGTCTTATTATTATTATTATTATTATTATTATTATTATTATTATTATTATTATTATACATTTTACTGTAATAATAATAATAATAATAATTACTGCCAAGCGGCCATCCTCAATACATGATCATGTTAACCACATACTTTCACCCTAAATCACACGACCTTACCCTGATCAATATTTAGTTTATAACATTTCAGGCCAATGACCTTCACGTTTTGGCTCTTTGCGTACATGCACATGACTTGGTCGAGCAAATGTTATAGGTTTCCATATTCTAAAACTATTTACTGTGCCAGACAGCAGTCTCGCTTATCACCGTTTAATAGCATGTTAAAGATCCCCTTCAGGGTTAAAAAATCCTGGCACATGTACGTAACACATTTTCAAATATTCGCCTCTATCCGTCATAGGAAATATCACCATATCAACCGTCATAAACTGCCCCGCCATCCCACCAAAATAGCAATTCAATTCTTTCGGGCACGGTCACCGAGATCGTTATAAGGGATTTTCAAAATATTCGCCTTCATTCATCTGTCATAGGAAAAAATATCGAAAAGCGACCCCTCGTTTTGCCATACATCGCCCCGTCGAAGTAGCCATTTCCAGGATTCGCCATGCTCAGTCATAGCCTCGTTGTAACATGTGTCAAGCGCTACCGGCTCCGTCTACAAACACTCTTTTATTAAAAAAAAAATTAAGATGCATAGTTTTTTTTGTCCTAGAGACTTGACATTTATTTTCATGGTAGAGGGGGTAGGGACCTTTAATTTATGTCAAACAAACTTATTTGTAAACTTGTTAGTTTCCAAAATAGTAAAAATTCAAAATTTCAGTGTTTTCAAAAAATCTCAAAAATAAAAATAAAAAGTATTATTATAAAAAATAACGGTCATAGAGACCATTTGTTTGAACTATTAAACAACGTTCTATCAAGTTCCGTTTTCAAACTATAGTCTACTTTTAAAATCAAAAATTTTCTAAAAAAATTTTTAAAAAAATATAATACATGGTCTCGAGCAAAGCGCCCGTCAGCTCGAGTCCAACAACACCTCATTCGTTAAAATCCGACCATCCATTCGCCAATTATCGCCAATGTTTGTGAAAAAGTAGGCTATGATTTTCCCCCCCTCCTAGACCCTTGAAACTTGCTGCCCACCTAGAGGGCATACCCACCTTTCATTAAGGTCAAACAAACTTTTTTTTCCAACATTCACCGTTTCCAAAATAGCGCCAATCCAAAAATCAAAAATTTTCAAAAAATTAAAAAAAACAACAACACTCATTCTTAGCCTAGAGGACGTCACCCCGTTCCTAAGGAACACATCGTTCTAGCCTTACAAGTTCATTAAATATCACCAAGAGGTCAAAAACGTACGTTTACCTCAAATTGCGTTCCGAAATTCCACCCATTTTAAAAAATAACCTCACCATCAAATAGAGCGGAAAAAATACCATCTAAACGACCCCTCACTCGACCCTACTCCTCCCCCACCACCTAAACTTTTTCCAACATGGCCATACGTATTCAAGCACACACGCGATTATGGGTAACACATACAACACCCCACTACTGCACAGTTTTTATCCTAGAGACTTGAAAGTTATTTTGGGGGTAGAGGGCGGAGGGTCCTTTCATTTATGTCAAACAAACTTTTTTGTAAAAGTCCTAGTTTCCAAAATATAGGAATTTCAAAATTGGACTGTTTTCAAAAAAACATAACAAATAAAAAAGATTTATTATAAAAAATAAAGTACGTAGAGACCGTTCGTTTGAGCCATGGCACAACATTCTATCATTTTTGGTTTTCAAACTATCGCCTACTTTTGAAAACAAAAATTTTCAAAAATATAACGTGTGGTCCATAGGAAAGAGGACGTCAGCTCGAGTCCAACGACACCTCATTTGTCAAAATCGGACCATGCGTTCGAGAGATATTAATTATTTTAACATGTACAGTCGGGTACAAATAAAATGGGTAAAGCAGAACCGGCCTTAAAAAAAATGATATATTTATATGTACCATGTTCCATCTCTCAGACATGAATTAAATTTATTGACAGAGCCGGGAATCGAACCTGTACATCAGGGGGCAACAGACAAGGAAGCTAGTCGCTATATCACAAGGTGGCCTTCCACATTTTGTGATAGTGGCACTAGATGTCATGGACTTGTCGGTTCCATGCCCCGCCATCTTTTCTCACAGATATTAGCCTGGTACTCATTTCTGTCGTAAGTTGAGTGAATCACGTTGCCATTCATGCTTCTTGAAGTGGTAGTTTTGTGTGTAAATTCCATTATATGGATGGAATTTGAACCAATACCCTAAGAAGTGCCTCTATTTACTAAGTTACGGAGCCCCTTATGATCTACCCAAAAACTATCTAAAACAAGAGGCAATGGTATACGAGGGAGCTCTAGAGAATCAGCGACCACCAAGTGCATCATAAAGGCTTAGTGTTACATAGGATTTTTCGTTTCTGAAAAAATAGGCTTATGAAATCACCTTTTCTCCGTGTGTGTGTGTGTGTCCGTATGCGTGTCTCTGTGTGTGGCTCCCCCACTAATAAACTCTAAACGGCTGAAGCGAATTCAATGAAACTCGGCAAGTGCATATTACTGTCTTGTCCGACCTCGACCAAACCTTTTAAAATTTAATACGTTTCACCAATCACACATGGCGGCCGCGCGAAATATTTCACTGGCATTCTATATCTTCGCAACAGTAGCAAATATCACCATGAAATTTTGTTCGGTAATAAAAAGTGCTACTAGAGGTTCATGTAAGTTATGTGACTTTCATAAACCTGTTGAATATAGAACGAACATGGCGGCCATGCGAATTTGAAATATTTAAATATATTTTTTCGCGATTTAACCGTCAGAACGCAGTGAAACTTGGCACAGAAATTGATTATACACATTGCAATGCACTGACATCTAATGTAGTTAAATTATTTACATAATCTCAAGATGGCGGTTGTGGCAAAATTTTAAAATTAAGTTTTTATTTCTTGTGTCCTAAAAATGCGATCAAAGCTAACATTTGATTAATGAACATATGCAATAATCTTCATCTAATATTACATAACTCTATGGCCTACACATATAACAATCCAAATATCTGAAATATTTAGACGGTTCTCAATATTTACGAATCTATTACAGCAATTAAACTGAATTTTTTTTCTGTTGATTAAGTCTATTAACATAAGTTCACCTATGGATCATTCAATATCCTGGTGAGCACAAAAGCAACATGGCGGCGACGTGAGTTTTAAATATTTAAATGGATTTTTCTCGCGACTTTTCATACGAGCGCTGTGAAACTAGGCACGGTACACCTTCATACAAGCCTTAATATACTGATGTCAAATTTAATGGAATTTAATGATAACTTAAAATTGGCGGCAGTATATCTTTTTTAAATCTCGTTCTCATTTTCCATGTCCTAAATAAGGCCAGTAGGATATATTAAAATGGGCTTTTTAGTTCTTCAAGGAACTACTTGTTATAAATTTGGGGCGTAGGTCACCGTGGTCATCAGCTCCATTTCTTGATCTTGTGTACAATTTGATGAGAACGTGCTTCTTTGATATGTGTATACTGCAGTTTGTGGGGTTACGATTCGGAAGGAAGCAACAGTGGCGTGTAGAATAGTGCCATCCTAGTATTTTCATAGATCAGACATTGGAGAGCACGAATATTTCCTATTTGGATAGTTGACGAGGAACTCCAACCCACTCCAACTCAGATATCATTTTAAGGCTGAGTTTACCTTACTCCAGAGTACAATTTCTAGGCAGAACCTGGAATCAAACCCAGGACATAGGGGACTTCTCAAGTGTAGAACTCAGTGCTTATTTAAATGAACATTAAGGACGCAGACCTATGAGCCATGTGATTACCATTAACTGGTTCTAGGAAGCGAGCTATGTGGTGCCAAATGAGGTTGTCTTCCCAGAAACGGTAGGTTTCCTGTCAGTCATACTGTACATGGTTATTGACCGCCCCTTGTTCCAGGTATTCATTTGCGTACTGCCAACTCCCAAGGAAGCAATGAGTGATGTTAGGTGAAAATGATGAGCTTAAAGTTGACAGTCCAAAGATCATGTGTTCACTTAGTAGCGTAGGGGCTAAAATTCTTACCTGTCACCGCAGGGGTCCGGTTTGATTCCCAGTTTTACCAAAAAATGAAATTGTGGTCTGAGGGCTAGAATGGGGTTCACTAACCACGCGAGGTAGAACAGAAAATGTTCTCCGTGGTTTCTCACGTCTACTCCAGGTGAATGCATGAATGGTACATAATTGTGGCCATGACCACCTCCTACCCAAATGTTATGCCCTGTTACAACTACACATACCAGTACAAGTATCATAATAACACCCAAATACACGTGGATACAAGACCACGATATCGCAAAGCCTCTAAACCAGGCTTTCTCAACTTTGTGCTCTTTAAATGAAATTTGTTGCTCTCGTACTACGAGCGACAAAGTGCTCTGTTGCACGAACTGGAATAATAATAGCGTTTTTATTACAAATTTTGAGTCAGATATGATATCATATTGAGAAACAGTATTATATTCGACAGTAAACATAATTGGACATCCCTGTTTTATGAGCAACACAAAATATGCTGATTCTACTCGACTGTCTACACGAAAACGTATCGTATGGCAATGAGTCATGCAAGCAGTTGCAGCATGCCTGGTGAGCGGTGAAACACTACCTATTTCAGCCCTTCTGAGGCAGAGATACGAAAAGGAAAGAGAGGTGCTTGCTTGTTGAATAGTTATTATTATTATTATTATTATTATTATTATTATTATTATATTCGATTTACAGGTGCTCAGGTACTTGTTATGGCATGAGGATGGTGGTCACAGCCAAATCAAGTTTGAGAACGCCTGATGTAGATGAATCAACTACAACTGATTGTTGTAACATCTCCTCTTATTCACTCTCCCAATCCGCCACTCAACGCACTCCTCGTGACTGAAGTTGTAGTGATACAGTGCCATCCGGCTACTACGATCAGGGATGATAGGTATCACTTGAGTGGCATTCAGTGACCTATTGAAACCGTAGGCCTATGGCTCATGATTGGTGGTATCTTTATTCGTTCTCCAGTTGGTATTACACCAAATCGGCCAGGATGAGCCGTCAGAGCTTTCATCTCGCTTGTATCACGATTTTGACTACGGCAGTGGATATTTGCACATTACTTTGTGTCCAAAAGTATAATTTCCTATTATGAATGTTACGCCACTGGAATTGGCAAAATGATGCTCTTATAATAGGTCTAATATGAGATTTTTCCATAGTCCTGGAAACTCTTTTGGTCTGCGTGAACAACGCACGTAAATTTGTGTATCTGCAGAGAAACGTGTGAAAATCTATTCTAATATAATAAAGCTGAAGAGTTTGTGTGTTTGCGTGTTTAAACGTGCTAATCTCTGGAACTACCAGTCGGATTCGAAAAATTCTTTTTGTACATGATAACCAGATTCTAGAGGAAGTAGGATTAGGCTACACCTCCCCTGCATGCAGGCCCTTTGGCACAAATCTACACCATTTCACCGACCTGAACCAAAATTTGTATACTTACCCTTTGGAACCCTGCGAGTAACACTGTTAACATGAAATTTCGGACAGGCCACTCCATTCCCTGCATTTAGGCCCTTTGGCACAAATCTACACCGTATCTCCGATCTGAACCAAAATTTGTATACTTACACTTTGGAACCCTGCGAGTAACACTGTCTGCATGAAATTTCGGACAGACCACTCCATTCCCCGCATTTAGGCCCTTTGGCACAAATCTACACCTTTTAACCGATCTGAAACAATATGTATATACTTACCCTTTGGATCCCTGCGAGTAACACTGTTTACATGAATTTTTGGACAGACCACTCCATTCCCTGCATTTAGGCCCTTTGGCATAAATCCACACCGTTTAACCGATCACAACTAACATTTGTATATTTACCCTTTGGAACCCCGCGAGTAACACTGTAGGATAAAATTTCGGACAGAGCGCTCCATTTCCTGCATATAGGCTCTTTGGCACAAATCTACACCTTTTCACTGATCTGAACCAAATTTTACATACGTACCCTTTGGAACCTGACAAGTAACACTGTCTTCTTGAAATTTCGGACAGATCACTCCATTCCCTGCATTTAGGTCCTTTGGCACAAATCTACACCGTTTTACCGATCTGAACCACATTTTGTACACTTACCCTTTGGAACCCTGCGGGTGACACTGTCCATTTTAATTTTCGGACAGACCACTCCATTCCCTGCATTTAGGCTCTTTATCACAAATCTACACCGTTTCTCCTAATTGCACCAAATTTTACATAAACTTTGAAACCCTGCTGGTAATACTGTCCACTTGGTATTTTGGACAACGCTCTCCATTCCCTATATTTAGAATAACAGAAAAAATGAACTTGAAAACCACGTATTAAAGCCCTAGAACCATTCATGTCCGTAGTAGAGTAACTGTAAGAGTATTTTAATGAGTCTATTTTTGACTGGCAATTCGGGCTGCATCATGTCGCCCCTACCAGTGTTCTGGTGCAGAATTGCGAGCTGTTTATAAATTGCAGTCACGGGGAGTAATTAGTGCAAAGAGATGTCTTAGGCCCCTGAAAACAGTTATCATCATGGCAATAGTATAAGGGCGATGGTGTTGGTGCAGTGTACGGAGGTTATCAGCTGCAACAAGCGTTGGTGCTTTCCGATCCTTATCCTTGAGCGCTCCAGTTCTGTAGTAGTATTCATTATCATCCATCAAACAAATAAATACACCGGGCGAAGCCGGGCACTACTGCTAGTTAGTTATTTGTGCTTCAAGGAAATTATAAGAAGCTAGCGTGAGTGTTATACACGCTGTAGCATTTTGTCATGTGAACTGGGCAATATGTTATAATAATGATAATAATAATAATAATAATAATAATAATTGGGCCCATGCGAGGAACCACGCATGTGTATAAACCACCCTCCCAACTTAACTGTTATGCGAACTGGTCGCACCACAGTTTTGGCCGGGGCTATCCTCTTGTTTATTTGTTTAAACGCACATTATAAACAGATAAATACCGGGCGAGTTAGCCGTGGTCGTTACGGCATGACTGCAGGCAGTCGCTCATATCCGGGAGGCGAGGAGGTTCGAATCCCCCCGCCGGCAACCTTGAAGATGGTCTTCTGTGGTTTCACATCTTCCTTCCTGGCAAATGCCGGGGTTGGTCCCTCACTATAGGCCAAAGCCGCTACCTTCCAACTCCTCGTCCTTACATGCAAACGTTTCTCCCCAGATAACACTCCACACGCGACGGTACTTGTAGCTCACCCAATGAGTGTCCGCCTCGAAGCAGCTACAAAACTGGCGAGCCGAACATGTCCTCAGACACTCCCGGCACTAAACGCCATACGCTAAAAAAAAAACAAAAAAAAAAAACCAGATAGGCCTAAATATATTTCCGTTGACTTTTCAAGAAATGCAAGAATTTTCCTGTACTATTGACACAATTTGGAACATTTTGGTACAAACTGCACCTTCTAACTCCCTCTGGTTTATGAGATTGGTTTTGTGAAACGTACACCTTAGCGTTTCATTCTGTGTATGTGATAAGAATAATAAAAAATAATAATAAATAAAAAATACGAACCTTACAGTAGTCGCATATGATGTGTAACATCTGACATAGAAGAAACCTCACGTGAAATTGGCACAAATATTAATCTATTGTAAAAGGGAGTGTTTTACAGGTATTGTAATTTATAATATGGAACTCATTTTATTAGATGATTTGTAGCTTCCACCAGCACTAGCCTAAATGAAGAATACGATATGGATCAACTAGATTAATTGACGCGACACCGCTCATAACCTTAAATTCCTTATAAACGGGTCCTCTTCATTCACAGACCAACACGTAATTTCATATGGATTCTGTTAAAATGAGTCATATTGATATGATAAATATCGTTTAAAAATGATAATCTGGTAGCAAAGTATCTACCCCGTCTGGGATTCGAACCCAAGATCTCTAGATTCACAGTCATAAGCACTAACCCCACGGCTATTTCGACTACGCAAATTTTTTGCATCAGATGGTGACTAATTTCTACGTTCCAATAATACTGCATAACGAAATTAAGTTTCATTTATATTTTGCTTGTTTCGATAATGTTCCTGCGTGAAATTGAGTTTAAAATACCTTATGAATAGGCCCTCTTGGGAGTAAAGAGAATGTATTCAGTAATAGTTCATGAAGGCTTGCTCAATTGTCGTATAACCACAACGATTATATTATATTGATGACTGCATTACCGTTATGTGGATTAATATTTGAATAGCCATTGTGCAGAAACATAATACCGGCAATGCCGACTACTTACAATGTTTGATATTAAGGCATTTTACCATTTAAATACTGATACGAAGACTTCGAACATGTACCATGTCATTTGTTTCAATCACTTGACACCAGATTTCGCATGAGTGTTTTCCGTTCAGTATGTCATATACATTCCACATGGCCGAGAGTACGTCATTGTATCTCGTACCACTGCCAGCTGGGTCTTACCACTGCTCGCTGGATCGATCGATCGAGCGGGCAGTGCATACTTCCGTTTTCCACCACTGCCAGCTAGTACACTTCCGTTCGATCGACCGAGCGGGCAGTGCGTACTTCCGTTTTCCACCACTGCCAGCTAATACACTTCCGTTCGATCGATCGAGCGGGCAGTGCATACTTCCGTTCGATCCACCACTGCCAGCTCGATCGTTCCGATCCACTTCCGCCCCCAATTTTCAAAATCACTCCCACAAAACTATTGTATCTCGTACCACTGCCAGCTGGGTCTTACCACTGCTCGCTGGATCGATCGATCGAGCGGGCAGTGCATACTTCCGTTTTCCACCACTGCCAGCTAGTACACTTCCGTTCGATCGACCGAGCGGGCAGTGCGTACTTCCGTTTTCCACCACTGCCAGCTAATACACTTCCGTTCGATCGATCGAGCGGGCAGTGCATACTTCCGTTCGATCCACCACTGCCAGCTCGATCGTTCCGATCCACTTCCGCCCCCAATTTTCAAAATCACTCCCACAAAACTATCCAGCAACCGAGCGGAAAGATGTTACACATAAATAATAATAATAATAATAATAATAATAATAATAATAATAATAATAATTAGCATACCGATGCGATGAATCTCACATACGTATAAACCACCTACCTGGCTCTACTGTTCCGCGGGCTGGACGCGACACAGTTCTGAAGCAGACACCTGATAACATAATTCTGAAGAGAATCATCGCCCCTTACTCCTGGCTGGAGAGTATCGTGCGTATTGTTACACTCAACGGTTTGTGCGAAGTGGATGATGGATACCGTGCTTGATTTTTGTAGACACATGCATTATAACGTGGTTGTGAAATTAAGTCACGAATACATATTTCTCACATCGCGATATTCTCAGCTCAGTGATAGCAATGAGCCACCACCATTTCACCCCTGGCCTTGTCTCGTCACATTGCTCACTGACGGAAGATATGTCTTCCTCTTAACCCCTCACACTTTAATATTATTCACCCTCTGTCTGAAAAGTTCGGTGAATGGGTCTATATCACGAACGGATTGTTTGCTTACCTGAAACAGCCGTTACTATCCTTCGAGGTAATCCCCGTGGATGGTTATGCACTTCTTAGAACGGTTGTACAAGTCCTGGCATAGTCTTCCTGAGGGATAGCCTTCAGTTGGGTCGTCACATTACGTTGGATGTCCGAAATGTCCGAAAACCTCTGGCCCTTCAGGGCTTTTCGGCGACCCTGGACCCCGATACTCCATACTTTGACGCTTGCCTCCGAGGTCATACCACAGGCACCAGGTCTCGTCACCCGTGACGATGGTTTTCAGGACAGTTCCATTCAACGGATCATTCACCTTTCTCACTGCCACCCGTCGAACAGGTGTGCACGTTAGGTTGCATAAATTCACCCTTCTCTCACTGCCACCCGTCTATCAGGTGTGCAAGGCAGGTTGCATAAATTCACGCTTCTCTCCTGCTTTCGATTTAGAGTTTTGACGACCCAAACTGAAGGCTATTCCTAAAGAAGACTATGCCAGGCGTTTCCAGGACTTGTTCAGTCGTTCTCAGAAGTGCATAACCATCCACGGGGATTACTTCGAAGGACAGTAACGGCTGTTTCAGGTAGGCCAACAATCCGTTCGTAATACAGCCCATTCATCGAACTTTTCAGACAGAGGGTGTATACATAATTTGTAGCATAGCTTCACTTTAGAAGTGCCTTCTTCTTACACATGAACTTTCCTGGCATATGCTCCACTACAGTTGTCTCACTTTCCTCGTTAACAACCGGCGACACAAATGTTAGGCAGTAGCACGTGCCGATAATAACGATTGTTCACTATTAACCAATAGCATGCTTGCTCTGTCACTCCAAGTCCAGTTCTGACTGCTAATAGATAGGCTACATGTAAACAATTGACAGCGCCCTTAGACGGTAGAGACTCATCAGACGGGTAATACACGTTATGCCAACATGTGATATTCGCTACTATACACACGTAGGTGGCTGGTCACAGAGGATTGCCGCAGGGGAGCAATCAAATCACGACTAGCACAGAGTTATTGAGCTTCCATTCCTTTTAAACATCAGTAACGCTCCAAATATCAGGTGATGATGACTTGCTGTATTGCACAAAGCAAAGAGTACACAAGTTTTGAAGCAAAAGAGCGATCATTAAATACACCTTGAAGCTGTCAGGTCAGCACAAATCAATGTATCGAGCTACACATTGGCACACTGAAAATTAATTATTCCTTGTGCTTGTTAGAGCATAGCCTATTGGTGTTGCTGCTGCTGATAGTTATTGCCTAAGGGGACTAACAGCAAAGTTTCCCTTCTCAATTAGATTTCGCAAAGGGTCACATAGAGTTCTGAAAAGCCAAACGCATCCGGCTCCGTTGCTAATTGCTTACGAGGGGAGGATACGATGCATGGGTCACCGATTCGAACCATCTTTAGTACACGTTTAGGGCATGGCCTGGCGTATACCAGGCGCAAGTAGTAAGGGGCGCATCTCAGCCGTTTCCGAGAAATTAACTTTTCGCAATTGCCGTGCGGCGTCCATGTGCGTTGTACGCTACCGATAATCCAACGAGCGAGTGGTGCAGCGTTAAGAGCCCTGCTTCGTAAGCGCGGGATCGCTGGATCGAATCCCACCGGTAGCCGTTGTAGTGTGTTGTGTTATTTTTCTTTGTTTTTTTTTCTTTTTGTAACTATTGGCAATTTCCAACCAATACGCATAGCATGAGTCACTGCTGGCGGGGTACGGGGTGGTCTGATGGTTCACAGACGTGCAATGTTCGTAACAGACTGGGCCTTCAATGTATAAATGTATACCGGTACATATAATAGAATACACCCGACCGTGTATAATAGCAATGTATTTGCAATACTGTACATTATGTAATGTCACAAACGATGATTTCAGAATCCCTTTTCCCGCTCACGTAACACGTTATTACAATTCACTGCAAATTAAACATTATTCACGACACCTGCATTAGTACGAATTGCCAATGTTAAAAAAAAAAAAAAAAAAAAACACACAACATACTGCAAAAAATCACCGGTGGGATTCGATCCACCGAACCCGCGCTTACGAAGCAGTGCTCTTACCGATGCACCACGACCACGCGCTAATTGATTTCTTGGTAGCATACAACGCACATAGACACCGCACTGCAACTGCAATTAATTAATTTGTCGGAAACGGCTGAGAAGCGAACCTTACTGCTTACCTAGTATACGCCTGGTCATGCCCTACACGTGTACTAAAGATGGTTCGAATTTGTGACCCATGCATCGTATCCTCCCCTTGTTAGCATGCTAGGTTTTGGCCCGATGGATCCTGGGTTCTTCGCCTCCGTAGCGTAGCGGTCAGCATGGTTAGCTGCCGCCCCGGAGGTCCTGGGTTCGATTCCCGGCTCTGCCACGAAATTTGAAAAGTGGTATGAGGACTGGAACGGGGTCTACTCAGCCTCGGGTGGCCCAAATGAGTAGAGGGGGTTTGATTCCCCCTCAGCCATCCTCGAAGTGGTTATCCGTGGTTTCCCACTTCGTCTTCGGGCAAATGCCGGGATGGTACCTTCTTCAAGGCCACGGCCGCCTCCTTCCCTCTTCCTTGCCTATCCATCCTGACCTTCCATTACCTTCCCTCATGCGGCCCCTGTTCGCTTTGCAGGTGAGGCCGCCTGGGCGAGGTGCCAATCACACCTCACCAGTTGTATCCCCTCCGATTAGATGTTCCCAGCTCTAGGACACTGCCCGTAGAGGCGGTAGTGGTGAGTTCCCTCGCTGAGTCCGTGGGTTCCACCAACCTGGAGGGTAAACAACTAAGAAGAAGAAGAAGAAGGATCCTGGGTTCAATTCCCGGCCGGGCCACGGGGATTTTAATTTCATGTGGTTAATTCCCTTGGCTCGGGGACAGTGTGTTTGTGACGTCTTAATGGAAAAAATACTGGAAGTAAAAGTAAAACAAAAAACGGTAAAATAAAAGTAAAAAACAAAAACACGAATTACCATAAGAAAACTGAGATTTTTACAGCAGATGGAAATGAGTGTTGCCTATAATACACTGCCGGAAAAGAAAATTAGGTCCCCTGAAAAGACAACGTCGATTTTGATCCGTTGACGGTAGATGTCACCTTGAGGATAGTAGATGTACTGATAAGGGTTTCAACGTCGTCCGCCAACAGATAGCGTAGTGGCATAGCTACCGGAGCGCCATCTGTGTCTACCATTTAATAGGGAAAGCTCACAACCATACGGCTCATTGTGGTGCATACGTGTGAAGCAAGCAGGTACAATGCCACGGAGACGCACTCGTGCTTCCTTCAAACAACTGAGGGAGTTTGAAAGGGGTCAAATTGTGGCCTTCCGAGTGGCGGGATTGTCCTTTCGGAGAATAGCCACACAAGTTAGACGTGCTTTGTCCGCTCAGCAACGAAACTGGTATCAGTGGTAACGTGAACATTTTCACACCAGTTAATTGCCTCCATAAATATACAAAATTTCAGTTTCATTGCTGTATTAGATTCTTAGATATTGAGAATCGTCTAAATATTTTGGATGGTCGCCATGTTGGATGTTTATTTATGTAGCCCATAGAGTTATGCATTATAACATGAAGATTATTGCGTAGGTGTATTATTCAAACTTCAATCGCATGAATAGGACACAAGAAAATAAACGAGATATTAAAATTTCGCACAATTGCTATCTTGTGGTTATGAGAACAATGGAAATAAATTAGATGTCAGTGGATAAAATTTGTATAAGCATATGCCAATTTCCACTGCGCTTGGATGGTTAAATCGCGAGAAACGTCTATTTAAATATTCAAATTTCGCGTCGGCGCGAAATAAGGGGTGTTCAAATAGCAGACGATTCATTCGGTCAGATGTACATTCGGGGTTTGACCAACTCTGCTCTCTACAAGAGAGAATTTCGTTTCAAGAGAGTGGTGGCTTCGATAATAACTAAATTAGGTGAATTGGCCCTTCCCACTTCGTAAGAAGTTTCTTTAATGTCAAATAAGAAATGAAAATCCACAGCCTGCTTCCAGTCTCCGACCGGGTCAGGAATGGAATGAATGAAGCCCCCATCTAGCGGCGAGGATATGAACTGTGCCGGCTGCCAAGGCCTGACGCACTCCTCTGGGGCAATGATTAAATGAATGACAGATGAAATGATAGTGGAGAGTGTTGCTGGAATGAAATGTTGACAGGGAAAACCGGAGTACCCGGAGAAAAACCTGTCTGCCTCCGTTTTGTCCAGCACAGATCTCACATGGAGTGACCGGGATTTGAACCACGGACCCAGCGGTGAGAGGCCGGCGTGCTGCCGCCTAAGCCACGGAGGCTTCAATGTCAAATAAGAAAGGTTGTTATTTAATTTTAGGGGATTGGGACATATAGGTGACTAGTTTCGTAACCTTGGGTGTGTGTAGGAATTCTCTGAGAAACTGTACAGGTTACGCCACAGCGTTTGGCTGGTCAGCCTCGGTTGCGCACTCACACAGAGGACAGTCGGCGCGAGCCTCATGCATGCACAAATAATACGTGAGTTGCTTCCTGGGCAACTGAAAAATCACGTATCAATTACACATGCCTGAGGCTCGCCGACTCTCCTCTGTACGAGTGCGCAACTGGGGCTGACCGGCCAAAATCTGTGGCGTTAACTGTAATTCTGTGGTGACTAGTAGTGTGTGTGTGGGACAGGGAAGGGGTGGTTTAAGCTATCCTAAAGGACGTGATCCGTTATTTATTATAATTTAATGGTATAATGTTATACAGTATGAGTGGCTTAAAAGAGCTGAGCCGTCTCTGTCACATGACAAGATGGCAGCGGACCTCTTGTGCTTGTCCTATATTTCACTAGTTTTAGTATGTTGTAAGTGATATAGCCTACTGATACAAATAATATAAACTTTGTATGAAATTATTTATAATGAAGATGTACTGCAGTGAAGAAATCGTTTATTTCAAAACACTATTTGCTAACACGTTGTATCTAAGTCAGTTAATAACACCGCGGTGTTAAGGACAGGCCGGACGTTTGTTTTAGACGATTGCCCTTGGCCTTGAAGCCTGCGGGCGAGCCTGCACACAGTCACTCTCTCATCCTATCGCTTCAAACTTGTCACCACCGATCTGATGTAATGGAATTTCAGACTTGAGCACGCGGTGACACCGTCCCGCTGACAGTACAGTTCACATCGAAGTATTGTGTGACACGGAAGTACACGTTACGTAGTTACGAACAGAACGCCATTATATTTGCCAATGACTGTACTTCAGCATAGTGTGAGACAGTTTTGTCAATCATCGGACCGCTTGGGGCAGCTGATAATAACACAGGTACTGCAGTAACTCGCCTCCAGGCCTCCATTAAGATCTTTCACTCGTCTAAAACAAACGTCCGGCCTTTTTTTTATGGTTGGGTCTGGGCTGGCGCGTTAGCTTCTCACGCGGTTGACTGGGATCGAATACTAATTGAGTTAACTTTTTTTTTACTTGAATTCTTTTACAAATGATGTGCACGAACTCTTTACACTGATACTAAATAAAATGCAATTTAGCTGAAAGGGGAGCCCCCGAGACTTGAAATAAGGATTATCGCAACATTTGCCTGGTGGGAATATGGAAAATCTCGCGCAAAATCCATATTCTGGTTAGCCAATGTTAGCACTGGGATTCGAAACTGTGATCTCCGGACTTGTTGCAGCTGTCCTGGAATATGAAGATATTGATGAATTGGCGTCCCGGTGAAGAGCGATCTTGCTAAGATTGAATGAATGCAATATTCCCGATGGCATAGTTCCCTGGTATTTGCCCATCACTCTTATGTGACTATGAAAGTCGGACGTCCTCATGCAGTCTTGGAATACGATGGCGTGCGGGCGTGTGGTCGCGTGGGCAGCCAAAATCAGGCGTGGAGGGGGAAAGTGACGTATGTGGTGATTCAGAGCACACCCGGCAGCTAATCTTAGCGTCGCGTCGTGCGGTGGGTCAAGGTTAGCGGATAGCCTGCGGGGCAGAGTTGAAGCGGCCCCGCGCACCGCCCTCCACCTGGAAAAGTAGCGTAGCACTCTTCAATTGCCACTGTTTGCCTTGAAGGTGACACGAGGCGCTCTGTAACGCAGTAGCAAATGCAGGCTGGTTGGATTCTCAAAATGTACCGCTGTAGATAGTGGCGGGAAAATTCCCGAAAACTTTGCTTCGGGAATATTTTAGGTGTGGTAATGAACGATGTTCGCTTAGTTGATTATTAATCAATTAATCGAAAGGACTAATCGACTGCCCGTTCAATCGATAAATCGGCCAACCGAAGAATCGATTAATTGATTAGTAGACACGAGATAATAAATGTTTACATGAGACGTCGTCGCTTACGTTGAGATACGCTTATTTTCCTAATGATGTATAGAAATATACCGGGTGTCTTTTATGTACCATTGGAGAATGGTAGGTCATGTAGGGGACGGGTATAGAAGTAATTTGAGATAGGGAACTTGGGGTCGTAGCGGCCTCCTTAACCCCTAAAACAAGGGTTGATTCAGGCCCTCCACCCTGTCAGTTGGGCAACAGACCCAAGCCTCTATTACCTTTCTCAATCCTTTAACTCTTGGCAAGATTCATTTCACTATGTGGCCCTGGCGTAATGGATAGCGTGGCGGTGCGAAAGGCCGGTAGTCCCGGGTTCGATTCCGGGCTTGGGAAAATCCTTTTTTTTTAATGTTATTTGTCGTATTTGCAGTCTCTTCTCTGACGTAGCACCAGACTGTATCATGTGACTACAATACCACAAATAACATTAAAAGAAAGATTTTGCCAAAGCCCAGAATCGAACCCGGGATTATTGGCCTTTCGCACCGCAACGCTATCCATTACGCCAGCGCCACATGGTGAAATGAATCTTGCCAGGAGTTAAAGGATTGAAGAAGGTAATAGTCTAATAGAGGCCTGGGTCGGTTGCCCAACTGACAGGGTGGAGGGCCTAAATCAACCCTTATTTTAGGGGTTAAGGAGGCCGCTACGACCCCAAGTTCCTTATCTCAAA
The DNA here is from genome assembly GCA_946902985.2 of Meconema thalassinum. Classification (NCBI taxonomy): domain Eukaryota; kingdom Metazoa; phylum Arthropoda; class Insecta; order Orthoptera; family Tettigoniidae; genus Meconema; species Meconema thalassinum. The sequence continues at coordinate 1,330,760,274 of OX336389.2, forward strand.
TTACTTCTATACCCGTCCCCTACACGACCTATCATTCTCCAAAGGTACATAAAAGACACCCTGTATAAAAGTTGTTGTAGTTGTTTGAGTCTTCAGGCTTTTGACTGGTTTGATGCAGCTCTCCATACCTCCCTGTCCTGAGCTAATCGTTTCATCTATACATAGCTACCACACCCTACATCCGAGGCAATCTGTTTTACATATCCGAACCTTGGTCTATCCCCAGAGTTCTTGTCCTCGACCCTTCCTTCCATAACTAAGCTTGCTATTCCTGGGTGTCTTAGTATGTATCCTACCAAGCTACCTCTTCTCTTCATTACCAGTCGCCAGAAATATCTCTCCTATCCCACTCGTCTTAATACCTCTTCGTTTGTAACCCTATCTACCCATCTGATCTTCATCATTCTCCTGTAACACCTCATTTCAAACGCTTCAATTCTCCTCTTTTCTGCTGCACCAATAGTCCAAGTTTCACTTTCATAGAAGTTACTTTTTGTCTAAATATAAAGTCGCCTCCGTAGCGTAGCGGTCAGCATGGTTAGCTGCCGTCCCGGAGGTCCTGGGTTCGATTCCCGGCTCTGCCACGAAATTTGCAAAGTGGTATGAGGACTGGAACGGGGTCTACTCAGCCTCGGGTGGTCGAAATGAGTAGAAGGGGTTCGATTCCCACCTCAACCATCCTCGAAGTGGTTTTCCGAGGTTTCCCACTTCGTCTTCGGGCAAATGCCGGGATGGTACCTACTGTAAGGCCACGGCCGCATCCTTCCCTCTTCCTGGCCTATCCATCCCAATCTTCCATCTCTTCCCATTCCTCATGAGGCCCCTGTTCGCTTTGCAGGTGAGGCCGCCTGGACGAAGTGCTGATCACACCTCCCCAGTTGTATCCCTCCCGACCAGATGTTCCAGGCTCCAGGACACTGCCCATAGAGGCGGTAGTGGTGAGATCCCTCGCTGAGTCCGTGGGAACCACCAACCTAGAGGGTAAATTGACTAAATAAAAAATAAAAATAAAAAACTAAATATAAAAATATTCCTTCTTTGTATTTGTTAACAATAACCAAATAAGAGTCAATGAAAGTGGATGGACAAATATCAATCAAATTGGAAAGAGTTTCGGAAAAGGAAAATGAAGAGTTTTCAGCAAAGATTTTCAGTTTTTCTTCAATGTTTACAATTTAGGACAGAAACAGTTTTGTTTTACTTTGTTTTAGCATAGTTTTCACAAAGCAGGAACATTATTTTAGAATATATGATACAATATATTTTTTAATTAATTAAATGTCTGTTTTGCTTCTCTGAGAGCGTAGTGAAAGGAGAGACGTACATCGATTAATCTATAAGGTGCGTTCAAAAAGTAACGAGCCGGAGGCATAAATACAGAAACCAGTACCTGTATGTTAGAAGCATTGGCCCTTGCTGTTGAGACACTTGTCCCACTGTGACACGAGGCGGTGAATGGCTGTCTCATAAAATTCCCTGGGCTGCGATGTGAACCAGTTCCGCACGTACAGCTGGACGTCGGCGTCCGAGGTGAATCGTTGGCCCCGCAGAGCCCTTTTCAGGGGACCAAACATGGCGTTATCACAGGGAGAGAGGTCTGGACTGTATGGAGGGTGGCCGAGAACCTCCCATTTGAATTTCTGCAGCATTGCAGCGATTGTGTGGGCCGTATGAGGTCGTGCATTGTCGTGGAGCGACCACGGCGGCTATGGCGTTCACTGTCACCCGGCGGTCCTGGGTAATGAGTGCATCAACCAGCTGGACGTTGTCATCGGTAATGCAGGGGGGTGCCACAGACCGGGCATCATCGGCTAACGACACCCGTCCTTCCCTGAAGCGCTTGTGCCACCCCTTGACCCTTGCAAGGGACAAGCAGTGTTCGCCGTACACTTGTGACATTCGGCGATGAATGTCCATTCCCCCTACTCCTTCCGCTGTCAGAAACCGAACAACACTTCTTTGCTCTTCGGTTGACGCCTCCATGTCACTGTTTGCAATGCGACTGGCAACGTTGGACGATTGATGCATGCTGCTGCTCGCTTTGTATCCTCACGTGACGTGCACGCGTGCCCTCTAGCGACGGGCTGTGACCTTCCACGCTCTGGTCAGTACCACACCTCGTTACACACGCCACTATTAGCCGAAGTAGTCACCGGTTTGCGCATTCCAGCCTCCGGCTCGTTACTTTTTGAACGCACCGTATACAAAGCAATTAATCAATTAATCGATTAATCGAATAAACAACTGATCGATTTAACTTTATTTGTAGACATTAATCGATATTTCTGCTTCGATTATTCAACTACTGTAATTAATCGATGAAGAGTACCAAGATTCACGGACTAGTGTATCCGGGCATGTGTGGAAGTTGTCCAATAGCCTTTGTTACGGTGGTATCTATGTGAATGCGCGTTCTCGTAACTGGGGTTAGGACTAAGACAGGGCCTATGTTTGGTAACACCCTGGACCCAGCATTAACCTGAAATCGAAGTAGGAAAACCGGACAAACCATTCCTGGGATTGCTGAGGCAGCAATCGAACAATCACCTTCTCATTATTCCTCGCGAACCTGAGTGAATATTCTATATCCCGAAAAGGATAAAAGCCGGCCCAATGGTGTTGGGGTAGCGTGCCTGCCTCTCATTCGTACGCCACGAGTTCGATTCCCACCTCTGTCAGGGATTTTAGAAACTGACGTAAGAGCTGGAACGGGATGCGCTCAGTCTTGTGAGGCCAATTGAATAGCTGTCTGAAAGTGAGGCAGCGCACCGGTCAGGAATCCAAGATTAACGGCTGAGGAGACCCAATGCGCTGGCCACGAGTCACTCCGTAATCTGTAGTCTAGATGGCTTGGGAGCGGTAGCTTGTTAGACCAAAGCTCTTTAAGAGCTGCAATGCCACGTGGTTAGTTTGTTTTTACATGGGGAATAAATATATCTACAGAGTCAGAGTTCAAACTCATGACCTTTAGCGGATACCATACTTGGCTGTCACCTCTGAGGTCCGGGTACGATCCCCGGCTCTGAAAATAATCTTAATTCTGCTCTGAGGGCTGGAAGGGGGTACATTCAGTCTCGATAGGGAAAACATTCCCTCATCGGCCATCCTGGATGTGGTTTTCGTGGTTTCTCACTTGTACTCCAGGTAGTCTACATGCTGGGATGGTTCCTAACTTAAGACCACGTCCGTCTCCTTCCCAATCCTAACCTGACTTAGCCTACACATATAGGCTTCTCACTAGGCCTACTAGCTCGAGTGATCAGACAAATTAAAAGCACACACCCACGTCCTTGGGGCTAAAGGAATACGATGTCCAAGCACTTCAAATGATGATGATGATAATTGTTTTTTAAGGGGCCTAACATCGAGGTTATCGGCCCCTGCACCTCAAATGAAACACTAACAATAAACTAACTCATGACTGTCGTGAATGGAGCTTCAGGACGCATTTCCAGACCGCAAAAGACAGCTAATAATAATAATAATAATAATAATAATAATAATAATAATAATAATAATAATATCGTATGTTCTCGGGTGCCGGGTTCAAGCTTTGTTTATTGCGCCCAGAGGGCAACTTGCATGTCGAATTTCATCGCTCCTTGAAGCGCTATGAAAGTCAAGGAGGTTAGATATCTAAGCTCCTCGACACTACAGTGCTTTCTAGTAGAGTAAAAGGAAGCTTGTAGTTTAACGTGACCGTTAATCTCGCGATCATAAGCCACGGGACCTCCGTTTTACGTGGAATCCGAACCACAGGACATGGCATTTCACATCGAAAATCTCACATGCATTGACCGGGAATCGAACCCGGTCCGCCTTGATGAGAAGCATACAGCTTGACCGCTGCGTCACCACGCCCCTCTAGTAGAGTAATGAGGACCTTTGTGTTGGCGGAATATCCCGAGATTATTTTTGCCATTTTGAACGTGGCCTACTGAATTCAAATGGGTTCTTTAAAATGCCAACATCCTATGACATGCGTATCGTGATTTTTGTCACCTTTCAAAAATCACCTAACATAGCCAGGAGCGGACCTGTAAGCTTGGGGTTGGCAATACGACACGATAACCACTCACCCACCGTGGCAAGCAAAAGACAGCTAAAATTATGAGAGAAGTTCCGAAAATAATTATTGTCGTCATGTTTTCCCAGGGAGCCTTATTTCCAAACCGACATACACCATGGCATCATGAACTATAGGCTACACCTTGCACTATTTATTGACATAGTCGCCACCGACATTGGGACACTTGTCAGTTTGAAGAAACTACTCGCGAAGAAATCGGTTCCCTACCATGCAAGGAATTGTGGCACAGCCTGCTCCACCTCAGCATTGGTGAGAAAGTGACGTCCCGAGAGTGCATTATTATTATTATTATTTATTTACCAAAAATTGTGCCTACAATTTATGGACGGCAGATAGAGATAGGGCAAGCCCCTCATACACAGCAGTGTCTCCATCTCCGTTCATTAAATCTATACAAATATGATATGTTATATTATACAATTTACACCTTTACATTTGCTATATACACATAATCTGCTGTACATGACGTCTATATCATAAATAAAAGGGAAAATACAGGCACGCACGCACACACATACACGCTCACACACGCACACACGCACACATGCATACATACATACATACATACATACATACACGCACGCACGCACACACTCCCGCTCACTCACAAAGTTACATTATACAGCATATAAATTCAATTTACATGGGGTTTTAACCCTTCAGAGCCTCCACTTTGCGGCAAAATTGTCGTGGAGGAAGGTCTTTTATTTCACGAGGCAGGACATCCCAAAGTCGAGCAGAGCGATTGTAGAACCCAGATTGATAATCTGTTGTCCTAGCGAAAGGAGGAAAGAGGGTGACATCCTGTACTCTACGGACTGAGCGATATGACAGCTGAAGGCGGTGAAATGGGTACAGTATAATGGTGTCAGCTAGAGATTTTCGGAGAAAGGTGAGATCTATTTGGCTGCATATGTCATTGATGGATGTTAATGGTTTTGTCAAAACTTTGTTACCCTGTTTGTAAATGAGTCGCTCTGCTCGACGTTGGACTGCACTTAACTTCCTCATGTTTTCCTCGGTAGTGGGATGCCAGGCAGGAAGTCCATACAGAAGACTGGGCCGTATCGTGGAGAGATACACCGCTCGAAATGCACGGCTTCTGAATCCCAGAAGATTACGTCTTGCAAATCCTAGAATTCTAAATGCCTTACACCTAGATTCCTCAACGTGTACATTCCACTTCAAATTGCTGGAAATATGTATTCCCGGCATTCGCAGTGAATTGCACATGGGAAGAACTTTGCCGCTCAGTGAAAGGCTATGTACAATAGGCTGTCTGGCCCTACTTAGCCGAATATATTTACACTTGTTTACATTCAAGGTCATCTTATTTACATCACACCACAGTGCCACACTGTCCAGATCGTCCTGCATGTAGCATGTGATGGACCCGGGCGCGACCAATACGCCGTGTGTCGTCACGTCTGCCACGGTCACGCGCTTGTCCGCTAACGCCATGTCCTGTACTCGAGCAATATTGTTTCCATTCGTGGGTGAGACGGGACGCTCACTTCGATCTTCATCCTCCACACTCTGCCTCCCTTCACTGAACATGTAACACCAGTGACCGTCCATTTGACGAGGCATGACCGCTTCACCATACACGGTCTGTAGGCTTTCATGGATAACTGACACACTGCTGTCGACCAAAGTATTATGTGTACTCGAGTTTGAAGGTTGTTTGTGAAGTAACAAATAGACCTACATAAAATCCAATAACATCATCATTTTCGTCGTTCTATTTTACGTTAGCTCATGTAGGTTTGGAATGTTTAATTTATATTTTAATATTTTTTTTGTCGCAGTTGGAACACAAAAAGTGCACGTTTTTAAGCGTGTTTCAACCATGCGTCACATTTAAGAATTATTATCTCAAAGACCCGTCATCAGATCGAATCCAAATTTTAACACAATATACATTGGAATGTTGTATACCTGGTTTATTAATTTCAAAATGTTGCGTGTCCAAGAAAATAAGTTATCATTTTTGGAAGGTAACTTTTTCTCGGCTCGGGGTGGTTGGAAAATGTAGTTCTTAGTTGCGATGTAATCCTTATACATCAAAACGTTATGCTGTATGACTGTGAAATACGTAAATTAACTCAATTATTTTATATCGGTTTGTATTTGTAGGCGGAAATAACACATCGTTCACCACCTACCCGCTCCGGTAAAGCTGTACAGCGTTGCTGGAGCCCATCACTTCCGAGCGAGGCACGCCATGATGCGTGATGGGCTCTATTTCGACCATTGGAGACCACGTTGTCAGTACACGTCTGTCTGCCATCGTCAGTTGTACTATCGCGTGTATAAATAACGGGCCGCCTTGCCGAGCGGGAGTTGAGTTTTCGAGCTATCAGGTTGCCATCACTTGGGGTGTTCTCGGGAGGGGAATATTCAGAGCGATGGGTGGGCACCTCTCCTTGTAGGCAAGGGGGGAGAGGAGGGGGACAGATCGAGGAGCGCAGCGCCATCTTTCATTTTCTTTAGTTTCGCGCTTGGAAGATTGTTACAGATAACGAGACAGTTTTAATAAATCTAAATTGAAATGCTAAGTAACCCATTAATGGTAAATCTCGATATAAATGCACTGTTGAGTTTTACTGTGTGTGTGAATTCTTTTGAGAATCGAGTTTTCACAGTTAGGGACTAAACGCAGTTTAATAAGAAAAAGAAGAAATCGCAAACGTCCTAAACTAATTATTTTTCTGTTATTCCGACGCCAGCTACATAGAGCCCAACCATCTGCCCCCTCCTTACCAAACGGTCGTTCATATTAAAGGCCACGGACCTCAAAATCGAGTTCGCTGTCGTGTTACTGAGCCACTGTCAGCCTCTTGTGATTAACAGGTGATACCACACTCCCCCCTCCTCTCTCCCATTGCCTACAAGGACAGCTGCCCAACCACGACTCTGAGCATTCCCCTCCTGAGAACACACTAAGTGATGGCAACCTGATGGCTCGAAAACTTAACTCCCGCTCGGCAAGGCGGCCCGTTATTTATGCACGCGATAGTACCTGAATGACATCGGGCACACCGGTATGCTGCTCCTCTCTTCTTCGGCGCTCTGCGCATGCGTCATTCACTCTCCGCTGACGCTCTTTCCGTCACTGAACCAGCCACAGGTGCGGATTTTTAAGGCGTGTACCATCTGGTCGTGCAATAAAATGACGAAACTTACTTTTGGAAAGGGACAGATGAACTCGTAGTTCCGCCCCTTAAAACAACAATAACTAAACTAACTAACTTACTTTCGGAACTTCCCTCGTACAATATGGAATCGTGTAAGAACTACTTTTGAATCGAGGAATGGAGATTTCACAGAATGCGGAACTGAAACACGCGGCTTTACACCTATTTGGGTCGGAGAGGTTGGAGACACTGCGGAGTAGCAATCTTAATGATGCGCGAAGCTCAGTAGGTGCCTATCGACCATTCAACGAGCCAGAACACTCAGCCAATCAATCGCTCCATTTACCCTGCCGCCCATTCCCATGGGTGAGTGCACATTTGGACATGGTGCAATATAATTCATAGATTACTGCTGACAAGGGGAGGCTACGATGCATGGGTCACCGATTTGAACCATCTTTAGTACACTTGTAGGGTATGACTAGGCGTATGCCAGGTGCTAGTAGTAAGGTGCGCTTCTCAGCCGATTCCGAGAAATTAATGATTAATTATTCGTTATTGCTGTACGGCGTTCATATGCGTTGTACGTTAACATAAAAGCAAGCATCGCGCGGTGCAGCGGTAAGAGTCCTGCTTCGTAAGCGCGGGATCACTGGATCGAATCCCACCGGCGAGCCATTATATTCTTTTTTTTTTTTTTTTTTTTGAAACATAGGCAATTCGTACAACTGTACGTGTCGTGAATAATATTCATTTTGCAGTCAATTGTAATAACGTGTTTTGTGAGCGGGAAAAGGGATTCTGAAATCATCGTATGGGGGTGAGCGTTTGTGACATTACATAATGTACAGTCGGGGCGTTCCAAATACATTGGTATTATACACGGTCATGTGTATTCTATTATATGTATACGTTTATACACCGAAGGCCCAGTCTGTTCCGTTCATTGCACGTCCGTGAACCATCAGACCACCCCGTACCCCGCAAGTAGTGTCTCATGCTATGGGTATTGGTTGGAAAGTGTTCGGACCTGACGATGTCACCTGCACACAAACTAACGATAACGGTTGGCAGTTGTACTAACAGCAAACACTTTGAATAAAGGTATTCTTTCATCAATCTCCTGTACGATTTATTCCGAATCCCTTTTCCCGCTCACATAACACGTTATTACAATTGACTGCAAAATGAACATTATTCACGACACCTACAGTTGTACGTAATGCCTATGCTAAAAAAAAAAGGGCTCACCGATGGAATTCGATCCAGTGATCCCGCGCTTACGAAGCAGGGCTATTACCAATGCACCACGCGCTCCTTGGCTTCATGTTAACGTACAACGCACATGAACGCCGTACAGCAATTACGAATAATTAATAATTAATTTCTCTGAATCGGCTGAGAAGCGCACCTTACTACTTGCACCTGGTATACGCCTAGTCATGCCCTACACGTGTACTAAAGATGGTTCGAATCGGTGACCCATGCATCGTATTCTCCCCTTGTGAGAGAGAATGCGTACTACCAGGAGCGTTTTCAATATGAGATTCGCCGCCTCGTTGCGTAGTGGCTAGCATTCTTAGCTCTCACCGCGGAGGCCCATGTTCACTTCCCGGCTCTGCCAAGAAATTGAATTCCAGTCTGAAGGCTGGAACGGGTTGCACTCAGACTCGTGGGGAAAAATTGTGAAGAGGTGGGTTCGATTCTTCCCTGAGCCACCCTGGAACTGGTGTTCCACTTCTACTCCAGGCAAATAACCGGGATGTTACCTAACATAAGGCCACGGCCGCTTCCTACCCAAATCCTCCCTCAATTACAAATACACACACTAGTGCAAATATCACAGTGACACGGGTTATCAGACAAATTCTACACACACACCCAAGTATATGGGGCTACATGACCACGATGTCGCAAAACCAAAAATAAAATCAACAAACAAATATGAAATTCTTTAATTAATTACACAGATAAGTTTTATTTAAAAAGAGTGAGAAAACACAATTTTTCATAACGAAATATTTTATTTTATTTATTTTATTTATTTAGTCAATTTACCCTCTAGGTTGGTGGTTCCCACGGACGCAGCGAGGGATCTCACCACTACCGCCTCTATGGGCAGTGTCCTGGAGCCTGGAACATCTGGTAGGAATGGATACAACTGGGGAGATGTGATCAGCACTTCGCCCAGGCGGCCTCACCTGCAAAGCGAACAGGGGCCTCATGAGGGAGGGGAAGGGATGGAAGATTGGGATGGATAGTCGAGGAAGAAGGAAGGAGGCGGCCGTGGCCTTACAGTAGGTACTGTACCCGATAATCCGGAAAGGATCCTGTTGGAATATCCATTGCCCCCACTGGATTGCCTATTTCTAACTGCACCGGGATATACAACAATAGAAATCGCTTCCAACACGGCCTTTAGAGATTTACAGACAGCAGTTACCAGAATATTGTGGATCAACAACCAACTACACGGGGCACTCACCTTTACTTACTTCGGGGACTGGGTACTCAGCTTCGCCTACACTACATCCACAATACTCTGCTCCTTATATTTAAAATGAATCACTCCAACAACAATGGAAAACAATCTGAACAAATGTATTAACAAAAAGGTAAACTAATCTACTATAAACAAAATAACAATAAACGAATTTAACAATAGACATTAAAATTAAAAACACGCAATCATTCACACCTCCTTTCAATTCTACATCTTACTACAATGCTGTATTAAAAATTATGAGTATAAATCTTGGCTTGTTCTAGGCCTACACTGCATAAAAATAAAAACGTTTAGTGAAGCCTCTTAATGGCATTCCAGACACCTGCTTTCATTCACAAACCTGCGTTGTAGAACGCACGTGCATTAACCTCGTTTCATCAATGAAATATCGGCACCACGCCGAACTCAAAACTGGTTTATACAATAAATACAAGGCTGTGAGTCTACACCTGTTATATTATGTCATCGCTCTCCAATGCTAACAGTGAATCATTCTCGCTAGTCCACAGAGACTGCTTGTGTGTGCATTTATAAAACACGTAAAAATTAACATTTAGATCTTACAAACGTTCACATAACTACTTTGTTTCTTAAACAATCATTCAAAATTTTTTTACATACACTTTCATTCGCACACCGTAATTGTTCTAGACCAATTCGGTTCCACATCTACTCTTAACAATGAATAATCATTCACACCAAAACATCCGCTCATAAACACACACTGTTCCAAAACAATTGATTAATAAATCCTACTAAATTATTTAACTAATTAAATCATTTCCACAAAAATTATTTACATGTAATATGTTTATAATAATATCCATTATCTAGTGTTGCTAACGCGACACTTTCCAGATTCTAACTTCTCGGTTACAATATAATTCTTAACTAAATATATACACTGGTTTTTCACATAACCATCCTTCTCTAACGTTCTGTAGTTTTAATATACTGTATACTGAACCCTTTATCCACAGGCTGTATAAAGGATTCTAATAATTATTCATCATCTTTTGATACATTTCTACACACAGCAGATATGAGAGCCAGACAGTGTTGGGAAATATTGAGAAATCAGTGACCGAGAGGACACAATGGTTTAAGCTCCTGTGGTATTTTAGGAAGCAGCATAAATATTCTTGACACATAGGACAGGTGCAACTTTTAGCGCGGAGACGTCTTGGGCACGCATATTATGGCCTGTTGCTATGAAGGTTGGCGCCAAGAAGAAAATCGAATGCTACGAGGCAATTGGTCAATCTTCATGTTAACCACTCCCTACTGCAGAAATACATGTAAAAGCGCGCAAAGATATACTAGAGTCTGGGCCAATAATATCAAGACGCCTTGTTTTAGCGGCAACTCGGCTTGATAACGCACCCTGGTAAATTAACGCGGGAGTTATCTACAGATTAATTCCACGATCGAATCGAGCCGGCTACAGCATAATCGTAACCTCCACACTGCTACGAACTCAATGATACCGATCGCATGCTAGTCTGATAATATGGAATATTTTCTCATAAATCCCCTTCCACACCTACCCTAGTCAGTTTCATTTTTAAGGATCCAAAATGCTTCGAGAGAACACTTATTTTCGTGCGTCTGAGGACGTAACGTTCACTCACTTATTTTCGTGCGTCTGAGGACGTAACGTTCAATCACTTATTTTTGTGCGTCTGAGGAAGTAAGGTTCACACTCTTTAATTCGTGCGTCTGATAACGTGACGTTGATTTTTATTTGAACATGGAACAGTTTCGTCAAGTTATAAGTATAACTTCAGTGATTTATTTGTAGTCCCAGCACTACCAGTAGGACTAGTTCATCGAAATAATTCACCAAATAGTCTGTCAAGGAATTTAGTACTTGATAGGTGAATGTAGTAGGAAATATATCGTGTGTGTATCTGACAAAGCTTTATTTAATTCAGCACGAGATGACGTCTAAGAACGAGACCGGATCTTGGAACCAGCAGGACATTTGCCAGAAAATGTCGATGACGAGATAAACATCTTAAAGGAGATGGCTGCAGACGTTTCCTTGACGCTGTTTTAAAAGGATTGAGTACAAATGAATTTATTTATTTATTAAATCAGCTATGGTATTATGGGACATATTTTGTAGATATTTGTTTGCCTGTTTGGTAATGTAGATTATTAGTTTCTGTTTTACTGACACATTAAATATGGGACAAGCCGAGCGTTGTGTAATTTGTAAATATTGTGATATGTGTTTTGTTCAACTTTACGGGGCGACGCGCAGCTCGGGCTCGCGTTCGCTTGCGTAAAACGCGGTCAAGCATTATTATTCGGAGGTATGCCTTATAACAAAAATGGAACTGAATTAAATTGGAGATTAAAAATAGAATTTGGAGGGTAAAGATTATTTGTGAGTAGAATTTTATGACGGATCAGGATTATTTTGATAGTTGCTTTTTCAGAAGAGCTGAACGGGATGGCACTCTGCACCCGAGTTTTTGTTGTGTATTTTTTTTAAATGTGTCATTGGACGCAATATTGTTGATCTGTATTGAGCCGACCCGGTGGTAAGAGTATGAGAGTCAGTCCAAGCTTTTGGTGCGTTGTGTGATTTTTATGATGTGCTAGCGAGAATATATCATGGTGATTATTCTGACTTGCTCCACATTAGCCCAGTTCATGACCTCGCGAGGCTGGACTTGTGGTATATGTGTTTTCTTGCCATCCGGGGGGATGAGTGAGATATGTTAGCGTTTCCAGACGGAAACTGCACCTGGCTTGAGCGACTGAGAGAGATAATTGAGGCAGTGTTGACTCATACAAGAGGGGCGCGCTCAAATCAGATAACGTGACTTGTCATTAGTAACCGGCTTGGATCCTGTACGTGAATTTTAGACGTTGTTTAAATTCACAAAACCTGATCGGTTATAATGAGTATCGATTGATTAAATGGGTGCTGTCCATAGTTGTAAGGTAGCTTCCGAGACTCCTGTTTGTCTGGCGTTTTATAAAAATGTAAACATAGTTTTTCAGCCGTTAGGCATGTATTTTGTTGTTGTTGGTTCAATTTTTGTGTGTTTATTTTACGCGTTCATTGACCCGTGTCAACTTAGGGTGCGCGAGGCTATGTTCCCAAGTAGTGATGAGAGCGTTTTGGCCTATTTCTGGCATGCTCTTTTTGTTCATTTATATGCTCTGGCACCAGTAGAATCTCAGGGAGATTCTTCATCTTTTTGTTGGATTAGATCTTGCATGTGTCAGTAGTAATTATAGTGTATTAATTAAGGGTGGGTCCCATAGCCATAGTGAGATTTAAAAGATGCAACTCCGTGAGTAACATGACTGTTTCAGTTGTAAACGGACTCGCATCAGTACTCAGTTTCTTATTAACGAGCAGTACACCACACATTATATAAAATTCTTGACCAGGATAAATGGACTTGTATCCATATGTTGTGACGAGTGAGTTCTTACCGCTCAAAGTTTATGTTATGATTAATTATTTGTGTGAAGCTGCATTCACATTGTCTTGTTGTGACGAGCGAGTTCCTACCGCTCAGTGTTATATTTATTTTATTAGGGGGTGAAAGTCAGGGAGGATTTCTTTTATTTATTATTATTATTATTATGCACATATTTTCAGTCATTAAATATCTTTTATTCTACTTGTTATTCCTTTTATTTCTAGTATAGCCTCTGTCATGGACCTTTCTATTCATCAGAGCATGTGTTTTTAAGCGAACTTTGCTGTGTAACGCAGTCTGGACTGAACACGACCCCGTAGATGAATCTTGAGAAAAACCATGTTTTATTGAAGGGTGCAATACACATCGTCTTATATAGGTTTCATTGCATTGTCGGTATAATACAGTCGACTAATTAAGGTAAACTGTACGTAATTACATAACTTCGGGTTTAATAAAATTTAATAATTGTTTTATAGACGTGAGTAGACAATCTTTCTCATGTTGCATTTCCGCTGAAACCCTCCTGTTAACACAGCTAAATCGTTAATTCACAAGAACTGGACTACTTGTATACAACGGCTCTTATCATGATACATGCCTTTTTATCAAAGAACATCAATACTTTGATTTCCTTAAAATGCGGAATTCCCTTGTCTGAGCACTCCATAGCTCTACAAAACATCATATAACAGTATATATGTCATACACAATTATCATCTACTATATTAAACAATAATCAAAAGGGATTAATTGTTGTTAACATATCTTATGTAGGAATTTCTCTCAAATACTGGCATGACCCTCAGTATCATTGCACATGACTACTGGACTACAATTATACATGCGTAGGTTCTTCAAACGAAACTTCCAATTGTAATGAACGATATTAGACAGTCGTGATTAACCTCCTAAAGTTTACTCCACAACGAGATAATTAACTGTTAACTCGTCTGTCGCAATTACATGTAATAAAAATAATACTCCTGTCTCATCTCACTTGTCAAGCTATAAATTGTTTATCGTTGTAATATCATGTCCACAAATGACGTGATGTTACACAAATAGGATAAAATAACACACATGTTATTTATAGTGTCAGATAGAATTCAATCTTGACTGGGATAAACTAGCTTTGAATTCCTAGCCAAAGATTTGAATAATCTTCTATCAAAAGGTATTTCCTCTAGCATATTAAATGAACAAAGCTCTTAGCTCTACAAATAATAAGAAAGGTTTGTCAATGTCGTAATATTTTTCCACTCTACACAAAGAATGTTCATAGGGATAAAGACTTCGGTCTTATCAAACGACTAGTATTTCTTAGATCGTCGATAGTTTATGTACAATAATGATATAACAATATCAATCGATGTTTCCTCTTTTCTTGAAGTTATATGTTGTTACATTAAAGTGCTCAAATTAAATTTAATAAGAATTTAATTTGAAGCTATGACACAATGTCAGAATACTTGGTTTAAATGAAATTATTAAAATTCGAGAGTCAAAACGACTAGTCTCCTATGAGGCAATATGATTCCTCGAACAAAATATTTATGTAAGTTCCACAACCGATCCGTAGAATAAAATTGAAAAATAGATGAAATGCAATCATCTTCTAAATAATCTTGAAGCATAAAAAACTCTACACACATCTGAAGTGTAAAATACATAAAAGCACTGAAATACATGAAATGAGAAAATATAGAAATATGGAATAAGATCGCTGGAAATATGGAATAAGATCGCTGGAACTATGGAATAAGATCGCTGAAAATATGGAATAAGATCGCTGACTCAGAATGTTACTAATCAAGCTCTATATAACAATGAAGATACACTAGTACCTTATTTGTACGAAAACTTGAAGATCTATGTAAGTATTCCCACAATACTTTAGATGTTTCCTCAGTACAATACACTGATATGGATCTGCATTCGAACCTCGGATCTGCGACCTCAGAGATAAGAAACGTCTCTCTCTGGAATTCACGAACATTCGCCTGGGCTCGAACGACATCCTTCTGGCAAATTCTTCTGTGTTGCTGGGCTACCTTTCCCTAGCATCTTGACAAATCTCTTCTGTAGAGTCTTCATTCTCCGTCGTAGATATGTAGCCTATCAGCTTCATCATTGGAATATAATTATGGACATATTCATATAAATAGTGAATGAAATGTTTCCATTGCTAATTGATGTTATATTAGTGTTCGTAGAATGAGGAAAATGCACAAGATGGACCGTACACTACGTCTGTATTCAAGAATACGTTGTCTAACGAAGCTCCATCGTTGTATCTTAACTCCTGTTATCGAATATGTCTATCTAGTTCATCATATCAACAATGTTAATTATGCTGAATGATAACAATTGAAGAATAATACTAGTCATTCTGTTAATGTTTATGTGTTGCGCCAATATTAAAAGTTCTCCGCCACTGTTCACTTGAACTGCGTTCGTCAACTTCACGTTGCAATTTATAATGATATTGGGCTTTGTCTCCAACACATTTGGAAATCTAAATTGACAGGCTGATATTGTCGAAACGGTGAATATTAAAATGCTCGACTTTTCACAATATATAGTAGGCGACCTGTTCTTAATATATATTCGCTTATTTAACTTCAGATCTCAACTATATATGGGATATAATCAATACTATGTTCCTCGCAACTTCACGTAGAATGGAAGTGCGGTGATCTCTTACGTTCCACCTAGCTATCCTCGCGTCTCCACAAGTCGACAGTCGTCGCACTCGGACTAAGTCTTGGGATCTCCGTTAACCCAGTAAAAACACTTCTCCACTCTTCAAAGTCTGCTGGAATAAGAACATCGATCCTTGGATCTCCCCCTCCAATTCGAATTTTTGGCTGCCATATCAATCTCCCACCATAATTTTAGCGCGTAGATTACCAATGCTAGTCGCCTCCGTAGCGTAGCGGTCAGCATGGTTAGCTGCTGCCCCGGAGGTCCTGGGTTCGATTCCCGGCTCTGCCACGAAATTTGAAAAGTGGTATGAGGACTGGAACGGGGTCTAGTCAGCCTCGGGTGGCCCAAATGAGTAGAGGGGGTTCGATTCCCACCTCAGCCATCCTCGAAGTGGTTTTCCGCGGTTTCCCACTTCGTCTTCGGGCAAATGCCGGGATGGTTCCTCCTTCAAGGCCACGGCCGCCACCTTCCCCCTTCCTTGCCTATCCATCCCAATCTTCCCCTCCCTTCCCATCCCTCATGAGGCCCCTGTTCGCTTTGCAGGTGAGGCCGCCTGGGCGAGGTGCTGATCACACCTCACCAGTTGTATCCCCTCCGACCAGATGTTACAAGCTCCAGGACACTGCACATAGAGGCGGTAGTGGTGAGTTCCCTCGCTGAGTCCGTGGGAACCACCAACCTAGAGGGTAAATCGACTAAATAAAAAAATAAAAAGATTACCAATGCTTATTACTGCGTAGATTAACCGATCTGTGGTTTTTAAAGTATCAGACATAATTTCTCCTAATATTCTCTTCATTACCAAATAAGAAAATCTTCTTCTAAGGGCCTAAATGCATAATTTCATCATATTGTGTAATTGAAGTTGATCCCGTCTTCAATAAGACCTGTTCTCATTGGCTCTGGACTGGGATCCAATAGCATAATTTATAACAATATTTATAATATTAATTTCCAAACTCGCTGTTGCTATGCTAAATATAGCCTTCTAGAAGCGTCCATTGTGCAATATATCACGTGATCGGGCTCTCCCACAGTCTCGAGCTCGTAACACTACACACTTGTGTCACACTTCCAGAAATTATATTTGCTAGTTACATTTTATCATGGGGACGGAAAATACTCTCATTTTGTCCCTAAATAATTCAATTTACGGGGGCAGTACCATCCCGGCATTTGCCCGAAGACGAAGTGGAAAACCACGGAAAACCACTTCGAGGATGGCTGAGGGGAGAATCGAACCCCCTCTACTCATTTGGACCACCCGAGGCTGAGTAGACCCCGTTCCAGTCCCCATACCACTTTTCAAATTTCGTGGCAGAGCCGAATCGAACCCAGGACCTCCGGGGCGGCAGCTAACCATGCTGACCGCTACGCTACGGAGGCGACCCATAACGAAAGATAAACAAAAGATTGGTGCTCTTCAGTCGGTCAATACGATTGTACCCAAATGAGATGGAATATTCCCTAATCCTGAAAACAATTACATGAGATTATTTTGAAAAGCACCAATCTTTTGTTTACTTAGGCAACACTGAAAAATGGCTTCAAACACCATAACGAAAGATAAACATTTAGCTAACTTTTCACATAGTCAACACCGATATCGATACATTTGTGGGTTCGAGAAATTGATTAGTAACATTCGGTGGCCAGATATATCTGGAAGTTTCTCACAGCCTATTGCAAGGTGAGCTGAGATGTTTGCATGTCATTGAGGTGGACATGGTCACAGGGGTAAATTGGTACACCCATATCTCATCCACGCTGATGGTCCTGAACAGGAAGTCGTACAAAGGTTTCGGCTTGCGATTGATCCTTAGCCCCTTATAAGTGTTTCTCACCCAACATGGGAGTGGTTTTATTTTAGTAATATGCTTTAAACAGGAGCCACTCTTAAGTTTCCACTCTCCAAGTAGTTCCTCCATTCTCTACTAGAATGCGCTAAAATGTCATGGAGTTTAGATATCTAACCTCCTTGACTTTCATAGCGTTCAAAGGAACGACGAAATTCGACATGCAAGCTGCCCTCTGGGTGTCACTTAACAAAGATTGTACCCGGCCACCGAGGCCATACTGTGCCCTTGACCTACGTCTTAGGCCAAGGACACATTATGTCATTGGAGTACTTATATGGGGCAATGTCATGATGTTAATGAGAATGAAATCATCATTATGTAATGATCATAAGAAATAACTAGGATCTTTCTGCCGTAGTGAGACCACATATACTGTATATGGCTTGGCAGTTCTGACAGGGAGAAATTTATGGTTTTCACACAATGGACAGAGCAGGTGCATTCCAAGTCGCTTGCCTGCAAGTTTCAGAGCAGGAGCACCCCAGCGAATTCTGAGAATCTTGCCAAAACGCAGTAACTATCTCAAGTTAGCACGCAGTAGATGCCTGACTCCGCCCTTAAAGAGTACGCTTCAGTTAGTTACAAGAGATCAAGGCATTACAGGAATGATCTGAAACGCCCATGATGAATCTAATTATTATCAAGAATTTTGGGAATGCGGTAACGGATTAAATATCTCTGTGTTCATCGAATGAAAGTAGTCCCTGCGCAAGGAAATCTGACAACGTCGAGTGTGTGAGAGAGAGAACATAGCGTCCTTCAACAAGAAATTAGTTCTACCCAAGCGCTGATGATATAAACTTAGCCTATGATCGAGTTCCGTCGTGAATCATATGATTAGCAAGGCCATATTTTTGTGTATAAATTAAGGTACCTGATTACTGTAGCCTATGATTGTGAAGGGAGCATTTGGTGTCGTATGTGCAAAACTGTGAATTGGCAACCATTTTGTCATATATGTGGGTGAAGTCTGTGACAGGAACATTGTTCATCTTTCAGCCAACGTTAGTGGATGCGGGCCATATGTAGCACCACGCCAGGCATTAATGTACGAGACGCATAGTCCATTGTTCGGCTGATGCGAAATAATATTAAAAATGAATACTAAGTTGTGAATATGTATAACAGAAAGGAAAGATGTGAAATCATATATAATTCGAGTGAAAATATATAACAGAAAAATGTATCCGCCATGAGTGTGTAGCCCACTAATGTGTAATCTTTTTTTTAGTGGTGCATAAATTTAATCAAATATGTGTGTGTGTGCATTTTAAAAGGGTGCTGGCTTATAGCGACCTAGTGATAATGGAGGGTTGCAGTGATATTATCGAGTGGTTCTACATCATCGTGATGGGATTCGAACCGGCCATGGAGGTCATGTGTTAAGTTATACTGTTGCGGGCCTCTGGTCCAACTCTTGCAAATGATGAAGGAAGTCTTCAATATGATAAGTACCTTTTGATTATATTTTAAAGCGTCAAATAATTCATGGATTTTATCGCCATAATGTTAGCATGTTATTTGTTTTCTTTTGATTTGTTTTATCTTGTGTGTACAATGACCGTGTCAATGGCGACCATAGTTGTGCATCTGAAGGAGCTGGGTACGCTCATAAGGATTAAGGATCAGAATAATTATTTTAATGAATTAAAAGTGCCTAACTTAACGTAAGGATGTTGCTAGGTAATCGTATCCGTACATAAAACACATGGTAGAATTCCCTATTTTATTTATAGATGTGTGTTAGAAATATCCCCTGTGTTTTCGACCCAAATAGAACGAACGAAGCATGGTATTTCGATAGGTGCCCTTTCCAGGCAAAATCTCATTATTTCGTGTAATTGACCAGAGATAGTAATTTATGTATTTACATACCGGATGAATTAATAGCCGATGATTTTTTTTGGGACGATATTTAAAGGACCATGGTGTATTGTGATGGATGATATGGAGTATTATGGTGTAGCAATGAGTAAAGTTTATAGGACAGTTTACAAAGGCGTGAATTATGTCAGATGAGAGGTAGTATGATAAGTTTACAATGATATGAGTGACGGCTGACCCAGCCTCACCAATTGTTATATTAGTTTTTATTGAACGCGTGTGATATTTAAGGCCATACAGGTAAGATGTTGTAAGGAGGAATCTACGATGAAATAAGATAAAATAGATAATGATGCCAGGTAATAAGACCTGAGGGAAGATGTCGGATGAAAGTATGATAAGTTGTATGTGTAAGGTAGTGGCCATCAAGCGCAGATAAAATAATGCTATAATTAATCTATATCCAAATGAGAGCGTCCCGCTCCACATTTAGAATACTAAGATCCAGTCCGATCAGCTGGTGAGAATACAGTCAAATATTAGCCCGGGGGAAGGGGTGAAGACTTGCATTTCTACCTTTCACGGTCAAGGTCAGCCAGCAGGCGAGGCCAGTCCATTGTCACTTGCCACAAAGAGAAGGAGGGGTCCACTCTGGACTCGGGTGTTTGCCGCAGCGATTCATTTAAATTTTTCTTATGTTTGGTCCCAAGTTTAATATTCACGTAAGGGTATGTTAGGTCACTACCCTGATGCCTCCAATCGATAGCGTTTCTTTTACTGGTCATTTTGATATAAGGGACGGTTTTGTCTGTTGACCATACAGTCCCGGGTTCGATATCCTTTTGTTGTGCCTGGTCCAGACGCTATTTTTAAACGGGTACTAGATAGGCAATAACCTTGCGGTCCCGTGTTCGAAATCCTTTTATTCATACCTGGTCGATCAGTCTTTTTAAATGGGTACTAGCTAGACAGTGACCTTAGAGTCCTGTGTTCATTAATAATTATTTTCGGTCCTGGAAAATAATTATTATTAGTTTTTTTTTATAGTTAATATTGGTTCAAAATTATCTTGAGATTTCTTTTTCTCGATAATTGTTGAACGGACCATGCTTTGTTCTATTGTAACCTCGTTCTGCGAGATAAGGCATTCAAGGTAAGAAATGTGTAGGTAGCGAATACCCCTAAATACATATTGACCCTATTGAATAATCCGCTAAGAACATGTTTGTGCCATGTCTATCTTTTTCAGGGGTCGCGGCTTCAAATACATTCACCGTTGCTTAACATAACACTGATACAAGGTATTTCTTCTGTGCCATGTCTATCTTTTTCAGGGGTCGCGGCTTCAAATACATTCACCGTTGCCTAACGTGACTCTGACACGATACGATTACTTTAATAATGTTTGGTTGGAATTATTAATTGTTTTTCATGTTTATCCAACCCAAGTTTGAAAGGCAAATGATTAGTCATCATTTTTTTTATGATGCTATTTTTGTCTGTTTTTAAGGCATTTTTCTTAGTTTGTTTATTATATATCCATGAATTATTTGACAAGGCATCGAGTGCTTGGTTCGAGAATGTATCACGTCGAACGCAAGGGCCGAAGCCAGGCTTATCATATTGCTAATATGTTAATGTAATATGTGACAATTTGTAAGGGTGTTTCAAGGCTAAGTAAATTCAATGGCTTCATTGATTCAGCTGATTTGTTTTAAAGCTAAGACGTCCAAAGTAACGTCGGGATTGAACATTAAGATTCCGTACGGAAAGGCTTCCATGATTAATTTACAAGAGTATGTAAATAAGATGCATAAATCATATTCATGTTCGCAGATAGAAATACATAATTAATGCCATGAAGGTTAAGATTTGATATGAGGGTAAACTTTTATTTAACGGAGGGATTCTAGTAAATGTTAATTAAACGCCATTAATAATTAAATAAGCCAATGGCTAGGCTATAATGTATACTTCGGAATGGCCATGGATGTCTCTGATATTTGAACATACCATGTATCTGAAATGTAATTGGATGATATTAGTCTCAATGATTATTATGTTTACTCAGATTAATGATTGATTAATTTCGTATAAATGGATTTCTTTTTCTTAATCCATACTGTTGTTACAGTTGACCGGACCCTCTTGATCCATCATCTCTTAATAACTTAACTTTCTGATGATATCTTATCATCGTAATTAATAAATTTGATTATGGCAATTAATGCTAATTGGTGTTAACCAGATTTCATTTTTGATTCATTTTCTTTTTTTTGCCATATGATTGGTTTTTATTTGTCAATAAATTTGATTGTAATCATACATCATAACTACTATGATAAGTATTAATTGATGCTGATTAGCATTTAATTGGTGGTTTTTGGACATTAATTAGTCCATTGTTTATATTTTTGATTTCGACTTAATTTTATTGATTCCGTATTTGATTTATTTTACCTTTGAGTTATTATTATTATTATTATTTTAAATTTCATTTCTACTATTTTGGTTTTATTTCATTTATTTGTTTTTGCTGTACTGGTGTTGGTGCATTAAATTTGTTTATTCTCATTCAGAATCTGTGTGTGATGAATTTTATTCAGCCCTAGTGATCTTCCTATAATATCCAGAACAGTTTCATATTCAAGCTAGTGTACCGTTCATGCCCCGACGACAGAGTCCTGTTCTGAAGGCCTTGTGCAAGGGTACATGGCAAAGGATAGATTATTCTCTATTCTTCTTCGATTTTTCTATTCTGGAAGATCCTAGTGGTTAACATACACAGATGCACCCGGGTTTTGTGCTTGTTTGATTAAGTTTGGCTTGCCTACTCGTTTGGCATGTTAATTATTTTTTTGACTTTATGCTGAGCGGGTAAACGCTGGAAGATACCCATAAGTCACTTATCAATTCAAACCCGAATCCAAACCGTATTCCATTCATTTCATACCCGTTATTTTTTCCGTGAGGATCAGCCTTGCCCTTTTTCCGCTTGCCACATTCAGTTAATACCAAACCCTGTTCTCCCCACCACCAGTGTAAAGTGCAAAATGGCGCCCAACGGTGTGACTTAAGCTTGAAACAATAGCAGCCCAACATAAGGTCGAAATGGAGCTCAATTAATTGAATGAGAGTTACTGTAATTAAATTTTCATTTATATAAATTTTTATAGTATCATACAGTAATCTCAAGGAGTCCCTTGCAATTTTTATAGCATTGAGCATCCATCAGATAGTTAATTAAGGCTCATTAGTGGCCTGATGAGAAACATTAATCACTTTAATTAATGTTTGATTAAATTAAATTAATTAATTAATTTTTCTTTTAGTGATAAGTCAAATATTTAATGACACCAATGGATTACAATCAAATTTTGAATCGTTTTACTGTTGCAATATCACTGTAGGTGATTGCAAATTCGAAGGATAGGGGAAGGAAGCCTTGAAAGCTTTGAAATACACTTACATTGCATGGTGTGTTGATGTGTATATTTGCATGAGTTGGGACAAGCCCGCATATTCTCCTATTGATAATTATGTCATCGACAGAGGACCTGATGGTCGTATTGCAAGAATTTAAGGACAGTAGTTATAAGCAGATGCAGGAAATAAAAGACAGTAATCAGGAACTTAGAGTTAGTACTGAACAGCAATTGTCACAGATGCAGAGAAATATAGAACATGTAGGCCACATTTGCAATCAGAGTACTGAGCAAATAGAAATTCATATGGTCACGATCGAGAACGAGATCAAGAACGTGTCTCAGAGAATGGCTAGTATGGAAATTCGAGTCCAAGCGCAGGTAGCGAAATGTGAAGTGGGAATTGCAGCAACTCAGGCAGATGTCGACAAGCTGAGAGATGAGAATAAGTCAACGCAAGCCAAGATAGGAGTGATCGAGACCGACATTTCTACATTTAAGGACGAGATTAAGGATTCATTGCAGCTCATACGAGATGATATGAATGGCCAACATGACGAATGTAAGAAATCATGGGAAAAGGATAAGGAAGGATTGAAGAGAGATGTCGAATTAGCATACGAGGACATGGGCCAGGAGGCTAAGGAAGAAAGGATAGCTGTACTCCGTAAATTAGAAGAGAGCAAATTAAAGATGAATAAGGTCGAGATGGAGCTGTTGGCAAGGATGGAACGACAAGAAAATAAACAAGTCAAAAGCGACCTCAAGATGCTGATCCAAGAAGAGGTCATCGCCGACTTACAAAAAGGATTGGCCAAGTCCATTACAGAAACCCGTATGGAAGGGAAAGTAGGATTTCAGGAGCATACGACCATAGATGAGGGGATGGAACCTCACAGTCAGGAATTCAGGGGTCGTACTTCGACACCCGTCGAGTCTAACGCAGCTGCTCAGGTCATTCACGTTATAAAAATGAGTGATGACCGGCCGAACAAATTTTCAGGGAACAATAACTTTACTCCTAAGAGTTTCCTCAGAGAATTGATGGAATACATCAAGGAAAGCAAGATCTCAGAAGACCGACAGTTAAGGACAGTAGAGAAACTGCTGACTGGACACGCGTTACAATGGTTCCGTAGCTTCAGGTATACCTTTGACACTATGGGAGAATTCCGTGAAGCATTTCTGAAGAAGTATTGGAGCCTTGCCTCGCAACAGAACCTGAGGATGGAACTATACGCACGCCGCTATAGTACCACATCACCCACAAAATATTCAGAATATTTCATCACACAGCTACACCGAATGAAAGAGTTGGATATGCCTCCATCAGAAGAAGAGATGATCACCGCCATTGAGAAGCAACTGCCAGTCGGGGTTCAACAGATCATGGCGGCAGCGAACGTACGGACAGCGGTACATGCCGAGGAGATATTAAGAAACCTCGATGAGACGACGATCCACAGTCCGCAAAGATCAGGTCGAACGACTGAAAATGTAAACGTGGTCGGCCTAGAAGAAGCACCTAGACGACGCATGAAAGACCAAAGTACAGACGCCATGGACATGAGGCAGAACTGGGAACGTCGGGAATACCAAGATCAAGAACTGAGGCCCCCGTGGTATAGTAACCGAGGTAATAATAACTGGAGGTCGTCCCAAAGACAAAATGAACCATGGAGAGGACATCGTGGATCATACAGGCCGTATAACAAGAGAGGTGGGCGTTTTCAACGCGGAAGGCCACCGTGGGACCAAAACAGAGAGCCAGAAGTGAGATGGGACTTGCCAGATGACCACAGAGAGGAAATGGAAAGGTGGCACAGCGATTCGGAGCGGTATTTGGCAGAATTACGTGCCAAAGAATCGGCCGAACAAAGTAAGAAAGACAAATGGAACAGGGGAATGAATGATCGAAGGGATCCAGATGTCATCGAACAGGGAGCTGAGAGCCTGGAACTCCAGAATACCCGGAGGAACAACAATCAATCATCCGGAGGTACACCAGATAGGAATGGCAACAACGAGAAAAAAAACGCCAATTTTAGAAGATGGGAACGTCGCTAGTGCACAAAACAGTCACAATGCAAAGTATATGGTAGTAGCGCAGATCAGTGGCTGGGTCATCAAAGAAGAGGACTTGACGGAGGACACAAGAGGGCCAAAGATTAATACAATTAGAGAATTACCCATAATTTACGCCCGAGTGGGAGGTCTAACGGTACGATGTATGGTAGATACGGGTGCCAGCTTCAGTATAGCTTCCCAGGCATTAGTTAAAGAGTTGGAGAGATTGGGGAAGGTTCCCGTGATGCCAATTTCTAACATCACAGTCAAGGGCATTATCCCAGACAAGTCCGCAGTCTGTAAGTTCCAAGCTTTGTTGGACATTACACTGCAAGGACATAATATGCCGCATTCGTTCATCATAATGAACAAGATAAATTATAACATTATCTTGGGAGCGGACTTCATTCGAGAATATAAAGCAGTCATCAACCTATTTGAAAACACCATTTGTTTTAAAGATATTGGAGAGGACAATCATTTGGACATGCAATTAAATACGGATGTTCCAAGAGATGGCGAAGAGATATGGACATTGTGCACCACTGAAGAGATGGAAGCATATGAGAAAATCGACGAAAGGTTAAGGGATATTGAGGATGATTTAATGGAACCTGAATCCTGGGTCATGGCGCTAGAAGAATTGGAAGACAGAATTACTGACGCTTTTGAGGAGAAGGCTCGTGAAGCAAAGATAAATGAGGAGAACAGGATCAAATTGATGGACATGTTAAAGCGACACGAACCGGTTTTTAATTCTAAACCCGGTAAGATAGAACATTTCAAGTACCAAATGCAGGTCAACGATTGGTCACCGTTTAGGAAAAAGCCTTATCCGATAGCCGAAAAACATATGAATGAGGTGAAAGAAACCATCAAGCAAATGGAGGATGCTGGAGTCATAGTTAAGATGGCTACCCCATTCGTGAGTCCGTTGGTTGTAGTCAAGAAACCCAATGGCTCTGTTCGAATATGTCTGGACGCCAGGACAATTAATGAACGATTGATTCCTGAATATGACCAAGCTCCAGCGATCAAAGAGGTCATAAACAAATTCCAGAACAAGATATATTTTTCATCGATAGACTTGACTAGTAGCTATCACCATTTGGAACTGGATGACAAGTCAAGGTTGTTGACTGGATTCCTATTTAATCAGCAAACTTATGCATTTCAAAGATTACCATTCGGTATCAAAACAGCAGGTTCGGCACTCATACGAGCGTTAGACCGGAACCTGACGTCGGAAGTCAAGGATGCCACTGTAAGATATGTCGATGACATACTCTTGGCGTCTGATAATTTGGATGATCACCTCACGAATTTAGAGAAATTACTAGATAATTTGGAGAAGGCCAATTTCAAAATTAACATCCAAAAATCTCATTTTTGCCAGAAGGAGGTACTCTATTTAGGCCACATCATCGATGGTGAAGGAGTACGCCCAAATCCTGCGAAACTAGAGGCTATTCGGAACTTTCCTAAACCAAACAGGGTAAAACACGTCCGCCAATTTCTGGGCATTTGCAATTTCTTTGCAAATCATTGTCCCGGGTATACTGAGGCTGTGGCGCCACTACAGGATATGCTTCGTAAGAACAGCAAATGGGCATGGAAGGAAGAATGCGACGCGGCTTTTCGGAAAACGAAGGAATTACTAACCAATAGTATTAAATTGGGTTACCCGGATTTCTCAAGAAAATGTATAATTCAAACCGACGCCTCACGGATTGGAATTGGATGCATGCTGTACCAAGAAGATCCAAACAACCCTCGAGAACGATCTTACTTGGCATTTTCTAGCCGTAAGCTAAAGACACACGAGCGAAATTACACAGTAACGGAATTGGAACTTCTATCCATCATTTTTGCTTTACAACAATGGAGGAAGACTGTCTATGGTTTCGAGATTTTGATAAGAACTGACCACAAGAGCCTTATTTTCCTATTGAAAACTCCCATGGCTAGTGAGCGAGTGAACAGATGGTCGTTATATGTTCAACAGTTCAATATTGACATTGAACACTGCCCAGGAAGATTCAATGTGATACCCGACGCATTAAGTCGAAACCCAGAACGAGGAGAAGGAGTAGTATCTGTACATCAAGTCGAGCTCACTCAGGCAGATCAGGAATTTTTGGTTAAACTGGGAGAAATTCAGGCTGAACAAGTTAAGGATCCGTGGATGAATATGATCATCGATTATTTAAGAGGAAGATTGCAACGAGGAACGCCCGCGTATTTGGAAGCGGAGAAAATTTCGACAAGTTATATTTGGTATAATAACCTGCTGCACAAGTACGTGGATCCCGATCGCGTGAAATCAAGGATTGTGGTGCCACCTTCTTTACAGAGAGGTCTAGTCTGGCACGCACATAGCATATCTGGACATGGAGGAATCGATAAGACAAGTGCTCTTATTCAAGAAGCATTTGTATGGCCAAAATTAAGGGAAACCATTCGCAGTGTTTTGAAGACCTGTGACAAATGTCAAAGGGTTAAGCCAAACTCATTCCTCATGAAGCAATATCCCAAACCTCTACTGCCACAGAAGCCGTGCGAACTGGTCGCCATGGACGGTTATGGTCCATTACCAAAAGGCAGAAGAGGATGCAAATACATTCTCGTCAGCATCGATGTATTTACAAAATACGTGGTGTTATGTCCAGTTCAGAAGTTAAACACTAAACAGGTACTGAACAGAATTAAGGCAAGGGTAATTCCAACGTTAGGGAAGATGGAATTCTGTCTTACGGACCACGGCAGTTATTTCACTAGTGCCGAGTTTAGGAGTGAGATGGTGAGGTTAGATGTCCGGCACGTGTTGAGTTCAGTGCGCCATCCTGAGGGAAATCCATCAGAAAGAATAATGCGGGAGATCGAAAAATATTGCCGAATTTACTGTTCTGATCAGCATTGGAAGTGGGTCGACGTATTACCCGTAATGGAATTCTGTATAAACAATACGATCCATGAAAGCACAGGACAGATCCCCACGGTCCTTCACTTAAATCGATGTCCGGATCGACCGTGGAAGAACATCTTGCCGTGTCCATTGGACGCTCGACCAAGCCATGAATTAACCATACAGGCCACGGCAACTTATTTGAAGAAACAAGCTGATCGTCGATTACGTAGAGTGCGTAATAAAAGATTTCACCGTCCTTTGGAATTGGAAGAATTGGTTTTGGTGAAACGACCAGCAGTGTCCGATCCAGCGAAGCGAATATACTCAAAATTTTGCGAGATATTCTATGGACCGTACCGAGTCATAAAGGTGATTGGAAATAATGCTTATAAAGTGAAACACCTACGCACTGGAGTCGAGTCTGTCTATAACGCACAAAATCTAAAACTGTACTATCCCGCCGAAGAAGATGAGGTCCAACACCAAGTCAACGTAGTGGAGAAGAAAGAAGAAGGGGAAGATCCATTCCAAGTAGAAGAACCATCGGATGCAGAAGAAGAGAATCAGCGGACAAATAATCACAACTGTCAATGGACAACGCTGCGTGAAGAATTTGATAATGCTAAGAGAGGGTGAACTTAGGATAAATGCAGAATTTAAAGCTGAGAATAAGAGGCTGCTTGAAGAATGTCACGATCCGAATTAATTTGGAGTCCATTAGAAAGCCAATTTCGAAAGAAGGTCGATGAGGAAGACATGACATTGTTAAAATGGATTATGTTGCCGAGTATTGTTGAATTGTAAAAACTCTTCGTAACCTCAGCAGTTTTTCCAAACTAAGAAGGAGGGAGATGTGCCCTTGACCTACGTCTTAGGCCAAGGACACATTATGTCATTGGAGTACTTATATGGGGCAATGTCATGATGTTAATGAGAATGAAATCATCATTATGTAATGATCATAAGAAATAACTAGGATCTTTCTGCCGTAGTGAGACCACATATACTGTATATGGCTTGGCAGTTCTGACAGGGAGAAATTTATGGTTTTCACACAATGGACAGAGCAGGTGCATTCCAAGTCGCTTGCCTGCAAGTTTCAGAGCAGGAGCACCCCAGCGAATTCTGAGAATCTTGCCAAAACGCAGTAACTATCTCAAGTTAGCACGCAGTAGATGCCTGACTCCGCCCTTAAAGAGTACGCTTCAGTTAGTTACAAGAGATCAAGGCATTACAGGAATGATCTGAAACGCCCATGATGAATCTAATTATTATCAAGAATTTTGGGAATGCGGTAACGGATTAAATATCTCTGTGTTCATCGAATGAAAGTAGTCCCTGCGCAAGGAAATCTGACAACGTCGAGTGTGTGAGAGAGAGAACATAGCGTCCTTCAACAAGAAATTAGTTCTACCCAAGCGCTGATGATATAAACTTAGCCTATGATCGAGTTCCGTCGTGAATCATATGATTAGCAAGGCCATATTTTTGTGTATAAATTAAGGTACCTGATTACTGTAGCCTATGATTGTGAAGGGAGCATTTGGTGTCGTATGTGCAAAACTGTGAATTGGCAACCATTTTGTCATATATGTGGGTGAAGTCTGTGACAGGAACATTGTTCATCTTTCAGCCAACGTTAGTGGATGCGGGCCATATGTAGCACTACGCCAGGCATTAATGTACGAGACGCATAGTCCATTGTTCGGCTGATGCGAAATAATATTAAAAATGAATACTAAGTTGTGAATATGTATAACAGAAAGGAAAGATGTGAAATCATATATAATTCGAGTGAAAATATATAACAGAAAAATGTATCCGCCATGAGTGTGTAGCCCACTAATGTGTAATCTTTTTTTTAGTGGTGCATAAATTTAATCAAATATGTGTGTGTGTGCATTTTAAAAGGGTGCTGGCTTATAGCGACCTAGTGATAATGGAGGGTTGCAGTGATATTATCGAGTGGTTCTACATCATCGTGATGGGATTCGAACCGGCCATGGAGGTCATGTGTTAAGTTATACTGTTGCGGGCCTCTGGTCCAACTCTTGCAAATGATGAAGGAAGTCTTCAATATGATAAGTACCTTTTGATTATATTTTAAAGCGTCAAATAATTCATGGATTTTATCGCCATAATGTTAGCATGTTATTTGTTTTCTTTTGATTTGTTTTATCTTGTGTGTACAATGACCGTGTCAATGGCGACCATAGTTGTGCATCTGAAGGAGCTGGGTACGCTCATAAGGATTAAGGATCAGAATAATTATTTTAATGAATTAAAAGTGCCTAACTTAACGTAAGGATGTTGCTAGGTAATCGTATCCGTACATAAAACACATGGTAGAATTCCCTATTTTATTTATAGATGTGTGTTAGAAATATCCCCTGTGTTTTCGACCCAAATAGAACGAACGAAGCATGGTATTTCGATAGGTGCCCTTTCCAGGCAAAATCTCATTATTTCGTGTAATTGACCAGAGATAGTAATTTATGTATTTACATACCGGATGAATTAATAGCCGATGATTTTTTTTGGGACGATATTTAAAGGACCATGGTGTATTGTGATGGATGATATGGAGTATTATGGTGTAGCAATGAGTAAAGTTTATAGGACAGTTTACAAAGGCGTGAATTATGTCAGATGAGAGGTAGTATGATAAGTTTACAATGATATGAGTGACGGCTGACCCAGCCTCACCAATTGTTATATTAGTTTTTATTGAACGCGTGTGATATTTAAGGCCATACAGGTAAGATGTTGTAAGGAGGAATCTACGATGAAATAAGATAAAATAGATAATGATGCCAGGTAATAAGACCTGAGGGAAGATGTCGGATGAAAGTATGATAAGTTGTATGTGTAAGGTAGTGGCCATCAAGCGCAGATAAAATAATGCTATAATTAATCTATATCCAAATGAGAGCGTCCCGCTCCACATTTAGAATACTAAGATCCAGTCCGATCAGCTGGTGAGAATACAGTCAAATATTAGCCCGGGGGAAGGGGTGAAGACTTGCATTTCTACCTTTCACGGTCAAGGTCAGCCAGCAGGCGAGGCCAGTCCATTGTCACTTGCCACAAAGAGAAGGAGGGGTCCACTCTGGACTCGGGTGTTTGCCGCAGCGATTCATTTAAATTTTTCTTATGTTTGGTCCCAAGTTTAATATTCACGTAAGGGTATGTTAGGTCACTACCCTGATGCCTCCAATCGATAGCGTTTCTTTTACTGGTCATTTTGATATAAGGGACGGTTTTGTCTGTTGACCATACAGTCCCGGGTTCGATATCCTTTTGTTGTGCCTGGTCCAGACGCTATTTTTAAACGGGTACTAGATAGGCAATAACCTTGCGGTCCCGTGTTCGAAATCCTTTTATTCATACCTGGTCGATCAGTCTTTTTAAATGGGTACTAGCTAGACAGTGACCTTAGAGTCCTGTGTTCATGAATAATTATTTTCGGTCCTGGAAAATAATTATTATTAGTTTTTTTTTATAGTTAATATTGGTTCAAAATTATCTTGAGATTTCTTTTTCTCGATAATTGTTGAACGGACCATGCTTTGTTCTATTGTAACCTCGTTCTGCGAGATAAGGCATTCAAGGTAAGAAATGTGTAGGTAGCGAATACCCCTAAATACATATTGACCCTATTGAATAATCCGCTAAGAACATGTTTGTGCCATGTCTATCTTTTTCAGGGGTCGCGGCTTCAAATACATTCACCGTTGCTTAACATAACACTGATACAAGGTATTTCTTCTGTGCCATGTCTATCTTTTTCAGGGGTCGCGGCTTCAAATACATTCACCGTTGCCTAACGTGACTCTGACACGATACGATTACTTTAATAATGTTTGGTTGGAATTATTAATTGTTTTTCATGTTTATCCAACCCAAGTTTGAAAGGCAAATGATTAGTCATCATTTTTTTTATGATGCTATTTTTGTCTGTTTTTAAGGCATTTTTCTTAGTTTGTTTATTATATATCCATGAATTATTTGACAAGGCATCGAGTGCTTGGTTCGAGAATGTATCACGTCGAACGCAAGGGCCGAAGCCAGGCTTATCATATTGCTAATATGTTAATGTAATATGTGACAATTTGTAAGGGTGATTCAAGGCTAAGTAAATTCAATGGCTTCATTGATTCAGCTGATTTGTTTTAAAGCTAAGACGTCCAAAGTAACGTCGGGATTGAACATTAAGATTCCGTACGGAAAGGCTTCCATGATTAATTTACAAGAGTATGTAAATAAGATGCATAAATCATATTCATGTTCGCAGATAGAAATACATAATTAATGCCATGAAGGTTAAGATTTGATATGAGGGTAAACTTTTATTTAACGGAGGGATTCTAGTAAATGTTAATTAAACGCCATTAATAATTAAATAAGCCAATGGCTAGGCTATAATGTATACTTCGGAATGGCCATGGATGTCTCTGATATTTGAACATACCATGTATCTGAAATGTAATTGGATGATATTAGACTCAATGATTATTATGTTTACTCAGATTAATGATTGATTAATTTCGTATAAATGGATTTCTTTTTCTTAATCCATACTGTTGTTACAGTTGACCGGACCCTCTTGATCCATCATCTCTTAATAACTTAACTTTCTGATGATATCTTATCATCGTAATTAATAAATTTGATTATGGCAATTAATGCTAATTGGTGTTAACCAGATTTCATTTTTGATTCATTTTCTTTTTTTTTGCCATATGATTGGTTTTTATTTGTCAATAAATTTGATTGTAATCATACATCATAACTACTATGATAAGTATTAATTGATGCTGATTAGCATTTAATTGGTGGTTTTTGGACATTAATTAGTCCATTGTTTATATTTTTGATTTCGACTTAATTTTATTGATTCCGTATTTGATTTATTTTACCTTTGAGTTATTATTATTATTATTATTTTAAATTTCATTTCTACTATTTTGGTTTTATTTCATTTATTTGTTTTTGCTGTACTGGTGTTGGTGCATTAAATTTGTTTATTCTCATTCAGAATCTGTGTGTGATGAATTTTATTCAGCCCTAGTGATCTTCCTATAATATCCAGAACAGTTTCATATTCAAGCTAGTGTACCGTTCATGCCCCGACGACAGAGTCCTGTTCTGAAGGCCTTGTGCAAGGGTACAATACGATACTATTATTATTATTATTATTATTATTATTATTATTATTATTATTATTATTATTATCTGTCACAAGTGTTCGAAGTGTTTTGATATTGTTGCAGTCATGTGATCAGGGCTGAGCTATCTTGGCTCCCACCTTGCCGACACCTTCCGATATCCCAATACTTCGTAAATCATATCGTGGGCTTGAGCACGCCTGACACCCAGTGTCAATCCGACTTCCATCATTACTTCCGACTTGACGTTTCAGTGTTACCCTAGAGTTATCTAGCGGTCAGAAGGAAAATCACTAACTAGACAATCACAGGCAGCCTTTCAAATCGATATATCACGACAAATTGAGTTTCGATCGCGATGTAGAGATTTAGTGAACAAAACTCTAGCATAGCAATGAAACATCAAGTTGGAAGTAATGATGGCTTTACTATAGTCACAGTTACGCGACGGTCAAGCCAGTGGCATATTTATGGGGGGTGCTCCGGGGTATGAACCCCTGAAAAAACAATTAAATATTTAAATTTCGCGTCACCGCCATGTTGGGATTCTGCTCACCAGATTATTGAATTATCCATAGGTGAACTTAATAGCATCTATCATCATACAAAATTCCAGTTTGATTGCTGTAATAGATTCGTAGATATTGAGAGCCCCCTAAACATTGGATTGCTATATGTGTCGGCCATAAAGTTAAGTACCATTAGATGAAGATGATTGCGTAGGTTCATTATTCAAACGTTCAAATCGATCACATGATTAGGACACAAGAAATAACAATTCAATTTTAAAATTTGGCACAGCCACCAATTTGGGGTTATCAAAACAATTAAGTTTAATTTGATGTCAGTAGATTAAATTTTACATGAACATTTGCCGTACCAAGTTTCACTTCATTCGTATGATTAAACCGCAAGTAAATTACATTTGAATGTTTAAAATTCACGTTGCCGCCATGTTGGCTTTGTGATCACCAAGTTATTAGAAGTCCCATAGGTGAACCTACGTTAATGACCTCTATCAACATACAAAATTTCAGTTTTGATTACTGTAATAGATTCTTACATATTGAGAGCCGTCTAAATATTTCGGATGATCGCCTTGTTGGATTGTTATATATGTAGGCCATAGAGTTGTATACTATTAGAGGAAGATTATTGTGTAGGTTCATTATTCAAACTTCCACTTCGATCGAATGAATAAAAACTTAATGTTAAAATTTTACACAGCCGCCAGCTTGAGGTCATGTAAACAATTTGACTGAACTAGACGTCGGTGCACTACAATGTGTATAAACATTTGCTGTACTAAGTTCCACTGTGCTCGGATTGTTAAATCGCAAGAAAAGTCTGTGTAAATTTTTCAAGTTCGTTTGGCCGCCAAGTACGTTTTGTACTTAACATGTTTATGAAAGTCTCATAGACGAACTTCTAGTAGTACCCTTTATCACCGCACAAACTTTCAGGGCGTTATCTGTTACGGTTGCGGAGTTATAGGATGCCAGTGCAATATTTCGCTTGGCTGCCATGTTGGTTTGGTGACACGTATTAAAACTTAAATGGCACGGTCTACGTCGGACAAGGTAGTAGTATACACTTACTGAGTTTCATTGAAGTCGCTTCGGTCGTTTCGATTTTATTAGGGGACACACTCACACACACAAACACACACACACGAAAAAAGGTGATCTCATAAGCCTATTTTGTTTCATAAATGGGCTAAAAACGCTAAGGTGTATATTTCACAAATTTCAAGCACATGGGGTACACACAAGTAAACGATCGTACTAAATGAGCAATCAAAAGGTAGAGAATTACCCGCAGCAGTAACGAATTGCACTCTGATTTCATAAATATCGTCTGAGGGCTGGAACGGGGTACACTCGGCCTTGTGAGGCAAAACTGAGAAGAGGCGGGTTCGATTCCCACCTCAAACAAACTGTAAGTGGTTTTCTGTTGATTCCCACTTCTAATCCAGGCGAAGGAAAGGTTGGTTCCTAAATTAAGGCCACGGCAGCCTCTTTCCCAATCCTCACCTGAATTACAAATGCACACATTAGTACAGCCACAGATTGACAGACAATTTCCACACGCACCCAAATACACGGAGCTGTGGTACATGACCACGATGTCACAAAACTCCTAAATGAATCAACATCAACACAACATTTATCCTAGAACATACCTGCCAACTTTCCCGATTTTGGCGGGAGACTCCCAATTTTCCTTAATTTTTCCAGCCTCGCGATTACTCAAGTAATACTAGTTAGTTAGTTATTGTTGTCTTAAAGGGCGGAACTACGAGGGCATCTGCCCCTCAAGTAATATTCACGATTTTTGTAAATATTGCGAACATTTGCCCTTAGTTCTCGCAGTCAAGAGGTGCAGTTGCACCTTATATAAAGGGAGGTGGCGCGCAGTTCTCTACTCCAGTGGGGGTCCGTCCGGGTGGGGACACCAAGAGCCCGCCGATGAGCCAGCTTGGTGTCCTGGGCGAAACCCCACACAAGACACGGCATAAACCTAGAAGAATTGCTGAGTTTTAATTTCTAGTATTTTGGAAGAGTTTATAGTGGGCAGGTAATGAATGTTACTTGGGTACCTAAATTCGTAAATGGGTTTTGTTTCAGTGTAGGCGAATATTTAATGACTTTGCTGCAACATTTTCGTCACATTCGAGTGTTTTTGATCGGTGATTTCGGAACAATTTCCGTACATGATTGAATCCAGCAGAGGTCAATTATTTTCCATTCTGTACTGTTTGTCAATATAATGTTTTTTTTATGTCACAAGGTTGAAAAAGTGATATTTTGAAACACGTGGGAAGAAAGAAGCACCAAGAAAATCTAAAATGTAGGAAACATAATAAAATATAAAAACGAGAATTTTTTTTTTCTCGTGTAGCCTCCTGAGAGGCCGAGTGCAGGTCTTTCTAGTCGACGCCCGTGGGCGACCTGCGCGTCGGGATGAGAGATGGAATGGATGAAGATGAATGAAACTGGGCAAGGATGTGGAAGGAATCGGCCGTGGCCTGTCGGAAGGTACTGTCCCAGCATTTGCCTGGTGTTGAAAATGGGAAACCACGGAAAACCATTTCAAGGACAGCCGACGGTGGGGCTCGAACCCACGCGTCTACCGAGTCAGCAGAGAGCTTGGCCCCTTGACCTAACGCTGCGCTTTAGCGCGCGTAGCCACTACTGTCGGTAACGAGAAATAAAAAAACAAGAGTTTAGTGCTTTTCAGTCGGTCAACACGAATGTACCCAAAAGAGATGGGTTATACCCTAATCCTGAAATAAATTACATGAGATTAATAAAACACTAGGATGACCAGTTTCGATCGTCAAGCGATCATCATCAGATCCAATACACTTAGGCTATAAAATCTATGTTTGAAATACAGGTGAAAATATTTACAATATGTACAATTATTTAGTTGCAGTATTGGTACTGCAACTGTCAGTGTATGCTAAATGCAGTATATATGTTAGGTGAAATGCTAAATGGTGATGGCTATCCGGAGATTGTACTTTAGAGAGATTATATGGTTGTAAACTATGGTTAAACTATAAAATTTTAGGCTAACTACTTATCTGATTGTCTTCCGTACTACAGCTATTCGCAGTTTCCGTGCTCACTTGAACTCGCTTAGCCTAAAATTTTATAGTTTAACCATAGTTTACAACCATATAATCTCTCTAAGGTACAATCTCCGGATAGCCATCACCATTTAGCATTTCACCTAACATATATACTGCATTTAGCATACACTGACAGTTGCAGTACCAATACTGCAACTAAATAATTGTACATATTGTAAATATTTTCACCTGTATTTCAAACATAGATTTTATAGCCTAAGTGTATTGGATCTGATGATGATCGCTTGACGATCGAAACTGGTCATCCTAGTGTTTTATTAATCTCATGTAATTTATTTCAGGATTAGGGTATAACCCATCTCTTTTGGGTACATTCGTGTTGACCGACTGAAAAGCACTAAACTCTTGTTTACTAAGGCAACACTGAAAATATGGCTTCAAACACCACAATGAGAAATAAAAATTAAAAAGATTCTTGTGTTAAAATTGATAGCAATGGGATACTAAATGTGGTTATCAGTTGGCAGTCAAAGTGAAAGGTCGTGTTTTTCCCGAGCTCTCAGGTGTGCTGAAATAGGTTGTTCTCTGGAGTGTTATCGGGCGAGGATCAGACTGTGGTATGCGAAGGGTAGTCAGGATTTCCGGTGTTTGTGTGTGCGTACGGGACCTAGCAACTTGTGGTTCATAGCCCTAGTGATAGCTGCATTCCTAGTTATTGGTGGAGTGGAAGTGAATCCAGGGCCTGTTACTCCAAATGTGAATCAGGCAAATGATCCAGTGGCAGCTTTAAAGTGTTCGACGTGCAGTAAAGCATTGAAGAATGGTGTTGAGTGTGGACTATGTGAGAAATGGTTTCACTTCGGCTGTATTAAGGTCAAGAAGGAGGATTGTGATGTCGGAAATTGGTTTTGTAAAGTATGGGATACGCCGGACTGTTTGAGGGTGCAAATCAAAGCAAGGGATCAAATAATACAGGAACTTAGAGCAAAGCTTCGTGAATCAGAAGAAACGGTGAAGGATGTGACTGAACGGCTTTCTACTGGGATCAGTGTGGAAGAGGGCGTGCAGGAGCAAACTGAGGATGACGTTATCATAATGGGTGATTCAATGATACGATGGAGTGCGAATATCTCGAGGAAATCAGGTGTGAAAGTGCGGTGTTATCCGGGGATTAAAATTGACCAGCTTGCCCAACAAGTGGAAGAATCAAATGTAGAGGACTGTGACAAAGTTAAAGTGTTGTTGCTACATGTTGGGACGAACGATTTGAAGAAGAGGGCTACAGCTGATTACATCTTGGGGGAGCTCTACGAACTAGGCAGAAAAGCTAAAAGCAAGTTTAGAAATGCAAAAATTATAATGAGTGGCATTGTTCGGCGGGGAGATGTTCCGTTAAGGCGAGTTAAGACTGTAAATGACCGCATGGACTGGGTATGTGCACAACTGGGATTAGTGTACGTAGAAGCTGACTGCTGGATTGGTGGCCGTGACTTCGCCCGAGACGGGCTGCATCTAAATCGACGGGGCGCTTTTAACCTAGGGAGCCTACATGACAGGGTCATCGGTTCGTGCCGGCTTTTGTGAGGAGGAGCAGGTCCAGAGGTTGCCAGCCGATGGGAACAGAAGGAGCTATTTCGAGATATTTGCTGCGGAGGTAAGACTCTAAGATTACTGCAGGTTAATTGTCAGAGTTTAGGAAATAAATTAATTGAATTTTGGAATCTTGTAGAGACGTATTCTCCGGACATTGTCATTGCCACTGAATCTTGGTTATATGAGGACATAAATAGTAGCGAAATAATTCAAGGGACCTACGAAATGTACAGAAGGGATCGGGGGAAGCGAGGTGGTGGGATATTTATTTGTGTGCGCAAAAATATAGCTAGTTTCTTAAAGTGGGCTGATATGGATCATGAAATGTTATGTGTACAAATTTCGGATAAAGGAAATTAATTCCCTCTTCAGGTGATAGGGGCGTATAGAGCACCGAAAGATAACTTTTCTCTCCTCGAAACACAGTATGATAAAACTTGTACGGGTAATGCTATGAAAAAGAGCATAATAATTGCCGGAGATTTAAACCTCCCCAAAGTAGACGGGTCTGGTGAGTCAACTAGCTGTGGTGAAGCTCAGAGCGCTGCAAATAAATTCTTAAGGGAGGGGGGATTTTCCTAAGTAGTTGACTTCTCAACTAGAGACAATAATACCTTAGATGTTTATCTCGTAAGGCCTGTAGAGCTGTATATTAACTGTCTGAAAGTACCAGGAATTAGTGACCATTCTGGGGTTGAATTAAATATTAGATACGGTGACATTACAAAATTAGACTCTGATGTAGCAAAAAAGATCATATTCCAGTATCGCAGGGCGGATCAGGGCAAGTTTCAGGGGTATTTGAATGAGCTATTTGTAGGATGGGCATCGGAAGGAAATCACATTAATATCCTGTGGACTAACTTTTTGAAAATTTTAAATAGCGCTGTTGATAAATTTGTCCCATTTAAATTGCTGAAACAAAACCCAGATCCTGAGTATTACACACGAGAAATTAGGAGTCTAAAAAGGAAAATTAGGTAATTATACAATAAAAGACATGATAGTGACAAGTATATGTTGAAATTTAAATCCTTATCAATAGAGCTCGTCTTAAAAAAGAGGGCTGCTCATGATAGTTATGTGCAAGGTTTACTTGGTTCGGGAGGTGATGGGTGGAAAAAAATTTACAGTTATGTTAGGAGAAGAAAGGGAAATTCAAATAATTTGTCGATGATAATGTCCGGTGACGGTAAATTAATTACTGAGAAACAGGCCATTGCTAATGAATTAAATGTCTTTTACGGTAGTGTGTTCAATAAATCCAATAGCTGTGTGTTGGACCTTAACGACGAATCAGGGGCTCCCCTGTTCCAAATAAACCAGTCAGCAATTGTAAAGCTAATACAAAAACTACGTTTCAATGTATCAAAGGGTCCTGATAATATTGTTAGTGAAGTACTTAAACTAGGAGGTAGGGCCGTGGCACGATACTTGGAGGTGATGTTTAATGTGTCCATTAACAATGAGCAAATCCCAGATGACTGGAAAAGAGCTACGGTAGTCCCAATATTTAAGGGAGGGAGCAGACTTGAATTGGGCAACTACAGGCCGGTTAGCCTTACGTCCATCGTTTGTAAACAGACGGATCATCTCATTTGCGACTACTTGAGGGAAAAGTGGGAAACATTATCATGGTTTAATGATAGGCAACATGGATTTCGGAAAGGTTACTCATGCGAGAGTCAGAAGCTATCACTTTTTCAAGACATTAGCGAATCGTTAGACCATGGAGTTTCAGTCCACGCCGTGGTTATAGATTTTGCGAAGGCATTTGATGTCGTGCTGCATGACATGCTACTCCATAAATTAGCTTCGACGAAGATTGATAGAAGAGTAATTTTATGGATCCAAGAATTTTTGACGGGTCGTTCACAGAAAGTGAAAGTCGAAGGCAAATTCTCGGATGAAATTACCGTAACGTCGGGTATCCCTCAGGGCAGCGTAATCGGAACTTTGTTATTTTTGGCGTTTATAAATGACTTACCAAATGGGATTCGCAGTGACTGTCGATTGTTTGCGGATGATTGTGTAATATATCGAAAGATACATGACTCACAAGACAATGCAGTGCTTCAAGAGGACCTGAACCTGGTCTATAAGTGGGCGATTGAAAATGAAATGAAAATAAACACAAGAAAATGTAGTCTAATAAAAATAGGGAAAGTGCGAAGGCAGGATTTTCAATATAACATTGGCTCGGAAATACTTGTAGAAGAAGATTCTTGCAAATATTTGGGCGTTCACGTAAGGAATGATATGAAATGGAGTAGTCATGAAGGATGTGTAGTTTCAAAAGCTTACTAATCCCTGCACTTTGTAATGAGGGTATTAAAAGGAAGTAGTACCTCTGCTAAAGAATTAGGCTGTTTGTCACTTGTAAGACCTATTCTGGAATATGCCTCGGTGGTTTGGGATCCATATCAAGTAGGGCTCATCAATGAGTTGGAAATGGTACAAAGAAAGGCCGCTAGATTTGTGTTCAGTGACTTTAATCCCAGGAGCAGTGTGAGCCGTATGTTAAAGAAACTTGGGTGGGAATCACTGGAGTCTAAGAGGATGAAATCTAGACTCTGCGCTATGTACAACACGTATACAAATCAACCAGCATGGGGTGAGCTTAGCAAAGGTATGGGAAAGCCCACTTACATGAGCAGGAGTGATCATCCTTTCAAAGTTAAGGGCCGACCACAGCGAACAAATTATGGTAAATATTCTTTTGTAAACCGTGCCATTGATAACTGGAACTTTCTACCTGCCGCAGTCTTAGAGCCTTTTCCCAAACATATAGGTGTGTTTAAGAAAAGACTGACTATTTGTGTAAATACTCCAGTTTAATTGTTGTATAATTGTTATTGAATTGTTATGTATAATTATTTATTTGTTATGTATATCCAATTTGCCACCGGGGGACACACCCCCCATTGCAAATAAATGAATGAATGAATGAATGAATGAATGAATGAATGCTTATTGACGTCATTCATTTTGGAGTATCGTTTGCCAATTAGTTGATTTAATATGCACTATTTTCATCTCCTGAATTTTCCTGATTTTCATATCAAAATCTCGTTATATTTGGTTTCGTAATGTTGGCACATATGCTAGAATCATTTAAAACAAAATTATGGGTGTAAATTTATATTTCTTGAAATAATTCGTAGTTATAAGCCATAAATGTTCGTACTGTACCTGTATATAGGTTCGTCCTGGAAAGAAAGAATAGTAGATCTTATTATGGTGACAACTTTAAATAGTAGGGTCCGTGGAATGGATGGGATTAAACAATATATATTTATTTTCTAAGAACAGAATTTGAGAGGTATACATTCCAACATATAGTAATACATTTTTCTGCTTCCCCTGCAAAATGGGAGCTTTGTAGATACGAGGTAGAGCATTGGCACCGTCAATATGCACGATCTTAAAGCTGTGTGCTCCTGCTTACAACGAGGCAGTATTTTTGAACACGAATGGGAGAGAGAGAACTCCTTCTACCTTATATCTATAGCTACATTGTAGTACAATTATGTTATTGATAAATCGAGGACATGTAGCTCCATACACTTTGGGGTGGTGAAGTCTGTGTTATTGTGGTGTCTCTAGTAGCGTATGTAGACTATTTGATGATGATGATGATGATAATTGTTGTTTTAAGGAGCCTAACGTCTAGGTTATCGGCCCCTAATGGTTTGGATGATCGTGAATATGATAATGAAATGTTGACTATAACTAAAACTAACTATTAACTTATATACTAAAAGAAGAAATGGAAAACAAAAGGAGAATAAGGCAAATAAAGGACGGGAGGAAAAGAAATGCCCTCAACCCTTGAAGAATGCGGATTGAGGGACTTGGAAGGAAGGAGAGCCATAAAAGGCAGATAGGAAAGTGAAAGAAGAGAGGGTCCTTCCCACAGGTAATGGATAAAAGGGGGAAAACCAGACCCAGCTCAGGAATCCCTCGGGATCGCCAACTCCCGAACTCACCAGCCGTGAGCCCCTGAGGGTGTAGCAATATCTAGGGTACACCAGAAGTGGTGGGGCTACATACAAATTGCCTCTTTGAGGGCCTTGACTAGAAGGCAAGAGATAACAGGAAAAGAAAAAGAAGGCTGACCCCTTGAATAATGAGGGTATCAGAAAAGATGAGACAAAGGCGAATTAAGACGGGAAAGGAAGATACTCCCTAGGCCTCGGATAACCTAATACCGTCGGGGTCGGAAGAGATCAAGAGTAGACCAAGTGAGGTCGACAGGAAAGAAGACGGAGAGGAGCCCGGCACAAGTAGGTGGAAATATTGCCGGACTCAGCTGGGGCCCCTTGGTCGCCAATCCACGTACCACTAGATGTGAGCACCTGGGGTGGGGGCGGGGACTATTTGCAATTGTGGCTTGAGTTGGGAGGGAGCAGCTGTGTCCTTAAATTACGAATCACTCTGGCATCTACCGGGAGTAGAGGTGAGAAACAGCGGAAAATTACCTCTAGGATGGCTAAAAAGAGAATGGAACCCACTTCTTGTTAGTTTTGCCTCACGTGGTTGAATATGCTCCGTCCCAGCCCTAGGAAGAGCTAGGAATCGCACCCGGAATTCTAGGGTGACTACGAGGGGATCTATTATTATCATATTATATAGAAACGCTACGGTGTATGATTCACAAAATTCGAGCACTTAAAACAGAGGGAGTTAGAAGGTGTGATTTGTACCGAAATCTTCCAAACCGCCTCAATAGTACAGAAAGAATTCTATATTTCTTAAAAAGCAACGGAAATACATTTTTGTTTATAAAGTTAGTTTAAGCAAATTAACAAGACGATAGACCCTGCCAGAGCTGTGTCGCGTCGAGCCCGCATAAATAATATTTAAAGGATATTTACAAGTATCCGATCGTAATATGTGAGCGTTTAAATGATAGAGAATTACCATCAGCAGTGACGAATTGTA
The DNA here is from genome assembly GCA_946902985.2 of Meconema thalassinum. NCBI lineage: Eukaryota > Metazoa > Arthropoda > Insecta > Orthoptera > Tettigoniidae > Meconema > Meconema thalassinum. Next base: position 1,330,803,548 of record OX336389.2, read on the forward strand.
CTCTGATTTCATAAATATCGACGATTTGTTTTAAAAATGAGTCTAAACAAATAAAAATACGATAGCCCTTGCCAGAACTGTGACGCGTTGATCCCGCATACCAATAAATCCCGGGGGGTGGTCCACAATTTATGATGATGATTATTCTTATTACATTATGATTGTTATTATTAATAGATGGGATGTCTCATAAGCAGGCTGCGGGGTCTTAGTACTGTGCCCAATTGGACACGGCTAACTGGCATCGAACCGGGGTCTTTATAAAGGAAAGAACAGGTCCATGATTTTTCTAAGAATCGAACTATTGATCTCTGAGGGGGAACAGCCACAGTGAACCCGAGGAACAATGAGATAATGACAGTATACAATAGTAATAGCTTAATTCCACGTCCAGAACGGGAATTTTAGGCAATAAAAGTTGGAATATTGGGTAAAATGCAAGGCAGCATACGTACATGTTAGCGAGAGCTACAAAGAAAGAGCCAACTTGACATTTTGACAAAGTGATGTTGAAAGTGGGCGGTGCAGACGTGACGCCAGTGCACTATTTCTTGGCGACACTGGAGTGAGAAGGCCGTGTTTAACGACGAAGAAAATCCCCTCTGGACAACGCAGAACAGTAGAGTGGGGAGTATCATCAAGACAAATTAATTAATTACTGCCGAATGGAGCATTCTAATGGAACGAGACTTACACCCAGCGACTTCTATTCGAAGAGAGGTAATTTAGGAGTATGTGCACACCTAAATTAAAGCTTGTATGTGATTATGAGCATATTCACACACGTACTGCAGAGGGGCATCGGTCAGTCTCGTAGCAAGAGGGGATTTACCTCGAGGTAGCGTCACCAAGCCATGAAGGAAAGCAATTAATTTTAATTAATTGAACGAAGGAATTGCCAGCACGCAAGTGAATCTGGAACCAACATGAATAGACAAGCAAGAATCTCGCTTTACCTTGTCAGTAAACACGTTATTTAAGAAATGAACCGCTCTTGAAATTCAAGAGGACTGCTTTTCGTCAGAAACCTTTATAGGGGAGAAGGAGGAGAAGAGAGTCAGTTCTTCTTGACTCAACGTGTGGAACGACATGCTGCTCGACCACGCGGGAAAAGTGCGCGAAATTTATAAGTAGTTATGTTCAGTATCTTTGTGATGAACAATGAAAGGCGCATTATGCAGCATTATACAAGTAATTCTGCATCAATATTATAACCAGTCTACAGCAGACATATAAGCAGGCAGTATACGCGACTAGTAATCAATGCAGCGTAGAGATATTGCAGTATGTTTTTTATAGACAATGAACTTATCCACAGGGAGTGTTACGATATTTAAAGTATCACATATAATTGTAACGAACACTACAGATTACGGGAACCTGGAAGGCATCACAAGTATTTGTGATTTATGATTGAGCAACACTGCGAGATAGAAGATAGCAGTGTAAGAGACGGGAGATGAGCCCACATACGCGAGGTAGACTTTCGGAGGAGACAGGCGGTTGTCAGAATTGGGCTGCGTCGCATCTCTGAAGTCAGGCAGTAGTGGAAAGCCAAGCAAGGCTCCGTGTGTAAATTATTTGTAAAGATATTTTAAAAGTGATAATTAAAAGTTATTATATTTGTGTGTTAAAATAATGTATAGTGTTTCAAAGTGTAAAATGCCGGTATTACAAGATGTAATTACCATGTGCAAACCGTATTCAATGTTTCGTGTGAAAAGTATCATGATGGCTTAGAAGTAAGCAGAACGAATTGTTGTCATGTTGGACTAACCCAGCAAAAATGAAGGTGAGTACCATCCAAATATGTTAATATGATTTAATAGCTCACCATACAACATGTCATTTCCTCAAATATTAAGAATTAGCAGTCATTTGTATACGAGCTCACATCCCTCGTATTTTTTTATAAATATATGGCTCTGAGGATGAGAAACTTACCACCATTTAGGCGTAAGATGTTGATGAAAGTAACGTTAACTAATAATAATAATAATAATAATACTAATCTGAGGTCGGTGTCAATGATAAATGTGTAAATCGGCATACTGATGCCTATAGAACGTGCAAATGGTGTCACATCCATTGAAAGAGTACTGTGTTATTGTGAAAAGTAAGAAAGAGAGATATAATAGCGAGATAAAGAGAGTTTGTCAGTGTCATTGAGATGTTAAATAAATATTAAATAATATTAAATGCTACATGGTTGTATTTGAGAGCCATTAAGGCAGTTAATTTGAAGTGCCAGTAAAATTAATACTTGTTTTAGAGCTACGTAACGCCTTGGTTTATAAGTAAATGTATGGAGGACATGAGTGCTTTATGAATTGATTCATCTGAAAGAAATGTTGGTTTGGCCGCTACCAGCGAGCATGTAACGTAGAATCAAGAGATTTGCGTCAATAATTGCAGGGACCATCCGAAATAGTTCGCGCGTTGATGAATCTAGTAGGCCAATCTTCGAATCTACGATGTGGTATCGCCTCAGAGCATACATGTGTATTCGCAACAGAGTTGGGGCAGAGGCTGTCTGTATCTCACTGTTAGCAGAGTTTTTGCTGCCAGGGAAAATAATTAGACACCCTAGGTAAGCCAATATAGTAATTGATCTACTCATAGAGGTAAGACAGAATTCTTCGAGTAGGAAACAGTTGATTTCCTCTATAGATATTCGTGCCCGTACAGCGAGAAAACTGTTTGAAACTCGGCTGGTACGCGTACAGAGCCACTGATTACGTCCATAGAACGGCGAAACTATTTGCGATCCATCCCTCGCTATGAATACTAATTAGGAGCCGAAATGAGCCCATTAGATACCCTAAGTGTAGGTGTTAAATACTTAGATCGACTCAATTCGTAATGACACAATCCAATCAGATACCTCTGGGAGAGCTGCACCACTGGGTGAGCACATGACCAAGTTTATTTACTTGCAAAAAGTCGGTGAAGAAGGCATATGGAGGCCACAGATCGGGTAGCTATCTTGAGGAGGGCGGTCCGTGACGAATCTTTTGTTCACACCGAGGAGAGTCAATTGACCGGATCCCTTTCTTTTTTTCTGTCTTTTAAGGTTGTACTGGTACACTGAAAAATCTCGTTAACTCTGAAAGTAATTGAAATATGATTGATATTATGGTATCAAATGAATTATATGCATTGTATCCATGTGCATAGAATGTTGGATCGTAGTAATCGGATAAGATTTGGCCAAGTTATTGTCTGAGGACAACTTAACTGCACCAAATAAATAGATGCATTTTTGTAAAGAGTAATTACCCATTTTATGCTAATTTATTCTGACGGGTAACGTAATTTAACGATATGACACTTCTGTAATGATTATAATGACATGACCAGACCCAGATGATTGTTGTATGGTGAAGCTAAAATTCAATAACTATGTGTATTTTGGAGGGAAAGGTATATCACTTCAGCGTTTGAAATTTATGGGAAAAGGAAAACGATGTGCGCAGAAAGGAAAAGCAACGCTTGTTAAGAAAGGAACAAGCTAATGAAATCAATAACATTTAAGGTAAATGTTCCGTTTCAAAACGGACAAGTATTTAATAATTGCACATAATGATTATTTTGTTGTAATTTTGTGTTCATTGTTGTGTTGTGATATGCAAATTTTAATGTAAATTGTGCTATGTGAAGGACACTACGGACGCTCGTCAATGTCGAAGAGTACCAGTGATTGGATATCTAGGATAGATATGGGTGCGGAAGAGCGCCAAACTTTATGAGAAAAGACTCACTTATATTTCTGATTTTTTGTTGTGGGAAGTAATTGTCATATTTTTGTGGTTTGTGTTGTGCTTTGCCATGAGTTAATACCATTAAATGATATATTTAGGAATTTGTTGTTTCTTTCAAGTAGAGTAGTTACCTGACAGACTCAAATCCTGAACATGTGGTCGTATAGTGGGTTGAACGCCCCATGCCTCGAAAGACCGTGGGCTAGCTGGGATACGAACACATGTTTCATATGATGACGCAAGGTTACATGGAGGACATGTTATTGTACTAGGATTGAGTCACAGGTACTACTAAAAGTCGGCCAAGGTATTAAATGGTAGAGACAAGAATAGCAGCAAAGTTAAAGTATATTAGGAAAGGCCGCGTCCCTTATTTGATAAGCTTACACATTCGAAATAAATGTTGTTAAACCTCCTTGAGACATTCTTAAATGTAAACTCAGTAGTAATGATCCCTTCACATTATCATGTCGCCCGTGATTGGGGCAAGACGTGGTAAACCCTTAAACATTATCATGGCAAGGCCCAAGGTGGGAAATTCGGCAATAAAAACCACTCCCTGGACGTTTTTGCTAATAATTGTAAGCGTGGCCAATGTCTTGCATTGGGGCAGCCATCGTCGTAAACATTATCATGCCGCTGATACGTGGGGCCTGTTGAAAACACAGGTCACCATAGGCGCATGATCTCCTAAACATTATCATGGCGCCCGGATGAACGTGTGGCTTATGGCATTCAGAAAACCCCATAATAATAGTATGGTTTCCATGGGGGAAAACCATAATAGTATCTGTTTCCTCTAACTGTGTTTGAGTGATTGTGAGTCTTTTTAAGTCATACTCAGGCATTAGACATTGTTGTCAGACGAGTGAATGTACAAATGGGTACGCATGTCTGAACCCATTTCATAAGTGTTCACAGCAATGTGCTAAAATGAATGTTGTTGTTTTTGCGACATCGGAATTCTTTTCCCAATATAACGCACCAACATGTACGGCACAGGCCCACCTATATCTCAAATAAGAAATACAGGATGGCCGGTACTGAGGGGGTACTAAAATGTATCGCAGAGCTGAAGGAACATTTTGATGCTACTCATGCTAAGAGTAGGGAAGATGCTAAGGAATTTCAAGATGAAATAACGGGTAGGTTGGCTACTGTAAATACTCAGTTTGAAAATAACCAATTAGAGGTCAATCAAAGATTAGATTCAAATTTATTAGAGGTCAATAAAAAAATGATGATGTTAAAGAATCTATTAAACAAGAGGTAACTGAACGTATTGTTAGCGTGGTTTCAGAGATGCAAGCAAATAATGAAAAACGCTTTGAGTCAATAGGAGTAAAGCTCGAGAATAATCTGCAAGTGTGCAGAGACTCGCAGCGTGAGATCAACGATAGATTAAACGATATGTCTGTAGAGCTCAAAGATATTCAGAATCAAAACGAAGCGAACACTAAGCGGCAGGAAAAGCAGTTTAATACGTTCACTCAGACCATTGATCAAAGGCTTGAAGATAGCGAAGACAAATGGGATAAGCGTATGGCAGGCTACGCAAAAGCAGTAGATGAAGAATTAAGGAAGTAGGATCAAAATATCCTTGACCAATACAAGGAGATCAGTGAAATAAAAACTTCCGCTAAAGAAAATAAGGGAATAATTGTAAACATGAAGACGCAGGTTGGGAAAGTCCAAAAGGAGTTAGAGCAAACTCTGAACGATCTAGCAGTCATTCACAAAAGGCAAGATGAGGACCAGGGAGAAATTACCAAAATAAGGACCGAAATCTCCAATATGCACGGTCACATCCAAAAAGAAGTCACAGGCTTACGAGAAGAGTTGGAAGTTCGAGAGGGCTTGAAAAATGAAGTCAGTGATAAAACACTTGCCGAGGTAAAACAAGGTTTAGCTGGGGAAATCTCTCATATAAAAGAGAGCCTTAAAGATGACAAGGAGAAAGTCATTTTTATGGCAGAGGAAAATCGTGATCGTCTAAAGAAAATAGAACAAGAAGTATTAGCTCGCTTAGAGCAGAAAATATGCACAGCCAAATAGAAACCAGCATGATCGCTCACGAGGAGTCCATATTGCGGAATACTAGATCAAGTGAAGGTAGCGTGGACGAAAATAGGAAAATAGATGGGCAGATTTAGAGGTACAGCCCACTCCGAGAAATACAGCCATGCCAAGTGACAGCCCGTATATCACACCTGGTATACCAATTGCTACGTCCACATCGCATGAAAATGCTGTTCAAAATCAGTCACTGTTATAAGGGCTAACGACGAGAAACCGAGAAAATATTCTGGGAGTAATTCAAACATGACACCCAAGTACTGGCTCAAAGAGGTTTCCGAATATTTAAATGACACAAAGGTACCGCCAGAGCGAAGATTAAGAGCTATCGAAAAACTTACTGAAGGTGAATGTTCCTTATGGTTCAGAAGTTTTCGTTACACGCTTGACACAGTAGAAGAGTTTCGCCAGGCATTTTTAAAGAGATACTGGGATCTGAGCATCCAGCAGAATCTAAGATTGGATCTGTACTCCAGACGTTATAGTACAAATAATCCAACAAAGTATGCTGAATTTTTATAGCACAATTATGCCGTTTCAGAGAGCCTGATGAAGCCCCTAGAGAATCAGACCTTTGTGTAGCGATAGCCAAACAGTTACAATATGAAGTCCAAAGACTATTAATCTCTGCAAACGCCAAGACAGCGACTGAGATGGAGGAGGTACGCAGACAACTCGATCTTACCACAACGCAGCAGATGGGGCAGAGTCGGAACACGGAACAAGTCCACATGACTAGTCCACAAACCGAACCGACTAGGGTGCAGAGCAAAAATAAATCCACTAGCACAGAAACTGTAAGGTCAAACTGGCAACGAGTAGAAAAGGAAAACCAGAATTGGAGGCCAGCATACAGAGGAAGATCGAACCGCGGACACCGAGGAAGAAAACCCTGGAATCAGCGCGATACAAGGAATCAACAGCCTGATAATAGAAGAAATTATGGCTGAGATGGGAGTAACCAACAATGGAGACCCCAAGAACAGAGTCGCGGGTTCGACGAAGAAGCAGAGGAACGATACCACGCCTCATTAAGGTATATGGAAGAGCGTGGAGATGACAACAGAAAATCTCAGGTTCATTGGGATGAATCGATTAAAAATAGAAGGTCACCCGACATCTATAAGAATGATGACGGAGCGAAGAGTCTGGTGCTTCAACAGCACGAAGACAGACAGAGGAACTCCACAAGAAATGGAGCAATAGAAAAAAAAACACCAAAATTAAATGACCATGAAGGAGAGAGAAATACAGGTTGGAATTCAGTGAATGTGGTTAAATGGATTGCTAAACCTGAGGAACTCATTGAAGGCCGAGAGGAAGGACCGGTCATTGTAAGAAGGGAACTACCCATTATAATTGTAAACAACGCAGGCATGAAGGTTAGGAGTCTTCTAGACACTGGCTCGACTGTATGCTTAATTACCCAGTTGCTGTATAATGAAATTGAAAGTAAAATACACGTATTGAAAATACTTATTTCAAGCGTGAAAATAAAAGGCGTGATACCAGATAAAGTAATTAAATGCAAATACCAAGTATTCTTAGATTTGCAGATAGGGAACTCTATATTTTCACAGGGTTTTCTACTTGTGAACAAGCTACCTTTTAATATTATCGTGGGTGCGGATTTCATAAGAGAGTACAAGGTCATAATAGATCTCTCACAATACATTGTTATGTTTCGCGTGAGTGAGGAAAAGGTGAATTTAGAGATCTCACTAAAACATAGTGAAACGAGACCAGAAGAGTACGTATGGCATACATACGGAGATATGACTGGGGAGGCAGTGTTGACCACAGAAGATATCGAGGGAGAGTTGACAACACTGGCCGCAGACATTGAAAAGGATCTCGAACCACAATTCGGAGAATGCCTTGAAGAAAAATTAGAGGAAGCTAAATTGGTCCAGAACATAAGCAAATGTTAAGGGAACTGTTGTATGAACATAAAGGAGTCTTCGATTCAAGACCTGGCCGAATCAAGAACTTCCAGTATGCGTTCCAAGTTAGTGACTGGACGCCATTCAGACAAAAACCTTACCCTGTTGCCGAGAAGCACTATTTAAAAGTCAAGGAAGCAATACAGGAGATGCTGGAGGCGGGCATCATTGTAAAGACAGCCGCACCTTATGTCAGTCCACTGGTAGTTGTACCTAAACCTGACGGAAGTGTAAGGATATGCCTGGACCTGAGAAATTTGTATTCTAAGGTCATACCGGAATTTGACCAAGTGCCACCCATAAAGGAGATCCTCAGGAGATTCAAAGGAAAGACTGTATTCACAAATCTTGACATTACAGCAAGTTTCCACCATATTGAACTGGAGGAGAAAACAAGCTTATTAACCGGTTTCTTATTCGATCAGCATACATATTCATTTCTTCGTCTTCCATTTGGATTGAAAACAGCGGGTTCCGCGTTGATACGAGCGCTTGATCGAAACCTGTCTGAAGAAGTAAAAGCAACAACCATAAACTATGTAGATGATATCCTGCTAACATCAGAAACAGTGGAAGAACATATTAGAGATCTACGCAAGTTATTAGATGACCTGAGTCAGACTAACTTTAAGGTCAATCGAAAGAAATCTAACTTTGGTCAGAGAGAAGTTAAATTCCTAGACCATGTAAAAGACGCTCAGGGAGTAAGACCGAATCCTGGAAAATTGGAGGTCATTAGAAATTTCCCTAGACCAACGAAGGTGACGAACGTCAGGCAGTACTTAGGCGTTATTGGATTCTTTTCGAGCCATTGCCCGAAATACACCGAGACCGTGGCACCACTCCAAGATTTATTGAAGAAAGGGGGAAGGTGGCGATGGACTGAAAAATGCGAGGAAGCCTTCGTGAAATCTAAACAGATGCTTTTAGATTATGTGAAATTGGGATATCCAGACTACACCCAGAAATTTATTATTCAGACTGACGCATCACTTATAGGCATTGGGGCAATGCTTTACCAGGAAAATGTTGACAGGCCAGAAGAGAAAACTTTTATCGCATTCATAAACAGAAGATTGAAATCCAATGAAAGAAATTATACGGTCACGGAGATTGAATTACTCGCAATACTATATGCTCTCCAGTATTGGCGAAAAGTCATTTATGGGTTCCGAGTCGTGTTGAGAACAGACCACAAAGCCCTAACATTTCTGTTGAAAACTGACTTGTCAAGTCAAAGATTAACGAGATGGTCCTTGTATATACAGCAATTTCAAGTGGAAATCGAGTATTGCCCGGGGAAGGATAATATCATACCTGACTTGCTAAGCAGATACCCGACAGCTGATGAAGAGAAAGCTCTAGCTATCGATATTGAAGATAGAGACCAGAATACCTTAGACGATTTGAGGAACATCACCGTCATTCAACGTGAAGATCCCTGGATACGGTTGATGATTAATTACTTCGAGGGAAAGCTTGTCAGAGGAACCCCGATGTATATAGAGGCCGAGGCACTATCAACAGAATATTTATGGTTTAACCAGATGCTACATAAATGGAGTGATGCAGATCATACTCGACCCAGGATTGTTATTCCGCCAGCATTGCAAAGAAGATTAGTGTGGTTAGCACACAGAGCTCTTGGTTACCCGGGTGTAGACAAGTCTGTTGCCCTGTTGAAAGAAGCATTTATTTGGCCAAAACTTAGAGATAGAGTGAGAAACACAAGCAGGACATGCGATATTTGCCAGCGAGTAAAGCCTAACACGTTTTTAATGAGGCAAAAACCCATACCACTCCTGCCAGAGAAGCCATGTCAGCTTATGACACTGGACCACTTAGGTCCTCTCCCGAAAGCCAGAAGGGGAAATAAGCACGTCCTAGTAGCACTAGACGTGTTTTCTAAAATGGTAGTCCTATGTCCAATTCAGAAAACCAGTACGAAACAGGTACTTAAAAGACTGAAGGAAAGAGTCATTCCTATACTAGGGCAGCCGGAGAACATATTGTCAGATCATGGTAGCTGTTTTACCAGCGTGGAATTCCACAGGGAACTGGAAAATCAGGGAATAAGACAGATTTTGTCAACAATTCGACACCCAGAAGCCAACAGCGCAGAGAGAATAATGAGAGAACTGCAAAAATATATGAAAATATACTGCTCCACAGAGAACTGGAAGTGGATATACGCACTGGACGTCATCGAGTATTGTATCAACAATACAGTACATGAGGCAACAGGAGAAGTGCCCGTGAGCCTACACCTTGATAGAAGACCGGAGAGGCCATGGAATAACGTCATTCAGACACCTGTAGATTCACAGCCAGGACGCGAATTAAGGATCCAGAGAACATTCGAGTATCTCAAGAAGCAAGCGGACAGACGGCAGCGAAGGAACAGAAGGAAAAGCCAGCTAGCTCAGATCCAGAGAGCAGGAAATACAAAAAATTTCAGCATAACTACCACGGCCCCTATGTAATTATAAGAGATTTGCAAAATAATGCATACAGAATCATGAATGAAGAGACAGGCAGGGAAGTTGTGATAAATGCCGCCAATCTCAAACTATATAATCCACCGAAATAGTATGAAACCCCAGAAGAAGAAGAAGAAGCCATGCACACCCAAGTGTACGGGGAATCATTATGTATGCACGCAGAGAGTCTACAGAGAGGCCCACACCAGTCTGAAAGGAAACAAGACAGCCAGCTTGTCGACCCAAAGGGAACGAGGAAAGAATGCAGCTGTCAACTGAGAGAGTTTTACAACCAGTTGAGGGAAGCAGCAGGCGTCTCCGAGCAATGAATGAGGCTATGAAGAAAGATAACGCTAAAATGCGATACGGTAGGCAGACCCGAGGGGAGGGGAGGCGAGACGACCCACTGCCCGGGAGCACTGACCGCCTAATGTAAACATTGCCTGCAAGGTCGATGCAGTCAGAACGAGGCTTGAAAGAATTCACTAATAAAATGAATTTTTCAAACTTAGCTGGGGGAAGATGTGTCCAATTGGACACGGCTGACTGGCATCGAACCGGGGTCTTTATAAAGGAAAGATCTGGTCCACGATTTTTCTAAAAATCGAACCATTGATCTCTGAGGGGGAACAGCCACAGTGAACCCGAGGAACAATGAGATAATGACAGTATACAATAGTAATAGCTTAATTCCACGTCCAGAACGGGAATTTTAGGCAATACAAGTTGGAATATTGGGTAAAATGCAAGGCAGCATACGTAACATGTTAGCGAGAGCTACGCCAACTTGACATTTTGACAAAGTGAAGTTGAAAGTAGGTGGTGCAGACGTAACGCCAGTGCAGTATTTCTTGGCGACACTGGAGTGAGAAGGCCATGATTAACGACGAAGAAAATCCCCGCTGGACAACGCAGAACAGTAGAGTGGGGAGAGTCATCAAGACAAATTAATTAATTACTGCCGAATGGAGCATTCTAATGGAACGAGACTTACACCCAGCGACTTCTATTCGAAGAGAGGTAATTTAGGAGTATGTGCACACCTAAATTAAAGCCTGTATGTGTTTATGAGCATATTCACACACGTACTGCGGAGGGGCATCGGTCAGTCTCGTAGCAAGAGGGGATTTACCTCGAGGTAGCGTCACCAAGCCATGAAGGAAAGCAATTAATTTTAATTAATTGAACGAATGAATTTCCAGCACGCAAGTGAATCTGGAACCTACATGAATAGATGAGCAAGAATCACGCTTTACCTTGTCAGTAAACGCGTTGTTTAAGAAATGAACCGCTCCTGAAATTCAAGAGGACTATTTTTCGTCAGAAACCTTTATAGGGGAGAAGGAGGAGAAGAGTGTCAGTTCTTCTTGACTCAACGTGTGGAACGACATGCTGCTCGACCACGCGGGAAAAGTGCGCGAAATTTATAAGTAGTTATGTTCAGTATCTTTGTGATGAACAATGAAAGGCGCATTATGCAGCATTATACAAGTAATTCTGCATCAATATTATAACAAGTCTACAGCAGACATATAAGCAGGCAGTATACGCGACTAGTAATCAGTGCAGCGTAGAGATATTGCAGTATGTTTTTTATAGACAATGAACTTATCCACAGGGAGTGTTACGATATTTAAAGTATCACATATAATTGTAACGAACACTACAGATTACGGGAACCTGGAAGGCATCACAAATATTTGTGATTTATGATTGAGCAACACTGCGAGATAGAAGATAGAAGTGTAAGAGACGGGAGATGAGCCCACATACGCGAGGTAGACTTTCGGAGGAGACAGGCGGTTGTCAGAATTGGGCTGCGTCGCATCTCTGAAGTCAGACAGTAGTGGAAAGCCAAGCAAGGCTCCTTGTGTAAATTACTTGTAAAGATATTTTAAAAGTGATAATTAAAAGTGATTATATTTGTGTGTTAAAATAATGTATAGTGTTTCAAAGTGTAAAATGCCGATATTACAAGATGTAATTACCATGTGCATACCGTATTCAATGTTTCGTGTGAAAAGTATCATGATGGCTTAGAAGTAAGCAGAATGGTGGGCGAATTGCTGTCTTGTTGGACTAACCCAGCAAAAATGAAAGTGAGTACCATCCAAATATGTTAATATGATTTAATAGCTCACCATACAACATGTCATTTCCTCAAATATTAAGAATTAGCAGTCATTTGTATACGAGCTCACATCCCTCGTATTTTTATAAATATATGGCTTTGAGGATGATAAACTTACCACCATTTAGGCGTATGATGTTGATGAAAGTAACGGTAACGTTAACTAATAATAATAATAATAATACTAATCTGAGGTCGGTGTCAATGATAAATGTGTAAATCGGCATACTGATGCCTATAGAACGTGCAAATGGTGTCACATCCATTGAAAGAGTACTGTGTTATTGTGAAAAGTAAGAAAGAGAGATATAATAGCGAGATAAAGAGAGTTTTTCAGTGTCATTGAGATGTTAAATAAATATTAAATAATATTAAATGCTACATGGTTGTATTTGAGAGCCATTAAGGCAGTTAATTTGAAGTGCCAGTAAAATTAATACTTGTTTTAGAGCTACGTAAAGCCTTGGTTTATAAGTAAATGTATGGAGGACGTGAGTGCTTTATGAATTGAGTCATCTGAAAGAAATGTTGTTTTAACCGCTACCAGCGAGCAGGTAACGTAGAATCAAGAGATTTGCGTCAATAATTGCAAGGACCATCCGAAACAGTTCGCGCGTTGATGAATCTAGTAGGCCAATCTTCGAATCTACGATGTGGTATCGCCTCAGAGCATACATGTGTATTCGCAACAGAGTTGAGGCAGAGGCTGTTTGTATCCCACTGTTAGCAGAGTCTTCGCTGCCCGGGAAAACAATTAGACACCCTAGTTAAGCCAATATAGTAATTGATCTACTCATAGAGGTAAGACAGAATTCTTCGAGTAGGAAACAGTTGATTTCCTCTATAGATATTCGTGCCCGTACAGCGAGAAAACTGTTTGAAACTCGGCTGGTACGCGTACAGAGCCACTGATTACGTCCATAGAACGGCGAAACTATTTGTGATCCATCTCTCGCTATGAATACTAATTAGGAGCCGAAATGAGCCCATTAGATACCCTAAGTGTAGGTGTTAAATACTTAGATCGACTCAATGCGTAATGACACAATCCAATCAGGTACCTCTGGGAGAGCTGCACCACTGGGTGAGCACATGACCAAGTTTATTTACTTGCAGAAAGTCGGTGAAGAAGGCATATGGAGGCCACAGATCGGGTAGCCATCTTGAGGAGGGCGGTCCGTGACGAATCTTTTGTTCACACCGAGGAGAGTCAATTGACCGGATCCCTTTCTTTTTTTTCTGTCTTTTAAGGTTGTACTGGTACACTGAAAAATCTCGTTAACTCTGAAAGTAATTGAAATATGATTGATATTATGGTATCAAATGAATTATATGCACTGTGTCCATGTGCATAGAATGTTGGATCGTAGTAATCGGATAAGATTTGGCCAAGTTATTGTCTGAGGACAACTTAACTGCACCAAATAAATAGATGCATTTTTGTAAAGAGTAATTACCCATTTTATGCTAATTTATTCTGACGGGTAACGTAATTTAACGATATGACACTTTTGTAATGATTATAATGACATGACCAGACCCAGATGATTGTTGTACGGTGAAGCTAAAATTCAATAACTATGTGTATTTTGGAGGGAAAGGTATATCACTTCAGCGTTTGAAATTTATGGGAAAAGGAAAACGATGTGCGCAGAAAGGAAAAGAAACGCTTGTTAAGAAAGGAACAAGCTAATGAAATCAATAACATTTAAGGTAAATGTTCCGTTTCAAAACGGACAAGTATTTAATAATTGCACATAATGATTATTTTGTTGTAATTTTGTGATCATTGTTGTGTTGTGATATGCAAATTTTAATGTAAATTGTGCTATGTGAAAGACACTACGGACGCTCGTCAATGTTGAAGAGTACCAGTGATAGGATATCTAGGATAGATATGGGTGCGGAAGAGCGCCAAACTTTATGAGAAAAGACTCACATATAATTTTGATTTTGTTGTTGTGGGAAGTAATTGTCATATTTTTGTGTTTTGTGTTGTGTTTTGCCATGAGTTAATACCATTAAATGATATATTTAGGAATTTGTTGTTTCTTTCAAGTAGAGTAGTTACCTGACAGACTCAAATCCTGAACATGTGGCCATACAGTGGGTTGAACGCCCCATGTCTCGAAAGACCGTGGGCTAGCTGGGATACGAACACCTGTTCCATATGATGACGCAAGGGTACAGTACGTAAGCAGTGCTATCAGATTAGTATCGCACGGAGTTGAGATGACGCACGCCCTTTGAACTGCCAGCCTGTCCACAACAGACCGCGAACCATGCGATCCGTCCAAGTATCCGCTGTACGTCACGTGTGTTCTTAGGTACACCCGAAGGTCGCAGGAGGAGCTTCCATGTGCTCTATATTATGGTGCAATCTAACTTCATTGCACACGTACTAAGACCCCGCAGCCTGCTCATAAGTGAAGACGTACAGGGCGCCCGAGAATGTTCTTCGCAGTGGTTACGTGCAGCTGTGAGTGGTTGGCTCATCGGTTTAGTTGGTAGCACGGTGTCTTTGACAGGGTGAATCCCACACGTGTAGGCTGTAGCCTGTCGAAATCGTCATTGTGTATTGCAATTAGCGAGCGTATGTGTCATCAGTACTTCCATCATCTGTTATGAATGGCTGTGGTGAGTACACAGTATGCTGTTTGCTTGTTATTAGGGAACACAGCGATGACAGAATGCATTCTGCCCATAAGTCAAGCAGCATTGCGCGTCATAGGAGCTTATGTCACCACGGACAGTTAAATGATGACAGAGGCTACTTGAGCTGAGTCATATCCTACTCGCGCAACTGTAGCTGGCAACGAAGCAGGCTGACGTGTGTCACAAGTAAACAAAGAATAGCTCCCATCTCGACCGCCGGCAATCATTTCGTGAAAGGCTAATGATGCAAGCGGCAGCCGTGCTGCCAACGTAACTTCTGTAGCTAGCTGTCGCAGACGCATGTAGGCGCTGCGGAGAACATTCCCGGACTCACTGTATTTCAAGAAAGAATTATTTGGAAAGTTTTATGACAAGAAATTAAACTATTCTTCAACGTAGAGACCATCCGATTCTATGGTCTTGAACCATATTTCAGCGAGGTTTCTTATCCCACGACGGTACCCATCTTTGGGTTGTGATTCGAAGAATTCGACGCGACCCATGTCCACAGCTTCAACGTTTTCCAAATTTCTTCCACACAAGAAATGGGCCATGGATCGAAAAAGATGGTAATCTGAAGGCGCAAGATCAGGGCTTTTTGCTGGATGTGGTAGCAGCTCGACTCCTTCCAATTCCTGAATTTTTGCCATGGTTGTTCGTGCAGTATGAGGTCTCGCATTGTCCTGCTGCAAGAGAACTCTATTTCGGTTAGCTAATGCTGGGTATCTCCGATTGAACATTTCATGAACTCGTTCCAGTTGTTATGAATAAAGATCCGCATTGACTGCACGCCCGTTTGGAGCAAACTTCCAGTGAATCACTCCTTCAAAATTCCATCAGAAACACAACATCACTTCGGGGCCGAACCGATCCTTTTTAACGATGACTTTCGCAGATTGACGGGCACTGAGCTACTATTTCGAGGCGTCAGCGTTAAAATAAACAAGGTGACCATAGTTTTCAAAATATCCCAAAATCCCTAGTTCACAGCATTCATACTTTCATTAGCTTTAATTTGCTGTATTTATACCCTACTATTCTTATGTGAATTTTTGATGTTGATTTTTTTCATTTGAAAGGCACAAAATGTTCAAGATTTTAATTCTGAGATTAACGTACTGTAAATGAAGTTACACATTTGTGATATGACCAAACAAACTGAGACATACGGTAGTTCTTTGGGAGTTTTTTTTTCGTGTGGCCTCTTGAGAGGCCGAGTGCAGGTCTTTCTAGTCGACGCCCGTGGGCGACCTGCGCGTCGGGATGAGAGATGGAATGGGTGAAGATGTATGAAACTGGTCAAGGATATGGAAGGAAGCGGCCGTGGCCTATCAGAAGGTACCGTCCCAGCATTTGCCTGGTGTTGAAAATGGGAAACCACGGAAAACCATTTCAAGGACGGTGGGGCTCGAACCCACGCGTCTACCGAGTCAGTAGAGAGCTTGGCCCCATGACCTAACGCTGCGCTTTAGCCAGCGTAGCCACTGCTGTCAGTTTCTTTGGGAGTGATAAACCTAGATCCCACACTTGCACTTAACAAATAGGTATATGTCATTTTCATGATATTCATACCTTATGTCATATTCTGAGAGCCCCCGTGGCTTAGGCGGCAGCACGCCGGTCTCTAACCGCTGGGTCCGTGGTTCAAATCCCGGTCACTCCATGTGAGATTTGTGCTGGACAAAGCGGAGGCAGACAGGTTTTTCTCCGGGCACTCCGGTTTTCCCTGTCCCAAATTTCATTCCAGCAACACTCACAACTATCATTTCATTACAACTGTCATTCATTTAATCATTGCCCCAGGGGAGTGCGACAGGCTTCGGCAGCTGGCACAGTTCATATCCTCGCCACTAGATGGGGGCTTCATTCATTCCATTCCATGACCCGGTCGGTCGACTGGAAGGAGGCTGAGGATTATATTTCAAATTCCGGGATATTTAGATGCAAGTATGGTACTGTGGAGATACGCCTCCTAGACATATGCATACGAGCCCCCTTAAAATAGTTTTTTAAGTACATACATTACAGGTGGAATATCGACACGAAATATATGTTTATTTGAAGTACACATTAAGGCTTCCATTTACAATGAAAAAACGAAAATTGAATTTTTGGTCAAAAATGCCATTTCAAACGTAGGCCTATATTACATACAGTACCTTAATTTGGCTATGTATGGTAGCCTATCTCTTGATGATACATTCTCGCAATATAGGCTACGTAATTCTAGTCATGACCTCCTGTAAATAACATTGGTGAACCAAAGAGAACCAATTCTATCTTATAAAACAGCAAACTTCAAATCGACATTACTTATGAGACATCGTAATATTATGATTAGTGTAGTACTTGTTGTTGTTGTTTGTTCATCGCGCCGCTGCGCTACTGGTGTGGCGAGACTCCCAGTGTCACAGACGCTCTGACCTACATAACCTAACCTTGGCCATGCTCTCCAGTCCTACTTTTCCCCCCCTCTAATTTAATTGTGCACAACTTGATTATAGAAACAAGCTTCCCAATTCAGTCAATATTATGCTCTTCCTTTTGTTGTCACACCACAGCGTCGTTTGGAGGCCAAATGTTGTCAGCAACCAATGAGAAGATTTCTTGAATTCAATATATTTCAATGTCGCCTCCGTAGCGTAGCGGTCAGCAGGGTTAGCTGCCGCCCCGGAGGTCCTGGGTTCGATTCCTGGCTCTGCCACGAAATTTGCAAAGTGGTATGAGGACTGGAACGGGGTCTACTCAGCCTCGGGTGGTCCAAATGAGAAGAGGGGGTTCGATTCCCACCTCAGCCATCCTCGAAGTGGTTTTCCGTGGTTTCCCACTTCGTCTTCGGGCAAATGCCGGGATGGTACCTACTGTCAGGCCACGGCCGCCTCCTTCTCACTTCCTAGCCTATCCATCCCAATCTTCCATCCCTTCCCATCCCTCATAAGGCCCCTGTTCGCTTTGCAGGTGGGGCCGCCTGGGCGAAGTGCTGATCACACCTCCCCAGTTGTATCCACCCCGACCAGATGTTCCAAGCTCCGGGACACTGCCCATAGAGGCGGTAGTGGTGAGTTCCCTCGCTAAGTCCGTGGGAACCACCAACCTAGAGGGTAAATTGACTAAATAAAAATAAAAAAACAATTCAAAGAATTTTCTTATTTTGCACTTTGCTCTGATTCCCTAGATTAACTGTCACCTTCCGTACAATGCTGCCAACTCTATTGACAATGTAGTAATGTATAAAATGAGAGGCTCGGTGAGAAATATTTCACAAATGTATTATGTTTTTAAAGGGAAGCCTCCGTGGCTTAGGCGGCAGCACGCCGGCCTCTCACCGCTGGGTCCGTGGTTCAAATCCCGGTCACTCCATGTGAGATCTGTGCTGGACAAAACGGAGGCAGACAGGTTTTTCTCCGGGTACTCCGGTTTTCCCTGTCAAAATTTCATTCCAGCAACACTCTCCACTATCATTTCATTTCATCTGTCATTCATTTAATCATTGCCCCGGAGGGGTGCGTCAGGCCTCGGCAGCCGGCACAGTCCATATCCTCGCCGCTAGATGGGGGCTTCATTCATTCCATTCCTGACCCGGTCGGAGACTGGAAGCAGGCTGTGGATTTTCATTCATTATGTTTTTAAAGGAAAACATTTTTTAAATAAAACTATGCTTTCTCAAATTTTAATTTATATGTGTTAAGTTTCATGAACTAAACTTTAAGAATATTATATACTGATTAATGAGCCTCCGTGGCTTAGGCGGCAGCACGCCGGCCTCTCACCGCTGGGTCCGTGGTTCAAATCCCGGTCACTCCATGTGAGAATTGTACTGGACAAAGCGGAGGCTGACAGGTTTTTCTCCAGGTACTCCGGTTTTCCCTCTCACAAGTTCATTCCAGTAACACTTTCCACTATCATTTCATTTCATCTGTCATTCATTTAATCATTGCCCCAGGGGAGTGCGACAGGCTTCGGCAGCCGGCACAATTCATATCCTCGCTGCTAGATGGGGGCTTCATTCATTCCATTACCTGACCCAGACGGTCGACTGGAAGCAGGCTGTGGATTTTCATTTTCATATACTGATTAATCTGATAAATATGGTTAAGAATTTATATTAAGTTCATTTTCCAAAGTACCGACAGTAGTGGCTACGCTGGCTAAAGCGCAGTATTAGGTCTTCGGGCCAAGCTCTCTGCTGACTCGGTAGAAGCGTGGTTTCCCATTTTCAACACCAGGCAAATGTTGGGACGGTACCTTCTGACAGGCCACGGCCCCTTCCTTCCACATCCTTCTCCAATTTCATTCACCTTAATCAATTCCATCTCTCATCCCGACGCGCAGGTCGCCCACGGGCGTCGAATAGAAAGACCTGCACTAGGTCTCCGAGAAGACCACACGAAAAAAAAATCCAAAGTTTAAACTTTATTTCGAAAGTATATTCATCACATTTAAAATACGGTACACTGCCGACCATCTCAAGATATTTTCAAAGAAAGAATTCGAGACTAATTTAAAGGAATATCCAAAGACCAACTATTTAGATACATGTCATAAGTGCAAAATTATCCTTATTATTATCTAATTAGAGCCCACATTTGTTACAGTTCTCTTTTTATTTATTTCTAAAACATTTTTAATAGAAAACCCAAGTAAATTATTAATAGGGTCTAACAGAGCTTTGCTCGTAATTACATTAGTATCTTTTCTTTATAACAACATCGCTGAAGAAGACCATAATATGGTCAAAACTGGTGCGTTTCATTAACTAATGTATATTAATTTATTATTATTGACTAAGTGTAGTAAATTTATTAAATATCCGTTAGTATTGATTGAGACATATTATCCTGTTTAAGTTTACTACTACTCTCTTAGGATAATATAAGCTTTATTGTTATAAAGATGTGATTTGCAAACGTAAACAAAATGTGTAACAGTATAAAATATTAAAATCAGAGTAAGTTCAGAGGAAAGTTATTTGCATTGAACGTGTAGGCTACATAACTAATAATAATACGTCTACAGGTTCAACTTCCCATCAATGTTTTAAGCCTGCAGTGTATCTAAACCTGTGTTATGGACTATATAGGGCTCGGATTTTTAGCCTACTTTTCACATTTTGCAAAAATGAGGAAAAAGTAGACTTATGAGATCGGGCAAATGTGTGTCTGTCTGTCTGTCCTTCTGTCTGTCTGTCTGGCTGTGTGTGTGTCCCCCCCTATCAACTCCTAAACGGCTGCAGCAATCGAAACAAAATTTGGTAGGAGTAAAGAACTATACCTGAATATCTCACGGCCATATTTGAAAATGATGTCAGTGCTACCAACTGCTAAAAAATCGCAATTGAAATTTGAGCTCCATGTTGGATATCTTGGAAAGTATGAATGGGAGCTATTTCAAAATTGGCACACGTACAGATCATAATATTTCAGTTTAATTTCCAGGAGGCCAAACATGGCAGTGTTGCCAAAATGATTATAAGCCTCCTGATAGGTCCAATTTTTAAATGCATATAACTTCTACACTATCAAGTGGAATTCAACCAAATTTCGTATGTTGTATGTGTACAAAACCAAATATGACTGAGCGTATTCTTAAGACCTACCAGGGCTGCCAACTGTTAATAAATGCTCCTAATTTATTTTATCCAAATACCAATATATCAGAAAGTATGCAAGCCGACAGCTTGAAACTATGCACACGTATAGTACCTGACATTCTATATTAATTTGGAGTAACTTATATACGTCAGTGCTACCAACATGATTCTAAGCCTGCTGAGAGGTCCAACTTTAAATACATGTAACTTCCATACTATCATTTGGATTTCAACCAAATTTCGTATGTGCTATGTGTACCATAACAGATATGACTATGCGTATTCTAAGGAGCAACCAGGGCTGCCAACTGTTAATATGTGCTGTCCCTATTTTTGTTACCTTAATATCAATATATCAGAAAGTATGCAAGCCAATAGCTCTAAACTTTGCACACGTATAGTAGCTGGCATTCTAGACGAATTTGGAGTAACTAATATACGTCAGTGCTGCCAACATGATTCTAAGCCTGCTGATAGGTCCAATTTTAAAATGCATGTAACTTCTATACTAACTAATGGATTTCATTCAAAATTGGCACAACAATAGATCATATTATTTCAGATTATTTCTGACCAATACATGCATGACATTGTTGCCAACATGATTTTACGCGCGCTGTTAGATCCAATGTTTAACTGCATGTAACGTCCATGCTATCCAGTGGACTTCAACCAAATTTAGTATTTAGTACCGTAAGAGACGGAACTAAGAATATATTCAGTCATCAGGGCTGCCAACTGTAGTGCACTATTAGGATACATTATGCCAGGTATACAGTATTTCGAACTAATTGGAAATTTCGATATTAGCAAATTAATTTCGTCATTATTCTAGATAGGTTCATATTCTGTAGAATAATCATTGGCATGAAAAGTAGGCTGTATAGTTCTTCACGGAACTTCTTGTTAGGTATAAAATATTTTTATGAAAATACATATTTTAATTATTTTTTCTATGATTAAATAAATTCCTGCTTTTCACTTATTAGCACATAAAAAGACATAATATTTACATTTTATTTTTAATAAGTGAGCAAGATCTTCCAGTTTATTGCATTTTTGTTCTGTGTTACTTCAACGGGGATGAATCTGTGAGCTATCTAATCTTCATGCAGAGCGTATGTCAGCTTGCAACTATTATTCTTAACGTGTCGCCCCGTGCCACTCACTGTGGAAGTCGGGAATTTCCTTGTCCATAGCCACATTGAACCATGTGCTAGAGCTACCTGGAACCAGTGTCACTCACATGCAGTTCATTTCTGGCACTGTGAAGTGTAAGACAGTTCTACGATGCCTAAAGTAAAAACAACTACGAGTTATCGTCTGTTGCAGAATTTAAGGATAATTTTTACTTCTGATGGGGACGTTCTGTTCGGCCAACCATGTTGGAAAGCAATCAAGGCTGAACAGCAATCACAAGTTACACATCATCTCGAGGGCAAGAAACATATTGGCGCAGTTTTGCGCCTTCAGAAGAAGTGTTTCGCGATAATCGTTGGTCATTTGTGATGGACAACGTGAAGATGTGTCTCGTTGTGTATTGTAATGCTGCAGCAGTCAGTGAGGCATTGAATTCGTGAGTACTGCATATTATTTATATTCACATTAATAAATTAAATAATAATTAAATATGTTTACTTATTTGTCACATATTTCAGGTATTTTTAATACATAAAAAATAAATATTTTCCCGATTTTTAGCACCTAAAATCCGAGCCCTAGTTATATACGTATAATACGTATGTAGGCGGTATAAAGTCAGTAGCATACCAAACATGGATGCTTTTGTTCTTCCTATTTTCCCTGGGACTTTGCTTCAAATATTTTACTGTTAAAGTCTTCTGGTGAAAAGAAGATTCTAGATTATTTTCTTATTATTTTATTTAGTCGATTTACCCTCTAGGTTGGTGTTTCCCACGGACTCAGCGAGGGAACTCACCACTACCGCCACTACGGGCAGTGTCCTGGAGCTTGGAACATGTGGTCGGGGTGGATACAACTGGGGAGGTGTGATCAGCACTTCGCCCAGGCGGCCTCACCTGCAAAGCGAACAGGGGCCTCATGAGGGATGGGAAGGGAGGGGAAGATTGGGACGGATAGGCAAGGGAGAGGGAAGGAGGCGTCCGTGGCCTTACAGTAGGTACCATCCTGGCATTTGCCCGAAGACGAAGTGGGAAACCACGGAAAACCACTTCGAGGATGGCTGAGGTGGAATCGAACCCCTCTACTCATTTGGACCACCCGAGGCTGAGTAGACCCCGTTCCAGTCCTCAGACCACTTTTCAAATTTCGTGGCAGAGCCGGGAATCGAACCCAGGACCTCCGGGGCGGCAGCTAACCATGCTGACCGCCACGCTACGGAGGCGACTTCTAGATTATCGAAAATCTAAAATTTAAATCTATTGCCCATTTTTATTCGGATTGCCGACGGCTGGTGCTGAGCGGTTTCACCTTATCCCCGTTAGTGCTAGATTAACCCTCAACCGGGCCAGCGGAGGTATAGGATGCCAGTGAAATATTTCACGTGGCTGCCATGTTGAATTGGTGAAACGTATCAAAATTTGAAAGGCATGGTCGTGTCGGACGAGGTATTAGTATTGAACCCATGTACCATGGCCTGAAAGGGAGTCGAATCCATGTATTTTGAGAAAAGAATGAAAGAATCATACAGTCTCTAAGGGAACGGAGAGAGATTTCAAGCCAGGATTATAGCCTAACATTGTGCAAGCGCTAGGGCCAGGTGTTCCTAAGATGAACTCATGCCTCTTGACATTTATAAGGAGCCAGTCATGGATATTATTAGAACGAGTGGAAAGTTTGGACTGTAAGACGAAGAAGCTCGACTCGGAAATTGCTCTTACGTTGCAGGAATATGGCAACCTCGCAGCTGAGTCAGAACAGGAATAATTAAATTTAACCCGTTTACGAGTATAAAAGTAAGTAAACAGATACAGTACGGTGAATCATTTTGGATTAGAGATTTTTGTGTAAAGAAAAACCTTGTAAAAATTGCACAGGAGAAAACTGCAAACGCAAGTATACGTCATTGGGAATTCACCGGGACCCAAGGAGTGGGAGAATTAAAAATGAACAGCACCACCCACACAGTTGAGGACGAAGAATTAATTAATATCTCGGAAATGCACGATCGATTTCCATGCACAGGAAGATTATTTTACGTTTGGAAGACGAGCTTTCTGGAGATATGATTTTTATAATTGTGTGACAATTAGTTCAAAAGTTGGTCACGAAAAGGACTAGGATTTTATCTTTTTGTGACTGAAAGGTATAAAACTCCTGGCCTCACCAAGCCAATCATGCAGTCTACGATAGCCCGTGAGGGGAACGTCACGCTGTATCAGTACAGTCAGTCTACGAGCATTCCGTGAGCGGAAGTGCTGCACCACATCGTATAGGCAGTATTCAGGAGCCCGTGAGGGGAACGTAACGCTGTATCAGACATCGAAGGCAGTTAACCAGTACTCCTTGAGGGGAGAAACGCTGTATTACACCGCAGAATTAATATCCGACAGCCACGAGCGTCGAAGTATCAGTAACTTGCGTGCCTCCGGAAGGCGTTGCAAAGAAGAAGTATTAAAGTATCGCCGTGTTGAAAAATTAGGAAAATCCTAGTTACAGGATTTAGGTCCGACAGGGCAAAAATTACCGTAAAAGTTCTAAAAATACAGTCAAAGCAGGCTGCGAACTTAGGATTCAGGCGATAGGTCTTTCAGTAATCGACCAAAAGTATCATAACGTACGGAAGTACCGGAACAGCGAGATAAACAGTTTATAAATTTTAAAGAACCCGAACAGGGAAAAACTGAGTAAGGTTCGCAACGTATTTTAGAAAATTAGAAGTGCGAGAACCAAATAAACAAAGAAGAACGGAAAATATAGACATTGTCTCAAGAAAGCAGACGAACTATTCTAAAGCACTAAGACTCGAGAAGTATTAGTGGCTAAAAAATCCATAGGTCACCGATAGGTTATCGAGGGGACCTCGATCAGAACAGACTTTCGCTAGGATCGATAAATCAGATCTAAAAGGGGAACCGTTCAAGCTAGAGAAATAGCCGATCATCAGGAACGGGATTCGAAGAATTACTATTCCAGGGAAGCAGTAGATGATTCGAGACTTTCGTATTCTGCAGGATAGGAAGCCGTCATTGAATAAATTTCACCCTTGGAGACGGGAGATTAAGAGGTCACGTGTGATAGGCTAAAAGGACGGCCTAGTGATCAAAAGTTGTGAAGTGAAAATATATCAAGAGTGTGTGATAAAGTAATATATTTTTTAGTGTTTTATTGTGTGTTCAAAACGGATACACCAGTGTATTAAAAATGTTGTCAGTGTTAAATATAGTGAATATGTGTCAAGAAATTTCTGTACATGAGATGAGTTTGTACAATATGGAGTAGGTCAAGAAGGTGGGCCAAAATGTCACATCAAACGAGAATAAAGGTCAGAAAACGACCTTAGACATGTGAGTAAAGATTTTCATTATATTTTGGTGTCGGGAAAAATTTTGTGTACAATTCCACCGGAGTTTTGAGTAAAAGGGATGTTTTTAAATAAATAATAACTAAATAAGAACGCGATCTGAACAAAAATAAAGTTGTAAGAAATAATAAATAATTATGTGAAATAATAAATCCTGTAGAGGATAGGCATGGAATAAAATGTCAGTGTATTTAATGAATGTTATAAAAGCAAGCGTAATAATAATAATTATAACAAAGATATTTACATAAAGGTAAATTTGAATTATATGAAAGAAATAGCTTTTGAGCTTTTGTAAGGAATGAAGACATGATGTGAATAACA
Organism: Meconema thalassinum; assembly: GCA_946902985.2. Classification (NCBI taxonomy): domain Eukaryota; kingdom Metazoa; phylum Arthropoda; class Insecta; order Orthoptera; family Tettigoniidae; genus Meconema; species Meconema thalassinum. The sequence continues at coordinate 1,330,829,012 of OX336389.2, forward strand.
AGGTAAAGAAATCTAAATAAAGATTAAATTGAATGATATAAAAATATAGAGCGTTGAAGCCTTAACAAATGCATAAGACATGATGTGAATGCATGTTCTTAAAAATGGAGCGATTTATTGTCAACGGAAAAGATTAATATAAGAATTGGGATATGTATCAATTGTTACTATGAAATTTATCAGTTCTTTGGAAGACATTAGGCCGTAAAGTAATGTGTAGCGTAATGGAACGCAATTAAGTAAAAGTCACGCTAGGAACACGTAAAAGTTAAAGTACTTGGTAAGTTACTTATGGAGGGTAGTTGATTGCAGTGAATTGAGATATGTTGTAAGTCCTCTAATTGTGACGTAGATCACGAGGCCCTGTGTGTGTTATTATTGAAAAGGGAGCAAATGTATGGTATTATTGAGCGTAGGTCCTGTAAGCTACGGCTAGACCCTAAATTGCGTCTTGTATAAGTCCTCCAATGTGGAAATGGTTCCCGAGGCATGTTAAGAGATTCGAACCTAGAATCTTCTGTTTGTTAAAGCCCCTTATTATTCGTCGTCGAATGTGTATTACTCTTCCCAATCAATGAAGACCCTCTCATAATTAATAAATGCCAAGGTTACGAAAGTGGTTTATGAACCAATAATATTGTTGAAAGTAAAAACGATTGAGTAGAAAGCCAAGTCTCCCCAAAGAACTGAGAATAATGTGAAGGTTTGTTTTAAAAGCATTGAAGAGAGCTCCAACCGTAAGTTAGGCCGGGAGTCGCTCTCTCTGTCATAAATCACGCTCGAGTATAATGGCCTGACCCTCATAGTACGAGGGTGGGTAAAAACCGTCTTGTAAGAAGTGAAATACACCGTGAGTGTTTAAAGTTGTTAATGATCCGGGGGATGAACCGAGGTCCTTGTAGATTTATATTATCGCTTGCCAGTTCAGATCGTAGTTTTCTTATGTGATAATGGTCTTATAAGACAAATGAATTAAATAAAATCCCTATTGTAATGTTGTATGGAAAATAAGGAATCCACGAGTTTTGTGAAGATTACTAGATTACTAGATTCGGGAGTAATCATAGTTTTTGACTTTGTCAAGTAATCTTTATAACTCTGGAGTACACAGGTAGTTTCCCGATCACCGTAGTGAATTTGCAAACTTGAGAGAGATAGTAAATCCTGAGAATATGTGAAAGCCCAAATATTGAAGTGAATAATTAACATGTAATTTTAAATGTAATTATATATTGTTTGATGATAAGAAAAGATAAAAATAAATTCTTGAGGTGTACAAAAGTAAGACACCATTATTATGGAAAAGTATCGAGCCAAAGAAGCTCGTAGTTATGGAACTTTAAGATAAGTACTTTATGGAAGTGAAAATAATCGTGAATTGTTGGTTTTAAAGAAAACCATGTGTTTTAATCTAATATTTGTTTTATTTTTATGCTATTCCTTGTTCACTTTGGACAAGTAGAATGATATTGGTCAGTAGTTTATTTGTTTTATTGTTTGTAGCGCCATAATTTTGATTAATTAAATGTGTTAAAATAGGAGTTGATTTTGTTGTTATTTTTGCAAGTGTATCCTCTATTTAATCCGAAATATGTAAGTCACAGAGTGGGAGAACTTAAAGCAGCCCCGAAAAATCCCGAATTGAGCAATGCTGGCATACTGTGATTTGCATATTTCTTGCTGAAGGGCACAGTATGTACCTACCGAGTTTCATTGAATTCGCTGCGTCCGTTTGTATTTTATTAGGGACACACTCGCCCATACGCACACACACACACACACACGGACGAAAGGTGATCTCATAAGCCTATATTATTCATAAACGAAAATTGGCAAAAATTCCTCAAAACTCTTAAAAAGTATGAGAATAGATTCAAAATGTCTGAAATAGTCTATTAAGATCCATAAAATGACCAAACAATGATGTATACGTTTAGAAAAAAAAACTAAAAATTAGAAAATTACTAAAAATGATGTCTCCTCCGCAGCGTAGCGGTCAGCATGGTTAGCTACCACCCCGGAGGTCCTGGGTTCGATTCCCGGCTCTGCCACGAAATTTGAAAAGTGGTACGAGAACTGGAACGGGGTCTACTCAGCCTCGGTTGGTCCAAATGAGTAGAGGGGGTTCGATTCCCCCTCAGCCATCCTCGAAGTGGTTTTCCGTGGTTTCCCACTTCGTCTTCAGGCAAATGCAGGGATGGTACTGCCCCGTAAATTGAATTATATTGAGACCACGGCGGTTGTATTGGAAAATATGAAGAAAGTTATGGCTGTCATAGTTGTGACGTGGATATTCATGACGTAAGCACGGATGACGCAGACTTCACGCAAGTAGGCTGCTTGAGCTGAGATTCTTGGTGACGTCATGATTTTGTTCGAGAAAGATCTGAGATTCACGACGCAGTCGCAGGGAAACATGGAATTGTGCTGAGGAAGAAGTTACGCGATTGGAGGAAAGACTCGAACCAATGAACGATAGTTAGGAGGGAGACGGAGATTACTGAAACTACCTTATTTAATTACTTTTGGAATGCAGAATTGTGGAAATCTATTTTCAGTTATGGCATTGATTTGGAATTTTGAAGAAATTATTTTTGAGTTTTTGAAATTTGAAAATCCGTCAAGTATTGCCAAAGTAAGAACTTCTAGCAATGACGGAGAAACAAGCTATGGAAGGGATGGATACGCCCCTTAAGAAGTTGATAAAAGGTCTTGCACAGCAGAGAGGAGCTCTCATATCTCATGTGTCTCATATCGCATATATAGCTCATATATCAGATCTCATACCGGATATATATTTCTGATGTTACAGTCGTTTTCGAGTGATAAAGTGAAACAAGTCGTCTTTAGCGTGTGGTAAAGCCAACCGCATTGAACGAGCTTCGAGTGTGCCGCAGTTCCATTTTACGGTGTTTGAAACTAGGCGAAGTTGAAACGCACACATTAACGCGTCTATAAGATAATATATCAAGAGTTGACTAATGCCTTTAAGCTAATTCGATTGTGCAGTACTATATTAAAGTGTGTAGAAAGGTTGAACATTTTCAAGATTATAATTTAGAAGATATTGACATTTTAAGACGGCAGACAAAAGTGATTTTCTCGCCACCTGAGAAGCACTTTTAATATATCACATTCTACGCTACGGCTGACACGTATTGCAACCGTGCTATTACATATTGCTTTTGATGATATAACGCTGCATTCTAACATGGAACAGTATAATATGGCAGTTCTTTCAACTATTATAACGGAAATGGAGATGGAAGGCTATAAGGACTTTAATGCAATTGGGACATATATCAATGGAGTAAAATAGCAGCATGGAACTTCGCTAATCGTCTTTCTACTAAAGCGAGCATGTAGTGAATATCCAACTACACTCATGCATCGTTGTCCAACGCTGAATTATATCAAATGGCAGTGGAAACATATTCATACTCCACAAATATGAATATTTCTGCGGAAATAACTGCAATAAACTTCATGGCGAATTTCTACCAGAACTTCAGGGAACTATCAAGAGAGGCCAGGGTGGACCCGGCTCACAAAGAAGAGTTTTGCCAGAAGGATGTCTATCGTATACACGGAGCAGTGCAATTTCCGGAGGAGGAAGCAGTTCTATTCTCCGAGGGCGCTGGTTCCAGGTTCGAGGACGGAGCACATCTTTTTGGTGAAATGGAACTATCACCAGTCTTCTTTGGAAGATTTTCCTCTGGAACTTCAATCAACAGATAAGGTAGTCGTGAACGTTTCTTGTTTTATTTGAGCCATTTAGCGATATCTGAGCAACCATTTTTCTCATATTTTTGTCCCATATATATTATGCCCAATATTCTTGCTTGATAATTCTGTACTCAGTACACTTCGATGAGTTATGCCTTTTTCTACGATTTATTAAGACATTGTTATGTCAGTGGCATAGTTAAGTAATTTTGGATCAGTTGAGACTGATAATATAATAGATATTCTTTCAGTAATTTGCATATTTTTGAAGTCACGATTTGACTGTAAAGTTAACGATTTTCTATGGCAGATTTGAATTCAGACAGCGTGTCGCTTTATTAAAGTAATTCTTTTCAGTAAATTACTTTGACCAATTTTCTGTCATCCTCAAGAAAGAAGAATAATTAAAAGATTTTAGAGCGTTAAAATCTATTACTGTATCGACGATCTTGGAAATACTAGTCGTTTTGTGAACATGATTGCAACATAGACATTTATCGTCAATTATGAAATACCATTGCATTATAGACAATTTTATGAAATATGAACTTTGATTACAATTTATTGAATACACTATAGTAATGAACTTTTGATAGGAATTTTTCTCAATACTAGATTGGAACAATAATGTTTGCATTCCACAATCTAATTGTATTCTATTCAATTATTTATGCAGTTTAGATGAACTTTGTTTGAAGATAGTATTTTTATACTACGATACTTAGGAGATATTAATCTCAATTTTGATAGACCAGAGAGGCGTGTATAATCGTATTTGCTATTAAATTTATTTGTGATTGGCAAATTTTTACTTCATATCAATTCATGAATGAAACCCACGAAGGTTAAATAAATAACAGTTTTTAAACAATTAATGAATATAAGAATTTTTAAAGTGGAACTATGGATGTATAATCGTTAGTTCAGTGGACATGTAAAAGTCGCTGATGAATAATGCCCTTGAATAATTGAAGGAGATTCCCACAGTAATATTAATGATGTTAATGAATTTGTAAGTGGAGGTTTTTTGAATATATTGTGGAAGATTTTTATGCCATATATATGGAAATATATGATGAATTCTGGGCCTATTTTATGCAATTTGTGCATTTGAAGCGAAGTATTTTTCCGCTGAGTTTATTGTCCAGGTCCTTTGAAAATTAATCATGTGAAATTACTGTTAAAATTAACAAGAGTGTTAAATAATTTGAGATAATGATTTTGAGTGGAGGTTACCGTCACAAATAATAATAATAATTATTAAAACTTATTAAACCTGAATATAAGCTTAAATATAACTAACCTTCATTGGTCGATTATATTAACCTGATTTGAGTAATTTATCAACCGGATAAACGTGTGGTTTAATGTATTTCTAAAACAAATAATACTAATATTGTAAATAATTGTGTAAATATCTTTAACAATAATGTGAAACGAAAGGAATTAAGAGAGGCGTGTATAGATTTTTCTATTGTCATTTGACAATATTATAAACAATTTGTAATTGTTATAAACAATTAATGAGCATTTGTTATAAACATTAAGAGTTTTGTTAATATACTCTAAAGAACGCTAATTATACAAGTGGATTATGTAATTAAACAAGTTTTGGGATTATTAGAGTAATCCAGTAACATTTGATTGGAGCATTTAAAAGATTTGCGTGATAATATTTGAGTTGAGTTGAGGACATTTAAAGTGTTTGAAAAGGAGCTAAGCTCTGAGGTCACGAGCATATGCTAAGGTTAGCTGGACAGGTGGGTCCGTTTGACGACGTTGGCATGCGACTTGATGTAGGGTGGATCGCAGCTGGCCTGACAACTGTATGTTAGAGGCCAAGGTCGAATACATAACAGGCTTGCAGTTATAAATAAAGTGTGATGTTTATGAAAGAGGAAAACAATTGCTACGTGTCTTGTCCCAATTCCCGCATCCATTCCAAGTGTATTACTATTGTTACGTTCTTTATAAGCTAGTGAAAGATAAAATTTTGTATGTAACGTCTACAAGTCCTACAGGAGGACATTATTATATTGACAATGGCTTCTGATTGCCACGTGTATTTTGTTGAGTTTTTGTTAAAGTCATTCACTTTATGTGAAATAAATTATTGTACAGTTTAAAGTTTCTTGTCTCGTTTTGGTTCATTTTAAATATCATGGTGGAGGTTATTGTGAGGGCATACTTTAAGTGATCCAGTTGGCAACCCATACCCGAGATTAATTTGAATAGGTAAGTAAAAGTAAGTATGAACCCCCGTATATTTTGGTGTGTTCCACAATAATTTCTTGTTAACTGCTGTGCTCTAATCTCGGTAGTATCTGTCAGTGCCATTTTCATTGATGTAGCTGTGCCGGTGCGATTGATTATTGGCAATCCGATTGAGGGGGGGGCGGATATCTGACAGCCCACTATCCGGGTTAACGGGGACAGTACCTTCTTCAAGGCCACGGCCGCCTCCTTCCCTCTTCCTTGCCTTCTTCCTTGCCTATCCATCCTACCCATCCCTTACCTTCCCTCATGAGGCCCCTGTTCGCTTTGCAGGTGAGGCCGCCTGGGCCAGGTGCCAATCCCACCTCACCAGTTGTACCCCTTCCGATTCGATGTTCCCAGCTCTAGGACACTGCCCGTAGAGGCGGTAGTGGTGTGTTCCCTCGCTGAGTCCGTGAGTTCCACCAACCTGGAGGGTAAACGACTAAAAAAATAAAAATAATAAAATATAATAATAAAAAATGATCGAACAAGGACGTAATAAATTAGTATTTCTACGATGTGGGAACTATGGTCGAGATTTCTGTATAAGTTAGCAATGTTTGTGGTGAACCAATTAAAAGATGACATGTCATCAAATTGCGGGACCTGTTACCAAACTTGTTAACATAGGAAAAATAACACGGTTTAGTATATGCCTTTACATTTCGATAAACTCTCCTAACTAAGAGGCTCTAATTGGACGAGAGAAGTATATCGAAGTGTATCGAACTTTTCTAACTAATGGGTTCTAATGGGATTAAAGAAGTATATTGAAGTAGGCTATATCGAACTTTTCCTACCAGGGGTTCTAATTGGACTAGAAAAGCAAATCGAAGTACAGTATTTCGAACTTATGCACTCATTAATGAATGTATGTAGCCAATGTATGTTGGCTATAAATGTCTACCCCTTATTATTCCCGTTTTCAACGTAGCCGGGGAGGAGATGCGATGAAAGGATTCGTGGCAGGTGGTTTTTACGGCCGGATGCCCTTCCTCACGCAAACCTCATCATAGGATTTAATGAGATATGAAATGAATGAATATGAATGAGACTGGGCAAGGAGGTGGAAGGAAGCTGCCGTGGCCTATTAGAAGGTACCGTCCCAGCATTTGCCTGGACCTAAAAAGGGGAACCACGGAATACCATTTCAAGGATGGCTGATGGTGGGACTCGAACCCAAATCTACCGAATCCGCAGATAGCTTAGCCCCATGGCCTAGCGCAGCGCGTTAGCGATCACAGCTACCGCTGTTCTTATTAATGAATGGATACCATGCATATAGCGATGCTATTCATTTCCTCAAATTGTAGAGATAAATCAGTGCACTTTTAAATGAGTAATCCCCTGATTATTTCCACACTTCCTCCAGGAGAACGAGGAGATCTATATTAATTCAAGTCCCGGGGCACCTGTCCTAATTGGTGTCCTGAGATTTGAGTTACGGTACTGTACCCGTAATTTGCTTTCAATTTAGATTTAAATGAGATATATATTCCGAATTGTGTCGAAATTATAAACGCTATTTTATGCTGCATTGGCTAGTACTGCAAGAGCTCAGTCCTGTTGAAATGAGCTGCAAATAACCAGTTTCGATGTCTAAAGAAAGGCCGAGCCAATGAGAATAAATTATTTTTTTATGAGGAATATGGGAGCGGTGAACGCTTGTCAAAGCTTTATTTTGAAGGAAGCCAGCGACAAAAGAGGCGAGAGAGTGTCCTGTCTCACCTCTGCATAAAAAGAACCGGCCGAGCCAAGAAGCGTGAGTGACGGCAGACAGCAGCACGTGGCTATGACACGGCCAAGCAAGGGTCACGTGCCAATGGAGACCACATGATCGATTGCAGCCAATCAGAGGGCAAGGTTGTCGCAATTAATGGAGCTACCCACGCCTAATTAATTAGCTAATTTCAAGAAATTTTATACGCCAAGAAGGCACAGGATTTTATTACGAATTTTATAATGTTTCAACATTTAGAATTGGATGCTTATTACGGGAAGAAAGTTGATATTTAAAGTCACCCGCCAAGAATGGATGCCATTTGTTCCAAAATGCCACCAGCGTCTTAGTAGAGGGGGTTAGATTGACGAACCGAGGGAAGGGACTTTTTTCTGACCACGAAGACAAACGTACGTGCTAAATTGACCCAAGTAGTTCGGGCGATACGCAAAAAACGTCATCGGGAATCGAAGCGGCAGGGACGGTCGAGCTATTTTATATGGCCATGCTCTTAACAAGGAGATATGCGAGGAGTTAAACCTGTTTTTCCTCAAGTTACGAGTATATAAACATTTTTACGAAGTTGAATTATATCACCATGATACATATTTCGAAATTGAGAGGGAGAATTTTCGAAATTATGGAAATTATTAGTATGGCGTGATAAGGTGATAATGAAAACATGACGTACGAGATAATAGGGATGCCTGGAGTGACATAGACAGACCATGGAGGAACACCTTCAAAGTTTTTCGATATTCTACATCACAAAATTAAACACTCGGGAGAATACCACAAGTAATAATGAAACAATATTCTACGCTGAGATAATACCAAGGAAGAAGAAGATGTCCAAAGTAGCAGTATTTGATCGATGCAGTCGACAATCCAGGAGTTGCAGTAATTGAGAGATGCAGTCCACAATCCAGGTTTCGATCGAGGACTCGGATGAGGAGAAATTGCTGTCCAAATTTCGAGGCGACCAATCTATGCTGGAGTTGTCTGGTAACATCGACTATGGATCTGACGACCGATTGCTGACCTTGGTAGCTATGGAGGCAGGAGAATAGAAACAGTGGCTACGTTTGCACTGTTCGCTCAAATATGTAAATATAAAGTTTATAGAAAGTTACTGCGAGGTAATATTGTTGTTAAAAGGATTAAGTTGCATTTGAGAAAGTCATGTGATATTACTTGTTGTTTGTTATGCGTATGGAACAACTGATAGTCCGAGCCAGCTGGTGTTGTGCTAACAGCTGATGATTGCCCATGAGTGAATAGAATAGTTAGACAAGAGTTCAGAGATGATAATTCATGGTAATTGAGATTAATGGTAGAAAGTGAAGGTTGGAATATTTTTATTTTTATTATAATGTATCATTTTTAACAGATCCATGATGAAACTTATTATGATCTTAGCTAAATCACTCGGATTACGTAATTGATTGTGGCAATCGCACCGAACATGACACGTTAGTGTGGAATTAAAGCAAAGACAATCTGTACACTGATAGTGAACCGAAAGAAGTTTGTGAATATTAATGTAATTTTGGATGAAATGTTTAAAATTAGGAATAGATTAGAAATAGATTAGGATCAAGGAAGAGTGTGTAGATTAATTCTTAGGATTGTTAACGAAGGTTTTTACGTTTTTATTTACTCCTTGAAAGTAGGGCACAGCAGTGGCCGTTGTGGATTTTTTAAATTTTTACACAGCTGACGCTAGATTGTTCTTTTTATTAAGGAAGAAGACAGGGCATATTTTTGTTTTGGTAAATATTTTTGAATAAACTCTGACACGTATTTACGTTTCTCTGATTCTTTTGTAATACTCTGCGTTATGTGTGTAGTGAATTAGGTTGTTGTAATATTGTGCTATGGGAGTAGTGGGAGTTTTTATCCACGGTGTGCCACCCTTAATCCCCGCAAGTTTCTCGCTCTCTTTTTGTATTTAGCGACCCAATATCCATGTAGTTATAAATATACCACAACCATTTGCCAGTAGCACTTTGGAGTTTCTTTTAGCTGGGGACTTCAAGATGCTGCGATCCACCTCCATCATCTGATTTGTAACCAGGAAATACGGGTACAGTACAGAACCTGATTTTGCCTGGTGGGAGAGAGAGAACAAGTCAAAGATTTAAAAGAAACTCGGGATGGGCATCGTCTGCACTGGGATTCAAACCACTGATACATTGACTTTGCACTGCTTAACACGCACGGCTATGCCATGAGGTCTACTAAGTTTAGTGCCAAATAAGTGATACCATCACCCCCAGCCCTTCCCGGACTTCTGTTATTCCACCTCATAGCGTAGCCGCGCTAAGTCCATGGATCGGTGGTTTGATGGCGTATGTCATGAGTGAAATTACAGGTTCTTGGCATTTGAGATAGTTGCAATGTTTGGCTTGGACAACGTGCTCATTTATTTCCACCGATTTAAAATGCATTCAAAGTGTAAAACAGCTGTTTCCATTCATCAACACAATAAATAACAATAATAACAATGATAATAATAGTATTAATTATGGTATAAACGTACCGGTATGGCCCAAGTAGTCATCTGTTGTAAATCTTATGAACTGAAGTCATTTATGAGATCCACACTCTACATTGCAGCAAAACCTTCATCCTATTGGGCAACCTAGGGCTGATATTTAAATAATTCTGTTTATCACCAATTTCGAGATATCATTTGCGATTAAACTTATAGTTCCATGGATTATTCCCGCTAATGTAAAAGTTTGAGCTTCTCGTCCGAGTTTGAAACCATGGAAGGCAGACATTTCATTACTGATCCTCCAAAGAATCAATATAAATAAAGCTAACTTGTGCAAACAGTGAACCAAAGCCAGACTCAAACTAATGGTGTGAATCTAAGCCACGAAAATCTACGTCAATCTTAATAAATATATTATTCCATTACGATAGACAATGAATGTGATCCCTCGTAAATAGTGACCTACGCCCTTTGAGTACCAATCTATCAAAATAAATAATTCTGTGACAGTAAACTCGTAAAAATAGAAGTCCAAGTTCCCCGGCTACAATGAGTATCACCGAATCAAGGATATGAATTTCACTGGGCAATGAAGTATAGAATTAAAGGCAAGGTGCGCCGTAGACCGTCACACTTTCAATGAGATGCGGGTAGTATCTGAGCGTGCCCAATTAGGGGCAAGGTGCGCCGTAGACCGTCACACTTTCAATGAGATGCGGGTAGTATCTGAGCGTGCCCAATTAGGGGCAAGGTGCGCCGTAGACCGTCACACTTTCAATGAGATGCGGGTAGTATCTGAGCGTGCCCAATTAAGGGCAAGGTGCGCCGTAGACCATCACACTTTCAATGAGATGCGGGTAGTATCTGAGCGTGCCCAATTAAGGGCAAGGTGCGCCGTAGACCGTCACACTTTCAATGTGATGCGGGTAGTATCTAGACGCGCCCACATAAGGGCAATGTGCGCCGTAGACCGTCACACATTAAATGAGATGCGGGTAGTATCTGCGCGTGCCCACTTAGGGGCAAGGTGCGCCGTAGCCCGTCTCATTTTCAATGAGATGTGGGTAGTTTCTGAGTGGGGCTCACGTAAGAGCATGGTGCGCAGTAGACCGTCACGATTTCGATGAGATGTGGGTAGTATCTGCGCATGCCCAATTAGGGGCAAGGTGCGCCGTAGACCATCTCACTTTCAATGTGTATCATGCAAAGCCCAAAATCATATCCACAGTAATATAGCCTCGAAATGAGTCGCCAGTAGTTTCCAAGGAAAGAAGAAAGCAGAGCGCCTCATCGCGCAGTGATGGGACTCATAGGATAAGTACATAAGTTTTAGAGGCCAATTCTTCAGTGTTGCTTTCGTTATATAATAAAATAATTGCTTTTTAGTCAGCCAACACATTAATGTGCCCACTTAAAGTGGGCGGGGAATAACAATTCAGTCACTCTAACCTGGATAGCCTAAAATACCTGTGTTAATTGTACACTTTTCTCACTTTGAAACTCTTTTCAAAATAAGGGAGTCTAATTATTGCATAGCATGTTTCGTTCGTCAGGTGAGCATCATCAGATCTGGTTAACCTGAGATTGTCTTAAATTGTTAGAAATGTATATAAAACTTACGCTCAACAATATACAGGGTGAACAAAAAATGCCGCACTTGGAGGTCGGCATGCTGTTCCTCATCGAAATTCACGACAAAAGTTTATTTTGCAAAACCAAGTCCCGCCAATAGTTTTAACAGAAATGCGTGTTAAGAAACGAGGCTCTGGCAACGCTGTGACTGCATGCAGCGTGGCCAAAAGCAGGTCGCAGGTACTTGGCGCTCTGCCGGAGCTTTCTCTGGACATTCCGATGCACTGCAGGATGTGACAGTGTCGCCAGCTTCTCGTTTTCATACTTGTGTTTTCAAACAGCACCCGATCCGATTTTGCTATCGAAACTTTTGTATTGCAATTGGATGAGGAATCGCATGCCGACCTCCAAGTGCGGCATTTTTTGTTCACCCTATATATATATGATAGGACGTCACATTCCGTGCCATTCCCCTGTCATGTTTCCTTATCGCTCTCATTCTCTCCCCACATCCTTCATTTCTTCTGGCAACAGCTGCAAGCAGGGTAATTCTGGACCCGAGCACGACGCAACACACGTCCCTCCATCGACGGAAGTGTGTGATTGTGTTATACGTCGTGGCCGTCCTCCATCGCAAAATAAGTCAGAAATTTATAGGTTAATTCTAACTAAGTTGTGTTAAAAATGGAAGTGCTTTCAGAGTACCTCAAACTAAATTATGACTAGGGCTATATTTTATGTTGTTGGTAATTTCGTCCTGTGGAAGATGCTGCTACTCCCTCCCTATACTTGTGCCCCTAGCAACATAATGTACTGTAATTACTGACGAGGTCTGGAAACAACGAGAGTCACCAAAGTTCCCTTTTCTTTCAACTTCCGCTCTTCTCAATGAGCTAACTGCATTATCAGGTTCGTTGCGTAGTGGCTAGCATACTAGGTTGTCACCGCGGAAGTCGGGGTTCGATTCCTGGGTCTACCAAAAAATTAATTCTGGCCTGAGGGATGGAACGGGGTACGCTCAGCCTCGAGAGGCAAATCTGAGAAGAGATTCGTACTTCTCCCATCCTGGAAGTGGTTTTCCACTTCTACTCCAGGCAACTGCCGGGATGGTACCTAACTAAATACCGCGTTCGTTTTCTACCCAAAATTCTACCACAATTACAAATCCACATACTTGTACAGCCACCACAGAGCCACTGGTTATCAAACACATTCTATACACACCCAAGTACTACGAAGTACCATGATATCGAAAGCCCCTAATAGAATCAACAACAACAACAACATTACCATGAGCCGCTCTGTTGTCCATCCAGATTCACGCATCTACCGTGAACGATTTAAATTCACTCGCAATTGTGAGACTACTGGGGAGCGGGATAGGTTCGAACTTCATTCTCAGCCATCCTCAAGTGATGTTCCTATTACAATTTCAATTTCAGGTGAATGCTGAGATGGTACCCAGCAATTAACCACAACTTCCTTCTCCGCAGCCGTATTTCCAATTACAAGTGCAAGGATTGGAGTAGTCACCTCCATGGGCATCTGCAAGGGGAAACAGGACGGTGTTTGTTGTCATTCCCTTACTGTTGAGCACCTCGACGTGTATCAGCTAGCACATTTGGCCTTCGCCCAGAAGGTCCGGGTTCAATTCCAGGCTCTGACAAGGTATTTAATTCTAGTCTGAGGACTGGAACCGGGTACACTCAGCCTCGTGTGGCAAAACTGAGAAGTGGCGGCTTCGATTTCCAGTTCAGCCGTCGTAGAAGTGCTTTCCTTGGTATACCATTTCTAGTCGAGGTAAATGCCGGAATGGTTAATAACTTGAGAGCGCCTCCATCCCAATCCTAACCTCAATTGCAAATACATCCACTAATGCGGACACCAAAACAACAAAGGTTATTCATGACTACCTCGTGATATAACGGCTAGCATTCTTAACTCCCTGGAGCAATTGGAAGAGAGTCCAATCACCACCATAATAGGGAAGATGAGGTAGAATGAGGAACAGGTTTAGGAGTGAAATCACAAGATCGTGTAAAAGGGAAGAACCCAAACAAATACATATCCCTCCCTATATTATTCTGCTAAGGTCCCATTCCAGTTTTGTACCGAAAATAAGGTCCCATTAACACCAACGGGGTACCAACAGGTTCAGCATAACCAAATGCGTAAGCGAAACGCACTCACGTTACTCTTTAAATGCCTCATAATTAAATAAATACCTTAAAACATGTATATTTACAATGAAGTAATGAAAGAATGCAACACGGTAACCATGGTAACAGACTCTCACAGGTCCATCTATTTCTGTAAGACGCAATGCAGTTCCAATTATTACATTACTGTGGAAGTTTCCAGACGGTTAAGCTGTAAAATTCATCAATACATACAGTATAATGCGCTTAAGGGGGTCAAGGGGCACTCTAGAATTTTTTCACGCAATTTTCACGTGTGAGTGTGGTACGAAAGGTCTTTTTCACCCGACTATAAAGGGTCTCCGAAAACCACATTTAAAGGCCCTTAAATTAACAGTGTCTGTGATATTCCCAAATGCTAACTTCGCTATGATATACCTATGAAGGAATGACAAACCCCTAACCACTGCACCAGTAGCTGAATTGATAAAGTCTGATTATTCATGCCAAGGATAAATCAGTCATAGCATTCATGATTGAGATTTTGCTAAGTGTACTCTTTACAACTAGAATATTCGCGGGCGAAGCCGCGACGGGTAATGCTAGTCTTATTTATGAAATGAAAATCCACAGCCTGCTTCCAGTCTCCAACCGGGTCAGGAATGGAATGAATGAAGCCCCCATCTAGCGGCGAGGATATGAACTGTGCCGGCTGCCGAGGCATGACGCACTCCTCTGGGGCAATGATTAAATGAATGACAGATGAAATGAAATGATAGTGGAGAGTGTTGCTGGAATGAAATTTTGACAGGGAAAACCGGAGTACCCGGAGAAAAACCTGTCTGCCTCCGTTTTGTCCAGCACAGATCTCACATGGAGTGACCGGGATTTGAACCACGGATCCAGCGGTGAGAGGCCGGCGTGCTGCCGCCTAAGCCACGGAGGCTTAGTCTTATTTATAACAAGAGTAAAAAAAAACCCAAATAAGTTGAGAAAAAATATGTTAATTTAGTACTGAAATTTAAAGGATTTTGAGCTTTCCCAAGCAGGGTAGCGTGAGGGAAGAGAGGGCTCGTAGCCCATTTACAAATGTTTGATATGGTTGTAAATATAATTAAGCTTACAGCTTTTGGAAAAAAATGATTGTTGTGCGTAAAAAAATAAAAATAAATCTCACACGAGAAAGGTGCTAATAAGAGATTTAGCTAGATTAGCCCTTTGACTTACAGGATAACGATCTGTCGTTACGCCCTGTTCTTGCAAAAACTGTAAGGGTAACGATCTATCGTAGCCTGTCTTTATTATTGGATATTCAGTTATTTGTACGCTTGAAAACAGCAATTTTCGGGGAATATGAAGAAGGCAACTTTAACTACATTGATATTCCGCTGGAAACTCGAACAATCTGCATTTATATTAGTTCCTAGAGTCTGAAACGTGTGCTCACATAGTTTCATGTCTTGTTTACGTCGTGGTTGATGGCAAACTTGCGTGTATTTTTCTCAGATTTCGTTGGTAATTTTAGAATCTTGACATTTTCCACGCTATCAAATATTATAGAGTTTCTTTTAACATGAATTGTTGACTTGACAAGAGAATTCCATTTCAATTCAATTTCCCAAAATTACTTCAAAAATGTCAAATCTGAAATTTGTATTTTTTTCCATTGTCTTTTTTTTAAACATTGAAATCATATGACTCTAGAGACATCGCTTATTTTCAGTAATAACAAGTGATTTATACACTCTATAATAATAATATTTTATTTTAATACATTTATTGATCTCTCCTTTCATCTCATTTGAAATAGAAGTGTGCGCCCGGATTGGTAAATATGGCTGACAGTTTTTACACATCCATCACATGAGAGCTGGAAAGTAAAAGGGTTAAACACAATCTTGATTATGGAAACAATAATCAAGATGCATAAATTGAAAACGACCCTAGGTAGGAAGTTAGCTGAGCGAACTATACCAGCGATAAACAATCTAAAGTGATCTGTGAAAAACTATAAGCCAAACAAAAGTAGTAGATAGATAAGCTTTGATAAGAGCACAACAAGCGAAAGAAATAGTTAACAAAGTTCACGAGGCGCATCTCATGTTGCTGCCATAAGTCAATATCAAGTGCAAGAATAGGAAGAATGTATCTAACTTCAACAATAATTGAGAGTAAACTCTTCAAGAGTAAATAATTAACAGAGTTAGTAGAATACAAATAGGGGACGGCTGTGGATAATAATTTTAAAGCTATGCCACAGATGCAACCTTTAAAGCAATGAAATTGCAGTGAGTGCTATGCACTCAATAGAGTAGTTGCTGCTAAATTATTGGTCTCAGAGCAAGTTTAAACTCAAATATAATTATATAACTTATAATTATTGCGTAGACTAGATTAAATGAGCAACTATATCTCATATTAGAGTGCCTCAACAACACAACTAGAAATGACTAGTGTTACGATAGAAAATCTGAGTTGCTCCTAGAAACTTGGACACAATAGAAATTGTTGAGAAATTTGAACTTCCATTTACAAAATGGGACAACAGCTTTTGCAAGAGAGCCATGGCAGGAAAAGAGTGATGAAATTGGGCCTAGACGGCGCAAAAATGATTCAGGGCCTAAGTTGGCACGATAATATAATGCGTTTTTATGCTTTGTAAAATTACAATAGACTTGAAGCGTTTTAGTTTCAAGAAAGTTCCAACTTATTTTTCAGTTGGACAGTCGAAAGTGGTGATCAATGCCACTGATTTATTTACAGAATAACTGAATTGATACATTCAAAAGTGGGGAGGACGTTCATGGACCGAACCTCAGAATTTTTTAAAAAGAAAATATTACTCAGGTTGCTTAAATTAGATAGTTGATTGTTAGTGGGGTTGAAAGGGGGAGGGAGGGAAATTAGTTTTTTTTCACCGTCTGTCTATATGTATTTGCGCGCGACACCGTAACTGGTTTTAGGGCAAACCAGAATAATTTTGGCACGACACACTTGAGAGTTTGTAAATAAAGTATTTGGTTGATAAATGTCACTGTTAGCAGGGGGAATTATTTCCGATTTGAGAATTTGCATAGTTTCCAAGCTATTTCCATGTTGAACATGGATGTGCTAGCGTGAGGTTGAGAATCCAAGGTACGAGCAGAGTTGACCCATTTGACGGAGTTAGGTGGATTTCACAAAATGTCAATCACAGACTTTGAATCTAACGAATATACTAGAAGAACTCTTGAGATTAATTTTCCGAGATTAAATGGACTACAGAGTTAGTCCCGCGATGAGCCCAATTGCTGGGATTTAACAGAGTTAAGTGGAACACTCCCCCGATGCGTTAAGCTGTTTACTTTGACAGAATAAAGTTGAAAAAATAGGTCAAGTCCCTCGTTGCGCCCAGCCAAAAATCACAGTTTTTCATTTAGAACGAACTCCCTTGGAGGAAATGGATGATTAACATAACAAAATAGTACCTTGCCGGCAAGTTAAAAATTCAATAGCTCAGAATACTTGCAGTATTAAAATAGCTTCATAGCTAGATTAAAAGTGTATAACATATCTCTTTATGATGACTTGTGGGCTGGCGGTGGTGGTGCTGAGAGTATGTTTGCACTACATGTCTATTCACAAAATGTCGAGCAACTGATGTCCCATGTACTTGGACTGAGCGAGTCCGCTTGCAGTTCCAGGAAGAATGACGGAATTTAGTGAGCTCCCGACTATGAGAACCAAGTGGAGGGGTAGGGTAGGGGAGGTAGGGTGACGTAACACATACCAATATACACAAAACAAGACTAGTTCAAGTACACGAATTTCTTTCTTGCTGGAGTCCAAAGAATGTAAAGCGTGCAGGTTGCCATCTGTAGGGAATGAGTGAGTTGAATTAGTAAGCATTCTTTGGTAGCCAGTGACAGCGATTACCCACGCCGTCCGCAAGGAACGAGTGAGTTGAGCAAGGCACCGCATGATAGCACACCAAGAAGAAAATTGATGTTTCTGTTAAACAGGGGGAAAGGCGTCTCGTTCTCTGCAACATACTCATACATGAAATAAACAAGGGCACAACAGGAGAGCAAAATCACACAGAAATCTCTGTTGGTGGCTTTCATGAAATAAAAAGATAAGAAAGACGAAAAAGTTAAAGAAATCCCAGCATGGGTGAAAAATGCGTCGAAAGTATATTCTAAGAATATACCACTCCCATTAGAAGATTTCTGTCACCTTATCTCAATTCAAAGCTATATGGGCATCGATTTGAGGACACAAAATTAGCGAAGAAATCTGAAGTGATTAGTAAGGATCTCATGAAGAATGGCTTACTTCATACGTTTGGGGACTGTAAGTAACGTTGAAAGAATTTATTCTTTGAGTTGGGGAGCAGGTTAGTACGTCTGCCTTGTGAGTTTTAAATTCGTTGATGTCGAACTCCATTAAACACACCCCAAATAACTGTCTGTCTCAAGCCGACACCAGTGAAGAAAGTACGAATTCTCGATGGTATAGCTACTCCTGGTAACCGACGTGAGGATCCGAGCAAAATGGACACATTTCGGGTCAACGGACATCCTCGTCGTCAACGGTCACGTGCTTGCAAACCAGTGACTTAAACAATGCTTCAGCTTTCTCAGATCGTTTAAGCTCTGAGATCAGATTCAGAGCTCGAAGTGTGATCGTTTCGATTGGGTAAAACCTGGCTTTAAGAGATGTTATTCGCCTGACAGTTGGATAAGGGTAGGATCCTTAAAAATGTATCAGTGGCGATGTGCCGACTTATGTCATGTCACAAACGTCAGTCACCCAGTAAGACCTTGAGGGTGCAAGACTGGCGACACACCTCCGCCATCTGATGATCACATCGATATAAGAAAGAGCAAGACAGTGAAGTAGAAGAAGGAAAGAAAGAGGAAAAAGGAGGGAAAGGAAAGAGAAAAGAACAAATGGAAGAAAAAGAAGAAAAGAAAAAATCGGAAGAAGAAGAACATAAGGAAGAAAAAGAAATAAGTGGAAGAAATATAAAAATAAAAAGCAAGAAGATAATGATGAAGAATAAGAACAGGAAGAAAAGGAGGAAGAGGAAGAAGAAGAGGAAGAAAATAAGGATGAAGAAGTGGAAGAAACAGAAGAGATGAAAAGAAAAAGAAGAAGAGAAAGATGACGAGTAAGAAGAACTGTTAGAAATAGAAGAGAAAGGAAAAGAAGCGGAAGAAAAAGAGGACAAGGAAGAAAAGGAAGAGAAAAGAAAAAGAAATATGAAAAGCAAGAAGAAAATGAAGAGGATTCAAATAAGAAGAGGAAGACAAGAAGGGAGAAGGAGAAGCGGAAGTAAAGGAGGAAGGGGAAGAAACATAAAAAAGAAAACGAAAACGAAGCAGAAGAGAAAGATGACGAGGAAGGAAAGGAGGAAGAAGAAATGGTAGAAAAAGAAGAGAAAGAAGATAAGGAAGAAGAAAAAGGAGATAAGGAAGAAAAAGAAAAATGAAAAGCAAAAAGTAAAAGAAGAGGATAAGAAATAAGAAGGGGGGGGAGGAGGAAGCAGAAAAAGAAATAGAAGAGGGAAAAAGGAGGAAAATGACGTGTAAAAAAAGAAGATATAAAAAGAAAAGGAGAAGAAGGAATAGATGGCGAGGAAGATAAGGAGGAAGAAGAAGAAATTGGAGAAAATAAACAGATAGAAGAAGACGCGGAAGTAGAAAGAGCAGATAAGTCAGAAAAGGAAGAAAAAAGGGGAAAAATGAAAGCATGAAGAAAACGAAGAGAATTAAAAGGAGAAAGAATGAGAAAAAGAAGAAGAAAAAGTAGAGGAAGAATTAGAAGATGAGGAAGGGAAAAGAGAAGAAGAGGAAGAAAGACAGGAAGGGAAGAAACTATGGCAGGAGAAGAGGAAGAATAAGTAGAAGAGAAAGAAGAAGCGGAAGGGGAAGATAAATATGTAAACGGGAAGCAAGAAGAAAACAAGCGGATAAAGAATAAGAAGACGAGGAGAAGGAGAGAGTAGAAGAGGAAGGAGAAGATTAAGAAGAAGAAAGGAGAAGATGACGAGATAGAAGAAGAGAAAAGGAAGAAAATAAGAAGAAATACGAGAGGAAAAAGAAAAGAAAGAAGAGGAAGAGGAAGAAGAAGAAGACGAAAAGAAAGAAATATAAGAAATAAGGGGAGGTTGAGAAGGGAGAAAAAATAAAGGATGAAGAATGAGGAGAGGAAGAAACAGGCGAAGAAAAGGAGGAGGAAGAAAGAGAAGATGAAAACGAAGAAGAGCAAAGCATGGACTACTTCGGAAAGGATCATATCACCCTTCCAACTGTTATAACAAATACACGAATGTGGCCTCAATAGTCTTCGAAAATCTTGCCGCAAGGGTGACTTGCATGTCAACGAAACTCTTCCAGTAGCTCAAACCAGAATTAAATCTCATGACACACTCCAGTTAAGAATGGAACACAACTAGACGGTCACAGTTTATAAGTAGATTATACTCCGGAATTGCTTCGTAACGTCCAAAAGAAACATAGGTTCCTTCAAACAAAGAAGCAGGAATTGAGGGAAGCCTGAGCCCACATTCCGTGAAAAAGAGAGAAGAAATTCAAGAAATCTTTCCTACTTGTTCGTTTAACTCCGAGCACCTGGTTGAGGACTGTCTGCGAATAAAGTGAGCCAATCGAGCTCCAGGAAATGAAATGTCCAATCCAGACAAGCTACTTCGTATCTCACCTCCTAGAGCGTCTCATTTCCTACACTGACGTAAATCCCCCAACCACTAGTCGATCAGTATTCGAGGAAAGGAACGGAAAATACATAGAGTAAAATTAATCGAAATAGATCTGCAAAGCAACATTTAACCCGAGTTAGTGTACCTTCATGAGTAAACCTACTGGCGTAGCAACAGTTGACTATTTATTTATGATAATAGAATCCCATTTTTTCATGTAGGCCTATTTCTATATCTCGAATTTTCGATAAATCGAAGTAAATTTTATTTTCAAAAGCACTTTGAGATATCGAAGTATGATTGTACTGTATATGCTGCTACTTTTAACAGTGACGAAGATGTTGCAACCTAGGGATTATACTGGTTGCATGAAACGAGCAGAGAGTGAACACATTTTTACTTCACAGAACAGCGATGAATAATCTTTAAACAAGGCCGACCCGAGCGATTAATTTAGGGTTTAATTTAGGGTTTGCCACTTCATGGTCATCCTCCCGGGTACTTGAATTTGTGTGGAATCTGTTTGATAACCTGTGTTATTGTAATAACCGTACCTGTGTGTGTACTTGTAACTAGGGACTAAATCTGAAAGGGTGGTAACCACGCGATTTGGCATTAATTTGGGAAACCACGGAAAACACAGAAAACCACTACTACGATGACCAAGAGTAGGATTACAAACTCGCCACCCTCTCACTCTCTAGAGGCTCACCAACCTCATACTAGGATTAAAATTCACAATAAGAGCTGAGAATCGAACCTAGGCCAATTTTTTGATGTGTAACATCTTTCCACTCGGTATCTGGATATTTTTGTGGCACTCGGTAGCTGGACATTTTTGTGGGAGTGATTTTGGAAAAGAGACGGAAGTGGATGGGACGGAAGTGGATGGGACGGAAATAATGAGCGCGCGCGGTGGCAGAGATCGGTACAACGACGTACTGTAAGCCATGTGACTATGTGGAATGTAAATCGCATAAGGTTTACCTCAAGGTTTGGAGGCCCCGTTAAAGGAATTCCTACAATAAATCATCTTCAAGTTGTCGTTCTTTGGTGTGAAAATATTCATTATATCATTATTTGCTGAAAACAATTACAATTTATTAAATCTTCATACCTTTGCTGTATTCTTATTTAATGTAAGCACTCGATACCTCGAGTGATATATCGCATCAACCAACACTCCAAACAACGTAGGAATTCAGTATAGGCTATTAACACCGACTACAACTAACAATAATTGAAACTTCTTTGGTCTAAACGTATCACTGGGAGAAACGCATTTAATATACCTACTGCACACCTAATTTTTAATCGCGCCTATACTTGGCAGTGCGCTATATCGGCAAAAAGAGGCCATTTTCAATAACACCGCTGGCATGGGTTCACTAACTGGCCGGTATAAAGCGCAACTCGCATCAAGTAGGCAGTGGATTGCTCCCGCATACAGTTGCAGGTATATGTCACTACTACAGATGCATTGGAGAATCCTGTCATGTTTGCTGGCACAACGTAGCACTATGAGTTCATTCTTTAAAAAATGGGAATAAGTAATATGGAATTATTCGAATAACATGTCAGATGTTACACATCCTATGCGACTACTGTAAGGCTCGATTTTTTTTCTTTTAGCCCAATTCATTCTGTATTTCTATATTAATGGAACCCACTCTTCAAGTGCACGCACTGGTACGGTCATTACCGAAATTAATCAGAAACCTCTCTTGACGTCAAATTACCAGCTGAAAAGCTAAAGGAAGTAGGAGGCTTTTGCTGCTTGGGAAGCGAAATAACAGGGTTAGAAGAAGCAAAGAGGATATATGAAGTGGGATGGTTCAAGCAAGGAAAGCATTTCTTCAAGAAAGAAATCAGTGGACATCAAATACGAAGGTTGGAACTTAAGTAGTGGCAACTATTTATTATCAAGAGGTACAAAAGTGGTACATGTTAGCAACCTGTACAGTCCTTCAAAGTAGTCACCAGAGTGGTGTAGAACCCGTTGCCAGCGATGTGGAAGTCGTAATATACCTTTCGCCGAGTCCGTTCTGTAGATGGTGTGCATGGAGCGGTCTACAGCCTGTTGAATCTCTGCAACAGTCTGGAAGCGAGTGCCACGAGTTGGTATTGTATAATTTTGTATAATATTGTATATAATATTGTATAATTTTAGGTATTAGAAAGTCATGTATAAAAGCCTCTGTCTGGAGCTTGGCACTTGATGATATGTTGGTAGGACACATACCAAGACACATAGGAATAGCATACTTAGTTATAGAAGGAAGGGTCGAGGATAAGAACTGTAGGAGTAGATCAAGGTTAGAATATGTTAAACAGATTGCCTCAGCTATGTAGAGATGAAACGATTAGCTCAGGACAGGGAGGTATAAAGAGCTGCATTAAACTAGTCAAAAGACTGAAGACTCAAACAACAACAACAAACTATTATTTAAATAACTTGTCCTTCACAGAACACAAATTAACTTATTGTCTGATTGTAAAATAAACAAGATGTTTAGTAAAGAATATATAACCTACTTTCTCTTAAATGTCTGGGTATACTCATAGTTATAACTCTTTGCCCTCATCAAGAAGTATAATTCTATGTTCGGGTGGCTGGCTGAGTGGCGCAGCGGTTACGTTCTCGCCTGCCGTGCCCAAAGTTGCAGGATCGAATCCTGGCGCAGCTAGTTGGCATTTGAGGGTGTGCAATTGCGAGGGATGCGTATCAGTAGATTTACTGGCACGTTAAAGATTTTGTAGGGGGCTGCGTGGCGCAGTCGGTAGAGGCGCTGAGCTTCTAACTGAAAGGGAGTGGGTTCGATCCCCACCCAGGTAGTGGATTTTAGAAACAAAACTACCACTTTCGGAAACGCAAATAGCCCTGGGGTCAACTCAGCCTACACCAGAAGTGAGTAGCAGGGTGATTCCTGGGAGCAAAGACGACCGGGCAAGGAACTGACAACTCCATCCCATCTACAGGGAGCCGTGGCGCGCCACAAGCTCTGCCAAGGTCACTGCAGCAGCGGTTAACAAAACTGCCGCTCGCCGTTCTTGCTTTATATGAAAGACCCTGTGGTGCCGATGTCAGAAAGAGTGGAAGCCTCTACCTTCCACTACTCCCAGGGCCTCCATGGCCTGTACGGAGTTGGCTTTGCTTTGCTTTGCTTGTGGACGTAGTTCTCAGGGAAGCTGCAGCAAGTCCGGAGATTGGAGGTTCAAATACCGGCACTGATATTGGGTTTCCTTAGTTGGTTTCCCCACACTCGCTCCAGGTGAATGCCGGGTTAGTACCTTAATTGATGTCCCGGGGCGCCCAGCCCATCCTCTACCCAAATAACTACGGCTATACACTCTCCTACAGTCATCATAACCGCCTCCTTGCGTAGTGGCTTTGCTGTCACCGCGGAGGTCCGCGTTCGATTCCTGGCTCTGCCAAGAAATGTAATTCGTGTCAGATGGCTGGAACGGGGTACACTCTGCCTCATGAGTCAACATTGAAAAGAGCCGGGTTCGACTCCTACTTCAGCCATACTATAAATGGTTTTCCGTGGTTTCCCACTTCTACTCCAGGCAAATGCCAGGATGGTACCTAACGTAAGGCCACGGCTGCTTCCTGCCCAAATCCTATCTCGATTACAAATATACACACTAGTACAGACATCACAGTAACATAGGTTATCAGACAACTAAATAAACCACCCAAATAAGTTACACGGAGCTGTTGACTAAGATATATTCTGAAAAGAAGTAACACATCTCCACGACTGAAGATTTCACCTGTTGGTGGCGAATCTTATATATATAATACGCTAAGGTGTATGTTTCACAAAACTCAAGCTCCTAAACCAGAGGGAGTTAGAAGGTTTGGTTTGTACCAAAATCTTCCAGATCGTCTCAATAATACAAGAAAAATCTTGCATTTCTTGAAAAGTCAACGGAAATATATTTATGTATTTGTTTATAAAGTACCATTGAACAAATAAGCAAGACGAGAGACCCTGCATAGCACTAGGGACGGGCGGGTAGTCTGTACACATGGGGCGCACACAATCCGTTAGAATACGCGAGAGTTCTCGTACGGGTCCGCTAGTTACAATATATTCGCGGTGTGCCCCTTCAAGGAATGTGCCCGCCAGCCACCAATGCGCTGGTCTTATATTGGTTTGCATTATCAAGTCCAACAATAACAGCTTGGGATATTGACAATTAAATAGGCCTGTTAAAACTTTATGGGATTTCAATGTAAAATTAAATTAACGTCCGTATTTACTGACCGACCAATATGTTTGGTTTTGTCAGTACGCATGGACTGGGAACCCCCGCACCTCTCTTCACAGACCGTGATTCTCAAGTTCATAGAGCTTGGACTCGAAAAGTCCTGAAAATGCTTTTCAATGGTTTCTTATGGTCGACCTGTTGAAAGGAACCGCCCCAGTATTTGTCTGGGGGTGAAAATGGTAAACAAGGGAAAGCCATTTTCAGGACGGCCGCCTGGTTTGGGCAATTATCAAATCCCTCAGAATGGTAGTTGCGATAGTAAGAGGGAACACTGTGTTCCCTCCCTCAGGTGAATGGTCATGAGTGAGCTATGCACGCCTCGTAGTATAGTGGTTGGCACTATTAACACTCCCCCCGTGCATCCAGGCACATGACGAGAGAAAACCTTATTTGAAGTCCCGAGGCACCTACCTCTTTCCCGACCCTAGTTATACACACTAAGTTACTACTCCTAACACAGAAATACAGGTTATCAGATAAATTGAACACACACCAAAGTACACAGGGCTTTCAAACAAGATGCCCTAAGCCCTTAAAAAAATTAACTACAATATCGGCATCGTTGATACGCAAGTCATTTCAGTATCTCTACTTAATATAAAACGAAGTCCCCGATTCTTCGATGTTACGGGTAAACTCGAGAACCACTGGATAAATTTTGATGCGGTTTTCACCATTATGTAAAGGATTTTTCGAAGATGATTTCGGTAGAGAATTATTTATTTATGATCAAAGGAAGCCGAACAGTAACAATTTCAGTGGAAAAGTCGAAAAAACACCTAGCGTCCAAGTGCTTTGTAAGCTTACGCTGGGCAAACCGTTAAAAATATCAAAATACTATGAGTGTAAGAATTGTTCAGCATGAAAAGTTCTACAAAAACGTCCGCAAGTGCATATGTCTATCTTCAATACATCACCCACTATAAGTGTTTTTACGTTTTAATTTCTTCCAACCATGTCCATTCAGCTACTGAGGCGACAGTTTACGAGCTAGATAAGGGCGAGTCTATCATCCCTGTTACAGCCTAGCTAGCGGGCAAACCTATTGCCCCAGATACAGCCAGCAGCAAACCGTTGAGTCGTGTTGAGTTAAGACTTCTGAGAAGGGTGGTTGTGTTTGGAGTTTCCCTGGAAGTGCAACTCGGGTTTTCTTCGTTTCGCCTGTGAAACACAGTCAAGTTAAGATTGAACGGAAGGGGGATTTGAGTTTCATTCACCTCGCCATTCCCTGGAAGTGCAACTTTTCGTTCCGCAAAATTCACAGTCAATGTAAGATTGGACAGAAGGGTGATTATATTATATTAAAATATATTGATTGGCGTATAATCTCTACTTTGTATAAAACAAAGTCCCCGATCCTTGGATGTCACGGGTAATCTCGAGAACCACTGAATGGATTTTGATTCGGTTTTCACCATTCTGTAAAGGATATCTCGAAGAAGGTTTCTGTAGAAAATACTTTATTTATGACCAAAGGAAGTCAAGCACTAACGATTTCAGTGAAAAGGTCGAAAAAAAAAACTGGCGTCCGTGCGCTTTTTAAGCTTATGCTGGGCAAACCGTTAAAAATGTCTGTATACTTTGAGTGTGAGAATTGTTCAGCATGAAAAGTTCTACAAAATAGCCCGGGAGAGCATATCTCTATCTTCAATACATCGCCCACTAGAAGTATTTTTACGTTTTCATTTCTTCCAACAATCTCCATTCAGTTACTGAGGCGACAGTTTACGGGCTAGCTAGGGGCGAGTCTATCACCCCAGTTTCAGCTTAGCTAGCGGTTGAGCTTATTGCCCCAGATACAGCCAGCAGCAAACTGTCGAGTCGTGTTGAGTTAAAAACTTTAGAGACGAGTGGTTGTGTTTGGAGCTTCCCTGGAGTGCAACTTGGCTTTTCTTCATTTCGCCTGTGAACTTTTCGTTCCGCAAAATTCACAGTCAAGTTAAGATTGGACGGAAGGGGAATTTGTGTTTCATGCACCTCGCCATTCTTAAATTACGTCTGACAAGAATTTGTTGCACATGCATCTCCACGATAATATAATTAATAGTCCTGTCAGTGATTTTAACCCATCATGCCGAGGCGTAAAACGGATATTGGTCGATGTTAATTGAAAAAAAAAAGCGCTTATCACGTAATGCATTCATAACTGTTCCCGGCCGAAGCTGGGTCGGATTGCTAGTATCAAATATAACAACTTGCACCAGGCCAGTTGGCCGTAAGTGCTTACTTGAGAATATTTTAAAGAAAAATAAAGCATTTCTCGAGTGAGCTACTCGTGTTTACTTTACTTTAATGAGGTGGGGAGGACTTTTAAAACGGTTCAACTACAGATAATGATAAATAGATCCGTTAACGATGGGTACGTGTGTTACTAATTAAAGTTAAAACTTATTAAATGATCGCTCATGAAAGCAGTCTTAACTGCTGCACTTCATTGAACGTAATTTGATCGTGCGACGCAGAATAAACTAACACAGACGGGAACACCCACAGCGATGGGAGCTCGTTTATTTGAAGTATCGAGCGCCGTAAGCCATAAAGTGTTTATTATCTTTTCAGGGTGAGAGGCAAGGTTAGTGGTTGACGGGGCTGACAGCTTACCTTGCACTTCTCTGCCGCACACAGGGAGTTGTAGCAACACACAGGGGTACACAACGCTGTGTTGTACCGGTACAACTTTTGGGACGTGGGTTGGCGACCATGGGACCCTAGCTGAGTCAAGCATGGCTCCACTTACTTGTGCCTGGCTCCTCTCCGTCTTCTTTCCTGTCGACCTCCCTTGGTCAACTCTTGTTCTTTTCCAACCCCGACGGTATTAGGGTACCCGAGGCCTAGCGAGTCTCTTCCTTTCCCGCCTTAATTGGCCCTTGTCTCTTCTTTCCTGATACCCTCCTTCTGTGAGGGGTCAGCCTTCTTTTTCTTTTCATGTTATCTCCTGCCTTCTGCTCAAGGCCCTCAAGGAGGCAAGGTGTGTGTAGCCCCACCACTTCTGGTGCACCCTGGATATTGCTACACCCTCAGGGGCTCACGGCTGGTGAGTTCGGGAGTTGGCGATCCCGAGGGATTCCTGAGTTGGGTCCGTTTTTCCTCTTTTCCCACTGACTTTGGGGCGGGTCCTCTTCTCTTTACCTTTCCTCTCTGCCTTTCATGGCTCTCCTTTCCTCCAAATCCCTCAATCCTCATTCTTCGAGGGTTGAGGGCTTTTCTTTTCTTCCTGTCCTTTATTTGCCTGATCCTTTATTTGTTTACAATTTCTTCTTGTAGTATGTAAGTTTGTAGTTAGTATTAGTTATAGTTTTCATTCTCATCTCACTATTACCCACACCATTTGGGGCTGATAACCTAGATGTTAGGCCCCTTAAAACAACAATTATCATCATCATCATCATCATCATCATGTACCGGTATTCATAATCCACATGACTTCCAGGTTCCATCAGAGGAAATAAAATTCTATTGTTTTTTTTCTGTTAGACATTTGCAATTTGTTACGAGCTTTAAGTTCATACGAATACTTTTAATTCATATAATTTAATTTGTCCTGATACCGAAATATATGCTATGTTCATTATGGGTTGATGGCAGACACGCACCCCTGGTAGCAGCTGCACAGTTTCAGAGCTTCCCAGTCTGGAACTAAGGAAAGTCAGTCGGCAAATATTGAAATCCATTTTATTGAAACTTTTGGATACAAATTTACATTCAGTGAAGGAATGGAGATTCGAATATCCAGCCCACAGTACAAAATAATGTATAAATGTTCAATCATCCACCTCGTGGTGAAGCGGCTAGCATTCACTTAACATTAATCCTTCATATACGTACCTCAATGATACTATGCTACCCTCTAGATATACAGCCCTACTTTCCACTTTGCCCTGCCTCGTTTTAAACCTGACAGGTATACCTAGTAATGTCCTTGTTCCTCCCGTCTATCTCCCTTCGTCTGAACTTCACTAATCTTAAGAACATCCATTTCCATCCCGTAATAATAATGTTTATAATAATAATAATCCTCGTTTTTTTCGCACACCCCCAAGGTAAATACCGGGTTAATATTTCATTTCAAGTCCGAGGACACCGTCTCAAATTCGACACCCCAATATTTACAGTTACAAACACCAATACAGTCTCCACAGGAGCACAGATAATCAAACAAATTGAACGCACACCCTAGTACACGGGTTGGATGCCCAATATGTCCCAAGCCCCTACACCACCACCACCACCACCACCACCAAAAACAACAACATTTTTAGGGCCTTAAATCCAGTGTTCTCACTGGTACAGTCAAACCTGTCTTAAACGGAAATATTTGACGGTCCCGGGAACATAGGGGCGCGAAGCGTGTTAAATTCCCTTCATTAAACGGACACTGTGTTACGTGGAAAACGAAAATCAAAATACTCATTTTAACGGAAAATTTCGAAGTTCCGGAATGCAGTGTTAAGAAAATGTTCAGGCACCCTGTGGAAGTCTACCTTGTCTGCTGTAGCAGGTGATTCTGTTATCAGTAAATGATAAAAATGGTCCGGTTAGCTCAAAGAATGCCAGCGTTTCGCCCCAGTGTGCCGTTGGGCTCGTCAGTTGGTACAGACACACCTACCAATACGCGTGGCTAGCACATACTGAGAAGGCCATGCAAGACACAAAATACAAGCACTATTGACGTCACGAGCATTTCAAGGTGCTACGGGAGTCAAACTCCCTTTCATAAATACAAAAGCCTTCCCTGGGCAATCCAAATAAGACGAGCCCAACGGCACACTGGGGCGAAACGCGGCTGGCATTGTTTGAGCTAACCGGACCATTTTTATCATTTATTGATAATTCATCCGCTCAAATGGAAACTACATCATATTCCTTATTAGGTGATTCTGTAGCTAACATAATGTGAAATAGGTCTTCCTTGTTTTGCTCTACAACTTACACGTCAAAGTGTACGGTTAATTGCCTGTTTCCTGCATGTGCGCCATTTTATTAGCCTATTTTCATTTTTGAAAAATTAGTCTTATGAGATCACCCTTTGCCCGTGTGTGTGTACGTGGGTGTGTGTGTGCGTGTGTGTGTGCGTATGTGTGTGCCTGTGTATCTCTGTGTGCCCTCCCATAATGATATCTGAACAGCTGTAGCGATTTCAACGAAATTCGGTAAGAACATAGTAGGCTACTATTTCGTCCAACCTCGACCGTGCCCTTTGGTGTATTCTTTGAATACACGGTACGAGAGATATAATGTCTATTGCTCTTTGCATGTTCATTTCTTCCATCCTCTTTGCCAAACACCAACAGTGATCATCTGTTTTCTCCTTGTTGGGCATGTTTCTTATGTCTTCATAAGTATGTTTCAAATATATAACTTCTGTGATCCACCTAGCGTCATCTAGTAGCGAACCTCTGAAGCTACTCAATTCCTCATCGTGCAGAGGACTTACTTATCCATTTGGCTACCAGATCTCGTTACCATCGTTAGCTACTTTCTCCTTGAGCAAGTGGACTACGTCTACTTCTTTACTCACCATGCTGCGCTAGTATCATCTATCAACTCCTTGAAGACCAGCTCACCAAGAAATCAATTATGTTTTGCTAAGTTGGCAATGCTTATATGTTCTCCTTTTGTCTCCTACCCCCCTCTCTTTCCCCCTTTTCTTGGACCCTCCGTGCTCCGCCGAGCTGCTCTCACTTCTTAGTCGGCAGTCGTAGTAATCAGTGAAGGCTCAACTAGAGCCAGCCTCCTGACCTAACGAGGCATTTTTTAAATTCCACGCCATGTTGGAACTTTAAGCATCAGTGAGGAACTTCACCTTCGCCATGCAACAAAGATAAGTACCTTCTTCAAAGTTTTAACCTCATCTTCATGGTTTTAACTTCCTCGTGTTTTAAATGATACTTTTATAGACATTGTGAAAATATTTACTTGAGGCAAAAATCATTCTTCGTGGGATTTGTCATGTTGAGCTTTCGCCTGTACAAGCCGACTTTACCATAAAGAGCTTTTATTAAGTTATTCTAAAGAGAAATCCTCTCTCTGCGTGGGATATTATCTAATTACCCACTGTCTATAATTCAACCAGTTAGTTCCTCCGCTGGATTTACATTAGCCCCATTTCACTACTAAGATTGTTCTGGAACTTTCCAGATTCGGTACTCCATCTACGAGTCCTGCCGTCATGTATTTTTCATGTACTTGGGAGAATTCTGTTCAAAACTAAATTACTACAATAGTGAATTTTCGTCCACCGCTGGAACTTTCTATGGCGCATTTAATTGTAA
This sequence comes from Meconema thalassinum, assembly GCA_946902985.2. Classification (NCBI taxonomy): domain Eukaryota; kingdom Metazoa; phylum Arthropoda; class Insecta; order Orthoptera; family Tettigoniidae; genus Meconema; species Meconema thalassinum. The sequence continues at coordinate 1,330,860,174 of OX336389.2, forward strand.
ATTACAACTGTTTCAAGAAATAGACTCTCACCTATATAGTGCAATCAGTTCTTCCTATAATTGCAATAACTTTCTTTTCCACAAACTTTGTGTCTCCACAGTGAACATTTCATATGTTTCAATGAACTATAGTGAAAACCAGTGCTTGTTCAACTTTTCTACCGCGTCGCGATCGTCCGCTTATATTCAAATAAGGCCATGAACATTTTCCTTAATTCCCATTTCTCTTTCCTAAACCTCTCACTAACAATCTGCAATAAATTTTCAATCTAGGTCTATTCCAATAAGGTGTCATTCTAAGAAGTGCCCTTCCATTTTTGTTGGTTTATCATTAAGTATCTCTGTATAATCCTTGTGATACGTGTCTAGCACACGTTTCAAACTTACATTGTTCCTCCCTTCAAAATTAGGGAAAACAATTCTCTACACTCTTGAGCGAGTCATGTTCAGGTTTCACGAAATGGAAACTGCCCCATTTTCTCGTGATTCCTAATTAAACATAGGAAGTCTAGAAACTTCCTTTTCACTTTCTCCAGGTTTCACAGTAAGTGACCTGCCCTCTTTGTGTAATTTTCATATATTAATTCTGTATAAATATAAGAAGTTGTAGGAACTTCTATCTTATTTTCACGTTATTATTATTGTTATTTTCAAAGTCGTCACTTTCTCTAGAACATTCTCTTCAGAATTTCTTAAGGTGCACTTTTTGTACTTCAATTCACGTTCAAGCTTTAATTATTTCATTGTTTATTGGTTTAACTCTTATAAAGATTTTAGAAATATGTAAGGTTTGAAACCTTTTAAATTGTCAATTGCCTGGAGCAACCGTTTAATGTTAAGAGGTCTGCGACCCTACTTGTTAAAAAGTTCAAATGAACCATGTTTATTAAAATTATATTGCATAATTGTTAATTTCATCAATTTTTTTTCTAATTGTAAAATAAACAAATCTTTTCCCTTTGCTTTTCATTTTCGAATATAAAGTTTAGGCAAGATCCTGTCTTCCTTGACTCTCCTCACTCAATGATATCAAAATCATTAATAGAGCTTTCACTATTTGTTGCATTTGAGCAAGAACTCTTAATTTTCACCTTACTAAAGTTCTTCTTAGCGATAATAGCTAATTCTAATTGGCCAGTAAGGCAAGTAAAGTTCGCTAAGCCAACTACCTGCTTGTGGAGACCCTCTCCGAAAACTTATGGTCAGTTTTCTAAAAAATAAGTGTTTCTTTTTGTCTAAACTTTTAGCCGGCTCCTCGCTGAGTAAAAGCTTAGCCATTGTCCAATGCAACCATTGGTTCATTTACCAAGATTACATAATAAGGCATAATCTTTTATCATATTTCGTCTTAGAGACACTTGGTCGCTCTTACAGGAACTCCATAATTTTGGAAATTGAAAATACCAAGCTTGAGTTAAATCATTGGCATTCTTTGAATCACTTGGTAAAACCTAATTTCTTTAGGAAGACATACAGTAAATTTGTTCCTCTCAGTCTTGCCAGACCATTACCCTTCCCCATAGTACTTTTATACATGCTCGGGAGGAAATGTACTAGAGCCTCTCTCTTGCAAACCGCCCAAGTCCTAGCTGCGGTTCCCGTTAGCCTCGACCAAGCTCGTACCTACTTTAGGTATCCGAGAGTTAATTTCCATTGGCAACTTCTTCTAAGTGGATTTAAATCTAAACTTATTAATTTTGTGGGACTCTCCTCCTAATTTTCTATCCTTCTTTTCCAAATCCCAAATCTACTTCCTTCTCTTAATCATCTTCCCTTGGTGGGTGGGTTATTCCCTAGCCTATAACTACCCAAAATTTGGTGCCGAAACCCGGGAGAGTCCATCCTTTATTTCTATTGTTTGTCAAGTGTCATTTGACAATACTTTGCAAATTTTTAATATCTCCTTTGGATTTTTCAGCTATATCTACATCATGCAAAGCCTGTGAACGGGAAAGAGGCCGCTCCTGTCTCCTTTCGTGTGTCCTGTTCTTTCGACCCATTCTCTGCTGCAAACCTGACAGCATCTTCAAGGCTCTACAGTTTCGTGAGTTGTATTTCAATTTATTCTTCTTATCATGGCCCCTACTGAAAAAGATGAAACTCTCATTGCCAGACGTTCTTCTTATAAAGGGCAACTCACTAGATTCCGAAATTTTATCAACAAATTAGATCCCGCCGAGTGTGATTTAGATATCTTAACACATCGTCTTAAGTTGTACGAACGGTCTTATGATTATTATGACCAAATTCAAACCGAGATCGAATCCGCTTGTCCAGACCTTCAATCGGATCGGGACGAGGTCGAACCCTTGTACTTTGAAGGAATTGCAAAGGCCCACCAATTGATCCGCAATATCTCAGAACCGGACACTAAGGTCATCAATCCGGCCCAGTTAGCACCCGCTTCAGTTCACAAGAACAAACCGAAACCGTTACTTCCCAAGATAAGCCTACCGCACTTCTCAGGCAAGGAAGGTGAATGGTATTCTTTTTACGAACTTTACTGCTCTTTAATTCATGAAAATATCGAGATCCCAGACATACATAAATTTTACTACCTTCGCACGTCTTTGGAATCTGAGGCCTTGACCTTGGTAGAGTCACTGCCTTTAAGCGCAGACAACTACCACATCGCCTTTAATCTCCTTAAAGAGAGATATGGCAATTTACGTTTGAGTGTCGCTCGACACATCCGCTGTCTCTTCAACTTACCTGCCGTAAAACCTAATGACGTCACATCTTTAAGAGACCTCTTAGATTCTATGCAGTTAAATGTCAGAGCGTTATACCAGCTAAAACAGCCTGTCCAAACATGGGACACCATACTTATTCACCTAGCTACATCAAGATTCGATTTTTCGACACTGAAGGCCTGGGAGATCGAACTCACCTGCAACAAGGAATTTTCCTTCGAACACCTTGTCTCGTTTCTCAACAGTCGATGTCAATTCCTTACAGCACTCGCATTTCAGTGCGAAAAAGTCGAAACGAATCCTCAGTGTCAAATTTTTGAAAAAAAACTTGCTTCTTCAAAGGGACATCAGCCCCCATTTGTCGAAAACAAACAAACCCGTTCTTCTTTCAATAATTCAAGAGAAGATATCAGGCCGCTTAACAAATCGTTAAAATGCACGCTCTGTAAAAAGCTTCACACCTTGTATTTGTGAAAATCCTTTAAAGAATTGTCTGTCGAAGATCGAAGAAAGTTTGTCTTAAACAGCAAACATTGTTTCAATTGCTTATCACCTAAGCATTCTTCTTCGAACTGTACGTCATTAAATCTTTGTTTTCATTGCAAAAAACCGCATCATTCTTTATTGCACGTTCACGATAAATCGAGGTCATCAGTACCTGCCTCTACAAGCTCCTTGCAGAGCCGCTCCGAACCAACTAATGCTTCTTCCTGCATTTCCAACGCCGACACTTTTCACAGTGCGCAAACCCTGTTGACTACTGTACAATTTGAAATCCAAGACAAATTTGGAAATTGGTTTCGAACCCGTGGTCTTCTCGATTCCGCTTCAACGCACAACTTTGTTTCGCAATCGTTGATTAAAAAACTAGGTCTTTCGTCATCGCCTACTTCTATCAATGTGACCGGCATTGACAATTTGAAAACTCAAGTTTCGCAGTCTTCAAAATTGAAAATCAGAGACGTTTGCCAAAGAAACACCAATCTTAATTTAAACTGTCTCATTCTTACCAGTATTGGTAAAGACACTCCAAGTCACTCTATCAATACCTCCGGATTAAAGATTCCTTCGCACTTAAGGTTAGCCGATCCTCAGTTTAATGCTCAAGGTCCCATTGATGTGCTTTTCAGTGCCAATGTTTTTTGGAATTGCATTCGCAAACAAACACGCAAGTTATCTTCAACCGTGGTCGCTAGAGACACCGATTTTGGTTGGGTTATTACTGGTGGAATTCAACATCCCAGTGTTCAAACCAAAACGCAATGTCATTTCGTCACAGCTGACATAAATCCCATTTCTGAAAAAGAGAACGCTCATGTTTCAAATCTCAATATTTTTGAAAACCACTTGTCGAAACGATGTCTCATCGTGAACAACTGCGCTAACCCTGTAAGTTGTTTAAATGGCCTTTCCTTCTTCCCGCACAAGATGGCCATTCAAGTTCGCCTTGCTTTGTGTTATTTCGTCTATCTTCTTATGTCATTTTTTATAGCAGTTAATTGCTTAAACTATTCCTCGAAAACTATCTTCCCCTTGTGTAAAACCATGGCTATCAGTCACCATCACTTTGCTGTACGCTATGTTTCACTTCTTTCGTTATGTAGAAGGATGGCCACGGCCGGCTCCTCCCTCCTTCCTCGCAATTGGAAGTCGCTTATGAAACCGCTTGAAACTCTGAATTCTATAGCATCTAGAATAACTATTCTTATGCATAACCTTCTTCTCAATGTCCCAGCTTGTCTTCTTTGCTCGGAAGAATTAAGCTTCTTTCTGTTGAAAATTTTCCGATTTCGTGATCCTCTCAATTATGCGAAATTGATTTCCTCTTTTATTTCATATAGCTTTAAATTGCTTTTTCACGTCCAAGTTACGATTGACTGCATGTCGTGTGACTCGTTCCGCTTTAAGTTACAGCTGATTCACCAAATGTTGTGTGTGTACTTCGAACTGCTTGGTTGTCAGACTTGTATGTATACACGCCTGAGGAATGCCAAGTTGTTTATTTCCTGTACGCTTGACACAGTTCAAAGCAAGTTTCTCTTATCTCAACTTTGGCTGACTGCCAAGCATTGTCTGACGAGTTGCTACTTAAAGTACAGAAGCCGTTTGCCTACCTCCCAAAATAAACTCGTTCCGCTTAAGGACTCTGTCAGCTATTTATATGTCTTATCTCGTTGTACTATGTGTGTCAAGGCCGTGCTTATTTACGTCTTCCACTTACTCATGCTCGTATTCCATAACTGCTTTAATCCCTGTTTTAAAACTTCGTTGCGTATTTCTCACGCGCGTATGTATTGCAATTTGCTTGCATATTTTGCGATCTTAATGTTCATTGATGAACAAACTTGTTTTTTCTCGACGTCACATTCGATGTGTTTTTGTATTCATGCTTGTCCTGTCACGTTTTTTGCTGACTTAAGTATTTTTCTGAGTAACCCCTTTGATACTCATTATAACTTGAGGTCATTGTTTATGGCTCCTCGTTTGTTACCTATGGCGTTCTTGCTTTCTACTCGCATAGTTCCTTTGTTTATTTGGTATATTCTTGTCCTGAATAGATGTACTTGTTCCTATACGCTTTGTTTAAACTTGCCAATTCTTCTTTCTCATCGTATCGTAATCTTTACTAGTGCTTTATTTCCCTCAGCTTCCAGCTATTTTGTGATTGAAAGTGTCGTTAATTCTCACCTTTTAACTCCGCTTTCCAATGACCCTGATAACCTCCTTCCACTTACACCTGGTCGCTTCCTTACACGCACTTCTCTCTCTGCCCATCCTCCCCTTCCTAATTCTTTCAGGGATTCTGATTTACCTATTGTTTGGTGTAAACTTGAAGCCCTCCGTAATTCCTTTTGGAAGAGGTGGAACTTGGAATATTTAACTTCCTTGCAGGGGAGACAGAAGTGGTTTCTTTCCAGTCCCGACATTAAAGTGGGAGACTTGGTCTTAGTTAGGGATGTTTCACCCCCCCTAGTCTGGCCTTTTCGAAAAGTGACTAAGTGTTACCCTGGAAGAGATAGGAGAGTCAGGGTATTCAGAGTCTTGACCAATGATGGTCAGATCACAAGAATACTCTTCGACAATTGTTCATTACTGTACTTGTTTTTCTTGCTCGCTGTTGGTGTCTGTCCCCCCAGTATGGTGTATTCTTTGAATACACGGTACGAGAGATATAATGTCTATTGCTCTTTGCATGTTCATTTCTTCCATCCTCTTTGCCAAACACCAACAGTGATCATCTGTTTTCTCCTTGTTGGGCATGTTTCTTATGTCTTCATAAGTATGTTTCAAATATATAACTTCTGTGATCCACCTAGCGTCATCTAGTAGCGAACCTCTGAAGCTACTCAATTCCTCATCGTGCAGAGGACTTACTTATCCATTTGGCTACCAGATCTCGTTGCCATCGTTAGCTACTTTCTCCTTGAGCAAGTGGACTACGTCTACTTCTTTACTCACCATGCTGCGCTAGTATCATCTATCAACTCCTTGAAGACCAGCTCACCAAGAAATCAATTATGTTTTGCTAAGTTGGCAATGCTTATATGTTCTCCTTTTGTCTCCTACCCCCCTCTCTTTCCCCCTTTTCTTGGACCCTCCGTGCTCCGCCGAGCTGCTCTCACTTCTTAGTCGGCAGTCGTAGTAATCAGTGAAGGCTCAACTAGAGCCAGCCTCCTGACCTAACGAGGCATTTTTTAAATTCCACGCCATGTTGGAACTTTAAGCATCAGTGAGGAACTTCACCTTCGCCATGCAACAAAGATAAGTACCTTCTTCAAAGTTTTAACCTCATCTTCATGGTTTTAACTTCCTCGTGTTTTAAATGATACTTTTATAGACAGTGTGAAAATATTTACTTGAGGCAAAAATCATTCTTCGTGGGATTTGTCATGTTGAGCTTTCGCCTGTACAAGCCGACTTTACCATAAAGAGCTTTTATTAAGTTATTCTAAAGAGAAATCCTCTCTCTGCGTGGGATATTATCTAATTACCCACTGTCTATAATAGTATCATTTAAAACACGAGGAAGTTAAAACCATGAAGATGAGGTTAAAACTTTGAAGAAGGTACTTATCTTTGTTGCATGGCGAAGGTGAAGTTCCTCACTGATGCTTAAAGTTCCAACATGGCGTGGAATTTAAAAAATGCCTTGTTAGGTCAGGAGGCTGGCTCTAGTTGAGCCTTCACTGATTACTACGACTGCCGACTAAGAAGTGAGAGCAGCTCGGCGGAGCACGGAGGGTCCAAGAAAAGGGGGAAAGAGAGGGGGGTAGGAGACAAAAGGAGAACATATAAGCATTGCCAACTTAGCAAAACATAATTGATTTCTTGGTGAGCTGGTCTTCAAGGAGTTGATAGATGATACTAGCGCAGCATGGTGAGTAAAGAAGTAGACGTAGTCCACTTGCTCAAGGAGAAAGTAGCTAACGATGGTAACGAGATCTGGTAGCCAAATGGATAAGTAAGTCCTCTGCACGATGAGGAATTGAGTAGCTTCAGAGGTTCGCTACTAGATGACGCTAGGTGGATCACAGAAGTTATATATTTGAAACATACTTATGAAGACATAAGAAACATGCCCAACAAGGAGAAAACAGATGATCACTGTTGGTGTTTGGCAAAGAGGATGGAAGAAATGAACATGCAAAGAGCAATAGACATTATATCTCTCGTACCGTGTATTCAAAGAATACACCATACTGGGGGGACAGACACCAACAGCGAGCAAGAAAAACAAGTACAGTAATGAACAATTGTCGAAGAGTATTCTTGTGATCTGACCATCATTGGTCAAGACTCTGAATACCCTGACTCTCCTATCTCTTCCAGGGTAACACTTAGTCACTTTTCGAAAAGGCCAGACTAGGGGGGGTGAAACATCCCTAACTAAGACCAAGTCTCCCACTTTAATGTCGGGACTGGAAAGAAACCACTTCTGTCTCCCCTGCAAGGAAGTTAAATATTCCAAGTTCCACCTCTTCCAAAAGGAATTACGGAGGGCTTCAAGTTTACACCAAACAATAGGTAAATCAGAATCCCTGAAAGAATTAGGAAGGGGAGGATGGGCAGAGAGAGAAGTGCGTGTAAGGAAGCGACCAGGTGTAAGTGGAAGGAGGTTATCAGGGTCATTGGAAAGCGGAGTTAAAAGGTGAGAATTAACGACACTTTCAATCACAAAATAGCTGGAAGCTGAGGGAAATAAAGCACTAGTAAAGATTACGATACGATGAGAAAGAAGAATTGGCAAGTTTAAACAAAGCGTATAGGAACAAGTACATCTATTCAGGACAAGAATATACCAAATAAACAAAGGAACTATGCGAGTAGAAAGCAAGAACGCCATAGGTAACAAACGAGGAGCCATAAACAATGACCTCAAGTTATAATGAGTATCAAAGGGGTTACTCAGAAAAATACTTAAGTCAGCAAAAAACGTGACAGGACAAGCATGAATACAAAAACACATCGAATGTGACGTCGAGAAAAAACAAGTTTGTTCATCAATGAACATTAAGATCGCAAAATATGCAAGCAAATTGCAATACATACGCGCGTGAGAAATACGCAACGAAGTTTTAAAACAGGGATTAAAGCAGTTATGGAATACGAGCATGAGTAAGTGGAAGACGTAAATAAGCACGGCCTTGACACACATAGTACAACGAGATAAGACATATAAATAGCTGACAGAGTCCTTAAGCGGAACGAGTTTATTTTGGGAGGTAGGCAAACGGCTTCTGTACTTTAAGTAGCAACTCGTCAGACAATGCTTGGCAGTCAGCCAAAGTTGAGATAAGAGAAACTTCCTTTTCACTTTCTCCAGGTTTCACAGTAAGTGACCTGCCCTCTTTGTGTAATTTTCATATATTAATTCTGTATAAATATAAGAAGTTGTAGGAACTTCTATCTTATTTTCACGTTATTATTATTGTTATTTTCAAAGTCGTCACTTTCTCTAGAATATTCTCTTCAGAATTTCTTAAGGTGCACTATTTGTACTTCAATTCACGTTCAAGCTTTAATTATTTCATTGTTTATTGGTTTAACTCTTATAAAGATTTTATAAACATGTAAGGTTTGAAACCTTTTAAATTGTCAATTGCCTGGAGCAACCGTTTAATGTTAAGAGGTCTGCGACCCTATTTGTTAAAAAGTTCAAATGAACCATGCTTATTAAAATTATATTGCATAATTGTTAATTTCCTCAAACTTTCTGCATTGTTAAATAAATTAAATATTTGTTTTTGGATTCATCATTTCTTTGATACTACAGTTAGGCAGGATCCTGGCTTTCCTAGCTCTTCCTAGGTTTATGCCCTCGTTCATATACAATAAAGCTTTTACTATCTGTCTGGCCAGATCATCACCCTTCCCTATAGTACTTTCATTCGTGCTTGGAAGGAAACACACTAAAGCCTCTCTCTGGCAAACTGCCCAAGCCTTAGCTGCGGCTCCCGTCAGCTTCGACCAAGCTCGTACCCACTTTAGGTATCCGAGCACATATTTGCGGTGGCAACCGCTTCTAAATGGATTAAAAGTCAAATTAATAACTTTTGTGGGACTCTCCTCCTATTCTTCTATCCTTCTTTTCCAATCCCAAATCTACTTCCTTCTCTTAATCATCTTCCCTTGGTGGGTGGGTTATTCCCTAGCCTATAATCTACCCACCCTTCAAGTTTTATAAATTCCCACCATTCCAACATGGCGGCTGTGCGAAATATTTCACTAGCATTCTATATCTCCGAAACTATTACAGATATCACCCTAAACTTTTGTAAGGTGATAAAGGGCACTACGAAAATTTCACGTATGTAACATTGCTCAAACCTGTTAAGTACAAAACGAACATGGCAGCCAAGCCAAGTAGAAGCATTTAAATAGACTTTTCTCGCGATTTAACCATCCGAGCGCAATGAAACATGGTGCAGCAAATGTATACACACATTGTAATGCACTGACATCTAATTTAATGTAATCGTTTACATAACCTGAAGATGGTGGCGGTGCAAAATTATAAATTTATGTTTTCATTTCTTGTGTCCTAATCATGCGATTGAAGTCAACGTTTGAATAATGAACCTAGGCAATAATTGTCATCTAATAATACATAACTCTATGGTATATATATAAAAGTCCAACAAAGCGACCATCCAAAATATTCAGATGATTCTCAATATCTACTATTCTATGATAGCAATCAAACTGAAATGTTGTATGTTGATAAAAGCTATTAACATAAGTTCACCTATGGGACTGTAAATAGCCTAGTGGCCACAAATCCAACATGGCGGTGACGCAAATTGTTAATATTTAAATGGATGTTTGTCGCGATTTAAGCATCCGAGCACACTGAAATGGTAAATGCTTATACACATTTCAATCCAATGACATATAATTTATTTAAATTGCTTTCATAACCTGAAGATGGCGGCTGTGCGAAATTTTAAAATGAAGTTTTTATTTCCTGTGGTCTAATCATGCGATTGAAGTTTGAATAATAGACCTACGCAATAATCCTCATCTAATAGTAGCCTACATACCTCTATGGCCTACATATATAAAAATCCAACACGGAGGCCATCCGAAATATTTAGACGGTTCTTAATATCTACGAATCTATTACAGCAATTAAATTGAAATTTTGTATGTTGATAGAGGCAATTATCGTAATTAGGATATTATGAAAATAGGCTATTTAGTTCCTCACGGAACTACTTGTGTTTTCTTAGTATGCCCATTATGTGCATGTCCGTAGTTTAATTATTTTAGCATAGGCCTACCTCCGTTAAACGGAAAGCTACCCTTAACAGAAAAAAATGCGAGTCCTGTTCGATTCCGTTGAAGGCAGGATTTACTGTATGATTAAGAATGCGTGGGCCAAATGAGTGTGTGACAACTCAATTAGTGCATGCTTGCAGATGACACAGCCACTTGACGAACCACTTATTGCAGACCGTTCTGAGTCAGTCCTTCGCCCCTGAAGGCTGGTTCACTATAACCCGGGAACGAGAACCAGAACGAGAACGTGAAAGGGAACGAGAAGGAAGTTGAAATGCACACTACCTTATGGGTCGGTTCACAATCAATCTCCGGGAACGAGAAGCTAAAAGTAGCACGGGAAGGCCAACGGGAAACATGGTTAAGTTTCATGTTTGACGTTTTCGGAGCTTCCCGGAGCCAATCAGAAACGTTGTACCTGCACATGCGCAGTACGGAAGGAGTAGCCAGCGATGTAAACATAACTTTTGAATGAGCTCTCTAACCTTGCTTCTCTAAAGCGCACAATTTGTGTTCAATAAAGTTATTATAACCTTTTTATAACCTTCTGAAGCATTTCAGTTGTGTAATTGGTGTTTATTAGTGGGCGCTTGCTGATTGTTTTAATATTATTACGCTATAGCCGATTGCGCGCGCATGTACAAGTTCACGTTCCCGGGCCAATTGTGAACCGGGGCCCCGGGAAGCTTCGCGTTCTCGTTTCCGTTCTCGTTCAGGTTCTCGTCTCGGGCCAATTGTGAACCAGCTTTGACGGGCTTGTCACATGGTCCACGCCATGGTATGGGTCACGTGATATGAATATATGATCCACAAGTCTTTTGTTCTAAATATACTGAACAATTCTAATTATCCATTTATAGATTGATCACAACAGAATCTATTCATAACCTGTTCCTATCGTTGACATTAACTATGCAAACAAAGAGAAATGAAGCGGAAAACAGAAAGAAAAAAGGAAGAAGACAGAAATACACGAGAACATTGGTGATTTAAGTAGAAATTAGAAAGAAAATCCCACAGGCGGTTAGACTCATTTTAACAGCGGGATGGTCGAACTGCGCTAATTTAGTTTAACACAGAGAGTCCAGTCAGCCTAGGCTAATGGGTTTGGGAAGAGAGTAGGTGTAGGCAAACTCTCCTGAAATGTTATTTAAGTCGTGAGTTGACTGACAGCTACATACACCTGGACCCCCTGGAGTTTCCATAGATATAATCAGTGCAGCTAACTTGTTATCCACGTACAGTCAAAGAAGTGGAGAAGTGCGAGTTATAGGGAGTGTGAGTTGTCACAACGGGGCCAAAGTGGAGCTGTTGGAACAAGAAATGTTCTGTCCATTTATTTACGAATGCATCTTGTTTTGTAGCTGAATGCATATACACATCTGGGTTCCCACGATATCGTTTACAACTTAAATATAAGACATTGTGAGGTTTAAAGCCATTTTTCAGTGTTGCCTAAGTAAACAAAAATTTGGTGCTTTTCAGTCGGTCAACACGAATGTACACAAAAAGAGCTGGGTTGTGTCCTAATCCTGAAATACATTACATGAGATTAATAAATGCACTAGGATGACCAGTTTCGATCGTCAAGCGATCATCATCAGATCCATGACACTTAGGCTATAACATCTATGTTTGAGAAAACGTCACACAAATAAACATTGCACTGACCTCAGAAACCACATAGGAATAAAAGGGGGGAGAAAGGGAAAAACCAGTTTCGTCCAGTTAACACGCGGGTTAGTCGACCAAAACTGGTGTCAGAGTGAACACGAAACTGCTCGAAGTTCCAGTAAGGAAGACAAACCGGATAAGTATCAGCCTGTAATATTACAGTATAACCATAGTTGTTTTTGTATAACCATATAATAACCCCAAACAGACAAACTCCGGATTTTTATCACCATTTTAGCATTTCACCTAACATTAGATATACTACAATTAGCATACACCGACAGTTGCTTTACCAATACTGCAACTAAATAATTGTACATATTGTAAATATTTTTCACCTGTATTCTCAAACATAGATGTTATAGCCTAAGTGTAATGGATCTGATGATGATCGCTTGACGATCGAAACTGGACATCCTAGTGTATTTATTAATCTCATGTAATTCATATCAGGATTAGGGCACAACCCAGCTCTTTTTGGGTACATTCGTGTTGACCGACTGAAAAGCACCAAACGTTTGTTTAAAATAAGATGTGCAAATCTGAATGGTAACTGTGAAACACGAAGAAAATGACCAAACTTGAGCTTAAATACAACATTGAAGAAATCCAGGAATCTGGAATATAGACTAGTAATGCCAACTTGCTAATATGCGGTATTGAATACGTCTTTGAGATAACAAGAGTAGATAGTGAAGATCAGCGTAGGTTGGCACATTTCGTCAATATTTACCTTCACGACCTGTTTGGAATGGGGGGAAGTGAAACACTCCTCAAGCAGCTTCCCCTGCTATGAGGATATTACTAATTAACCCACATGGAGAAAACCCATTAGCGCAGCTTGGTATTACCTGGTCATACATCCCCGTGTTCTTGGGTGTGTGGAGTTTGTTTGATAACCTGTGTCATTGTGATGACTGTATTTGTGTGTGCATTTGTTATTCGGGGCTTAGTTTTGTGTAAGAGATGGAAGTGGCCCTCATTTAGGTGGGAAACCACTTCTAGGATGGTTGAGGTGAGATTCGAACTCGACTCTTTTCACTTCAGCCTCACTACGTTGAGGGAAGCCCGTTCCAGCCCCCAAACCAGAATTAAATTTCTTGGCAGGGCCAGGAATCGAGCAAGGACCTCAGGGTGACAACAGGAATGCTAGCCACTACGTCACGAGGTGAACTTAAGGGAAGTAGGTGGCCGTGGCCTGAAGTTAGGAATCATCCAGGAATTCGTCTGGAGAATTGGGAAATCAAGGAAAACCTCTTCCAGTGTGGCTGAAGCGGAAATCGAACCCACCTCTTCTCAGTTCTGCCTCGCGAGGCTGAGTGTACCCCGTTTCAGCCCTAAGACCAGAATTATATTACTTGGCAGAACCTGGAAACGCACCCGGACGTCCGGGACGACAGCCAAGAATGCTAACCACTATACCACGATGTGGTCTACACGCGGCTTTTTATTGGCAAGGCGAAAAGCTATTCTATTTTAACAAATAGTCATTCCCGTGAGATTGACACCAGGAAGAGCATCCGGCCGTATAGATCCTTCTCCATGACACCTTAAAAGCGGAAATAATAGGGATTAGACAAACATACGAGGCACGTCCAGAAAGTAAGTTCCGTTTGGTATTAAAATTAAATTGTGTACAGATACAGAAAAAATATTTATTGCACAACATTCTACACCTCTTAAACTACTTTTCCACATAACTGCCGAACTTTTGCAGGCATTTGTCATAGCGTGGCACAAGTTTTTGGATACCTTCTTCATAGAAGGTTGCCGCCTGTGTCTTCAACCAGTTGGAAACATCTTCTTTCAGCTCGTCGTCATTGTTGAAGTGTTGACCGCCAAGGAAAGACTTGAGATGTGTGAACAGATGAAAATCGCTAGGAGCGAGGTCAGGGCTGTACGGAGGGTGGTCAAACACGTCCCAGCCAAATCCCTGTAGGAGGTTTTTTGTCACATTTTCAGTGTGTGGTCGTGCGTTGTCGTGAAGAAAAACAACACCTTCTGACAGCAACCCTCGGCGCTTATTCTGTATTGCGCGGCGCAATTTCCTAAGTGTCTCGCAGTAAGCATCTGCGTTGATTGTTTGACCACGCGGTAAGAAATCAATGAGTAAGATGCCTTTCCAGTCCCAGAACACTGTGCACATCATTTCCAGAGGTGTCAAGATTTGTTTCGGCTTAACCTTTGCTGGGGATGAAGTGTGCCTCCATTCCATTGATTGCCGCTTACTTTCAGGGATGTCGTAAGAAACCCAAGTTTCATCTCGTGTGACTATCTGTGTCAGAAATTCTTTGCCGCCTTCATTGGAACGGGTCAAAAACTGAAGTGCACTACCCATCCGTTTTGTTTTGTGTTGCTCCGAAAGTATCTTTGGTACCCAACGTCGGCAAAGTTTACGAAAGTTCAGTTTTTCAGTAACAATTTCATGAATTAGTGATCGTGAGATTTGGGGAAATTCCATAGCGAGAGCACTAATTGTAAACCTGTGGTTTTCCCGGATCTTGTCATCAATCGCGTGAACCAGTTCTTCTGTAACCAAAGATGGACGCCCACTTCGTTCTTCATCGTGCACTTCACTACGTCCTTCTGTCGGACCCATCTTCTCACCATTGAATCACTCATCGCATTTTGTCCATACACTTCGCAAATTTGCCGATAAATTTGAATTGGTTTCACTCTCCTAGCATTCAGAAAACGAATCACAGATCTGATTTCACAAGCGGCGGGATTTTCAATCAACACCGACATTGTACGAGTAAACATGCACAACAACGCGTACGTGGCTGACAGCGCTCTCCAAATGGCGCACGTTTCTTCTCCTTGATACAGAGCGTCTACCGCGCATATGCGGAACTGCGTTGCAGCGGAACGTACAACTAGTTGAAGACAAAGGCGGCACACGTCTATGAAGAAGGTATACAAAAGCTCGTGCCACGCTACGACAAATGCCTGCAACATTTCGGCAGTTATGTGGAAATGTAGTTTAAGGATTGTAGAATTTTGTACAATAAATAATTTTTCTGTATCTGTACACAATTTAATGTTATTACCAAACGGAACTTACTTTCTGGACGTACTTCGTATATTACTGAAGGTAATCAAACTGAACTGTGCGTGTTTACTAGCCACCCACTGCCCCTTCGCTCCCCAGCCACGTGGAAGACTTCTGAGCACGTGCAAGGGCTCTTCTTGGACTTCCATGCACTGCACGAGGCACAGAATTGATTCGTCTGCTGACAATAACATGTGATAGATAAATACACGTTGATTCAGTACCTATCCTTTCAGCAAGTTATCAATTCAGGAGCCAATCCAAAAGGATAACAAGGGAAGGACAGAAACACGATACTCAGATTTTGAAGATTCAGTATGATCATCTTAATGTTCAACTTAATTCCCGCAGTGAAATGGCTCTTTGCTGGCTTCAGTCTTATCACTAGGGTTCGGAACTTTAAGATCTAAATAAGTACAATATATGCAAGCAAATATGCCCTAAAAACTAGCTAAATATGACCTGTCTGTCTGTTAGGTAATCAGCCCGAAGGCTGGTTGGATCCTCAAAAAGTACCGCCATTAGGTTATGTGGGTGTCTACCCACAAAAATCCCAGGCAGTGCTATATTGAGGCGTTCTAGGCAAGAAGAGGAGTGAGGTAGTTTGCCATTGCTTTCCTCACTGGGTCAGAACAGCTGAATTAGCCCTATGAGTAGAACCTTTCACAGCATCCACAGGCACTGTCTGTGCCCTGAATGTCATTACTAAGCACCACCCATACCTCAGTAGCTTCCATATAATCACAGCCATGAGTGAGACTGAGATATCGGTGAAAAGCCACATTTTACTCTAGCCTGTGCCAACAGACAAATGCAAATGTACTGCATTCATCAAGAGATGGCAAACAGGCCACAAATATGACCTAAAAACTATAAAATATGACCTAAAAAACTAAGAAATATGACATGAATTTTTGGGATAGGTAGAGAACATACAGTGAACGTCTTAAGTGCCAAAACGTGGTCAGCGATAATACACCAGACACATTTAATCATACAAACTGACAGAGAGCTACAGTACATTAAAATGTTCAACATTCATTCAGTATCATAGCCTTGATATGCAGTTCTTGCTCGGTTTTCCTAAAAGAAAAAAAAAAAGAAAAAAAACGCAGTATTAGTATGCTTTATGATATATGTCGGCGTAAGTTAGAAGACACTGCCTAACAGGAAGTTTATTGCGCCTTCTTGGAATCAGGTCTTCAAAACCTGCTATCTGCCTGTTCTGGGAAAAGAAAGAAAAATACATCTATTACACTATTTGGAAAACCTGTGTTTGAAACTCAACGCAGGTAACACGTACCTTGTTAACGACGCCTCAATTTAAACAACAATGCTGAAATTATAACCAAATATGACCTTATATCACTAAAATATGACAATTTATGACCAAAACAATAAAAATGGCCGAAATATGCATTTATAGGCAACATCAAATTGCTTTAAAAGTTGTCAGGGACCCGTCATTCAAACTTATTTTTCAGATTTCGGTCAAAATGAGGTCAGGAAACAAATATGACTTTTCCTTAACATCCGAACCTTACTTATGACTCTTTAGTGGTCTAAATGTTCAATGTTGAACCAATCTCCCGCTTTTGACACGCGCAGAGGAGTGGAGTGTTTAGGGAAAGGGTGCGCCATTCACTCTTTTGGTGTGGCTAGAAATTAGTTTTCACCATTTTTAAATAAAATGAAAACATACAGTAGTTACAAGAATAATTTTATTGGCCTCAGATACAGCTATCGTGGGATCATATGCCGTACAATTCTGCCATTCGTCTTTAGCTCTTGGCCAGTGTGAAAATGCTGACCGAGGGACAGGAATTTCTTGAGATGGAAATCACTGGGAGCAAGATCAGAACTGTATGGTGGATGATAAAACTGCTCCCGGCTGAACTCCTGCAGAACAGTTGGGTGCTGTGTGCTGAGCCGTACGTTGTCAAGCATTAATATGGACAACAACTGCACTGAGCTTTCCACGATGAATCTCGATCGGCACCATATTTTGTGCATTAAGAAACCTTTTCACAGACCGAGACTCACGGGATGTGAGACACTGCTGCTGCGCCACTGACTTGTCAAATCAGCATCATTCGTCTTACTCATAAAACTGGGATGTCCAAAGTATTAGCCTGTTTTCATTTATGAAAAAAAAAAAAGCGCTTGTGAGATCACCATTTATCCGTATGTGCGTATGTGTGTGTTTGTCTTAATACAATCTAAACGGCTGGAGCGATTTCATTGAAACTCAGTAAGGTCATAGTACTATTTTGTCCGACCCAACCGTGCCCTTCAAATTTTATTACGTCTCACCAATCCAACATGGCGGCTGTGCGAAATATTTCACCGGCATTAATTATCTCCAAACCTATTACTGATATCACCCTGAAATTTTCTACGGTGATAAAGGCACTGCTATAAGTTCACCTATGTGACTTTCAAAAACCTGTTAATTACAGAACGATCATGGTGGCTATGCGAAGTTGAAACATTTAAATAGACTTTTCTTGCGATTCAACTATCCGAACGCAGTGAAACTGGCACAGCCAATGTGTATACACAGTGTAATGCACTGACATCTAATGTCCTTCAATTGTTAACATAACCTCAAGATGGCGACTGTTCAACATTTTAAAATTAAGTTGTTATCTCGTGTGTCCTAATTATGCGATTGAAGTCAACGTTTAAATAATGAACCTGTGCAATAATCGTCATCTAATAGTACATAACTCTTTGGCCTACATGTATAAAAATTCAACATGGCGACCATCCGAAATCTTTAGTCGGTTCTCAATATCTACTAATCTATGACATCAATCAAACTGAAATTTTGTATGTTGATAAAGACTAAAAACATAAGTCCACCTATGGGTCTTTCAATAAACTAGTGTGCTAAAATCCATCATGGCTGCGACGCCGAATTTTAATATTTAAATGGATGTTTCTCGCGATTTAACCATTCAAGTGCAGTGAAACTTGATACGGTAAATGCTTATACAAATATTAATCCACTGACATCAAATTTATTTCAATTGTTTTTATAACCAGCCTGTGAAAAATTTTAAAATCTCTATTTTTATTTATTGTGTCCTAATCATGGGATTGAAGTTTGAATAATACAACTACGCAATAATCTTCATGTAACAGGAAATTACTCCATGGCCAACGTATATAAAATCCAACATGGCGTCCATCCGAAATATTTAGATAGTTCTTAATATCTTCGAATCTACACACATCAAAAAAAGTTTTGCATCACCTCGGTTCCAAGAGTTCCGGAACCTTTAAATACAAAGGGAATAGAGATCAACACAAACAACATTTCAGCTCGTTTTATTGCTCATGAGACCCACACATTGCATGTTGTACCATCATACAGCTAGACTTTCAGCATTTGTGGTCCAGATTGCAGTACACACCACTACCTCTAATACCCAGTAGCACGTCCTCTTGCATTGATGCATGCCTGTATTCGTCGTGGCATACTATCCACAAGTTCATCAAGACACTGTTGGTCCAAATTGTCCCACTCCTCAACGACAATTCGGCGTAAATCTCTCAGAGTGGTTGGTGGGTCAAGACGTCCATAAACAGCCCTTTTCAACATATCCCAGGCATGTTCGATAGGGTTCATGTCTGGCGAACATGCTGGCCACTGTAGTCGAGCGATGTCGTTACCTTGAAGGAACGCATTCACAAGATGTGCACGATGAGGTCGAGAATTGTCGTCCATGAAGACAAATGCCTCTCCAATATTCTGCCGATATGGGTGCACTATGGGTCGGAGGATGTCATTCAGGTATCGTAAAGCCGTTTCGGAGCCTTCCATGACCACCAGTGGCGTACGTCGGCCCCACATAATGCCACCCCAAAACATCAGGGAACCACCACCTTGCTGCACTCGCTGGACAGTGTGTCTAAGACGTTCAGCCTGACCAGGGTGCCTCCAAACACGTCTCCGACGATTGTCTGGTTGAAGGCATATGCGACACTCATCGGTGAAGAGAACGTGATGCCAATTCTGTGGGGTCCATTCAGCATGTTGTTTGGCCCATCTGTACCGCGCTGCATGGTGTCGGGGTTGCAAAGCTGGACCTCGCCATGGACGTCGGGAGTGAAGTTGCGCATCATGCAGCCTATTGCGCACAGTTTGAGTTGAAACACGACGTCCTGTGGCTGAACGAAACGCATTATTCAACATGGTGGCATTGCTGTCAGGGTTCCTCCGAGCGGCAATCCGTAAGTAGCGGTCATCCACTACAGTAGTAGCCCTTGGGCGGCCTGAGCGAGGCCTGTCATCGACAGTTCCTGTATCTCTGTACCTCCTCCATGTCCGAACAACATCGCTTTGGTTCACTCTGAGACGCCTGGAAACTTCCCTTGTTGAGAGCCCTTCTTGACACAAAGTAACAATGCGGACGCGATCGAACTGCGGTATTGACCTTCTAGGCATGGTAGAACTACAGACAACATGAGCAGCGTACCTTCGTCCTGGTGGAATGACTGGAACTGATCGGCTGTCGTACCCCCTCCGTCTAATAGGCCCTGCTCATGCATGGTTGTTTACATCTTTGAGCAGTTTTAGTGACATCTATGAACAGTCAAAGGGACTGTATCTTTGATACAATATACACAGTCAACGTCTATATGCCGGAGATCTGGGAACCGAGGTGATGCAAAACTTTTTTTGATGTGTGTATTACAGCAATCAAATTGAAATTTTGTATGTTGATAGAGGCAATTAACATAAACAAGATATATGATAATAGGCTATTTAGTTCTTCGCGGAACTACTTGTTGAGTGTGTTATGACTGAATTCTTTGATGATATATTACGTTTTGTGTTTCCTTTCACACAATGTGATGAAGTCAGGATTTTTATGCACAATCTTCGGCAATTTGATACATCTGGAATATACGAGGGCTATTCCAAAACTAAGGTCCGTTTTTTATTTAAGCCCGTAGTTAGTGCGCACGCTGCAACAAGCATGTGCGCTACCTCCCGGCATCCTTTGCGAACAAGCAGGTGTCCTTTACAGCAGTGTAGCTAACCTGCACGCTGAACTGTGCATCTTTACAATGTTCAAGATTATTGATTCGCCCACCGCGTGTGAGGTACGCTCTGTGATACGTTTTTTGAGTGCAAGAAACAAGTCGGCTGCAGACATTCATCGTCAGCTTTGTCAGGTGTATGGTGATAATGCAATGACGGGATGTAAAGTGAGAAAATGGGTACGCGAGTTCAAAAGTGGCCGTGAAAATGTTCATGACGAAGAACGCTCAGGTCTGTGATCACAGATGACTTGGTGACTGCATTTGACACGATAATTCACTAGGACCGAAGATTCATGATAACCACTCTATCAATGGATTTTCCTCAAGTGTGAATTCTTAGTTGTCAGAGCGGGCGGCAAACTTTCATGCAGAGGGAATTGAGAACTTAGTTTTAAGGTATGACAAGTGCCAAAATAACGAGGCAACTATGTAGAAAAATAGAGGAAGGTTTGTAAAACCTAAAAATAAATGTGGTTTCAAAATAAAATGGTCGGTTAATTTAAAAAAAATAAACGGACCTTAGTTTTGGAATAGCCCTCGTAGATAAGTAATGGCAGCAGGGAGGACGTAGGTCCCTTTTAATCGTTGGATAAATTGAGTATTGGAGATATTCCGTTGCCGGCGGAGGAAATAGTTCCTTCCAGCCCACATTTATTGGCCCCATACACAAAAGTAGGAGGAAGACGCGTTCCCTGCGTTATGTAATTAACCAAGGTGCAACTTACGAGAGGATGTACTTCTCACTAATGATGTTAACTAAGAACTAACTTTTCATGGTGAATTTAAGATAGCTGTGGATTAATTAAATGATGATAGGTTAATAACTTGTATTGAAATCATTTGAGAATTTTATGGATTTATGGTATGGTTTTAGAATTTGATTTCATCAGTTTTGATATGTTAGTTCATTTCTATACCTAAGGCCGTACGTGTCATTTAGAGCATTATTTTGTTAATATCTCTACTTAAGTATCGTGGATATAGATTCCACTGAAATTAAAGGATTTCCTTGAGTTGATCACGTTATGATCACTTCCTTCCATTTTTGACATTGAAAGTCCTTCACACAAGACTTGGAAGGAACGGTGATACTGTGTTAGGAATAAGGATTACTGATCAAGGGATTGAGTGATTTATACCCAGGGTAACGTGTGATTCTGGAAATGAATGTTAGTATAAGTATTCCATAGTTTATTTGTGTAATGCAGGGATATGGAATATTTCCTTAATAATAGTTAGATTAGTGTAAATTTGTATTCCCATTTAAAAGGTACATC
Source organism: Meconema thalassinum (assembly GCA_946902985.2). NCBI lineage: Eukaryota > Metazoa > Arthropoda > Insecta > Orthoptera > Tettigoniidae > Meconema > Meconema thalassinum. The sequence continues at coordinate 1,330,881,704 of OX336389.2, forward strand.
GTAATTATATTCATGTCATTAACTATCAAATATCAAACAAATAAACGAAATGGGTCATGGTCGTATGGTCATGAAGGAATTAAGTATGAATAAAAATAAAAATTGAAATAATTTTTAGAATGGAAATGATGTTATTGGTCTATGGGTAAGAGATAACGAATTAATGCTCATGTTGCAACCGTAGTTGAAATGATAAAAATATAAAGAGTGATGCCAACCTTAAGAACTAGAGTAATGTTAGAATAAATGTTCATCGGATTAGGCACTGCAATTTAAGGTAAAGATAAAACTGAGGATGGCATTTCCATTCAGCTAAGAGAGTATTCAATGAATAATGAACAAATAACAAATTTTAATTTGACAAACGTTGAGACGTTTACTAGTGTGTAATAAAGAGGAATTATCCTTAAAATCCTCATTAAAATTTGAAGCACTCAATACATAGTTGTGGAGGCTACAAAAGCCCTAGTAACTGGATGGTAAACCGGAGAATGTTTGCGAGAATTTTTGAGAGTGTGATGAATATAATAACATTTTTATATGACCCAATGTTTGTAAATAGTGATATCTTGTACAGTAAATAATCATATCCAATGATTCACGTGTCGTTTTTGTAGTGCTTGAGGAAACCCATACCATTCTCCATATGTCATGTTGTAAATAGGCATTGAGAGAGAGAGACCATACCAAGCCTGGGATCAGCTGGTTGGAGCAACCCGCATGCATCCTGGCCCCAAAAGGGTAGCTACCATGTATTCTTGCTGGTGGCCGAGCGTACTATTAAAACTTCAAAATCAGGATCCAAACCCCGCTTGCAGCAGTAATAAGACTATCACACTGTATAAAGCACGCAGCCGCCGTCTTGAATATATCGACAATCCACTATTTATTACAGTTACAATGATGAAACGCAGAAAATATGTCGTCTCTGCAGATAGGGTAAAACTACCAACGCTCAACACAAGAACATTTATCCATACGCCTTGGTAAGGACAAAGAGTTATTAGTTATTGCAGTTCATTCTAACTAAAGCAGTGGCGTTAAAGCTTGCTAAAATGAGAGGTATTATAAAGCGGCAGAGTATAACTTCAACTACTGCCAACCGATACGTTGACTGGGCCATAACTATTCAGTGCGTGACTTCTGCACTTCCTGACAGAAAAATACATGAAATGAATCAATTCAACTAAGAGTGTAAGTTCCTAAATAACTATATTTACAAGGTGGGTGTTGAGAGCGTACAGGCGTCTCCTATTAACTGCGGTTAGTGCACTGGTGTACACATGGTGTCTGTCATTATGTCATTTGGCATCTTCTGGCTATGATTTGACCAGTGAAAGTCAAAACATGCTGAAAATTACTACTGGGCATTATTAGACTACTATCATGATCCCTACATAATGGTTGCTACGAAGTTCAACAATATTCTACTCTACAGATATTTAGGCCTTTGCATAGTTTATAGGTGGTTAAAGACTCACATTACGGCGTGTACGTAGTCATCATGGAAAGCTCTGTCACTTCTGGACAAGAGCCTTGGTTTAACTCCTGGTTTCCAATGCCTTTTCCGCCTCATTGTGTTGGTTAGGCCCTTGGTTTCTCCCTCGTGGTTGGTTAGCTCAGCACATCATAGTAATTCTCTGGATACTTCGGCTACAAATTTCCATCATCTCTGTGTAGTCGGATAACAATGCTGTGACGTTCTATACGTTCTGATAGAACTCACGTTGATTTAATAACTCAGTAATTCATTCGCAGAAACAAATGTATAGCAACTGTCTGCCGAAGCGTAAGAGCCATCTAATGATCAGCCTATAGTTTGTGCGGCTATCAATGATTATCGGCACAATCATTCAATTGTAATATGGTTAATAATGTTCGTGCACATTTTATTGAATAATTGACGATAATAGTGATTAAATCTGATGCGATTTACACTATTTCAGCAAGATATAAGTTGGCGAAATGTCGCCTAAAATATCTCAGTTTTACTAGCAAAGTTTGCAGCTTGTTTTTATACACACGCAGATATTTTACTGCTCTCACAAAGCACTCGGTTTATGAATTTACTCACACGTTTTCAACCAGCACAAAATTTCACTTGCGTCCGCGGCACGGATCACAACAGGTGTTTTTATCATTTTAAATTATCTTGTCGACTTCGTCGTTACGCTGGGGTCTGGCGTTACATTACGGTGACGGGACGAAATGTACCCAGATGCACTGAGGTGTGTGACGTCATAGTACCGCTTGGTGCATATGTACCCCGACAATCTCTATCCCCGATTCTTGGATGTCACGGGTAATCTCGATAACCACTCGATGTATTTTGATGCGGGTTTCACCATTCTCGAGGAAAGATTCTGTAGAAAATAATTTATGTATGATCAAAGGAAGCCAAGCAGTAACGATTTCAGTGAAACAGTCGAAAACAAACTCGACATCCGTGCGCTCCTTAAGCTTACGCTGGGCAAACCGTTAAAAATATCAATATACTATGAGCGTAAGAATTGGTCAGCATGAAATGTTCTACAAAAAAGTCCGCGAGAGCATATCTCTATCTTCAATACATCGCCCACTATAAGTGTTTTTAGACTGGATGGAAGGGGCACGTCATCCAGCCATCTCCCTCCGCGCGCTTGATCTTGCTTTGCTCTTGGTTTGCACTTGCCGTTCGCGAGTAATTTGAAACAAGGTAAAGTATTATAAAGCAAGATAAGTATTACGCAGATAATTTTCTAACATGTCAAGAGTCTTTGGCTTCGAGCGAAGCGAGAAGCCTCCAGACTTTCTAGCATGTTTCAGTATTTGTAGCATTTAAAATGATACAAAGTCTAGTCTTTCAGACTGACTGTCACTTTTTTTCTAACATCTCCGAACATGCAGTCCCGGTTTCAGGAAGGAAAACTTCGCTAGTCATTTAGCGACTCGAGAAATACTCTAATTAGTGCATTCGCATATCTGCGATATAAAATATAATTCTTGAGCTCTCAAAAATCCACTATTTGGTTCATCATGCTGATTCAAAATGGATGGCGTTTTCAATTACAGTGGCGTAAAATACGAAAAGGGAAAAATATTACCTTGTGGTTAGATAAAATGTGGAATGACCACTACCATGATCAAATATCGATGCAGGAGCAAATCAAAGTATCCCCGCCTCATTCCAGCCAGTTGGGTACATTACCAACTGCGTAAAGATGAAAAGATATTACTGAGCCATGAGCTATCGGACTCAATAGTGACAGGCTAAACGGTCTTTTTCTATGGGGGACACATCAGATATTTAGGGGGGATGTATCCTCTATCCCCCCTCCTGGGTACGACAGAGTTTTAGAAGTGCCACTACTCGAGCTACTACTTGGTCTTACACCGCACAGGAGTCAAACATAAGTCAAACATTGCCATCTCTTTGAACAAATGAATAGCGTAATTCGCATCACCATAGAGATTAATAAATGCAAAGTAAATGGTTGTACCACCACGTGGTAGAATTGATGACAAACTGTTTCATCAATAGCACTCAGAAGGTTAGGGAAAGTATCATCCAGCACGTGAACACAATCACACATCAGTGAAATTACAAAATTATGTAAGGAGAATGGCGAAATAATAATAATAATAATAATAATAATAATAATAATAATAATAATAATAATAATATTGGTATGCGGGCTCGACGCGACATAGTTCTGGCAGGGGCTATCGTCTTGTCTATTTGTTTAATTGCACTTTTTAAACAAATTGTCGGCATTTACGAAATCAGAGTGTAATTCGTCGCTGCTGGAGGTATTTCTCTTTATTCTGAATGCTCATTTGTTACGATCGGTTACTTGAGTGTAGCGGGAACGTTCTCGCCTCCTGTGCCCAAGGTTGCAGGATCGAATCCTGTCACAGTTAGTTGGCCTTTGAGGCCGCATAATTACGAAGGACCGTGTCAGAAGATTTACTGGTAAGTTAAAGATTCCCTTCGAGGCAAAATTCTGGCACCCCGGTGTTTCTAAATGCCACAGTAATTAAGAGGGACGTTATACCAATAACATTTTTTTTTTTTTTGCGTATGGCTTTTAGTGCCAGGAGTGTCCGAGGTAATGTTCGGCTCACCTGAATTTGTAGCTGCTTCTGTGTGGACACTCATAGGGTGATCTACAAGTACCGTCGCGTGTGGAGTGTTGTCTGGGGAGGAAAGTGTGCATGTAAGGCTTAGGAATTGGGAGGTGGCGGCTGTGGCCTATAATTAGGGACTGACCCCGGCATTTGCCTGGAAGGAAGATGGGAAACCACAGAAGACCATCTTCAAGGTTGCCGGCGTGGGGATTCGAACCTCCTCGTCTCCCGGATGTGAGCGACTGCCTCGAGCCACGCCGTAACGACCACGGCTAAATCACCCGGTCCAATAACATTATTATAGGTTACTAGCATTAGTGTCCGGCTTCGCCCGGTGGGTTTATGTGTTTTATGGATGATAATGAATACACTACAGAACTGGCACTGATACTTAGAGACACATACACACAGACAAACTCTTCAGCTTTATTATACGTATTATAAAAAATAGTATAGATTTGTGAGCGCCCAATGTGTATGTACCACCTGCCCGACTCTACTGTTATGCTGATGGACGCGACATAGTTCAGACAGGGGTATCACCTTGTTTATTTGTTTACACGCACTTTATCAACAAATAAATATATTTCCGTTGACGTTTCACGAAACGCAAGATTTTTTCCTGTATTATTGAGACAACTTGCAAGATTTTGGTACAAACCGCAACTTTCTAACTCCCTCTGGTTTAAGAGCTTGTGTTTTGTGAAACATACACCTTAGCGTTGTCTATACATAATAATAATAATAATAATAATAATGGCTGACTTGAGAAATGCTTTGCGGAGGCTAGTACGCACAGTTTATATATCCTTCCCGGAAGTAGTGACGTAGCAAAGCGGCAGAGTTAATTTATTATAGTGCGACCACTCTACCTGTGATGTAGTGAAGACAAGGGACAAGGTTACAGGGTTGGGCACGCGCATCACCGCGTGACCTTGACACTCGTCTGGCAGTCGATAATAGTTGAATGCGAGTCCACAAAACTTGGTCACGGCCAACTCGTTGTCATGGTAACCATTTAGTGGAGTGGACTGACTGGGGTGAAGTGAAGTGGCACCATTACTGCCTGCATCTCCACACAAGCTTCTCCTCATCCTTCTTCTTCCGGGCTGACACCGAGGAGGCCCTGGATGGCTGAGGAGGGAACCGAACCCGCCTCTCCTCAGTTTTTCCTTTCCAACTCTCAGAGCAGAATTAAATATCATGGCAGAGCCGGGAGTGGTAGACACTACGCAACGGAGCGGTTTATATTAATGTACCTGTACTTACTTCGTTGGCCACACAAACCAAAGTCGGTTCATTGCCTCACTCTTTAGCCTCTTCCATTGGTCTCTGTTGATAGCCATGTTCTCGTTGGCTCTCAGTGTCTCCAGGTCTTTCTTGACTCCATCCATCCACCTCAGTTTTGGTCTATAATAATAATAATGTTATTGGTTTTACGTCCCTTTTAACTACCCTGGCTTTTAGAGACGCCGGGGTGCCGGAATTTTGCCCCGAAGGGGATCTTTAACGTGCCAGTAAATGTACGGACACGGCTCCCTCGCATTTGCGCACCCTCAAATGCCAGCTGACTGCGCCAAGTTTCGAACCTGCAACCAGTTTTGGTCTACCAAGGGGGTCTCGTACCCTGTGGCTTCCCTTCTAACACTGTCTTCATCATTTTCTCTTCTCAGGACATGTCCCAGCCATTCAATTCATCTGCTCTTTATTACAGCTGCCACATCGGGTTCATTAAACAGCGTGTGGATTTCAATATTTTTCTTCTTCTAAAGATTCCATTTTCAGACACTGGACCAAAAACGTTTCTTAACACCTTGTTTTCAAAAGTTATAATTTTATCATTTTAAATGATTTTGACGACTTCGTCGTTACACTGGGGTCTGGCGTTACGTTACGGTGACGGGACGAAATGTACCCAGATGCACTGAGGTGTGTGAGGTCATAGTACTGCTTGGTGCATGTGTTCCCGACAATCTCTACTTCGTTAGTATAAGAAAGGAATCCCCGAGTCTTGGATATCGCGGGTAATCACGAGAACCACTGGATGGATTTTGATGCGGTTTTCACCATTCTGTAAAGGATATCTCGAGGAAAGATTCTGTAGAAAATAATTTATGTATGATCAAAGGAAGCCAAGCAGTAACGATTTCAGTGAAAAAGTCGAAAACAAACTAAGTGTCCGTGCGCTTCTTAAGCTTATACTGGGCAAACCGTTAAACATATCAATATACTACGAGCGTAAGAATTGGTCAGCATGAAAAGTTCAACAAAAAGTCCCCGAGAGCATATCTCTATCTTCAATACATCGCCCACTATAAGTGTTTATAGACTGGATGGAAGGGGCACGTCCCCACGCGATCTGGTGAGCGTGACGGCATCCCGCGCGCTTGACCTTTCTTTGCCCTTGGTTTGCACTTGCTGTTCGCGAGTAATTTGAAACAAGATAAGCAAGATAAGTATTATGCCGATAATTTTCTAACATGTCAAGAGTCTTTGGCTTCGAGCGAAGCGAGAAGCCTCCAGCCTCTCTAGCATTTTTCAGCATTTGTAGCATTTAAAATTATTATTATTATTATTATTATTTATTTACCAAAAATTGTGCCTACAATTTATGGACGGCAGATAGAGAAAGGGCAAGCCCCACATACACATCAGTGTCTCCATCTCCGTTCATTATATCTAAACAAATCTCAAATGTTACATTATACAATTTACACCTTTACATTTGCTATATACACATAATCTGCTGTACATGACGTCTATATCATACAATTCATAAATAAAAGGGAAGACACAGGCATGCACACACACATATACACGCTCACACACGCATACATACATACATACATACATATATACACGCACGCGCCCACTCCCAATCACTCACAAAGTTACATTATACAGTATATAATTCAATTTACATGGGGTTTTAGTCCCTTTAGAGCCTTCACTTTGCGGCAAAATTGTCGTGGAGGAAGGTCTTTTATTTCACGAGGCAGGTCATTCCAAAGTCGAGCAGAGCGATTGTAGAATCCAGATTGATAATCTGTTGTCCTAGCGAATGGAGGAACAAGTGTGACACCCTGTGCTCTACGGACTGAACGATATGACAGCTGAAGGCGGTGAAATGGGTACAGTATAATGGTGCCAGCTAGAGATTTTCGGAGAAAGGTGAGATCTATTTGGCTACATATGTCATTGATGGATGTTAATGGTTTTGTCAAAACTTTGTTACCCTGATTGTAAATGAGTCGCTCTGCTCGACGTTGGACTGCACTTAACTTGCTCATGTTTTCTTCGGTAGTGGGATGCCAGGCAGGAAGTCCGTACAGAAGAATGGGCCGTATCGTGGAGAGATACACCGCTCGGAGTGCACGGCTTCTGAATCCCAGAAGATTACGTCTTGCAAATCCTAGAATTCTAAATGCCTTACACCTAGATTCCTCAACGTGTACATTCCACTTCAAATTGCTGGAAATGTGTATTCCCAGCATTCGCAGTGAATTGCACATGGGAAGAACTTTGCCGCTCAGTGAAAGGCTATGTGCAATAGGCTGTCTGGCCCTACTTAGCCGAATATATTTACACTTGTTTACATTCAAGGTCATCTTATTTACATCACACCACAGTGCCACACTGTCCAGATCTTCCTGTAGTGCTTTGACGTCATCATTATTTTTTATGGCTCTGTAAATTATTGAGTCGTCTGCATACTGCGCCATCGTGGACGTCACACAGCTTGGAAGGTCGAGGGTAAAAACCATGTACAACAAAGGCCCAATCACCGACCCCTGTGATACTCCCGAAGTTACCACTATGTTCGGTGACTTGGCCCCGCCAAACACGACACACTGCGTTCGACCTACCAGGAATGACGTCAACCATGTAATCAGTTTGCCTCCGATGCCATATTTGCCAAGCTTTAACAAGAGTCTTTGATGAGGCACCTGATCAAAAGCTTTGCTTAAGTCCAGGGCCACACAGTCCACTTGGGAGACGTTAGTCTGATCCAAAGAGTTCTGCCAGTCATCAATCACTTTTGTCAAAAGAGTTGTACAAGATCTCCCCGGAACGAAGCCATGTTGGCTTGGATTTAACAGGCCTCGCTCACTCAGGAATTCCAGTATGTTCTTAGCAACCAGGCGCTCCATACATTTACAGATACCAGACGTCAGAGAAATCGGGCGGTAGTTGTCCATGTCTTCCTTGTCACCATCTTTGAACACAGGGACCACGTTAGCATGTTTCCACTCTTGTGGTAGAGTCCCGGTGTAGATGGACTGGTTGAAAAGTGCGCACAATGAGGGTGCTAGGGCATCTGCACAGTAATGAAGGATCCGAGCAGGGATTAAGTCTGGTCCTGTCGCGGCATGGGGTCTAGTTCTCCGTAAGCTGTCTCGAACTTCCTGTTGTGTGAAATATAGACTGGCTAGGGGAAAGAGAGGGGATGATGTCCTTGGTAGGAACATTCCTTCACTGGTGTCAGGTGGAGAGAAGTTATTTTGGAATTTACAGTTGAATGAGTTGGCTATGTCTAGTGGGTTGGAAATAGAAAGTCCGTTATGTTTAAAGCTCTGTGGTGCGGTGTTGCCACTTTTGCTCCGAATGAATGTCCACATTGCCTTGGGATTAAAGCTTAATTTGTCCATATACGTACTGTAGGCTTCACGAATTGCAGATTTGGTACTATTTCTAGCCAGCCTATACTTTTCCCACCTGCTGTCACTTGGACACTGTTTCCACTTGTTATAGAGCTGATTTCTCTTTCTTATTTTGGATATTATGTCCTTTGAGATCCAAGGTGTTTTTTTCTTATTTTTAATTGTAACCTTAGGGATCACTTCATCGACGCACTGAAAAAAGATTTCCTTCCAAGTATGCCAGGTACCATCTATATCTACACTGTTGGTGACTGAAGGTGCAATGACCGGTAATCTGTCAAGTAAGATGTCAGAAAGGAGTTTCCAGTTGGTACGGGAGTAATTGTAAACTGTTCTGGTTTGCAATTTTGGACTGTTCTTTTTGTGGGTAAATATAGCTAGGAGGGCTTGGTGATCACAAAATCTAGGGATGACTTGTAGAGACTGAATTGAGGATGGAGAGTTTGTTAGGAAGAGATCGAGGGTTGAACGGGAGGTCTCAGTGATACGGGTAGCTTCAAATATGAGTTGATGGAGGAATAGATCATAGAATGCTGTAAGGAAGTTGTTGGATATAGGATTATTTGGGATAGGAGCGGCATTTCTATTCCATGTGATTTGTAGGTTGAAATCACCAACAATGTAGACAGCGTCATAATTTTGTTGAAGGTTTTGCACCCGTTTGAGGGAGAGAATCAGCTCATCATTCATCAGCTGGGACGATTTCGGAGAGCGATAGACTGATCCGATCAGATATTTACCATTACTGCATTGAACCTCAACCCACACGGCCTCAGCGTCAGTTTCCAGCTGATGGACGCGAGTTGCATTGTACTCAGGTTTCACAGCAATGAGAACCCCGCCCCCTGAAGTCCGTGTTCGGTCCTTCCGGAACAGCTGGTATGTGTCTGGTAACACCTCCCGATCACCTACCACCCCAGAGAGCCACGTTTCACTGCAACACACAATACTTGGATCTAGGGCGGTCACTGTAGCATGAATGTTTTGTTTCCGTCCCGGCCGCGTGATGCTGCGGGCATTGAAGGCGAACAGTGATAAGTGTTTATTTACAAGTGAACTATTCAGGTTATTTACACTATTTACAGAGTCACTGGGAATATCACTGGTATTGTTGCACAACGAGTCGGTAAACGGCGGCATAGCACATTGCCAACATGTCCACGTTCGCGTGCCTTTTTTAATGCACCGGAACTCAGAGGTACTGATTTTAGCACACGTCCTGTGACTCGACATGTTACAATTACTGCACTGAATATATAATTGATTTTTTCGGCCGATTTTTTCACATATTGCGCATTGCAAAGGTCCAGGGTTGAGTTCTATGTCGCCGCTTAGAGCAAGCGCTAGACAGCAGAGCGAGAACCCGGTAGCAGGTAGCCTTGCGACACCTTCCCCTCCCGCTCGGCGTGGCCGGCTAATGGTGGCCAGCCCCAAACCTTCACTGCCACACCATGTCCAGGAATGTATTGTGCATTTGTCACTCACCAGAAGTTTTTCCATAAGGGGTTGAATCTTCAGATCCTGTTCACCATTAACGGTCACAGAATGAACACGTCTTGCCACAGTCACTGCACATTTTACCATTAAAAATACTAAAATCACACGGAGCACACTTCCCTTGATGCAGGCACGCGCCGCCATCTTCCATTCATGGCACAAAGTCTAGTCTTTCAGACTGACTGTCACTTTTTTCTCTCCATTTTCTTGCTCAGTGTCAATGTTTCCGCCCCATACTATAATACTGGCTATATTAATGTAATTCGAAAAAATCTTAACTTCGTCTTCTTCTTGCTCTTCTTCCTAGCATTTATACCGCATTGCAGGGTCTGCTTTCTTGCACCTTTGCTTCCATTTCTGCCGGTCTTTGGCGACCCTAGGTGGAACATTCACGTGTGCATGACTTCCCATAAGGTGTCGAGCCAGCCCTTCCCTGGTCGTCCTCACGGTCTATGGCCTTCAGGACACAAATCAAGTGCAGTTTTCGCAACTGATGAATTGTTGCTGCGTATCACATGGCCATACCGTCTCAAACGACTCTCACGCATTTTATCAGTTTTTGGAGCTGCACCAAATGTTGCCCGAACATCCTCGTTCTTGATGCGGTGTAGTCTAGTAAGTCCTTGCGGCCAGCGAATCATCTTCATTTCCATGACATGCAGCTGTTGTTCATATCTCTTCGTGACCGGCCAACATTCATTTCCATAAAGTGCCATTGGTCGAACGATTGTCTTGTATATCTTCGATTTCAAGAACAATGGCACCTTCCGATCGATACGTACTCCAGTGACTTGGCACCACTTCGTCCAAGCAGCGTTGATTCTATTTCGGTCGTCTAAATAGGCGAGACCATGCGAGCGGATCAATGTCCCCAGATATTTGTACTCAGACGTTTTATTGAATGCAACGCCATCGATGGTAACTGACCCATCATTTGGCTCCCCACACTCCATGTACTCAGTCTACTTGATGTTAAGTCGCAAGCCGTATTTGTCCAGAGAAGATTTCCATCGTTGGACAAGCTGTACTAATTTTTACCGAGACTCGCAAGCGACCATGATATCGTCAGCATATAGCAGAGTCCAATGATGTGGTGTTAGCTGTTCTTCGTCAATAGTGTCGAGACAGAGGATGAACAGAGGAGGAGACAGAGCCGATCCCTGATGAACACGAACTATTATGGGAAAAAATTGCGGATGCTCCTGCCATACTTTGGACATAACTGAAAACATTTCGATATAAAAGTTGGATCCATTGTATTGTGCCCATTAGACGAGGATTTTGGGGAACCATCGGTTTCAAACGGCCTTTTTCTTGCATTGTTGTGCAACATCGTGGTTGAACCAAGAACTGTTGGTCAAGCACATGGCCGTAGGTCCAAAATTGTGAAATTATTTTACAACCACGCATCTAGGTATAAATTGAGACAGTTTAATTGTGTACTTCTGCTACCTCATGCTGTCTGAGTGCATACCTGATCCCTGTCGAAAGATTTTTCAATATCCAGGAAAGATGTATGGAGTGGCTTTGTTTTCTCAAGCTGTCTATCCATCAATTGTCCTCCTGCTTCTCACGAAACCACACTGATTTGGGGCAATCTTTACTACGGCATGGAGACGTGCATCTATGAGGCGCTCAACGATCTTCATTGTGTGGCAAAACAGGCGAATTGGTCGATAATTGGTACATTCGAGAACATCTCCTTCACCTTTCCGCAGAGGGATTGTGACACTGGTCCAGTTGCCTTTTAATTTTTCATTTTCTTCATGGCAGTCTCCACTTCAGTAGCAGTGATGGCAGGTGCTGGAACAAGCTCAGGATCCGCAGCTAGTATTGGCGGATGCGGAAATTCTTCGTTGCTGATAATTTCGAAATGCCTCTTCCATCGTCTAAGGATCTCATTTAGTCTCCGGAGAGGTTTCTGGTTTTCATACTTTATGGTCATAACGTGTTCAATGTCTTGAGTGGAACGGTGACGACTCTTCGCTAGTCTGTAAATATTGTTTACTCCATGTGGGGAGTTTAATTCGTCATACAAAATCCTGTAATGGTCATCTTTTGCATTTACAACTTGCCAGTGACTTCAGACGTCTATACTGCTGACGATCACTATCAAGTCCTGATTTGAGCCAGGTTTTGTAGGCTAACTTATTTGCCTTGATGTCGTCCTGCACTTGATCATTCCTCCACCAGACCTCTTTGTTAATGAAACGGCTTCCAGATTTTGTTGTATCCATGCTGTGTGTGGCACAGGTCTGAATATGATTGACTGTCTTAGTCCAGACTTCATCTACTCGCTGTACATTTTCTGGCGTGGCAAGAGAACTTATGGATGTTTTCAGTAGGGTGTGCTGCTGCCTTAGTTTCCACCATTTAATAATCTCCGATGTTGATTTAACGATTTTCTCGGATAGAACGAGATGGATTTTGAAACTGAGGAGGAGAAAATGATGTTGGGGAGCAACACTGTCAGATGGTATGACTTTTGAACCAGTTACAGATTTCAAACCACCCCTTCATACTAACCAGTAATGCATTTGCGTGTTCCTTCCACCGCTGCTGTAGGTAATAAGGTACGATGTACGCTTCCTGTAAAAGGTGTTAACAACAGCTAAGTCCAAGGCCTCAGCAGTCTGCACGATTCTATTCTCATCCTCATTCCGCACACCATAGCCTTGACCGTCATGTATTCTGTCGAAGCCGTCTCTGTCTTTCCCGACGTGTCCACTTAGATCAGCACCAACGAAGAGGAGTTCATCTTCTATAGACTGCACGTGTGTTTCAAGGTTGTCCCAGAACTCATCCTTTTCATCGTCAGTGCACCCAGTTTGTGGAACAAACAGGAAACCACTCGTAAGGTTTCTGTTGCACTGTCGATTTTGATAGACATTAGTCGATCAGATAGTCGAATGACTTCAGTGACAGGGCCTCAAAATTTTTATTCACGGCGAAAAGAACACCATTTCTGTTTGCGATCTTTCCATGATAGAATAACTTGTATCCATCACCTTGCTTTGGAGCAAGTCCATCTAGTTTCCTGTATGCAGGCAATATCTACTCGCTGAGTCTTCAGAACATCAGCAAGTTCCCGGCTTCTGCTACTGAGAGTACCGATGTTAATAGTAGCCATTCTGATTTGTTGGACTCTCTTCATTAGCCAACCCTGTCTTCGGGTGGGTAATCCTAGCACATCTCTCACACCATTCGGGCGATAATGATGCGAGTCACCTACAGCGGGGAACGCCCTAGCTGTTTGTTCTATCATATTTCCTTCAGCTTGTGTATTCAGACGGAACATGTGGAGTTTTGCAGACCGGCTTGTTGCGTTAAGCCTGACGTCAAACCCTCCTCCTCTCTCAATTGGGCTTGGGACCGGTTACGGCGGAGTTAATTTGAAGAAATCTTATATAAGGTGCGTTCATAAAGTAACGAGCCGGAGGCTGTAATGAGCAAACCGGTGACGACATCGGCTAATCGTGGCGTGTGTAACGAGGTGTGGTTCCGACCAGAGCGTGGAAGGTCACAGCCCGTCGCTAGAGGGCACGCGTGCACGTCACGTGACGATACAAAGCGAGCAGCAGCATGCATCAATCATCCAACCAAGACCAAGACAGTAGGCCATTGGACATGCTTTCTGGTGTGGTTGAAGACTGTGGGGCACCCATTGGGCACACACTTTGCGCAAGTGCAGTCGTTCCTTCATGATGGTGTGCACACTTCCGACGCTCAATCCGACCACGGCGGCTATGGCGTTCACTGTCACTCGCGGTCCTGGGTAATGAGTGCATCAACCAGCTGGACGTTGTCATTGGTAATGCCCCAGACCGAGCATCATCGGCTAACGACACCCGTCCTTCCCTGAAGCGCTTGTGCCACGCTTTGACCCTTGCAAGGGACATGCAGTGTTCGCCGTAAACTTGTGACAATAGGCGATGAATGTCCGTTCCCCCTACTCCTTCCGCTGTCAGAAACGGAACAACACCTCTTTGCTCTTCGGTTGACGCCTACATGTCACTGTTTGCAATGCGACTGGCAGCGTTGGACGATTGATGCATGCTGCTGCTCGCCTTGTATCGTCACATGACGTGCACGCGTGCCCTCTAGCGACGGGCTGTGAACTTCCACACTCTGGTCGGAACCACACCTCGTTACACACGCCACGATTAGCTGATGTCGTCACCGGTTTGCGCATTACAGCCTCCGGCTCGTTACTTTTTGAACGCACCTTATACATTAGAAAAATTGCGAAGGAATTTTACCTTTTACTAACACTGAAATATCTTGACAAGTATTTCTGCTACGACTACGTTTGTTAGTTTGAGACATTATGCACGTTACGACGCATTATTCATTGAGCACCAACTGACTTGATTACGTGATGTGTGGTTTAAAATAATTGCGAATATATCATTGCATCAAGGTCACACTTCACCCTTTACTAAAACTGAAATATCTTGACAAGTAAATGTGCAACGATGACGTTTGTTGGCTTGAGACACCATGCACGTTCTGCAGTATCAATCGAGCCACAACGTATTTGATTCCGCCATCCACGTTTTAAAGCAATTGCGAATATTCATTTCACCAAGATCATTCTTCTGGCTAAGGTGTGTGCTGGCCGTAGTGAGCTGAGGAGCGAATCAAGTGTTCTGTTGCAAGCATGCGCAGGGGCGGATCTAGGGGAGGGCGAGGAGGGTGACCGCCCAGGGCCCCACATTCTGGGGGGCCCCGCGTCATTGATGTTTAAAATTTAATTAATTAATTAATTAATTAATTATACGTTTCAAAGTAATTTATAATTCATATTCCTTTTTTCACTGCAGCTATGACCTCCCGTGACCGTTTAGCAAGTTTAGATTTCAGTGAAATAATAGAAGACTTCAGCAGGGAAAAAAGTCGCAAAGTAATATTTTAATATTTCATAGTTTACATAATCTTCTTCAAGGGGACTTAAAGGTTTCTTTCATATTATTAAAAAAAGTACTCTAGTGTATTAAAAATATTGTAAATATTCTTTATTTTATTATTATTACCAAACTATTTTCCATTTGATTTGATTTTTTTTTTCCTATTGTTGTGGGCGTGGTTTCCCCCATTTTCAACACCAGGCAAATGCTGGGACGGTACCTTCTGACAGGCCACGGCCGCTTCCTTCCACATCCTTGCCCAATTTCATTCGCCATCATTCATTTCATCTCTCATTAACTCCTCTCATGAGGTTGGCGTCAGGAAGGGCATCCGGCCGTAAAAACCATCGCCACAAAGCCTTCCATCGCATCTCATCCCCGACCCCGTTGGAAAACGGGAATAATAAGGGGTAGACATACATACCTATTGTTGTGGGCCCCAACTTATCATTTCGCCCAGGGCCCCGCAAGGTCTGGATCCGCCACTGAGCATGCGCCTAGGAATCAGATGGCCTGTTCCGCTGCAACAAGCATGCGTTCGGAGGCTGGCTGGCATTTTGTTTCAGGATGCGTTCTTAGAGGTTGTTTGGGCTCTCAGCACGATGATTCATATATAACGAGTCGGAGGCGAATTCAATGACAGATGTTATAACTAGGGTTCGGAAGTTTAAGACCTAGAGAAGTACAAAATATGCAAGCAAATATGACCTAAAACTAGCTAAATATGACCTAAAACTAGCTAAATATGACCTAAAACTATAAAATATGACCTAAAAAACTATGAAATATGACATGAATTTTTGAGATACCGATAGGTAGAGTATCACTAACATAAAGTAAATGCTATATGAAGTCCGTAGTGGAGCGCCTTCTTGGAATCAGGTCTTCTAAACCTCCTATCTGCCTGTTCAGGGAAAAGAAAGAAAAATATATCCACTACGCTCTTCGGAAATCCTGTGTTTGAAACTCGACGCAGATAACACGTACCTTGTTAACGACGCCTCATTTTAAACAACAATGCTGAAATTATAACCAAATATGACCTTATATCACTAAAATATGACCAAATATGACCAAAACAATAAAAATGGCCGAAATATGCATTTATAGGCAACATCAAATTGCTTTAAATGTGGTCAGGGACCCGTCATTCAAACTTATTTTTCAGATTTCGGGTAAAATGAGCTCGGGAAAAAGATATGACTTTTCCTTAACATCCGAACCTTAGTTATAACAAGTAGTTCCGTGAAGATCTGAATAGCCTACTTTTCTTAAAGTTTAGGATTCAATCCTTATTCCTGCAATTATATCGATTTAGAGTTATATCTTTAACTACAGAATTCTGCAGGTAGCACTGCCAATAAGCGATTTGCTCAAAATATAACTGAAATATTTTGGTGTAATACAGCAGTGGATTCTGTGATATTGATAGTCTACGGCTCAAATGCTCAGGGAGAAGTAATAGGTTGTTGATAGCACTGCTCTACCTAAAAATGTGCGCATGTACTGTTTATGTTATGGCCTACACTTTACATACACAATTTGGCAGAAATCAAGTGAAAGTTACGGAAGTTACATTCAGTTAAACATGAAACCCATAAGCGTACGTAGAATTATTTTGGCAACACTGATATATACAATGTGCGTGTTGCTGAAAATCTATCTACAAATAAAGTTTCAAACTGTTTATGTGATCAGATTCTATGATATTGAGCCCAGGGTTCAAATGTTCTCATAATATCACTCGACAGTTGGTAGTCCCGAGGACTCTGTAAATAGGCATGCTTATGGCATTGCACATTGCACGTGGAAAAATTATGTATAAGCCCGTAAGTTAGTATGGCAGTTGCATGGAGTTGAACACTGAACATTATAAACGTGCATATAACCAAGTCTAAAATATCTTGACTTTACAGTGTGCTAAGTTTAAGTTTTTTTCCGCAAACCTAATCAGAGACATTGAATCTAGGGTTCAAAAGACTTGCGATTATTAATAGGCTACCCAGTTGGTAGCTGTGGTGACTCCTTTAATAAGCAGTCATATATACTATTAATAAAGCATACATCGCACGTACAAACTTGGATGAAATCCATTTCTTGTTATGGACGTTACATGCAGTTAAACATTGAACCTAACAGCATGCGTAGAATTATTTCGGCAACATTGTTGTGCACGGGTTGTTATACATTTATCTGAAACATTATGAGCCACAATTGTGCCAATTTTGAAAGAAATCCATTTCTTTAGATTGGATATTACATGCAGTTAAACATTATACCAATGAGGATGCGTAGAATCATGTGGGTAGCACTATGATATATAGGCTCCTGAAACGTAATCTGAAATATGGTCTATATGTGTGCCAATATTGGAACAGTTCCCATGAATGCCTTCCGAGATATCCAACTTAAAAATCATATTTCAATAGTTGGTAGCACTGACGTAATCTTCGAATATGGCCTTGAGATGTTCTGGTAGAGATCTTCAC
The DNA here is from genome assembly GCA_946902985.2 of Meconema thalassinum. NCBI lineage: Eukaryota > Metazoa > Arthropoda > Insecta > Orthoptera > Tettigoniidae > Meconema > Meconema thalassinum. Next base: position 1,330,899,365 of record OX336389.2, read on the forward strand.
TCACACCAAATTTGGTTTTGAGAGCTGCAGTAATTTTGGATTTGATAGGGTGGGACAAACACACAGAGAGAAGTAGCCTACAGGTGGACGCACGCACATTTGATCTCATAAGTCTACACTTTCATAATTTTTCCCAAATATGAAAGGTAGGCTAAAAATGAAAGGCGACGGTACCGTAACTGTCTGTTCATGTCACAAGTATGAAGACATGCGAACAGCAAATATCATATGGAAGGAAGTGTTGTAGGATTGTTGAGATGATACGATCGCCACGGAGCAGCATGGGTCTTTTAGTGGTACATAGGCCTAACTGTATGGCCTATATACAGAACAATCTAACATGGCAATCGTTGTCATAGGCAGGAGAATTTTTAATATAGAAGACCAATAGGCTATATAGTTCTTCATGGAACTACTTGTTTTTTCTGTATATTAAAAAGTACTGTTTCACAAAATGAAAAATATCGGACTGTCAAAATTGTTATGACATCACTATTAATACAGTTTGTTGAACAAAATTTGAATTGAAGATTGGTTCTCAGGGGAAGATGTGCTTGCGAGCACTTTCAGGTTCATATGACGAGAGCACCCAATTTCATTTAAAGAGCGCCGTGGTGCTCGCAATCACTTTCAGGGCCATTTGACGAGAGCACCCAATTTCATTTAAAGAGCGCCGTGGTGCTCGCAATCACTTTCAGGGTCATATGACAAGAGCACCAAATGTAATTTAAAGAACACCGTGGTGCTCGCGAGCACTTTCAGGATCATATGACAAGAGCACCAAATGTAATTTAAAGAACACCGTGGTGCTCGCGAGCACTTTCAGGGTCATATGACGAGAGCACCAAATTTCATTTAAAGAGCGCCGTGGTGCTCGCGAACACTTTCAGGGTCATATGGCGAGAGCTCCAAATTTCATTTAAAGAGCGCCGTGGTGCTCGCGAGCACTTTCAGGGTCATATGACGAGAGCACCAAATTTCATTTAAAGAGCGCTGTGGTGCTCGCGAGCACTTTCAGGGTCATATGACGAGAGCACCAAATTTTATTTAAAGAGCGCTGTGGTGCTCGCGAGCACTTTCAGGGCCATATGACGAGAGCACCAAATTTCATTTAAAGAGTGCTGTGGTGCTCGCGAGCACTTGCAGGGCCATATGACGAGAGCACCAAATTTCTTTTAAAGAGCGGTGTGTTGCTTGCGAGCACTTTCAGGGTCATATGACGAGAGCACCAAATTTCATTTAAAGAGTGCCGTGGTGCTCGTGAGCACTTTCAGGGCCATATGACGAGAGCACCAAATTTCATTTAATGAGCGCTGTGGAGCTCGCGAGCACTTTCAGGGCCATTTGACGAGAGCACCAAATTTCATTTAAAGAGCGCTGTGGTGCTCGTGAGCACTTACAGGGCCATATGACAAGAGCACCAAATTTCTTTTTAAGAGCGCTGTGTTGCTTGCGAGCACTTTCAGGGCCATATGACGAGAGCACCAAATTTCATTTAAAGAGCGCTGTGGTGCTCGCGAGCACTTTCAGGGTCATATGACGAGAGAACCAAATTTCATTTAAAGAGCGCTGTGGTGCTCGCGAGCACTTTCAGGGCCATTTGACGAGAGCACCAAATTTCATTTAAAGAGCGCTGTGGTGCTCGTGAGCACTTACAGGGCCATATGACAAGAGCACCAAATTTCTTTTAAAGAGCGCTGTGTTGCTTGCGAGCACTTTCAGGGCCATATGACGAGAGCACCAAATTTCATTTAAAGAGCGCTGTGGTGCTCGCGAGCACTTTCAGGGTCATATGACGAGAGCACCAAATTTCATTTAAAGAGCGCTGTGGTGCTCGCGAGCACTTTCAGGGTCATATGACGACAGCACCAAATTTCATTTAAAGAGCGCTGTGGTGCTCGCGAGCACTTTCATGGTAAAGAGCGCTCTGGTGCTCGCGAGCACTTTCATGGTAAATAGCGCTGTGGTGCTCGCGAGCACTTTCAGGGTCATATAATAAGAGCACCAAATTTCATTTAAAGAGCGCTGTGATGCTCGCGAGCACTTTCAGGGTCATATGACAAGAGCACCAAATTTATTTTAAAAAGCGCTGTGTCGCTCACGAACACTTTCAGGGTTATATCACGAGAGCACCAAATTTCTTTTAAAGAGCACCGTAGTGCTCACGAGCACCAGGTTGAGAGTACCTGCACTCTAGTGAGTAACTTTACTATAATAATCACTTCATTCTATGGTTCTTTGAACTAGGCAGGGCCTTAACTCATCTAGGAAGAATGCGTGATATCGTGCACCAGACTGTGCATTGTTCATAGAAATAACCCACTACAATTTATAGATTCAAGGCTACATTACCGACCTTAATACTCCTTTTCCGCATGTCACTGATAAGTAACGTGTTCGAGTTTTTCAATGACGTAGGGGAGATAAGGGAACAACACATAAGTAGGTTGAGGCAGGCATTATCAGTGTTTCTGTTGGGTAGGGTAAGGTCCTATTCTCGTACTGAGTCACTCTGTTTGGATCAACAAACACGGAGAGTAAAGCTGCGTGACCCTGACTTCCTACAGTGTCAACATGAATAGTAGGTTATATTAAAATCAATTCGGAGTCATAACGAATACAAATTGAAGAAGTCATTTGCAAAACAGCACACGTCCACCGAACACAGTTTTGAGAAAATAGTTCTTTTGAGTTATTCTTTATTAAATGTATTGTTATTTTTTTGCCAGTGCTAGAAATTACTCCCAGAAACGTTGTGTGAGAGTACTGGAGTTGTATATCTAATGAATTCTAAAGCAATATATAAAGTACTTGGACATATGCTATTTTGCAACTCTATATATTTATTCATTAATTTATTTATTTTGAGCAAAATACATTAAACATATTGTTATTTATGAAAGTCCAATCACTGTCAGTGCTCCAAAGTTCACTGCTACTCTCTGTATTATCAAGAATCAGGTTTCCGTACTTTTTACCAGCTCTTGATACGAGACCTTAAACTCACAAGGGATACTGTCTCTATACTTCATTTTGCCTCTTACATTTGGCACGTTTAGAGGTGCTGTTTTGCAATTGCCTTCGTTTACTTCATACAATTCTAAGGACTTCCTCATCGAAATTTATGGTGTTTTGCACTGTACATAATTTGTAGCTGTCTACAGAACTCTAATCTGGTCTCAACTTATTTATGGTCCAAAGTGGACTTATGCGGTTTTGCATCTACCATGTTCAAATGTTATTGATTCATTTAGGGGCTTTGCGACATTGAGGGGCCACAAAGCCACGTGTACTTTGGTGTGTGTGTGGAATTTGTCTGGTAATCTGTGTTATTGTGATGGCTGTATTAGTGTGTGTATTATCATTTTAACTGATCTTGTCGACTTCGTCGTTACGCTGAGGTCTGGCGTTAGGTTACGGTGACGGGACGAAATGTACTTAGAATGCACTGAAGTGTGTGACGTCATAGTACGATGTAGCAGCCGAGTACCAAAAAGGCAGTGCGAGAACAGAGTTTCAAGAAGGCAGTGCGAGAACAATCAAGTAGAAACAAAATAGAATCTTGAAACTTTGTTGTCGCACTGCCTTTTTGGTACTCGGCTGCTAGCATTTAAAATGATATAAAGTGTCTTTTTGTAAATAATTTTATTCGTGCAGCCAATGGTCATTTATTTTGATTTCTTTTCGGCATGGGTCAGGGAAGGGATTTAGGAAAGAGATAGGTTGTGGCCCTATTGAAAGGAAGCGTCCCAGCATTTTCCTGGGGGTGAAAATTGGAAACCACGAAAACCATTTTCAGGATGGCCAAGGAGGGATTCGAACCCACACTCTCCTGATACCAGCGACTCACGAGCTAGTGCGTTAGCATCCTCGGCCACCGTGGCCAGTGTGGATTTGTAAATGAGACTAGGATTGGGAAAGAAGGCAGCCGTGGCCTTAATTTAGGTACCATCCCGACATTTATCTGGAATAAAGTGGGAAACAGCGTAAAACATTTAATAGGATTGCTAAGGTAGGAACTGAACTCCCCCCTATCTTCTCAGTTTTGAATTGACATGCTAAGTGTACCCCGTTCCAACCCTCAGACCAGAATTTAATTTCATGGCATAGTCGGATATCAAACCCGGAACTCAGGGGAGACAGTCAATAATGGTAACCACTGATACACGAGGTAGCAGTGGCGTAAAACACGGCGAAGGCAGGGGGGGGGCTTGCCCCCCTCAAGTTTTAGGTGCAAGACTAAATTTTTAAGTACCATAAAAATAAAGTTGTTGGTTATTGATGTTTTAAGGGGCGGAACTACGAGGTCATCTGCCCCTGGAAAAAAAAGTAAGATAACCCGAAACTATTCTATAAATGATTTAATACTAGGTTAAGCGGAAAATCGAAAAAGTCACCTTGCCTTGCTTAGTCGTAATTTCTTTATTCTACCGAACAAACAGTCTTTTTTTTACCCCTCCACCGTTTCCCGCCAAGGCTCTTTTGAGTTTGTCCCCTTACCACGAAAATTCGAAAAGGTCCATTTTCAAATTATTATTTCTGAGTGAGGGTTTAAAACTGAGGTAATTCGGTGTTCGGGTCTTTTGCTAGATGTTGACAAAAAATATTTTATATTCACAATCTAATTGTATTTTGCATTTTAATTAGAAATGATTAAAAATCATCTTTGTGTCTTCTTAATATACAGCAGCCTACATAATGTGTTATTTCAAGTTTAAAAAAAACAACAACATTTCCTGGTAGGTAGGCAATCGCAATTTATAAATTTGACTCCCTCACGTTTGCGAGGAGTTTTACGCCCCTGCGAGGTAGACTCCCACAAATTGTATTTTATCAGATATTTTACTTCTGGAAACCACAAAATATAGGCTATAATTATGTACTGTGTTCGTCATTCATGAGACATTGGCTACTGTAGGTTATTTTTAGCCTATTTTCATTTCATAAAAATATAGGCTCATGAGATCACGTTTTGTCCGTGTGGGTGTGTGTGTGTGCCTGTGTGTCCCCCCTAATAATTTCTAAACGGCTGGAGCGATTGCAATGCAACTCGGTAAGGCCATAGTACTATTACGGCCAACCCCGACTGTGCCGTTCAAATTTTATTACGTCTCACCAACCCAACATGGCGGCTGTGCGAAATATTTCACCGGCATTCTTTATCTCCGAAACTACACACATCAAAAAAAGTTTTGCATCACCTCGGTTCCAAGAGTTCCGGAACCTTTAAATACAAAGGGAATAGAGATCAACACAAACAACATTTCAGCTCGTTTTATTGCTCATGAGACCCACACATTGCATGTTGTACCATCATACAGCTAGACTTTCAGCATTTGTGGTCCAGATTGCAGTACACACCACTACCTCTAATACCCAGTAGCACGTCCTCTTGCATTGATGCATGCCTGTATTCGTCGTGGCATACTATCCACAAGTTCATCAAGACACTGTTGGTCCAAATTGTCCCACTCCTCAACGACAATTCGGCGTAAATCTCTCAGAGTGGTTGGTGGGTCAAGACGTCCATAAACAGCCCTTTTCAACATATCCCAGGCATGTTCGATAGGGTTCATGTCTGGCGAACATGCTGGCCACTGTAGTCGAGCGATGTCGTTAACTTGAAGGAACGCATTCACAAGATGTGCACGATGAGGTCGAGAATTGTCGTCCATGAAGACAAATGCCTCTCCAATATTCTGCCGATATGGGTGCACTATGGGTCGGAGGATGTCATTCAGGTATCGTAAAGCCGTTTCGGAGCCTTCCATGACCACCAGTGGCGTACGTCGGCCTCACATAATGCCACCCCAAAACATCAGGGAACCACCACCTTGCTGCACTCGCTGGACAGTGTGTCGAAGACGTTCAGCCTGACCAGGGTGCCTCCAAACACGTCTCCGACGATTGTCTGGTTGAAGGCATATGCGACACTCATCGGTGAAGAGAACGTGATGCCAATTCTGTGGGGTCCATTCAGCATGTTGTTGGGCCCATCTGTACCGCGCTGCATGGTGTCGGGGTTGCAAAGCTGGACCTCGCCATGGACGTCGGGAGTGAAGTTGCGCATCATGCAGCCTATTGCGCACAGTTTGAGTTGAAACACGACGTCCTGTGGCTGAACGAAACGCATTATTCAACATGGTGGCATTGCTGTCAGGGTTCCTCCGAGCGGCAATCCGTAAGTAGCGGTCATCCACTACAGTAGTAGCCCTTGGGCGGCCTGAGCGAGGCCTGTCATCGACAGTTCCTGTATCTCTGTACCTCCTCCATGTCCGAACAACATCGCTTTGGTTCACTCTGAGACGCCTGGAAACTTCCCTTGTTGAGAGCCCTTCTTGACACAAAGTAACAATGCGGACGCGATCGAACTGCGGTATTGACCTTCTAGGCATGGTAGAACTACAGACAACATGAGCAGCGTACCTTCGTCCTGGTGGAATGACTGGAACTGATCGGCTGTCGTACCCCCTCCGTCTAATAGGCCCTGCTCATGCATGGTTGTTTACATCTTTGAGCAGTTTTAGTGACATCTATGAACAGTCAAAGGGACTGTATCTTTGATACAATATACACAGTCAACGTCTATATGCCGGAGATCTGGGAACCGAGGTGATGCAAAACTTTTTTTGATGAGTGTAATACTTATATCACCCTGCAATTTTGTACGGTGATAAACGGCTCTGCTGGAAATTCACCTATGAGACTTTTAAAAACCGCTTAACTACTGAACCCTTATTGGCATTGATTTCATGGAGAAGAAATTGTTTTGCATAGTCGAATTGAAATATAAGATGACGCTGAGCAACAAGACTTCTTTCTTTCTCTGACGGGGAACCACAAGGTTGCGTCACCACACTTCAAAAGGCCTTACTCAGCGAGAAACGGATGGAATGTTTCCACGGGGGGACCTACTGGAGCAAGTAGAAGGGAGATATGGGTGTGACTTATGATCACATGCACCACATGACCCACACCTTTACCCTATTAACAGGTTAAATAATAAACGCAGAGAAATGCTAAATAGATATTCATTTATCTAAATATAAGAAGAAAATTAAAACCTAATTCAATTGATTAAGATTAATTGATCATATTATTTGCTTACACAACAGGCCGAATATCCTATTCTCGTTGCAGAGCCAGTCATGGATATCGGGATTGAAAAGGGGAATTACCTTTTTAGGCCATTATAGAAAAAGGACTCTAATCGTTTTTAGCGTAATTCATCGATCAGATTGCAAATCCAATAGCATCAACGAAACCAGGCAATCATCTACTTCTAGAAAACATTAGTCTCAAATATTTTTAAAACAATTTACTAATAATAATTATATTTAACAGTGTTGGCCATCTGGGGGCATTAAGGTGCAGTAATTCTCATCATTTAGAAAAACAAAGGTGTCGAAAAGGAAAAACTGAATGTCAAGTAAGTACAAGGAGGCTCATAGGTGACATGTTCCCCCTTCTTTTAGATTATTCCTCCAGATCCGAAGCCACTGAGTCAGTCAGTTGATGTTGTTGTTGTAATTGATTTATTTTTGGGCATTGCGACCTATTGGTCATGTAGACCCGTGTATGTGTGGAATTTGTCTGATAACCTGTCTTATGGTGGTGGCTGTATTAGTGTAGGTATTTGTAATTCAGGTGAGGATTGAGAAAATATTTCCATGGCCTTGAGTTAGGAACCATCCCTTCATTTGCCTGGAGTAGAAGTGGGGAAACCACGGAAAACAACTTCAAGGATGGCTGAGGTAGGAATCGAACTTGCCCCTCCTCAGTTTTGCCTCACGACGATAAGTGTACCCCGTTTCATCTCTCAGACCAGAATTAAATTTCCTGGCAGAACTGGGAATCGAACCCAGGCCCCCGTGGTTACTTCCAAGAATGCTAGCCATTACGCAAATTTAGAGAAAGATAGGAATAGAACCACTTCTTCTCTGTTCTGCTCCACGAGGCTAATAAGTCTATCCCATTCTAGCCCTCACACAAGAATTACGTTTCGTGCCAGAGCCGGGAATCGAAGCCAAATCGCCGCGGTGACAATGCAGAATGCTAGTCACAACGCTACGATTTATACTTTATATGGCGATGAGTGAGTGATATTTGCCATCTATATACCGGTATAGTCGCCTCCGTTGCGTAGTGGTCAGCGCGATTGGCTGCCACCCCGGAGGTCCGCGGTTCGATTCCCAGCTCTGCCACGAAATTTTAAAAGTGGTAGAGGTCTGGAACGGGGTCTACTCAGCATCGGGGGGTCCAAATGAGTAGATGGGGTTTGATTCCCACCTCAGCCATCCTCGAAGTGGTTTTTCGTGGTTTCCCACTTCGTCTTCGGGCAAATGCCGGGATGGTATCTACCGTTAGGCCACGGCCGTCTCCTTCCCACGTCCTTGCCTAACCCTCCCACTCTTCCCATCCCTTCATCAGGCCCCCTGTTCGCTTTGCAGGTGAGGCCGTCTGGGCGTAGTGCTAGTCACACACCTCAGTTGTATCCCCGACTCAGTTTCTCAAGCTCCAGGACACTGCCTTCATTGGCGGTAGAGGTGGGATCCCTAGCTTAATCCGTGGAAAAAAACCAACCCTGGAGGGTAAAACGATATTGCAAACGCAAAATATACCAGAATATGGATATTATATATTTACACCCACATGATCGGCCAACTACGAATCGATCGAATTTGATATTTTCACAGCGTTAAAATTAACTCTTAATGCAGTTAACTCCTATCTTCAGCGAGATATGTGATTAATGTGTCAGGTAAGGTTTCTATCATTATCAGCGAGTTTCTTAGAAGCGGGTGACGTTCTCAAGTGCAGTGAGTTACCGCAACGGGAACTCAATTATGCTGTGATAAATAGAAACATTAATTATTGAGAAGCCTCTGTGACTGACGTAAGCGCGTATTGATCGAGCATCCAGAGAGAGTCTTTTGTTAGTTTCTAGTTTCTATGATAAGTGCGGTGTTACGTGAGCTCCTCAGCATCTTTCGTAACCCCCACGGCACGACCTCGTTGCGACGCACTTTGAGCTTACAAGCCAGACGTTTGTTTTAGGCGATTGCCCTTGACCTTGAAGCTTGCGGGTGTGCCTGTACACAGTCACTCTCTAACCCTATCGCTTCACATTTGTCACCACCGGTCTGATGTAATGGAATTCCAGACTTGAGTACGTGACGACACCACCGTCCAGACAGTACAGTCGATGTCTAAGTATTGTGTGACGCGGAAGTACACGTTACATAGTTACGAACAGAACGCCATTATATTTGCCAATGACTGTACTTCAGCAGTAGTGTGAGATAGCTTTGACAATCATCTGACCGCATGGGGCAGGTGACAACAACACAGATACTGTAGTAACTCGCCTCCAGGCTTCCATTAAGATGTTGCACTCGTCTAAAACAAACGTCTGGCATGTACTAAAGGATCGGTCACGCAGAAAGCGGTCTGTCGCAGTAGGAAACAATCCAGTGGGCGTCGAGCCGGTCTGCGATATGGGCAGGGCTGGATTTACCAATAGGTCCCATAGGCCCCAGCCTAGGGGCGCACCAGCCTGAGGGGTGCATTATTAATCCGCAATTTTTTTTGTCAGAAAAATTCCATAAAATGTCATACATTACAATACACGTATTAACCTTTTAAGTGCTGAGTTTGTCATTAGAATTTTTTAAAAATTGTAGAAGTCATAATTTTTAACCGATCATGAGAATGGAGGGGTGGGATGATAGGCTTAAAATCTCTATAGGTTTTGGGTCTTTATTAATCTAAATATAATTTCAAATTCCTAAGTTTACATACATTTTTATAAACAAGAGTTTAGTGCTTTTCAGTCGGTCAACACGAATGTACCCAAAAGAGATGGGTTTTGCCCTAATTCTGAAATAAATTTAATCTCATTTAATTTATTTCAGGATTAAGGCATAACCCATCTCTTTTGGGTACATTCGTGTTGACCGACTGAAAAGCACTAAACTCTTGTTTACTAAGGCAACACTGAAAATATGGCTTCAAACACCACAATACATTTTTATTTTGAGTCGAACCAAAATTCAAATATTTGTGCGAGCATCATCTCCATTCCCGGTAATGGTCCCAAAATGAAATTATTTCCTAAAATCAGTAAGCAAGTATTACTTGTGGCTCCTTTGATCCAAAATCCCAACGAAGCGTGAATAATTTGCTTGTTATTCCGAAATGCCTGTTTATATCTCAATATGGACTACAGCTGTAGATGACAGACATCTACAAAATGGTCTTTTAGTTAATTCCGGAAGCAAAAATCCAAACTCAAGTAGTACTAAATAATGCCTAACAGGTGGCACAACATACCAGGGGACGGCTTGGTACTCGAAAGCGAATGGGGAATATGAAAGACAAAAGTTCTTTTGCAACGTTTATAGGCGTGTGAAGCACTCAACGGGTTAAACTTTCCAAAATGTTGACACTTTTTCAACTTACTGTATATTGTGATCATCATTTTTAAACAAATGTTTTGTAGCAGCAGAATTCTCGACGTCAGGTTTAGAACAGGAATGTTTTATGTTTGATTGATTATGAGGAAATTAAAGTCTTGAATATTAATATCAGTTTAATTTAAATAATTCATTATACATAGTTGCAGGTTGTATGATGTAGTGTACATGTATATCTGAATATCTGTAAGATGAGTCTTAAATGGTTTATACTTATTTTAATATCTCGTTGGCCTATTTATTTATAGTTTATAAAAACAAATTTAGAAACAGTTGATACTCTCATTATTTAATTTATTTAATTGATTTTACTTCCCGATACATTAGAATAAAATAAGTATTACCTTCACAAAGACCTTTCTGAGGTAAAAATTCTCCCTCCTTCGCGATGGTATGAAGAGGGGGCTGCAAAAACCTACGGGCCTAGGGGCGCATAAAATCTGAATCCGGCCCTGGAGATTATACATTTGTGTGAATGGTCAAATCTGGTCGCTTCCTTGTAGACAATATGCAGTGGGTTTTCATTATTAAGTACTAGCAACCCGACCCGGCTTCGCCCGGGAGAATGCATTACGTGATAAGCGCTTTTTTCTCCAGTGTCAATGAACAACGACCAATATCCGTTTTACGTCTCGGCATGATGGGTTAAAATCACTGACTGGACTATTAGTTATATTATCATGGAGATGCATGTGCAACACATTCTTGTCTGACGTAATTTAAGAATGGCGACGTGCATGAAACACAAATCCCCCTTCTGTCCAATCTGAACTTGACTGTGAATTTTGCGGAACGAAAAGTTCACAGGCGAAATGAAGAAAACCCGAGTTGCACTTCCAGGGAAACTCCAAACACAACCACCCTTCTCAGAAGTCTTAACTCAACGGTTTGCTGCTGGCTGTATCTGGGGCAATAGGTTCGCCCGCTAGCTAGGCTGTGACAGGGATGATAGGTTCGCCCTTAGATAGCTCGCAAACTGTTGCCTCAGTATTTGAATGGACATGGTTGGAAGAAATTAAAACGTAAAAACTCTCACAATGGGCGATGTATTGAAGATAGACATATGCTCTCGCGGACTGTTTTGTAGAACTTTTCATGCTGACCAATTCTTACACTCATAGTATTGAGATATTTTTAACGTTTTGCCCAGCGTAAGCTTACAAAGCGCTCGGACGCCAGGCTTTTTTTCGACTTTTCCACTGAAATCGTTACTGTTCGGCTTCCTTTGATCATAATTTTTTTTTTCTACGGAAATAATCCTCGAGATATCCTTTACAGAATGGTGGAAACCGCATCAAAATCCATCCAGTGGTTCTCGAGTTTACCCGTAACAAACACAAATCGGGGACATTGTTTTAAACTAAGTAGAGATTGTTTGATATTGTTATTGAGTAAGAGCTCGGACGAAGAGCAACTCCTTCTCCTATTTTCTTAGCAAAACACAAAGAAGAAAATACGATGTCGGGTGCATGACTGTCAAACTGTGAACTGTCAAACAAATACGTGCATTTACGCACGGTTTCTATAAATATTTTATCATTTCAAATGATCTTGACGACTTCATCGTTATGCTTTGGTCTACCGTTATGCGTTACGGTTACGGCGTGTATGACGTCATCATGTTGTTCAGTGCATATGCACCGAGTCTGAGTTTACTCCTGGGGTCTGGCGTTATGCTATACGAAGGCGGCGAGTGCGTGACGTCATGCAGCAGAGTGCACCTCCCGATCTCCGTTCCCCGCGCGGGAAGCCTAAGTTAAAGGGTAATGGAGTCTGTCGAGCCTGAGTTTACTCCTGGGGTCTGGCGTTATGCGATACGGAGACGGCGAGTGCGTGACGTCATGCAGCAGAGTGCACCTCCCACTCTCCGTTCCCCGTGTGGGAAGACTAAGTTAAAGGGTAATGGAGTCTGTTAAGTCTGAGTTTACTCCTGGGGTCTGGCGTTATGTGATACGGAGACGGCGAGTGCGTGACGTCATGCAGCAGAGTGCACCTCCCGCTCTCCGTTCCCCGCGCGGGAAGCCTAAGTATAAGGGTAATGGGAGTCTGTTGAGTCTGAGTTTACTCCTGGGGTCTGGCGTTATGCGATACGGAGACGGCGAGTGTGTGACGTCTTGCAGCAGAGTGCACCTCCCGCTCTCCGTTCCCCGCGCGGGAAGCCTAAGTTAATGGGTAATGGAGTCTGTTGAAGGTGTCCTGAGCCTTTCTAACATGTGTAGCATTTGTAGCAGGCGTCATTTGAAATGAGATAAAGTCTCTCAGACTGACTGTATCTTTTCTAAGTTTGGTCACTCATACCAATTTAAGGCAGCACGGCGGTCAAGCGAATGATCTGTGAATTTGTACTACCGGATCGCTCATCGTCGCGACAAAGTATAGCGAGCGGGTGACGGTAGACCGCGTACTGTGTGCCAGGATGATGTAACTTAACGTAATACAACTGGACCGCCTGAACGCCTCGGCCAGATATCGCTTCCCACCGTGACAGACCGCTTTCTGTGGGCCCAAGCCTTAAGAACTATCATAGCCCGTGGTTTGTTGTTGCATAGCTGGAATATTATTCTTTTATGTTATCCTTGATGGTACAGTATAGTCACTAGCATGCTTGGCTACCATCCCTCAAGTCCTTGTTTGATTCCCGCCTCTGTCAAGAAATTTATTGTTGTTGATTATTTAAGGGCCTTGCGTCATCATGGTCAAGCAGACCCGTGTACTTAGCAGGGCCGTATATACATTTTTTTTCGGGGTGGGGGACTGACTATTCTGGAAAATTGTGGGTATTCTCAGGGGATTGTCACCACAAAATTCCCAGAAATATCAACCAATATCTTAGAGCATAGATTTATATAGCCTACAGTCAGTGGCAATACAAAATAGTTGTAAAATACAACATTTAAATAAAATTTTATACTTAATGAATTTTCTATTATATCCTATGGAGTATGTATGGCAAATATCTAAATAGGCTACTTGTCAATTTATTAAGCAGAAAGGTAAACACTTATTTTCTTTTACAATTTGACAATTATTTCTTAAAATTACTGTGGAATACATTGTATTTTGCACCCGAGTATAGTGCATAATAAAATGTTTATTTCGTGTCCTGGTAAACCAAATCCAAATTAGATAGTTACACAACTTAACATATTTTATAAAACTTTCTTTATAGATTGAAACAACTAAAGAACAAAATCGAGATTTTGTGGGAGGCTTGCAAAAATTTGTCTATAACTTTTTCATCGCTAATAAAAATGTCACGATGGATGGAAAGCAGTGCCAGACCATTTAATGTGTTTTCTGACGTAGTGTTCCTTAAATATGTCTTTAATCTTCTAAGGCTGGAGAAACTTCTTTCTGCAGTAGCAACGGAAACGGGCAATACAGCTAAAATCTTTAAAAGAATGTACAAGTTAGGAAAAAAGTCTTTGTCGCAATTTACAAAAGCACAAACTGCTGTTCTAGGTAGTGTGCCCTTTCAGCAAGAAATATGCAAATCACAGTATGCCAGCATTGCTCAATTCGGGATTTTCGGGGCTGCGGTAAGTTCTCCCACTCTGTGACTCACATATTTTGGATTAAATAGAGGATACACTTGCAAAAATAACAACAAAATCAACTCCTATTTTAACACATTTAATTAATCAAAATTATGGCGCTACAAACAATAAAACAAATAAACTACTGACCAATATCTTCTTACTTGTTCAAAGTGAACAAGGAATAGCATAAAAATAAAACAAATATTAGATTAAACACATGGTTTACTTTAAAACCCACAATTCATGATTATTTTCACTTCCATAAAGTACCTATCTTAAAGTTCCATATAACTACGAGCTTCTTTGGCTCAATACTTCCCCATAATAATGGTGTCATACTTTTGTACACCTCAAGAACTATTTTTTATCTTTTCATATCATCAAAACAAATATATAATTACATTTAAAATTACATGTTAATTATTTACTTCAATATTTGGGCACTTCACATGTTCTCAGCATTTACCACCTCTCTCAAGTTTGCAAATTCACTCCGGTGATCGGGAAATTACGTGTGTACTCCAGAGTTATAAAGATTACTTGACAAAGTCAAAAACTATGATTACTCCCGAAATCTAGTTACCTTCATAAAACTCGTGGATTCCTTATTTCCATACAACATTACAATAGGGATTTTTATTTAATTCATTTGTCTTATAACTGGCAAGCGATAATATCAATCACAAGGACCTCGGTTCAACGCCCGGGTCATTAACAACTTTTAAACACTCACGGTGTATTCATTACTTCTTACAAGACGGCCTTCAGCCACCCCCATACTATGAGGGTCAGGCCATTATACTCGAGCGAAAATTTATGACTGGTAGGGCGGCTCCCTGTCTAGCCTACGGTTGGAGCTCTCTTCAATGCTGTTAAACAAACCTTCATTTCATTTTCAGTTCTTTGGGGAGACTTGGCTTTTACTTCACTTATTTTCATTCAACAATATTATTGGTTCATAAACCACTTTCGTAACCTTGGCATTTATAAATTATGAGAGGGTCCTCATTGATTGGGAGGAGTAATACACATTCTACGACGAATAATTAGGGGCTTTAACAACAAGAGGATTCTAGGTTCGAATCTCTTAACATGCCTCGGGAACCATTTCCACATTAGAGGACTTATACAAAATGCGATTTAAGGTCGGCCGTGGCCCACATGACCTACGCTCAATAATACCATACATTAGCTCCCTTTTCAATATAACACACACATGGCCTCGTGATCCACGTCACAATTAGAGGACTTACAACATATCTCAATTCACTGCAATCAACTACCCTCCATAAGTAACTTACCAAGTACTTTAACTTTTACGCGTTCCTAGCGTGACATTTTATTTAATTGCGTTCCATTGCGCTATACATTACTTTACGGCCTAATGTCTTCCAAAGAACTGATAAATTTCATAGTAACAATTGATACATATCTCAATTTTTATATTTATCTTTTCCGTTGACAATAAATCGCTCCATTTTTAAGAACATGCATTCCCATCATGTCTTATACATTTATTAAGGCTCCAACGCTCTATATTTTTATATCATTCAATTTAATCTTTATTTAGATTTCTTTACCTTTTTACTATTATTATTATTCACATCATGTCTTCATTCCTTACAAAAGCTCAAAAGCTATTTCTTTCATATAATTCAAATTTACCTTTATTTAAATATCTTTTATTATAATTATTATTATTACGCTTGCTTTTATAACATTCGTCAAATACACTGACATCTTATTCCATGCATTTCCTCTACAGGATTTATTCTTTCACATAATTATTTATTATTTCTCAAAACTTTATTTTTGTTCAGATCGCGTTCTTATTTAGTTATTATTTATTTAAAAACATCCCTTTTATTCAAAACTCCGGTGGATTTGTACACACAAATTTCCCCGACACCCCAAAACATAATGAAAATCTTTACTCACATGTCTAAGGTCGTTTTCTGACCCTCATTCTCGTTCGATGTGTCATTTTGGCCCACCATCTTGACTTACTCCATATTGTACAAACTCATCTCATGTACAGACATTTCTTGACACATATTCAATACATTTAACACTGACAACATTTTTAATACACTGATGTATCCGTTTAGAATACACAATAAAACACTAAAAAATGTATTACTTTTAACACACAATCTTGATATATTTACACTTCACAACTTTTGATCACTAGGCCGTCTTTTTCTAGCCTATCACACGTGACCTCTTAATCTCCCGTCTCCAAGGGTGAAATTTATTCAATGTCGGCTTCCTATCCTGCAGAATACGAAAGTCTCGAATCATCTACTTATTCCCTGGAATAACAATTCTTGGAATCCTGTTCCTGATGATCGGCTATTTCTCTAGCTTGAACGGCTCCCCTTTTAGATCTGGTTTATCGATCCTAGCGAAAGTCTGTTCTGATCGAGGCCCCCTCGATAACCTATCGATGACCTATGGATTTTTTAGCAACTACTACTTCTCGAGTCTTAGTGCTTTAGAATAGGTCGTCTGCTTTCTTGAGAAAATGTCTATAGTTTCCGTTCTTCTTTGTTGATTCGGTTCTCGCACTTCTAATTTTCTGGAATACGTTGCGAACCTTACTCTGTTTTCCCCTGTTCGGGTTCTTTAAAATTGATAAATTGTTTATCTCGCTGTTCCGGTACTTCCATACGTTATGATACTTTTGGTCGTTTACTGAAAGACCTATCGCCTGAATCCTAAGTTCGCAGCCTGCTTTGACTGTATTTTAGGAACTTTTACGGTAAACTTTGCACTGTCGGACCTAAATCCTGTAACTAGGATTTTCCTAATTTTTCAACACGGCGATACTTTAATATTTCTTCTTTGCAACTCCTTCCGGAGGCACGCAAGTTACTGATACTGCGACGCCCGTGGCTGTCGGATATTAATTCTGCGGTGTAATACAGCGTTTCTCCCCTCAAGGAGTACTGGTAAACTGCCTTCGATGTCTGATACAGCGTAACGCCTCCCTGGGCTGTCGAATTCGATGTCTGATGAAGCAGAGTGACGCCTCCTCACGGGCTGTCAGAATAACTGCATATACGATGTGGTGCAGCACCTCCGCTCACGGAATGCTTGTAGACTGCATGATTGGCTTGGTGAGGCCAGGGGTTTTATACCTTTTAGTCAAAAAAAGATAAAATCCTAGTCCTTTTCGTGAGCAACGTTTGAACTAATTGTCGTACAATTATAAAAATTAAATCTCCAGAAAGCTCGTCTTCCAAACGTAAAATGATCTTCCTGTGCATGGAAATCGATCGTGCATTTCCGAGATATTAATTAATTCTTCGTCCTCAACTGTGTGGGTGGTGCTGTTCATTTTTAATTCTTCCACTCCTTGGGTCCCGGTGAATTCCCGATGACGTCTGCTGCATTTGCACTTTTCTCTTGTGCAATTATTAAAGGGTTTTTCTTTTCACAAAAATCTCTAATTCGAAATGATTCACCGTACTGTATTTGTTTACTTATTTTTATACTCGTAAACGGGTTAAATTTAATTATTCTTGTTCTGACTCAGCGGCGAGGTTGCCGTTTTCCTGCAACGTAAGAGCAATTTCCGAGTCGAGCTTCTTCGTCTTACAGTCCAAATTTTCCACTCGTTCTATAAATACTCATGTCTGGCTCCTTATAAATGTCAAGAGGCATGAGCTCATCTTATGAACACCTGGTCCTGCCGCTTGCACAATGTTACGCTAGAATCCTGGCTTGAAATCTCTCTCCGTTCCCTTAGAGACTGAATGATTCTTTCATTCCTTTCACAAAATACATGTATTCGACCCTTCTTGGAGCCAATGGTACATGGGTTCAGCTCTCCCCTCCTTAGGCAAATACATTTTCGAAAAATTTTGAGGAAATTTATTTCAATTATCCAAAAAAAATATTATTTTTCCTTTTAACTGTCGAAGCCATCATAACGTTTACCCGTACCTTCTGATTTTTATTCCTTAAAAAATCCCACGATAATTTGGTTTCTTTCATCTCTTTAAGTCATATCCGGTAATTGTTTAGGTTGGGTACGCTCTGTCCCTACCCTTTCTTTCCCCTTTTTATTTGTCTGGACTTCTTGTTTCCAGAATCTCATTCTTCTTTACGGTTGTGGTCTATCCCTACCCGTTCCTTTATCTCATCATTCTCCTTTCTTAAATTGAAATTTTCTTCTTCAATAAAATCAATTATTTCTTTTATTTCCCAATATAATTTCTCCAATTCGCATTCGCACTCGAATGTTTGAGCTTTGTTTCCTTTTTCTATCCCATTCTCGTTTCTATCAAAAGTGGATTCCTCATCTCTAAATTGTTCTATAACCAGGGCTTGTTCATTGGCTTCATCGAAGTCTTCGGGAGGGTAATACACTTTTAAATTTGCTGAATTCATGGTCACTTCGTGATTCGTTTCACAGTGCCGAATTCTATAGGCATTATTTCTCAAATCCCTTATTATTTGATACGGTCCGTGGTACATTTTCTGGAACTTTTTGTACACGCGGTTCCCTGGATCCGAAATGGCTGGTCTTTTTACTAACACCATTTCCCCTGCTAATAGTGGCCGATGATACCTCTTGTGCCTATTTCTTCTTTGTCTCCTGTCGGCTTGAGCTTTTAGATGCTCAAAGGCTCTTCTAATACGTACATCTCTTCCAGGCTGAGCGTCTGCTGGCCTAGGAATTACCAGACTCCAAGGTCTCTCTGGTTGCACATTCCGATGTAACGTTATTGGTATCTCTCCCGTAGATTCATGGATTGTATTGTTTATACAAAATTCGATAATATCCAAGGTATCTATCCACTTCCAATTTTCTTCGGCACAGTATATTCTACAATACTTGGCCGTCTCCCTCATCACTCTTTCTACAGGATTTGCCTCACGATGGCGAATGCTTGACAAAATCTGACGTATTCCAAGTCTTTCTAATTCTTGTCTGAACTCTTCACTGGTGAAACAACTACCGTGATCCGACAACAAATTCTCAGGTTTTTCCAGAATCGGTATCACTTTTTCTTTGAGTCGTTTTAACACCTGTTTGGTACTATTCTTCTGTATGGGAGCAAGGACAACCATTTTAATGAAGACATCCATAGCCACCATTATGTGTCGATTTCCTCTTCTTGCCTTTGGCAAAGGTCCGAAGTTATCAATAGATATGATTTGACCTGGCCTTTCGGGCAACAATGGTATAGGCTTTTGTCTCATCAGAAATGCATTTGGTTTGATCCTTTGACATAGATAACATGTCTTTAGCGTGTCCCTTACAGTTTCTCTCAGTCTCGGCCATACAAATGCTTCTTTCAGCATCGAGACTGTTTTGTCGACTCCCATATGTCCGAACGATCTATGGGCTAACCATACTATTTTCCTCTGCAAGATTGCAGGTACAACGATCCTTAATCGTGTATGGTCAGAGTCCACAAAGTTATATAATAATCCATTATAAAATGTGTAATCTTGAGCTATCTTATTAGCTTCCGTGTACGCTGGTGTTCCCCTTATCAAACTTCCCTCAAGGAAAGATATGAGCATGTTCATCCATGGATCCTCACGTTGCCGTTGACTAATGCTCCTTAACTCATTTAGAGTACGCTGATCCCTGTCTTCCAAATCAATAGCCATTACTTCCTCTTCTGTGGACTCTGGCTGTCTACTTAAATAGTCTGGAACTATATTTTCTTTTCCTGGGCAGTATTCTATCTTTACATCAAACTGTTGAATATATAAAGCCCAACGCATCAACCTTTGACTGGATAGATCAGTCTTCATCAAAAAGGTTAAGGCTTTATGATCCGTTCTTAAAATGACTTGAAACCCATATACGATTTTTCGCCAAAATTGCAGCACGTGCAATATTGCTAACAGCTCGATTTCGCTGATCGTATAATTTTTCTCGTGTGGTTTCAGTCTCCGACTTGTGAAAGCTGGATAATTTCTCTTATCAGGGTTTTCCGGTTTTTCCTGATATAGCATTGCCCCTATTCCAATCTGGGATGCGTCTGTTTGAATGATAAATCTCTGATTAAAATCAGGATATCCTAGCTTCACATAGTTTAAGAGCATTTCCTTGGCCTCTACGAATGCTTTTTCTGTTTCCTCCGTCCATTTCCACTTGCCCCCTTCTTCAGAAGGTCCTGTAGTGGTGCAACAGTTTTTGTGTATGATGGACAATGTCCTGAGAAGAATCCAATCAATCCCAAAAACTGGCGAACGTTCTTCACCTTCAAAGGCCTTGGAAAATCTCTTATCGATTCTAATTTGCATGGATTTGGTTTAACACCATCCTTATCAATCACATGCCCTAAAAATGTTACTTGTCTTTGACAAAAATTTGACTTCTTTAAATTGATTTTAAAATTTGCCCTTCTTAAATCTTCCAATAATTTCTTCAACTTTTCTAAATGTTCCTCAATATTCTCCGAGGTAAGCAAAATATCATCCACATAACGGATAGTGCAATCTTTCACTTCCTCTGACAGGTTTCGATCAAGCGCTCTTATTAAGGCAGATCCCGCGGTCTTCAATCCAAACGGACATCTCCTGAAACAGTATGTTTGTTGGTCGAACTGAAATCCAGTCAACAAGCTGGTTTTCTCTTCCAGTTCGAGATGATGATACGAAGAAGTCATGTCAATATTTGTAAAAATCTTCTTGCCTTTGAATTTTCTCAGTATTTCTTTTATGGGTGGTGCCGAATCATTTTCTGGTATGATTTTTGCATTTAAATTTCTGGCATCTAGACACACCCTCACTGAGCCATCCGGTTTACTCACAATCACTAATGGACTAACATATGGTGTCGCCATCTTTTCTATAACACCTGCATTCATCATCTCCTGCAGTGTTTTCTTCGTTTGTGGGTAATGTTTTTCCGCAACCGGGTATGGTTTTTGTCTGAACGGTGCCCAATCATTGACTTGGAACGCGTATTTAAAATTTTCAATCTTTCCTGGCTTGGAATCAAATACGTCCCTAAAATTCAATAATAATTTCTTTAATTGTTCCTTATTTTCGAGTTTAACTTTGGCTTCCTCTACTTTTCCTGACAGGTTGGTCTCAAACTCAGTTTCCAAATTATCTTCGAGTTCTATATTGAGGACTTCAAATATCCTTTCTATGTCCGTATAACCTTCCTCGGTTACTTCTTCCACATGCCATACCTGTTCTCCTATTTTCGCATCCTGTTCCTGTAGGTTAATGTTTTGTTCATCCACATCCTCTCTTTGAATTCTAATGCAGTTTTGCGCTAGGTCTATGATGACCTTGTTCTCACGGATAAAATCAATACCTAATATGACATTATACGGTAATTGATTTACCAGCAAAAAGCATTGCGAAATTTCAGCGTTACCCATGATGAGATCAATGTACACCTGAAATTTACATGTTAAAGATTTTTCAGGGATTATTCCCTTAATCTTTACACTCGACGTGGGAATCTTTAATACGCGGCCTCTTGTTTCCAATTCATTTAGAAGGGTTTGCGTAATTAAACTTATTGTTGATCCGGTATCAATCAATGCCCTGACCAGTAATCCTTCTATTCTAAGCATATTTATGGGTAATTCTCTTTTGATAGGTGGGATTCCTTCCACATCCTCATTAATTAGCTCATCTGGTCTTGCTATCCAATTCACAATTTCTACCTCCCCCCAGCTCCTGGTATGTTTCCACTTTTGACGATTTAAATTTGGAGTTTTTTTTAATCCTGAGGGCTTCCTTTCCCCTCATTCTTTAACTGAGCTTGTAGTTCCAAGCTTTGAGCTCCATCTAGTCGGTCGGGTGATTTCCGGTTCTTTATTGCCTCACTCCAACGGACTTTTTGCCTTTCAGGTTCATCTGGTCGTTCGTTCATGTAACGAAGACTTTCCTGATATCTTTCCTCTATTTCGGCCCGATATTCATCATCCCTATCCTCTGGCCTTACGTTCCTTCTGGAATAATTCTCCCATTTCTTTCTGTTTTCTTGCCTCTGATGGTTATTGTTATAGGGTCGGCTCTCTTGTTGCCTATAACCCGTATTCCTAGGATTTCTTCCTCGATATCCTCCTCTGTAGTATGGCTGTATTCCTCTAGGCTCTTGGTGCCCATACTCTCGACCTAGTCCTTGAGTATCAGTACTAGTGGACTGATTCCTGGTCGATGGTTTTTCTCTGGTTTCCTGACCGCTGGCCATGTGTACCTGTTCAGTCTGTCTTTGATGCCTGGGAGTAACGTGTGACGTCGTCATGTCTAATTGAGGTAATACACTCTCCACTTCCACAGCCCTTCTGGCTTTGGATGAGATTAACAACCTCTGAATCTCATATGGAAGTTGTCTTGCAATGGCGGCACACAGGTCGTTCTCAGCTGGAGCAATGTCAAGTTCGCGGAATTTACACAGCTGAGCGGTAAAAAATTCCGAGTACTTAGTTGGTGCATTTGTGCTGTACTTCCTAGAGTACAGATCTAGCCTCAAATTCTCCTGGACGTTTGCTGCCCAATATCGTTTTAAAAAGGCTTCTCTAAAGCCTTCCACCGTATCAAAGGTGTACCTGAAGCTTCTGAACCAGGTGAGACTATCACCTGCCAACAGCTTTTCAATAGCTCTCAGTCTCCGATCCTGAGGAACTTTCATTTCGTTTAAGTACTCTGCAACTTCCTTTAACCAGTATTTTGGAGTAATTGACATGTTATTACCAGTAAACTTTACAGGTCTGTCCTCATTCGACTTAATGATGTTGATTATCTGGCCATTTGCCTGATTCATGTACGGGGTTGACATCGCCATCGGATATCCTGGGTTCTTATAAGGGCTCTCCCCTCCTAAGTCCCTATCTGTATCTGTGCCTTGTTCACGAGGATCTGTCCATCCTGTCTTTGGAAACTCATCCTGACTTTCAAATTCTAATTTCCTTTCCCTTCGGGCACTTTCTTCATTCGCCCTGAGTTGGATTTCCATTTGACTATTTTTATGCTCAGTCCTTTCCAACCGTGTTCTTAATTCATTTTGAATTCTTTCTTGATTCCTTTTACTATCTTCCTCTACCTTTTTGAGTTGGAATTTCTCTTCCCTGAAACTATCCCTGATTTCAGCTAATTGATCTTCTACCTCTTTCTTGATGACCATGACCTGTTCTGTTATAATTTCTGGTTTAACGTCACCTCTGGTATCTAGGTCTTCTCGTATTTCCTTTATTTTCTTCTCCATTTCTCTTTGTCCTTTGACCATATCTACTTTAATTCCTTCAAGCTTATCCTCAGTTTTCCCTTGACTCTTATATAATATTCTCAAATCATTTTGGACCTGGTTAACTTCAGTATGAGTTTTTCCTATTTGGACCTTTAATGTTCCAATGGTTACCTGAACCTCATTATTACCCTGACTTATTTCATCTATCTTATGGGTATTTTCCTTATTTTCTTCATCTCGTTGCTTCCTTTCTCTCTGGAGATGCTCTTCGTAAGTCCCTAATCTATTACTTATTGTTTCCTCATGCCTCCTCAATTTATCATCTACCTGCCCGGTAAATTGATTAATCTGATCTTTCATACCCTGTACATCTTTATGATTCTGAGTTTCCAAATTATCCATTTTGTCCTGAATTTTATCAACCTTTCCCTCAAGGTTTCCTACTTTTTCCTCAACTCTTTCAAATCGGTTTCCTAGCTCCCTGACACTTGTTTTTATCTCATCCCGAGATTTTTCACAAATACTTTTATTCGATTCTATCTGAGCTTCTAACTTTTTCTGCACCTCTTGGATCTGGGTTACAAGTTCGTTTTACATCCGTCTACATTCTCTTTACAGGCTTTTTCCATGCTATTTAATTTAGTTTCTAAATTTTCAAAATTGTCTTGACACTTAGTTTGGGATTTTACCATATTTTCATTTAAGGTATGTATTTGGACTTGCAATCCTGAATTAAAGGCATCGTTTTCCTTTTTGATTTCACTTGTGATTTCCCCTTTAAACTCTTTTAACTTACTCCCAAAATCAGTGTCAAAACCTTGAAATTTATTATTCATTGTCTCTTCTAATTTCTCATTTATATTACTTTGTATTTTAGTCTCCATGGCCTCTAGTTTAGTGTTCATGGCTTGACTTTTCCTAACATTATCAGCTATCATCTTCTCCTGAAACGAATGTAATTTATTTTCAAGTTTCACTTCCATTACTGCTAGTTTATCCTCCCAATCCTTGGATTGCGCTGAAAAATGCTTCGAATTCTCTGTTTTTATACTATCCAACTTACTTTCTATCTCAGCCTTCAATGTACTATTCATGTTGATACAATCAGCTTGGATAGATCCTAACTTTTGATTTATGGATTCTAACTTTTTGTTATTTTCATCCTGTTGGAGACCCAATGTATTCTCTATCTTAATACTGTGAGTTTTAAGAGCTTTTAAATTCTCATTTATGGCTTCTAACTTTTCCTTGCTATCGGCTTTTAGAGCGTTCAAAAGTTCCTGCCTCTCTTCCCTATTCTCTTTTTTTGCATCTTCAGTACTTTTCGTACTTATTTTTACCATCTCGTCCCTATTCTTTTGGAAATGTTCATCCAAACACTCCTTTAACTCCATCATCGTCACCATCTTATTCCAATATAAGGATACAGTGGGCTACTCATGCCACATCGCCAGAACATGCTTGAGAGATGGTAATCTGAACCTTTGTGTCCCAATTTCTTCAAAAATTTACTTTGGTACGGGTTTTTACTACAACGTACCCTTTTAATATCTTTATTCAATGTCATAAACTTTATGGAAGTATTTAAAATTCAAAATTTCGAAAAACCATTAAAAAAATGAAAATTTTGACTTTTCGAGAAAACTCGGGTTTTCCCTAGGAAAACTCAGCCCTGGGTACTGGACGCCATGATCGTAGATTTGCTAGGTGTATGATAAATCCATACAGGTCCCACGTTGGAAAACGATAAAACAAATAAACTACTGACCAATATCTTCCTACTTGTTCAAAGTGAAAAAGGAATAGCATAAAAATAAAACAAATATTAGATTAAACACATGGTTTACTTTAAAACCCACAATTCATGATTATTTTCACTTCCATAAAGTACCTATCTTAAAGTTCCATATAACTACGAGCTTCTTTGGCTCGATACTTCCCCATAATAATGGTGTCATACTTTTGTACACCTCAAGAACTATTTTTTATCTTTTCATATTATCAAAACAAATATATAATTACATTTAAAATTACATGTTAATTATTTACTTCAATATTTGGGCACTTCACATGTTCTCAGCATTTACCACCACTCTCAAGTTTGCAAATTCACTACGGTGATCGGGAAATTACTTGTGTACTCCAGAGTTATAAAGATTACTTGACAAAGTCAAAAACTATGATTACTCCCGAAATCTAGTTACCTTCATAAAACTCGTGGATTCCTTATTTCCATACAACATTACAATAGGGATTTTTATTTAATTCATTTGTCTTATAAGACCATTATCACATAAGAAAACTACGATCTGAACTGGCAAGCGATAATATCAATCACAAGGACCTCGGTTCAACGCCCGGGTCATTAACAACTTTTAAACACTCACGGTGTATTCATTACTTCTTACAAGACGGCCTTCAGCCACCCCCATACTATGAAGGTCAGGCCATTATACTCGAGCGAAAATTTATGACTGGTAGGGCGGCTCCATGTCTAGCCTACGGTTGGAGCTCTCTTCAATGCTGTTAAACAAACCTTCATTTCATTTTCAGTTCTTTGGGGAGACTTGGCTTTTACTTCACTTATTTTCATTCAACAATATTATTGGTTCATAAACCACTTTCGTAACCTTGGCATTTATAAATTATGAGAGGGTCCTCATTGATTGGGAGGAGTAATACACATTCTACGACGAATAATTAGGGGCTTTAACAACAAGAGGATTCTAGGTTCGAATCTCTTAACATGCCTCGGGAACCATTTCCACATTAGAGGACTTATACAAAATGCGATTTAAGGTCGGCCGTGGCCCACATGACCTACGCTCAATAATACCATACATTAGCTCCCTTTTCAATATAACACACACATGGCCTCCTGATCCACGTCACAATTAGAGGACTTACAACATATCTCAATTCACTGCAATCAACTACCCTCCATAAGTAACTTACCAAGTACTTTAACTTTTACGCGTTCCTAGCGTGACATTTTATTTAATTGCGTTCCATTGCGCTATACATTACTTTACGGCCTAATGTCTTCCAAAGAACTGATAAATTTCATAGTAACAATTGATACATATCTCAATTTTTATATTTATCTTTTCCGTTGACAATAAATCGCTCCATTTTTAAGAACATGCATTCCCATCATGTCTTATACATTTATTAAGGCTCCAACGCTCTATATTTTTATATCATTCAATTTAATCTTTATTTAGATTTCTTTACCTTTTTATTATTATTATTATTCACATCATGTCTTCATTCCTTACAAAAGCTCAAAAGCTATTTCTTTCATATAATTCAAATTTACCTTTATTTAAATATCTTTTATTATAATTATTATTATTACGCTTGCTTTTATAACATTCGTCAAATACACTGACATCTTATTCCATGCATTTCCTCTACAGGATTTATTCTTTCACATAATTATTTATTATTTCTCAAAACTTTATTTTTGTTCAGATCGCGTTCTTATTTAGTTATTATTTATTTAAAAACATCCCTTTTACTCAAAACTCCGGTGGATTTGTACACACAAATTTCCCCGACACCCCAAAACATAATGAAAATCTTTACTCACATGTCTAAGGTCGTTTTCTGACCCTCATTGTCGTTCGATGTGTCATTTTGGCCCACCTTCTTGACTTACTCCATATTGTACAAACTCATCTCATGTACAGACATTTCTTGACACATATTCAATACATTTAACACTGACAACATTTTTAATACACTGGTGTATCCGTTTAGAATACACAATAAAACACTAAATAATATATTACTTTTAACACACAATCTTGATATATTTACACTTCACAACTTTTGATCACTAGGCCGTCTTTTTCTAGCCTATCACACGTGACCTCTTAATCTCCCGTCTCCAAGGGTGAAATTTATTCAATGTCGGCTTCCTATCCTGCAGAATACGAAAGTCTCGAATCATCTACTTATTCCCTGGAATAACAATTCTTGGAATCCTGTTCCTGATGATCGGCTATTTCTCTAGCTTGAACGGCTCCCCTTTTAGATCTGGTTTATCGATCCTAGCGAAAGTCTGTTCTGATCGAGGCCCCCTCGATAACCTATCGATGACCTATGGATTTTTTAGCAACTACTACTTCTCGAGTCTTAGTGCTTTAGAATAGGTCGTCTGCTTTCTTGAGAAAATGTCTATAGTTTCCGTTCTTCTTTGTTGATTCGGTTCTCGCACTTCTAATTTTCTGGAATACGTTGCGAACCTTACTCTGTTTTCCCCTGTTCGGGTTCTTTAAAATTGATAAATTGTTTATCTCGCTGTTCCGGTACTTCCGTACGTTATGATACTTTTGGTCGTTTACTGAAAGACCTATCGCCTGAATCCTAAGTTCGCAGCCTGCTTTGACTGTATTTTAGGAACTTTTACGGTAAACTTTGCACTGTCGGACCTAAATCCTGTAACTAGGATTTTCCTAATTTTTCAACACGGCGATACTTTAATATTTCTTCTTTGCAACTCCTTCCGGAGGCACGCAAGTTACTGATACTGCGACGCCCGTGGCTGTCGGATATTAATTCTGCGGTGTAATACAGCGTTTCTCCCCTCAAGGAGTACTGGTAAACTGCCTTCGATGTCTGATACAGCGTAACGCCTCCCTGGGCTGTCAAATTCGATGTCTGATGAAGCAGAGTGACGCCTCCTCACGGGCTGTCAGAATAACTGCATATACGATGTGGTGCAGCACCTCCGCTCACGGAATGCTTGTAGACTGCATGATTGGCTTGGTGAGGCCTGGGGTTTTATACCTTTTAGTCAAAAAAAAGATAAAATCCTAGTCCTTTTCGTGACCAACTTTTGAACTAATTGTCGTACAATTATAAAAATTATATCTCCAGAAAGCTCGTCTTCCAAACGTAAAATGATCTTCCTGTGCATGGAAATCGATCGTGCATTTCCGAGATATTAATTAATTCTTCGTCCTCAACTGTGTGGGTGGTGCTGTTCATTTTTAATTCTCCCACTCCTTGGGTCCCGGTGAATTCCCGATGACGTCTGCTGCATTTGCACTTTTCTCTTGTGCAATTATTAAAGGGTTTTTCTTTTCACAAAAATCTCTAATTCGAAATGATTCACCGTACTGTATTTGTTTACTTATTTTTATACTCGTAAACGGGTTAAATTTAATTATTCTTGTTCTGACTCAGCGGCGAGGTTGCCGTTTTCCTACAACGTAAGAGCAATTTCCGATTCGAGCTTCTTCGTCTTACAGTCCAAATTTTCCACTCGTTCTATAAATACTCATGACTGGCTCCTTATAAATGTCAAGAGGCATGAGCTCATCTTATGAACACCTGGTCCTGCCGCGTGCACAATGTTAGGCTAGAATCCTGGCTTGAAATCTCTCTCCGTTCCCTTAGAGACTGTATGATTCTTTCATTCCTTTCACAAAATACATGGATTCGACCCTTCTTGGAGCCAATGGTACATGGGTTCAGTAGATCCTCACTTTCTTGACTCCATTTATTTTTCCAAAGAGCATACTCACTCTTTACAACTTCTTTGTATGATAAATCTGCTTCATAAAAGTGAAAAGCTGGTTCTAGAGACTCAAAAGCATTTAAGACACAAACCTCCGGCAAGACACACTATAATGACACAACTGTGTCTTGGTGTCATTCAAACCGCTCTTTCAGGGAGGAGGAAGAATCATCTAAGTATGGCACATAGATAGAACGTCGGTAAAAATCTTCTGCGGAGGAGTAAGGTATATTAGAACGGCCTACGTGCTGTGTATATGTTCTAGGGACGTCTTCAGGAACTTTCATTTTATCAGAAAATAATTTTTCCTCTTTGTATATTTCAGCAATATGTTCATTGGCACTAGTTCTCTTTAAAGGAACTTATTCTATAATAACAGATATTTTCTTAACAGCTTTCGAAAGATCTTTTTTTTGTAGTGTCTCCGATGGATTCAGGGTTATTGATACCATATCGCTCAACACGAACAAACTGGCAATAAATTGGAATTGGCATATTGAATTGCTCTTACCATGAGCCTTTGCAGCAGCTTCCCTTGAAAAAGATTCATTCTCAATATCCAAAAGGGCCAAGATAATAGGTTCTAGAATCTCTTTAAACATTAAAACAGAATCATGGCGTTGCACCCATCGGGTTTCAAACCAAGACATTCGTTTTCCCTTCTTAAAGTCACTTTGGCAACATGCTGCTATTTTACATTTTAAAATTTCTGTTCTTTTGGCTGACATATGGAAAAATGTATTCACTTCTTTATTCACCCCCACACAATTTCTAAGAAATGAGGGACTTGACTCGCATCAGACAGGCATAGATTGAGAGAAAGTGAGGCACAATGAGTATATACAGCTGAAGGCACTTTTTCTTGAACATAAGCCTGTACTCCTCTGAATTTACCGCTCATGGTAGACGCACCGTCATACCCTTGTCCTCTCAAATTAGCCAAGTCCAAACCCAAGGCTGTTAGGTTTGCCATTAAAGTATGCGCCAAACTAGCGCCAGTGACCTCATATAGGGGTATAAAGCAGAGAAAATCTTCCCTCATACTGATAGTTTCTGTGTCTATATATCTCACACTTACAGTTAGCGAAAACTGTTCAATTTGACTGATGTCAGTAGTTTCGTCTCCTAATACTGAATAAAAAATCGAATTTATAATTTTGGTAACGATTTCTTTCTGAATTAATTCACCAAACACGTTTATTATTTCAATTTGTATAACTGAGCTGGTATGCATGCTTTTTCCGCCACTTGTTAACAGGATATTGATCTCTTAAATATAAATCTCCACTGTTTGCCCTATACCTTAGCAAGGCACGGAAATTTCCATCATTACTGAGCGGTTCATCAAGGTCATTTTTTCCAGAATCACGTTTACCTCTCATAGATAACTTTTGGCGGCCACAAAGTCTAAAGGTTTGAATGATAGGAATGAGTTTGTTTCTATTTTTTTTCACGCTCATTTTTTCTTTGCCCATTACCGTACCGTTATCGGTGTCAGTTTTCTTGTTTACTAGTAATCTCAAATGATCAAAAGTCATAACAGCTTCACTGTGGTACTTTGAGTTTTGATGTTCTCTGAACACCTCTTTGCTTTTTTCAAAGTTTCTGAATGGCTAAGTGACTACTGCACCCAAAGCCTGGTGACTCCTTTTTCCTCCAACATCTTCACTGTTTAAACCACAAACGCCAACCAATTAAAATCATTCAACCATTTTAACTGGAAGGATCTGTAAAATTTGTTAGCTTGATCACGTACTTTACGGAATACATAGTTAGAACTTGGAATACAGACATTGTCAATGAAGGAAACACGTTCCTCATTACTAAAGTTTTTTACTCCGTCCGAAGTTAGATGCCCAATATCATTAGGCCTGTGTGGATTTAAAGTTGGTACCAGTATGCTACACTTACTTGTACCAGTTGTATCACTACTGCCGTCGTACGATGAATGGCCAAGAGGAAGGGGCTGAAGAGAACTAGCGTCAAATGAAACATTTCCCTGTGAAGACATTTTTGCAATTGAATCATCACGCACTTCACTGCACTAAACTGTGGTGCTTGTAGAAGATGAACACGTCTTCTTAGAAAAGAAACTTACAATAGAAGCTGTCGCTTCATAATTACTTACTAAAGTAACCTCTACAATCCGTATTTAATAAAATTTGTTATCACTTCAGCACTGTTGCTCACGTGGAGTCACGAGGAACACACGAAGAGGGAGAAGTAGAGGGCTAGCGAGACACTTCCCTCCACCACCCACGCACCCAGCCCCCTTGTCTGACGACCGCTCAAGGAATGCAATTGTCAGCGTACGGTATTGTAACGCCTACTAGCCGTCTTACAAAACACGTTTTGCATAGCCTAACAAACAGGGAGGGAAGTGAGGCGGTATGCACCGGAGTAGTGGGATGAGGGGAATGCTGCTCCACTTAGCAAGTTGTGAGCCCCTGCGACCTTGGAATGGAAGGAGTCATGCTAGGAGGGCGTGCTTGGATTCGTTTTTTCGTCTCGTTGTGCTCTTTACGGGTATGTAGATGTCGAAAAGGTGAACATAGGGTTTTGGGTCAAAAAATGCGTTTTTCACATTTTTGCTATTTTTTGGAAAACCGAAAACGTGATCATGACGTGCGTGCTAATATTTTTTCGTCTCGTCGTCCTCTTTACGGGGATGTAGGTGTGGAAAAGGTAAATAGCTGGAAACACGTTTTATTATGGAAAATGAATTTTTGTGATTTTCCCTCATATTGCAAAAACTGAAAACGTGAGGATGACGTGCGTGATACAATTTTTTAGTCTCATTGTCCTCTTTACGAGGATGTAGTTATGGAAAAGTTAAGAAGCTGGAAACATGGTTTTTTATGGAAAATGTGTTTTTGTGATTTTCCCTCATATTGCGGAAACTGAAAACGTGAGGATGACGTGCGTGATAGTATTTTTTCGTCTCATTGTCCTCTTTACGACGATGTAGGTATGGAAAAGGTAAAAAGCTGGAAACATGGTTTTTATGGAAAATGGGTTTTTGTGATTTTCCCTAATATTGCGAAAACTGAAAACGTGAGGATGACGTGCGTGATAGTATTTTTTCGTCTCATTGCCCTCTTTACGAGGATGTAGGTATGGAAACGGTATAGAGCTGGAAACATGGCTTTTTATGGAAAATGGGTTTTTGTGATTTTCCCTAATATTGCGAAAACTGAAAACGTGATGATGACGTGTGTGATAGTATTTTTCGTCTCTTTATTCTCTTTACGGGGATATAGGTATGGAAAAGGTAAAAAGCTGGAAACATGGTTTTCTTATGGAAAAGTTGTTTTTGTTCATTTTCGCGTTATTTGGAAAACGAATGAGGCGATTTTTATGACGGGCATATTGATGTATTTGTGTCGTTGTTCTCTTTACGGGAATGTAGGTATGGAAAAGCAGAAATCATGGTTTCCGTCATTTTTTTTTCGAGTTCGTTGAGGAAAACGGGGAAAAAGTAAGAATCCAGACTTGAAGTCACGTTATGTTATGCGCTATGATGTTGGTAAAACACCTATGCATTATTATTATTATTTGACATGGCTTGACTGGGCTCAGATGCAGAGAGAGAACTCGCTTGATGAAATGAGAATTGAAAGCATTGAGGCTGACCCACAGCCAGCCAGACAAGGGGTCTTATCATCGTACGTGCCTCGCAGCAGAGAGATAAGAGGCAGGTGTCATTATACAGTGTGCAGCTTTATACTGTGTATGTCATAGCCTTGGTTCATTATGGACTCATCATGCAACGCAAAGTTTGAAACGATGGGTGGGTGTATAACATCATGATAACAGATTGGCATGGACTTGAACAAAGAGGTTATTGGACATGTAATAAACAAAAGGGTGGGATTAATGAAAGGTCATGTGATACATCTTTATGGAATTGTTTTTTTTCTAAATAACTACATAAATAAGTAAATAGGATTTTATTACAAAAAATTAGGTTCATTGACCCACGAATTATACGTGGAAGGAAACCCTAACCACTTTACAAAATATTTTGCACCTTTGACTTTAATTACTCGTTCAATGAGATAATCGTTGGGATATAATGTTTTTTGCACTTCTTCATAATAGAATCGTCCCTGAATGAGTTGACCGCTCTGATCTTCTAAGAGATACGTCACTGGTTGACCTAGCTTGACTTGGCGAATTTTAAAAATTTCTGTCGACCATTGTGGAGTATACGATTTTGAAAACACACTTCTATGTTTACTGATGCGAACAAAATCTCCAATTTTAAGGCGATGTCGCCTTGGGTCAACCCTTTTTATAGGGTTAAACAGTCTATTGAGTCTGGGTAGGTTCTTGGTGACGAAGTGAGGTTTCATGCCGATGGTGGAATGAATGGTGTTGTTGTAGCGTGACACAAGTTGAGGTAACCAGTCTATCCATCGATAGAAACCATGTATTGTAAACTCTTTCCACATATAACTTTTTAATGTTCGATTGAAGCGTTCAACTACGCTAGCTTTGAGATTGCTATATGTGGTATAATGGTGAATATCCTTAGATTTGAGAAAACTGGAGAAATCCTTGTTGAAAAATTATTTCCCCTGGTCGGTTTGTAACAAGTGAGGTTGACGTTTTGATTGTTCAATAATATGTTGAAAGGCCTTTGTGACTAAGACACCAGTTTTATTTTTTACTGGTTGAACAAAAGCCATTTTGGAATAGACATCAATGACGGTCAACATATAGCGCACACCGTCGTTAACGTTAGAATAAGGTATCATTTCAACCAGGTCTGCCTGCCAAAGTTCATCGATTCCTTTGGAAATGACATGACGACGTTCATAAATGCGTCGAGCTGATTTATGCAATTCATGAGCAATGCCCACTTTGATGGGGGATGGCTTATAAGATAATTTTAGCATCTCGGAGTTGTTGTTCAATGTGGGCGATTTCTGCCTCTTGTCCAGTGTGACCAGCTTGTTTTGATGCATGAAGCAAGTATAAGCGCTCTACTAACTGATTGGGATTATTCCAAAAGGTTATATCTAGGTAGGGTTTTAATTTCTTAAACCTTACACCAGATGCAGAGTGATGTTTTTGCTTACCAAAGATGTTTGCAACGATGGTTTTATATTTTTGGGATATATTGGCATTGAGCTGCTGAGAGGATTTATAGTTTCTTTTGTGAGCGTAGGTGTCTAATAAAATGGATTTATATTTAGCAAGGTCCTCGGACGTAAAATCTTGTGGCGAGGGGGTGCGAGAAAATAGCAGCTTTAACAGACCTGATGTTAATTTATAGTTGATCTTTTTAATGACAGCTTTCGTACGAGCAAATTTAATGGATGAATCCCCAATTTTAAAACTATAATTCTCATAGCGAACACCATACGTGGTATCTGTCTTTCCAATAAATAGAAGGGTCAGATACGGTTCCAGGGTTGCCCCATAATGTTTGATCAAAATTTTTTTGAGTTGAGCTTTATTTTGAGAGGTTGCCAAGACTTGTGAAAACGGAGACGATGTGGAGCAAGACGGTGTTGCCGCTATGACGGAAGATTTTTGTTTTTGTTTTTAGAAACTGTTGAAGGGGTGAGGATTTTTTTTCTTTCAGGACTAAATACGTTTGCGCTTTCACTTTCACTTTGTTCATGTTGTTCTTCTTCATCTTGATGTTCTTGTTCACTAACATTAGAGGAGGAGGGGGAGGAGGAGGAGGAGGATTTTACCTGTCGTGTGGAATCTGTTTGAGTAAATTTTGAACTTGTTATGGGTTTGGTTTGAGAGGTAGCAGCAGCAGTAGCAGCATAAGCATTAGGTTTGAATTTCATGGGATCAATCGATGGTGGAGCATGTTTTATCATGGGTAAAGGATTGACGTTTTTTAAACGTTGCAATTCACGAAATTTATGTCGAATCGTATTTCGTGCCTCAATAATTCGCTGCATGATTTGAACATGTTTCTTGTACCCTATGGCGTTCGCCATGGTAAAGGTAAAGACATACTAACGGGAAATGTCCAACCCTGGGTCTTTTTAAACAGAAACAAAATGATCAAAACCCAAGCGATAACGTCCCTCACATCGTTCACTCTGTTTATTTATGACCAAACAGGCATGGGGATGATGGTTCCAACACGAAGCACACAAATGCGTGAAAGCTGTAAAGGTCATATCTGGATTCACATGATCTTGAAAAATATGATAGAGATTTCTAGAGTCTTGGCGGAAGAGAACGATGAGATTGGCATTGTCACGAATCAACTGTTTGGGGATTTTGGAATAGGTCTGAGCCAGATAAAAACAATCCACTTGTTTATGGCGTCCCATACTAAAATACTCTTGAATAATGGCCTGTCGTTGAGTGGCAATATCATCAAAAATTATAATGGAATCTGGTTGAATGCTGTCTGGTTGAATGACATCTTGAGGTGAGGTGAATGTAAAATAGCCCATGGCTTCTTTATTTAACGAAGACATAATTTGTTCCAGATACACGTACAGAGGCTGGTACAAGGATTTGGCAAAAATATATATATTCTGAAATCGTAGGCCATGAGGCGCGGTAATAATGTTCAGCAAAACATTGGTCTTTCCACAACCCGAAGGCCCTACCATAATACATCGAACGGTAGATGGGAATAGGGTGCCATGACGTTTAGGTTCGCACACGGACAGTGATAGCTCTGAAACCAAATCAGAGACGGGCAAAGCATGGGGTTGTTTCATTAATTCCATTGTGTCGACGACTGAGTTTTTTCTTGTGTGTATAAGGTTTATATATATAGGCAAGCGGTGAGTAGGATAGGTTAGTTAAAGTCTATCACCATGGACGTGTTTGGGCGAGCTCGTGTAACCATGGCCACGGCTGCCTCTTTGTCAAAACAGACACGAGAGGTGGCAACAAAAAGCTACGTCAATCGCAAAGTGCAAAGTGTCTATCACATGGCCCCGAGACTAACCGCTGAGGGCTATTCAGCCAATCATCATCGTATTATTGATGTGCAAGAGCCTCGAGACGAAAATGATGTCTGCACGAAACGTTATGTGACCTATCAAATGAAAAGGCTTTATAAATTTGTCCCATCTGTATTTTTAGTGTAACTGTCAAATCAAAAACTGGACAATGACAGAAATCATTCCCCACCACCACTGGTGAATGATGATTCTACCTATATGCTTGCTTCCGGTTTAACTCGTTATCGACTGCATTATGATGGTGTAATTCATATTAAATATGCCATGCCTGATGAGAAACATTTAAAAATACAACTAAACGGTGATAGAGTGCTGGCCCACAACCATCAAAGAGTAAATGTTGGAGATGAATTATCCTTTCATCTTATGCTTACGTTTGAGGAAAAGGAAGCTGGGAAAACGGTGAATGATTTTCCGCTTTATATAGAATTGGAATATACTGCTATGAAATAAGGTTCTCTACGTTAGTTGTTATTGAATGTATGCTGTGAAAGGTTCACCAAATAGCAGCATGGTGAAAAAAAAAGATATGCCATGAACTTGAAAAAAAAAAACAAATCTCAAAAAGAGAAAAAAGCCAGTTCGGAAACCAAGTCGATCTGCCTCACACCCAGTGTTAAAACTTAAAAAAACAAAAAAAATCTAAAAAGAGTGGCTATCGAAAAAGCGGTGCGATTGTCTACAGCTCTGAAATCGCAGCATCATGTATCGATAAAAAGAAAAGGAAGAAAGCAAAATCGTGGGCGAGTCATTCCTGTTGCTAAGCGTGGGGGTTCTTTGCCGGCTTTATTTGCAGGGTTGGCAGCTTTGGGGTCCCTTTTGGGTGGTGGCAGCGCTGTAGCGAAAACCATAAAAGCCGTCGTGCAAGGCAAGCAACAACTCAAAGAAAGCGAGCGACACAATAAAACGTTAGAAGCCATTGCGATGGGAGC
Organism: Meconema thalassinum; assembly: GCA_946902985.2. Taxonomy (NCBI): domain Eukaryota; kingdom Metazoa; phylum Arthropoda; class Insecta; order Orthoptera; family Tettigoniidae; genus Meconema; species Meconema thalassinum. The sequence goes on from OX336389.2 coordinate 1,330,935,972, forward strand.
TAGAAATGGCAATCCTTTAAAGCCAGTCTTTTATCCACAAGGTAGTGGCCTACCGTCTAAGAAAAAAAAGTCCATCATCGATAAGCGCTTAAGGCAACTGCCTCGTCATGCCATGACCCATGAAGAAGTGGAAAGCTATGCCAAACAACTGAAGATTTCTCATTTTCGAGGTGTATTTATGCGAAATGAATTACCCAAAGCACCGTGGAAAGAAGAACGAGCCATGATGAATTTTGATGATGATGCAGGCCCAGGAACCCATTTTGTAGCCTATGTGAAACAAGGTTCCACAGTATGGTACTGTGACAGTTATGGAAATTTACCACCCCCGATCGAGTTGCTACGTTATTTGGGAAACTGGGTAAAGATATTCCATAATGTGAATCGTCAACAAACCTTTGACAGTCAAGAGTGTGGCCGTTTGAGTTTACATTTTTTATTTAAGAGGTCGCGTTAAGCCAACAGTGTCATCATTATGAATGTCAACGCCAAGACCTTTGCCGTGCACAGTCGCGGGCCTGAAGTTTCCCTGGATTTTTCCCCCCATTGAATTGCATCAAGAAAAATCCTATGTGCCAGGATTAATTTCTTTGGAAAGTTACAACAGAATTTACAATATTCAACTGGATATTAATGACAAATTTTATTATGATGATTATGTGTTGAGACTACCCCCTGTAGATTATACCATAGACGATGTGCATGAAGCCATTAGCGTGTCGATGATAAAACAATTTGGTGTCAAACCATTTGCGGATGGGACACACAAATTTGAACTTAAAGCCAATACAATAACTCATCGCTGTCGTATTTTCTCTACGTATAACATTGACTTTGAAACACGAGTTCATTCTATTGGTCCTTTACTAGGATTTAAACCAAGAGTGTTGGCAGCTCACCAACCCCATGATTCAGATTATCCAGTGAAATTCATCGAGGACCATCACATTTCTGTGACTTGCAATATTATTAGAGACGTATTTACGAATCAAGAACAAAGCCATTCCCTGTATGATTTTATTGTCACCTCTCCTTGCGGCTATATTATTCGTGAAAACCCTTCAGTGGTTTTATATTATCCTGTGTGTGTCAGTGATATTAGTAATATTACCTTACGCTTAGTGAATAGAAACCAACAACTGATTGCTTTGGACGCCAACACCCCCGTGACCTACAAGTTGGTTTTAAAGACGCTATGAATATTATCTATAAAGCAACAACAACGTCTACGAGGTCGGTTAGTTGCCTGCCGTGTATGAAACGGTTGACACGAGTAAACCGACAACGCATACAACGCATTGGTTATACGCTACACCCCAATCATGAACAAAGAGCTGTTGCAAGTGTTAAATCCCATACAAGTGGAAGATGGCGTCGTTCGCATTGATGTGCATTCCTATCAACCTCAAGCAACAGGACTGAATAACAATGACGAGATTCAATTCATCATTAACAATCAAGATATTTTTACTCTACCTCATGAAAGTGTTCTTCAAATTGAGGGTAAATTGATGAAAGCAGATGGCAGCACACCCACAACGTCTGCGTTGGCGAATCATGGTTTGGCTTTTCTGTTTTCTGAAGTACGTTATGTGATAAATGATATTGTCATAGATATGACTCGAAATGTAGGCATGACTAGTCTTATGAAATTATATCCATCCTATAGCGAGGAGGAAAGTAAGACGCTTTCTATGGCAGGATGGTGTCCCAACAGTAGCAATGACTGGCTAGTTCATACCGATGGCACTTTTACAGGCTTCCTACCCTTAAAATTACTCCTTGGCTTTGCCGAAGATCACAAGCGTATTACATATTTTAAACGCAAGACAAAGTTTGTATCTGGTGAGAGACCGCAGTGATTATAATGCACTCAAAGGGGCCTCTGACCAAGTGATAGACTCAAAAATTCAACTGCTTCGATTACTATGGAAAGTGCCCCATGTGACACTATCAGATCGTAAAAAGCTAAGCATGTTAAATTTGGTGCAAAAAGATAAAGCCTTGCCTATCGCCTTTCGAAGTTGGTGTCTGCATGAATACCCTTTGCTACCTACCACAGACACTCATAGTTGGAGTGTCAAATCGGCTCGCTCTACCGAGAGACCCCTCTATGTTATTATTGGTTTTCAAACCAATAGAAAATTCCAACAAAGCAAAGATATCACCTTGTTTGATCACATTCACTTGAGAAATATACGACTATTTTTAAATAATGTTTGCTTTCCCTATGAGGCGTTGGAACTCAATTTTTCAAAAAATAAGTTTGGTCCCCTTTATGACATGTTCGCTAAATTTCAATCGTCTTATTATGAAAAACAGGATTGTCCTATGTTGTCGCCACAAGGGTTTAAAGCAAAAGCACCACTGATTGTTTTCGACTGTTCGTATCTAGAAGAATCTATGAAAATCACCACCATTGATTTAAGGGTAGATTTTGAAACGCAAGAAAATGTCCCAGACCATACCAGTGCCTACTGTTTGATTATTCATGCTAGACAAGTGAAATATCATCCTTTGTTCAATTATGTCACTAGCATGTAAGCCATCTGTGGTCGAGTGAAAAAAAAAGATCATCATTCATAGGATTGATGATAAGCATCTGCATGCACAGTATCTGTTGCGCTCTGGCACTGTGCGCACATACAACAACAACAAACATAATGTGTCCCTCAATAAGCAACAGCAACAACAACAACAACAACAACGTGACAGACAAACCACGGAATTAAAAATGTGAATTTAATCGTCTGAAAACTTTTGAAACATGGACAGTTCCCTTTATGGATTGTGGAGAATTGGCTGCGAGCGGATTTTATTACTTAAAACGTGGGGATGTGGTCAAGTGTATTTTTTGCAACATTGAAATTAGAAACTGGGAAATAGGGGATCGACCCTTTAGCGATCATCAGCGATGGAGTCCATCCTGCCCTTACCTCAATCGCTATGATGTGGGCAATATTCCATGGAGTTTGAATTATCCTGTTATTGTACCAGACCCTGCAAAACTAGGAGATACCTGTGGACCGTATATGCAAACTATTCATTTGAATGCTGTTCCGAATTAAGCCAACAAACTTTGTAATAAAAGTGTAAGTGTTTTTTATGTTATGAATAAAACCTCAAAAAATATTTAGCTGTTGTTCAATTCATTTCTTTCTTTTTTCCTAAAGTCCTTTGACTTTGCCATGTTAAACCATGGCACGGGTTAGTTGTTGATTAGACGTCAATGAGGTAACAAGTAAAAAATAAAAGCATGATGCGTACACTCATCGTGGATTGTCAGGGGTTTAAAATTGCAGACAACAAATTTATATTTAAGGAAGTAGCTTTTATCGATTGTAGTACGTTTTGGGTGTCTAACCCTATTAATTTGGGGTTTAAACCTCCCTATGCTTTCGAGTTGCTTAGTGAAAAAGATAAAAAACAGAGCCAATGGATTGAAAATCATTTGCAGTTAGCATGGAAAAAGGGTGATATTTCTTACAAGTATCTTGACATCGTCATGAAAGCCCATTTGTCCGCGGCCAATGTCTTATTTGTTAAAGGGAGTGAAAAACGCCAGAGGCTTCAACCATTTTTACCCTCTCACTGTCAATGTATTGACCTTTTAAATCTGGGTTGTCCATCCTTGCAAACGCTCATGGACACTTGTCCTTGCGACAATATTCAGAATAAAGCCTTAGCGCATGCATGGCAATTTTTTTCATTGGCTCACCACGAGTGCATGTTGGGAGTTGTTCAATAAAATTAAAACTGAAAGTGTATCGTCCAATGATAGCAGTGAGACGTGTACACGTGAGGTGATAACATCAACGTTATAGACATGGACGCCACTACAATCGACAAGGCTATTAGAAAGTTCTTTGTGTGCAAGGAAAAACTGATTAGCTTTACACAACATGAATTATTAGCACTACCTAAATCATTTCTTTTTTATGTTGCTGCCAACGCTGTCAAAGAAATTTGGGAAAAGGCGCCTGCCGAGTGGACTAACGACTCTGTATTGAGTGAACTACAACCATGCAGTCATTTTTCCCATCACAAGCAGTTAACCATGGCAAAAATACCTTCCATTCGACAGTGTGCCACATGCCAATTAATGAAATTATATCATGGTCATAAAACTCAGTGTAAAGACATTGTTTCATCATTCCATGGCTGTCATGCGGAAAACAACCACCACCTACCATGCTCGTCAGCAACCGCCGACAAACAACAACAACAACAACAACAACAACAACAACAACAACAACAAAAAGAAGAAGAACAAGAAGAACAACAAAAAAAGTGTTTTTCACCGATTGAAACCTCTATGTCCCAGGTGTACTGGACGTGGAATTATTGATAACATCATTAAAAACATACCATTCGAAGCTCACTTACCTGCTTACAGCTTCTGCGGCCCTGGTACTCGTCTTCAAGATCGTTTGAGGAGAGGGGATATGGGAATCAATGCTTTGGATCATGCATGTATTAATCACGATAAAGCCTATGAAAACAGTGATCCCACACTAAGACGCATTGCCGACAAAGTCTTGTTAAGCATTGCCAAGCAACGATTAACAGCTTCAGATGCCAGTCTATCAGAACGAATGGCAGCATTTATAGTGATTGGAGCTATGAAGAGCAAATTACTTTTATCTAGATATGGACTTAAACATGGGGAATTTATTTTTAAAAGAATGTATAGTATCACTGTTATCATAACAAAAAATAAATAAAAAGACAAGAATCCATGTTGTATTTTCTTCCATTATTATTCACTCATAGTTTCATCATTATAATTAAACAAAATGTATAAAATGACATCAATGACAAACAATAAAAAAGGGACAGCAGTGCATCGTTATAAAAATTACTAATTGTAGTAAATCTATTTTTCAATCACAAACAATAAAAAGGACAAAAGTCCATCATTTTAACTAATAGTTTCATCATTATTATAAAAGAATTATATACATGGTAATTGTACAAAACCTATTTTAAATCACAAACAATCAAAAAGGACAAAAGTCCATCATTATTCATCAATAGTAACATCATTATAATAATAATAATTAAAAATTGTATACTAATTGCTATAAATGCTATTTTAAATCACAAACAATAAAAAGGACAAGAGTCCATTATTATTATTATTATTATTATTGTTATTATTATTATTATTATTATTATTATTATTATTCATAAAGTAAGTTGAAACGTCATGTGCTTTAGGCTCGCTTGTTGTTGATCTTACAACCCCTCACGCACTGCAACCACAGGTAAACCAAAATCATGTTTTAAAAGTACGTGATACTGGCGTATGAAATCTTTATCTACTCTAGAACTAGGTTTTTTTTAAACGCTTGTTATTGAATAAAATAACATGTTATTAGTATTTGAAAATAATGAACAAAAGTGTAGTGCAAAACCATGTCTGCAGTAAAGGCAATGTGACGTTAACTTAAAATTTATTTATTTATTTAGTAAATAGTGTATAATAGATTTCTTGTTAAAAATATGTCTCTCTCTAACTTTTTATTTCTTACTTGTGGCTGTGGTGCATAAGGGAGTGCTGAATGAACAACCAAAAAAACTATTTATGTACATGAAAAGTAAAAAAGGTAAACTAATTATGAACATGCATCATAGGCATGATTCTATTCACGTAGCCTAAGGCTAAAAAAATGTCCAATTAAGAGAACTTACAAAAATTAGCATTCACCTATGCTCATCATAGACATGATTGTATTGACATTTAAGGTTAAAAAAACAAACAAAAAATTCTACCATTAAGCATAAGTTTAGAAAATTTATTTTTATTATTATTTATCATTGTAAACGTAGAGCAACAATTAATAAACGTCAAACTGTTGAGCACCAAAAATAATTTTATTATAGTTATTAAAGAGTAGGGCGTGAATAAACAAAAAGTCACGGCTAGCGTACAATAATTATTCGTTTTTTATTTTTACAAAACGAACCATGCAACGATTATTTTTTCACCCTCATAGATTAAATAGACAGGGTGAATACTGGAATTTACATCCTCCATGACATTATCAGGTAGGTTATTAAATCGTGTGGGAAGAAATGTCTCAAAGTCTTGACAAATGCAAAGAGCTCGTTCACCAAATTTGGTTTTTGGTTTTTGAATTTTATGTATGCGAAAGGTTGTTTGCGTAGGCAATTCACTCATTTTCTTGCGTGCAACGCCACAATCTTGACCAATGGCGTTCAAGGCGTCCATGGTTGTCTATAACCAAAGAAAAGAGTGTTACTTTCTAACACTCTCGTCCTTACAACAACAACAATAACTTTGTACATTCAAGTGTTTTTTAAGCCTGAGTGTTTATGGCCTAAAGTTGTAGATAGTATTGGATAAATTAACAAAAATATAATAATAATGTTTGTATCATTTTCAGTCCAAACATATATTTGGAAATTATTTAATAGGAAATGTTTTATCAAAATTAAGTGTGAATCATTTTCAAGATCTCTTGGAGGTAAATGTATGTCTCTGTTGTCAATGGGAATTAGCCTATCATCCCCTTGTTGAATGACTTGTATTCGTTTGCCCTGTTGTTGTGCAAATTCACACTGCATTCTGTTAAATAAACAGTATCAACAGATACTAGGGGCAAACATCTGAATGCTGTTGGTAGCCTATAAAAAGGTAAAGTTAACACGCTATGCATTTAATAACCATGTCTACATCCAACAAACCAAGAAAGAAACAAAATAAAAAACTACAAATTTAAATCAGTGTGTATGTGTTCATCAACGTGAATACACGATAAACTAAAACAAACAAAAAATAGCCAAATGTATTCTAAACGTCAAGTATGCACTTGAAAGCCGAATGTAAACAAGAAAGCCATAATCATGACATAATGTTTTTAGTTTCTAACAAATCTCACTCTATGAGGCGAATATTGATTGATAGGTAAGCTAAGACAAAGTTGGTGAAATGCTTGTTGTCGATATGAAGTGATTCGTTCCTCAGCAGGAAATTTATAAAAATGAAAACAAAACATTTGAGAGGTTATTGGAAAATAAACATTAAACAGGGGTTTTGTACATATTGTACACCAAAAATCTGCAAAATGATCCTCGTCAGCTAATTTAACAATCACTTGATTCATGGTTAAACCGTGAAGCTTGTAGTTTAACGTGACCGTAAATCGCGAGATTATGAGCCACGGGACCTCCTTTTTTACGTGGAATCCGAACAACAGGACATGGCATTTCACTTTCAAAATCTCACATGCATTGACCGGGAATCGAACCCGGTCCGCCTTGGTGAGAGGCATAGAGCTAGACCACTGAGCCACCATGCCCCCTTCATGGTTAAACCGTACCATGCTTTATGAATCACTTGTGTGGATACATTATTTTCAAAACCAAAATTTAGCATACAGGATTTACAAAAGTGATGCCCTGGATCATGAAACAAATAATCATCATTATCATCACGATCAATGATGCTGTCATAAAAAGTGGTATCAATGCGTACTTTCGTGTTTCTATATTCTGAAGGATAGGCCACACGTTGAGGATTATGAGACACAATCGTGGCATATTCATTGAACGTGGTGTGTTTTGTGACGATAAAACATTCTTCATCATGGCTCATGATTGAATCTGAAAAGTAGTCGTTGCCGTTTACTAAGTGAATAAATAAAAATACAATGTACTATATACACTGTCTGTCCCCTAAGTCAATGGCAAAAATAAAATAAAAAATAAGCAAACCCCAAATAAATAACCATCTGTCTGTTGACTTCTTTAGCTGTAGGCGGCAAACATAACATGCAAAAGATTAAACAAAAAATCTGTTCAGATATTGGATTGGTGTTGTTTTCAAATATATTAGCACTCGTAACACTAGGCATAAAGTGAGAGATTGTGCACAGTAAAAGCAGCAGATTATTATTCTTTTGTTCTTGCATGAGACCTACTAAGCCACGACCTAGTGTGGCCTATTAAGCCGCATGCCTACTGAGGGTGAATGGCCACTTTGCTGAAACATGAGGCCTACTAAGCGACATCAATAGTGAGGGTGGCTACTTGTTTTTTTTCTAACCTAACCTAAAAAAGCCAACATGTTTTTAATCTAGCCTGTGCACAGTGAACCCTGCAAACGTTGATGCATTGCTCTCTTTACGCGTTGACAGGCAAATAGCACAAGACATTCAGTTTATGTATAACTATTTACAGGCATTCACACATCCATGCATACATCCAAGCACACAGGTTAAAAAACAAAAATTATATGATACACTACAATTTTTTATTTTTATTCCGAGGCTCAAAATGGCATCACACATTTGATAGCAACCAAACCGAACACTTGCCGTGTTGTACAACAACAATAGCAACAACCATTACTGGTTGTAACCAAATGGGACGCTTGTCATCATATCCTGACACCACTGTCTCTTGTCGTCCAATAAAGCGAGTGTTTGTTTTCGCTGTTTCCTTAAAAATAAATCATGATTTTTCGAGAGAATCCTAAACTGACTATGTGTCATGCCTGTGTGGGTCTGAAGGACATGTAAATAATCACCCACACAGAGTCGTTTAACCACATGCTGGCTAATCCCTTTGGCTCGCATAGATTCACATCGATCCACCTGTCGAAAACTATGTATTTTCGGAGCGAGACCTACAAACTCAGTCATCATGGTGTCTGAACACTCATCTTTCATTAAACCAATTTCTTTTTTGTTCAGACAGGGGATACCGAACACGTTCTTCTCACTAAACGAGGACGTGTCAAACCATTTTGGGTTTTGTTTCATAACGACATACGGATCACAGTCACGGATATGGTAAATAAAACTATCCGTGTCTGTATATAACAAGGAAATGGTACCAAATCGCTGTATTGCAAAACCATAATGGAATTTATGCATGTGCAAATTTGAAAAATCTAAAATGACTTGGCCTAAATAGATAGGCTTATTCATGACCACTTTAATTTTGGCAAGTTCAATAGTCATTAGATCGTGATCAATAATGTTTAAAGATTTGAAATTTGGTTTTGCAATATGTTTTTGAGCTCCCCATTGTCCATGCCATGTGTTGACCAATTTAATGTCCCTATACTGCCGTACATTTTCCAAACTCTTGCCATAGATACAATTATTCATCAGTTTAAAAACGTTTATTTGAAATGGTTGAGTGGCACTTTGTCTGTGACTGGTATCTAAATCCTTGTATGGTTTCAACCACGGTTTCTGACAAAAAGAAATACATCTATGGATTTTTTCAGGGTTAAGCCCTGGGCTAAACATTCTACCAGCTTGTCAATTTACAACACATAGTGATTTTTATCATACAAGGTACCCATCAATTTCTTATGAATGCCCTTACTCTCGGGCGGCACCATTTTCTCTATGCAAAAGGGGAAATCACCATGTTGCTGTCTGAGAGAGGGGGGATAAGCTAAGTCAACGTCAAGAACATACCCTACGTCCTGTTGCTTGCTGGCGCTATGCACATTAAAATCTTTAATTTTATTCTCAGACAGCCAGACAAAGTTTCTGTACGGCAGTGGTCGACTCATAGCGTGACCGTATAAATTGTTTACGTCAAAATACATTAGGTAGGATTCTGGTTCTTCGGGACAATAATCAGGCATGTAATGATTATTTGCCTTGGCATGTCGCTGATTGAGCGATACGAACCCCCCACGAATCCCCTTTTCCATCATCAGTACCATATCGGGATCCGTCAGTAAATCAAGCTCAATGTGGTTAAATTTGAGGGCTGCGTCCCAACTTAACCCTGGACTGGTATAGTAGTGGGCGGCGTCAAGGCCATAGATCGTGTGACATAGCTGACGAAACGTTTCAAACACGTCTGTCAACAACAACACGTCTAATTTTAAGTAGTGCATAGCATACTGGCCCATGGTTTCTATGCCAAACACTCGCCAAACACGGTGTGCGTGGGCATAGTCTTTTTCACTAATGGTGCTTTGAGTTAACTGAGAAAAGAATTTTTCTCTTGGCGGCAAAGACGTTTCTTCAAGCACCTCGTAACTTCCCACATAATCATAAGGAAAATGGCCTTTACGAACACACAATTTAAATTGATTTGTATCCGTAAAGTGGGAATGGGTATGTTTCAACTCATTTTCGCTTAAGCCTTTCACAAGACTATCCAGCGAACTACACATAAACTTGGATGAGTCGAGAAAGCGAATGCTCATGCTTCCTTTTCTCCATGAAAGTGAGGTAAGGTTCTCATGGTTCTTAGCCAAAATGCTGAATTTGCTCTTATCTACACGAGCAAATTGTTCTACAATGAAGTGAAGGTCATACCGGGAGAAATTGTGTAAGAAGACAGGGAGGAAGCGAGGTGTAGAGTACTTCAAATTGCATTCGTTATGGGCAGCACCTCTAAAATGCCCTGTCCTGTGGCAGTGGTCTCTTACTTTTTTCTCCTCCTAAGATGGGCTTTTCACATATGTGGCAGGTGGTGGCTTGATCATATTCTCTTTGCTGTACGTCATTCATCTGAATTGGTACAGGGTTGTTCAAAATAGTTTCTACTTTGCCTGCTAAAGCCGCCATTTGATCAACAAACCACCTCGCACAATCCTGACCTTTGTGACTTACATACTCACATTGTGAATTATCAAATAATAATAATAATAATGTTATTGGTTTTACGTTCCTTTTAACTACCCTGGCTTTTAGAGACGCTGTGAATTATCATAGTGACAGACAACATAATAGGCTACAGCAAAAGGCTCATGTTTCTGCACTGGATAGGTTGAGCTTGTATGGGGGCTTGGTTCACATCCCTGAATGGGAACGGTGAGGGCCTCAAAATCAGCGTAAACAGTAAATGGTACCATGTCTTGTTTATTAGTGGCCTTAAATTTTAAGACTGCGTCATTCCCTTCAGGCAAAACTAGCTTTACTGCCGTCTGCCCTTCGCAGTCTTCCGTATGTCGTTTCAAGAGTTTCGCAGTTCCAAAATACTGAAGGCAGCGCTCACAAATATGCTTTATAGGATGATGATTTGACATTTGGCTGCTCACCAATTTACTTAAATTCTTTATCCAACAATAATGATTCTTATCCCCATCAGACAGGAAAAGCAAGTGAATGTGATGTTGCTTTACCTGTTTGGTGGCATACAAGGGGCCCACAATATTGGACCCCTCAATGCCATACACCATGAAAGAGAAATTTGAATTATCTTTCTCAAATAAATGAATTTTATCTTGAGACATGGGAAATGAAACACGCTCGAGATTTAGAGTTTGTTTCATGTGGTTAAACAATTCTTTGTACTCCCCTGGTCTATCACCATGTGTGTCTTCACAGGGTTGCAGACAGCTAACTATACTCCACAAAAAGCAGTGATCGTCTTTGTTGCGTATGTTGATCACTGCCTTTCTCGAAGCGATAAAGCTCGGTGTGGTAATATAGCTACTTCCTGCATTCAATGGATTGTATTTACAAATATTGATTTGCAAATAGGCAATGCTATTGAGGGCCAAGCCACTGGGACCCTGTTGCAACTTATCAAATTTAGTGATAAGCGCTTGAATAGCTTTCTCCTGATACCACGTTTCCAAATTATCGGCTATCAGTACTTTTTCCATGTTTGTACAAAGGATGAAGGTGTGTTTCTCTTCAACATTATTTTTTATCAACGTAAATTCACATAGTAGTTCGAAATTTATTTTTAAAGCCTGATGTAATCTTAAGCCTTGTTCACATTTATTCAAAAAATGGGAAAACATAATTCCACAAAATCTTTAGGCGACAGACAGTGATTCGCGTTGTAAATTCGGCCAGAGCATACTCGCGTTTTGAAACATTTGGCCAAAGGCTGCCACACTAACACTTCACTCTCTGATATAGACATGATTATAAAATGGACTAATAAACGTGCAAACCTTACCTTAGGATAGGTTAATCCAAAACCAGCAATTCCACACGGCCACACTTATCGCTTTCACTGACTGGCACACAATGGTCGTAGCAACTTAATAAGGATTCTTTACTATTGGCCCCCAGCAGGAAGTTATCACCAACAAGGTTTCTGCTGATTTGTTTCCAACGATTTATCTGAAAAACAAACCAATACAATCCGTTATTAGTAGACCTGGGATTTTAAGGCAAATGCCTATTTCGTTCCTTACGAAATAACATGATTTTTTTAAAATATCTTGACGTTTCATGATAAATCCCTACATTAATAGAGTTTTATAGTGCCCTAAAATGCCTATTTGGACCTTTAGAGCCTATTTTACTATTTTAGTGCCTAAAAATGCCTATTTTCTACATTTAAAATAAAATTCAACTTCTGTAATTTTTACAATCACACAATGGACATCCCTGGAACGAGCAGAACAGCAGAGGGTGGGTTTTTCACAGAAATGTGCTCTTCCCAGACAACTGTCACCAAAGGAATGCTGAGTGAAGGGTGGATGTGGAGGATTAGCTCAGAAGAACAACGAGCAGGTAGTCAAGGACGTACTGTGTCGAGTGACGGGGTGAGGGGGAGGATTATCTAGGAAGAACAAGGAGCAGGTAGTAAGAAGCGACATACTGTGTCAAGTCGCCAGTGAAAGAACATCTGTTTAAGTGAATATAGTTCATCATGCCTAAAACGAAATCATCTAAGAGTGCGCTCATACAACAATGGCTTGTACAATTTCCAGGGATGACTTTTGATGGCAAGATTATTTTCTGCCAGTACTGCAATAAACAGGTATGTGCCTATATCTTAAATTTCATATTAATCTAAAATTAAGGTTTGGATATTGGCTTCTCTAATTAATTGTAGAGACCTACTGTCGGCGCAGAAAGTATGTGCTGTCGAGTTTAAACGCTAATACAATTTGAACCAGTCCACCAATCTAAAATATAAATACACCATCGTAAAGCGTGTTTTATTCTGCGTTATCTCCTGTTACATGCATATTTCTATTGTGTTTCTGGTGAAAGATATATTAGGCGGAATGCAAAAAAATACCTATTTTCTTGTCCGTTTATTTGTAAACAACAACTTTGTAGTTTAATTACATGAAAACGGAGAGCCTGTCGCTCGATTTCAAATAAAAATCGGTATAAAATGCAGAAATCATTGTAAGTTTTCGGTATACAACGATTTGAAACAAAAACCTTCAGACCTTTGATGAACTCAGTCTCGATTTCGGAAGACCACCCAGTATCAAACGGACAGTCTTGTACAAAAACAATAACTTTTTCCAACGTGTGTAGAGTAATTAAACTTCATAAATATATTTATAATAGTGCATTCCATAATCCACCTAAATTTCATGAAAGTCGAACAGTACGTTTTCATGTAACGGTACTACAAAGTTGTTGTTTACAAAAAAACGGGCAAGAAAATAGGTACTTTTTGCATTCCACCTAACATAACTTTCACAGGAAACATAATAAAAATATGCATGTACCAGCAAAGGATGCAGAATAAAACAAGCATTACGATGGAGTGATTGCATTTTAGATTGGTGGACTGGTTCAAATTTTATTGGCGTTTAAACTCGACTGCAGATACTTTCTGCGCCGACAGTAGTCCAGGCGACCTGGGTTCGATTTCCAGTACCGGCAGTAATTTAGAAATCTATGAGGTCTGGAAGGGTGTTGACCCAGCATCGTGAGGACAATTGAGAAACTACGGTGGGCAGGGGTCACGGAGGCAAGGCAATACGGCTGAGGGATGTATCGTGCTGACCACACGCCACCCAATATCTGCAGGCCATGAGCTGGGCAGCAACCGTTATTGAAAGCCAAGGCCCTTCGGGGACTGTAGTGATCTTGTTCTTAATAAACTTTAGAGTAATAATGGCTTAATTTAAATAGTTCAAAATTACAAATTTTATTCAATAGCTCACCTTTTTTATTCCTCATCTTAGTCTCTAATTGACATCACTTTATTGTGTTTTAGATTTCACATGAGAAAAAATGCCACCTTCAGCAGCATGCAGATAGTGCCAGTCACAAAGCGAAAGCAGCCATGTAAAGTAACATTAGACAGACTCTGCTCACACAAACTATATCTCCTACAACTCATAATGGTTTCTATGCTGATATGTGTAGAGCCCTAGTTGCAGCAAATATCCCCTGGAATGCTGTGCATAATCCGGTTTTCAGAGATTTTTTACAGAAATACACCAAGCAGCACATCCCATCAGCATCTACATTAAAGAAAAACTACTTAGATATTTGTTACAATGAGGTCATTTTGTCAATCAGGGAGGATATTGGGGAGTCTTGCATACGGTTGTGTGTGGACGAAACCACCGACTCTGTGGGCAGGTACATTGCTAACCTTATAGTAGGAAAACTGGAACCCAATCAGGCATCTACCGCTCACCTTCTTTGCTCTAAACAGCTTGAGAAAGTCAATAGTCGAAGCATTGCATACTTCATCAACAAGGGGTTGCAATTGTTGTATCCTGGGGGTGTTGATGATTCTAAAGTCCTTCTCCTTGTCTCCGATGCTGCTTCCTACATGATTGCCACTGCACCTCTCCTCAAAACTTTCTATCCTTCTTTAATTCATGTTACTTGCATGGCCCATGCCTTGCATAGACTCGCAGAAACAGTTAGGGCCGAGTTTCCTGCAGTAAATACTCTCATTTCAACAATGAAGATAGTGTTCTGTAAGGCTCCATCAAGAATAGCCATCTTTCGAGAGAAACTCCCCTCTATTCCCCTTCCACCACAGCCAATCATCACCCGTTGAGGTTCCTGGATGGAAGCTGCCCTGTATTGTGCAGAACATCTTGAGGAAATCATGACTATGATAGACAATGTGCCTTTAACGGACAACTCTGCATGTGTGTCGTTTGTCAAAGAACTGTTAAATGATTATTCCAGTGTTCAGAGAGACATTGCTTATATTCAGGCAAATTTTTCATTTCTTCCAATCACCATTACAAAAATGGAGGAAAAAGGAAACAGTCTCAAACAGCAATTTTCTGTAATTGAAGAAGCTGAGAATAACATACAAAGTGCTAGGGGCAAGGTAGGAGATAAAATAAGAGACAAGTGGTATAGTGTACTGCTGAAGAACACAGGTTATTCAATGCTGAAAAGGGTACATCAGGTAATGGATGGGGAAAAGGTAGACTTACCAAGTGAAATTGAATTGAAAAATGTAGGTAAATTTTCCTATGCCCCTCTAACATCTGTGAGTGTGGAGCGCTCTTTTTCTGCTTTCAAAATGATTTTAACAGACAAAAGACACAGCCTGACTGTGGAAAATTTGGAGAAGATTATTGTTATGTACTGTAAAGCAAACTACGAATGAAAGTACTGTAGGATTGTTCCTCACAAATAAATAAACACATACTCCATTCGCGTTTCCACCGTCATTGAATGCCTACAGTGCTGTAATTGTGTACAGTGATTTTAGTATTAAGGTTTTAGATCAGTACTGATAATGATATATCATATAATCCAAATCATTTTTTGACACATTACTTTTTATATTGTTTTTCATAAATGTCTTTTTTATTCTGTCTTAATTTTGCAGTTATTTCGGTTAAGAATAGGGATACCACGTTTGTTAAAGAAATAAAGTATCACGTTACAGTTTAAGTGTATATTGTAATATTTTAAAGTCTATTTCCTGCCTATCCACACATTTTGAAAACATATTTTAAGTGCCTAATTTCTCTTCTAAAAGCCTATTTACTTGTTTTAAAAGCCTATTTTAGGCGCCTGAAACTAATTTTTTTAGAGCCTAAAATCCCAGGTCTAGTTATTAGTCATGGTTATATACAGTACATTAAACATGTGCATTCATTCATTCATTCATTCATTAATTCATTCATTCATCCATTCATTCATTCATTCATAAGAATTGCTAAGACAAAAGGTTTCAAGTGTGCGCACATAGATAAGACACTCACTCGAAAATAACAAGGTCATTTACAAAGAAAAGAATTAATCTACTGTATATTCATAGCTCACCTTTTTTTTAAATATCGAAAGCGTCACGGTAGTTAAAACCTGTTCACTCGATACATGTCTTCATTCTGAAACAATAATAAATAAACGCCATAAGTTTATAAATTTCCATGAAATAAATGGCATACATTTAACAACAACAACAACAACAACAACATTATAGGAATGGAACGGCATGTACTCACCATATAATGAATTATAATGCTTTCAGCAAATGTGCTCTTTGCCGCCACTGTCACTGTCACTGTCACTGTCTCTCTCTCTGTCTGCTTTCCCAGACTTAATGACGTTTTTTTAAAATCTGCAACAAACAATATCCCCAAAAATACAATCAGTCACTAACTTACTTTTCACGCATACACAAAAAACAATAAAACCAATCATGTCATAATTAACAATAATGAACCTACCTTAGTACAAGTATGGTCGCGGTTCACGTAATTTTTACAAAGAGCTTAAGGCACATGCATCCGTCGTCTTCAAAGATGATCACAAGAATAATGACTCTCTCTTACCCTCAGAACATATATGTCTCCTCAACAAGATGCAAAGTTAACACTTTACTTTTTTTTGTTCCTACGCGTAGGATGTCGTGGAGCGCACAAGTCAGACTGATTCTCACAAGCTTTGCAAACTCTGCATGAGTGTGTGTGTGTGTGTGTGTGTGTGTGCGTGGGAATGCAATGATCAGCTTTTCGACAGAGCTGTATGTCCTTCATTGCTATATCGAGTTACACGTCTGGGTCAGATAACAGCCACCTGCATGCGAACAACAGGCTGTTATCTCTCTCTGGCTGCAAAGCACGTACGATGATAAGACCCCTTGTCTGGCTGGC
Organism: Meconema thalassinum; assembly: GCA_946902985.2. Taxonomy (NCBI): domain Eukaryota; kingdom Metazoa; phylum Arthropoda; class Insecta; order Orthoptera; family Tettigoniidae; genus Meconema; species Meconema thalassinum. The sequence continues at coordinate 1,330,952,767 of OX336389.2, forward strand.
CGTGGGTCAGCCTCAATGCTTTCAATTCTCATTTCATCAAGCAAGTTCTCTCTCTGCATGTGAGCCCAGTCAAGCCTCGTCAAATAATAATAATAATAATGAAAATCCACAGCCTGCTTCCAGTCTCCGACCGGGTCAGGAATGGAATGAATGAAGCCCCCATCTAGCGGCGAGGATATGAACTGTGCCGGCTGCCGAGGCCTGACGCACTCCTCTGGGGCAATGATTAAATGAATGACAGATGAAATGAAATGATAGTGGAGAGTGTTGCTGGAATGAAATTGCGACAGGGAAAACCGGAGTACCCGGAGAAAAACCTGTCTGCCTCCGTTTTGTCCAGCACAGATCTCACATGGAGTGACCGGGATTTGAACCACGGACCCAGCGGTGAGAGGCCGGCGTGCTGCCGCCTAAGCCACGGAGGCTCTAAATAATAATAATAATAATAATAATAATAATAATAATAATAATAATAATAATAATAATGCATAGGTGTTTTACCAACATCATAGCGTTTAACATAACGTGACTTCAAATCTGGTTTCTTACTTTTTCCCCGTTTTCCTCAACGATCTCGAAAAAAAATGACGGAAACCATGATTTCAGCTTTTCCATACCTACATTCCCGTAAAGAGAACAACGACACAAATACATCAACATGCCCGTCATAAAAATCGCCTCATTCGTTTTCCAAATAACTCGAAAATAAACAAAAACACCTTTTCCATAAAAAACCATGTTTCCAACTTTTTATCTTTTCCATATCTACATCCCCGTAACGAGGACAATGAGACGAAAAAATACTATCACCCACGTCAACATCACGATTTCAGTTTTTGCAATATTAGGGAAAATCACAAAAACCATTTTCCATAAAAAAACATGTTTCCAGCTTTTTACCTTTTCCGTACCTACATCTCCGTAAAGAGGACAATGAGACGAAAAAATACTATCACGCACGTCATCATCACGTTTACAGTTTTTCCAATATTACAGAAAAACACAAAAACCCATTTTCCATAAAAAAACATGTTTCCAGCTTTTTACCTTTTCCATACCTACATCCCCGTAAAGAGGACAATGAGACGAAAAAAATACTATCACGCACGTCATCCTCACGTTTTCAGTTTTCGCAATATTAGGGAAAATCACAAAAAAACATTTTCCATAAAAAACCATGTTTCCAGCTTTTTACCTTTTCCATACCTACATCCCCGTAAAGAGGACAATGAGACGAAAAATTACTATCACGCACGTCATCCTCACGTTTTCAGTTTTCGCAATATGAGGAAAAATCACAAAAACCCATTTTCCATAAAAAAACATGTTTCCAGCTTTTTATCTTTTCCATACCTACATCCTCGTAAAGAGGACAATGAGACGAAAAAATACTATCACGCACGTCATCCTCACGTTTTCAGTTTTCGCAATATTAGGGAAAATCACAAAAACCCATTTTCCATAAAAAACATGTTTCCAGCTTTTTACCTTTTCCATACCTACATCCTCGTAAAGAGGACAATGAGACGAAAAAATACTATCACGCACGTCATCCTCACGTTTTCAGTTTTCGCAATATGAGGGAAAATCACAAATACCCATTTTCCATAAAAAAAAGTGTTTCCAGCTTTTTGCCTTTTCCACACCTACATCCCCGTAAAGAGGACGACGAGACGAAAAAATATTAGCACACACGTCATGATCACGTTTTCGGTTTTCCAAAAATAAGCAAAAATGTGAAAAACGCATTTTTTGACCCAAAACCGTATGTTAACCTTTTCGACACCTACATTCCCGTAAAGAGCACAACGAGACGAAAAAAAAACGAATCCAAGCACGCCCTCCTAGCATGACTCCTTCCATTCCAAGGTCGCAGGAGCTCACAACTTGCTAAGTGGAGCAGCTTTCCCCTCATCCCACTACTCACCGGTATGGAATACCGGCTCTGCTTTCAAAGGCCCAATGGCATACCGTCACTGCTTTCAGTGTCAAATAGCATACCGCCACTGAAAATCAATGGATCTTAAATTTGATTGCGCCGTACGAATTAATATAGCCTAATTACCTTACATGATCATTCATCCAGTGGTACCAAGCTACCTTCAGCGATAAGCATTCGCCTGTAGACATCGCCAATATAGAACCGTGCGTTCCTTTTAAAAGCGAACCCGTAACGCGCTTCAGCATCGCTGCAGTTAACTAGAGTGTAAAAAAAGAACGGCCATGGCCGTCCATGCAGCAAAACTCATAAAGCGAGATCTTATACGGATGCTAATTATATGTCAGTAACAAACAAACAAAAATTAATTTAGTTCCCCACTTCACTCATTTAATTTTATTTATCTATATAGCCTAATTAATAATTCACACATATATTCTTTAAGTGAAAATTAAATTTATTACTTAAGTATGATGCAATTCTGAGTGAATAGAACAATTTCCTGCATATCCCGTTACGTTGTAAGGGAGGGGTATGCCTTTTTGATGTTGAGATATGACAGGGAATATATCTTTAGATAGCATACCGCCTCTGTTTTTTTTCCACTTCCTTCACTGCTAACAAAGATACGTTTTATTGCTGTTCTATTACGATATTCAGCAATAACGAGGAAATCATTTGTTTTGTATTAATTAAAGCAATGCCTTCATTGTTGTGTGAAACCACTTCAATATTGTTGCTGTTGTTGGTTGATTTGGGGGCTTTGCGACATTGCGGTGATGTATATAGCCTCGTGTACTTGGGTGTGTGTTGAATTCGTTAAATAACTTGTGTTATTTGGATGGCTGTATTAGTGTGTTTGCAATTCAGGCATCGATTGGAAAGGAGGTGGCCGTGGCCTTAAGTTAGGTGGCATCCCAGCATTTGCCTGGAGTAGAAATGGGAAAAGACGGAAAACCTTTCCAAAATGGCTGAGATGGGAATCGAATCCTCTTCTTCTCATTTTTGCCTCACAAGGCTGAGTATAACCCGTTCCAGCCCTCACACCAGAATTGAAATTTCTTGGTAGAGCCGGGAATCGAACTCGGACCTCCGGGGCGGCAGCCAAGAATGCTAGCCGCTACACCAGGAGGTAGTCTAATTTCAATCTTAATATTGTTGATAACTTAGCCAATAAGTTAAGATAAGGTTACAACCAAATTTACAATTACTATGCTTTTACAAAAGCAACACTTTCTTAATTTTATTGGCTTTTTCGGGGGGGGGGGGGGGCTAGTCTGGAACACCCCCCCCCCCCCCACTATATATACGCCCCTGAAGATAGAATAAGGAAAGATAAGAGTACGTTCATGGCATTTGTAGACTTTTGATAATGTTGATTTGAATAAGTTGGTTGGCATTTTGAAAAGGATTGAAATAAAGTATAGGAATTAGATGGTGATCTGCAATGTACACGGTGTATCTCAATTCCCATTACAGACTTGGAGGGCTTGTAGTGGGGGCCAAGACCGTTAAGTTTAGCATAGGAAGTTGTGTCCGGAAACGTACCGTCTTCCCGCTACCCGCAAAATAAACACCAAAGCACACGTTCACATCTCCCGCATTTCCGACGCTTTGTCCGACCTCTGCTGCTTGTCGTCTGGGTTGAATTACATGTGGGGTTCCCTGTGATGACACCCGACGTCAACACAGAAACGGTACCTACGTATAGTCTGGGACAGCTTAAATAAGTTACTAGATCAAAACAGGGTAGGCAACATTAACAGCCGTCCCCTATGCCTACGTAAATGTTGGTTTATGCTTGCATTTCTTGAAGTTAAATTGTTTTCAGGTGCGAGCACATTGTCGCCATCCCTGATTAAAATCTCACCACCTCCAAATACCATAATACCAGTAAAATTTCTTAACACACAGTTGCCGACATTTTTCTCCCAGAAGCATTTTCCACACATTCTGCCAACATAATAATTACGAATTTTACTAATGCCTATTATCTGAATAATTTCACAGTTTTCTTTGGAATTTCAAGTCTAATGAAGTTAAAAGAAGTTGTACAAGGTAAGTACTACTAATATACATCGATTAAAACAGTTTTTACAGTTATTATAGACCCTTGATTATGGAATATGTGCGTGTTCATACCCACTCGTCTGAGATGTTTGCAAGCTTTTATTTAATTAATTTTTGGATAAATTCTTATTTAGATTTCATCATGACGTCTAAGAAACACGAGAACAAGATTGGAGAAACTCTACGAAGATCACTGGCGAATCAACTAGGTTTTGAGTAAGTAGCCTAGACCCTATCTACATAATTAAAAGTACAAAGTTATTTAATCGTTGTTTTATTAATTTTTATATTCAGTCCGAGCACAAATAACATAATAAAGAACCTTAATGGTCTTTGGAAATGTTGGAAAAGTCTTCTGACTGCATTTTTCGTATAATACACACCAAACATAACCTAAAATATAGCCTATGTCTACAAGTTCACTCCCAGGAACATATTCTTAGGATCAATTCGCCTTGTAATATTGTAATGTAACGGTATCTTATTCTCGACTTCCAAGTGCCGTCAGTCATAATATTACAACACATAACATATGTTACTCGTAAGCTTGAAAGTAGTCTATGATTCACACTCGGCTAGTTGTAGTGTGAATGCATTGGCGATTATTTATGTAGTTGGCTACTGACCTATAGCCTACTTAGTATTAGGCAGATAAAATATTTATATTAGGCCTATTTTTATTTGTTTCAGTTAAGGTTGCGACATATTAGTGTGGAAGCCTTCAACGAACTTCAAGGGTTGTGCAACATGAATCAATCATCATTCTCAAGAGCCATATGCACAGCGCTTGAGTCACAGATGCACATTTTCAGAGAATACCAACAATATCTCTTGGCTCACTTTAAGTTCTCGACATAAGTTACTGCACCACTGAATGTCTGGGTGAAAATTACTGATGTACTTAAGTTGGGTGAGACAAAGTCATTGTTCGCTACTTGGTTAGATGACACAGTTCGGGCGAAGCCACTGGTTGCAATACGTTATAAATATTGCTCACAACTATAGCCTAGGCTACTTGTATTATTAATTCTGAATGAAAGTAGAACGCAGCTTATACACTTGCATCGGACATGAATGGGACTTTAACATACCTTGTGTCCTTGTTTCATCTTCTGTGCGATAGTACGTATTGAAATTAGGAACCCTGGTCACTAATGCACTTCATATATGTGCGTTTTTATTTATTGCTCTTTAAAAACGGCTGCATCTCGTTCAACTGTCAACAAGGCGCACTCTAGCGGCACACACCGATGCGCACACATTGTTGCCAACATGTGGGATGCAAAATTGGCTTCCTTTGGTCATAAATGAATATTTTCTAAAATTACCTCCCTCGAGAACAGTGCAAACCGCATCAAAATCCATACAGTGGTTCTCGAGATTACCCGCTTCCTTCAGTTCAATGGCTTATCCACCGAACACATCTCTAAAAAATACAACTCTAGAATAGACGACTGTCTGGACGAAACCATTGGCCGCTACTAGGCCAGGTGACTGTGTGGATGAAATTTACTGCTTTTAATACAAGCAAGGGGGGTCTATGGTATAAGTCCCAGGTTAGGTTTGTATGTAAAGCCTTATTCCGGGTTCACCACGCTCGAACTAAGAGGCAAGACCAGTGCCAAACAATAATGTTGGCACTGCTGAAAAATGTAATAACACCCTTTAGCGATAAAATGTTCAACTCTTGTATCTTAGTCACATTACATAAGTTACTGTGGAAATTTTTCCAGATTTCGATAGAGGTTGACTGTTTTTCAATCGCTAGGCAAAGTCCAGAGTAGCGTACTCCCAGCATCAAACGCCATATTACACTGCAAATATCGATTTAGCTTTTAATAGCGTGGCCCTCATTTGTCGTGATGTAAATTATAGTTGATTCTTAGGCACTCTTCACGCTGTGTGTATTTTAATCGCTAGGCAGCGCTGCCAAGGCAATTAATGTGGTGGGCAAGTTGGTCATATTTTCTCGGTGCTATTTGTGATGAATAAGCATTAAACCTTTGGAGTAGTGACACTCCGTAGTTACTTGTTGTGTTTCTCCTACCAGCTGTGAACACTATGATTTGTGTCATGGATTTGTATGTTAATTGCATGAATCTTAATTTCATGGCTTGTTTTCGTTTATCGAAAAGTGCTGTGATGGCTGACCAATAATTGTTAGGTCGTTAGGCCATACAAACACCACCCCTGGTTTTTGTCACGCACAGTGGGGATAGACACGCATCAATAATTTTCATCCAAACCAATGGTTAGTGCCTAGACCAATAATTTTTAGGTACTGAGGCGCTGGTTTTGCCGATTAGTTCGAAACATGGAATCCTTGCGATTAGCATTCATTACAGTGGTAAATACGTTTCTACATACAAAACAAACCTAACCTGGGGCTTACGCCCAGTAGTGCAATCAGTAATTTTCGTCCAGACAGTCGTCTAACCAAGTAGCGACCAATGGTTTCGTCCAGACAGTCGTCTAAGAAGAGCCCGATTATTTCTTTTTTTTCACATAATTGCAACATTACATGTGTCGTCCAATGTAGGCCTATTTTGTATCGGATATGTTGGTAACTAATGACGTCAATGTGATCGCTGCGGCAGTTTCACATACTAAATATGCCGTCGAACATGGCTGCGTTTGTTAAATATACAATAAATAAAAACACATATTTAAATGATTTAGCACATATATCCGGTGCAGAAGTGATCAAGGTTAGTAGTTACAAATGATAATGTCCCCCCCCCCCCCGCCAAAAGATGAAATAAGGTATGAAAATGATATATTATCACAGTAAAAGCGAAAAGGAAAAGAGTGATACGTAGTACAGAATTAATATGAAATTTCCCTATAGTATAGGCCTATAAGTCGTGTTGTAAAGGGGATAGCGGGTGGTTGCAGACAGCGAAGGAGAAAACATCTATTAGGACATCATTTCCACAATTATTATTCATCATTACACAAGGTATTTAGGCTAATTTAAGTATTCTACTGGGTTCATCACTCCTGAAGTGTTACCTCTATTACGGTACGTAAGTCGTTTTGCCTTGAATAGTTTTGCTTGAAGACTGGCTATTATTATATGTAATTTCTTAATTTATTCCACTAATATGTATCGGTTTTCCAATATTTGCATTATTCATGTAAATTTTAGAAGGTTGGCTACAGAAAATACTGAAACATGTTTTACAAAACGCTTTAACTCACAAATATCGTTACATATTTTTGCAAATCATACAATTTTCTATTTTTTAGTAATGTTCTTTGGGCTTCCCCCCCCCCCCCGAACAAAACAGTGTTAATGTTTGCACTGCACAACATCACTGGTCACTAAAAACAAGTGTTTCCATCCTTAGCGTCTATGACAGCTTGCAAACGCTCAGGCATACTGTTCACAACTCGTCGAATGACATTTTCCGGGATGCGATCCCATTCCTCCCGGAGCGATGTTCTCAGTTGTGCCAAGGTGGTGGGGTCACACTGTCTGACGTTCTTTCCAAGCATATCTGGTACATGTTCGATGGGGTTTAAGTCAGGACTACGAGCTGGCCAGTCCAGGGTTTAAATCCCCACTTCCTGCAGATATTATACAACACAGCGAGCAGTATGAGGGCATTATCCTGCATCAGCATGAAATTCTAACCAATGAAAGGCGCAAAGGGTTCATCAGGATCTCTTCGATGTACCTTTGGGAATTGAGTGTCCCGTGATCGATGCACACCAACTCAGTGCGGGCCATAACGTTGATGCCACCCCACACCATAACCGAGCCACCTCCAAATGGAGTCCTGGAGGAGAAAGCAACAGGGCTGTACCTCTCACCGCGCCTTCTCCACACTCTTTCTCTTCCATCAGGAGATCTAAGATTAAAGCGACTCTCGTCAGTGAAGAGAACAGAGGCCCACTGCTCGTGTTCAACAAATGCCAGTTGTTATTCCTAGAACAACAATAAGCGAGCTGCAACACTCATAACCCTTAAATGCTTACAGTGCGCTTCCCGCCATCAAACCATTAAGATAGGCTCATCGAAGATTGGGGGTAATTGGTGGTAATAAACCACCCTAAGAAATGTCATATTATCAATTACTATTCACGGATGTTTCAGATGTTTGTTCTAATGCGTGAAAAGCTTTTAAAATGTGATTACATATTTTTCATGGCTAATTTTATACTATTTTTGTTACATTTTTAACTGCTCCACTTTCTTTTCCGGTCTGTATATTACTCCGTCGATAAAGCTTGCCTTTCAACGCGTGTATTTAACTAGTCAATTTGTCAGTGAATTCAGTGAATTTTCTGCAAGTGGCTTTTAATGCGCCAGGTGACGAAAGGTCAGGAGAGTATTCTACCAACCATCTCGCGCTGTGCCGCTAGCATTTTTTGGCAGTTGGTCCAGGTTCAATTTCCAGCTCTGCCAAGAAATTTTAATTTTGGTCTGAGGGATGGAACAAGGCACACTAATAAGCCTCGTGAGGCAAAACTGAGAAGAGGAGGGTTTGCTTCCCATCTTAGCCATCTTGGAAGTGGTTTCCGCACTTCTACTCCAGGTAAATGCCAGGATGGTTCCTAATTTAAGGCCATGGCCGCCTCGTTCCCAATCCTCATCTGAATAATAAATGCACAAACTAATACAGCCATCACAATAACACAGGTTATGAGACAAATTCCACATGTCCAAGTACACAGATCTACATGACCATGATGTCGCAAAGCCCCAAAATCAACCAACAACAGCTGCTTTCTAGCATTATAAGAAGAAATCTTTAGAGTTGCCATTACAGTCTTATGCCCCTAAAATCCACGACTAGTTCGAATAGATTTAGGCCTAAGCATTGGATCAACCATCTTCTTGCATCTCAATAGGGATTTGCCAATAGGCTTTCAATAGCTTGTCTCAATTCTGCTTCCATATATGTAGGCCTATACATGCAAGAAATGAGTATGGTACTTATCAAAAATAAAGAAATAATAAGCTAATATGTACCCTACTATTCTATTTCTCTCCTACTCCTAAATCCTTCTCTGAACACTTATCTTAAAACAGAATGGTCTGCATTTTTTGACTAATTATAAAAATGTAGCCTTTAAGAAGAAATGAACATGCTCATCTTTAGCTCCCCGGCAAAACTGGAAAAACCTTGAGTAAGTATTAATGTTTCTGTTCTTATGCATTTTATATGATGCTTTAAAAATCAATCTAGAAGAGCTAATTTAAGTTAACTTCACTACCATAATACTGCTTAAGAGTTAGACTGTTGAGGACTGATGACCAAGATATCCCTAACTTGAGCAAGGACTGCTTCACAACCTTATGTAGAATCTATTTTCGTTAAAGTGCCTTTACTTAGTTTGGATCATTTGCGTACGTGTTACAAGGATGTGTGTGCTGACTTTTTGGTGTTAAATGATGTAGGTTGGCAACACCAAATGTGGCGGCTATGTTGGTTTTCTAGTAACTTATTTAAGGTGTCCCGGACTATACCATGTTCTGGTAAACACATCACCAAACCCTGGTCCTCCAACATCCTCCGCAGCCATAACCCGCGCCAGTAAGTCTCCCTCGGATTCCACAGGGGTCTCGTAAATCAAGGTTTTCATGTGACCCCACAGGTAGTAGCCTAGCGGTTTCAAGTCGGGTGAACGTGCAGGCCAAGCAATCGGGCCACCACGACCTATCCACTGTTGCCCAAATCTACGGTGCAGATAATCTCGGACCGCAAATGAAAAATGAGGTGGTGCGTCATTGTGCTGACACCACATGTTTTGACGCACATGCACTGCCACATCTTCTAAGAACTCATGCAGTACATCTTCATAGAAAACCAAGTACACGGCAACCGTGAGATTTCGTGGAAGAAGGTATGGCCCAATCACACATCTATTCAGAAACCCTTCCCAGATTTTCACGCCGTATCGTTGCTGAAACCCATGGGGACGTGCAGCATCCGGGTTTTCATCAGCCCACACATGTCTGTTGCGGGTATTGAAAACACCATCCCTGTTGAACTTTGCTTCATCAGTGAAAAGGATCCACCGTGGGTAGTAGGGATCATCCACACAACGGTTCAAGAACCACCTGCAGAAATGAGTCCTTGACGCAAAATCATGTGGCTGCATTGCCTGTACCCTCTAGGGGTGGTACGGGTGTATCCGCTGCTCATGCAGAACCCGCCAGACAGTTGTGTGATCCACATTCAGTGCCCATGCTATGTTTCTGGTACTCGCAATCTCCTCCTCTTCCCCTGCGTGGAGTAGAGCCTCATCAAACTCGGGTGTGCTGTGCCGCCGTGGAGCACCACAGTCGTTTTTGTCCAACTCCGAGGCTCATTGATACCGCTTAACATCTGGGGAAAGGCGCGTATCTAGAGTTTGGCTTTTGTGTGTGTGGGGGGGGGGGGGGGGTCAGAGAATCGAAATTGTTAAGAAAAGTGGCATCACTAAAAACGCAATCACAAAATAACCAAACGTACAAAACCAGACCAATTTTTTTTGCAAGCCACATGGATTAAAATTTGATGCGTTTAGCGCACCAAAAATATTCGTACAAATTGCAACGGCGTGTTTTGCGACTTTTTCACCGAGCTTTGAGAAAAGTATCAAGGTACGTTACAGTTTCGGCAAGTCGGGTTGGTACCGACAAAGGGAGAAAGTCACTACTTAAATTGCCAACCAAGCGTGCAGTTTGGACGTCGGCAAAATTATTTGGTGCAAAAAAAGTCCCAAATTCCTATCCGTGCATTGCTGCACATTCATCGTGACATCACTATAAACATCGATTCGGTAATCACAAGGTTTGCTAAACAAAATAGACGAGTTGGTTTTGTTATATAAATAATCGTTTTTATATAACAGGTATGAAGTTGTAAATATGTACAGTTGTAACAGAACATAATAATTGCAATAAAGATATTTTCAGTATTGAATAAAATTTAAAAAAAGTTTTTCAGTTAAAATTCGTTAAGTTTTATTTGTCTGGTTATTGTGTTTTCGTGTTTTGAGTTAGCGAAAAAAATTGGTCTCCGTTTTTTGGGGGGGGGCATTACCCCCGTGACACCCCCCCTTGAATCCGCGCCTGTCTGGGGATAGTTCAATGACGTACGTACTCTGGTCAGTGAGGCCAAAAATGCGGGAGATTTCAACGTGTATCTGGTGGTATTGTGCGTGTAGCGGGAAGACAGTACATTTCCGGACACAAGCTCCTATGCTTAACTTAACCATTTGGTCCCCACTGCAAGCCCTCAAAGTATGTAATGAGAATTTAGAAACACCCTGTATTCAGGAACTAGACGGCAGTTATTCGAACCGAAAGACATGAGATAAAAGCTGGTATTCGGATAGGTGTAAGACAAGGTTGTAACTTAATACCAATACTTTACACCCAATACATTGAACAAGCAATGAAGGAAGTCAGAGAAAGATTTAAAGTAGGAGTAAAGATTCAAGGAGGAGTAGTTTCAACTCTGAGATTTGCTATGACAGTGTTATCCTAACGGATTCAACACAGGATTTGAAAGAGTTTTTATCATTTTAAATGATCTTGTCGACTTCGTCGTTACGCTGGGGTCTGGCGTTACGTTACGGTGACGTGATGAAATGTACCTAGATGCACTGAGTTGTGTGACGTCATAGTACCGCTTGGTGCATGTGTTCCCCGACAATCTCTACTTCGTTAGTATAAGACAAAAATCCCCGATTCTTGGATGTCACGGGTCTTGAGAACCACTGGATGGATTTTGATGCGGTTTTCACCATTCCGTAAATGTTATCTCGAGGAGAGATTCTGTAGAAAATAATTTATGTATGATCAAAGGAAGCCAAGCAGTAACGGTTTCAGTGAAAAAGTAGAAAACAAACTTGGCGTCCGTGCGCTTCTTAAGCTTACGCTGGGCAAACCGTTAAAAATATCAATATACTACGAGCGTAAGAATTGGTCAGCATGAAAAGTTCTACCAAAAAGTCCACGAGAGCATATCTCTATCTTCAATACATCGCCCACTATAAGTGCTTTTAGACTGGATGGAAGGGGCACGTCATCCAGCCATCTCCCTCCGCGCGCTTGACCTTGCTTTGCCCTTGGTTTGCACTTGCCGTTCGCGAGTAATTTGAAACAAGGTAAAGTATTATAAAGCAAGATAAGCATTATGCAGATCATTTTCTAACATGTCAAGAGTCTTAAGCTTCGAGCGAAGCGAGAAGCCTCCAGCCTTTCTAGCATTTTTCAGCATTTGTAGCATTTGAAATGATACAAAATCTAGTCTTTCGGACTGACTGTCGCTTTTAAACGGTATGGACTCCGTATTGACGAAAGAATTAATGATGAAAATCAACTAATGCAAAAGAAAAATAATGGAATAGAGCCGAAAGAAATCACAAAACCCTATGGACGTCTAATTAGCCGGTGAAAAGCTAAAAGAAGTAGGAGAGGTCTGTTACTTAGGAAGTGATGGACGAAGCAATGAGGATATAAAAAGTAGGTAGGCTCAGTCAAGGAAATCCATTATTGCAGAAGAGGAATCTGTTGACATCGATTATAGATTTAAGAAATGTTTTTTGTAAGCCATTGACTGAAAGATGGCTCTCTATGGAAGTGAAACTTGAACGGTTCGGGCTGCAGAAAAGAGGAGAATACTGTAGAAGCATTTGAAATGTGGCGTTACAGGAGATTGATGAAGATCAGATAGGTTCTGTAGATAGAATATAAATGAAGATGTATTAAGACGAGTAAGAGAGGAAAGATGTTTCTGGCATCTACTAATGAAGAGAAGTGATAGGTTGATAGGACAAATACAGGGCGCCAGGAAATGTTCTCCGCAGTGCCTACAAGCGTCTGCGAGAGCTAGCATCAGCAGTTACGTTGGCAGCAGTACTGTCGCTTGTATCAAAACAAACAAACAAACAGTAAACTTTGTACTCGCCACAACCATTCATAACAGATGCTGGAAGTGCTGATGGCACATACCCTCGCTTATTGCAATACACACTGACGATTTCGACAGCCTACAGCCCACACGTGTGGGATTCACCCTGTCAAGGACATCGTGCAGCGAACTAAACTGCTGATGCTAGCTCTGACAGAAGCCGGCAGTCACTGCGGTGACCATTTCTTGGCACCCTGTACTAAGACACCCAGGAATAGCAAAGTTAGTTATGGAAGGAAGAGTGTGGGACATGAACTGTAGGGGTAGACCAAGGTTAGAATATATTAAACAGATTGAATTGGATGTAAGGTGTGGTAGCTATGTAGACATTAAACAATTAACTCAGGACAGGGAGGCATGGAAATCTGCATCAAACCAGTCAATAGACTGAACACTCAAACACACACAGTTACTTTTCATTTTATTACTCCTCCCATGGATAGTGCAAGGCTGAAACTTGCAACTCGCACAATCTGTACCTGTGTAAGGTGGCGGGAATCTTACTGTTAGTAAATTTATGAAAGCAGAGAAGAGGTGGTTTCGATTCCTACCTCAACCATCCAAGAAGTGGTTTTCCTTGGTTTCCCACTTCTACTCCAGACAAATGCCGAGATGGCACCTTACTTAAGGCCACGGCTGCCTCCTACCCAAATCCTTCCACACATTATTACAGACATCACAGTGACAAACGTTATCAGACAAACTCTACACACAGCCAAGTGCACGGGGCTTCATGACTACCTTGTCACAAAGCCTCTAAAAGAATCAACAACAACCTACATTTATGAACCCACTTATATTTCCCTGTTGTACCGCAAAGCCACTCACATACTGTATCTAGGCTGCTACGTATTGACCTGTTCATTGTATTGCAATGCACTTATCACCAGGTTTCTCCTTTTACCAAAGTTCAGACATGTATTTTATTGCAAGCTATGTCATGCAGAAAGTTAAACAAAGCGAACAGCGAACAGTAATTGAACGAGTTTCGTATTCACAGTTTATTTGCAGCAATGAACGGAGAATTAATTGATGCAGTGCACAGGTTTTATTTTTGTCATTATTTCTATGCAATATACTGCAAAAGTTTAACAAGCACATGATTTTCATCTCTGCCAGGATAAAGCAGAATATTTCTCTTTTCAAACAGCTTCGGTAAGTTTTATGAGATCGGATATGAGGTGAGTTTTAATATTATATAGGAGCTTGGAAACAATGATCATCAGCTCCATGCACTCGTGTGTGTATGTTTAAATAAATAACTATATAAATAAATAAATAAATAAATAAATAAATAAATAAATAAAAACTCCGCAATTTTTCTAGGTATGTGCCGTGCCTTGTGTGGGGTTTCGCCTAGGAATACCAAGCTGGCTCATCAGCGAGCTCTTGGTATCCGTGCCATGAGGGTCAGGTGCGCTTCATATAAAGCGAGGTAGAGCGCAATTCGTTACTCCTGTGGGGGTACGGGCACTGACACCAAGAGCCCGCTGATGTGCCAGGTTGGTGTTCCAAGGCGAAACCCCACACATGACATGGCATAAACCTAGAATAATTGGTGAGTTTTAATTCACTGGCCGTGAAAGCCAATATACTATCTTTTTGGAAGCCTTCATAGGGAGGTGAAGACTGCTTGAGCTGTTGGCCCTCGCAGTAAAGAGACGCAGGTACGCTTCATATAAAGGGAGGTAGCACGCAGTTTGTTGTAATCTTGCCGTCGCGTCCACGGGCTTGTGGCTGCCGTGCTGCCAACTTAACCCTGGCTCTCAACCTAACGTAGTAGTGCCTAGGCACTGCGGAGAACATTCCCTGACGCACTGTATATAGCGTTATATCTCAGTTATACTACACCATAAGTCGCTTCCTGTCCCTAGCCATCAGGTCAAACTGTTGAACCTGAGGAGAGGTTGGTGTAGCTGGTTACCCACTTGGCCGGCCTTCGGGCCTTGGGCTCGTTTACCATGCATTAAAGCGAAAGTACGAATAGTCTTCGTGACGACGGTAACTATATAGCATTCAACCAGATACGCCGAAAAGCTGACACTACAGAGCACACAGATAAGTCGAAACAAAATAGTTCAGGCAGAAATACAGGAACCGTACTGTACCCTTATATACTGGATGATCCACCAATATCCTCCGGCTGGAAATAATCTGGGATTGTAGCATCTTGAAGTCCCGGCTAAAAACGACATGGTGCCACTTGGCGAAAACACTCAGAATAAGGGACAGGATTTTCTCAGACGGAATGTGCTGCAGTAAGAAACTACAGAACAGTAGGGTCATCTAACCACTTACGATAAAGAGAGTCTCAAAAAATCTCGGGCGTAAGGATGCGGATTAGGTCCCTCGGGAACTTCCACCCTACAGCACATTCCTCTACCATCTAACAACAAATATAATGCCAGTTTCCTATAAAACAATCAGGGAATCGTCAACACGAATCAGTCTATTTATTATTAAAACCAATACACTTCTCGTGTCGTCGAGCTTCGATTAAACGCTCTCAAAAATCAATGAAATAAATAAGAATGACCAAGTGTCATTAATCCACATAAAAATACAAATCGTTTCCTTAAGAAACCGTAAAAAATGTTATGTGAAAGTTTCAGTAAACTTCTATACAGCGAACAACTGCTCTTCCCTAGGTGACGGGAGTTTATAACAAGAAAAATGTTATAAGCTATACATTTAAATAATCCCAAAAATAAATGACGTTACCCCTGACGTAGATCTCCGTCATTACAAACACTATTCATTACTCTATACAATTTAGCTCCCGCACCATAACATTAAAATTTCTTCCTCTAGGAAGCGCAAAATCTCTACACAACTCTAAAGTTTAAATTAAAAATATAAAACACTCCTAAATCTAATTACGAATCTATCTGAAAAATATTTAATACAACATTCTATACAATGAAAATAATCACGTCGTAGTTCATCGACTACTTACTTAAGACAAAAATATTTAAAACGCATTCCTTCCTTTCTCCCGACAATACAACATGTAATTGTCCTTCTACTTCACTCCTGCCTCTCAACGGGCTTCAGAAAAATATAATTTCACTCTACTATGTCTCGTTCGTGGGTTGTGTTACAATCTGGGATTCTATAATCCATACAATTAAGTAGAGACATAGCTCAAAAACCTCCTACAACTAATCTGTTCATGAAATAAATATACTTAATAAAAATACACATTTCCACTCGTCAAATAATTACCATAAATGAAAACATTAGGAAAAGAACCATTTAATAGACCTCAGTTTATTCTCAGCTTCAACAAAGATCCATTAAATCCTACAATTTCTATCAGATTTAACTTCATCCAGAATCCGCTGTCCTGTGAATTTCAAGGAGTTTCAACTATATTGAGACTATTTCAATAACATCCACAATTGATAAACTTCCATAACACTGCTCTCATAACTTCTTACTTCCATGAAATACACGCGTCTGTCACTACAGACATTTCTACAAAAATCGATCAATGGCTACACACTGGCTCATTGTCTCAAAACAAATACCTCCGTCTACAACGGGAATAATAAATCTCATCCATTGAGATACTTCGCAGTTCCTTCAATATAATTCCTTTCTCTATACTCTCCCATAATAAACTCTTCTTTCAGTTACCACAATCTTAATAACAATATAATAACAAATACTGGTTCTATCCATGAATTAATTCAACAGGTAATGCGATAAAATGATAATCTTCAAATAAAAATCTGATTTCTTTGCCTCACTCACATTTCTTAAAAAGCTTTCAACAAATTGTAATATTCCTTCAATTACTTCGTTACATTATTTCTTGCTTCAAAATACGCTATCATTCGTATTTGTTAATTCCACATTACAATTCTTTATAGATTCTTTCTTTACTATCTTTTCAACAAATTCCAATACTTTAAAAAATATTACTCACAAAATTTCTTCACCAAATCTGTTTAATTATTTATCAGATCGTGACTTAATACAGATCTCTACAATAAATCTTTCTGAATCGCATTCTTTGACATATACTTCCTATCACATACTTGGAAAACATGTCCATCATTACAATCATTAATAAAACATAGATATCGGGCGATTTAAAACACGTTTGAATTTTACTATAACTATTCTGAACTAAACTATAAAATCTCCCTTCAAATTTCGAATATCGCAAAAATCGAAAGATCGAAATGAAAAATCCCTAAAATTCCGAAATCGCCGAAAAATACTACTAAACATCCACATGATGTTTTTACGAACATAAGAATGAAAACTGCAATAATCTAATAAATAATATAGAAAAATAGCATTCAACAATAGTTGTCGGATATTCTAGATATATACAATTCTACAAAGTGGGATGTTCAATGTTGGTCCGTAGACTAACTTGTGCTGGGTTAAAGTTGACATGAAGCTGACTTCCTTTGGTTACCCATTAGAAACGGAATCTTTCTAGCGGCTTAAGACTGCGTGATGTACAGCAATCTTGTCCAATCTCCCACCGAATATCTCATGTGGTCAGGCCTCGGGATACGAGCTCGATCATCATCGTGCTGTCGCCCCCTCCGCCAATGACTCTTCTGGGTGAGATGGGATAGCCCTTTCTCGCTTCGGCGCCGGGTCATTCCCTGGCCGCCCTCGTTCATGAATTCTTCTGGTCTTCTTTCCCCAAAGTTCTCTGTAGATCGTCATTTGAGAAGGTAGAATGACTGATGATTGTAGAATTTCTATTACGGGAGAGATGATATGTTAATCTCCCCCGAAATGTTGATGTTAAGTCATTTCGGATGTGCTTGATGCCATCATAGCGTCGTTCCCATAATTTTTTAGGCGGTCATCACGACGCTTGTAGAATCGTTAGGAAATTCCTCCCTCAAATTTTGGAATTTTACCATGCTTGAAGCTGTGGATTTGTTGTTAATAATATAGTTATTTCTTCGCTGAATGTCGACTTTTATGTTACTTGCACATTACTGAGTGCCTTCGATGAATATTTGCTATTTGCTTTGTTCAACTTGTAGAGTAGCTTGTTCGAACGTCCTTCTGCTTCGAAGTCGTGATTGATAAGAATCTCGCTGCCTCTTCTCTTTCCCCCGCGTCTAATTTCCAAAACCGCGTCTTTTCTCAATCCATGGCTCCGATTGGTCGCTTATAATAATTGATCAAACTCTTCATTAATTACTTAAATACTCGGCTGTAATTGTAGTCAATCGTTCTTAATTATCATTCAACACTCCTCATGATTGTTTGATATAGTAACTTTGTCCTAGTAATTATATATGTTGATTACTCTGTTGGTGTTAATTTTAATAAGGCGGCTTCTCATTGGTTCCAGTCGCGTGTCGAGCTCGCGCCTCTTCCCCTTCTCCTCATTCTTGCCACGCGCCTTGCTTCTCTGTCGGGAATCTCACTCGGGAGTCTTCGTTGCTGCTCGGGCTCTCTGTCGTCTCGACAAAACAAGTACCAAGTCCCCTAGCGGCTACTAATCTGCTATTGGCTGGCCGAATTAACTCAGTTAATTCCCTCGCTCAGCAAACCTGTTTTTGTGTCAACTTGCAGCATCGTTATATTTTAACATGGACCAATTTATAAAACTTTCAACTAGATGTATGATTCTCTGGCTCGTATCTCCAAAGGAGTACAGTACGTAGACCTGGAAGTTTTAACAACAGCAACGCTAGTAGTAGCACCAGTAGTCGAAAGCGGTCAGAGCAACTTAACGGTACACAAAATGGTAGGCACAAGCGTGATCCCCGTTGGTTAAATACAAACGACAAATCCAGTGAGGGGGTTACAAGTATCAAGGAATATAAGGAAAATCACAATGCATATTTAGCTGGTGAGCCACAGAGACCGCAATCACAAAATACGAAGGATTTAACAAATCCAAAGCCAACTTCACCCAACATGACAAGTCCCCCCCAGCAAAATAAGAAATAGGAAAAAACGGTTAGCCATCAAAGTGCCAACACGCACAGGCCAACGTGGGAATTTCAATCATGAGTTCGGCTTCTTGACACGTCAACAGTCAACACGATAAAGAGAACAGTAACAAAATGGACGTAGAAGACATCTCCAAAAAGAGATCTCTTCAAAACTCGCCTTCGCCTGACAAACTGATATAGCAAGGCCGGCCAAATAATAGCGGAAGCCGAAATATTACAACACAGAAGAGTCCAGAAACTCGGAAACGATACAAAATGATAGATGCAGAAGGCTACAGAACAGAACACAGTCGGAATATTGAACAAAGAGCAAATGTACCGTCCACATCTAACAAATTTAGACCTTTGGAGGCAAGTGGGGCAGCTCTGTCCGACCGGGGAACGAGTAGGCCACAACAACAGCAGTCAAGGAAAACCAGATTAAAGCCTCCATCAATTATAATTAATGAAGATAAGATTCCACATAGCGAACGTCGAGCTTATTAAAAAAAACAGTATTAAGGGCACTACGATTGCAAAACAAATAAACAGAAGTACTATCAAGTACCAAGGACTTTACTGCCGAAAGAGACTCCCTGCACGACACTCATGTGGAATTCTTCACTTACTTCACAGGTGGAGAATTAAATGATATACAGGCTGTAATTCGAAATCCGGAGAACAACACACCAGAAGCGGAAATTTTCAATGAGCTATGCGAATAAGGTTTTCCTGTCAAGTAGATCATGCAGATGACAAAAAACTACAGGGTGCTAAATGCTGATGGAAATAATCCCGAAAATGAAGACATTCATTTCATCACAAGAAAAATACCGCTACAGAATGTCACCTTGACTAATAATGAGCATTCACTAAAAATCTATCAAAACATAACTCTATTAGATACGTAAGTTCAAATAGAAGCGTACAGGAACTACCCTGGTCCTGTACAAAGTAAACTATGTCAAAGACCGGGACATACAAGATCGAACTGTAATTTGGCCCCAAGGTCTGTAAAATGTACCGGCAAACATGGTACCCTGGAGTGTCAAATTAATACAAGGTCAGAAATTCGTGTGCTGTAATTGCGGAAAGAACCACACTGCAAACTTCAGGTATGGTAAAGCTATGCTTCCAACAAATCAGATGAACACTCAAACAATACAATCTGAAAACAAAGAGTATATTCCAATTCCAAAAGACTTTCCTGAACTAACTTTAGACCATAGCCAACCATTACCGGATGATTTTCTTGAACTCACCACAGAACAACACAAAACTGAACAAATGGAAACTACAAGGAAATGCCCAAACCGCAACATCCAGCACCAGTACCAAAGTTTACAACTAATTTTAAAAACTACAGTATATAAAACTGCCACCCACCAGAGAAGAAGCGGTGGTAATTTGAGAGACAACACACCTATGGAAAGGTACAGCATATTAGTAGCAAACATTACACATAATGGTACACTTGATAAAATAAAGAAATTCCTGCTCAACCTGTTGCTCCCACTCGAAGGACAGACCTTGGGGGGGGGGGGGGGGGGGGGGGGGGGTGTCAGTTCTCAATCTTATTACCACCAACTATGAATAGACAATCAAATAGCAGAAAAATAAATAGGAACATCTCACTCCTTTATTGGAATACGGAAGGAATAAACAGCAAGTCTAGGCGAGAAGAACTAAAATTAGTCCTAGATAAGCACTTGCCAGACCTAATATTGCTTCAGGAAACTCACTATAGCGACTCAAAAACCTATACCATCACAGGTTACGAGGGCTATCGAAATGATAGAAATATTTTTGGAGGAGGAACTGCTATATTTATTAAATCCTACCTGCCTCACACGGAATTTTTTCTCCCAACACTAATTAACATCGAAATAACAGCAGTCAGTGTGAAGACCACTAGAGGAGATATATTATTCGTATCTGCATATAATTGGCCAAATAAAAGGATAAGCACAACAGATCTGGATACAATCTTCAATTCAGCGCCCTCAATTGTTTTGGCTTGAGATCTGAATGCTAAAAATCCAGTATGGAAGTCGAGACTGACTAACTATCCTGGTCACCACCAACTGGAATATTGCAAGTCAAATAATATAAATCCTTCAGCTCCTGACCAATTCACTGATGTCCCGCATAATCCGAACCATTCTCCAGATATGCTGGGCACCGTGCTCATACAGGATATAGAAGAAAAAGTCACGTTAACAACCATTTGTGCTTCAAATTCCGACCACAACCCATTGAAAATGATTATTGCAATACAACCCATTGACTCTTCTAACAACAAAATCGAAACTGAATGGAACGGTAACTACTGGGAAAACTTCAATAGTATTACAAACGATTTATTTGAAGAAGAACTGCCAACTATAAACAGGACCAAAAATGCAGATCAATCCTCATTGAAGTTACACAAAAAATCCAATCATGCATGAGACGCACAAATAAGCTAAAAGGACGGAAGGCAAAACAAATACACTCAGAACTACCCAATGATATCATCAACCTAATTCACATTACGAATAGACTTGTAAAACTGTGGCAATCCAGTGGTGACCCAAACATCAAAGCAAACTATGACAAATTATTATTAATAAAAATGAGCACAATGTGCAAACACAGAAGGTGAGTGCATTACTCTAATGTAGTTGCGTTAATGATATTTGCCTTTCTCTGCAATGCTTTGCATGATATCTGTCACAGTATTGACTGCAAAGGTCACATAAATACTTCTCATATGGCTGGTGGAATCTCTTGGTTTGACAGAACTTGAGGTGAAAACCATGAGTTGTTTATCGTGTTATTACAAGTCGGAGGTCATAGTTCGCCTGTTTCCACTCTTCCGTCACCATGGCGTCCGTTAGGTAAAAGTCGTTCCAGACAGCGTTATTTTTAGCCTACTTTTCACATTTTGCAAAAATGAGGAAAAAGTAGACTTATGAGATCGATCCGGGAAAATGTATGTCTGTCTGTCCGTCTGTCCTTCTGTCTGTCTGGCTGGCTGTGTGTGTGTCCCCTCCTATCAACTCCTAAACGGCTGCAGCAATCAAAACCAAATTTAGTATGAGTAAAGATGTGCACCGGAATATCTCACGTCCATATTTGAAAATGATGTCAGTGCTACCAACTGCTGAAAAAACGCACTAGAAATTTGAGCTCCATGTTGGATATCTCGCAAGGTATGCATGGGAGCTATTCCAAAATTGGTACACATGCAGATAATACTATTTTAGTTTAATTTCCAGGAGGCCAACAATGACAGTGTTGCCAAAATAATTTTAAGCCTTCTGATAGGTCCAATGTTTAAATGCATATAACTTCTACACTATCAATTGGATTTCAACCAAATTTTGTATGTAATATCTGTACATAAACAGATATAATTGAGTGTATTCTTAAGAGCCACCGGGGCTGCCAACTGTTATTAATTGCTCTCTAATTTTTAAAAATCCGAATACCAATAGCTTTAAACTATGCACACGTATATTCTGACATTTTAGATTAATTTTGAGTAACTTATATACGTCAGTTCTACCAACATGATTATAAGCCTGCTGATAGTACCAATTTTTAAATACATTTAACTTCTATACTATCAGTTGGATTACAACCAAATTTCGTATGTGCTATGTGTACCATAACAGAATGACTGTAAGTATTGTTAAGAGCAATCAGGGCTGCCAACTGTTAATAACTGCTGTCTATATTTTTTTTTACCCTAATATCAATATATCAGAAAGTATGCAAGCCAACAGCTCTACACTTTGCACACGTATAGCACCTGACATTGTAGATTAATTTGGAGTAATTAATACAAGGCAGTGCTGCCAACATGATTCTATGCCTGCTGATATGTCCAATTTTAAAATACATGTAACTTCTATACTAACAAATGGATTTCATTCAAAATTGGCACAACAAGATATCATAATAATTCAGATTATTTCTGACCAGCACACGCATGGTATTGTTGGCAACATGCTTTTACGCGTGCTGATAGATCCAGTGTCTAACTGCATGTAACGTCCATTGGACTTCAACCTAATTTTGTATTCTGTACCTTAAGAGATGGAACTAAGAATATATTCAGTCACCAGGGCTGCCAACTGTAGTGCTCTATTAGGCTACATTATACCAGGTATATTTTGAACTAATTTGATATTTCGATATTACCAACTTAAATTTGTCATTATTCTAGATAGGTTCATATACTGTAGAATAATCATTGGCATGAAAAGTAGGCTGTATAGTTGTTCACAGAACTTCTTGTTTCCTTTGAGTATGTGGCGTGCACTGTCGTAGGCCATGTTGTTAGGCAGTTGCATCTGCATTCTAATGTCTTCTATGAAGAAAGTTTCTCTCGTTAAGGCATAAGTCAGTCTTGACAGTGCCGTCTTCCCGATACCCAAGACTCGTTTCTTTTTACCTTTTCTAATAATATGGGGTCATTTACTTTTAGTTTGTCCCAGATTATGTGAACTCTATAGGTAGCGAATGGTGCTATGGCCGTTTTGAATAATGTCATAGCCATTTGCACAGAGAGTTTTGGTGCATGTTATAAATTGCTTTTATGTTCGACCCTGACTATTATATGTCAGAAAACTGTATCATAATGATGGTCATTATAACACTATTTTTCATTATGAAACAGTTTCTCCCACCAATCAGAGCTCAAGAAACAGTTGTTTGACCAATTAGGTGAGGATAGCAACGCATCTACGCTGAGTTCCAAGGCCCTCTAATTTAAATTTCACTGCCTGGCCTAGTGTCATAGTGGGCAAATCGAGGAGGCCATGGCCAAATACAAGGTATTCTGTGCCTACCATGCGCTCTGTTCAGTACATAAAACTGGCGAAATCTCGACAGATATTTATGAATATTTATGTTCGAACATAAAATAGTTATAATAATTATCGTCGAACATAAACAGTCGTATACAACTCGCCTATAATGGTAATTAAGACACTCGATTGGAAATTATAAAACTCGCATACGCTCGTTTTACAAACATACTCGTGTCTTAATTATTGCCATTATAGGCTCGTTGCATAATGTACTATTATTACTGCTGTTGCTCATTCTTTGATATGAATGTTGAAGGATGTCGATGTTGATTGTAGAGTAACCCCAAGATATTTGAAGTCTGATACTACTTTCAGGTGTTTATTTTGCAAGGTCAGTGAGTCTTTAGGGGAGAATTTACCACCTCTTCTGAAAATCATTTGTTTAGTTCTATCGTGGTTTATTTGTAAGTAATTTTCCAAAGCCCATGCGGAGAGGCTGTTTAGCACCTCTTGTAGCTCTTCTATCTTCTGAACCTATTACCATATCATCTGCATAAAGTAGGAGTGTTACTGAGCTGTCCGGAATGATCTTTGTGATGTCTGCTGTCATGATATTGAATAGGATCGGGCTTACCGGATCCCCTTATAGTACTCCGGTAGTTTGGGTTAAAGTTTTGGACAGGGTTGTATCATCAAATATTTGGATGTGGTTGTACCTGAGGATATCTGAGAGTATTCTTGTTTGTTCATGTGTGTCACAAATTAACAGGTCAAAAGAATTGACACTCATAAAAACGAAAAACTGAATACTAAATTAGAAGAAATAAAGCTTGATGATAATTCACTATGGAAAGCGATAAATGTAATCAAACACAAGCCTAGAAACACCTCCTAATTGGAAAAAGACAATATAACTTCAAACACGGATTTTGAAAAATCTGAAATGATGGCTAAGCCATTAGAAACCAGATTCCAACCAAACCAGGACCCCAGTGACCGGACATTTGTCACATTGGTGGAAGACATAATACCAATAATATATACAAATCTTATAAGTGAAATAAATAGTGTATGTGTAAGTGATAGTGATAGCAAAAAAAAAAAAAAAGGAAATAACCTTGAATGAACTGACCAAATGCATTACAAATTTACCTTGGGATAAAGCCCCTTGACCCGATGTGATACGTAAAGAATAGTTAAACGCCTACCAATTAAGGCAATCAAACACATTCTAAACTTATACAACTCACTGCTGCAGCTGAACCATTTCCCGGACAGGTGGAAAATGGCATTGGTTGCCCCAATCCCCAAGCCAGGGAAAGACTCCAGCAATCCAGCGGACTATAGACCGACTATAGACATCCTTAGTAAGATTTTTGAAAATCATTTCTTAAAAAGATTGCTGGAGTTTAATGCTGTTAACCAGGCCATCCCCGACGAGCAGTTCGGGTTCAGGAAAGACCATTCCTCAACACAACTATTAATTGGGATAATAAATCTCATCACTAAAGGTTATACGAGAGTGCTCTACCTGGACGTGGCAGGATACTTTAATAGAGTCTGGCATCAAGGCCTTTTATACAAATTAGATTATTTAGGAATCAAAGCAAACAATTGGCGATAATTGCAAAATTATCTTTCGGACCAAACATTTCAGGTTAATGTGTCAAACACCCGCTCAGCCATTAAGCCTACTAGGGCGGGGGTGCCACAGGGATCGATCTTGGGACCCATTCTCTACCTTCTCTATTCCTGCGACATCCCCAAGGCTGAGGGGGGGGGGGGATAACTTTATATACTGACGACACAGCTTTCATGGCAGGCTCTTTTAAACCTGAGCTGGCCATGGGGAGGCTGCAGGCATTATTGGCATTACTGGAGGACTGGTGTAGAAGATGGTGAGGGAGGATAAATACCCCAAAGACGCTCGCCGTACTCTACACCAGTCGTACCTCCAGGAGGGAACATGGTGACCTTTATCTGTTCAATGACAGAATCATTTGGACCGAGGAGGCCAAATATCTAGGCGTTATTATTGACTCGAAACTTACTTTTAAAAATCACATGGACAATGTTCTGACTAAAGCAATAACTGCTTATAAACTACTGTATCCATTCATTGATTCTAAACTTAACGTTAACAACAAAATGTTGTTATACTTGTATAAGACGATGGTCTCCTCCGTCATAATGTATGCCGCACCTGCCAAGGAAATTGCGGCCGACATGCACATTCGCCGAATCCAGCTCTTCCAAAATCATATATTAAAAAGTATCCTCAGGGTCCACTGGCTAACCCCCACAAAAGACATCCACAAAATGGGCAACATCGAAACGATAAAAGAGCAAATTGGACTGGTGGCTGAAAAGCTCAACCAAAGTGATGCCATAAACAATACAAAAAACATCATCAATCAATGGATCAAGTACATCCCGGAAGATAAATTTTATCTCTACAAACACCCTAAATATCATCTAGTGTAGGGTTCAACTAATTGGTTAAATCCTAATAGATCAATTTAAAGCCGCCCCCCTGGTGTCGGGGTAGTGCGCCTTCCTCTCACCCGGAGGCCCCGGGTTTGATTCCCGGCTCCATCAGGGATTTTAGAAACTGACATGAAGGTTGGAACGGGGTGCACTCAGCCTCGTGAGGACAATTGAGTAACTGTCTGATAACGAGGCAGCGCCCCGATCACGAAAACCAAGATTAACGGCCGAGGGGATCCGATGCACTGATCACGCGTCACCCCAATATCTGCAGGCCAAATCACTGGGCAGTGGTCGCTTGGTAGGCCTAGGCCTTCACGGGCTGTAGTACCAGGGGTTATTTATTATTAGATAATTTTAAAGAAGCTCTTATTAAACTTCTAAAGGATTTTATAATAATCTATTAAGTTTTAATCCACAACTGACCATGAACCCTACACTGGAGGATAAGTTCAATGTAGTAGTTAGAACTAGCATTAGGACTCAGATTTGATTTTACTTATTTTTTGAACTATGAAATTTTAAATAATTATTTTAAATATATCTACTGTATACTAACTTAAACTTAAATAATCATTGACTCCCTTACATTAAGACAGTAAATAATAAATCATATCAACTTACTTAATTAAATTGACATATAAGCCACCCACCCAAATAAATTATATAAATACTCGTATATATACGAATCGAAAACCAAAAATGCGAACCTAAGCGAAAAAAGACTAGAGGCCAACTTGGTCAGAGGTCAATTGCCTTTAAATACATATTTATTCCGAAATAAGGATACAGTTCGTTACTCCTTTTGGGGTCCGGGCACCGACACCAAGAACCCGCTGATGATCCAACTCGGTGTTTCTTGGCGAAACACCACACAAGGCACGGCATAAACCTAGAACAATTGGTGAGTTTTAATTCACTGGCCAAAAAAGCCAATATGCCAATAAATAAATAAATACATAAATAAATAAATACATGTCTAAGCCTTATTATTCCCGTATTCAACGGGGTCAGCGATGAGATGCGATGAAGGGCTATAATGCGGGCGGTTTTTACGGCCAGATGCCCTTCCTGAAACCCACCTCTTGAGAGGAGTTAACGAGAGATGAAATGCGTGAAGATGGATGAAACAGGGCAAGGGTGTGGAAGGAAGCAGCCGTGGCATATCAGAAGGTATCGTCTCAGCATTTACCTGGAGTTGAAAATGGGAAACCTCGGAAACCATTTGAAGGATAGCCAACGGTGGGGCTTGAAATCACGTCTACCGATTCCACAGAGAGCTTGGCCCTACTGCTATCGCTGGAATAAATAAATAAATAAATAAATAAATAAATAAATAAATAAATAAATAAATGATTAAATAATTAAATAATATATTTTTCTGTTAACCTGTGTTATTTCAATGTCTGTATTCATATGTGTATTTACTATTTATTGGGAAGGAAGCAGCCGTTGGTTGAAGTTAGGAACCATCCCAGCATTTGTCTTGAGTAGAATTAGGACACCACGACAAAACACTTCTAGCGTTGCTGATGCAAGAATCAAACCCACCTGTTATCAGTATTGCTTCACGAGACTGATTATAGCCCCTTTCAAACTTCAGACCTGAATTAATGGCTTGGCTTAGCCAGGAATCAAAGACAGATCTCAGGGGTGACAGCCAAGAATTCTAGCCCCAGAGTTGAGATAAGTCTCATTAGGAAGAGTAGATTTTACAACCGGATGCAGGCTACTTACTCACGCCAAACTCCTCCGGAAACTTGATGGGACATCAAATTATTTGAACAAGAAGTTGGAAACAATAGCGTGTCGGATGGCGATCTTTTGCTTGGTGTAGAGAAAAGGAAACCAAGGGATACCAATTCTAGTGCGGTTGATGGTGAGGTTCATGTCCACTCGTCACCCGAATTGAGAGATAGTCTGGCCTCATGGTCGTGTGTGCTGACGTACTGAGCTAGCCAGTTGCAAGCCCCTCATCCCTTCCGCTCGATCTCGCCCAACTACAGTAGTTATGAGTTATTTTTCGAATCCCGGTGGCAGCGGGGTGGAATTTTCACCTGAAAAATCACGTGGCGCCAGGAAGGCTTCCGGCCTTAAATCCCCGGCCGAAACCAATATGAGCCTGGTTGGCTCCGGCGAACCCAATTAATTGGGAAAAGCTGAAGAAAGTTTAGTTAATTATTCATTTCCTATTTTTTTAAATTGTTCATTGTCCTTTTTCTGTTTACTTTATTTCCAGAATTTCATTTATGGAGACGTCACGAACAGCCAGTTCTCTAGCCAGGGTAATCAATTAGAGGAGATTGAAATCCTCTCGGCTTGGCCGGGAAGCGAACCTGGGACCCACCGGACCAAAGCTTAGCAGACTAACCAATTAGCCACGGAGCCGGCTTCCTTTCTTTCGACAACCGATGTGCTGACTGTTCCCTCGTGGTTTAAAGGTACTGTGTCTTTTGCCAATAGCATTGTTGTCACTTGTGGTGTCAACCATTTAAACACCAAAACAAATCATGTATTACAGACTTAATTAACATATTAATACTAGTGTTTTTCCTTCTGCTTTTACGATTGGTTGCTGTGCCCAAGGTTGCAGAATCGATTCCTGGCACAGTCAGTTGGGATTTGAGGGTGCGCAAATGCTAGGGAGCTTTGACAATAGACTTATATACTGGCACGTAAAAGATCCCCTTGGGGGAAAAATTCCGGTAGCCCGGAACTCCGTCGTTAAAAGGGACATAAAACCGATAACATTATCATTACAGTAGAGGGTCAATAATCCGGATGTCAAACATCCGAACCGTCGATAATCCGGATTCAATTCCGGTGAAAAAAAAAGTTGAAGTGAATACATAAGCGACATATTTGTCATTTGAAGTCATAGAAACCATTTTTCTCTGTTGCATAATTCTATTAAAGAAAGCTTTCCAGTCGGTCAGCTCAAGTCATGCCCAATTACATTGGGCGAGATACAAGTATTTATATACCCTGCCCTGAAAGAACAACTTATTATTACAAACCAACACGCTTTAATGTACAAAAGTAGGTCTTCTAGTGGTACGTAACTCTATGGCCTACATACAGAACGATCTAATTTTTAAATTTGCAAAGAAGTCCAATAGATTATATGAAAATAGGCTATATAGTTCTTCACGGAACTACTTGTTTAGGTACGTTTTATTTTATACGTGTTTTGAGCCATAATTAAAAACAAAGTTGATACAATTTTATATATTATTATTATTATTATTATTGATTAGCTGATAATCATATTACATACCGTAGGCTACAAAAGTTGTGCTTTCTATCTCGGATGAGAAATATACAGCCTAGATAAGGCTACAAACAAAAATTCTTTGTTATTTAAACCTGGGTTCTATCTTAAGTCCGTAGGAAGTACATTGGAATGGGGCCGCGGCAATAGCAATAGCCTACCATCCGATGGATCATAGTGGGGAGGCTGTCCGTACTTCTGGAATTCCTATCAAAACTTTGTGGAAGAAAGCTTGCTTCAGCTTGTGTATCGTGGAATGTGGAGCTTGGTGGGTGAACAATGAATTAGTCCCACTCGTATCCGGCCAACTGTACTGTACCCGTTTATCCTTGATAGTATATGCCAGAATCCGAAGATGGAGATGGATCGCAGCAAATTGCAGTACCCGGCTAGAAAACCTACGAAGAAGCTGCTGGCAAATAAAAAATGAGGAGCACGCTACCTACTATTGTGCTATAGGACTATACTACTGGGTTATTGGGTCTCTAGTTACTAATGGAGAGTGAGAAACTTTCGAATCTCGGGTGCAACGGATATTGGGGGTGGGTAAATGAGGCCTATAATACCAACATAGCACAATATTTCTACCTAAGTATCCACAAATGAGAACTCAAATGTACTACAGTATAAAACCGTTACATATACGTAAAGACGTATCTGTGGGATTTATTCAAAATAATTATATATACAACGCCTCAAAGGAAATCATCTGTTTATAAACGAAAAATAACCCTACTAATTGGTTCTAACTAGAAAAAAGTTAATTAACTTAAGTAATAAATGCTCCTGACATAAATGCTGTGCCCTAGTTTAAGGAGTAAATAATAAAGAGTGGATTTAAGTAACCTAAATACAAATCATGAAACTAGCAATCGTCATCGCTATTATAATCATTACATTTAACTCTATACAATGTTCTCCTAAATCATGTTTGATCTCTAATCTACCTAATATTCTAAATAATCGATCTATCCCTAAATATATACAAAATATACACGTTCATGCACTTCACTCTGTCAATCCAAATTTACTGCCAATTGCCACTAACTTGCGTCTATATTAGGAATGTGTGTCTTATATCTGAACATATAATCCGTTCATTTAAGCCTAGATTACGATAATGTCATCGTAGGTGCTTTCTTTAAAAAATTAAAAATAATAATAACAATACTCTTCCACTTCTTATTCAAATAATTATCATTGATAAAACATCTCCATTACTATCTATTAAAATCATCTATCAGGTAACTTTAACTCAAGCTGTTCATCGTCTCTGAACATCACACATCTGTATCACCTGAAATCCATTACGTTACACTAGCTGACTTTACCAAACATACACTACTCTCCCGAACAATGAATTCCTTTAAATATGCATTTCCAATACTTCTCCATAATAATTCATCGTAAAACATCATAAACTATCTCTTTCCATACCTCAATGAAAACAATGTCAACAAGCACATTGCCACAATCGCTGTAACAGTAAACTGGAATACTACCTTGTCAGCTTAAAATTAATAACAAACGAGAAATTCAAATGTGTTTGTACTCTTCACAACTGAATAATATATCTCGTAAACTCTCAATACACAAGATTACTCACACATATCTCTACTATTTATCTTTGCTCAGTTACTGATATCGTAAATATTTACAATGTAATTCATAAAAATGCAAATACTAATAACTCCATTATATATTTGCTTTCTGAAATACACAAATTGCATAAAACAGTACTGAATGTTCAAGTAACATTCTCCAAAATATATATTCTATTTATGTTTGTAATAATAATAATAATGTTATTGGTTTTACGTCCCTTTTAACTACACTGGCTTTTAGAGACGCCGGGGTGCTGGAATTTTGCCCCGAAGGGGATCTTTAACGTGCCAGAAAATCTACGGACACGGCTCCCTCGCATTTGCGCACCCTCATATGTTTGTAATATCTCTTAAGTTGTTGTTGAAATCTTGCTAACAAGACTTTAAGATTTTTTACAACACCATTTCCTTATTAAAATTATTTTAAATGAATTTCTAATTCATTAAATTATGAATTTCCAAATGTCTTTCCTCCTCCTCACAGTCATAATATAATAAGCCAGCCTCTCACTACTTTCACATGTACGGGGTGCGTGGGGGTTGAACACCTGTACGATAATACTGTAACGTGTTTTTCGAGGGTTTTTTATGCAACTGGCATAAGTCAGTAGGAAGCCATTCTATATTTATTTACGCGGCAAATTGTTCAGCCAAGATAATTTATCATGTTAATTTATTATTATTATTAATTTATTATAATTATTATTAAGATATTTTCGGAGCATTTTATAAAAATTATAAGCATACAGATAGGTTTTCTATGTCTTAGAAAACGCTAACAAGCAAATTATTACGAACGACGATATCATAGAAAATTATGCGATTACGGAATTTTACGGAGTTTTCGTCAGTTAGGGTATATTGAGAGACGTGACTCACTGGGAATTCTAATACAAGCTGATTCCTGTCGAGGAGCATGACGCAATCTTGGGTCGCATCGTCAAGAAGAGGCGAATTGTTGAAACGGAACCCTGTCGCCGAGTGTAATGACCCGGAGGAGGAGAAGATCGCGTGGTGGTTCAGCCAATCAGGGGAGACGACGTAAGCTAGTTGGGACTGAAGAGTGGGGAGCCGGCATGTGGATATATCGTTCGACGCGCCGTGAAACGCGGACAATCGGTGTAGAACTTGCAGTGTACGGTCGCAAGTGCGTGACGCTCCGATGTTCAGTGGAGTTAGCGACGAACTTTTGTAAAACGTAACCAGTGCGGTTTTACGAGAGTTTGGGTCCGATGTACGGACCATAGAATTATCTAATCTACCAGAATATCATCAAATTTCGACGGAGATGACGACGTCCAGGAGACTGTGGGAAGCACACAGCATCATCAAGAACGAGGGAAATGCTTTGGCAATTTCCAGGGGTAAGCGCTAATGACGCAGAAATACGCAATCTCTCATTTTTCTTTGTTTTATATTTCATAATTCAGTAACTTCATAGCTTGGAAATAAGAGTAAAATCAATTTATCAGACTCCGTTTTCACGTAATTTTCTATCGGTAATATTCAAATCACAACGCTCCAATTTAAATTTTAAACTTATTATTATTATTAATTTTGCTATACTTGTTTTATATAATAAATTCATTTCTTTTACAATGCAATCTTTGCTTTCAGTAGGTAGCATTAGATATAGACCAATTCCTTCTCCTGATACAATTGTTTGTTGGGTTAATGATCAAATCATACCACGATCTGAGTGAATAGAGTCTTGAATGTGTTCTGCCAGAGCTAGACGTTGTTAAATACAAATTTAGATTTCAACATTGCATTGAGGTCTTGGCGCCCATTAAAACAACATAGCTTAGGCAAAGGTAAACAGTTACATTTCTCTCCCAACAGTGTGGGCTAGCGAAACCGTTTCATTTGTCGCTACCAACATGGGGCATTAAGAATCTGCTACAATACCAACAGCAATAGACATTCACACCCAACTACTCCTAAGTGACCTAATAAATAAAACCGTTCAGATTCTGGTAAAATTGATACTATATTTTTATACCAGACATAAAACACACATTTCGCAGGATCCTCCTCGTACAGAATAATTGCACTCCCTATCGTATTTACACAGATACACATATGCCATGATATAGACGACCCTCAGGAATATAGTTGACCGGTACTTACAGATGTTGGCTTCAGCAGTGGTGACCTAACTCTACTAATTCTGGGGTTTGTGCTCCCAAAGAATTAGCCCTATTTACTCGCAGCACAATTAATTTTGCTTCACACGCCATTTCTACTTTTATGTTTGTTACTTTTGTAACCAGCATCCAACGATTTAATTTGCGTCGTAGATCTAGTACCATACAAATGCTCGGAATCCGTTTTGGATCGTCGCATTAACTCCGCTCGTGAATTTAATAATGCATAGCATATTTAACCAGCATTCCTGGACGAATACTTTGCCGCTATATTTGAAATGCAGACGTACATATATCAGATTACAATACTTCGTGCTGTTCGAAATAAGTTATCTTGGCTATATACTTAAGACTAGGCACATCATTCCATCAAGAACTTATAGCCAGCAATTTGGTTATTGTATCAAGAACACGACTAGTGTTATACTGTAATACCTCTTCCTCAACACACAAAACCAAAAAGACAAGTCCTACTCCCATGGAGTACCGAAGAATAATTCCCGCTCACACGCGGTCTGAAAACTGAGACTACACCGCCCCGCGGTCTGAAAATTGAGTCGACCGCTCCATGGTCCAAAATTGAGTGGCTTCCACTAGACGTCACAAAATCTAAGTAACCGTCATCATCCCCTTCCACAATCCCCGGTTTACCTGGCCTCAGCCACGGGATCCAACCAATCACACTGCCCGATTCCCAACATTACCAAATATGGACACAGTCCATCGTCCTCGCTCGTACATAGATGTCAAGTCTCACCCCTGACTCATCCTCCCCATGCGCTTGGGTTAACCCCCGGGTCTGAACAACAACCCTTGTTCCCTCGTCCGTGTACATTTTCCAGCTACAAAACTTTAGATTACTCCAATGATAAAATATTCCTCACTCCCTAGATTCGGATCCTGCTAAATTACAATACTTAAAAGCTAAACAAATTAATTGGAAATCAATCGCGTCATCATATACACTCTACTAAATAACTCTAAAACATAAAAAAGCATCAAATAAAAATATACATATGATAAATAAAATTGTAACTCCCCAGAACACGAGTTCGGTTCCTTGTAACCGGGGCGGTTACAATATCAACGTTTAATACTCAAATTCGAAATTGATCTGCAAAAGATCATCGCTCCTAATAAATCCAATTAGCCTACTTTCGATTTTTGCAAACATTGAAAGTAGACTTATGAGATCAACACAGGGCGAAAAATTGTGTGTCTGTCTGGGTGTGTGTGTGTCTGTATGTCTGTGGGTATGTGTTCTCTGAATGTCTGTCCCCCCCCCCTATCAATTCAAACACGGTAAAACCGAATTGAACGAAATTTGGTACAGAGGTTGCACTAGCAAGGGACACCTCAGTGTCATGGTTTATATCGCCGCCATCTCGACGGAAACGTAATGGCGGCCACCCAAATGTTAAAAGCATAAATCAAATTACGACCAACCTAATCATCTGATCTCTACTAAATTTTGCAGCAACATACCTTTATGTGGTAAGCATCTTTTGACCAAACTAAAAGTCACCAAACCAATAGATTGCAGATAGCGGCCATGTAGGTGTGCAAATTGATTCCCCCTGTCAATACAAACACGGTGAAACAGAATTGAAAGAAATTTGGTACAGAGGTAGCACTCGCAAAAGGCAACTCAGTGTCACGTTTTATATCGCCGCCAACTTGATAGAAACGTAATGGCGGCCACCCAAATGTTAAATGCTTAAATCTAATTACGACCAACCTAATCATCTGATCTCTACTAAATTTTACAACAACGTATCTTTATGTCGTAAGCATCTTTTGACCAAACTACAAGGTCATTAGCCCAATAGTTTCCATATAGCGGCCATGCATGTGTGCAAATCAATTCCCCCTATCAATTCAAGCACGGTAAGAACGAATGGAACGAAATTTGGTACACAGGTAGCACTAGCAAAGGGCACCTCAGTGGCATGTATTATATCGCCGCCATCTTGATTGAAACGTAATGGCGGCCACCCAAATGTTAAAAGCTTAAATCAAATTACGACCAACCTAATCATTTGATCTCTACCAAATTTTGCGACAACTTACCCTTTTGTGGGAAGCATCTTTTGACTGAACTACAAGGTCATCTGCTCAATAGTTTGCAGATTGCAGCAATATATGTGTGCAAATCGATTCACCATATTAATTCAAACACGGTGAAAACGAATTGAATGAAATTTTGTACAGGAGTAGCACTAGCAAAGGGCACCTCATATTCATGTTTAATATCCGTATAACACGTTGTATTTCAACAAGCTACTACAACGAACATTCAATTATACTCCTTGAAAAGGACAAAATGTTATAACAATACCCATGCATTTAGGAGAAAGTAGGCTATATGTTCATTACTGAACATCTTGTTTAAAATTCTAATATAATAAATATCTCCAGATCTTAGAAAAAATATCGAAAAGGCGAAAATTGGTTCAGCGACCTCAAATCTATAAATATCGTAAAGAGCAACGGTCGAAATCGAAACTGAAAAATCTAACCAATCTCAAATTCGAAATATCCTCTTTTAAATATCAAAATGAAATATCAAAATACTCAAAAACGCATATAATAAAAATATTATAGCCAGATGTCGAAAAGGTTATTTCAAAGGTATTCCTAAACCTTTTAACTTGAAAAATACTTCTTGCTGGAATTATTTTCTACTTGGTGGTGCTTATACTGTAGATGCCTAGAGGAGGTCCGTCTTGAACTCCGCTGGATGGTGGTACAACATTAGCATTCGCCTTACTGCACCTAGGAATTTCGCCTGTCTCGTTCATGGAAATACGCCTGGCAACATCGTGTTGAACAGCTAGCTGCTCCAAATCGATTCACCTCTCCGAACTACATATTCACGTCCTCGGTCTTCCTCCCGGTTCGACTCCATCCTCCAGTCTTTCCTCTTGTTCTTCAACTCCAGACTTCTGTTGCTTTTCTTCATATCCCTACGCATGTAGAATTTCATTTTGGTAGTAGTTTTAGTAGTCTTCATTTTGATATTTAGTTTGCCAAATTTTGAAAACATCTTTGTAGATAGTCATCTCCTCTCGTTCCTCTTAAGTATTTCTAGATATCTTCATTATTTCCCAGGCTATGATTCCACCATGTACGCCATATCCACAAGTTCAGTAATGCTCAGAAATGTCTCTCCCAATTTCAGTATAATAATCATGATGATAATAATTTTGGAATTTTATAACTTGTGAAATCTTCCATGTAGAGTTGCTTTAATAATGTCCACTGTAATGACGCAACTTTAAATAGCTCGAGCAATTTTGTACTCGTCTTAGCCTGCCTTGCAATAACTATAATAATTATACACGAAAATTCTTCGAAGTGTTTCATAAAGTTCAATCGTCAATGTTCCTCACAACTAACGTCGACCACTATTAATATTCGCTCTGCTGTTCAAATACCTTTCTTATCACTGACTACTTGCTGTGAAACTAAACTAAGTTCACTATTTAGTAACACGAGTCTCGCTAAGTCCTGTCTTCATATGAGCGCGGTCATTGATTTTACTTGACCCAGACTATCGCTTCGTTTCCCGGTATTCGTATCGAATCGCGGTCGACTCCCGGTTCTCAACGTAACACAACCTTCCCGTTCGGGTGTCACAAATTAAGAGCGTCGACTCATTCGCGTGGTCACCCCTCTCCTTCTCAAATTTGGCGTTCCCCGTGGAAAATAGCGCCAAAACTTTGCGCCAGACTGGATATATCGAATGTCTGCTCTAGTGAGTCTTCTGTCTCAAAAACAGAAATGATAGTACATTTAGGAATACTGTTTTAGATCTTCTTCATTTTTAAAATTTCTTCTAACTTGCTCTCTAATTACAACGAGAAGCTCCTTAATTGCCAATAAAACCATCCTGCTAATTGGGGATGTTCTGTCACGTAATATCGATGGGTTTACTTCCTCCCTTTTTGATATTATAATCTGGCGCATGGACATTATTCTGCTCGAAACGTGTTTTATGTGTGAATGGCGCGGGTAGCCTAGCGTCTCCTTGCACAAAGCTAGCCGGCCGCGTGACTGGCTTGCGCCTCGGTCCCCACGCTCTGCCAAACAGGATTTTATACCAATACACCTAGACTTTCATATAAGTAATTCTCTGATTGGTGCGGTCAACTCTCAGCTCATCGCCTCCCAGTGTTTTTACAAACGCACGTGCAACTTGACGTGAAGTTCTGATACAATAAGAGCTTCCCGACTTCTCCTCTGTAATTAATACAAGCATGATAATAAATTGCACATAGCAAATTCGGGTACAGTACATACGACACCACATGGTGCAAAATCCATCATTAACCTTGATATTTAATTGGATACCACGGTGGGTATGTGGTTGTCGTGTCGGATTACTAACGCCAAGCTTGCAGGTTCGCTCCAGGCCGTGGTAAGAGATTTTTGAAAGGCGGCAAAAATCACGATACGCATGTCATACGATGTTGGCATGTTAAAGAAACCCATATGTATTCAGTAGGCCGTGTTTATAGTGGCAAAATTAATCTCGGGAATTTTCGCCAACACAAAGTTCCTCATTTCTCTACTAGGAAGCGCTGTAGTGTCAAGTAGATTAGATATCTAACCTCCTTGACTTTTATAGTGCTTCAAGGAACAACAAAATTCGAGATGCAAGCTGTCCTCTGGGTGTCAAATAACAAAGCTTGCACCCGGTACTCAAGACCATACGATATTATTATTATTAGCATTATTATTATTATTATTATTATTATTATTATTATTATCATCATCTTTAATTGAAGCAGTATAGGGTTTTATTTTGTTCAATTGTCTTTCGTGTGTGTAACCTTCAGCATAAGTATGGGCTTAGCTTCCAAGAAAGTTGTTGTTTCATTTGATGGGCTCCGACATCGTGGTCATTTAGCTCCCTGTACCTGGGCGTGTGTGGAACTATGTCTGTGTTATTGTGGTGTCTGTATTAGTGTGTGTATTTGTAATTCAGGTGAGGATTGAGAAGGAAGCAGCCGTGGCCTTATGCTAGAAACCATCCCGGCATTCGCCTGCAGGATAAGTGGGAAACTACCGGGAAACCACTTCAAGGTTAGCTGATGTGGAAATAGAATCCACCTCTTCTCAGTTATGCCCCACGAGGCTGTGTGTGCCCCGTTTCTGTCCCCAGACCAGAATTAAATTGTTTGGCAAAGTCGGGAATCAAACCTACTGTCGACCAAAATATTACGTGCATTCGCGTTTGATGGTTGTTTGTGAAGTAACCAATAGACCTACATAAAATCCAATAACATCATCTCATTTTCATCGTCATGGCGCGCCTCGCTCGGAAGCGATGGGCTCCATCTCAGCAACGCTGTACAGCATTCCCCGAAGCGGCTAGCTGGTGAACCATGTCTTATTTCCCCGTACAAATACAAACCGATATAAAATAAGTGAATTAATGTACGTATTTCACAGTCTCCCACAAGTCCAACCCCTCCTCCACGAGGTGGGAGACGGGCGACGGCATGAAGTAGGGGATTGCCTGTAGGGGTGAAGTACAGTGGGGACTTTGTGTGCCCCGGGACCGCTGCGGTAGCTGTGAAGGCTCTATGGGAACCCTGAAAAGCGACGGCTGACGGGGCTCTGGTGAAGCTACGATAGGCCTAGCAAGCCAGTAGTGGATATCATATTTGCTTTCAAAACAGGAACAGGCCTCGGAAAGGACGGATGCAAACGACGACGACCCGGATATGCTAATGGACTACGAGTTGGGACATTAAACATACAGACACTGACAGGAAAGGTGGAGGAGATTGTAGATGTGATGGAGAGAAGAAAACTGGATATACTGGGCTTGGCAGAAACAAGATGGAAAGGAGAAGGTCCAGAGAACTGAGGAAAGGGTACCGGTTGTACTGGAGTGGGAACAGTGAAGGAAGGAGCAGCGGAGTAGGAGTAGTTGTGAGAGATGGAATGAAGGAAGAGGTAAAGGTGTATTGGCCAACGCGGGAAGTCAACAACCCACCAAGGGTATTCTGGTAATAGTGGACAAATGTATAAAAATTTGTTGGCCAAAGCATTAGATAATGATGTGATAATACAAAGAGTTGACTTTACAAAGGTCGCTTGACAATTTAACAAACATGTGGAGGACCAGACAATATTATTGTCACTAAATAAGGAAGTCCAGGAAGGCATAAAGGACACGACACCACCACTAACTATTAATAAGATATATTATCACATAGGTGGCACATAAACATAATATCCAAAGGTAACACATAAACAAATATCCAAAGGTGGCGCATAAACATATGAGAAACACTAGCACAAATTTACACAATTGAAGAAACACTCATTAAGAATTAACACACGTTACGTCTTGAGCCTAAAACACACATATTGTCTTGAACGTAGCTGCAGATCAGTACATCATAAAACGGCATGCAATACACGGCGGTTCCAAAGAATGATATAATTTAAATATGCAACACAAGTGGAGTTGCAACAAATAATGAAAAAACAGGTCGCATGGAACGAGAATGTGTCGTCGAACCAGGACTGACTTACAGTGATGCGCCGATACTGTAAGCCCAAAATGAATTGTTAATAAAACAAATTATGTGTGAAACGCAGGAAGTCAAAGTAGTTGCTGTCATACAAATACCGGGATATGCCAATCGCACGGTATTGTCACAATAGTAAAGTAGTTAAACCCAGCGTCAACTTCCATTCCAGTGATGTTGCAGGAAGTCAAAGTAGTTGCTATCATACAAATACCGGGATATGCCAATCGCACGGTATTATCACAATAGTAAAGTAGTTAAACCCAGCGTCAACTTCCATTCCAGTGATGTTGCAGGAAGTCAAAGTAGTTGCTATCATACAAATACCGGGATATGCCAATCGCACGGTATTGTCACAATAGTAAAGCAGTTTAGCCTAGCGTCAACCTCCATTAGTGATGATGCCTAGCCTTGTAACATGCTTCCAGACACGATGAATTACTTATCACACGAAGCATCATTATTCATACGCGTGAAGACAAATTGTTAGGCAGTAAATGAAGATAGAAGTGAACACATTAACAAACTATCCGACGCCGCGGATTGAAGAATTCGTCGACATGACGCGTATCACCATCAAGCATGGTGATGATGAGATCGAAAATCACCGTAATGTCACTGCCCAAACAAAATATGAATCATGTGCATAGGACATGATTGCTAAGCACGGCTACTATGAAGATAGCACCAATTATAGAAATGATTAGCTGGATATTTGATGATATATCACAACCAACGTTGAAGCACACCATTGTGTCATGGCCACACTTAGATAACAACGAAGAAGAAACACGTGATTGGTCGCTACAAGCAGCAAGGAGGCCTCTGATAGGCTGGAAGCAGCCAATCACAGTAGAGAGTTTAAAAACCAGAAAGAGGCCTCTGATAGGCTGAAAGCAGCCAATCACAGTAAAGAGTTCAAACAAGTTAAAGATGAATCAATGTCGCCAACTTAGAATACAAAATTACCTTCTAAGCCAAAATATCCTACTGGAAACACGGCAGTGGGAATACTACATGCAATCAAAACAAATAAATCATGACAACTAATCAACAGAAACAAAACTAACTTGACAATGAATAAATACAATGAAGACAAATAATACAGATATGTACAACCACACAGAGTGGAAACAAATAGGGAAACACAAAAACTGGTTTGCCAAGACAGTGGCCGAACCATATTGCCCGCACAGAAACAACAGGCAGGTTGTTTATGAAAATACAAGAGTGTTTAGTTCTGCGGCAACAAGGGAGACACCTTGACGATGGGACGTTTCAACAGTCCAGAGGTGGTATGTAGGGAGACCACACGAGCTAGGCCGTCCTTACCACAATGAACCTCAAGAATACGTCCAAGTCGCCAGTAAGTAGGAGAAACATTGTCGTCCATAATAAGCACAAGCGTGCCAACCTTGAGGTTAGGAGACATACGGTTCCACTTGCGACGTTGTTGAAGGGAGAGTAAATGATCTGTGGACCATTTACGCCACAATGAAGTCATAATCTGTTGAAGTAATTGCCATCTAGACAACCTATTGATGGGCACTTCAGAAGCGTCAGGAATGGGCAAGGCATTCAAGGGTCGTCCAACAAGAAAGTGACCTGGCGAGAGATAGCACAAGTCAGTAGGATCCTCAGTCATAGGCGAAATGGGTCTAGAATTTAGAATGGCTTCAATTTGCACCACGAGAGTGGTCAATTCTTCATACGTAAGTACTTGAGCCTTCATGATTCTTATTAAATGAGATTTCAAAGATTTGATGTTTGCCTCCCAAATTCCACCAAAGTGCGGAGAACTAGGAGGAATGAAGTGCCACTGAATTAGTAGCGATGACGTAGAATCTTGAACAACAGATTGAAAATCTGCAGAGGAGAGCAACGAACCAAGATCAGCAAGGTCAGACTGTGCGCCTTGAAAGTTGGTACCATTGTCGGAATACACTTGAGCGGGAACGCCCCTTCTACTGCAGAAGCGAGTAAAGGCTACAACGAAAGCATGACTGGAGAGGGAAGTGACGACGCCGTAGGTATCAATTGACAATAAATAGAGACAAGCTCCATAGGCCTGCTGACTGCTGTCGCAGAAGCCATGAAGTTGCATAGATTTGATTTCTGAAGCAGGCTTAATCAAACGTGGAGTAGAAATCTCAGAAATCGCAGGTAAATTGCTATAAATGTTCAGCCAAGCTTGCGTGATTTCCATTGGAAGGGGGTCATCCCAACCGAGTTTGTGAATCCACAAATCTTGGAAGAGAATCTTACAAGCAACCACAATAGGTGACACTAAACCCAAAGGGTCAAAGATAGAGGCAACAATGGACAAAAATGAACGCTTAGTAAAGGTAATTGAAGTGTCACAGTTCACGATAGGTGGCTGAATCCGCAACAAGTCATCGATAGGTTGCCAATAAAGTCCTAGCGTTCTGGCGACTGTTTCTTCACCATCGCCGAAACTACGGAGTTGTTGTTTCTCTTGATGAACAAGAGGAATGTTATCTATTAGAGTCATGGAGTTTGAACTCCACTTACACAGTTCAAAACCACCTAATCTCAAAAGAAGGGTCAATTCATCATACAGAATGAGTGCGTCATGCTCGGAATCACATCCCGAGATACAATCATCAACATAGAAGTCGTTTAAAACAATCTGAGTGGCAGCTGGAAAAGCTGTGCCATCAGTGAGGGCGAGCTCCTTTAGCACACGAGTGGCTAAGAAGGATGCTGGGGCAGTACCATATGTAACGGTGTTTAATTGATATTCTACTATAGGGTCTGAAGGAGAGTCTCTCCAAAATATTCTCTGTAAATCACGATCCTTGTGATCTACAAGAATCTGTCTGTACATTTTACTCAGATCAGCTGCAAACGCTATCAAGTGAGTACGGAACCGAAGCAAAATAGAGAACAAATCCTGCTGAATTACAGGGCCCACCAACAAAGTATCATTAAGGGAGCACCCAGACGTAGTAACCATCGAAGCGTCAAATACCACTCTGAGCTTTGTAGAAGTACTGTGCGGCTTGAAAACAGGATGATGGGGAATGTAGTAAACTTCACCATCAGTCGGGTGGGGGGCGACTTGCATATGGTTTAAGGCTAGATATTCATGCATGAATTCAGTGTATTCTAACCTTAACTCAGGGTTACGAGCCAAACGTCTTTCGAGAGAGTGAAAACGTTTTAGTGTAGCGTAGCGAGAGGCACCTAGAGGCTCCGAGTCTACCTTGCGAGGGAGTCTAACCACAAATCTACCATCGTCTTTGCGAGTGGTAGTAGCAACGAAGTGTTCTTCACATATGGATTCATCAACAGACAACACTGGGGTTTCAACTTCTTCAACGTTCCAAAACGCTTCCAGCTGTTGTTCTACATGCGGGCGTGAGAGTGTAAGTGCTGATACGACGTGCGATGGTTGCGAGGTGCTTGCACTGGGCAGCCTCCCAGAAAACACCCAACCCACAGAGGTATTTTGAATGATGGGCAAATCACCAAATGGTATGATTTTACCAGGACATAACAGGTCAAAGAAATATTCTGCACCAAGAACAAGATCAATAGATTTAGTGCAATTGAAATCAGGATCAGCTAAATCAATATGTGATGGAATGTTCCATTCAGAGGTATCGAAACCAGCAGCGGGTAGCTCAAGTGCAATATTGGGAACCACGAGACATTCAAGCTTAGCAGACCAATTAGTAGCACAGGCAAAAACGTTCACATCAGCAACAACAGTAGCAGTGCTTTGATTTTGACCAACACCGTGAATGTGTACCTTCATAGGTTTGGTGTGGAGTCTTAATTTCTTAATTAAGTGTGACGAAATTAAGTTACAATCTGATGCAGAGTCAAGTAGTGCAGTGACAGGTACACGTAAGCCATTGCCAGCTAATATATTCAACTTGGCAGTGGGTAATAGCGTCCTTGAAAATTGATTGTCACGAGCGACGTTACTGCAACTAGTGTTTACCACGTTAGCATGAGCTTGAGAAGCATCATTACTAGTGCCACTGGAGGGCTCATAGTGAAGAAGAGTGTGGTGTTTTCGGGAACAA
The DNA here is from genome assembly GCA_946902985.2 of Meconema thalassinum. NCBI lineage: Eukaryota > Metazoa > Arthropoda > Insecta > Orthoptera > Tettigoniidae > Meconema > Meconema thalassinum. The sequence continues at coordinate 1,330,996,523 of OX336389.2, forward strand.
GTGTTACAAGAGTACTTCGAACATTGATGATTAGGCTCGAAATTACGCAAACAATTGTAACATAATTTACGAGACCTGACAAAATCCCATTTGGCTGTGGACGAAAGTTTGATAAAGGTACCACATTTCGACAATTGGTGATCAATGCTCCTACAATATGTACAACGAGATTTGGTAGTAGTTAACATGGGTTTCTGAGGCGAATGACCTTCAGCTTTAAGTTTGGTTACAGCAGTATGTAATGCAGGCCTGGACACATTCCTTTCAGTTATTTCCAGTACCTTGCATTTTTTCTCTAAGAAGCTAACCAAGTCCTGGAGAGTGGGAATTCTCCCAGAATCAACATGATTCTCCCATTCACGGATGCTATCATTATCTAGTAGCTCCAATATAAAATGTGACAATAACAGGTCTTGAAGGGGAACCCCGTTAAAGTCCAAAGCTTCTAACGCATTGACATGAGAAACAAAGTGGTCGATGATGGCACGCAATGACACTGAATCATTACCGTATGCGGGGGGCTTGAAAAGCTTGGTAACATGATTGTGCGCTATGAGCCTAATGTTATTGTATCGAGTTGTCAGCAAGTTCCATGCAACCATAAAGTTATCATCTGACACAGTAATGTTCTTTAAGAGGAGTTTGGCCTCACCACTAAGACTAGAATTAAGGTAGTAGAACTTAACAATATCAGACAAAGCATGGTTATCAATTACTATGGCCTTGAAGCTATCTCTGAAATTCAACCAGTCTGTGAAGTCGCCACTGAACTGCGGAATTTGAATTTCAGGCAACTTTATATGAGCTGCAGCTACGTTAGCAGTAGGAAATTGTGCACTCTGCAAATTATTCAAAGGGTTATCACTGTCTGTAGTGTTGGATTTTTTGAAATTGTCACAATGTAGTTTAATTTTAACCAGCAACTCAAAATATTTATCTTCGAAGTCACAACGTTCGGCTATTTCTTCGTCGATATTGTCTGTAATATCCTCTAAAGCGACTTGCGCTTCGTTATATTGTTCATAAATTTCCTCGCATTTGTGTTTGCGTAACACTAACATTTGATATTGCTCTTCTGTAATGTCCTGAAAGTTGCTAATTACTTTTTCTTGTGAGGTAAGCATGCCCTTAGCGACTGCACGCTTCCTAACTAAAGGTCGTTTTTGGGCATCCTCCATAATGACCTTAGGATTGCCCGCCTAGATGTAATTACCAGAGTTGCACACCTAACTAACACAACAACTAACTAACACAAAAAATAAACACTGAGACAATGGTCTCGATTAAGTTGTAAACAAACATCTGAACATAGAATACTGTATGGTGTCCTTGGGAAGTTAATGGGAACGTATACAATTTAAATTTATGGCCTTCCTGGTGAAATAGCAAGAAACAAGGGCCCAAAGTGGCCAAAGCAATGCTTAATAATTCAAAGTAGTGAACAGCTCAATATCCGGCCCGGAGAGGACCAAATAATGTATTGGCCAACGCGGGAAGTCAACAACCCACCAAGAGTATTCTGGTAATAGTGGACAAATGTATACAAATTTGTTGGCCAAAGCATTAGATAATGATGTGATAATACAAAGAGTTGACTTTACAAAGGTCGCTTGACAATTTAACAAACATGTGGAGGACCAGACAATATTATTGTCACTAAATAAGGAAGTCCAGGAAGGCATAAAGGACACGACACCACCACTAACTATTAATAAGATATATTATCACATAGGTGGCACATAAACATAATATCCAAAGGTAACACATAAACAAATATCCAAAGGTGGCGCATAAACATATGAGAAACACTAGCACAAATTTACACAATTGAAGAAACACTCATTAAGAATTAACACACGTTACGTCTTGAGCCTAAAACACACATATTGTCTTGAACGTAGCTGCAGATCAGTACATCATAAAACGGCATGCAATACACGGCGGTTCCAAAGAATGATATAATTTAAATATGCAACACAAGTGGAGTTGCAACAAATAATGAAAAAACAGGTCGCATGGAACGAGAATGTGTCGTCGAACCAGGACTGACTTACAGTGATGCGCCGATACTGTAAGCCCAAAATGAATTGTTAATAAAACAAATTATGTGTGAAACGCAGGAAGTCAAAGTAGTTGCTGTCATACAAATACCGGGATATGCCAATCGCACGGTATTGTCACAATAGTAAAGTAGTTAAACCCAGCGTCAACTTCCATTCCAGTGATGTTGCAGGAAGTCAAAGTAGTTGCTATCATACAAATACCGGGATATGCCAATCGCACGGTATTATCACAATAGTAAAGTAGTTAAACCCAGCGTCAACTTCCATTCCAGTGATGTTGCAGGAAGTCAAAGTAGTTGCTATCATACAAATACCGGGATATGCCAATCGCACGGTATTGTCACAATAGTAAAGCAGTTTAGCCTAGCGTCAACCTCCATTAGTGATGATGCCTAGCCTTGTAACATGCTTCCAGACACGATGAATTACTTATCACACGAAGCATCATTATTCATACGCGTGAAGACAAATTGTTAGGCAGTAAATGAAGATAGAAGTGAACACATTAACAAACTATCCGACGCCGCGGATTGAAGAATTCGTCGACATGACGCGTATCACCATCAAGCATGGTGATGATGAGATCGAAAATCACCGTAATGTCACTGCCCAAACAAAATATGAATCATGTGCATAGGACATGATTGCTAAGCACGGCTACTATGAAGATAGCACCAATTATAGAAATGATTAGCTGGATATTTGATGATATATCACAACCAACGTTGAAGCACACCATTGTGTCATGGCCACACTTAGATAACAACGAAGAAGAAACACGTGATTGGTCGCTACAAGCAGCAAGGAGGCCTCTGATAGGCTGGAAGCAGCCAATCACAGTAGAGAGTTTAAAAACCAGAAAGAGGCCTCTGATAGGCTGAAAGCAGCCAATCACAGTAAAGAGTTCAAACAAGTTAAAGATGAATCAATGTCGCCAACTTAGAATACAAAATTACCTTCTAAGCCAAAATATCCTACTGGAAACACGGCAGTGGGAATACTACATGCAATCAAAACAAATAAATCATGACAACTAATCAACAGAAACAAAACTAACTTGACAATGAATAAATACAATGAAGACAAATAATACAGATATGTACAACCACACAGAGTGGAAACAAATAGGGAAACACAAAAACTGGTTTGCCAAGACAGTGGCCGAACCAAAAGGGAATACGTGACAGGATCATGAAGATCAGAGTAACTGTAAAGGGAAGAAGCCTGGAGATAGCCCAGGTATATGCCCCTCAAGTTGGATGTACAGCTCAAGAGAAGGAAGACTTTGAGTAGGAGCTACAACAGCAGTTGAATGGGCAGAGCATCATTGTCATGGGAGATTTGAATGCACATGTAGGAAGTGAAAGGCAAGGATATGAAATTGTATTGGGAGCAGAAGGATGGGGTAGCAGGAATGAAGAAGGGAGAAAGTTGCTGGATTTTTGCAAGAGAAACGGTTTAGTGTTAGGCAACTCCTGGTTCCGGAAGAAAGAAAGCCACAAGGTAACGTGGTACAGCAGTGATTTAACAAAGAAATCTTTGGTAGATTACATGCTGTACGACTGGGAAATGAAGAGAAATGTCAGAGATGTAAAGGTAATACCATCAGAGGCCTTAGATAGCGACCACAGAATACTTGTAATGAACCTGGGAGTTGTTAAGGATAGCAAGAGGACAGAGTACCAGGAAAGCAGAATCAAAGTATGGAAACTCAAGGAAAAGGAAGTCAAGGAAGAATTCCAGAAGATAATAAGGGAAAGGATGCCAACAGACAATCCTTAAACAGGGGAAGAGGAATGGAAGCAATTCAAGAACACAATGGTGGAAGCTGCAGTGGCAGTATGTGGAAGAACTAGCAACAGAAAGCGGTGTAGAGACACCATGGTGGAATGAGAGAGTAAAAGAAACTGTGGGAAGGAAGAACAAGGCTTTCAGAGTGTGGTTCCAGGAAAGAACTGATCTGGCAAGGGAAGATTATAAGATAAAGAAGAAAGAAGCAAACAAGATTGTCGCAGAGGAGAGGAAGAAGTGGATGGTAAAGTGGACAGAGATGATGGAGGAAGACAGCAGAGGAAATAAGATAGTACTTTATGGGATGGTCAAAAGTAAGAGAAGAGTTCTGCGAGAGGATGTGGTGATGATGGACAAAAACGGAAATGAGGTACACAACAATGAAACACTCAAGACAGTGTGGAAAGAGTACTTTGAGGATTTGCTGAATCCAAATGGTCATAGGGAGGAAGAAAATGTATTGGAAGATGGAGAAGACAACACAGGAATGGAAAAGGACCTGAATTGGAGAGAACTGGAGATGGCTATAGACAAGATGAAAGGAGGAAGGGCACCGGGTGTGGATGAAGTGAGTGTTGAAATGGTGAAGGCAGCAGGGGAGGTTGGGAAACAGTGGCTGTACCGTGTGATGAGGATGATATGGAAGGAGAAAAAGACCCCAGAAGATTGGAAGAAAGGATTAATTGTCCCAATATTTAAGAAAGGAAGCAGAAAGGAGTGCAGAAATTACAGGGGAGTCACACTCATACCTCACTGTGCCAAGATATATGAAAAGATATTAGAAAGTAGAATAGAAGCCAAAGTGGAGAGAAAGTTGAGAGCGGAGCAGTATGGTTTCAGACCTGGGAGATCAACAGTGGATCTCATATTTTCAGTGAGACAGCTCCATGAACACCACTACGAATTTGGAGAGGATCTGTTGATGGCCTTCCTGGACATCGAAAAGGCCTATGATGGTGTGTGTAGGAAGAAGGTTTGGAAAGCAATGGAAACATAGGAGTGGAAAAAGGGACTGTAGGCAGAGTGAAGGAGATGTATTGTGGAAGTGTGAGTTGTGTGAAAGTTGGAGGGGAAAGAACAGACTGGTTCAGACAAATGAGTGGCCTGAAACAGGGTAGTGCGCTGTCACCCCTTCTCTTTATTGTGGTTATGGACGAGGTAATGACACGGATAGCAGGAAAGATAGGAGAAGATAAGATGAAAGCAATGGTGTTTGCAGATGATGTCATGGTCTGGGGAAACAGGGAGGAGGAAATTCAGGAGCAACTGAAGGCTTGGGAAGAAACAGTGGGAGAGTACGGATGGAAGTTCAACATCAGTAAATGTGAGATCCTGTTAACGACCAGGAAAAAGGACAGACCAATGAGTGGGATAACACTTGTAGGTGGACAGCTGAAGAAGGTGGAAAGTCTCAAGTACTTGGGAAGTATAGTGGAGGAAAATGGGAGAAATGACAAAGAGATTACGGAACGTGGCAGACAGGCAGAAGCATTTCTGAGAAGCATTAGGAGCTTAGTGTGGAATAAAGATGTCCCGCAATAAAGCAAGGAAGTGTTATAGAGAAGCTACTATATCCCGATACTGACCTATGCTTCAGAAACGTGGACAATGAAGAAAGGAGACATAAGCAGAATACAGGCAGGTGAAATGAAGTTCCTGCGAAGTAGGATCGGAGTAACAAGAAGAGACAGGGTGAGGAATGAAAAGGTCAGGGAAATGGTGAAAGAGGAGCCATTGCAAGGTAGGATTGAGACATCAAGACTGAGGTGGTATGGACACTTAAAGAGAATGGATGAGAAGATTCCCAAGAGGATACATGAGATGCAGATGCAGAAGAAACGACCAGGGGGAAGACCAAGAGATAGATGGCTGAAAGGAGTGGAGGATTGTGTCAAGAAGAGAGGCGAGGACTGGACCACAGTGACAGCGGAGAGGTGGTGGGAAGAAAGGACTAAGTGGCGAGGCTTATGTTCCAAACAGACCCAGCCTGGGGCTGGAAACTGTACAAGATGATGATGATGATTTCACAGTCATACCTTTTTGATGTATAAGGATTACAACGCAACCAAGAACTCCTGTAGTGCTCCAGAACTACATTTTCCAACAACACCGATCCGATAAGAAGTTACTTTACAAAAATGATAACAACTTTGTCTCTTGGACGCACAAAATTTTGAAATTAATAAACCAGTTATACAACAGTCCAACTCCTGTGGATTTTCATTTCAAAGAAATACATAAAAAACTATTGAATGAAAACGAAAATCCACAGCCTGCTTCCAGTCGACCGGCCGGGTCAGAGAGTGGAATGAATGAAGCCCCATCTAGCGGTGAGGATACGAACTGTGCCGGCTGCCGAATCTCGTCGCACTCCCCTGGGGAAATGATTCAATGAATGACAGATGAAAGGAAATGATAGTGGAGAGTCTTGCTGGAATTAAATTTTGACAGGGAAAACCAGAGTACCCGGAGAAAACCCTGTCTGCCTCCGTTTTTTCCAGCACAGATCTCACATGGAGTGACCGGGATTTGAACCACGGACCTAGCGGTGAGAGACCGGCGTGCTGCCGCCTAAGCCACGGAGGCTTACTATGTATTTCTGTACTGATTTTAAACTTTAAAATAATATTCTCACTCGCTACTCGCTTGTATATTGTTGTGTTGTTTGCTGTTGTTGTTTATTTAGAGGCTTGCGTTGTTTGAGTCTTCAGTCTTTTGACTGGTTTGATATAGCCGTCCATGCCTCCCTGTCCTGAGCTAATCGTTTAATCTCTACATAGCTACCACACCCTACATCCGAGGCAATCTGTTTAACATATTCTAACCTTGGGCTACCCCTATAGTTCTTGTCCTCGACCCTTCCTTCCATAAATAAGCTTGCTATTCCTGGGTGCCTTAGTAGGCTATGTCATTAATCTAAAAATCCTGAAAAGACATATGTTAACTCCAACACCTACCTCTATACCACTCTCAGTCCAAAAATAGTCCAAATATTTATAGAAACATTTGAAAAATACACTAATTTTTTGACTAGGCATGGGATAGAGGTAAGTGTAAGAGTTGAGAGTCATTGATAAAGCTTAGAGTACTTTGGTTTTGGGGGGGGGGAATTTTGTGTGTTGTTGTTGTTGTTGCTGCTTACAAACATGGCTGTAAGCATTTTGCAGCCATAAAAAAGGACTGACATACTTTCCAAGACCAAATAATAAGCCCCCCACAAGCAAGAGCAAATATGAGAGAGCTAATACAAAAGCCAACAAAAGCCAACAAAAAAGCCAACACAAGCCAACAAAAGCCAACAAAAGCCAACAAAAAAGCCAACATAAAAAGCCAATACACAAGCTGATTGTAAAATGTTAAACACTTGCATAGTATTACATTTTAGGTAAAGCAACATTCCCATGCAATTAAATCATTTAACTTTTTGTTACGTCATGTGACAAGTTAAATCTTGTTTGAGTTCCAATCGTTAACCTTGGGCAGTCTCCGGCAATGTTCGAGAGATTTTGTATTTATATGTGTACTGCTTTCTGCCGACAAGCGTTGTCAGTTACGTCATAATCTAAAAATAGAATTGATTAATGGTATATATAAGAGACGCTACAGATGCATTTGATCAGTGCTTCGTGGTAGTTGAAAGTGTGAAGATGTCTCTCTCTAAAGTGTTTAGTGTCCCCCAACTTATGGGGAACAGAATAAAGCCTACCAACGAGCGGTTTGGGTTGTGGTTGTTGTTGGAAAACCTGGACAATCTGGTTACAGACATTGGTAATATAAACTACACAGAAAACGAGACGCTCCTAAGTGATAAAAATGTTAATCTACTTACACCGATTACGGAGCCGTTTTGTGATAACATTATGGTGGTTAGGATATGTGATCAAGTGGACTGCCAAGAACAATTGGAAAATAGTAAGTCTGTGCTGCTAAAGAAAGAGGTGTGTGGTGCTTTCAACCTCTATTTACGTGGTAAATTCTCCAAGTTCATCTCTGCTAAACATGGTGTTAAGGCAAAGCTACAATTTCCTCTACTCAATAACGAGTGTGCAATGGCACGGGGACTCAGGACACAGCTTGGAGAGAAAGGAATGGTTAACATTATGGAAAAGTATAAAAATCCTGTGGCTATACCATACAAAGTGGAGCTAGCTGATGTTAAATTAGATGTTCTGTTAGCCGAACTTCCAGAGATATTGCAACAGCTTCGTGCTGAGGAGTTTTATCTTATGGATTTGAACATAACCCAAGATTTGGCTGGTGTTTTTAACAAGGCAGAGATGTGTGATTATCTAACATCGAATCACAACTTTTGTGTGCAAGGAGAGTATCGAGAAAAGTGTAATGTGATTGTGAACAATGATAAAACGGTTGGTATAGACTGTTTAACATGGATGAACTCTAATTCTAGAATAAAGATATATAACAAATGTATATGTCAAATTACAAGTCCTGGTGTAAACAAAGTCATTGGAAACCATATTATAGACTTTATCCGATGTCCAGACTCCCGTCTAAGGGAAACGTTTACGTCTTACTTAGCTAAAGAACATGGTATTACAAGACTAGAGGCAACAATTTACAACTACAAAATGGATGGTGTATTTGACCCACTCGAAGATTGTGTTAGTGTATTAAACGCCAACAAACATTACTTAAAAGAAGCGCCCCTGCACTCGGTGCCGATCGCGTCCCTGTGGACCAAACTATCGGATAACCTACGAAATAGTTGCTGTGTGGTGTTTAACAAAGTTTTGCAATTTGTGTATTGGGGTAATAAAAATACTCGGAAATTGACTGGTGTGCAAATCGAACTGCGCGATGGACAAGATCGGGAAAAGATGATTAACTATGCTCTCTCTGCCTATAGTTTTAATTACTTACCTGTAAACTTTGTAGAAATTGTTAACGATGATTCTGGAAACAACAATGTTCGCATTATACAGAAATGATATCTTAAAGCTGGGGAAACATTCTTTTCCCAATCCAGGACATTGTTTTCCACAATTCCCGCAAACATAAACATTAGCGAATTAGGATTGACTCCTACAAATAATATTCCTCCCCAGGTGTTGAGAAAAAAGAACCAATAAATCTAACAGACTTAAACCATACCCTCTTAAGGAAATTACCCCATTGAGTACAGTTAATGTGCTATGTGTAAGGAAACGAAAATTGGAGTTAGAGGAAATTGAGATCAAAAAAAGGAAAGTGGAGTATGTTGCAGAGACTACTGCCCTAAAGGAAGAGTACGAAGCAGTGTTGCAGAAAGAACAGACGATTGTGGATGCAAGAAACAGGTTTACAGTTTACTTTAAACAAAGTCCCTGGCAAAATCTAGATGTGAGTGGGAAATACAAACTCTCAGCATTTACTGTTAATTACAAAGGAACTTATCCACGCGTTGGAGTGCTTGTAGAAAGTGAAAAATGTAAACATGTGTGCTACTTAAGAGGATATTTAAAATCTATGTTTTTAAAGAGTCATGGTAATTTAGACTTGCTTAAAAAGGATGGATTTATTGTAACTCGATGTGGTGGATTGGACATTGTACATTTGGAAACTGAAAAACCGTTTGCAGCATTCAACACCAATGGAATTACTACATTTAATGGTAACTCTTTTGCTAAAATCGAGAATTTTAATTTGTTCACAAGCATTCAAACAGACTATAGAGTAGAGTCGACATCGTATACGCAAGGTGACGTTGATCTGCTTAATAACATCACTATGCAGGAAATCAAAGGCCAAATAAAAATCCGAAAGTGCTCCCGGTTAGAAAGTTTGGAAAAAGGAACAGAACTAATTATTAAGGGAATAAAACCAATAGTATATAGACATAAAGTTAGATATGTGTTGGAAATGGAGAATATTGACTCTTTGTTTATATCCAATTACTGGCTGGAAAAGGAACTAGAAGATTCGGATACAGATTTGAATTATCGGATCAAAATTAAGCTGGATGCTCTTAAAACGACACCAAGCAAAAATAAGGAAAGAGTTGTGTTCTGTGTGTAATTATGCATGACAAATCAAGAATTTGGGCTGCCCTGTTCGTATTAAACAAATGGATACAAAAGGGACCTAAGAGATTTAAGCAAAAATTTAAGTTAAAATGTAGAAAAATGAAAATGAATGTTATTAAAATAAAGAAAAGAGTGTATTATATGTAAAAATTGTAGATATATGTAATTAATAAAACTATTGCATGGGTACCGCTTGTGTTTCTTGTTACCCGCCTGACACTCTTAATCCAATCGTTAACTTTCGGCAGTCTTCGGCAATGCTCGGTGAGCGTGGCCTTGAAAAGTAGTTGAAACTAGAGTAGTTGAAAGTATAGTATGACCCGTTTCATACCTATATGAGCAACGACTCCAATAATAAAGAACCAATATATAAATGATTCCTGCATAGTTATTGGTGTATAGATTTTTAAACTTAAGTGAGGATTGGGAACGAGACAGTCATAGCCTTAAGTTAAGAATCATCCATGCATTTGCCTTAAATAAAAGTGGTAAAACCATGAAACAATATGAGTGAGGTAGAAATGAGTTTATCACGTCTCAGCTTTCTTCACAAGGTTGGTAGTTACTCCCTGCTCAAGCTAATTTAAGCTACATCTAAGACAATCTGTTTAGCATATTCGAACCTTGAACTACACTGCAGTTCTTAGCCTCAACCTTTCTTGCCATAATTATGTTTCCTATTTCCATAACAAATTAAAATCCTAGGAGTGAAAGCTAAATCCCTCAAGGTCAAAGTCTACCATGCTAACCAATTAGCCACAGGGTCACATTTTAGGGCTTATCCGATATTGTGACTATTTATTAAAACCCATGTACATAATGTTTCTGGAATATGCGTGATTACCTATGTCAATGTAGCGGTATCGGTGGTGTAGTTAATAGCTGTGCTCAAGATAACGGGTTCAAACCCTGACAAAGTCGTGGGATTTTTAAAAGCGCTAATTCCTTTAGTATGCATTCCTTCGGAGGGGCGGGGAGTAAAGCCTGCCGTCCCATGTCATACATTTGTTCCACGTAAAAGAACCTAGCACTGCAATTGGCAGTGTGTAGTAAAATTTATAGGCGATATTGGTTAATTAGTAACGCTCTATTAAGTTCCAACGTTCGCCACTTGGAGTTAGTGACAGTAGCATTTGGTAACTAAAGTTGGACCTAACTGAAATTGAACTTGTTGGGAGACCTCGGGCGTTAAATCAAAAATGCCCAGCTATGGCCATTGGCTGCAATTCATAATATATCCTCTTTGCATCGTCCATCACTAGTTATTTTGCTTTCTAAGTAGTAAAAAGTATCCTACTTCCATTAGCTTTTCACCTGTCAATTCGAAGTACTGTACATATGCATTTCATTTGAGGGGTTTAGACATCGTGGTGTATAGGATTTGTGTGATAGCATGTGTTATTGTGATGACTGCAGTAGTGTGTGTATTAGTAATTGGATGAGGATTGGAAAGGATGCAGGCGGACACTTAAATTAAGAATCATCCCGGTATTCACCTGAAGTACAAGTGGGAAACCAAGGAAAACCTCCTCTCAGTTTTTCCTTACAAAGCCTAATGTAGACCAAGATTAAATTTCTTGGCAGAGCCGGAAATCAAACTCAGGCCTCCAAGGTGACGACCTAGAATGCTAGCCACTACACAACGAGGTCGTCTCTTATGATAGTCTACTTTGTACAGTCTCATGTTACGACGTTGTTGTTGTTGTTGTTATGAAGGGCTTAGACATCGTGGTCTTTTATACCCCTGTACTTGGGTGTATGCAAAATGTATGCGATAATCTGTGTTATTGTGGTGTCTGTAGGATTGTGTGTATTAGTTATTCATGTAAGGATTGGGAAGGAGGCTGCCCCGGCATTAATTTAGGAACCATTCCGACATTTGCTTGGAGTAGAAGTGGGAAACCACAAAATCCATTTTTTAAGACAACCAAGGTTAAATTCTGTATTCAAAATTCATATAAAAGTTTCACTAACAGTCAAGAGCCAAGCCTTCAGCCTCGGAGATTACACGCAATGTAAGCTATCAAATTTCTGCGAACTTGCACCTACCAAGCTCCCACAGTACGCTGGAGAGAACAGTCGCCTTTCAACTCACATAGTGTTCGCTTGCAAATGAATTGTTTAAACTTGTAACAAAATTCAATCAAAACTTGTAACAAAATTCAATCATCAATCACGCGTTATAGCATGTATGTGTGGTAAGACATCATAGTCATCAGCCCCGTGTAGTTGAGAGTGTATCATTCACGTTAGTGGGTTGAGACACCATGGTCATCAGCCTCGTGTAGTTGAGAGTGTATCATTCACGTTAGTGGGGTGAGACACCATGGTCATCAGCTCAGTATAGTTGAGAGTGTATCTTTCACGTCAGTGTGTTGAAACACCATGGTCATCAGACCCGTGTAGTTGAGAGTGTATCATTCACGATAAGTGGTTGAGACACCATGATCATCAGTCCCTTGTAGTTGAATAGGAAATAAATAGTGACATATAGTTCATGAGTAGCGTGTGGTTAGAAATGTTAAAACATCGTAACAAGATTATCAACAAAAGATATGCATTACTGAGGTAAGTAACTTAATTCCAAATTCTATATTGATGTTTTCATCTTCAGTCTTTTGCCTGATTGATGAGCTAATCATTTCATCCCTATATACTGTAGCTACAATACCCTACTTCCAAGGCAATCTGTTTAACATATTCTAAACATGGTCTACCCCTACAGTTCTTGCCCTTGACCCCTTCCTTCCATAACTAAGCTTGCTATTCCTGGGTGCCTTAGTATGTGTCCTACCAACCTATCTCTTCTCTTCATTAACAGTCACCAGAAACATCTCTTCTCTCTCACTAGTCTTAATACCTCTTGGTTTGTAACCCTATGAACTTGAGTGTATGAAAGAGCTGTCTGATAACCTGTGTCACTGTAATGTCTGTACTACTGTATGTATTTGTAATAGAGGTAGGTATTGGGTAGGAAGCAGCTGTAGCCTTAAGTTAGGTACCATCCCGGCATTTCCTTAAGAGTGTAAGAGAGGAAACCCACAGAAAAACACTCTTAGAATGAGTGAGGTAGGAATTGAACCCGTCTCTTCTCAGTTTTGTCTCACAAGGCTGAGTGTACCCCGTTCTTTTAGGAGTTTTGTGATTTCGTAGTCATGTATCCCTGTGAACTTGGGTGTATGTAAAAGCTGTCTGATAACCTGTGTCACTGTGATGTCTGTACTACTGTATGCATTTGTAATAGAGGTAGGTATTGGGTAGGAAGCAGCTGTAGCCTTAAGTTAGGTACCATGCCGGCATTTGCTTAAGAGGGTAAGAGTGGAAAACCACAGAAAACCACTCTTAGAATGAGTGAGGTAGGAATTGAACCCGTCTCTTCTCAGTTTTGCCTCACAAGGCTGAGTGTACCCCGTTCTTTTAGGAGTTTTGTGATTTCATAGTCATGTAGCCCCGCGTACTTGGTTGAGTGTTGAATTTGTCTAATAACCTGTGTAACAGCAATGGCTGTATTAGTGTGTGTATTTGTAATTCAGATGAGGATTGGGAATGAGGCGGCCGTGGTCTTAATTTAGGAACTATCCAAGCATTTGCATGGAATAAAAGTGGGAAACCACAGAAAACAACTTCCAAAATGGTTGAGGTAGGAATCAAAACCCAGCTCCTGTCAGTTTTGCCTCACAAGGGTGAGTGTACTCCGTTCCAGTTCTGAGACCAGAATTACATTTCTTGGCTGAGCAGAGAATCAAATTCAGGCTTAAGCAGTGACATGCAAGAATGCTAGCCACTACACCACAAGGAAGACATGTAGTTGTTGTTGTTGTTGTTTCATTTGAGAGGGCTTTGACATCGTGATTATTCTGTTCCCATGTACTTGGATCAGTGTGGAATAGGTCTGATAACCTGTGTCATTGTGCTGGTTGTATTAGTGTGTGTATTTGTAATTCGGATGAGGATTGGGAAAGAGGTGGCCGTGGTCTTAATTTAGGACCTATCCAAGCATTTGCATGGAGTAAAAGTGGGAAACCACAGAAAACTACTTCCAAAATGGTTGAGGTAGGTATCAAAACCCAGCTCCTGTCAGTTTTGCCTCACAAGGCTGAGTGTACCCCGTTCCAATTCTGAGACCAGAATTACATTTCTGGGCTGAGCAGTGAATCAAATTCAGGCTTAAGCGGTGACATCCAAGAATGGTAGCCACTACACCACAAGGAAGACATGTAGTTGTTGTTGGTGTTTCATTTGAGAGGGCTTTGACATCGTGATTATTCTGTTCCCATGTACTTGGATCAGTGTGGAATAGGTCTGGTAACCTGTGTCATTGTGCTGGCTGTATTAGTGTATGTATTTGTAATTCAGATAAGGATTGGGAACGACGTGGTCGTGGTCTTAATTTAGGAACTATGCAAGCATTTGCATGGAGTAAAAGTGGGAAACCACAGAAAACTACTTCCAAAATGGTTGAGGTAGGAATCCAAACCCAGCTCCTGTCAGTTTTGCCTCACAAGGGTGAGTGTACCCCGTTCCAGTTCTGAGACCAGAATTACATTTCTTGGCTGAGCAGAGAATCAAATTCAGGCTTAAGCGGTGACATCCAAGAATGCTAAACACTACATCACAACGTAGACAATATAAGGCTGGTCTTGATTGTACTTGATCAATCAATAATAATAATAATAATAAAATATTAATAATAATATTATATATTCCATTTAGCAACTACACGGCCGACCTCTCCCTGTGACGTCATCCACGGTCTCAGGGCGCGGCGGCCATCTTGCCCATTAGCCACTGCGCCAGCTATGACTGACCCCTCCATAAGAATAACATAGGCCAGTTGCGCGCGGCGGCCATCTTGCCCATTAGCCCCTGCCCCAGCTTCGGCCTATATATCCTACTAATAACGCAGGATGGTTGAGGTTAGAATCAAAACCTCCTCTTCTCAGTTTAGTCACAAGAGGCAGAGTGCACTCCTTTACAGCCCTCAGACCAGAATGAAATTCTCGGCAGAGCCAGGAATTGAACCTGGGCCTCCGTGGTGACAGCCTCTACGCAACGAGATGTACTGAACAGCTTTGCACACATGTCCCTCATTAGTCGTTCCTTTTCTCAAAACAAGTTGTTTCCCTTACAAGATACTGAAGAAGACTTTCTGGCAACCTTTGGCAACCAAATGTATTACATTAAGGGAATTTTACAGAGTCAATTTTAGGTATTTATTACGATTACAATTGGCACCACCGGCCACGGTGGCCCAGAGCACTATCACGCTAGCTCATGCCTCACTGGCATCGGGAGAACCTTTGTTCGAATCCCACCCCAGCCGTCCCTAAAATGGTTTTCGTAGTTTCCTATTTTAACCTTCGGCCAAATACCGGGACGGTTCCTTTCAACAGGTCCGCGGCCGACTTCCATCCAAAATCCCTGCTCTGACTCTTCCTTAATTAGCGATCGTCCGGGCTTTCTCCATCCCCAGTTTTATCTGCTGACAAAGAGTGTTCATCTCCCAGACACCGTCCTTACGATGGTAGAGGAATGACCCCTTGCAGAGTTCATGGGTAAAACCAAGCTGGGAGGATAAGCGAAATAGAAAAACGGCACTCAACGGTGTGGAAAAATTTGGATATCAATAATTTATCTCAATTAAATTATCTGTACATGCCACGTTTCAGGTGGTCAGCACATTTCAAGGTGCACATTATCAAACTGTTTATTCTGAGCCACCAGGAAGGAACCAGATCTGGGTAATAAGGCGTTACTTATTCATCATCATCATCATCATCATCTTGAGCAGTTTCCGACCGCTGGTCGGGTCTGCTTGGAACATAAGCCTCTCCATCGTTTCCTATCCATCCACCATCTCTCGTCATTCACTGTGTCCCAGCACACTCCTCTTTCCACCACACTCTTCTTAACTCCTTTTGTCCACCTGTCCCTTGGTCTTCCCCTTGGCCTCCTCCCCTTCATTTCCATTCCAAACATCTTCTTCGGTATCCTCTCCTCTTGCATCCTCCTCACATGTCCATACCATTGTAGCCTAGATCACTCTATTCTATTTTGCAATGGATCCTCTCTTACCATTTCTCTGACTCTCTCATTCCTTACTCTGTCCATTCTTGTCACTCCTACCCTACTCCTCTGGAACTTCATCTCCACTGCTCGTATTTTATTCTTGTCCCTTTCCTTCATCACCCATGTTTCTGAACCATATGTCAAAATTGGCACAAAGTAGGTCTTGTAGGAATTTGGTGTGATGCGTGGTCAGCATATCAGGGCCCCTCGGTCGTAAATCTTGGTTTTCACGACCGGGGCGCTACCTCACTGTCGAACAAATACTCAATTATCCTCACAGAGCTGGGTGCGCCCCACGTCAGTTTCTACAGTCCAGTGGTGGATCCAGGCCTTACGGGGCCCTGGGCGATATGACAAGGTGGAGCCTAAAACAATAGGAAATATAAATAAAAAAATCAAATCAAATCGAAAATATGTATATTAAGGCTTTCACGGCCCGGATTACTAAATACATAATTCATGTTTTTGGGCTAATGCCGTGTGTATTTAAATTAGAACCATCCGTTTCGGAGGCAAGGTTTCTCCGAAACGTATGATTCTAATTTAAATACACCCGGCATTAGCCCAAAAACATGAATTATTTATTTAGAAATCGAAAATAGTTTTGTTATATAATAAAATAAAGAATAGTTACAATATTTTGAATACACTACAGTACATTTTTAGCCTACTTTTCACATTTTGCAAAAATGAGGAAAAAGTAGACGTATGAGATTGGGCACATGTGTGTCTGTCTGTCCTTCTGTCTGTCCTGTCTGTCTGTCTGGCTGTCTGGCTGTGTGTGTGCCCCCCCCCCTATCAACTCCTAAACGGCTGCAGCAATCGAAACAAAATTTGGTAGGCGTAAAGATATATACCCGAATATCTCACGGCCATATTTGAAAATGATGTCAGTGCTACCAACTGCTGAACAATCGCAATTGAAATTTGAGCTGCATGTTGGATATCTTGGAAGGTATGAATGGAAGCTATTTCAAAATTGGCACACGTATAGGCAATAATATTGCAGTTTAATTTGCAGGAGACCATGCATCGCAGTGTTGCCAAAATGATTATAAGCCTGCTGATAGGTCCAAATTTTAAATGCATATAACTTCTACACTATCAATTGGATTTCAACCAAATTTCGTATGTGCTATGTGTAGATAAACAGATATGACTGAACGTATTCTTAAGATCCACCAGGGCTGCCAACTGTTAATAAATGCTCTCAATTTATTTTATCCAAATACCAATATATCAGAAAGTATGCAAGCCGACAGCTTTAAACTATGCACACGTATAGTACCTGCCATTCTATATTAATCTGGAGTAACTTATATACGTCAGTGCTACCAACATGATTCTAAGCCTGCTGAGAAGTCCAACTTTAAATACATGAAACTTCTATAGGCCTACTATCATTTGGATTTCAACCAAATTTCGTGTGTGCAATGTGTACCATAACAGATATGTCTATGCCGATTCTTAAGAGTAACCAGGGCTGCCAACTGTTAATAAATACTGTCTCTATTTTTGTTACCCTAATATCAATATATCAGAAAGTATGCAAGCCAATAGCTCTAAACTTTGCACACGTAGGCCTATAGTACCTGGCATTCTAGATTAATTTGGAGTTACTAATATAGGCCTACGCCAGTGCTGCCAACATGATTCTAAGCCTGCTGATAGGTCCAATTTTAAAATGCATTTAACTTCTATACAAACTAATGGATTTCATTCAAAATTGACACAACAATAAATCATATTATTTCAGATTATTTCTGACCAATACATGTATGTCATTGTGGCCAACATGATTTTACGCGCGCTGTGAGATCCAATGTTTAACTGCATGTAACGTCCATGCTATCCATTGGACTTCAACCAAATTTTGTATTGTGTACCTTAAGAGATGGAACTAAGAATATATTCAGTCACCAGGGCTGCCAACTGTAGTTTTCTATTAGGCTACATTATGCCAGGTATACAGTATTTCGAACTAATTAGAAATTTCGATATTACCAACTTAATTTCGTCATTATTCTAGATAGATCCATATAGATGAATCATTGGCATGATTCTTAAATTTTAAGAAAAGTAGGCTCTTTAGTTCGTCACGGAACTTCTTGTTTAATAATAAGAAAGAAACCTGTTAAGTGCCCTTGGAGAAGATTATGTAAGCTATGAAATATTAAAATATTAATTTGCGACTTCTTTCCCGGCTGAAGTCTTCTTTCATTTCACTGAAATTTAAACTTGCTAAACGGTCACGGTAGGTCATAGCTGCACTGAAAAGAATATTAATTATAAATTAGTTTGAAAATATAATTAATTAATCAATTACATTTAAAACAATCCATGGCGCGGGGCCCTGGACGGTCGCCCTCCTCGCCCTCCCCTAGATCCGCTCCTGCTAAAATCCCTGAAGAAGCCGGAAATCGAACCCGGGGCCTCCGGGTAAGAGGCAAGCGTGCTACCCCAACACCACAGGGCCGGAATGAAAACAGGCTAAAAGCATGCATTATACAGTACTCTGACCTCTAAATTAGAACTTTACAGAGACAGGGGACTAGAAAATAAAATAGAAACGCATGGAAGTGAAAGCGTATCAAGGATCAAAAGCATCACTTCAAAGGTTAATGATATTCTGTACTCATGAGGTGTTAATTGCATTCCAGAGTAACAGCAGCTTCAGTTCACAAAGAGTAGGAAGCAATTTTGGTGAAATGAGGGAGCACAGTGTCAGTATGTCACACTTAGTAACATATACCCCTCTCTTCAGATGTGACCCATCACCGTTTCACTCCTCGCACAGCCCGATAGTGGACTTTATAATAATAATAATAATAATAATAATAATAATAATAATAATAATAATAATAATAATAATAATGAAAATGAAAATCCACAGCCTGCTTCCAGTCTCCGACTGTGTCAGGAATGTAATGAATGAAGCCCCCATCTAGCGGCGAGGATATTCATTCATTCATTCATTCATTCATTCGTTAATTCATTCATTCATTCATTCATTCATGTATTTGCAATTGGGGGTGTGTGTCCCCCGGTGGCAAATTGGGTATACATAACAAATACATAATTATACATAACACTTCAATAACAATTAACAATTAAACTGGAGTATTTACACAAATAGTCAGTCTTTTCTTAAACACACCAATATGTTTGGGAAAAGGCTCTAAGACTGCGGCAGTTAGAGAGTTCCAGTTATCAATGGCCCGGTTAACGAAATAACATTTACCATAATTTGTACGCTGTGGTCGGTCCTTAACTTTGAAAGGATGATCACTCCTGCTCATGTAAGTGGGCTTTCCCATACCTTTGCTAAGCTCACCCCATGCTGGTTGATTTGTATACGTGTTGTACATAGCGCAGAGTCTAGATTTCATTCTCCTAGCCTCCAGTGATTCCCACCCAAGTTTCTTAAACATACGGCTCACACTGCTCCTGGGATTAAAGTCACTGAGCACAAATCTAGCGGCCTTTCTTTGTACCATTTCCAACTCATTGATGAGCCCTACTTGATATGGATCCCAAACCGCCGAGGCGTATTCCAGAATAGGCCTTACAAGTGACAAATATCCTAATTCTTTAGCAGAGGTACTACTTCCTTTTAATACCCGCATTACAAAGTGCAGGGATTTGTAAGCTTTAGAAACTACACATCCTACATGACTACTCCATTTCATATAATTCCTTACGTGAACGCCCAAATATTTGCAAGAATCTTCTTCTACAAGTATTTCCGAGCCAATATTAGCCTATATTGAAAATCTTGTCTTCGCCCTTTCCCTATTTTTATTGGACTACATTTTCTTGTGTTTATTTTCATTTTATTTTCAATTGCCCGCTTAAAGACCAGGTTCAGGTCGTCTTGAAGTACTGCGTTGTCTTGCGAGTCATGTATATTTCGATATATTACACACTCATCCGCAAACAATCGACAATCACTACGAATTCCATTTGGTAAGTCATTTATAAACGCCAAAAATAACGAAGTTCCGATTACGCTGCTCTGAGGGATACCCGACGTTACGGTAATTTCATCCGAGAATAGGCCTTCGACTTTTACTTTCTGGGAACGACCCGTCAAAAATTCTTGGATCCACAAAATTACTCTTCTATCAATCTTCGTTGAAGCTAATTTATGGAGTAGCATGTCGTGTGGTACGACATCAAATGAACTGTGCCGGCTGCCGAGGCCTGACGCACTCCTCTGGGGCAATGAATAAATGAATGACAGATGAAATGAAATGATAGTGGAGAGTGTTGCTGGAATGAAATATTGACAGGGAAAACAGGAGTCTTCTTCTTCTCCTTCTACCTTATCCGATACGGATGTTGGCTACCACCATGGCTAACACCTTC
This sequence comes from Meconema thalassinum, assembly GCA_946902985.2. Classification (NCBI taxonomy): domain Eukaryota; kingdom Metazoa; phylum Arthropoda; class Insecta; order Orthoptera; family Tettigoniidae; genus Meconema; species Meconema thalassinum. The sequence continues at coordinate 1,331,016,837 of OX336389.2, forward strand.
TTATCCTGTGCAATCCTGAAGAGTTCCGTGGAAGACAGCCCAAACCAAGTTCTTAAATTATCCATCCAAGTTATTCGTCTCCTTCCCGGTCCACGCTGACCTTCAATTTTACCCTGAAGTATAACTTGGAGCAGACGGTATTTTGGACTCCTCATCATGTGTCCCAAGTATTCCAATTTCCTCTTCTTAATTGTGTTTAACAGCTTAGGTTGGCTGCTCACTCGCTGAAGAACCTCGGCATTACTCACATGATCTGTCCACGAAATTTTAAGAAAACAGGAGTACCCGGAGAAAAACCTGTCTGCCTCCGTTTTGTCCAACACAGATCTCACATGGAGTGATCGGGATTTGAACCACGGACCCAGCGGTGAGTGGCCGGCGTGCTGCCGCCTAAGACACGGAGGCTTCAAATAATAATAATAACAATAATAATAATAATAATAATAATAATAATAATAATAATAATAATAATAATTACAAGAATTAGAATAAGAAACAAACCCCATGGCGCTCCAGCCCATGAAGGGCCTATGCCTACCAAGCGACCTCTGCCCAGCCATTTGGCCTGCAAATTATGGGGTGGCGCGTAGTCAGCGCGTTGTGTCCCCTCAGTCGTTGATCTTGGTATCCGTGACCAGGGCGCAGCCCCACTGTCCAACAGCTACTCAACTGTCCCCGCGAGGCTGAGCGCCCTTCGCTCCAGCCCTCACGTCAGTTTCTAAAATACCCGACGAAGCCGGGAATCGAACCTGGGGCCTGCTGGTGCGAGGCACGCGCACTACCTTATCACCACGGGGCCGGCTAAAAGTAATAATAACCAAGAAGGCTTTTATCAATTAGGTCATGTGTTGTATAAAAAGACAAGCCATATGAATGGGAGGTACAGAATTAGAATATCCGACGTAACCTATAAGATGGCCAAAGTTGGAGGCCCCGGGTTCATGTGCGTATACGTCGGACATTCTGATGTTCTACCTTTCCATATAACCCAGAGCCAGCCAAAAGGATTTGCTAACGAACGTGAGCAACATACTCCGCCCGTGTGGAATTTGCGCAATGTTGTCTGTAATATAGTTGTAACCTGTTACAAGGAAGTCATTATTAAAGGTATAGTAGTTATAATATCATGTCTAGTTTTATTCATGTTCATGGTAGGATCAGATAGTGTCACGGGCAAGCCATTATTGCCCCACACAAGAGAATAGTCTAGTACCGGCGGCCGGCTCCCGGGTGCGCGCGCTTTCCGCCAGCCAACCGAGCTCCTACCGCGGATTGTGCGCAAGTGGAAACCGTAACAAAGTACATTAATTAATGGTAAATTCACCAGAAAATCATGATTAAAGAACTTACCTATCCACAAGAGATGCTGAGAGTGTCCTCCTGCAGCTGACACGCGTTGTATCGTGTAAATAAATTAGCGCAATAATAATAATGTTATTGGTTTTACGTCCCTTTTAACTACTCTGGCTTTTAGAGACACCGGGGTGCCGGAATTTTGCCCCGAAGGGGATCTTTAACGTGCCAATAAATTTATTGACACGGCTCCTTCGCATTTGCGCACCCTCAAATGCCAGCTGACTGCGCCAGGATACGAACCTGCAACCTTGGGCCCAGCAAGCGAGAACGTTACCGCTGAGCCACGCAGCTGGCCTAAATGAGCGTTTACACTTTGTGATTCCCTTCTGTTGTGAGGGATATCTACTGCCGTATATTGTTCCCCAGCCCCACTGGAGTACAAGTAATTGATCTGTACACTTTGTATTTTAAATGAACCCACAATTGAACATCAAACGAGCTTACAGTCGACCAAAGTATTATGTGCACTCGAGTTTGAAGGTTGTTTGTGAAGTAACCAATTGACCTATATAAAATCCAATATCATCATCATTTTCTTTGTTCTATTTTACGTTAGGTCATGTAGGTTTGGAATTTTTAATTCATATTTTAATATTTTTAATAGCAGTTGGAACACAAAAAGTGAACGTTTTTAAGCGTGTTTCAACCAAGCGTCACATTAAAGAATTATTATCTAAAAAAAACCGTCATCAGATCGACTCCAAGTTTTAACAAAATATACATTGGAATGTTATATAATTGGTTTATTAATTTTAAAATTGTGTGTGTCCAAGAAACAAAGTTGTTATCATTTTTGTAAGGTAACTTTTTCTCGGCTCGGGGTGGTTGGAAAATGTAGTTCTTGGTTGCATTGTAATCTTTCTACATCGAAAAGTTATACTGTATGACTGTAAAATACGTAAATTAATTCACTTATTTTATATCGGTTTGTATTTGTACGGGGAAATAACACATGTTTCACCAGCTACCCGCTCCGGGAAAAGCTGTACAGCGTTGCCGAAATGGTGCCACACGCATCATGGCGCGTCTCGCTCGGAAGTGATGGGCTCCATCTCAGCAATGCTGTACAGCTTTTCCTGGAGCTGCTAGCTGGAGAACCATGTGTTATTTCCTCGTACAAATGCAAACCGATATAAAATAAGTGAATTAATTTACGTATTTCACAGTCATACAGCAAATTTTTTTGATGTATAACGATTACAACGCAACCAAGAACTACATTTTCCATCCACCCCGAGCCGAGAAAAAGTTACCTTACAACAATTATAACAACTTTGTTTCTTGGACACACAAAATTGTGAAATTAATAAAGCAGTTATACAACATTCCAATTGTGTTAAAATTTGGATTCGATCTGATGACGGGCTTTTGAGATAATAATTCATAAATGTGACGCATGGTTGAAACACGCTTAAAAACGTGCACTTTTTGTGTTCCAACTGCGATAAAAAATATAAAAATATAAATTTAAAAATCCAAACCTACATGAACTAACGTAAAATAGAACGACAAAAATGTTGATGGTATTGGATTTTATGTAGGTCTATTGGTTACTTAACAAACAACCTTCAGACTCGAGTACACATAATACTTTGGTCGACAGTAGGTCCGTGCTTCTAATAATTACAGAAAACGTTCAGGGGCGTGCAGGAGTAGCAACATAATGTATCGATGTAACTTCCAAAATTACTGTCTGTCAGTTGAAGGAGAACATTTTTAGTATCTTCTGTTAAAAGATAAGTTCTAACCTTTAACTGGTGACGTGAGTTCATCCAGATTCCTAAGAAATAAAAAAAATATGTGCTTCTTTAATTAAATCTTGCAGCTATTGTTTATGTTACCTTCTTATCTGTGCGCTGACACTACACACCCTCGTTGATGACATTTTAGTGACTTAATGACTTTAATGACCCTGGTTAGCTCGCCTCCGCCTCACTCAACCCTGCGGCCCCAGCTCGGTTGGCTGGCGGAAGACGCGCGCGCCCGGCAGTCGGCCGCCGGCACCGCTCCAGCAAAAGAATCCCACTGTTTATGTGCTTTTTAGGAAGGAGTATGTCAGTCAATGAATTTAATTGCTACTCAGATAGTAGTTGGTACCCCAAATCAGATAAACGTTGTACAAAGTGTATGTCGCCCGTTGCTGGACCAATGTGTATATACAGGGTGTATTTGATATGATGGAAGTCCTTTACACTGGTGATAGAAGATGGTATTCTAAGCAAATATCTTCATGAAATGAAGTCGGATCTTAATTAGTGTAGGTGGAATTAAATCACCAAAATCGTCGGTCAATGTCTTGGAAACGGGCTTTCACTTCGTTCCCCTCAGCAGCAGAGCTGACTTCTCCCCGTCACCCTCCCCTCCTACGCTGAGGAATGTTGACCAGAGTCTGCAGTTGAGTGACCTCCTCGCCTTGTCTGCCAATGACATTGAAATACACAAACCGAGCCTATGAACAGCTGATTCACACCTTCATGGGGAGTGGCTACATGACTAGTGATGGTGGATCTGTCTAGGATTTTGCCAGCTTCATGGACTATGCATAGAAAATAGAAATCCTAAAGATTTGGTAAATTAATTTAAGGAACTGTTGGTCTATCTTTGTGTGAAGATAGTGCAACAACTCTAATAAACATATTAATAATACTAATAATAGTAATAATAGGCTTTTAGACACACTAACAGACTGGCTGCGTGGCTCAGCGGTAACGTTCTCGCTTGCTGGGCCCTAGATTGCAGGTTCGTATCCTGGCGCAGTCAGCAGGCATTTGAGGGTGCGCAAATGCGAGGGAGCCGTGTCAGTACATTTACTGGCACGTTAAAAATGCCCTTCGGGGCAAAATTCCGGCACCCCGGCGTCTCTAAAAGCCACGGTAGTTAAAAGGGACGTAAAACCAATAACATTATTATTAGACACACTAACTTCTTTTATGTTTTTTTTTTGTATGTCGAGTTGCCAGACTTTAATGTACGTAGGATTTCTTGTATGTGCCATGAAATCCATGGAGATGATCGTATTAGATCCCATTCATTTACTACATGACTGAACGTAGATCGCACCCTCGGGAAGGTTAGCACTCTACCAACAGAACTACACATGCTGACTCTTATTATTATTAGACTATTATTATTAGACTATTATTATTATTATTATTATTATAACACTGTATTATAACAATGTATTTGTATTTTATTTTAATTTTCGTGTATTTTCATATGTATTTACATTGTTGATGGACCAATAAATCAACCCCCCCCCCCCCCCTCTCTCTCTAGTTAATGGCCACCCGAGGGTTGGAGATGGGATGGGACAATTCACAATATGAACATGTGGTACCGAACTAGTATTAAATCTTGGAAGTAGTTTTCCATGGGTTCTCACTTCTACCCCAGGCAAATGTCGGGATTGTTCCTAACTTAAGGCCACGGCCGCCTTCTTCTCAATAATCATAACCGCTGGCAGTGCAGCCCATGAAGAGCCTAGGCCTACCAAGCGACCGCTGTCCAGCCATTTGGCCTGCAGATATTAGGGTGACGCGTGGTCAGTGCATCGGGTCCCCTCGGCCATTAATCTTGATTTTCCTGACTCGGGCACTGCCTCACTGTCAGACAGCTACTCAATTGCCCCCACGAGGCTTAGTGCACTGCGTTCCAGCCCTCACGTCAGTTTCTAATATCCCTGATGGAGCCAGTATCGAACCCAGGGCCTCCAGGTGAGAGGCAGTTGCACTGCCCCAGCACCACAGGGCCGGCGCCTTCTTCCGAATCCTAACCTGAATTACAAATACCCACATTACTACAGAAACCACAAAACACAGGTTATCTCACAAATTCTACCCACACCCAGCTACACGGGGCTAAATGACCAAAATCGCCAAGCCTCTCAAACAAAACATCAAGTATTTTACTTCCGTCCTAAATGCCTAGTTCTGAACAGACTACGGGATGTCGGAATTTTGTCACACTGCATTTCATTAAGTGAATGTTTTTAGTATTTTCAGAAACTAGTCAACAGAAGGTCCGACACGGACGCGAATGATACATCAGGGCTGAGTATCGAAATTATTTTATACATGAACATCAATCAATGAATTCCACACTTACAAAGTAGGCTACACAATACTACCGATCCTAACGTCCCAAGCCATTGCGTGCGTTGTCAACAACAACAACAACAAGAACAACGGCAATACACATTTTCTTACGAGACGGTAGAGCTCATCCTCATAACAGCTGATAGCCTACCACCCCTCAAGTCAACCGGTAAGGTCAATGCTCCGATTACGTAACAACTTCCCCTTCGCGCGTCGTCTCTCCTGGCCCCGCCTCGTTTACCCCAGCCTGCCGCACCACTTTCTGCCTGATTAGTTTCTGAAATAACTAAAAACATTGACTTTTTAATGATTAATTATCAATTTCAAGATAGGTGACAAATTTTTTACCTAGGAAGCTTAGAATAGTCTCTTCTATCACCAGTGTAACGGACTTCCATCATATCAAATACACCCTGTATATTGCATCCTTGCAGGCTGCGTGATAATGGGAATAATTAAATAACAGTGATGTATATTGCAGTATTGTGGCAAAAATATATCTAAATGTGAAGTAGCAAGAACGCAGTATAGCCCACATGTTAACTCAATAGGAAGTCCGAGCCCCTTGTCGACTTGGACATAATACGACTCTCACCAACCATACCAAATATAACATTTGTGAATGTGGACAAGTGCAACTTGTCATATTATCGTTATGACTGATTATGGTGAAGCATTCTTTGTTTACTCCGTCATGAATTAAAGTAATGTTGGAGATGAATTGATGAGAGCTCTCAGCAAGAATTGTTGCTGCTTAATTGAACGTTATACATCATTATGTCAGATGTTTGCATTATGAAATAAGAGGTTTTCCTTTGCTTAAGGATCTGAGTTCAATTTAAATGAAAGATTTTCACTGCCTTGTCCCGCATTATAATAGTGATCATAAACTAATACATGTAATTTTTTGCAGGAGTGTCATTTATACAGGGTGTATCTTAATTAAACCGACAAAAAATCAGGGACGCTCTGCGTATTATGTAAAAGACGATGCCGCGATCGGATTGGCGGGGAAAATTTTTCCCTTCGAGAAAATGAGGTTACTTTGTTACTTCCGGGCGCGCGATTCAAATCTACGAACTCGCCGTATTTGCTGGCCCAGGGAGCAAGCCGCTGGTCACTGCTGTGCTTCAAGCGAGGAATGAGAGTGTGATAGAAGGAGACAGAGATATGCTGGCGGGCATCAAGGTTTGTACAAACCTTGGGCGGGCATGCGCTAGTTTCCTCGATCGCCCCGGCTTGCCGCATGCCCGCCAGCATATCTCTGTCTCCTTCTATCACACTCTCATTCCTCGCATGAAGCACAGTAATGGCCAGCGGCTTGCTCCCTGGGTCAGCAAATACGGCGAGTTCGTAGATTTGAATCGCGCGCCCGGAAATAACAAAGTAAACTCATTTTCTCGAAGGAAAAAATTTTCTCCGCCAATCCGATTGCGGCATCGTCTTTTACATAATACGCAGAGCGTCCCTCATTTTTTTGTCGGTATAATTAAGATACACCTTGTATATCATATACTGTACATTGTACCCCGCCCAGTCATCGGGCAAATTCGTGTTGACCGACTGAAGAGTTACACAAAATATTTCATATTGTAAAGACACTTATAAAGAGAGGCCACCAAATGGTTTACTAGAAAAGCGTTCAAATTTGGAGGGTTTGCTCTTCATAAAAAAAAGGAATTGCCCCTGTTCGAGTGTTTTTGCCAACGGGCCTTAGTGTGATCAAAATTGAACGTATAAAATCAATCCTCAAACGTTTGTATTCCTATTTCGACACACGCTCCCGGACGTCTCCGTGGCGTAGTCGCGAGCGTGTTGGCGTGGGGTATTGAAGGTCTCTAGTTCGAGTCACACCTTGATCAGCACTTTTTTGTTTCTTTCACTGATACATCCCTTATTGTCTTTTGGGTTTTCTATAATGTATTTGCTGTGGTCTTTCCGGTTTTGGAGCTATGTAGAAATCATCCTACCACTTTGCACCCCGTTCTGCCAACCATGAGATATCTACTTTTTACGACAAGTAAGTAATAAACAAGAAGTTCCGTGACGAACTAAAGAGCCTACTATCCTTAAAATTTAAGATTCATGCCAATGATTAATCTACGGTATCTAGAATAATGACGAAATTAAGTTGGCAATATCGAAATTTCTAATTAGGTCTAAATACTGTATACCTGGCATAATGTAGCATAATAGAGAACTACAGTTGGCAGCCCTGGTGACTGAATATATTCTTAGTTCCAACTCAAAAAGTACAGAATACAAAATTTGGTTGATGTCCAATGGGTAGCATGGACGTTACACGCAGTTAAACATTGCATCTAATAGAGCGCGTAAAATCATGTTGGCAACAGTGACATACATGTATTGGTCAGAAATAATCTGAAATAATATGATCTATTATTGTGTCAATTTTGAATGAAATCCATTAGTTAGTATAGAAGTTACATGCATTTTAAAATTGGACCTATCATCAGGCTTAGAATCATGTTGGTAGCACTGACGTATATAACTTACTCCAAGTTAATATAGAATGTCAGGTACTATACATCTTCATAGTTTAAAGCTGTCGGCTTGCATACTTTCTGATATATGGGTATTCGGATTTAAAAAAAATGAGAGCCTTTATTAACTGTTGGCAGCCCTGGTGGCTCTTAAGTATACGCTCACTCATATCTGTGTATGTACACATAGCACATACGAATTTTGGTTGAAATCCAATTGATAGTATAGAAGTTATATGCATGTAAAATTTGGACCTATCAGCAGGCTTATAATCATTTTGGCAACACTGCCATGTATGGCCTCCTGGAAATTAAACTACAATATTATTATCTATGCGTGTGCCAATTTTGAAATAGTTCCCATTCATACCTTCCAAGATATCCAACATGGAGCTCAAATTTCAGTTGCGATTTTTCAGCAGTTGGTAGCACTGACATCATTTTCAAATATGGCAGTGAGATATTCAGGTATAGATCTTGACTCCTACCAAATTTTGTTTCGATTGCTGCAGCCGTTTAGGAGTTGATAGGGGGGGGGGGGTGGACACACACACAGACAGACAGACAGACAGACAGAAGGACAGACAGACAGACACACATTTGCCCGATCTCATAAGTCTACTTTTTCCTCATTTTTGCAAAATGTGAAAAGTAGGCTAAAAATAAGTGCGTCTATTGAATACTTTGCTTATCATATGAAATAAAGGTGTAAGCATACTCTGTTTTGTGTTTGCAGGTCAAAGGTCTCATTAAGAAACTACAACACACGGTCCATGCTGTACACAGGGACAAAGATCTGTCTATGAGAGAAGATGCTATCAAAATCCATTGATTCATCACCAACTTTCTTCTAATGCTTTCGTAGACATTATATAATATGCTTTCTTTGCAGCATAGTTAACAGACGAAAGATCAGTGTTCGGAAATGTGAACATCATCTGTTTTCCGCGTGAAGTAAGGGGGTCAAGGTGCTATTCTTGCTCTTCACCTGCATTTATTAAATATGCTCGTTGTCGCGAAATGCTTTGCTTCCAATTTTTTTTACGAAAAATACCACCCAAATAAGTGTAAAAATGGGTCAAGTTCAAGCGATTCATTGTTGGCGAACAGTGCAAATGTGACAAATATTGTTGATAATGTAAACAATAACGTACATATTAGTTTAATAATAATGTAAGTAAAAAAGCAACAACAAGTAATTAAGTACTTGATGTAATCTGCCAACTTAAATATTGCACCACAAGCATAAAATAAAATAATAAATGTCAAAGAAAGAAAAAGAAAATAATTAAAAGAGATTAAGGTAGGTTTCGAACACGCTAGCTACTACGCCACGGAGACAAGCCGGGTTCGTTTGCGGGAATAAGACTACAAATGTTTGAGGATTGATTTTAAACGTTCAATTTTGAGCACACTAAGGCCCATTGGCAAAAACGCTCAAACAGAGGTAAAATATTTTGTATGAGGAGCTGATCCACCAAATTTGAACACTTTTCTAGTAAACCACATGGCGAGCTCTCCTTGTTAGTCCATCTGTGCTGTATGTTTTCAAAGAAAAATATCACTCACAACATGGAGCAAACATTTTTGAAGCAAATCATCAGCACAGATAGGATCAAAGCCTTGAAATGTGATCCTTAGTCCCTTGGATTCAAAGAGTTTTGCTAATGGGCTATCAAATTGTGCATCTTCCTTTTTCTACACTTCACTATGTGTTGCATCCCTCCTTGGGGACTGGGTGTTATACCAGACCCAAAACAACTGTGAACATGAGGGAGGAGCTAGATTCAGTCACTCACTCGCGCCAGCCAATAGCATAGCGCGGTGTTGCCTAGTTAACTCAACTAGCTGGGCTCGCTGCGCCGTACGAAATCGTTATTTCTCTCCGCGCACGAAAACAATTAATTATTCAATTATTTTGATGATCCTATGTTACAGAGCTAAATATTTTGAAACTGACTGTCCAAACCCCGTGACGCTACGACCAGCCTTTCGGGAGATAACATCTGCCCTTGAACTGAAGGCATGATTAGAGAAGTAATGATTTAGGTGTTGAAATATCTAGGTTCACTAGGGTAGATAACGAGGAGTGACGGCATTGCTGTATCAATTCAGTGGTGGAGCTTTAACAAGTGCTGTGAGCTGAAGTTTTGAACTCATAACAATGTCCCTTAGCAAGCCCACTGGCAGCCGAATAGTTTTACACAGCCAGCCAAGAAATATAATTCTCAGGGTAGGCCTATATGGTCTTTAAAAGAAGCTTTCGAATACAGAAGTACGTGAAAACACACAATCTGATAACCTGTGTTATTGTCGAATCAGCAATTATGTTTTTATTTGTAATTGAGTCGAATAAAACTCACCTCTTCACAGTTTTACATCACGAGGCACAGTGAACCCAGTTCTAACCCTGAGACCAGAACTAAATGTCTTGATTGAGCCGTGAATCGAATCCGGACATCACGGGTTGTTGTTGATGATTGTTATAGGGGCTTTGCGACATTGTGGTCATGTAGCCCCGTGTATTTGGGTGTGTGTGGAATTTGTCTGATAACCTGTGTAACTGTGATGTCTGTACTAGTGGGTGTATTTGTAAGTCAGGTAGGATTTGGGTAGGAAGCGGCCGTGGCACGATAGGCACCATCCAGGCATTTGCCTGGATTAGAAGTGCGAATCCACAGAAAAACCACTTCTAGGATGGTTTAGGTAGGAATCCAACTCACATCTTCCCAGTTTTGCTTCACGAGGCTGAGTGTACTCCGTTCCAGCCCTTAGACTAGAATTTAATTGCTTGGCAGAGCTGGGAATCGAACCTGGACCTCCTGGACCACAGCCGAGAACGCTGGTTGCTACACCAGGAGGTGGACACGTGCACAAATAACGTTTGTGTGATATCTTATATCTCCCTCATATCACATTGTGCGCACTCCGTTGTGAGCATTGATATTCGTAGGATTAGGCCCCCCAGCTCGTACATGTTCTTACATTCGGAGCGCCTTGTGTTCACGGAGAAGGTCGTGCGTATACTGCGAGTATAGAGCTGTGTCATCTCCGTCAGTCTCACTGTGGCAACAGCGCTCAGCTGGACGCACACTACTGGGCGAGCCCATGTTCACAGTTGTTTTGTGTCTGGTATAATACTGTCTGCATCCTTAGTTGTGCGTGGAATGTTAGAAGTCTGCTAGGAAATGGAAAGTTAGAAAACTTAGAAAGGGAAATGGATAGGTTGGGGTTGGATTTGGTTGGGATTAGTGAAATGCGCTGGTAGGAAGAACAGGACATTTGGTCAGGAGACTATAGGGTCATTAGCACTAAATCAAACAATGGCCAAGCAGGGGTTGGCCTCATATTGAGTAGGAAACTTGGACAGCGGGTGGAATATTATGAGCAATATAGTGAACGGATTATTGTAGCAAAAATCAATACTAAACCTACCTGCACCACAGTGGTACAAGTCTATATGCCTACCAGTCAAGCTGATGATGAGGATGTTGAAAAGGTCTACGAAGAAATAGACGAAATTCTGAGGTATATCAAGGGTGATGAAAATGTTATAGTAATGGGAGATTGGAATGCTGTGGTAGGAAAAGGGAGAGAAGGGAAGTTAGCAGGAGATTTCGGATTAGGTGAAAGGAATGATCGAGGAAGCAGGCTGGTAGAATTCTGCACCGAGCATGAGTTGTTCATAGCTAACACCTAATTCAATAACCACAATAGAAGAATATACACGTGGATGAAACCAGGAGATACAGGGCGTTACCAAATCGACCTCATTATGGCCAAGCAGAGGTTTCGAAACCAGATTTTGGATTGTAAAACAAATCCTGGTGCTGACATAAACTCTGACCACAATCTGGTTGTAATGAAATGCAGATTAAAGCTGAAGAAACTGAAGAAAAGTCAAAAGCCAAAAAGGTGGGCAATAGACAGACTGAAAGAGAAGGATGTAAACGAAAGATTCAAGAAGAGTATAAAGGAAGGACTAATGAAAAACCCTAAAGAAACTTCAATTGCAGACGAATGGGCACTTTTGAAGAATGAAATAACAAAACCCGCAGAAGAACACATTGGTAGGAAAGAAAGAATAGGTAGAAAACCGTGGATCACTCCGGATATACTAGAATTGATGGATGAAAGGTGGAAACACAAGAATGTAAGAAATGAAAAGGGGAAAGCAGAAAACAAACGTCTGAGAAATGAGGTTAACAAGAAGTGCAAGGAAGCGAAAGAAGAATGGTTGAAAGAGAAATGTGCAGGTACCGAAAATTGTCTGAAATTAGGAAAAGTAGACACAGCTTATCGAAGGATTAAGAATACTTTTGGGGAAAAGAAGACTAAGTGCTGTAATATTAAGGACACAAATGGAAAGCCTCTAACAGATAGGGAAGAAAAGGTTGAGAGATGGAAAGCTTACATAGAGAGTATGTACTGTATAAGGGAAAGGAGATTGAGAATCATGTAATGGAAAGGGAGGAAGAAATTGATGTGGATGCGAAAGGAGATTTAATATTGAGATCAGAATTTGAAAAAGCTTTGGAAGACTTAAGCAGGAACAAAGCACCGGGCATAGATGATATACCGATTGAGTTGCTACGCTGCATAGGAGATGAAGGTCTGATCAGGTTATTTCACTTGGTGTGTAGGATTAATGAGACAGGTGAGGTACCCTCTGATTTCAAGAAGAATGTAATCATCCCTATACCAAAGAAAGTGGGAGCTGACAGATGTGAAGATTACCGTACAAACAGCTTGATTAGTCATGCTTCAAAGATCCTGTCTAGATTAATTTACAAGAGGATTGAAAGCCAGATAGAAACGGAGTTGGGTGAAGACCAGCTTGGTTTCAGGAGAAATGTAGGAACAAGGGAAGCTGTACTAAGTCTTAGGCTGATTTTGGAAGGTAGAATAAGGAAAGATAAGAGAACGTTCATGGCTTTTGTAGACTTAGAAAAGGCTTTTGATAACGTTGATTGGACTAAATTGTTTGACATTTTGAAATCGATTGGAATAAAGTACAGGGATAGGAGGGTGATATACAATCTATACAGAAACCAGACAGCAGTCATTCGAGTTGAAGGACAAGAGAGAGAAGCTGGTATTCAGAAAGGTGTAAGGCAAGGCTGCAACTTATCACCCATACTTTTCAATCTTTACATTGAACAAGCAATGAAGGAAATTAGTGAAAAATTTAAAGTGGGAGTGAAGATTCAAGGAGAAATAATTTCAACTCTGCGATTTGCTGATGACATCGTCATCTTGGCCGACAAGCCTGAGGATTTGAATGAGTTTTTAAAAGGTATGGACTCCGTCTTACGGAAAGAATTCATGATGAAAATTAATAAATGTAAAACAAAAATACTGGAATGCAGCCGAAATAAATCAGAAACCTCTATGGAGATCAAATTGGCAGGTGAAAAGCTGAAGGAAGTAGGAGACTTCTGTTACTTAGGAAGCAGAATAACCAGTGATGGACGAAGCAAAGAGGATATAAAAAGTAGGTTGGCTCAGGCAAAGAAGGCATTTCTACAAAAAAAGAATCTGCTGACTTCGAATATAGATTTAGGTATTAGGAAGTCATTTTTGAAAGCCTTTGTCTGGAGCGTGGCACTCTATGGAAGTGAAACTTGGACTATTGGTGCAGCAGAAAAGAGGAGAATTGAAGCATTTGAAATGTGGTGTTACAGGAGAATGATGAAGATCAAATGGGTAGATAGGATTACAAACAAAGAGGTATTAAGACGAGTGGGAGAGGAGAGATGTTTCTGGCGACTGCTAATGAAGAGAAGAGATAGGATGGTAGGACACATACTAAGACACCCAGGAATAGCAAGCTTAGTTATGGAGGGAAGGGTCGAGGACAAGAACTGTAGGGGTAGACCAAGATTAGAATATGTTAAACAGATTGCCTCGGATGTAGGGTGTGGTAGCTATGTAGAGATGAAACGATTAGCTCAGGACAGGGAGGCATGGAGTGCTGCATCAAACCAGTCAAAAGACTGAAGACTCAAACATCCTTAGTTCACCATCTCAACGTGCAGGTCAGCTAATGGCATCAACTCAAGAGACCTGCACCAGGCTTTTCCAGAGGCCACAAATCATCGTTATTACCACTAAAGCTAAGGGAAGTGTTGCATCGAATCCATCCGGAAGATTTTGCAACGTGAGGGGTGTAATTGCAACGTTGTAAAAATTGCCGCCATGGCTATATCAAACTCGAAATCTATGACCATCTTTGTCTAATGAAGTGGGCCACCACTTACCTGGAACTTATGAACTTATGCAACTTATAAATCCCCTCTCCCCCAAATTCTACTGATGGAAGTCAATAAGTAAATATATATTATGGTAGACTATCACACCTTATTATGCCAGAAGTATTTTGTTTCCGACATTGCACTGCCTCTAGCAGTGGAATCACAGATGATAATAATATCTTGGCTCTAAGGAACCCTCCTTAGTATAGAAGAAATCAAATCATATTTCTTTCAGCAACTTCCTCCTCCATGATGAAAGTTGTAGGTAAAACTTTTAATGAACTAGAAGGCGTCGCGTCTTGACACGTTTCCCTTTAATGAATCCAGGTTGCGAGCTCTTGCCCACGCGCGAAGGGGATGTCCAATGAACAAGAACTGGGTATTCAGCTTTTCAATCTCAAGTGAGGGGGCCAAACCAATCCCTGTAATAAGTGTTGAAACATTAGTTATAATAATAATAATAATAATAATAATAATAATAATAATAATAATAATAATAATAATAATAATAATAACAATAATAATAAAAATAATAATAATAATAATAATAATAATAGAATGATAATTAAAATAATAAAATAACCGACAGCAGTAGCTATGCTTGCTAACATGCAGCTCTATGTCATGGGGCTAAACTATCTGTGATTATTATTATTATTATTATTATTATTATTATTATTATTATTATTATTATTATTATTATTATATTTAATATTATAAATTATAAATCCCCTCTCCTCCAAATTCTACTGATGGAAGTCAATAAGGAAATATATATTATGGTAGTAATATATAAACCTTTAATATTAAAGAGTTGTTTCAAATTACTGTACTGAATCTCTACTACCATGATCCAAGATTCAGGCATAAGGTCTCTCACAACATACAAACAAGAGCCATAACAAGTACTAAACATGTAAAACCTTTATGTATAAATAGCTATGGTTTCAAGAGACTAAATTATATTATACCATCACTACTTAATGAACTACCACCTCGACTGACAAACATTAACAGCAAACAACTAACTATAAGTCGCATTAAAAAATATTACTTAACCAAACATTAACTCATAACATAAATTTATTAATATACAGTAACTACCATAGTGTAACTTTTTGTGTCTTTAATTATTTACATTAATATATTATCATTAACATTACAAAAAATGCATGCACTCTTGTATTGAAATATAATCTATATATATGTTGTAAATAATAATTAATGTGTCTCACAGATAATCTGTACTGTCATCAGATTCGTGAGACATATCACAATAATGTAACATAAATAGTATTTAATAAATAAATTAAATTAAATTAAATTAAATTAAATTATTATTATTATTATTATTATTATTATTATTATTATTATTATTAATATTATTATTATTATTATTATATATTGAAATAATTAGAATTATATTCCACCTTTTACTAAAACTAAAATATCATGGCAAGTTATTATGCTACGATGACGTTAGTTGGCTTGATAGACGACACACGTTACGCATTATCCATTAAACCAAACCAAACCCCATGGCACTACATCCTATGAAGGATCTAAGCCTACCAAGGGACCGCTCTCCAGCCATTTGGCCTGCAGATTATGAGTTGACATGTGGTCAGCGCGTCGAGTCCCCTAGGCCGTTAATCTTAGTCTCCGTGACCGATTATCCATTCAGTCCCAGCTTATTTGATTCTGTCATCTATGGCTTACCCTTTATAGGTCCTTGGGATACTATCTTCCCATTATGTATTTATAGAACGGTGTTAGGGAGAGAATCTTCCCACCCCTTCCATTTCAAGCAGTTCCACATGCATCCACAAGCTAGATGAAGAGAAATATTGAAAACCCCTTAATTTGATGTACACTGTCATCAGAAACCAAAAGTGGGAAGCATATATCTCAGTGATCTCCACAGTGCACGTGCTCGCCAGTTCGGTTGTGTTGAGTGAAAGAAATGCAATGTTTTACAGAAGAAGGTGTTTTATTGAAGATAAGAGATTTTAAAACGTTGGTATGTAACTGAAATACAATGTTAATAATGGTTTTGGTCACTTGAATAAATATATTTCAGCTAGAATGGAAATAATTATCCTGCTCAGGGTGTTTGCCACAGAATAGAAGATTTTCGAAATAAATTTTCTGTGTTTTTAGTAAATACTATTTTGAAATTATTGAATTATATTCGAATCAGACATATTGACGTCAGGGTTGTTGACGTTTGAATTCGAATATACTAACTTTTAATATTCCAAAATCACTTTTATATTTTTGTGCAGTTTTCGGCAAAGATGATATAGGCCACTGACCTTGTGTTGCGTGGGAGTCACGGTTTTTTTAAATTTTAGAGCATGATGGGTGTTTTTATATTTTATATCCTGTAAAATAAACCTCATTATTGAATGATAAACACAGAATCATCATAATTTGGAGGAGAGAGAATATTACCCCCATTGCTCATTTAAGAAAACATACTGTACAGGCCCCCAGGGGGCTGCACCCCCTGAAGCCACCCTCCATCATCTATCAAAACCACCCCTAACTGGCAGACATAATAAAGCCAGAACAGTATCTTTTACACAGCAAGGGCGGCTGACCAGCTTGGAAGGCTTGCCAAACACTTGCATCACAATCACAAACACCTACACAATGGCTAACTAGGACACCTACATCGATGGAATGCCGACGAAGCAACACCAAAGCCTATAAGAGGAAGGCCTTAATGAGGACACACTCTCTCTCGATTATCAGTCATACAGTGTGTCAGCCGGAGGCCCTAGGACAAGCTGTTATCATCAGGTGAGTCAGCAGTGTTCAGATATCCTATAATCTGTAAAACCTACCCCACAAACTTGTACACATAATTTGCACTATTGTTCACACTTCCCTAAAAGGGACATACAATTTCATACATCACTGACCAATAAATAATTGGTCAGTAAACTACTCCTTGTATTCGTAATTACACGCCTCTTCACATCCTAACACCCTTCCCGTCTCGTCACGAGTAAGCGTGACAACAGTAGCCTGTAATCGCCGGCTCAAGTTCTATTGTGTCTCTCACACGCGACCGCTGGCTGCAAGCCGCCAGCATAGCTGACACAAGCAGGACTGTTATATAATTCCTTTCGACCAGAGTCCCACATTAACCTGTCTCAAAGGATCATCCCCTAATCGACACTTACGTCTTCGTAGGAGCACCCCCTATCATTTAAACATCATACAACACTCTACACTGGTGAGCTTACCCAGCTACGGTAAGCTGCCCTCTCTAGGAATCACCTTCCAAATCAGTACACTAACACTATTGTTTTAGACCTAACCACCCCCAATTAAGGGATCTAAAACAATTTGGTGGAGGCCGGGTACCACGCACAGTAAACAAAGAGCTCATACAACGAGTTCTCGTGGTCAAAACGGGCCCGTACCGCATACAGCCAAGCGAGACTGGAAACATTTTTTTTAAATCTCATATTACGTCACACATTTTTTTTTGCTATTACATAGGAGTTTGTATTATTACACCCACCCCCATCCGCCCCATAGTGCAAAGTCGGTGGAAATTAAATGTCCACATTTAGAACCACACTAAGAGACTTTGCGCACCATTCGTCGGCTAGTACGACTCCACTCCTGCCGAAGCTAAAAATTAAGAACGGTGACTTAATAACCGACCAGACCGCAGTACAACTTCTCAGGGACCTTGAATTTAAGACATCAGAGATCCGCGCTCAACACCCTGCAGCGGCAGCACAAGTTATACATTTTACACGATCCCAGGCCAGCGAACACAGACAGGAGTCACCGATATCCAGCGCCAGTGAAGTAGATTGCCTGCCAACAATCCACCCCCTATTGTTGCAGCAACTGCAAATCACAGAGCAGAAGACTAATAATCTGCTCGAGCGCATTACACAGTTACTAGAGACAGACACTGTTAAGTCAGATAATCACACGACAGAGGCAGTTCTAGACATCCACACTATTCTGGAAACTGTGAAACAGGATTTAGACAGGACTGTACACGTAGTCAAATCCACACAGTACGACAACACACCATCAGTCAGCACCGATATATCAGGTGACGAGCCAGCAGGTAACGTAACACAAGTTTCGTACAAGGGAAGCGAGGCTAATTCCCCTCTAAATAGCCCAAAAACCTCGGCACAAGATAGCGGTGCGAACAACATAGACAGACCAGAACCACATTCAGGCCAACAGCCAGGCACTACAGTGAAAGCAGGCCCAGTCTTACTTTGCTGCAAATTTCTCCGGAAAATAGCAAAGGGGCACCTCAGTGGATTCCAGGGGCCTACACCTTAGTGACAGGGCAAAAGTATTCACCTTTCCGAGCAAGGACGCTCGGACGGGGATAACGACTTCCACCAGGGACACAACATAAACCAATATCACTTGCACCACTATTACAGATACACGTAGGCTCGTTTACACGTGAGAAATACCATAATAGACACATAGAGATTCACAAACATAAACTGCACATTTTTCATATATATACAGTGGAACATGGCTAAATCAAAAGTGTATTATTCAAAATTCTTCTTGTTTTTTTTTCTTGACCCCCTAGTATTTTTTTAGGCCACCAAAGGCTTATAATCGTGATTAATTGAGGACA
The DNA here is from genome assembly GCA_946902985.2 of Meconema thalassinum. Lineage (NCBI taxonomy): Eukaryota > Metazoa > Arthropoda > Insecta > Orthoptera > Tettigoniidae > Meconema > Meconema thalassinum. The sequence continues at coordinate 1,331,035,687 of OX336389.2, forward strand.
TATTTTGGACCATGCAAAGTTTTTAATATGCAAAGCCAAGCGGAAGCCAATCAATGGGACACGCGGCTTAGGTCCTCAGAGAGCTATTCCGAACACAGCGTAAGCAATAAACCATAGCATAGAGCTTAGGCAGGTCTTTCTAAGTAGAAATGACTAAGTGTTCTATGTTCCGGTCCCACAGTTTGATAGATTCTTTTGGGATGACTGAGAGACTTACCCGTAAAAATCAGTTAAGAATCTCAAACTATTTTTCAAAAATGGTAGATTTTCCCTGAGACGTAACTAGATTACCGTCGTACTAACGTCGCCATATAGGTGCATAATACACTCAGGTCCTACCTTTCATTTTTCAACATTTTGACATTATTTACGACCGCCGCATGGCAACCCGCTTTAATAAGCATAAAGCAGTGTGCAGGCGAGATACAATACATTTTCTCTACTCTATTCAAAGAGCTCTCTTAATTCGGATCGTTGCATAACTCAATTTTTTTTCTCTTTTCGCCTCTTTCACTAATCCCGTGGAAGGAAAGTTATCCAAGTAGAACTGTATGTACTTAATCCATAAGCATACGTGATACACTACAATGCCTATAACAGGAATTTTTCTCGTCCTCCATAACAACGCGCAAACTAGACATAAAAACACCATGGGGTAACACTCACAGCTCAAGGGGGAAACACCATTACTTATTTCATAAAGGCATATCACACCCGCCAAACAGCACCTACACGTACAGGCGGGAACACTATCAAAATAAAAGGAAATGATCCCACTGGCAGACGTGGAAAGAAGGCCAAGAAATAGCCTTCGGACCTCGCTGACCGCACCGAGATACGACCCTAACACTTGACAGAACTGTCCAGGAGACACAAGCCTGAATGGCACCAGAAATAATTACCCTGGTTAAAGACGGTCTCGAACCCGTAACCTCCTGAATACCAGGAGTGCAAAGTCGGGTAATTATCCAATATGGAAGGATATAATAATAAAGACAGTTCCACTAACGCATACACATACAAACGAAACAATCAAATCACCTCCGACACCTAGTCACCAAACACGCGACTAGCGGCCCGAAGACACTTGTGCATAGAGACAGCCAAGTGCCACTAAGAGGGACATAATCGACCCACACTTACATTACCACAAAACTTGGGAACACAAATGTATTTAGTGGAAGGTTCTTTTATATTACGGAAAGCCCTGATCACAACTACAGAGATAGCACTCAGGCCCAGACACACACACGTGCCGGACACGGAGCATTGTCAAACAAGTAATGCGATAGCGCACACGTTAATGAAATTAGAGACTATCGCCGTCAGCGATAAGACACTCGTGACTGGGCGACCTTCACACATACAGACAGCAATATGCATGCGGCTCTGAGAGCGGAACAAACGCCATCATTCACGTCAGATCCAAAACCTTATAACTCCCGAAATTACAATACGAGGACCATTCCCAAAGACACAAACTCTTCACAGGAATGCGTATTTTCATCTGCGCATTTCAAATACACGATACATGTGCCATGGTATATACGGCACAGATATCGTCATACCAGGTCCTTACAGCAAGCCGGGTCTGAACCCACGACCACACTACACACTCGTGCCAAAAACTAACTAACCAATGGTATTTTTGGCACGAAAGACACAATCAAAAACCACACTGGGGACAACTAAATCCCAAAAACACAACACAGACATAGAACACGGAGAATTACATGATCACGGGTCCGAATCCCAGCAAAAATTGGACGCCATGGGAAACAAAAATCCAGACGCCCAATTACACTGAAGTTGGCCACAGATAAGTAAATAACTGGGTCATACACATGCCTATAGATACAGGAGGATTTTTTCTCTCTCTTTTTTCTCTCTTTTTGCCCATACATAATGGAGCATAGATTCGCCCCAGGGTACTCGCTACAACAGCCTACCTCGGCAGTGGCGACCCAGGAATTCCCAACAAGAGGGCGTACCGCAAATTCTAGGCCTCCAAGGGGATCACAATAGACTTCCCAGACATGGATTACACATGGTTACACAAAACAAAGTCTTGCGAAAGCAGTGTACACATAACATCGATTAACAAAAGCGGGACAGATTAGCACACTGGCACTCCCGGAATCTCAAGCAATAACAACATGCCGACGTTCGCAAAAAGGCACGTTCCGACAGCCGACATACGTGACGTCAGAGCCTGCCCTTACACAAGTAATAACATTGACTTGCACATTCTAGAAGCATTGCGACACTAACATAAAGGACACATGGTTACTGACACAAAATTCTACAATGTTACAATAGGCCTGGCATTTAGCAATACGCAGATACTGTGGGCCATATTATCTTAGGCCCATGGGAACATGTTTACAGAGATGGTGACAGGCCACACGCACCTCCTGCCCATACACGCGACACAAGATAGGACTTAGGCTATAACAGCCCACCCGTCCGCGTGGTGTAACGGGACATAGTCTCACACACACGCGCTCACTAATCAGGGGCGAATAAAGACAGGGACTCTGAGGGAACAGACCTCCCCAATAAACACTTCTCTTCTTACTTTTGAATCCTAACACCATCATAGACGGGCAGGACATGACCAGTCGCACTACGACCACTGGCTGCATTAACATTGCAACTGAAAGACCAGATTAGGTCGTGACGTTATAGCGTCACCATACTTTACTATCCCAAGGAGCGGATAGTTAACAGATTGACCAGGTGAGGATGACAGGAGCAGAGGTGGATAAGGCCAGCCAGACAGCCAATATACCGCCTACAGGCCAACATAGTACCACCCCATCCTTCCATAACCCTCCCAATTACAACATTAGCCAACACAGACATACAGACACGATAAAAACAGCTACACTACATGACAAAATATACATCGGGGTTGATAGACTTCATGCGTTTAAAGAGAGGGCTCACTACGCCCTGGTTCTCAATGCTAACACCCGAGTATTAGGGGTGTGTCGGAAAAACGACAATTAAGCGTAATGCGCATCTCTAAGTAAGAGATGAGGCCAAATTTATATACTAACAATTCTTTTTTATTAAATAATCCCGCATGAAAGGGACATAATATTATTTTACACTGACCGATACCTATCCTTACATGAGTGCGGGTACGCCTCATATCCAGACACATGCATGGAATATCCCGTCCACATACCAAGGGTTATTATTATTAAACCTGCATGACACTTTGTTAAAATTTTTGCAATCCCGGGAAATACCTACCCCCGTCCACTCATTGTAGAAGCATCCCAGCAGCATCACCGGCACCAGGCCACCATTAAGATGGAGCCCAAAGATGCGCAACCCCATCCTACCATGCTTTAAGCCTATTCAACGGATAATACCCCCGGATCCTAATAACAGGGAACCTAATGCCATAAACCCTACTAACGCCTCCAGGAAAATCAACAAAGCATTACAGCTGGAAATCCAACATAGCACAGTAGACCTAAAGTAGTCTATGCACTTAGAAGTTTCTACAACCCCAAAACACTTGAAAAATTTTACTTTTACACAGTACACTTATTTTTTTACATATATAAAAAGGAATCTGTGACACGCTGATTGATGATGACAGCGTAAGCTGAAGGGAAGAGGCACCACACAGAAGCAGAGCTGGGTAAGGCGATGTTGAGCCTTACCCTAGTTAACATACTGACCCAGACCAAACAGACGAACTACGTAAGGTTGAGGCATTCATGGCCTGGCAGGGCAAACTTCGGAGTCCCAGGGGGCCTAGCCTGTTCCCGGGACGAAGAGATGTTACACCCACTATGTGCCACGGTCGTCGAAGCCAAGACCTGCAGGGGAGACTTTCTGAGGATGGTGGGAGAAATAGCCAGCTCCACGCCGGACTCAGGAGATGACCCTAGGGACGACCAAATAAGGACTAGACTTTTAGTTAAATGTAAGTAAGTAGAACTTCCAGGGCGGGGAGTTAGACTCCGCTCGCAGGAGTGAAGCAGGATCCTAGGGTTCAGCGGGACCAACCCTAGATCCGAAAAGTCCTTGCCCCGCGCGGCGAAGGTGAAGAGAACCAACCAAACAAACAAACAAACAAACAATGAATAACATGAAATATAAATATATATGGAATGAACGCGCTCATTCGGTCCCGTGCCCACGTAAATGGCTGACAACGGGTCACCAGAGACATTAAATGGTGCCGCAGCGGGCAGCCAGAGTTACTAAATAGGCATGCGGCGAGCTGTCTAGAGGGGTTCATGTGGGCCAACCCAACAATGCCAATAAGGGCGAAAAGGATACTATTACTGCCTATAAGGGCGAAGAGGATATTATTACTGCCAATAAGGGCGAAGATGATATTATGCCATTGGACGATGTCCAATGCCCACATAAATGGTGACGCAACGGGCAGCCAAGGGCATTAAATGAGGAGCATGGCGAGCCCTCACTGGGGTCAAAGTGGGCAGACCCAACAACGACAACATATGCAAAGGCAACGGCAATGAGCAGGCAAATACAGCGGGCGAGGCGGTTTGCTTAGTGGCACCGTAAGCCGCCTGCGACTATATTAATACTAGTTAATAAGCACTAGCATAGACGTCGACAATTAGGATTAAGACGGAGGGGACTACGAGGCATTGTTTGGTTCCGGTCCCAACAATGTACTACAAGGGCACCCCCGCGAGAGAAATCGAACGGACAGCCTCCATCTAAATTTTAGTATTTAAGTTACAGTGCCATATTTTTAGGTCACTTAGATATAAGCAAATTCAACCAGCGCTGTTGCTAAAATAGGGCACAGCACATTTCGGCTTTAGAATAAGGTCCACTCGGCATGTAAATACAGCATAGTTTTACAATTAAGGCAATTTTTTTTAGATTAAGGTAAAGCCTTTCGGCACCTGATGACGAACAAACCCGTCATCAGGGTAAGCCCGATAACACACTAGAATAAGTCAGATTTAGGCTAAATATCTCGGCACCCGGTAACTAAAATTCCGCTACCGGGGTAAGCCCGACAACATATTAAGATAAATGGTATTAAGATAACACATTAACATAAATAGACTAAGGTAGAATATTCCGGCACCTGGTCACCAAAAATCGGTACCAGGGTAAGCCCGACAACACTAGGTTAAGGCAATATTTGGAGCCACTTTTTATATATCCCTAAGAGTAGTCTATAAATAGACATAAGGTTAGTTGAGCGACAGGAGTACACTATCACGTTGGTAGACAGGAGTAAACATACATATGGACAGTGATATTAATCATATATATGCTTCCTTTACAGCCATGAGCTCCAACGTGGGACACCCGCTCCCAATATAGGGTGTTCCATCATTATGGATATTTATTTTTGTCAGCATAGAGAGTGGCGCCAATATGGGCACTCTCCAGATTTTATATGGCAATGTCATTATTATACTGTGCTTCCATATCATGTTATATTTTCTTCCACCCCGCCAGGTATCGGTCCAGCGCCGACAGCCGACCAATGGGTACAGGCAACCGCTACCATGTAGCAACCACGTGGTGAGCAACATGCTCATACTGTCATGTTTTGCAGGCCAATACACAGGATGACAAGGGTAAACACCCTATACATATACATATATGTCCAATAATTTCTTTTCTTTACCAACAGGTGGCGACATTGTATATAGCCCTCTGTAAATATGTTGCCCACGCCCATACACGTCTTGCTAACCCCCACTCACACACACAATTTCCCCCTCCCCTACACACCTCAATAAATTTTGCTTACAGGTAATAAATCCGCATCACGGGGGAGATATGCCTGTGGGATATACCCCACCGCAGGTCGGATCAACGTTTAATGAATATCTCACCTAATATGAGAGGTCACATACGGCCACACAACGCGGACTCCTCATGTACAGGACGGGTTGTGTCGCCATGATAGTCGCGCCCACCCAAAGGGGGCAACGCTATTAGCATAAGTTTGTTGGAAATGATGACGATGAGGTACCACATACAGTAGAGTAACAGAAATTTAGCGCGCTTAGTTAGTCCGTAAGATAATTGTAAATTGTAAATTAGCACAAAGTAATGCACCCACGGGCAGTTATTCTTCTATAAATGTATAAATAATACTTCGCACCCCCACATTGTCTGCGGAGGGGATAAATGGTATTCATAAATCTTAATATATGCGCATATCAAAATTACATATTAAACAGTATACTCTCTGCATTAATATCACATGTACATAATGATTATGATTTGTTTCTTTCATTTTCTTTCTTCAAACGTCCAAATTTGTGAAGGTGTTCCGTTTTATCCCAAAACAATAAACATATTTTAAATATTTGCCCTAACGTATACCTTGGAACACCTATTTTTTCTATTTCTTCTATCTTTCTCATTGCAGGGAGCAATTTTTTCCCCAAGATAGAGCCGGACGGCACAATCACCCGTCCAGCCCTGGGTTTTTTCCTCCCTGCACAACAACAATATATTATCAAAACCATGTATTTTTTTGGAACTTTTTATATATTGCAAATGTCAATTTCTTTTTTTTTCTCATGAACTGTTTTAAAATGTCAAATGTGTATGTATATCCCAAAACCCACCCCTCTGAACACGAGCTGATCTCACATCTACACGACATCGCTACATCAACACGACATCACTACCTCTACACGACACAGAAGAAACAAGGAAGAGATACAAGGAAGATTCAAGAATAACCTAATACATCGACACCCCAACTCCACGTTCCGTTCCCGTTCGCGGGGACGCGAACTAATCAGAGGAGGAGGCTTGTACAGGCCCCCAGGGGGCTGCACCCTCTGAAGCCACCCTCCATCATCTATCAAAACCACCCCTAACTGGCAGACATAATAAAGCCAGAACAGTATCTTTTACACAGCAAGGGCGGCCGACCAGCTTGGAAGGCTTGCCAAACACTTGCATCACAATCACAAACACCTACACAATGGCTAACTAGGACACCTACATCGATGGAATGCCGACGAAGCAACACCAAAGCCTATAAGAGGAAGGCCTTAATGAGGACACACTCTCTCTCGATTATCAGTCATACAGTGTGTCAGTCGGAGGCCCTAGGACAAGCTGTTATCATCAGGTGAGTCAGCAGTGTTCAGATATCCTATAATCTGTAAAACCTACCCCACAAACTTGTACACATAATTTGCACTATTGTTCACACTTCCCTAAAAGGGACATACAATTTCATACATCACTGACCAATAAATACTTGGTCATTAAACTACACCTTGTATTCGTAATTACACGCCTCTTCACATCCTAACACCCTTCCCGTCTCGTCACGAGTAAGCGTGACAACAGTAGCCTGTAATCGCCGGCTCAAGTTCTATTGTGTCTCTCACACGCGACCGCTGGCTGCAAGCCGCCAGCATAGCTGACACAAGCAGGACTGTTATATAATTCCTTTCGACCAGAGTCCCACATTAACCTGTCTCAAAGGATCATCCCCTAATCGACACTTACGTCTTCGTAGGAGCACCCCCTATCATTTAAACATCATACAACACTCTACACTGGTGAGCTTACCCAGCTACGGTAAGCTGCCCTCTCTAGGAATCACCTTCCAAATCAGTACACTAACACTATTGTTTTAGACCTAACCACCCCCAATTAAGGGATCTAAAACAATACTGTCGGGTGTGGGCAGTGGGATAATCATTTCCCACCCCATATTTCATAAAATAGGATCCACACCCATAAAATTGTTGCATATTCCTACTCATCTATCTCCCCCAATTACAAATGTGCAAAAAAACATATTTTACCCCCGGTCATTTGCCCTATAAAGGGTTAAAATAATTGCGAATATTCATTTCACCAAGATCACATTTCACCCTTTATTAAAGCCAAAATATCGTGTCAAGTAATTGTGCTACGATGACGTTTGTTTGCTTGAGAATCGACTAACGTTACGTATTACCCATTGAGCCCCAAAGTATTTCATTCTGTCATTTGTATATTGAAATGATTGCAAATATATTCATTTCACCAAGGTCATTCTTCTGGGCAAGTTGAGTTAGTGGTACCTAAACATCCTTGTGATTGAAGTTCGTAGGAATGGCTGACTAGCTCCTCATTCCAGCCAAACACAGCACTCATAAATCTAAGGTTGTATAATCTTTATACCAGCACAGCTATTAAAGACAGATTTCGTTTGAATTTATGAATTGAAAATGCTCGACGACATAAGGTAGGCTACTGCACATACATCCCATCAAGCCACGTTACATATAGACTACTTTATTGTGTAATGGTGGTCTATCGGGCAGCATGCTTGACAAATGTTAAAGAATGTTAGGCAGGTTCGAATGCCACCTTATCTGGCCTTTTTTTTTTGCCTGCCAATTTCTGTTTAAATTTTATGTTTGGTGTTTTCTTACATCATATTTAATTATAAGATAACATAATATGTTATAATTATAACATGTAGTTCCGCGAAGAACTAAATAGCCTAATTTTCTTAAAATTTAGGATTCAATATCTTAGTCCTACAATTAGATCGATCTCGAGTAATAATTTTACCTACGGAGATATGCTGGTAGCACTGGCATTATACGATTCGCTCAAAATATAACTGAAATATTGTGGTGTAATAGAGCAATGGATTTTCATATATTGATAGATTACGGCTCAAATGCTCAGGAAGTGTAAATAGGTTGTTGATAGCACTGCTCTATCTCAGAGTGAGAGCGTATAATGTATATGTTAATGCATACACTGCGTACATACAAAATTTGTCAAATAACCAGTGAATGATATGGCAGTTACATTCAGTTACAGATGAAACCTATAAGCGTACGTAGAAATATTTTGGTAACACTGATATATACATTGTTTGTGTTGCTCAAAATCTATCTGCAATCTTGAAACGTTGTAGTGAATAGAGTTTCAAATGTTTTATGTGAACATATTCTACGAAAATGAGTCTAGGATTCAAATGTTCTCGGAATGTTTCTAGACAGTTGGTAGTCCCGTGGACTATGTAAATAGGCATACTTATGGCTGATAAGGCACACAAGTTTGTTGGTAGCACCTACTTCGACAATTTACAATAAATAAGTCCGACATCTCTTGAACTTCAGTGTGCTAACTCTTATGTTTGTACTATACAGATATTCTAAGACATTGACTGTGTGTTACAAAAGACTTGAGATCATTGATACACAGTTGGTAGCCGTGGTGACTCTAATAATAAGCGCAGTCATAAATGTACTGACGCATACATCGCACATTCAAAACTTGGATGAAATCCATTTGTAGCTATGGACGTTGCATGCAGTTAAACATTGACCATATCAGCACGCGTAGGATCATGTTGGCAGCACTGTGATATAGGAGATCCTGAAAGTTAATGTCAAATATTATGGTTTTTGTGTGTGCCAGTTTCGGAAAAGTTCCCATGAATTCCTCCATAGATATCCAACTTAGGGTTCAAATTTCAATTGTAATTTTTCAACAGTTGGTAGCACTAACGTTACTTTGAAATATAACCTTGAGATTTTCTGCTATAGATCTGAACTCATACTAAATTTGGTTTTGATAGCTGTAGCCGTTAATAATCTGTAAAGTGGAACACTCTCGCACAAAAGCAGACAAGCACACACTTGCCCTGATTGATCTCATAAGCCTACTTTTTCAACATTTTTGCGAAATGTGAAGAGTACTGTACCGCAACTGTCTAATCAGGTATCTAGCATAAGGGCATGCGAACAACAAATGTATGGAAAGAAGTGCTAATGGATTGTTGAAATGAATGCTGCGGAGCAGCACAGTCTTCTAGTTATAATAATACATATATACAAACATTTTTAATTGAGACTGTTTTGCCTTTCAGTGTCTAGCCTAGTCTGCAAGCCTCTGTTCTTGAAAAAGTCGCCTTCATGATGCCTTATTAGCAGTTAGCTCTGCAGTCTCCTCTGCTTCTACGCCTCTCCCTTTGAAATCGTTCAACACTGAATCTAACCATCGCCTCCTAGATCTACCTCTACTTCTCTAACCCTCTACAGAAGAACTCTTTAACCTCTTAGGTAATTTTTCCTCCCCCATTCTCTTGACATGACCCCACCATAAAAAGGATAATAATAATAATAATAATAATAATAATAATAATAATTGTATGGATTAAGCTAACCAGTGTAGATATTTTGAGTTGGTGCCTATCAGGTTATGTACTGTCCAATATCGCCGTTACGTTAAACTTTGTCATCTTGTAGCAATTAGGGAACACTATTCGGTGACCCGTGGTTAAGACTTTGTCTTGTAATCAGAAAGTATGACACAAAAGATCTCTTATCTGATTTAAAATGGTTTAAAAAGGATGTAGGTAATAGGAAAGGAAACAAATATAACTGAGTATGATTTCTGAAACATAAATTTGGTAGAGTTCAACTCTTTAATCGTCGTTTAGTGAATAATTTGAATATTTCTTTAAAAGTGTGTGTTAAACCTACAGCTACAAAATGAAACTCACTCAGACTTGTGTGTCTTTAATTAATCTTTCTATGGAACGTTAAAAATATTTTTGAGTTTGCCCAGAATTAAAATGAAATAATAATGCCTAATCAACGAATAATACGTAAATAACAGAGATTAATTTTGTAGCTGTAGGTTTAACACCGACTTTAAAAAAGAAAAGTTAAAAAAAAGCTATAAATATGGGTGCACAGCGGGAAACGGTGAAGATCAGCACATAGCAAGAAACAAATTTGGAAATTTGGATAAGAAAATAGTTACGATCTAAATTTTGAAAATTTTCAACTTTGCTTTTAATAGCAAGATATGTGGGTTTCCTAGGAGATATACAGGAATTTTTGAACAAGAGTTATGACAGGCAGGGTTATAAGATTAAAATCATTATTGTTTTGGCTCCATGAGCTGTATGTTCCACCTTAAAAAATAGACTATACGCGTCTTGGTCTCTCATACGATTACCATTTGAAATGTCCAGTAAAATTCAAAAGACGATGAAGAGAGGGAGGAATGAAAAAGATGGAGGGAAAAAAAGAACAAGGTTTTTCTTACATACAATCGTGTTTGTAGCGCCAACGAAGCTTATCCTTGTTAACACAGGAATTTGAAGTCATGTGCTTTTGAGTACAATGCAGGTGTGATTTCAAAGGTACCTGTAGAAAAGGATGCTGTATATTGTAGCTCTTGTGTCCGTTTCCTTTTAGTTTGGATGAAATCTTGTGAAGATATAATATTGTGTAATTGTTACAAATACCAGTGCTTACTCTGGACATGACCTTGCTTACTAACAATTTCCTTCACAGGTTACTAAGCTTGTAACTTAAAGCCTCCTTCCTAATCCTAGCCTCAGTTAAAAATACATGCACTACTACTGACATCACAGCATTGTAATAGGTATACTGTCAAAATAGTGATGAATATGTAGCATACACACTAGTGAGTGAGTAAAGTAAATTAGCCTTATGTCACTAATTATAAATCCATTCTTATAATGTATTTTACTTATTTGTTAGCTCCTATTCGAGTACAGAGACCTAACCTGTCCTCGGAGATAAAATCATCGCTCGTTTGACAAAAGGAAGTCATGGATGGAAATTTTGGTATTGGATTAATTGAAGCAAGGACAAAATATGTGCATACAAATTGTTACAAAATGCTAATACTCAGGCAGGTTGAGATAAGTAAAGGAAATAAAGGACAAGCTGGGTAAGTGCTGTGTTGAAAAGAAATCAATTTTCTCTCCTGGTGTAAGAAAAGAAATCTATATATATATTATATATCTTGAGTTTCATTCATAATCATTACCAGCTTTTTGATGTACGGTACTGGTAGCCTACTGCAGTGAACATTGGATATTGAGCTTGCCCAATTATAGGCAATTATACCAGTAGATAATATTCATTACCGGTACATTGAAAGGAATGTGGGCGTTTAATCTAGACCTGAACAGCAAACAAGACGCAGGATAACTGTTAAGATAAGACTGCTAATACCATGAAAACGGTAATTCTTATATTCTATTGCACACAAATTCTTAACCCACCAAGTAGCTTACGGTATTGAAAATAATTTATTTGTGAGTCAAGACTCTTGACATTAAGTCTTATCAGAATTTCGGGTGGGCCCAGTACAAAGCTTGCTCCGAAAGAAAGATACATTTTATATAGTAGCCTATAAGTTTGATTCTCTCTATACTACCTACACAACAATATATTCGTCGAGGTGCAGTATTTAGCCCAAATTGCAAAATCATATTTTCAGACCAAATTACCCCAGACCTGCTCTATTAAATTTTATACAAGTGATGAAAGTAACACTGAAACTTTGATTTAAAAACTTTTAAAATGTACATTGCCACTAAAAAAGGAAACCACACACCTGAATTCATACAATTTTTAATACAGTACTTAGAAAACAAAAGAAAGGATGTAACATCCGATACATCAGGTTATGTTGTTTCACACATAGGTTAAAATTTGTCACAGCTGCAGTCCGTAAATCGGAATGAAGATTTACCAAGAATTTAACACAATGCAGGTCTATTTTTTTTAGCTACATGGGGGGTCGTGATATTGTGTTCTGCATTATTATTCCAGTATTCATCAGATAAGGAACTATTATGAGCGATTTGCTCAATGTTAACATTTGATTTTAAATCTACTTCATGTTACGCCATGATGGATTTAAAAATGTTTCGTGAATGAAGCGGAGCTTAACTATTGTTACGAATGCTAGACAGTTTCGTCGTCCGCGCGTGACTCAGGCCGCCCCAGGCTATTCCAGACTGTGTGTTGCCAGCGCCTTATGCAACAGGGCTGTAAGAACAAAAGGGCACGGTCTAGAACCTACGTAGCCCACCCAGAAATGGAACTTTCGAGAAACCGTGAACCCTGGTCTGCTCTCGAAGCATCCATTGAGTCATCAGCTCCGATATATAAGATCGACCCTGGCCGGTGAGGACGAAATGTGTTCAGAGCGAGTGCGTGCTTTTACCTGTGCGACAGAATCGAGGCGAAGTGCCGTGTGGATTACGAAACCCAGTGAGATTATTTCCGAGCCTGCAGAGCAGTGTGTAGCAGACTCGTAAGTAACTGTAGTTTGTGTACTCAAGGGATTGTGCAGGTATTTCAGTGAGTGACAGACTTTGGCTGGACACGGGTCGACCTAATTAATGAACGGTCAGCTGCTCGAGAAAATGAAAGGAGTGAGTGTTCTCCATAATGAGGAAGCCTCCGTGAGACTGCTAATGGTTTCTGTGTGTTTTATTGTGTCGTGTATCTTTCTTGACCTGCAATAAAGCTATATTTCTTTAAATGACCAAACTCTGTTGTGCTTTTAACCACTGTAATCCAATTAACGAACGTGCTACTAGGGTAACACTTAACACTATGCTCCATAGAATGGCGTCCGCTCCATGGAACATGTAAAGGGAGCGCTCCATCAGATCGTGTTCACAGCGTACTTTTTGAAACAGTAGTGAAACTGTTTGCTACCGTGATCGCAACCGATCAGACACAGACACGCTCAGCGTCGCATGTGTCTTGCGCTGCATTAGTGGGATGGGGAAGTGCAGAGCTAACTGCCGGAATGAGTGCAATGCGTAAATTAAGCAATCCAATGCAGATTGCTTTTATTTCCAAAACAAAATATTTGAGGCACTAGAATTATTTATGTTGTTATTGTTGAATCTTTAAGGGCTTTCTGATATCGTGGTCTTGTAGCTACATGTGCATTACTTGGGTGTGTGTAGAATTTGTATGATAACCTGTGTCACTGTGATATCTGTAATAGTGTTTTTTTTGTTGTAATTGAGGTAGGATTTGGGTAGGAAGCAGCCGTGGCCTTGCGTTTGGAACCATCCTGACATTTGCCTGGAGTAGAAGTGGGAAACCACGGAAAACCCCTTCCAGGATGGTTGAGGTAGGAATCGAACCCCACTCTTCTCAGATTTGCCTCACAAAGCTGAGTGTACCTCATTCCAGCCCTCAGACCAGAAATACATTTCTTGGGTGAGCCGGGAATAAAATCTGGGCCATCGCGGTGACAGCCAAGAATGCTAGCCACAACAAGAAGGAAACATAATAATTTATGCAGTGCTTTGAAACCAAAGATAATTTAGTGTTTGAATGTACTCTAGTATCTACACTTTCATGCCGTCCACCTCGTGGTATAGCGTCTAGCACTATTGGCTGTCGCCCCGGTGGTCCGGGTTTGATTTCCGGATCTGCCAAGAAATATAATTCTGTTCTGAAGGCTGGAGTGGGGACCACTCAGCCTCGTTAGACAAAACTGAGAAGAGGTGGGTTGGATTTCCACCTCAGCCCTCCTGGAAGTGATTTTCCGTGGTTCCCACTTCTACTCTAGGCAAATGCCGGGATGGTTCCTAACTCAAGGCCACGGCAGCTTCCTTCCCAATCGTCACCTGAATTACAAATACACACATTCATACAGTCATTTCAATAACACAGGTCGTCAGACAAAATCCCATACTCACCCAAGTGCACGGGGCTACATGACCGAGATGTCCAGGCCCATTAAATTAAACAACTACAACAATTCTTTCATGCTTTATGTGTTTATTACAAATAGTTTAATAATTTTGGAGCATTATTTGAAGTAACTCAGATAATGTTCCTGTAGATGTAGCCTAAGCGATGAGGTGCAGAAGTATTAATGTCTAATGGCACCTGGGTCCTCTCCTGTCCCTTTAATGCAGTGTGTTCAAGTGTATGGAACCTCTTGCTCAGATGAACTTGGTCCTGGCTTCTGAAGGGATATGGCATCACTCTGAACGAGCTCTCATGGCAAACATTTCATGTAATCTAGCAGCCTATGTATCCCGCATTGAGCTATTTGAGCAAGGCAACTGGAAATTAAGGCCAAGAGTGTGGCCCACATAAGGTCACATCATGCCAATCTTTCTGCTCCCCCGCCTAAAACTGCAAAGCGAATTACCATTGTCATTCACTCCCTACAGCTGGTCCTGAGGTGTACGGGAGGCAAGGAGGAGCTGGGTTCAATTTATGTCTCGGCCAGATACTGTATTTGAGAACCGTCACGGCTGGAACCTGTTGCGCATAATTCCCAAACTACAACTGAGTACTTGATACCCACCATGGTCTCCAACCAAAAACAAGTGGATGAGATGGATACTATTTGTAATAATAATGTTAGTGGTTTTACGTCCCTTTTAACTACACTGGCTTTTAGAGACGCCGGGGTGCCGGAATTTTGCCCCGAAGGGGATCTTTAACGTGCCAGTAAATGTACTGACACGGCTCCCTCGCATTTGCGCACCCTCAAATGCCATCTGACTGCGCCAGGTTTCGAACCTGCAACCTTGGGCTCAGCAAGCGAGAACGTTACCCCTGGATACTACACACATCAAAAAAAGTTTTGCATCACCTCGGTTCCAAGAGTTCCGGAACCTTTAAATACAAAGGGAATAGAGATCAACACAAACAACATTTCAGCTCGTTTTATTGCTCATGAGACCCACACATTGCATGTTGTACCATCATACAGCTAGACTTTCAGCATTTGTGGTCCAGATTGCAGTACACACCACTACCTCTAATACCCAGTAGCACGTCCTCTTGCATTGATGCATGCCTGTATTCGTCGTGGCATACTATCCACAAGTTCATCAAGACACTGTTGGTCCAAATTGTCCCACTCCTCAACGACAATTCGGCGTAAATCTCTCAGAGTGGTTGGTGGGTCAAGACGTCCATAAACAGCCCTTTTCAACATATCCCAGGCATGTTCGATAGGGTTCATGTCTGGCGAACATGCTGGCCACTGTAGTCGAGCGATGTCGTTATCTTGAAGGAACGCATTCACAAGATGTGCACGATGAGGTCGAGAATTGTCGTCCATGAAGACAAATGCCTCTCCAATATTCTGCCGATATGGGTGCACTATGGGTCGGAGGATGTCATTCAGGTATCGTAAAGCCGTTTCGGAGCCTTCCATGACCACCAGTGGCGTACGTCGGCCCCACATAATGCCACCCCAAAACATCAGGGAACCACCACCTTGCTGCACTCGCTGGACAGTGTGTCTAAGACGTTCAGCCTGACCAGGGTGCCTCCAAACACGTCTCCGACGATTGTCTGGTTGAAGGCATATGCGACACTCATCGGTGAAGAGAACGTGATGCCAATTCTGTGGGGTCCATTCAGCATGTTGTTGGGCCCATCTGTACCGCGCTGCATGGTGTCGGGGTTGCAAAGCTGGACCTCGCCATGGACGTCGGGAGTGAAGTTGCGCATCATGCAGCCTATTGCGCACAGTTTGAGTTGAAACACGACGTCCTGTGGCTGAACGAAACGCATTATTCAACATGGTGGCATTGCTGTCAGGGTTCCTCCGAGCGGCAATCCATAAGTAGCGGTCATCCACTACAGTAGTAGCCCTTGGGCGGCCTGAGCGAGGCCTGTCATCGACAGTTCCTGTATCTCTGTACCTCCTCCATGTCCGAACAACATCGCTTTGGTTCACTCTGAGACGCCTGGAAACTTCCCTTGTTGAGAGCCCTTCTTGACACAAAGTAACAATGCGGACGCGATCGAACTGCGGTATTGACCTTCTAGGCATGGTAGAACTACAGACAACATGAGCAGCGTACCTTCGTCCTGGTGGAATGACTGGAACTGATCGGCTGTCGTACCCCCTCCGTCTAATAGGCCCTGCTCATGCATGGTTGTTTACATCTTTGAGCAGTTTTAGTGACATCTATGAACAGTCAAAGGGACTGTATCTTTGATACAATATACACAGTCAACGTCTATATGCCGGAGATCTGGGAACCGAGGTGATGCAAAACTTTTTTTGATGTGTGTATTTGTGGTTGGCAGCTTAGTTCCTTCTTGAACCGGTTTCACTTCCCCCAGTCAGCACTAGTAGCCTATAATGCGCTTTTGAGAGGAATGAAATTACACTGAATGATGAAAGGGGATATGATGTCCCTTCTTCTTCTTCTTCTTCTTTTTCCTCTCTTCTTCTTCCTAGCATTTATCCCGCATTGCAGGGTGTGCTATCTTGCACCTTTGCTTCCATTTCTTCCGGTCTTTGGCGTCTCTAGGAAGAATATTCGCCGTGAGGTTATTATTTGGATCCACACTATCGTGTAGTATACAGGTGTTCGCAGCATGCCCTACTTTGTGCTGTAGCTCGTTTCTTTTTCAAGATATTTTAATTTTGACACTTGCTTTGGAAAGTACTTTTCAAGCTCTAAAACTTTTGTTTCGTTGGTTTTTGTATGAAGTTCGCGCATAACGCGCAAATCAACTTTTTGTGGCACCGTTTTGGCACTTGTTTGCCCAAATCGTTTTTTTTACATCATCTATCGAAAGAGTGACATCGAATTAGTCGAATAAGCCACCAAAATATCAGTTTTTGCCCAAATCAAACTCGCAAAATGCGAGTTTGTGTTTAGATCCGGTAGGATCGCTTCGGCCCAGCTACCGCCGAGACGTGGACCCGCTTGGTTCGACCGGTCCGGGCAGAGACAGGTCGCATGCTATAAGTCGACGAAAATCTAAACACAAACTCGCATTTTGCGAGTTTGATTTGAGCAAAAACTGTTATTTTGGTGGCTAATTCGACTGATTCGATGTCGCTCTTTCGAATGGTGATGTCAAAAAACCGATTTGGGCAAAAAAGTGCCAAACCCGTACCACAAGAAGTTGATTTGCGCGTTATGCGCGAACTTCACACGAAAACCAACGAAGCAAAAGTTTTAGAGCTTGAAAAGTACTTTCTAAAGCACGTGTCAAAATTTAAATATCTTGAAAACCAAACGAGTTACAGCACAAAGTAGGGCTTGCTGCGAACACCCTGTATATTCGTTTCCTTGGTCGTCCTCGCGGTCTACGGCCATGAGGACACAAATCTACTGCAGTTTTCGTAACTGATGAATTGTTGCTGCGTATCACATGGCCATACCATCTCAAACGACTCTCATGCATTTTACCAGTTATTGGAGCTGCACCAAATGTTGCCCGAACATCCTCATTCTTGATACGGTGTAGTCTAGTAAGTCCTTGTTGCCAGCGAATCATCTTCATTTCCATGGCATGCAGCTGTTGTCTCTTCGTGATTGGCCAACATTCAGTTCCATAAAGTGCCACTGGTCGAACGATGGTTTTGTTTATCTTCGATTTCAAATACAATGGCACCTTCCGATCGAAAAGGAATCCAGTTACTTGGCGCAACTTCATCCAAGCAGCGTCGATTCTATTTCAGGCATCTGGTAGCATGAGACCATCCGAGCGGATCAATGACCGCAGATATTTTTACTCAGACGTTTTATTGAGTGCAACGCCATCGATGGTAACTGACCCATCACTTGGCTCATCACTTGGCTCCCCACACTCCATGTACTCAGTCTTCTTGATGTTAAGTCGAAAGTCGTATTTGTCCAGAGAAGTTTTCCATCGTTGGACAAGCTGATTTAATTCCTACTGAGACCCGCAAGTGACCATGATATCGTCAGCATATAACAGAGTCCAAGGATATGGTGTTAGCAGTTCTTCGGCAATAGTGTCGAGACAAAGGATGAACAGAGGAGCAGACAGAGCCGATCCCTGATGAACACGAACTATTATGGAAAAAATTGCGGATGCTCCTGCCGTACATCGGACATAACTGGAAACATCTCGATATAAAAGTTGGATCCATTGTATGTATACTACTGGTACCTCATGCTGCCTTAGTGCATACCAGATAAGATTGCGTGGTACCCTGTCGAAAGATTTTTCAAGATCGAGGAAAGCTATATGGAGTGGCTTTCTATTCTCATGCTGTCTTTCCATTAGAAGACGGGTGGCGTGTATAGCATCAATTGTCCCCGAGCCTCTCACGAAACCGCGCTGATTTGGGTAAACTTAACTATGTCACGGAGACGTGCATCTATGACACGCTCAAACATCTGCATTGTGTGGCAAAGCAGGTGAATTGGTCGATATTGGGTCATGTCTCTATTCATATGGATATAGGCCTACTATTAGCATGTCTCTTTATACTGCGTTTAAAATGTGTAGGTTAAACAATTTATATCATTATTATTTGAATCCACACTATCACGTAGCATATATTCTTTGCATTCAAAGACGAGTCTAGAAAAATATATTATCATCCGGATTTTAATTAACGTACTAGAAGGAAAGGGGACAGAAATGTAACTAAGTGTTATAATTTGAATGGTATTTCAGTGCAGAGTCTTTATTAAAACCCTTTTCTATTATTTTGTTTCTTTCGAAGGTTATGGGTGCCAAACTACTGTCTATTTGAAGCCCTATAATACTCCATGGTCGTTGGTTACTCAAACATACGAAACATCTTCGTAAATGGTATATTGGATTTCACGGCCAGTGAATTAAAACTCAGCAATTCTTCTAGGTTTGTGCCGTGTCTTGTGTGGGGTTTCGCCTAGGACACCAAGCTGGCTCATCGGCGGGCTCTTGGTGTCCCCGCCCGGACCCCCACAGGAGTGACGAACTGCACGCCACCTCCCTTTATATAAGGTGCAACTGCACCACTTAAATGCGAGAACTAAAAGTTCAAGCAGCCTTAACCTCCCTATGAAGGCTTCCAAAAACCTGCTGAATATTCCCTAAAACTAGATGAATATTTCCTAAAACTAGATGAATATGGCCTAAAACTAGCACATGACTGAGTCCGCCCAATTAGAAACTACGAAAATTGGAAGCCTTCATAGGGAGGTTAAGGCTGATTGAGCTTTTAGTTCTCGCAGTCAAGTGGTGCAGTTGCACCTAATAAAAAGGGAGGTGGCGCGCAGTTCGTCACTCCTGTGGGGGTCCGGGCAGGGACACCAACAGCCCGCCGATGAGCCAGCTTGGTGTCCTAGGCGAAACCCCACACAAGACACGGCACAAACCTAGAAGAATTGCTGAGTTTTATCTTCGTAAATGTTTGCACTTACTAATTGGGTGGGTAGTGGGAAAAATTACTAACTATTATAGGTTAGAAAAGAGACCTTCGCCATTTCTATGTACCTAACGAGTTACTTTGAACTAGGCTACCTTTTGAAGAATCCCTGAGAAAAGCCGGACACGAATTTCACGAGTATCTTTTTATAATACACTACGTTTAATCCTGGAGCAAGTTTACAATTTTCGTAGTTTCTAATTGGGCGGACTCAGTCAAGTACTAGTAAAATGTTTTGAATGATATTAAATAAATACGAAAAAGGAAACAAAATGATCGCTCTGTAGAAAGTGGGATACTTGGTGTGATATTTCCGTAACAAAGTGCAACGTCGTAATTCTCTAAATATCATATTTAAAAAAAACTTTCCATCACAAAATAAAAATCACTACATTCCGGCTCTTTAGCAGATTATTTAAGACGTCATTGCCGAGGGATTTTCAATCGTTATAAAAGACGAGAATTAATGCAGTGACTATTTCTTGCAGAAAGCTGAAAATCGCTGTAAAGTAGCCTATTAGTTCAACATTTTATGATCAAACTAGGTGAAGATTACTCATGACAAAAAGTAAGTCCTGCAGTATATCTAGTCCTAATCTACACCACATGCTCGGTCTCTATCTTGCCATTTGGTCGATCTTCGACAAAAACATTTCTGCATTTTCCATCAATATTTAGAAGCCCTAGCCTCTATCCCCAGTTACAAGTGTGATGATGTGTCATGGGCGCACAGCTCCACACATGCACTAGTGATTTCACGATGATTTTCTGATGATAATACAAGTGTAATTTAACTATCTGGTTGTGAACAGCTGTGCCTAACACACACGTTGTGCTAATTCTCTTAAATGTCAATACACATTAATTTTTTATTGAACATAACCAACTTCTCGTTAATTGTCTATCACATTATTAAATCTTTCCCATGCGTCACTCCATCCACTTGATATAGTCTATCTCTCTATTGTCTCCCACCTTCATTTTACACTGGAATCCATTATGCGGCTTAGTCCTTGTAGTTGTTGTTTCATTTGAGAGGCTTGGACATCGTGGTCATTTAGCCCCGTGTACTTTGGTTTGTGCTGAATTTTGTCTGATAACCTGAGTGATTGTGATGGCTGTATTAGTGTGCGTATTTGCAGTCGAAGCGAGGATTGGGAAGGAGGTGGCCGTGGCCTTAAGTTAGGAACCATCCCGGCACTTGCCTGGAGTAGAAGTGGAAAACCACGGAAAACTACTTCCAGGATTGCAGAGGTGGGAATCGAACCTACCTCTCCTCAGTTTTGCTTCTCTAGGCTGAGTGAACCCCGTTCCAGCCCTTAGACCAAAATTATATTTCTTGGCACAGCGAGGAATCAAACTCGGGCCTTCGGGCTGACAGCCAAGAGCGCTAGCCACTACACCAAGATGTGGTCAAGGAGGCTTACTCATTCCTGTACCAAAGTATGATACTGCTTTGAGAGCGACTTCATTTGGATGGAACATGCTCGTGAGAAATGTTTTATTAAGACTGATCAACAAGTAAAAGGATCGCTTTCTGCTTTTTAAAGAGATTGCCGCGAAGGTCCGGATTCCATTCCCGGCCTTGCCAAGAAATTTAAATCTGGTCTGCAGGCTGGAACGGGATCCACTCAGCCTCGGGAGGCAAAACTGAGAACAGGTGGGTTTGATTCCTCCCTCAGCCATCCTGGAAGTGGTTTTCAATGATTTCCCACTTCTACTACAGGCAAATGCCGGTATGGTACATAACGTAAGGCCATGGCCGCTTCCTACCCAAATCCTACCTCAGAATGCCTGCTCAAACACACTCGTACAAACATCTCAGTGACACAGGTTATCAGACAAACTCCACACACACCCAAGTACACGTGGCTACGTGGCCATGATGTCGCAAAGCCCCCAAAGAATCAACAACAACAATATTCTTGTTACTATGTGGCGAGATAACACTCTATATGGTTTTTACGACTGGATGGCCTTACTGATATCAACCTCATAAGAGGAGTTCATTAGAGATGAATCACTGTGATGGAAATCGGGAAAGTAGTCAGAAGGAAGTGGCTGCAGCTTATTTGAAGGTGCCGTCCTCGCGTCTACAGTGTGGCTCCCGATATAGCCTGGTCCCATGGCGTAAACGCTGATCGGATATCATTTAATATGGTAAACAAGTAGTTCCATGAAGAACTAAAGCCTATTTTCATATATCATACTTATGTTAATTGCCTATATCAAGATACAAAATTTCAGTTTGATTGCTGTGATAGATTCGTAGATATTGAGGACCGTCTAAATATTTCGGATGGTCGCCATGTTGGATTGTTATATGTATAGGCCATAGAGTTATGTACCATTCAAGGAAAATTATTGCGTAGGTTCATTATTCAAACTTTCACTTCGATCGCATGATTACGACACAAGACATGAAAATTTAATTTTAAAATTTCGCACAGCCGCCATATTGAGATTATGTAAACAATTGAACTGAATTAAATGCCAGTGCATTACAATATGTACACAGATTTACTGTACCATATTTCACTGCACTCAGATGGTTAAATCGCGAGAAAAGTCTATTAAAATGTTTCAACTTCGCTTGGCCGCCATGCTCGTTTTGTACTTTACAGGTTTCTGAAAGTTACATAGGTGAACTTGTAGTAGCGCCCTTTTAACGCCGTATAAAATTTGAGGGGGATATCTGTAATAGTTTCGGAGATACAGAATGACGATGAAATATTTTGGACAGCCGCCATGTTAAGTTTATGTAAACAATTGCAATAAATTAGACGCCAGTGCATTACAATGTGTATAAACATTTGCTCTACCAAGTTTCATTGCGAATAGATGGTTAAATCGCGAGAAAAGTCTATTTAAAAGTATCAAATTCGCTTGGCTGCCATGTTGGTTTCGTAGTTACCTTAATTTGAAAGTCTCATAGATGAACGTTTAGTAGAGCCCTTTATCACCTTACAAAATTTCAGGGTGATATCGGTAATAGTTTCGGAGATAAAGATTGCCGGTGAAATATTTCGCACAGCCGCCATGTTTGATTGGTGAGGCGTAATAAAACTTGAAGGGTACGGTCGGGGTCGGCCAAAATGGTGCTATGACCTTACCGAGTTTCATTGAAATCGCTCCAGCCGTTTGGAAGTTATTAGAGGGGGACACACACACACAGACACACGGACAAATAGTGATCTCATAAGCCAATTTTTTTCATAAAATGAAAATAGGCTAAAATGACATAAATATGACCATGGTAGTCCGATTCCTTATTGACGAAGTAATTATAATAAAATTTATATAACCGTAAGTCAATATATGTGACCTTCCCCAGCGTCATTTAGGACATGAAAAGGTGTAAGAATATATACATAAAGTAAATTTGCTATAACAGAGGATGTTATCAAAAATTCTAAAAATATTCTTCGTCCAAAAGCTCACACATTAAAATTAAAAAAAAAATGTTACAAAATAAGTTAAGGAAGAAAAAACATGAAAAATAATATAAGTCTTGATAAAAACAGCGTGGAATAGAATATATGTGGATGTGAAACTATATAAGTGGATATAGCTAGGTTAGAATTGATAGTTTGGGATGTATTTGCGATGTAATGGAGAAATAATGGAATGAAAACGTTGGAATAAGTATTACGAGTTGATGTTATGAATGGGCAAGAAATGAATGGGTCTCAATGTGACTGGAACCGGTACGATATTTAAGCACAATAAGAAGCCTCCGTGGCTAAGGCGGCAGCACGCCAGCCTCTCACCGCTGGGTCCGTGGTTCAAATCCCGGTCACTCCATGTGAGATCTGTGCTAGATAAAACGGAGGCAGACAGGTTTTTCTCCGGGTACTCCAGTTTTCCCTGTCAAAATTTCATTCCGGCAACACTCTCCACTATCATTTCATTTCATCTGTCATTCATTTAATCATTGCCCCAGAAGAGTGCGTCAGGCCTCGGCAGCCGGCACAGTTCATATCCTCGCCGCTAGATGGGGGCTTCATTCATTCCATTCCTGACCCGGTCGGAGACTGGAAGCAGGCTGTGGATTTTCATTATATAGTGACTTGGAGCCTCCGTGGCTTAGGCGGCACCACGCCAGCCTCTCACAGCTGGGTCCATGGTTCAAATCCCGGTCACTCCATGTGAGATTTGTGCTTGACAAAGCGGAGGCAGACAGGGGTTTCTCCGGGTACTCCGGTTTTCCCTGTCACAAATTTCATTCCAGCAACACTCTCCACTGTCAATTCATTTCAACTGCCATTCATTTAATCATTGCCCCAGGGGAGTGTGACAGGTTACGGCAGCCGGCACAGTTCATATCCTTGCCACTAGATGGGGGTTTCATTCATTCAATTCCCTGATCCGGTTGGTCGATTGGAAGAAGGCTGTGGATTTATGGTAATATAAATTTTATTATAATTTAATATGGTATGAAGATGAACATAATCTTGGTGCTGGTCAGGTCATCAAATTACCTTTTGTCATCTGTATGGGTTTATATACGCGTGCGAGACTCACCCGGGAACATCTTGAACGTGAGTGCCCCGATCTTTATGAAACTTAGCGCAAGTATTAGCTTGCATTGCAACAAATAGCCTACAACTACTGGTAGTGCTTATTTTAGGAGATTTGCGACATCGTTGTGATGTAGCCCCGTGTACTTGGGTTTGTGTGGAATTTGTGTGATAATCTGTGTTATTGTGATGGCAGTACTAGTGTGTAAATTTGGAAATTGGGTATAGGATAGGGAAGGAGGCAGCCGTGGCCTGGAGTATACGTGGGGGAAACCACGGATAACCACTTCCAGGATGGTTGAGGTGGGAATAGAATCCTCCTCTTCTCAGTTTTGCTGCACGAGAATGAGTGTACCCCGTTCCAGCCCTCAGACCAGAATTACATTCCTTGACAGAGCCAGGAATCAAACCCGGACCTACGGGGTGACAGCCAAGAATGCTAACCACTACAGCACGAGGTGGTCAAGAAATGCAACTGTGCCGGTTCACTTGGGTGATCCAAATAGAGGGCACAAAACTGTGAACGTAATGCTTACTTGAGACTCGGAGCAAGCATGTGCCGCCAGCCAATCGCACTGCTACGAGCACATCCTTCAGTGGCCTATGTACTGCAAGCTCTCTTAGTGTTGGACGATTAATGGACCGCGGTTAGTTAAGAGGTATGAAAACTAGGGAACTCCACCCCTTAGGGCTCCTCTAAGTATTGGGTGCGTAGGCTATATTAACTCGTGCAATTTCACCTCTATGGGTGAATTTGAAGATAAAATAACAATACTGATACCTTCTTGGCGATCTGACCATGGGCAGATTCACGTTTGCAGTGTTCCTTTGTAGAGCGACCCATCTAGATATGCACACAAACAGTGGCGTAATTAGGATTTTCTTCTGGAGAGCGGAGTCTATAACCCTTATAGCACAGTTTTTTTGGAAATGCTTTCGTATGTTTTTGCCTCTCTGTTTGTTTTAAGTTTTGTTTTGTGCCCGTTTTTTGCTATTGTACATGTTCTTTTTGTAATTGGATTAAAGCTTTGTGTTTGTTGTTTTCAGCTTTTGTTTTTGAATTTTGTGTGTTTTATGTTTGTTTCTAATTTCATTTTTCTTGCTTTATGTGGGTCCGGGGGGGGGGGGGGGGAGGGGGCGGCTTGGAAAAATGAGACATAATGAAAGCAAAACTGAATGTTTTCGTTTTTTTTTTATCTCGATAGCATTTGATACGTTTTATTTGCACTTATCAATGTACAAAAGCTCGGATACAAACAATTTTGCTGAAGCCAAGTGTAAAGTTTAGGTAACACTAACAGTTTTTCTCGAGTTTTCTTGAATTATAAACGTACATACAATTGTTTGTTATCAATCCGAAGATAGTTATTTCATTAAATTACGCATTTCTTATCATTTTGGCTTTGGTGGAGATTGATCCCCTTGATCACCCTTCGTAGTTACGCCACTGCATACAAAGCTCTGTATAATACCACATCGTCATCCCTCAATAGTTGACAACTCATTCCGACAAACAGGAGCTTTGAAAAAAGGAAAAGCTTGTGCGTTATAGAATGCCACAGCAGTTCACAGTATAGATGGGTCAGTCATTCGTGGCCAGTCGTAAACGCGTGAGAATTCTTCTTAAAGCCCGAGTAGAACACTGAGACCACTGAATATGCACATGCGCTGCCGAGGACACATTGATCACAAAAGCATGAATACTCACTGTGCGTGGAGACACCAGTGCCGTAATATACACTTCAATGAATGTTCACCAAATTGTCGTGGTGTTTGAAGCCATATTTTCAGTGTTGCCTTAGTAAACAAGAGTTTAGTGCTTTTCAGTCGGTCAACACGAATGTACCCAAAAGAGATGGGTTATGCCCTAATCCTGAAATAAATTACATGAGATTAATAAAACACTAGGATGACCAGTTTCGATCGTCAAGCGATCATCATCAGATCCAATACACTTAGGCTATAAAATCTATGTTTGAAATACAGGTGAAAATATTTACAATATGTACAATTATTTAGTTGCAGTATTGGTACTGCAACTGTCAGTGTATGCTAAATGCAGTATATATGTTAGGTGAAATGCTAAATGGTGATGGCTATCCGGAGATTGTACTTTAGAGAGATTATATGGTTGTAAACTATGGTTAAACTATAAAATTTTAGGCTAACTACTTATCTGATTGTCTTCCGTACTACAGCTATTCGCAGTTTCCGTGCTCACTTGAACTCGCTGTGCGGTCGACTGCGGTGGTTATCTTAACGACTGGTTTTTCCCTGCCTTCCCCCCCTGTCCCTACGTGCTGTGGGGAGTGATCGCGATGTGTTTATGTGAGGTGTTGCCAACCTAGATAAGATGTATGTTATTGAATGAGGTGGATCTACAACTATTAAAGACCGTGGATTAGTCCTCGCCACGCGTGGAGCATAACCCATTCGAACTAAGCGTTGACGGTCTTATGAGGACGTCCCGGCACCTTTAATACTGCCTCTAATATGGGCCTTGGTTTATTGCAGAAGAAAAGTACATCGTACACCTGATCCAGATAACATTTACCTATTAAAAACCCCCTAATTTCCCCCCTTTTTTTATCTAGCTTGGCTGTGTCGCTAAATTGTGTTTTGTTTCCGACAGGGTGTGTTTTTTAGTAGCGTGAAGAGGGGTGAGCTCTCCATGAACGTGTGTTCATTTAGATTGTTGGGATTGTTTCGTTTGGCTAGGTGTATCTCGATTGCTTCCTTTATGTCAAGAGCTCTGCCTTTCGATTCGTGATGGATTATTTTAAGGTCCGACTCTATGTTGGTAAAGCTATGCCCTGCGTCACACATATGTTCGCACACGGCTGAATGTGTTCCGTATCTTATCGCATTTCTATGTTCATTATAACGTGTGTCTACTTGCCTTCCACTCTGCCCGATGTAATTAGCTTGACAATCGGTGTCTTGGCACGTTATAGAATATACCCCTGACCTTGAATACGGGTCACGTTTATTTAGATTACTATTTAGGAGGTGCCTAGCGGTTGTGTTTTTCGTCGTGAAAGCTATCTTTATGCCTTGCTTTTTGAATAGGTTAGTGATTTTATATGTATTCGCATTCACATAGTTGAAACGCGCAAATTTTTTCTCATTACTGTCCGGTTTGGGAATCGTTTTATCTTTATTTTTATGTTTGGCTATAATTTGATTTATTTTGCTTGGCGAGAAGTTGTTTTCCTTTGCTATTTGCATAATAGTTCTTATTTCCTTATTATAGTTGTCTTTTGACATGGGTATGTTTAAAGCCCTGTGCACCATTGAATTGAAACCCGCTAGTTTGTGCGTACTGGGGTGATTAGACTGATTCAATGGTGCACAGGGCTTTAAACATACCCATGTCAAAAGACAACTATAATAAGGAAATAAGAACTATTATGCAAATAGCAATGGAAAACAACTTCTCGCCAAGCAAAATAAATCAAATTATAGCCAAACATAAAAATAAAGATAAAACGATTCCCAAACCGGACAGTAATGAGAAAAAATTTGCGCGTTTCAACTATGTGAATGCGAATACATATAAAATCACTAACCTATTCAAAAAGCAAGGCATAAAGATAGCTTTCACGACGAAAAACACAACCGCTAGGCACCTCCTAAATAGTAATCTAAATAAACGTGACCCGTATTCAAGGTCAGGGGTATATTCTATAACGTGCCAAGACACCGATTGTCAAGCTAATTACATCGGGCAGAGTGGAAGGCGAGTAGACACACGTTATAATGAACATAGAAATGCGATAAGATACGGAACACATTCAGCCGTGTGCGAACATATGTGTGACGCAGGGCATAGCTTTACCAACATAGAGTCGGACCTTAAAATAATCCATCACGAATCGAAAGGCAGAGCTCTTGACATAAAGGAAGCAATCGAGATACACCTAGCCAAACGAAACAATCCCAACAATCTAAATGAACACACGTTCATGGAGAGCTCACCCCTCTTCACGCTACTAAAAAACACACCCTGTCGGAAACAAAACACAATTTAGCGACACAGCCAAGCTAGATAAAAAAAGGGGGGAAATTAGGGGGTTTTTAATAGGTAAATGTTATCTGGATCAGGTGTACGATGTACTTTTCTTCTGCAATAAACCAAGGCCCATATTAGAGGCAGTATTAAAGGTGCCGGGACGTCCTCATAAGACCGTCAACGCTTAGTTCGAATGGGTTATGCTCCACGCGTGGCGAGGACTAATCCACGGTCTTTAATAGTTGTAGATCCACCTCATTCAATAACATACATCTTATCTAGGTTGGCAACACCTCACATAAACACATCGCGATCACTCCCCACAGCACGTAGGGACAGGGGGGGGAAGGCAGGGAAAAACCAGTCGTTAAGATAACCACCGCAGTCGACCGCACAGCGAGTTCAAGTGAGCACGGAAACTGCGAATAGCTGTAGTACGGAAGACAATCAGACAAGTAGTTAGCCTAAAATTTTATAGTTTAACCATAGTTTACAACCATATAATCTCTCTAAAGTACAATCTCCGGATAGCCATCACCATTTAGCATTTCACCTAACATATATACTGCATTTAGCATACACTGACAGTTGCAGTACCAATACTGCAACTAAATAATTGTACATATTGTAAATATTTTCACCTGTATTTCAAACATAGATTTTATAGCCTAAGTGTATTGGATCTGATGATGATCGCTTGACGATCGAAACTGGTCATCCTAGTGTTTTATTAATCTCATGTAATTTATTTCAGGATTAGGGCATAACCCATCTCTTTTGGGTACATTCGTGTTGACCGACTGAAAAGCACTAAACTCTTGTTCACCAAATTGTTCACGGCTAGTCAGACAAATCGTGAAGCCAAGAGATTCAAATCACTGTATTTATTAATTCGTCTCCACACTTGCACAGATCTATCTTCATTGACACAGGTGTGGGTACACAGCCGATATATACGCACACAGGAACGACTAATGGGTTTCAGCCTACTACGAATCTTAGCCAACAATATTCAAAACTTGTTTTGATGTGTGTCTGAACAGAAGGGAACGTCTACAGTGGAATCGTCAACGTGCTAACTGGACGGTCGAACAGTGGGCCAATGGTCTTTTCACAGATGAGTCCCGATTTGGTCTGGAGAGTGATTCTCGACGGATTCGCATCTGGGGAGAACCAGGGACACGATTTCGGGACCTAAACATTGTGGAAAGAGACCGATATCGAGGAGGATCCCTAATGGTGTGGGCAGGGATTATGTTGACTGTTCGAACACCTCTTCAGGAAATTGTGCGGGTAAATCGACAAGGTTTAACTGCTGTCAGGTATCGTGACGAGATCTTGGGACCTCATGTTCATTTGTTGCGAGGTACTGTGGGCCCAGACATCGTACTGATGTTTTTTTATTTGTCGTGTTGCCTCCTGAGAGGCCGAGTGCAGGTCAAGAAGGAACGGTCCACTTATACCATCATGTTATATTATTTATGAATGACGGCGTTTTTGCACTTAGACCAAAACAGTTGTTCGATTTAGAGGAGGACCAAGCCCCCCCAATGCCTTCACCGCAGTTAGTGGAGTCAGCAAAGCCATTGTTTGGAGATAGGACAGTCTTAGTCTCACGCCTATTTAAACAATTAAATTTTGGCAAACTCTATGGTTGTTTCCATTGAATGGGGGGGGAGGAATACCTCCATAGATGTTCTTCTTTCTCGATGAGTTCAAATTGTCAGTGAGATCGAGGTTCCCTTGCAACAAGGCCATAACAAAATGGGGGTTCATCGAACATATATATATATATTTACTTGTTTCTGTTTATTTGTTTCCAGTGTTTGGTTTCTTTGTACATGAAGATGCCACACACACCCAGTTCCCGAGCCAGAGGAATTAACCACAGAAGATTAAATTCCCCATGGCCCGACCGGGAATCGAACTCGGGATCTTTCGGGACAAAGCCTAGCACGCTAACCATTCAGCCACGGAGCCGGGCAATATTCGCACCGAATAGTACATATTATATCATCACCACCAACCAAACTCTCTTGCTGATAAAGTGAGGCAGCACAGTCTACTGAACAACCAACAATGTTGGTTTCCTCAAAGGGATCACAGCTGATGTGAGATTGATGATGACCACGAGGACCAGGGCTGGGAATGTCCTAGATACCTATTCTACATGGAGTGCTTAAGTAATTTTTGTCTAGTTCAGGCTCTGAGTCTGCCTGACTTATGAAGACTTGTGTGTTCATGCTTCAGATTTCATGGCCCAATGCACTCGTTCATCAAAGAGTAAGGACTCTTCCTTCTTCATTAACGTGACTTATGACTTTGATACCACTCCCCTAAACCAAGACATAACTATATCAACCACAAGTTCAGTTAGACTTTAATGGGTCCTTGGTGGAATCTTACGGCGTCTCATCACGGCTTCTGAATGTACTCTTGATAAACTAGAAGTGTTGGACAAGAGAGAAATAACCAATTGAACTCGTAAATTCAAAGGAAGGGAGTAAATAGGAAAATCTTAGGAAATTAAACAATATCCGTGAAGAATATTGGAGAGTTCTATGGCATTTCAGGCGAGAGAGTTGGAGAAATCGGTCTCCCAAAACTCCTCCGTGGATAGTGAGTGATAGCACTCTCTGCAAGTAACTATGTGTTATGAAACACCTTTGTGAAAACACGACTCATGTAGCTAAAAGGGTAGCCTATTATCATGCGTGCATCAATTGCAGTTGACAGCACTAATAACTCTAGTAACATGTATTATTTCAATACTTTGAGGTACAATTCTATTAATATTCGTCTAGCCAGGGGGAAATCCTTTCGATTATGCTACAGTCAAATGCAGTGGACGGATTGATATTTATGCGCTCACTATGAACAGTTACTAATAATACTCCTCCTGTTATACTGCATTTCTGGCCCGTCATTTCCCACTGTCACCTACAGGTGCACTGATTCTATACGGAAATATCGTATCATGTGGCTATGATACGTAATTATTTCCCACACAAAAGCATTGTTGGTCTATTTATACACTTCTATGTTTAGCTGATGGTACTTTACATTCTATTTGTGGCAATGCAAAGTAAATACGATACCTAATATGGTAGCATCATCCTCCTCTTTGCATTGTTTGCCAAGTAACAGCAAAGACTTTACTTTAGACTAGTACTTGACAAAAATAATAATCATAAAGTATATCATTTCTAGATGATTTGGCAGTTGTACTGTAGCTATATGTCGCCAGGCACGAGTTGGATATGTATTATAATTGTACAGTACTCCCTCTGTAATCCGGCATCTCAGCTCTCCGGCACTCCCAGTAATCCGGCGTTTTGTATTCGAATGCGAGCTCAACACTTGATTTGATAATGTGTCCCAAATACTGTACAATGTTTCCCATGCAGCGACAAGACTATAGAGCATCCAGCGTTTAGAAAAGACTGTGGGTCTTATGTGCTTTTACTTTTAACGGAAACCTGCCTACACTGGTTTTGTTACCACACATTTTATCATGAAGGAACTCTGAACAGATATATTTTTCTTCATAATAGCTTCCTACAATTATCTGCCAATTGATTACCTTTGTATCGTTTATATTACGTCTTAGTCATTTAAAAAAAATCGAGGTTAGCACGCTGGAAAGAAGAGCCTCGTCCTGTGCTGCATGCTCGCCCGGAGTGGAGTACGTGCTCAGTTCTGCCGGCAGCGTAAGTTCTGAAGCACTATCCGTCATTGGTGTTATGGTTGTGTGTTTGTTTTATTTTCTGTTCGATCGAATCAGGGCTGCCGACAGTTGGGTTCGAACCCACTATCACCCGAATGCAAGCTCACAGCTGCGCACCCCTAACCGCACGGTTAACTCACTACAATATTACAAATATTAATCTAAACAAAACAACAAGAATAAAATTTAAAGAAACTAAATTATAGCCTAACAAATAAAAAAAAGTGACGATCAACAGTATTGCTGACGTAAAAATTATTAACATCGTCAGCATACAGTACATCCGAGAAGGAAGGAAGGGTTGTGCTCTCGACATCTGTCAATCAATAATGCGTCATTGTGCCCAATTGGGCACGGCTGACTGGCATCGAATCGGGGTCGTTATCAAAGAAGACCAGGCCCATGATTCTGCACAGAATCGAATCATTGATCTCTGAGGGGGAACAGACACAGTGAACCCGAAGAACAATGAGTTATATCTGCATATAAGTATAATAGCAGGATTTCACGGCCAGAACGGGAATATTATAGCTTCTAAGGTGGATTATTGCGGAAAATACAAGCCCATGTACGTTTAAGATGCTGAGAGCTCAAGAAATCGGGCCAGCTTGACAGTTGACAAATCGTGGTTGGCGAAGGGGCGTTACTAGGTGACGCCAAGGAACTAATTCTCGTCTGCACTGGAGGAGCGGCCAAAGATTAATGGCTCTGGGATCCACAGTCTTACAAGGCATAGAAAGAGAGTGGGGGCAGTTGCCCACAGAAATTAATTAATTACAGCCAAATGGAGCAATGAATTGTAATGAAACTTACACCCAGATGCATGTATTTAAGGAAAGATTAATTTAGGAGTGTTCTCACGCCTAAATTAAAGCCTGCATCTATAAATGAACCTCTGCACAGACCTCATCCGCTACGGAGCAAGGATTTGTAGATGAGCCGAGGGGAATTACCGGAGTAGCGTCATGAAGCCGTGGAAGAAGGCAATTAATTATAATTAATTGGCCGAAGCGATCGCTTGCACGCGAGTGATTTTGGGACATGCGCGCATAGACAAACAAGGATCATACATCACTTTGTCTGGAAATGTGTTATATCAAGAAGGGAGTCCGTCCTGGAGATCCAGTGAACTATGTTTCACAAGGGAGCTTTATATAGGAGAAGCTTAGCAGGAAGGTCAGTTCGTCTTCAGTTTGTCTTGACTCAACCCGAGAGCTGGTACGCTGCCGGATCACGCAAGGAAGTACGCGGAAATTATAAAGTATTAACGCTCAAATGTATTAGCGGTGAACAATGAAAAGCGCATCATGCAGCTCCATAACAGTAATTATGCATCGTATAAGATTTAGTCTACAGCAGACGTTTAAGCATCAGCATACGCGAGTATAGATTCAGTACAGCGTAGAGATAATTTAGTATGTTTATAGACAATGAACATAACCAGGAGGTGTTGTCGTAGGTAAAATGACATATTATTGTAATGATCACTACAGTTACGGGAGCCTGGAAGGCGTCACAAGTAGTCGTGACATAGGATTGAACAGATTTGCAGTAGAGGAGATGTAAACTGTAGGTGACAGGAGTCGAACACACACACGCAAGATAGACTTTCAAGGAGACCAGCGGTTGTCAGGAGTTAGCTGCATCGCATCTCTGAGGTCAGGCGATAGTGGGAATCCAATCAAGGATCCTTGTGTGAAAATAGTGCGAGAATTGTATATAAAGTTATATTACAGTGATTTTTAAAAGTGTTTATGTTTATATGGTAAAATAATGTGTATTGTGTCAAAGTGAAAAAGACAGTAATGAAATATATGATTACCATGTGTAAAGTTTATACAATGTGTCGTGTGAATAATATCATGATGGCTTAAGACAAGCATCATGGCAGGTGCGTGGCTGGCGTGCTGGACCAACCCAGCAAAAATGAAAGTGAGTACAAATTTAATATGACGATATGATTTAATAGCTCACCATACAACGATGCATCTCTCTAAGATTAAGAATTAACAGTCATTTATGTACGAGATCACATCCCTCGTATTTTGGTAAAATATGGCTTGGAGGATGATTTGTTTACGGCCATTTAGGCGTAAGACATTGATGAAAGTAACGGTAACGTTAAATAATGATAATAATTATAATAATCGGGGGTCGGTAACAATAATGAATAAATAAATGGGCATGTCAGGCCTATAGTACGTGCAATGTGTCATGTCTAGCGTAAGAATACTGTGTTATTGTAAACAGTAAGAGAGAAACGTGAATATCGAGATAAAAGAGAGTTTTTCAGTGTCATTGAATTGTTGAATGAATGTTTATTATGGTATATTCTACAGGGTTGTATTTGAGAGCCATTAAGATAGTAAATGTAAGCCAGTAAATTTATACTTGTTTTGGGAGCTACATAGAGCTTTGGCTTATGAGTAATTGCATAGAGGACAGGAGTGCTTTAAGAATTGAGTCATCTATAAGAAATATTGTTTGAGCCGCGTACAGCGAGCATGTAACGTAGAATCAAGAGATTTACGTCAATAAGTTGCGGGGATCATCCGAAAATAGCTTGCGTGTTAGGCGAATCTAGTCGGCCAATCTTCGAATCTACGAGATAGTAATATTCGCAACAGAGTTGGGACAGAGTCTGTCTGAATCCACTGTTCGCAGAATTTTTGCCACTAGGGATAACTGTTAGAGACCCTATGTGAGCCCATATATTAATTGATCTGCCCATAGAGGTAAGACTAATGGTTCTTCGTATAGGAAACGTCGATTTCCTCTTGTTATATGCATGCTGCACCAGTGAGAGAACTGTGATACTCACTTGAGATGCGCGCAAAAGCCACTGATGACGGCAACAGAACGGCAAAGCTATTTCATGATCCATCCCTTGCCATGAATATTAATTAGGAGCCGAGATGAGCCCATTTTACTCTAAATGTAGGTATTAAATAATATGATTGACTCAATTACTAGGGACACGACCAAGTCAGTGTACCTCTAGCATGGCTACACCAGTGAAGGAACTTGACCCAGACGGGAAGCCAGACGGGGAGCAGGTAGTCCTCTAAACCGGCGGCCATCTTGCCGATGCCAGCCGTAACTAATTCTTTGTCCGCATGGAAAGGAAGTCAATAGACCTGATCCTTTTATTTTAAAAGTGTAGTGGGACACTGAAGAATCTCGATATATCGAAATGTAATTAAGATATGCTTGATGTGATGATGTCATTTGAATTAAATGCATTATTTCCACACACATGCACTGTTGGAATGTTGTAATCGGATATCATTTGGCCCAGTTATTCTCTGAGTAGGAATTAACTGCCCCAAATAAATAAAGGCATTTTTGTAAAGTGTATTTGCCCAGTTCACACTAATTTAATCATACGGGTAGCGTAATTGGAATGACATGACACGTTTGTAACGATAATGTTTTGACCAGACCCAGAAAATCGTTGTATGGTGAAGCTATAAAATATCTCTATCCATGTGTATTTTGGAAGGGAAAGTGTACCACTTCAGCGTTTGAAACTGATGGGAAAGGGAAACAATTCGCACGACACAACACTTATAAAACAAGGAATAAGCTAATGAATTAAAGTTATTTAAAGTAAATGTCCCGTGTAAAACGGATAAATGTTTAATAATTGCAGATTTAGTGTCATTTAAACATAATTTGTGTTTATTATGTTGTGATATTCCAGTTTGTGTTAAATTGTGCTACGTGAAGAACACCATGGACACTCGCAAATGTCGAAGATTATCAATAATAGGATGTTTTGAATAGACTTGAGTGCGGTGAAGCACTAGTTTTGAGGAGAAGAGACTCACAGATAATTTTGATTTTGTCGTGGGAAGTAAATGTAAAGTACTTTTTTTGTGTTTTTATGTCATATTGCCATGATTTTCTATCATTAAATGTTATACTTAGGAATATGTTGTTTCTTTCAAGTAGGGTAGTCACCTGACAGACTCAAATCCTAAACATGTGATCGTATGGTGGGTTGAACGCTCCATACCTCGAAAGACCGTGAGTTAGCTGGGATACGAACACATTTTCCATATGATGACGATTGGGTACATGGAGGACATGTTATTGTACTAGGATTGAGTCACAGGTACTACTAAAAGTCGGCCAAGATATTAATGGTAGAGGCAAATACAGCAGAAAAGCTAGGATATATTAGGAAAAGGCCGCGTCCCATAGTTAATAAGCCTTCACGTTAAAATAAATGTTGATAATCCTCCATAAGACATGCTTAAATATAATGTAACGCATTGACCACCCTCTTACTTATTTATCATACCGCTGATACGTGGGGCCAGTTAAAAATACCGGTCACCATAGGCGCATGTTCTTACTTATTTATCATGGCATGGCCCAGCGTGGGGCATTCGGCAATAAAACTACTCCCTGGACGGTTTTACTAATAAATCAGGATATGGCTGATATCTTGCAATGGATGGTATTTATTTATCATGGCGCCCATAGTTACGTGAGCCTAATGGGATTCAGAAAACCCCATAATAATAGTATGGTTTCAATGGGGGAAAACCATAATAGTATACTTTTCCTCAAACTGTGTTTGAGCGATTGTGAGTCTTTTAGGTGATACTCAGATATTAGACATTGTTGTCAGACGAGTGAATATACGGACGGGTACGAGGGTCTAAACCCATTCCATAGGTGGTTACAGCACTGTGCTAAAATGAATGTTGTTGTTCTCGCGACATCAGAATTCTTTTCCCAATATAACGCACCAGCATGCACAGCTACGGCCTGCCTATATCTCAAGATAAGAAATATAGGATGGCTGGTACTGAGGGGGTACTGAAGTGTATCGCGGAGCTAAAGGAACATTTCGATGCTACTCATGCCAAGAGTAGGGAAGATGCTAAAGCATTTCAAGATGAAATAACGGGTAGATTGGATGCTAATCAAACTGAAATGAACAATAAGGTAGAGACTAATCAAACCGAGGTGAGCCAGATGTTGGCTACGGTAAATACTCAGTTAGAGAATAATCAAACCGAGGTAAGTCAGATGGTGGCTACGGTAAACACTCAGTTAGAAAAGATGATGATGATAATTGTTGTTTTAAGGGGCCTAACATCTAGGTTATCGGCCCACTCAGTTAGAAAATAACCAGTTAGGGGTCAGTCAAAGATTAGATTCAAATTTATTAGAGGTCAATAAAAAAATTGATGATGTTAAAGAATCTATTAAACAAGAGGTAACTAGACAGATTGTTAGCGTGGTTTCAGAGATGCAAGCAAATAACGACAAACGCTTTGAGTCAATAGAGGTAAAGCTCGAGAATAATCTGCAAGCGTGCAGAGAATCGCAACGCGAGATCAATTATAGATTAAACAATATGTCCGTAGAGCTTAAGGATATTCAAAATCAGAACGAAGCGAACACTAAGCGGCAGAAGGAGCAATTTAATACGTTCACTCAGACCGTGGATCAAAGGCTTGAAGACAGCGACGAAAAATGGAGTAATCGTATGGCGGGCTACGCAAAAGCTGTAGACGAAGCATTAAGGAAGCAGGATCAGAATATCCTTGACCAATGCAAGGAGATCAGTGAAATAAAAACTTCCGCTAAAGAAAGTAAGGGAATAATCTCAAACATGAAGACGCAGGTTGGAAAGGCTCAAAAAGAGTTAGAACAAACTCAAAACGATCTAGCAGTCATTCATAAAAGGCAAGATGAGGACCAGGGAGAAATTACCAAAATAAGGACCGAAATCTCTAATGTGCACGGTCACATCCAGAAAGAGGTTACAGGCTTACGTGAAGAGTTGGAACTTCGAGAGGGCTTGAAAAATGAAGCCAGCGATAAAACGCTTGCCGAGGTAAGGCAAGGTCTAGCGGGGGAAATTTCCCATATAAAAGAGAGCCTTAAAGATGACAAGGAGAAAGTCTTTTCCATGATAGAGAAAAACTGGGATCGCCTGGAAAAAATAGAAGAGAAGTATTAGCTCGTTTAGAAAGAGCGGAAAACAGGCACAGCCAAATGGAAACCAGAATGATCGCACATGAGGAGTCCATATTGCGAAATCCTAGATCTAATGAAGGAAGCATAGATGAAAATAGGAGAAATAGATGGGCAGATAGAGAGATACAGCCCACTCCGAAAAATACAGCCATGCCAATTGACAGCCTGTATACCACACCTGGTATACCTATCGCTGTGTCCACACCGCATGAAAATGCTGTACAGAATCAGATAGTCACTGTTGTAAGGGCTAGTGACGAGAAACCGAGAAAGTATTCTGGGAGTAACTCAAATATGACACCCAAATACTGGCTCAAAGAGGTTTCCGAGTACTTAAATGACGCAAAGGTACCGCCAGAGCGAAGATTAAGAGCTATCGAAAAACTGACTGAAGGAGAATGCGCCTTATAGTTCAGAAGTTTTCGTTACACGTTTGACACCGTTGAAGAATTCCGCCAGGCGTTTTTAAGCAGGTACTGGGATGCAAATATACAACAGAATGTCAGATTGGACTTGTACTCCAGACGCTATAGTACAAATAATCCAACGAAATATGCTGAATTTTTCATAGCACAATTATGCCGTTTTAAAGAACTTGACGAGGCCCCTAGAGAGCTAGATCTTTGTATAGCGATAGCCAAGCAATTACCATTTGAAGTGCAACGAATATTAATCTCGGCAAACGCCAAGACAGCGATTGATATGGAGGAAGTGCTTAGACAGCTCGATCTCACCACAATGCAGCATACGAGGCAGGGTCGGAACACGGAATAACTCCACATGACTAGTGCACCAGCCGAACCGACTAGGGTGCAGAACAAAAGTAAGTCTACTAGCACAGAAACTGAGAAGTCAGACTGGCAACGAGAAGAAAGGGAAAACCAGAATTGGAGGCCAGCATACAGAGGGAGATCGAACCGCGGACACCGAGGAAGGAAAACCTGGAATCAGCGCGATACAAGAAACCAACAGCCTGATAACAGGAGAAATTACGGCCGAGATGGGAATAATCGAGCCTGGAGATCCCAAGAACAGAGTCGCGGGTTCGACGAAGAAGCAGAAGAACGTTATCACGCATCATTGAGATATATGGAGGAGCGTGGAGACGACAACAGAAAATCGCAAGTGCATTGGGATGAAGCTATTAAAAATAGAAGGTCACCCGACATCTATAAGAATGATGACGGAGCCAAGAGTCTGGAACTTCAGCAGCACGAAGACAGACAGCAGAATTCCACAAGAAATGGAGCCATAAGAAAAACCAGCCAATTATGACTCGGGGAGAAGGTGATACCCGAAAGTCAATGTAAAGTTCATAAACCCTATCTGATTATAAGGGACTTGCAAAATAATGACTACAGAATCAATGATGAAGAAACAGGCAGAGAAGTTGTAGTAAAAGCTGCCAACTTAAAATTGTATAGTCCACCGGAGGAATTTGAAACCACCGAAGAGCAAGCCATGCACACCCAAATGGATGAGGAGTCATTATATATGCACGCAGAGAGTCCTCAGAAAAGCCTACACCAGGGAGAAAAGAAACGAGGCAGCCAGCTCGTAGACCCAAGGGACACGAGGAGAGAGTGCAGCTGTCAGTTGGAAGAATTTTACAACCAGTTGCGGGAAGCAGCGGTAGAACTCTAAGCGATGAATGAACAGCTAAGAGCGCAGAACAAGGAAATACGAGACGGTAGACATAGTGGAGTGGGGGAACGAGACAACCCACTGCCCGGGAGCATTGACCGCCTAGAGTAAACACTGTCTACAGAGTCGATGCCGTCTAGAGGCTCGAGAAAATTCACTTGTAAAATGAATTTTCCGAGCTTAGCGAGGGAAAGATGTGACCAATTAGACACGGCTGACTGGCATCGAATCGGGGTCGTTATCAAAGAAGACCAGGCCCATGATTCTGCACAGAATCGAATCATTGATCTCTGAGGGGGAACAGACACAGTGAACCCGAAGAACAATGAGTTATATCTGCATATAAGTATAATAGCAGGATTTCACGGCCAGAACGGGAATATTATAGCTTCTAAGGTGGATTATTGCGGAAAATACAAGCCCATGTACGTTTAAGATGCTGAGAGCTCAAGAAATCGGGCCAGCTTGACGGTTGACAAATCGTGGTTAGCGAAGGGGCGTTACTAGGTGACGCCAAGGAACTAATTCACGTCTGCACTGGAGGAGCGGCCAAAGATTAATGGCTCTGGGATCCACAGTCTTACAAGGCATAGAAAGAGAGTGGGGGCAGTCGCCCACAGAAATTAATTAATTACAGCCAAATGGAGCAATGAATTGAAATGAAACTTACACCCAGATGCATGTATTTTAGGAAAGATAATTTAGGAGTGTTCTCACGCCTAAATTAAAGCCTGCATCTATAAATGAACCTCTGCACAGACCTCGTCCGCTACGGAGCAAGGATTTGTAGATGAGCCGAGGGGAATTACCAGAGTAGCGTCATGAAGCCGTGGAAGAAGGCAATTAATTATAATTAATTGGCCGAAGCGATCGCTTGCACGCGAGTGATTTTGGGACATGCGCGCATAGACAAACAAGGATCATACATCACTTTGTCTGGAAATGTGTTATATCAAGAAGGGAGTCCGTCCTGGAGATCCAGTGAACTATGTTTCACAAGGGAGCTTTATATAGGAGAAGCTTAGCAGGAAGGTCAGTTCGTCTTCAGTTTGTCTTGACTCAACCCGAGAGCTGGTACGCTGCCGGATCACGCAAGGAAGTACGCGGAAATTATAAAGTATTAACGCTCAAATGTATTAGCGGTGAACAATGAAAAGCGCATCATGCAGCTCCATAACAGTAATTATGCATCGTATAAGATTTAGTCTACAGCAGACGTTTAAGCATCAGCATACGCGAGTATAGATTCAGTACAGCGTAGAGATAATTTAGTATGTTTATAGACAATGAACATAACCAGGAGGTGTTGTCGTAGGTAAAATGACATATTATTGTAATGATCACTACAGTTACGGGAGCCTGGAAGGCGTCACAAGTAGTCGTGACATAGGATTGAACAGATTTGCAGTAGAGGAGATGTAAACTGTAGGTGACAGGAGTCGAACACACACACGCAAGATAGACTTTCAAGGAGACCAGTGGTTGTCAGGAGTTAGCTGCATCCCATCTCTGAGGTCAGGCGATAGTGGGAATCCAATCAAGGATCCTTGTGTGAAAATAGTGCGAGAATTGTATATAAAGTTATATTACAGTGATTTTTAAAAGTGTTTATGTTTATATGGTAAAATAATGTGTATTGTGTCAAAGTGAAAAAGCCAGTAATGAAAAATATGATTACCATGTGTAAAGTTCATACAATGTGTCGTGTGAATAATATCATGATGGCTTAAGACATGCATCATGGCAGGTGCGTGGCTGGCGTGCTGGACCAACCCGGCAAAAATGAAAGTGAGTACAAATTTAATATGATGATATGATTTAATAGCTCACCATACAA
The DNA here is from genome assembly GCA_946902985.2 of Meconema thalassinum. Taxonomy (NCBI): domain Eukaryota; kingdom Metazoa; phylum Arthropoda; class Insecta; order Orthoptera; family Tettigoniidae; genus Meconema; species Meconema thalassinum. The sequence goes on from OX336389.2 coordinate 1,331,077,389, forward strand.
CGAAGCATCACTCTAAGATTAAGAATTAACAGTCATTTATGTACGAGATCACATCCCTCGTATTTTGGTAAAATATGGCTTGGAGGATGATTTGTATACGGCCATTTAGGCGTAAGACATTGATGAAAGTAACGGTAACGTTAAATAATGATAATAATAATAATCTGGGGTCGGTAACAATAATGAATAAATAAATGGGCATGTCAGGCCTATAGTACGTGCAAAGTGTGTCATGTCTAGCGTAAGAATACTGTGTTATTGTAAACAGTAAGAGAGAAACGTGAATATCGAGATAAAAGAGAGTTTTTCAGTGTCATTGAATTGTTGAATGAATGTTTATTATGGTATATTCTACAGGGTTGTATTTGAGATCCATTAAGTTAGTATATGTAAGCCAGTAAATTTATACTTGTTTTGGGAGCTACATAGAGCTTTGGCTTATGAGTAATTGCATAGAGGACAGGAGTGCTTTAAGAATTGAGTCATCTATAAGAAATATTGTTTGAGCCGCGTACAGCGAGCATGTGACGTAGAATCAAGAGATTTACGTCAATAAGTTGCGAGGATCATCCGAAAATAGCTTGCGCGTTAGGCGAATCTAGTCGGTCAATCTTCGAATCTACGAGATAGTATCGCCTTAGAGCATACTTGTATTATTCGCAACAGAGTTGGGACAGAGTCTGTCTGTATCCACTGTTCGCAGAATTTTTGCCACTAGGGATAAATGTTAGAGACCCTATGTGAGCCCATATATTAATTGATCTGCCCTTAGAGGTAAGACTAATGGTTCTTCGTATAGGAAACGTCGATTTCCTCTTGTTATATGCATGCTGCACCAGTGAGAGAACTGTGATACTCACTTGAGATGCGCGCAAAAGCCACTGATGACGGCAACAGAACGGCAAAGCTATTTCATGATCCATCCCTTGCCATGAATATTAATTAGGAGCCGAGATGAGACCATTGTACTCTAAATGTAGGTATTAAATAATTAGATTGACTCAATTACTAGGGACACGACCAAGTCAGGGTACCTCTAGCATGGCTACACCAGTGCAGGAACATGACCCAGACGGGAAGCCAGACGGGGAGCAGGTAGTCCTCTACACCGGCGGCCATCTTGCCGATGCCAGCCGTAACTAATTCTTTGTCCGCATGGAAAGGAAGTCAATAGACCTGATCCTTTTATTTTAAAAGTGTAGTGGGACACTGAAGAATCTCGATATTTCGAAATGTAATTAAGATATGCCTGATGTGATGATGTCAATTGAATTAAATGCATTATTTCCACACACATGCAATGTTGGAGTGTAGTAATCGGATAACATTTGGCCCAGTTATTCTCTGAGTAGGAATTAACTGCCCCAAATAAATAAAGGCATTTTTGTAAAATGTATTTGCCCAGTTCACACTAATTTAATCATACGGGTAGCGTAATTGGAATGACATGACACGTTTGTAACGATAATGTTTTGACCAGACTCAGAAAATCGTTGTATGGTGAAGCTATAAAATATCTCTATCCATGTGTATTTTGGAAGGGAAAGTGTACCACATCAGCGTTTGAAACTGATGGGAAAGGAAAACGATTCGCACGACACAACACTTATAAAACAAGGAATAAGCTAATGAATTAAAGTTATTTAAAGTAAATGTCCCGTGTAAAACGGATAAATGTTTAACAATTGCAGATTTAGTGTCATTTAAACATAATTTGTGTTTATTATGTTGTGATATTCCAGTTTGTGTTAAATTGTTCCACGTGAAGAACACCATGGACACTCGCAAATGTCGAAGGGTATCAATAATAGGATGTTTTGAATAGACTTGAGTGCGGTGAAGCACTAGTTTTGAGGAGAAGAGACTCACAGATAATTTTGATTTTGTCGTGGGAAGTAAATGTAAAGTTTTTTTTTGTGTTTTTATGTCATATTGCCATGATTTTCTATCATTACATGTTATACTTAGGAATATGTTGTTTCTTTCAAGTAGAGTAGTCACCTGACAGACTCAAATCCTGAACATGTGATCGTATGGTGGGTTGAACGCCCCATACCTCGAAAGACCGTGAGTTAGCTGGGATACGAACACATGTTCCATATTATTATTTTTTTTAGCGTAAGGCTTTTAGTGCAGGGAGTGTCCGAGGGCATGTTCGGCTCGCCAGTTTTGTAGCTGCTTCGAGACGGACACCCAATGGGTGAGCTACAAGTACCGTTGGGGAGGGAAGGAGGGAAGTTGGAATGTAAGGACGAGGAGTTGGAAGGTAGCGGCTGTGGCCTATAGTTAGGGACCAACCCCGGCATTTGCCTGGAAGGAAGATGGGAACCCACAGAAGACCATCTTCAAGGTTGCCGGCGGGGGGATTCGAACCTCCTCGCCTCCCGGATGTGAGCGACTGCCATCAGTCATGCCGTAACCACCACGGCTAACTCACCAGGTGTTCCATATGATGACGATTGGGTACATATCACAACGATGTGGACGTCGTTATTGGTTCTCTTCGCGTACGGTATCCTTTATACTGGTCCAATCCGCTAACACCTGCAAAACTGCTCCTTCCTGGGCATGTTCTGTTTCAGTTAGCTGCTGGGGTTGTGTTGTCTCGCTAACTTATGAAAGCGCAGTACTCGAAGCGGGTGAACATAACGTATGACGTCAGTGCTACCTCTGCCGAGAGTTAGCAGCACTGTCGCCATAAGGCTACACAGTCTTTTCTCAACGCTGGATGCTCTATAGTGTCGGAGTAAACAATGCATTGGCGCCAAGAGCGATGAGTCACGCACGGCCCCCTCAGGTGCTTAGTGGAGGACAGTTGTACTGTAGTAGTGTTGTGTCGAAGATGGCATCCGTGCAGAAAAAAGTAAACATAAAACTCTATCTTTGTTAAATAAACATGAATACTAAAACGGCTTGAAAAGCGCGAAACGTTAACTAATGTTGCTAACGAATACGGTGTTGGTCGAGCTACACTTCATGACATAAGAAAAATGTATGATGTATTTTCTTACTTTTTTACTTTGTATAGTACAATGTAATTAAACCTGATTTTCAAATGATATCTGCGATTTTCTCGATATTTTCCAGTAATCTGGCGTTTTCGGTAATCCGGCAGTGCTCTGGTCCGATATCTGCCGGATTACCGAGAGAGCACTGTATATTGATATTATTATTACTATTATTATTACATTGTTTGTGTATTCCACACACCTATGTACATGTCTATTTCACAGGTCAGTCATGCCATGTGGAACAGCACCAAAAACCATGGAGTAGCACTATTTAACTGAATGACTTCTGGCGCACCTGTAGCAGATGACGTTGCACAGTTATGCACGGGTGGTCGTGTCATTCGGATTGACTGTTGCTTACATGAGGCAAGGTGAGGTGAGATGTCAAAGTTCGTGGGTGCCAGAAAAAGGAGGCTCTTCATTTCAGAAGTTGTAAGGATTTAAAATACTCCTCCATCTACAGAGTCACGTGTGCACAGGGAATATAAAAATCAAGGCATTACGACCCAATGAGGACATTGCAGTGGCCGTCGTAGTTTACTTAATGATCGTGACTGGCAGAGGTTGGGTAGAATTGTCCGGGTTAACTTTCTCAAATCACAGCCACATTCAATTTAATCCATATTGTACCTTGTATACGGAATTGAAATTCATTCATTCATTCATTCATTTATTTGCAATGGCGGGTGTGTCCCCCGGTGGCAAATTGGATATACATAACAAATAAATAATTATACATAACAATTCAATAACAATTATACAACAATTAAACTGGAGTATTTACACAAATAGTCAGTCTTTTCTTAAACACACCTATATGTTTGGGAAAAGGCTCTAAGACTGCGGCAGGTAGAGAGTTCCAGTTATCAATGGCACGGTTTACAAAATAATATTTACCATAATTTGTTCGCTGTGGTCGGCCCTTAACTTTGAAAGGATGATCGCTCCTACCCATGTAAGTGGGCTTTCCCAATCGTTTGCTAAGCTCACCCCATGCTGGTTGATTTGTATACGTGTTGTACATAGCGCAGAGTCTAGATTTCATCCTCCTAGCCTCCAGTGATTCCCACCCAAGTTTCTTCAACCTACGGCTCACACTGCTCCTGGGATTAAAGTCACTGAGCACAAATCTAGCGGCCTTTCTTTGTACCATTTCCAACTCATGGATGAGCCCTACTTGATATGGATCCCAAACCGCCGAGGCATATTCCAGAATAGGTCTTACTAGAGACAAATAGCCTAATTCTTTAGCAGAGGTACAGTACTACTTCCTTTTAATACCCTCATTACAAAGTGCAGGGATTTGTAAGCTTTTGAAACTACACATCCTACATGACTACTCCATTTCATATCATTCCTTACGTGAACGCCCAAATATTTGCCAGAATCTTCTTCTACAAGTATTTCCGAGCCAATGTTATATTGAAAATCCTGCCTTCGCACTTTCCCTATTTTTAAGACACTACATTTTCTTGTGTTTATTTTCATTTTATTTACAATCGCCCACTTATAGACCAGCTTCAGGTCCTCTTGAAGCACTGCATTGTCTTGTGAGTCATGTATCCTTCGATATATTACACAATCATCCGCAAACAATCGACAGTCACTGCGAATCCCATTTGGTAAGTCATATATAAACGCCAAAAATAACAAAGTTCCGATTACGCTGCCCTGAGGGATACCCGACGTTACGGTAATTTCATCCGAGAATATGCCTTCGACTTTCACTTTCTGGGTACGACCCGTCAAAAATTCTTGGATCCATAAAATTACTCTTCTATCAATCTTCGTCGAAGCTAATTTATGGAGTAGCATGTCATGCGGCACGACATCAAATGCCTTCGCAAAATCTATAACCACGGCGTCGACTGAAACTCCATGGTCTAACGATTCGCTAATGTCTTGAAAAAGTGATAGCATCTGACTCTCGCATGAGTAACCTTTCCGAAATCCATGTTGCCTATCATTAAACCATGATAATGTTTCCCACTGTTCCCTCAAGTAGTCGCAAATGATATGATCCATCTGTTTACAAACGATGGACGTAAGGCTAACCGGCCTGTAGTTGCCCAATTCTAGTCTGCTCCCTCCCTTAAATATTGGGACTACCGTAGCTCTTTTCCAGTCATCTGGGATTTGCGCATTGTTTATGGACACATTAAACATCACCTCCAAGTATCGTGCCACGGCCCTACCTCCTAGTTTAAGTACTTCACTAACAATATTATCAGGACCCTTTGATACATTGAAACGTAGTTTTTGTATTAGCTTTACAATTGCTGACTGGTTTATTTGGAACAGGGGCGCCCCTGATTCGTCGTTAAGGTCCAACACACAGCTATTGGATTTATTGAACACACTACCGTAAAAGACATTTAATTCATTAGCAATGGCCTGTTTCTCAGTAATTAATTTACCGTCACCGGACATTATCATCGACAAATGATTTGAATTTCCCTATCTTCTCCTAACATAACTGTACAATTTTTTCCACCCATCAATTCCCGAACCAAGTAAACCTTGCATATAACTGTTATGAGCAGCCCTCTTTTTTAAGACGAGCTCTCTTGATAAGGACTTAAATTTCAACATATACTTGTCACTATCATGTCTTTTATTGTATAATTTCCTAATTTTCCGTTTTAGACTCCTAATTTCTCGTGTGTAATACTCAGGATCTGGGTTTTGTTTCAGCAATTTAAATGGGACAAATTTATCAATAGCGCTATTTAAAATTTTCTAAAAGTTAGTCCACAGGATATTAATGTGATTTCCTTCCGATGCTCATCCTACAAATAGCTCATTCAAATACCCCTGAAACTTGCCCTGATCCGCCCTGCGATACTGGAATATGATCTTTTTGCTACATCAGAATCTAATTTTGTAATGTCACCATATCTAATATTTAATTCAACCCCAGAATGGTCACTAATTCCTGGTACTTTCAGACAGTTAATATACAGCTCTACAGGCCTTACGAGATAAACATCTAAGGTATTATTGTCTCTAGTTGGGAAGTCAACTACTTGGGAAAATCCCCCCTCCCTTAAGAATTTGTTTGCAGCGCTCTGAGCTTGACCACAGCTAGTTGACTCACCAGACCAGTCTACTTTGGGGAGGTTTAAATCTCCAGCAATTATTATGCTCTTTTTCAGTGCATTACCCGTACAAGTTTTATCATACAGTGTTTCGAGGAGAGAAAAGTTATCTTTCGGTGCTCTATATGCCCCTATCACCTGAAGAGGGAATTTATTTCCTTTATCCGAAATTTGTACACATAACATTTCATGATCCATATCAGCCCACTTTAAGAAACTAGCTATATTTTTGCGCACACAAATAAATAGCCCACCATCTCGCTTCCCCCGATCCCTTCTGTACATTTCGTAGGTCCCTTGAATTATTTCGCTACTATTTATGTCCTCATATAACCAAGATTCAGTGGCAATGACAATGTCCGGAGAATACGTCTCTACAAGATTCCAAAATTCAATTAATTTATTTCCTAAACTCTGACAATTAACCTGCAGTAATCTTAGAGTCTTACCTCCGCAGCAAATATCTCGAAATAGCTCCTTCTGTTCCCATCGGCTGGCAACCTCTGGACCTGCTCCTCCTCACAAAAGCCGGCACGAACCGATGACCCTGTCATGTAGGCTCCCTAGGTTGAAAGCGCCCCGTCGATTTAGATGCAGCCCGTCTCGGGCGAAGTCTCGGCCACCAATCCAGCAGTCAGCTTCTACGTACACTAATCCCAGTTGTGCACATACCCAGTCCATGCGGTCATTTACAGTCTTAACTTGCCTTAACGGAACATCTCCCCGCCGAACAATGCCACTCATTATAATGTTTGCATTTCTAAACTTGCTTCTAGCTTTTCTGCCTAGTTCGTAGAGCTCCCCCATGATGTAATCAGCTGTAGCCCTCTTCTTCAAATCATTCGTCCCAACATGTAGCAACAACACTTTAACTTCGTCACAGTCCTCTACATTTGATTCTTCCACTTGTTGGGCAAGCTGGTCAATTTTAATCCCCGGGTAACACCGCACTTTCGCACCTGATTTCCTCGAGATATTCGCACTCCATCGTATCATAGAATCACCCATTATGATAACGTCATCCTCAGTTTGCTCCTGCACGCTCTCTTCCACACTGATCCCAGTAGAAAGCCGTTCAGTCACATCCTTCACCGTTTCTTCTGATTCACGAAGCTTTGCTCTAAGTTCCTGTATTATTTGATCCCTTGCTTTGATTTGCACCCTCAAACAGTCCGGCGTATCAGATACTTTACAAAACCAATTTCCGACATCACAATCCTCCTTCTTGACCTTAATACAGCCGAAGTGAAACCATTTCTCACATAGTCCACACTCAACACCATTCTTCAATGTTTTACTGCACGTCGAACACTTTAAAGCTGCCACTGGATCATTTGCCTGATTCACATTTGGAGTAACAAGCCCTGGATTCACTTCCACTCCACCAATAACTAGCAATGCAGCTATCACTAGGGCTATGAACCACAAGTTGCTAGGTCCCGTACGCACACACAAACACCGGAAATCCCGACTACCCTTCGCATACCACAGCCCGATCCTCGCCCGATAACACTCCAGAGAACAACCCATTTCAGCACACCTGAGAGCTCGGGAAAAACACGACCTTTCACTTTGACTGCCAACTGATAAGTTACTATAGTAAAGTAAAGTAAAATTTAGTATTGTATAGTATAGTAAAGCCATCATTACTTCTGACATGACGTTTCAGTACTAGGCTAGAGTTTTGTTCCCTAAATCAGATCATCGTGAAACGAAACTCTATTTGTCGTGATTATTGATTTGAATGACTGCCTGTGATTTGCTATTTAACGTGTTGGATGCTCTTTTGTTATGATTGGTTACTTGTGTACTTGCTGCGAGGTGCAGTGATAATGATTTCACATACTGTGCCAAAAAAATGGATTAATTCTGTAATGATAAATTTTGGAACTCAGATTAACATTTTTAAACGACTATGTAATTTACTCAAAATCTAAGACATTTTCACTGTTTTTCTTATTCTAGAAAATTAAACAGATTTTTTATGAAGCATTTTTTGTGTTTGAATTGGTTTTCAATTGTTTAAAAAATAATTAATTATGCGTAATTTTTACATACGGTAATATCAGTGCAATAAATTATGAGAATAATTAAAAAATACAAGTGTTGCATTTTTTGTTTTGCCGGTGAGTGTATTTGTTTCAACGCACGTTATAATCAAATCTATTATATAAAACAAAGTGTCCTGACTGACTGACTGACTGACTGACTGACTGACTGACTGACTCATCATCACCCAGCCAAAACTATGGAAGTTAGAAACATGAAATTTTGGACATATCTTCGTTGTAAGTCGAAAACGCCCACTAAGGAAGGATTTTTGGATATTCAGGTTCTAAGGGGGTGTTAAGGGGGTAGATCTGCATGTCATTGAATAACAATATCTCCCGATTGGTTTCATTGGGAGATGTGATACTCGGCATATAAACTCATCATTAAAAATAAGAAGACACATGTTTGAGGGTTTTTCGATGTGAGGTATATTATTAGGTGAAAGGGGTGAAAACTGGGGGTTGAAGGTTTCCAAACAGAGCGTGTATCTCTCGAACGCCATTAGCGAGGAGTTTGGAACTCATCGGGGAAAAATCAGCATAAAAAATTAGTAAATAGGTGTTTGACCGTTTTTTCATAAATCCAATTTTAGGGGCCCTTGGGGAGGGGTGAATTTCTGGGGGGAAAAACAAGAAAGAAAGTGTCATAACTGATTGACTGACAGACTCACTCATCAAACTCAGGGGGAAAAACTGCTTAAAAATAAGTAAATAGGTGATCGACAGTTTTTTTCATAAACCCAATTTCAGGGGTTCATCGGGAGGGGTGAAATCCTGAAAAAAGAAAATTTGAAAAATGAAGTCCTGACTCACTCACCATCGCCCAGCCTCAATTATTGAAGTTAGAAACATGAAAGTTTGGGGATACGATCATTGTATGTCAAAACCATCCACTAATCGAGGAGTTTTGCATTTTCAGGTTCTAAAGGAGTCTTAAGGGGTTTAACCTGCAATTTATTGAATAACAATAACTCCCGATTGGTTTCATTGGTGATGTGATACTCGGCATATAAACTCATCATTAACAAGAAGTTCCGTGACGAACTAAAGAGCCTACTTTTCTTAAATTTTAAGATTCTTGACAATAATTAATCTATATGGACTCATCTAGAATAATGAAGAAATTAAGTTGCCAATATCGAAATTTCTAATGAGTTCGAAATACTGTATACCTGGCATAATGTAGCCTAATAGAGCACTGCAGTTGGCAGCCCTGGTGACTGAATATATTCTTAGTTCCATCTCCTAAGGTACAGAATACAAAATTTGGTTGGAGTCCAATGAAAAGCGTGGACGTTATATGCAGTTAAACATTGGATCTAACAGCATGCGAGAAATCATGTAGGCAACAATGTCATGCATGTATTGCTCAGAAATAATCTGAAATAATATCATCTATCGTTGTGCCAATTTTGAATGAAATCCATTAGTTAGTCTAGAAGTTACATGCATTTTAAAATTGGACCTATCAGCAGGCTTAGAATCATGTTGGCAGCACTGACGTATATTAGTTACTCCAAATTCATCTAGAATGCCAGGTAATATACGTGTGCAAAGTTTAGAGCTATTGGCTTGCATACTTTATGGTATATTAATATTATGGTAACAAAAAGAGAGACAGCACATATTAACAGTTGGCAGCTCTGGTTGCTCTTAAGAATACGCATAGTCATATCTGTTATGGTACACATAGCACATACGAAATTTGGTTGAAATCCAAATGAGAGTATAGATGTTACATGTATTTAAAGTTGGACCTCTCAGCAGGCTTAGAATCATGTTGGTAGCACTGACGTATATAAGTTACTCCAAATTAATATAGAATGTCAGGTACTATACGTGTGCTTAGTTTAAAGCTGTCGGCTTGCATACTTTCTGATATATTGGTATTTGGATAAAAGAAATTAAGAACATTTATTAACAGTTGGCAGCCCTGGTGGTTCTTAAGAATACGCTCAGTCATATCTGGTTATGTACACATACAACATACGAAATTTGGTTGAATTCCAATTGATAGTGTAGAAGTTATATGCATTTAAAAATTGGACCTATCAGTAGGCTTATAATCATTTTGGCAACACTGCCATGTATGGCCTCCTGGAAATTAAACTGCAATATCATTGTCTATACGTTTGCCAATTTTGAAATAGGTCCCATTCATGCCTTCCAAGATATCCAATATGGAGCTCAAATTTCAATTGCGATTTTTCAGCAGTTGGTAGTACTGACATCATTTTCAAATATGGCTGTGAGATATTCAGGTATAGATCTTTACTCCTACCAAATTTTGTTTCGATTGCTCCTGCTGTTTAGGAGTTGATAGGGGGGGACACACACACAGCCAGACAGACAGACAGAAGGACAGACAGACAGACACACATTTGCCCGATCTCATAAGTCTACTTTTTCCTCATTTTTGCAAAATGTGAAAAGTAGGCTAATAAGTTCACACGTGTCTAATGATTTTTCGATGAGGTGAAAGGGATGAAAAGTGAGGGTTGAAAGATTCATAAAGGAGCGTGTATCTCTTAAACGACATAGGCGAGGAATTTGAAACTCAGAGGAAAGCAATCAGCTTAAAAATAAATAAATAAATAAATTAACTAATTAATAAATAGGGGTTCGACCGATTTTTCATAACTTAAATCCAATTTAAGGGTCCCATGGGGAGGGGTGAAATTCTGGAAGAAAAACGTCCACTAAGGAAGGATATTTGGATATTCACTCTCATCGACCAACCAAAACTATTAAAGTTAGAAGAATGACATTTTGGGATATGTTTGTTGTGTGTCCAAAACGTCTACAAAGGAGGGATTTTGGGATATTCAGGTTCTAAAGAGGTTAAACCTGCATTTCATTGAATAACAATATGACATGAGTATGACGCGAGCGAAGCCGCGGGTACCTGCTAGTCTTATATATAAAAGTGAAAGTCTGTATGTATGTATGCATGTGGGTCTGTTCCGTATACAAATCTACACCGTTCCACCAATCTCAACCAAATTTTTCACACACATAGTTTAGGACCCAGAAGGAACCGCTGGCTACATGAATTTTCTATAGTCTTTCTCATTCTTCTGATTTCGGCCCTTTTGCCCTCAAGCACAGGCTAATCAAGTCATAAAATATACTCATGAAGGAATGGCAAGGCAGATAGTTTCCATGGCAACATAACTCAAGTCGAGACACGGCCGACTGGATGCCAGTTGCGCTCTGCACTACCGGTATAGAAAATGTGGATCTCTACTTGAAATCCCGTTAGTTACTCAACTGCTCACACAGCACTGTCAACCGAGTTTAGCATAACAAAGACTTGTCACTATCTACTATATAAAGCTCAAATACCACTCACTCACTGATTCATTCATCACAAAATCTCAGAAACCACCGAACGGATTGGAATGAAATTTGGTATGCAGCTTCCTCAAGGGCCGCAAACACCCACTAATAAAGGATTTTTGGATATTCAGGTTCTAAAGGGGTGTTAAGGAGGTAGACCTGCATTTCATTGAATAGCAATATCTCCCGATTGGCTTCATTGGGGGATGTGATACTCGGCATATAAACTCATCATTAAAAACAAGAAGTTCCGTGACGAACTAAAGAGCCTACTTGTCTTAAAATTTAAGATTCATGCCAATGATTAATCTATAAGGATCTATCTAGAATAATGACGGAATTAAGTTGCTAATATCGAAATTTCTAATTAGTTCGAAATACTGTATACCTGGCATAATAATGTAGCCTAATAGAGCACTACAGTTGGCAGCTCTGGTGACTGAATATATTCTTAGTTCCATCTCTTAAGGTACAGAATACAAAATTTGGTTGAAGTACAATGAATAGCATGGACGTTACATGCAGTTAAACATTGGATTTAACAGCGCGCGTAAAATCATGTTGGCAACAATGTCATGCATGTATTGTTCAGAAATAATCTGAAATAATATGATCTATTGTTGTGCCAATTTTGAATGAAATCCATTAGTTAGTATAGAAGTTACATGCATTTTAAAATTGGACCTATCAGCAGGCTTAGAATCATGTTGGCAGCACTGACGTATATTAGTTACTCCAAATTCATCTAGAATGCCAGGTACTATACCTGTGCAAATTTTAGAGCTATTGGCTTGCATACTTTATGATATATTGATATTAGGGTAACAAAAATAGAGATAGCACATATTAACAGTTGGCAGCCCTGGTTGCTCTTAAGAATACGCACAGTCATATCTGTTATGGTACACATAGCACACACGAAATTTGGTTGAAATCCAAATGATAATATGGAAGTTACATGTATTTAAGTTTGGACCTCTCAGCAGGCTTAGAATCATGTTGGTAGCACTGACGTATATCAGTTTCTCCAAATTAGAATGTCAGGTACTATACGTGTGCATAGTTTAAAGCTGTCGGCTTGCATACTTTCTGATATATTGGTATTTGGATAAAATAAATTAAGTGCATTTATTAACAGTTGGCAGCCCTGGTGGGTCTTAAGAATACGTTCAGTCATATCTGGTCATGTACACATACAACATACGAAATTTGGTTGAATTCCAATTGATAGTGTAGAAGTTATATGAATTTAAAAATTGGACTTATCAGCAGGCTTATAATCATTTTGGCAACACTGCCATGTATGGCCTCCTGGAAATTAAACTGCAATATTATTATCTATACGTGTGCCAATTTTGAAATTGCTCCCATTCATACCTTCCATGATATTCAACATGGAGCTCAAATTTCAATTGCGATTTTTTAGCAGTTGGTAGCACTGACATCATTTTCAAATTTGGCCGTGAGATATTCAGGTATAGATCTTTACTCCTACCAAATTTTGTTTCGATTGCTCCAGCCGTTTAGGAGTTGATAGGGGGGACACACACACAGCCAGCCAGCCAGTCAGACAGACAGACAGACAAACAGACAGACACACATTTGCCCGATCTCATAAGTCTACTTTTTCCTCATTTTTGCAAAATGTGAAAAGTAGGCTAAAAATAAGCAGACATGTGTCTAAGGGATTTTCGATGTGGTGTAGCCTATATTATAAGGTGAAAGGGGTGAAAATTTGGGGTTGAAGGAGCGTGTATCTCTTAAACGGCATAGGCGAGGAGTTTGAAACTCAGCGGAAAAAATCAGCTTAAAAGATAAGTAAATAGGTGTTCGACCGTTATTTTTCATAAATCCAATTTAAGAGGCCCATGGGGAAGGGTGAAATTCTGGGGGGAGGGAAACAGGAAAGGAAGTGTCCTAACTGATTGACTGACTCACTCACTCTTCAAACTCAGGGAGAGAAAACTGCTTTAAAAAAAATAAGTAAATAAGTTCTTGACAGTTTTTTTTTTCATAAATCAAATTTAAGGGGTCCATGGGCAGGGGTGAAATTCTGAATAATAATAATAATAATAATAATAATAATAATAATTGAAAGAAAATATCCTGACTCTCTCACTAACACACTCATCATCGCCCAGCCAAAATTATTGAAGTTAGGAACATGACATTTTGGGGATATGTTCGTTGTATGTCATAACCGTACACTAAGAGAGGATTTTCGGATATTCAGGTTCTAAAGGGGTCTTATGGGGGTTAAACCTACATTTTATTGAATAACAATATATCACGAATGGATTCATTTGTGGATGTGATACTCGGCATATAAACTAATCATTAACAAGAAGTTCCGTGACGAACTGATGAGCCTACTTTTCTTAAAATGTAAGATTCATGCCAGTAATTAATCGATATGGATCTATCTAGAATAATGACGAAATTAAGTTGGTAATATCGCAATTTCTAATTAGTTCGAAATACTGTATACCTGGCATAATGTAGCCTAATAGAGCACTACATTTGGCAGCCCTGGTGACAGAATATATCCTTAGTTCCATCTCTTAAGGTACAGAAAACAAAATTTGGTTGGAGTCCAATGAATAGCATGGACGTTACATGCATTTAAACATTGGATCTAACAGCGCGCGTAAAATCATATTGGCAACAGTGTCATGCATGTATTGGTCAGAAATAATCGGAAATATTATGATCTATTGTTGTGCCAATTTTGAATGAAATCGATTAGTTAGTTTAGAAGTTACATGCATTTTAAAATTGGACCTATCAGCAGGCTTAGAATCATGTTGGCAGCACTGACGTATATTAGTTACTCTAAAGTAATCTAGAATGCCAGGTACTATACGTGTGCAAAGTTTAGAGCTATTGGCTTGCATTCTTTCTGATATATTGATATTAGGGTAACAAAAATAGGGACAGCATTTATTAACAGTTGGCAGCCCTGGTTGCTCTTAAGAATACACATAGTCATAGCTGTTATGGTACACATAGCATATACGAAATTTGGTTGAAATCCAAATGATAGTATGGAAGTTTCATGTATTTAAAGTTGGACCTCTCAGCAGGCTTAGAATCATGTTGGTAGCACTGACGTATATAAGTTACTCCAAATTAATATAGAATGTCATGTACTGTACTGTACGTGTGCATAGTTTAAAGCTGTCGGCTTGCATACTTTCTCATATATATTGGTATTTGGATAATAGAAATTAAGAGCTTTTTTTTAACAGTTGGCAGCACTGGTGGTTCATAAGAATACGTTCAGTCATATCTGGTTATGTACACATACAACATACGAAATTTGGTTGAATTCCAATTGATAGTGTAGAAGTTATATGCATTTAAATATTGGACCTATCAGTAGGCATATAATCATTTTGGCAACACTGCCATGTATGGCATTCTGGAAATTAAACTGCAATATTATTATCTGTATGTGTGCCGATTTTGAAATAGCTCCCATTCATACCTTCCAAGATATCCAACATGGAGCTCAAATTTCAATTGCGATTTTTCAGCAGTTGGTAGCACTGACATAATTTTCAAATATGGCCGTGAGATATTCAGGTATAGATCTTTACTCGTAACAAATTTTATTTCGATTTCTCATAAGACTACTTTTTCCTCATTTTTGCAAAATGTGAAAAGTAGGCTAAAAATAAGCAGGGTTTTTCGATGTGGTGTATATTATAAGGTGAAAGGGGTGAAACGTGGGGGTTGAAGGATTCCTAACGGAGCGTGTATCTCTTAAACGACATAGGCGAGAAGTTTGAAACTCAGCGGGAAAAAATCAGCTTAAAAAATAAGTAAAACGGTGTTCGACTGTTTTTTCATAAATTCAATTTAAGGGGCCAATGGGGTGGGGGTGAAATTCTGGAAAAAAAATGGAGAGAAAGTCTCCTAACTGACTGACTAACTCACTCAGTCACTCATCAAACTCAGGGGGGAAAGACAGCTTAAAAATAAGTTGATATGTGATCGAGCGTTTCTTCATAAATCCAATTTAAGGGGTCCATGGGGAGGGGTAAAATTCTGGTAAAAATAATTGACAGAAAGTTACCTGACTGACTGACTCACTCATCATCGCCCAGCGAAAACTATTGAAGTTGGATATATTAAATTTTGGGAATATGTTCGCTGTATGTCGAAAACGTCAACTAAGGAAGGATTTTTGTTTATTCGGGTTCTGAAGAGGTGTTAAGGGGGTAAACGTGCATTTCATTGAATAACGATATCTCATGAGTTGTTTCTTTGGGGATGTGATATTCGCCATATAAACTAATCATGAAAAATAAGTAGCCATATTGTGCCCTTTTAGTAAGAAATATGCAAATCACAATATGCCAGCATTGCTCAATTCGGGATTTTCGGGGTTGCAGTATGTTCTCCCACTCTGTGACTTACACATTTTGGATTAAATAGAGGATACACTTGCAAAAATAACAACAAAATCAACTCCTATTTTAACACATTTAATTAACCAAAATTATGGCGCTACAAACAATAAAACAATTAAATTACTAACCAATAATCTTCTACTTGTTCCAAGTGAACAAGGAATAATATAAGAATAAAACAAATATTGTATTAAAACACATGGTTTCCTTTAAAACCAACAATTCATAATTATTTTTACTTCCATAAAGTATCTATCTTAAAGTTCCATATAACTACGAGCTCCTTTGGCTCGATATTTTCCAATAATAATGGTGTCATTCCTTCGAACACCTCAAAAACTATTTTATCTTTTCTTATCATCAAAACAAATATATAATTACATTTAAAATTACATGTTAATTATCTACTTCAATATTTGGGCACTTCACATGTTCTCAGCATTTACTATCTCTCTCAAGTTTTACAAATTCATCACGGTGATCGGGAAAATATTTGTGTACTCCAGAGTTATAAAGATTACTTGACAAAGTCAAAAACTATGATTACTCCCGGAACCTAGTTATCTTCATTTAACTCGTGGAATCCTACTTTCATACAGCATTACAATAGGGATTGTTATTTATTATTATTTCTTATAAGACCATTATCACATAAGAAAACTACGATCTGAACTGGCAAGCGATAATTTCATCTACAAGGACCTCGGTTCAATTCCCGGGTCATTAACAACTTTAAACACTCACGGTGTATTCATTACTTCTTACAAGACGGCCTTCAGCCACCCCTCCTGCTCCGAGGGTCTGACCGTAATACTTGAGCGTGATTTATGACTGTGCGGGAAACTTCCCGTTTAGTTTGCGGGTGGAGCTCTCTTCAATGCTTTTAAAACAAGTCTTCCTTTCATTTTCAGTTCTTTGGGGAGACCTGGCTTTTACTTCACTTATTTTCTTTCAACAACATTTTAGGTTCATAAACCACTTTCATAACCTTGGCATTTATTAATTATAAAGGGTCCTCATTGATTGGGAAGAGTAATACACATTCTACGACGAATAATTAGGGGCTTTAACAACAAGAGGATTCTAGGTTCGAATCTCTTAACATGCCTCGGGAACCATTCCCATATTGGAGGACTTATACAAAATGCGATTTAAAGTCGGCCGTGGCCTACATGACCTACGCTCAATAATACCATACATTTGCTCCCTTTTACATAATAACACACACATGGCCTCGTGATCTACGTCACAATTAGAGGACTTACAACATATCTCAATTCACTGCAATCAACTACCCTTCATAAGTAACTTACCAAGTACTTTAACTTTTACGCGTTCCTAGCGTGACATTTTATTTTAATGGCGCTCCATTGCGCTATACTTTATTTTTAAGCCTAGCGTCATCCAAAGAACTGATAAATTCCATATTAACAATTGATACATATCTCAATTTTTATATTAATCTTTTCCTTTGACAATAATTGCTCTATTTTAATAACATGCGTTAATATCATGTCTTATACTTTTTATTAAGGCTCCAACGCTCTTATGTTCATATCATTCAATTTGATCTTCATTTATATTTCCTTACCTTGTTATTATTATTATTATTCATATTATATCTTCATTCCTTACAAAAGCTCAAAAGCTATTTCTTTCATATAACTCAAATTTACCTTTATTTAAATATCTTTCATGATAATTATTATTATTACGCTTGCTCTTATAACATTCGTCAAATACACTGACATTTTATTCATACATTTCCTCTACAGGATTTATTCTTTCAAATAATTATTTATAATTTCTCAAAATTCTATTTTTGTTCAGACCGCTTTCTTATTCTGTATTTAGTTATTTAGAAACATCCCTTTTACTCAAAAACTCCGGTGGATTTGTACACAATCATTTCCCGACACCAAAACATAATGAAAATCTTTACTCACATGTTTAAGGTCGTTTCTTGACCCTTCTCCTCGTGCGATGTGTCATTTTTGGCCCACTTTTTAACTTACTCCATCGTGTACAACTTCATTGCATGTACAGATATATCTTGACACATATTTAACACGTATATATTTAACACTAATAACATTTTAAATACACTGGTGTATCCGTTTAGAACACACAATAAAACACTGAAAATATATTATTTTTAACACTAAAATCTTGATATATTTACACTTCACAATTTTTGATCACTAGGCCGCTATTTAAGCCTATCACACGTGACCTCTTGATCTCCCGTCTCCAAGGGTGAAATTTAGTAATGTCGGCTTCCTATCCTCTCTGAATATGAAAGTCCAGAATCATCTACTTCCTCCCTGCAATAGCACTCCTTCGAATCCCGTTCTGGACGATCTGCTATTCCTCTGACACGAACGGCTCCCCTTTTAGATTCTGTTTATTGATCTTAATGAAAGTCTGTTCTGTTCACGGTCCCCTTGATAATTTATCGGTGACCTATGGATTTTTAGCAACTAATATTTCTTGCGTCTTAGTGCTTTTGAATAGTTCGTCTGCTTTCTTGAAACGAATGTCTATAGTTTCCTGTCTTCTCCTTTGCTTATTCGGTTCTAGTACTTCTAATCTTCGAGAATACTTACGAACCTTATTTCTCTGTCCCTGCTCGGGTTCTTTAAATTAGATAAACTGTTTATCTCTCTGTTACGGTACTTCCGTACGCTATGATACTTTTGGTCGTTTACTTAAAGACCTATCGCCTTGAGTCCTACGTTCGCAGCCTGCTCTGACTATATTTTACGAACTTTTCACTGTAAACTTTTATACTGTCGGCCCTAAATCCTGTAACTAGGATTTTCCTACTTTTGCAAACACGGCGATACTGTACTTTTACTTCTTTACAACTCCTTACGGAGGTACGTAAATTATTGATAACGCGACGCCCGTGGCTATCGGATATTCTTCATTCGGTGCTTATACTCGTTGCACAGTATGACCTCCCCTGAAGTTCATACGTTTTAAGACTTTGACGCAGCATCTCCGCTCACGGAGTGCTCGTTGTAAAACTGCATGATGCGTAGTGACGCCCCCCTCGGGCTCTTGAATACTGGCTTCGGTGCTTGATACAGCGTGACGCCCCACACGGACTATCTGAATTCGATGTTTGATGAAGCAGAGTGACGCCCCCTCACGGACTGTCGGAATACTGCATGTACTGATGCAAAGTGACGCCCTCCTGGGCTATCGGAAACTGCATGTTTGGCTTGGTGAGGCCAGGAGTTTTATACTTTTTAGTCACAAAAAGATAATATCCTAGTCCTTTTCGTGACCAACTTTTAAACTAATTGTCGTACAATTATAAAAATTATATCTCCAGAAAGCTCGTCTTCTCAACGTCAAATGATCTCATTGCGCATAAGAATCGATCGTGCAATTCGGAGATATTAATTAATTTGTAATCTTCAGCTGCGTGGGTGTTGCTGTTCATTTTTAATATTCCCCACTCCTCTGGTATCAGTGAATCCCCAATGACGTATACTGCGTTTGCAGTTTTTTTCTGTGCAATTATTACAAGGTTTTTCTTTACACAAAAATCTCTAATCCAAAATGATTCACAGTCCAGTGATTATTTACTTATTTTCAATCCTGTAAATGGGTTAAATTTAATTATTCCTCTCCTGGCACATCGGCGGTGTTGCCGTTTTCCTGCAAGCTAAGCTGGATTTCCGAGTCACGCTTCCTTGTCTTACAGTAAAAATTTTCCACTCTTTGTATTAATATCCATGACCCGCTCCTCTCAAGGAGTCAAGAGGCATGATCTCATCTCCTGAACACCTGGTCCTCGCCGTTGCACAACGTTAGGCTAGAATCCTGGCTTGAAATTTCTCTATGTTACATTAAAAACTGTATGTTTCTTTCATTCCTTCCCCAAATACATGGATTCGACCCCTTTTGAGCCAATGGTAAATGGGTTCAATATGTCTATGGGTTTATCGATGTGGTGTATATTATGAGGAGAAAGGGGTGAAAATTGGGGGTTGAAGGATTCTTAACGGAGCGTGTATCTCTTAACGACATAGTCGAGAAGTTTGAAATTCAGCGAAAAAAAACAGCTTAAAATATGAGTAAATAGGTGTTCGACCGTTTCTTCATAAATCCAATTTTAGGAGCCCTTGGAGAGGGGTAAAATTTTGGGAAAAAAACAGGAAAGAAAGTGTTCTAACTGATTAACTCACTCACTCATCAAACTCAGGGGGAAAAACAGCTGAAAAATAAGTAAATAGGTGTTCGACCGTTTTTTTTTCATAAATCCAATTACGGGGTTCATGAGAGGGGTGAAATTCTGAAAAATAAATGAAAGAAAATGTCCTGACTTAATCACTCACTCATCATCGCCCAGCCAAAATTATTGAAGTTAGAAACATTAAATTTTGTGGATATATTCGCTGTATGTCGAAAACGTCCACCAAGGATGGATTTTTTGATATTCATGTTCTGAAGGGGTGTTAAGGGGGTCAAAATTGCATTTCATTGATTAACAATATCTCACGAGTTGTTTCATTTGGGGATGTGATATTCGGCAAGTCCAACCCCTCCTCCACGTGGTGGGAGACGGGCAACGGCATGAAGTAGGGGATTGCCTGTAGGGGTGAAGTACAGTGGGGACTTTGTGTGCTCCGGGACCGCTACGGTAGCTGTGAAGGCTCTATGGGAACCCTGAAAAGTGATGGCAGACGGGGCTCTGGTGAAGCTACGATAGGCCTAGCAAGCCAGTAGTGGATATCATATTTGCTTTCAAACCAGGAACAGGCCTCGGAAAGGACGGATGCAAACGACGACGACCCGGATATGCTAATGGACTACGAGTTGGGACATTAAACATACAGACACAGACAGGAAAAGTGGAGGAGATTGTAGATGTGATGGAGAGAAGAAAACTGGATGTACTGGGCTTGGCAGAAACAAGATGGAAAGGAGAAGGTCGCAGAGAACTGAGGAAAGGGTACCGGTTGTACTGGAGTGGGAACAGTGAAGGAAGGAGCAGCGGAGTAGGAGTAGTTGTGAGAGATGGAATGAAGGAAGAGGTAAAGGGAATAAGTGACAGGATCATGAAGATCAGAGTAACTTTAAAGGGAAGAAGCCAGGAGATAGCCCAGGTATATGCCCCTCAAGTTGGATGTACAGCTCAAGAGAAGGAAGACTTTGAGGAGGAGCTACAACAGCAGTTGAATGGGCAGAGCATCATTGTCATGGGAGATTTGAATGCACATGTAGGAAGTGAAAGGCAAGGATATGAAAATGTATTGGGAGCAGTGGTAGGCAACTCCTGGTTCCGGAAGAAAGAAAGCCACAAGGTAACGTGGCACAGCAGTGATTTAACAAAGAAATCTTTGGTAGATTACATGCTGTACGACTGGGAAATGAAGAGAAGTGTCAGAGATATAAAGGTAATACCATCAGAGGCCTTATATAGCGACCACAGAATACTTGTAATGAACCTGGGAGTTGTTAAGAAGAGCGAGAGGACAGAGTACCAGGAAAAGAGAATCAAAGTATGGAAACTCAAGGAAAAGGAAGTCAAGGAAGAATTCCAGAAGATAATAAGGGAAAGGATGCCAACAGACAATCCTAACACAGGGGAAGAGGAATGGAAGCAATTCAAAAACACAATGGTGGAAGCTGCAGTGGCAGTAGGTGGAAGAACAAGCAACAGAAAGCGGTGTAAAGAGACACCATGGTGGAATGAGAGAGTAAAAGAAGCTGTGGGAAGGAAGAACAAGGCTTTCAGAGTGTGGTTCCAGGAAAGAACTGATCTGACAAGGGAAGATTATAAGATAAAGAAGAAAGAAGCAAACAAGATTGTCGCAGAGGAGAGGAAGAAGTGGATGGTAAAGTGGACAGAGATGATGGAGGAAGACAGCAGAGGAAATAAGAAAGTACTTTATGGGATGGTCAAAAGTAAGAGAAGAGGTCTGCGAGAGGATGTGGTAATGATGGACAAAAACGGAAATGAGGTACACAACAAAGAAACACTCAAGAAAGTGTGGAAAGAGTACTTTCAGGATTTGCTGAATCCAAATGGTCATAGGGAGGAAGACAATGTATTGGAAGATGGAGAAGATAACACAGGAATGGAAAAGGACCTGACTTGGAGAGAACTGGAAATGGCTATAGACAAGATGAAAGGAGGAAGGGCACCGTGTGTGGATGAAGTGAGTGTTGAAATGGTGAAGGCAGCAGGGGAGGTTGAGAAACCGTGGCTGTACCGTGTGATGAGGGTGATATGGAAGGAGAAAACTACCCTAGAAGATTGGAAGAAAGGATTAATTGTCCCAATATTTAAGAAAGGAAGCAGAAAGGAGTGCATACATTACAGAGCAGTCACACTCACACCGCACTGTGCCAAGATATATGAAAAGATATTAGAAAGTAGAATACGAGCCAAAGTGGAGAGAAAATTGAGAGAGGAGCAGTATGGATTCAGACCTGGGAGATCAACAGTGGATCTCATATTTTCAGTGAGACAGCTCCAGGAACACCACTACGAATTTGGAGAGGATCTGTTGATGGCCTTCCTGGACATCGAAAAGGCCTATGATAGTGTGTGTAGGGAGAAGGTTTGGAAAGCAATGGAAAACATGAGAGTGGAAAAATAGACTGAAGGCAGAGTGAAGGAGATGTATTGTGGATGTGTGAGTTGTGTGAAAGTTGGAGGAGAAAGAACAGACTGGTTCAGACAAGTAAGTGGCCTGAAACAGGGTAGTGCACTGTCACCACTTCTCTTTATTGTGGTTATGGACGAGGTAATGACACGGATAGCAGGAAAGATAGGAGAAGATAAGATGAAAGCAATGGTGTTTGCAGATGATCTCATAGTCTGGGGAAACAAGGAGGAGGAAATTCAGGAGCAACTGAAGGCTTGGGAAGAAACAGTGGGAGAGTACGGATGGAAGTTCAACATCAGTAAATGTGAGATCCTGTTAACGACCAGGAAAAAGGACAGACCAATGAGTGGGATAACACTTGGAGGTGGACAGCTGAAGAAGGCGGAAAGTCTGAAGTACTTGGGAAGTATAGTGGAGGAAAATGGGAGAAATGACAAAGAGATTACGGAACGTGGCAGACAGGCAGAAGCATTTCTGAGAAGCATTAGGAGCCTAGTGTGGAATAAAGATGTCCCACAAAAAAGCAAGGAAGTGTTATACACGAGATACTATATCCCGATACTGACCTATGCTTCAGAAACGTGGACAATGAAGAAAAGAGACATAAGCAGAATACAGGCAGGTGAAATGAAGTTCCTGCGAAGTAGGATCGGAGTAACGAGAAGAGACAGGGTGAGGAATGAAAAGGTCAGGGAAATGGTGAAAGAGGAGCCCTTGCAAGGTAGGATTGAGACATCAAGACTGAGGTGGTATGGACACTTAAAGAGAATGGATGAGAGGAAGATTCCCAAGAGGATACATGAGATGCAGATGCAGAAGAAACGACCAAGGGGAAGACCAAGAGATAGATGGCTGAAAGGAGTGGAGGAATGTGTCAAGAAGAGAGGCGAGGACTGGACCAAAGTGACACCGGAGAGGTGGTGGGAAGAAAGAACTAAGTGGCGAGGCCTATGTTCCAAACAGACCCAGCCTGGGGCTGGAAACTGTACAAGATGATGATGATGATGATATTCGGCATATAAATTAATCAATAAAATAAGCAGACATATGTCTAATTGTTTTTCGATGTAGTGTATATTATGAGTGAAAGGGGTTAAAAGTGGGGGTTGAAGGATTCCTAACGGAGCGTGCATCTCTTAAGCGACATAGGCGAGGAGTTTGAAATTCAGAGGAAAAAAATCAGCTCAATAATAAATAAATAAATAATTAAATAAATAGGTGTTCGACCGTTTTTTCATAAATCCAATTTAAGGGGCTCATGGGGAGGGGTGAAATTCTGGAAGAAAAACGTCCACTAAGGAAGGATTTTTGGATATTCACTCTCATCGACCAACCAAAACTATTAAAGTTAGAAGAATGATATTTTGGGGATATGTTTGTTGTGCGTCGAAAACGTCTACTAAGGAGGGATTTTTGGATATTCAAGTTCTAAAGGGGTGTGAACGGGGTTAAACCTGCATTTCATTGAAGAATAACAGGACACGACTATGACGCGAGCGAAGCCGCGGGTACCTGCTAGTAAATATATAAATATATGAATATAAACATATTTCCATACTTTTTTTTTTCAGGAAATGCTAGATTTTTCCTGTGTTATTGAGGTGATTTGGAAGATTTTGGCACAAGCCGCACATTCTAACTCCCTCTGGTTTAAGAGCTTGACTTTTGTTAAACATACACCTTAGCGTTTTATTTACACTGGTGTCCAAAATTAAAGCAACATAAGGAAATGTTGCAAGATTGCGTTTATTTTGCCACAAAACAGGATAAATACGTGATAGTAAAGTAGCAGCAATGTAAAGAATACTGAAAGATAATCACTGCATATCCATAACAGTAAACAAAAATGTTCTTCGTTTCTTCCAACTTCATGGATTTGCACACACATTCCGACAACTGGTTGGCTAATGTGCTCAGTATGGGGTGTGACCGCCTCTGGCAGCAATACAGTTCTGACAACGGTGGGTCATGCTGAGAATGAGTTCATCAGTCTCATGTTGAGGCAATAACGCCCATTCTTCCTGCAGAGCAGCTCGCAAGTCTTGGAGAATGGTTGGTGGATGCTGACGTGATGCAACTCGTCTCCCTGCTGCATACCAGACATGCTCCGTTGGATTCAAATATGGAGAAGGAACAGGCCACGCTATGCGTGCAATATCTTCCGTTTTCAAGAAAACATCAACCACCTATGCTCTATGAGGTCGGGCATTATCATCCATTAGTACACCGACAGCGGTGGCTACGCTCGCTAATGCGCAGCTATGGGGCCAAGCTCTCTGCTGACTCGGTAGACGTGGGTTTCAGCCCCACCATCGGCCGTCCTTGAAATGGTTTCCCGTGGTTTCCCCATTTTCAACTCCAGGCAAATGCTGGGACGGTACCTACTGACAGGCCACGGCCGCTTCCTTCCACATCCTTGCCCACTTTCATCCATTCATCTCATCTCTCATTCCGACGCGCAGGTCGCCCACGGGCGTCCACTAGAAAGACCTGCACTCAGCCTCTCAGGAGTCTACACGACAAAAAAAAAATCCATCAGTACGAAGTCTGGCGAAGCCCCCGTGGCTTAGGCGGCAGCACGCCGGCCTCTCACCGCTGGGTCCATGGTTCAAATCCCGGTCACTCCAAGTGAGATTTGTGCTGGACAAATGTGGAGGCAGACAGGTTTCTCTCCGGGAACTCCGGTTTTCCCTGTCAAAATTTCATTCCAGCAACACTCTCCACTATCATTCATTTCATCTGTCATTCATTTAATCATTTCCTCCGAGGAGTGCTACAGGATTCGGCAGCCGGTTCAGTTCATATCCTCGCCGCTAGATGAGGGGCTTCATTCATTCCATCCCTGACCTGGTCGGTCGACTGGAACAGGCTATGGATTTTTTTATTTTACGAAGTCAGGGCCCACAGCACCTCGCAACAACTGAACATGAGGTCCCAAGATCTCGTCACGTTACCTGACAGCAGTTAAACCTTGTCGATCTACCCGTACAATTTCCTGAAGAGGTGTCCGAGTAATCAACATAACCCCTGCCCACACCATTAGGGATCCTCCTCGATATCGGTCTCTTTCCACAATGTTTAGGACCCGTAATCGTGTTCCAGGGTCTCTCCAGATGCGAATCTGTCGGGAATCACTCTCCAGACAAAATCGGGACTCATCTGTGAAAAGAACATTAGCCCACTGTTCGACCGTCCAGTTAGCATGTTGACGACTACACTCTAGGCGTTCCCTTCTGTGCAGTCGCGTCACGGGTACACATACAGCAGGTCTCCGACAATATAGGCCACACTGTCGAAGCCTTCTGTACACTGTTTGCCTCGATACAACTGTTCCAGTGGATGCTGCGAGTTCACATGCCAGTTGCCGTGCGGTACTGCGGTGTACCGTCGTGCCCTTACAGCCAAATAACGGTCCTCTCGTTCTGATGTCACACGTGGTCGGTTCTGCCCTGGTCTTCGGGATACATTTTTGGTCTCTACGCACTGTCGCCACTTTCGAGAAACAACAGAACGATTCACATTAAGCCATCGGGCCATTTCACTTTGCGACTGTCCGGCTTTTATTCTTCCTAAGGCCCACCACCGCAGAGGGTCTTCTAGGGGTATTCTCTGTGCCATACTGCACCTTCTGTCCATGTCTACACAGTGAGTGTTGGTATGGAACTACCCAGTAAACACCACCCAGTTTGACAGGTGCGCTGACGTCATCATTGCCATGGTTGTACGATGACAGGTATGGCATCTTCCGTGCTGAACATGATTGTGCGGACATTTGTTGACAGTTTGATATTATCGTGAATTATCCACAGGTCGGAGAAATAGCAGTTTGTTGCTTGAATTTTGGACACCTGTGTGAAGGACTCTATCAATCTCCAAGGATCCCATTATAAATACGAGCCTTACAGTAGTCGCATATGATGTGTAACATCTGACATAGAAGAAACCTCACGTGAAATTGTTGATACACCGGTATTTCATACTATTATTGGCACAAATATTAATCTATTGTAAAAGGGAGTGTTTTACAGATATTGTAGTTTATAATACGGAACTCATTTTATTAGATGATTTGTAGCTTCCACCAGCACTAGCCTAAATAAAGAATACAATATGGATCAACTAGATTAATCGACGCGACACCGCTCATAACCTTAAATTCCTTATAAACAGGTCCTCATCATTCACAGACCAACACGTAATTTCATATGGATTCTGTTAAAATGAGTCATATTGATATGATAAATATTGTTTAAAATTATAATCTGGTAGCAGAAATATATAACCCGTCCGGGATTCGAACCCAAGATCTCTAGATTCACAGTCATAAGCACTAACCACACGGCTATTTCGACTACGCAAATTTTGTGCACAAGATGGTGACTTATTTCCACGTTCCAATAATACTGCATTACGGAATTAAGTTTCATTCATATTTTGCTTGTTTCGATAATGATCCTGCGTGAAATTGAGTTTAAAATGCCTTATGAATAGGCCCTCTTGTGAGTAAAGAGAATGTATTCAGTAATAGTTCATGAAGACTTGCTCAATTCTCGTATAACCACAACGATTATATTATATTGATGACTGCATTACCGTTATGTGGGTTAATATTTGAATAGCCATTGTGCAGAAATATAATACCGGCAATGCCGACTGCTTACAATGTTTGATATTAAGGCATTTTACCATTTAAATACTGATACGAAGACTTCGAACATGTACCATGCACGGCCGACTGAATGCGAGCCGCGCTCATACCGGCCTAGACAATGAGACCTTTTACATGAAATCTTGTTAGTTACACAACTGCTCACACAGCGCTGTTAACCAAGCATTGCACGACTAAGACTTTCTCTACTTAGTGTAAAACAAAGTCCCCGATTCTTGGATATTACGGGTAATCTCGAGAACCACTGGATGGATTTTGATGCGGCTTTCACCATTCTGTACTGGTAATATCGAGGAAGATACCTGTAGAAAATAATCTATTTATGATCAAAGGGAGCCAAGCAGTAACGATTTTAGATTTCAGTGAATAGGTCGAAGAAAGAACTTGACGTCCGTGCGCTTTTCAAGTTTACGCTGGACAAACCGTTAAAAATATCAATATACTATGAGTGTAAGAATTGTTCAGCATGAAAAATTGTACAAAAAGTCCGCGTGAGCATATCTCTATCTTCGATACATCGCCAACTATAAGTGTTTTTAATTTGGACGGGAGGGGGATTTGGCTTGCACCTCGCCATTCTTAAATTACGTCTGACAGGAATTCCTTGCACATTCATAACTGTTCCCGGGCAAAGCCTGGGGGAGTTGCTAGTGGCACTATATAACTTATTATCATTAAAATTCCCGCAATATCAAAATGCAAATTATATCACAAAATAAAATAGCGTGCTAATAAATCTAAGAGTAATTAGACATACCTTGCACCTCGTTACAGTTGGATTCGATCAGAATCACTCGGTTTTCATTAAAGTTTATGCATTTTCCTGCTGAACGGTTTGGAAGTTCGGCAACAGGAAACTAGGACTGTTATTAACTAAAAATATTCATTTTTGTATTTTTGTACTATTTATGTTTATGATTTCATTACATTGTCAGAATTAATGCTTTAATTAGTAGGGCATACTATTCAGTGTACCTATTATAAATAAAAACCGTGAGGTTTCTCACCTCCCCATATCACGAAACCCGGTTGCCTAATACGGGGAAAGTGCACTTTTAAAGTTAACAATAATATCAGAGGGTATTACAACATCAAACGTGCCCATATTTGTAATGTACATAGTATATCGCCTGAGGTTTACATTGGTGAGAAAACCAAAATTATTTCGTTCCCTCTTATGTCTAATGTGAGCCCTATAAAAAAAACTCCCCATATTTGGCGACTTTCCTCTACCCATTTTTAGAAGATACCTTATGCACTGGACAGTTGAATCCGTGATTAATTGTATAGGTAGCTTCGTAAGTCTCAGAACTCAGGAAGTCCTTTCTAGCAGCGTTACTGGCAGCTTTCAAAGTTTCAAGGTAAGATAGAAAATAATCCTCTAGCCAGTTTAGGCGACTGTCATTTAATGAGAAAAAAATGCCCTTTATCTGGATTTCTAGACTGAATATGATGATATGTGATGCTTACGTCATGCATAGCGAACCATTTATTAACGTTTTTCAAAAATATATGGTTGCTTCTGCGTCCATGAATGTGTACGCTTCCGGGTGCATGCCAATATTTTCTTTCAGTGTACTAATGGCACTAATAACTTCTGACGAGAACGACCTTTTCACTGAAATCGTTACTGCTTGGCTTCCTTTGGTCATAAATAAATTATTGTATACACAAATCTTCCTCGAGATTACCTTTACAGAATGGTGAGAGCCGCATCAAAATCCATCCAGTGGTTCTTGAGATTACACATTTAATAAACGTACTGTACAGCTGTTTATTAATCGTGCCTACAATGGGAAGGGAGTGCGCTCTATCGGCGCCGAGTAGAACTTTTCCAATTACACGTTATGCATGGGCTCTAACTGGGATTGTCAAGGCCGGTATAGAGCGCAGCTCGCATTCAGTCGGCCGTGTACCATGTCATTTGTTTGAATCACTTGACACCAGAGTTCGCATGAGCGTTTTCCGTTCAGTGTGTCATATACATTCCACATGGCCAAGAGTACGTCATGGTATCAATTTCTGACACCGCGCGCTCATTGTTTCTCGAACCACTGCCAGCTGGGTCTTACCACTGCTCCCTGGATCGATCGATCGAGCGGGCAGTGCATACTTCCGTTTTCCACCACTGCCAGATAGTACACTTCCGTTCGATCGATCGAGCGGGCAGTGCATACTTCCGTTTTCCACCACTGCCAGCTAGTACACTTCCGTTCGATTGATCGAGCGGGCAGTGCCTATTTCCGTTTTCCACCACTGCCAGCTAGTACACTTCCGTTCGATCGATCGAGCGGGCTGTGCATAATTCCGTTCAATCCACCACTGCCAGCTCGATCGTTCCGATCCACTTCCGTCCCAAATTGTCAAAATCACTCCCACAAAACTATCCAGTAACCGAGCGGAAAGATGTGACACATCCAAAAAATATGTAGACGTGATCGAGGGACGGTTTGCGGACGTTACATTTGGGATTCAGAAAAAACGGTCATAATATACAAAACAATAACGAAAGTTTTCCATTAAATGACTCTATTTCAACTACAATGCCCAGTTTCTGCGTTAGATGACACCCTAATTCTGCACTTCGTGCGCCTGATTTTGAAATTTCACGTTATTTGGATTGTCGGGATTGAAGAACACCTAGGGGAACTTGACAACCACAATATCTATCACCACTAACACCATCAGCATCAGAGAAGAAACCTTACATTTCAAATCTCATACACAAATATCAGTTCAAAGTAGGGCTGGTAATTTTAATTGATTCATTTCAGTTATCGAATTATCGATTAATGGAAGCAGAAAAATCGATTAATTGCTACAAATAACGATTAATCTAACGAGCGTTTAATCGATTATTCGATTAATCGATTGGTCGACTAATTGACTAACTTTGATTGATCGGTGTACTTCGCTCATTTAACTACGCTCTCGAGAAGCAAAACAGATATTTCATTAATTAAAATGTATTGGGTCGTACACCTTCTTTATGAAAACTATGCAAAAACAAAGTTTTAAAAAATGTTCCTTTCTTAAATTGTAAACAATGAAGAAGAGTTCAAAATCTTTGCTGAAAACCCTTCATTTCTTATTTTAAAACCCCTTCTCAATTTGATTGATGTTTGTCCTTCGACTGTCACTGACTCTTATTTGGTTATTGTTACCATAAACACGGAAGGACACTGTGTATACAGGGTGTCTTTTATGTACCTTTGGAGAATGATAGGTCGTGTAGGGGACGGGTATAGAGGTAATTTGAGATAGGGAACTTGGGGTCGGAGCGGCCTGCTTAACCCCTAAAATAAGGGTTGATTCAGGCCATCCACCCTGTAAGTTTGACAACCGACCCAAGCCTCTATTACCTTTCTCAATCCTTTAACTTTTGGCAAGATTCATTTCGCCATGTGGCGCTGGCGTAATAAATTAACATAATATAAAATAACATTAAAAATTACTTTGCTCCAGCCCATAATCGAACCCGGGACTACTGGCCTTTCGCACCGCAACGCTATCCAATACGCCAGCGCCACATGGTGAAATGAATCTTGCCAAGAGTTAAAGGATTGAGAAAGGTAATAGAGGCTTGGGTCGGTTGCCAAACTTACAGGGTGGAGGGCCTGAATCAACCCTTAATTTAGGGGTTAAGGAGGCCGCTCTGACCCCAAGTTTCCTATCTCAAATTACGTCTGTACCCGTCCCCTATACGACCTATAATTCTCTAAAGGTACATAAAAGACACCCTGTATTTAGGCAAAAAGTAAATTTTATACACTGTGCCCGCTGCCCGAAGGTTTCGGGGAGCCACCGGTTTCAAATGACCCTTCCGAGACCCTCTTCCAGTTAACACACAAGTACAGGGGACGACACATTCATAGGCTGGTGTAGCACAAAGTCTGCACTCGGGGGTGTCAGGAATTTGTGAGGTTCGGTCTTTAACCAGCTCAGAGGAATGCATCGATAACAAAACTAAACCAGAAAAGAGAGGTCAGTCTTATGTTAAAATCACAAATACATTTTATTCAGAATAGATCCCTAGCCTAGCATGTGAGTTGCAAACGGCTAGTCCGATACTATTCTGCCCTGAAAGAAAACATAAAAAAAAGTCCTAAACAAGATCTAAATTACTCTCATGGTCCTAATACAAAATTCGACTAAAATGAACAAGCTAAGAGAATGGCACGTAAGATCGGCCCTAAGCAATTACATCGAAATGACTACGGGAGGATCAAACATCAAAAGAATCTACAGCAAAGCAAGACATTTACTTGTTTACAAATACTAGAACATTTACATTTAGTAGCAAGGGGAAAATTTGTCCTATGCTATGATGGTGCCATCTCTATCATTTATCTTTAGAGTTAAGTGTTTAGCTAGTCCTAAATATCATTAATTAATAAACGAGACGCGTTTATTACTAAGAAAATCAAGCTATGTGCACAATGTTGCTGAATAAAAAAAGCTATGCTAATACAACACAAATGCATACAATAATTCAGCACTCCTATGGTTGTGCAATTGGCACTGCCTCGTACTCGATTTGTTACTGTTTGTAACAAACGGTCATAGTGTCAAAGTGTTAAGAAAGTAGAAAAATATAGGAAAGCCTGCAAATGCGATAGTAATTAAACAATTACATCGACCCATATTGCTACTAATCTGATCTGTGTGCTTCTGTTATCACATCACCAATTAGTTGTCGACTATTCATGTGAAAATGTATCAAAATGTATCTAAAATAGCTTAACAATATCTAAGTGTTAACATTTGGTCCAGAAAATAGTTTATTTTTAATGTTTAGAAATTTTATTTAGACTCAGGGGGAATTATAAGATTCGTTAGTTTTCAAAACCCTATTTTTGATTATTAAAGCTTCACACAATTATTTATCCCTGACAGTATTGTTGTTCAATTTATGGATCTTTAAAAGCGTTCAGTGCATTTAGGTAACGTGTGTATCCAACTTAAGCAAAATAACTCAATAGTTTAATAGTTTACTAGACACCCTGTGTCTTCACCAATTACTTCATAATTATTAGACATCCTGTGTCTTCACCAATTACTTTACTCTTATTTCGGATTCATTGATCCAGGCGCCCTCGGTTTGGTTCGACTTCAAATAGTTCATTACCACCGGTATAACCACAATAACAATGTCGGAGGTATTAATCCACCGTCACGACTCATATGATACTCTCATAACGTTAATTTACAAAAGTGTGGATTCCTAATTGATACACGTTTGAAGTGCTGGTAATAAAGATTATGTGTACAGAAAACACATCCTGACAACGCTTTAAATAAACATGAAGGCTTCTGATACAAACTAAAAGTGTGTGTGAGCATTTATAAAATTGCCTCTTCCCTGAATAAGGTCGAACCTGCGTTCATTTGGTTACAAAATGCAGTTGCATTCATTGCCTGTCTGGCTTCTCTTAAATAAATAAACCTGTTTTCAAGTATTGATCTGGCCAACAAATGTGAATAACGGAACTCTGCATTCCACTTGCAATAATGTTAAGAATCTCACAGCCTTCTAAACAAAATACTGATGCATTGCCTAGAATCGAGTGTGCTGTGTAGTGGGTTTGGCTCGTAACCTTGGCCTCGATTTAACATCTGCCAAACTAGTTTATTTGTCATCAGCTTGACAAAATAAAAGTCGATAATAACTGTTTTGAAATGATACGAAATGAGCATTGAAAATCCAGCCTTCCTTGCGTCTATAAATGTTTAATAAAACTATTACTTTCCACACGCGTCTTATAATTAACTACCTGCATTGTGCACTTAAATAAATGAAACCAAATTAAACTAATCTGCTGTTTCCAAATCATTACAATACGCTACAAATACTTGATCTGACTTACAGATGCAGCGTCACTTGGTTCGAGACCCGCCATGAGATGTTATATGCGGTCTCGTGTATGGCTGTAGATTATCTTCTCATTGTATTTGGACATCTTCCGCTGCCAATTCCCCACGCATGATTTAGAAATCACATGCCATCGCGTGGTTGGGGTTGTATTTGAAGATCTGATGGTTTAGCATGATTGTAATGTTAGCGTTGGTAATAACGTAGCACATGATTAACGAAAACTTCCACGCACTGAAGCTAATATGCGGTAAAAAAATGCACATTTTCACTCCGCCACTGGCTCTAGTCTTGTCGCTTGTGCGACACTCACTCGTGACTTTTGCACTGATATTTACAGAAAATATTAACATTTTGTAAAATTCCTAGTTTTCGAAATATATGAATTTCAAAATTGAACTGTTTTCAAAAAATGACAAAAAATAAAAAAGTTTTGTTATAAAAAAAGGACATAAAGACCATTCGTTTCAACCATGGCGCAACGTTCTATCATGTTTGGTTTTCAAACTATAGTCTACTTTCAAAAACAAAATTTTTCAAAAATGTTTTCAAAAATATATGCTA
This sequence comes from Meconema thalassinum, assembly GCA_946902985.2. Taxonomy (NCBI): domain Eukaryota; kingdom Metazoa; phylum Arthropoda; class Insecta; order Orthoptera; family Tettigoniidae; genus Meconema; species Meconema thalassinum. The sequence goes on from OX336389.2 coordinate 1,331,111,037, forward strand.
ATATGCGGTTAAAAAAATGCACATTTTCACTCCGCCACTGGCTCTAGTCTTGTCGCTTGTGCGACACTCACTCGTGACTTTTGCACTGATATTTACAGAAAATATTAACATAAAATATTAAACCAAAAATACTGCCCATCCGGCAAATAAAGATTGTACTCGTAGATTTTGTACAGTTAATTAATTACACAGTTTATGTAACACTGAAGTGTGTGTGTGTGACCATGCGGTCATAAAGTTTGCTTTACACAAGTCCATCATTTCACCTCGTGGAATGAAAACATTTCACAGTTTATGTAATAATGAATGTCTCCAATCTTTAAATTGTTAAATAATGCCATGATGGCTATCCATGAGCAAAATATCCACTGATTTTTCGTGCCACATGGTTTCCCTTCACGGACGTACTTTCACTTGTGCTCCAACATGCACATCGATGTTGCCTCATCCAAAGACAAATAGGAACTGGTGTTACCAAATATGGCGTGCTCTTAGGATATGAGCTAGCCACGTAAATTGATAGTTTCATTGATTTACGAAGTATGCTGTACTTCAAATATGCAGAATTACTTGGTTATAATTATAATTGATTTTTGGAATGTCCAAAATATATAAAAATATGATCATAAGCGATATTACTTCAGCTTCTTCCCGCCGCTCGCAAGTTATTTTCAGTTACATTCCAGCATAAGTTTTAGTCTTTGTTATCTGAGCAAACATGCGTCAACGGGCGCAATACATCATTCCGAAAATAAGCATTACTCAACTTAAGCGATGACCTCTCATTTGAATGTATTTTCTTATCTTGTGTCTACTAATCAATTAATCGATTATCATTGGGTTAGCCGATTAATCGATTTAACGGCCAGTCAATTAATCGATTAATCTTTTCTATTAAATTCAAATTAATCACTTATTACTGCTCTAGTCTGAAGAGGTCTATGTGAGACAACAAAATTATAGTGAACAAAGGTTTGTATTTTCTATTTGCCATTGGTTAGTTTATGACTAGGGCTCGGATCTTTAGGTAAATAAATATTTTTTATGTATATATATATTTTAAGCATTTTTTCTATAAATACATAAATTCCTGCTTTTCACTTATTAGCACATAAAAATACATAATATTTACATTAAAAAACAGTATGCATCTTACAGTTTATTGCATTTTTGTTCAGTGTTACTTCAACGAGGAAGAATATCTGAGCTATCTAATCATCATGCAGAGCGTATGTCAGCTTGTAATTGTGTTATTCTTAACTTGTCTCCCCGTACCACTCACTGTGGAAGCCGGAGATTCCCTTGCCCATAGCCATATTGCACTACGTGCTAGACCTCCCCCTCCCCCAGCTACCTGGAACCAGTACCACTCAAATGCAGTACATTTCTGTCACTGTGGATTTTAAGGCTGTTCTACGATGCCTAAAGTAAAAGCAACTACAAGTTATCGTCTGTTGCAGAATTTAAGGATCATTTTACTTCTGATGGGGGCGTTCTATTCTGCCAAACATGTGGGAAAGCAATCAAGGCTTAACAGCGATCTCAAGTTACACAACACCTCGAGGGCTAGAAACATATTGCCGCAGTTTCGCGCCTTCAGAATAAGTGTTGCGTGATAACCGTAGGTCATTTGTGACGGACACCCTGAAGATGTATCTTGTTGTGTAATGTAATGCTTCAGTAGTCAGTGAGACATAGAATAAATTGCAATCGTGATTACTGCATATTGTTTATATTGACATTAATAAACTAAATTATAATTAAACATTTTTACTTTTTTGTCACATATTTCAGGTATTTTATACATAAACAAGATGTTCAGTAAAGAACATATAGCCTACTTTCTCCTAAATGCATGGGTATTGTTATAACTCTTTTTCCATTTCTAGGAGTATAATTGAATGTGAGGTGCCCTTTCTTATTGCTACCTCTGTAAAAAAAATCATTCAATTCGGTTTCACCGTGTTGAATTGACATGGAGAATCGATTTGCACACATACATGGCCGCTATCTGCAAACTATTGGGCTGATGACCTTGTAGTTCAGTCAAAAGATGCTTCCCACAAATAGGCATGTTGTTGCAAAATTTGGTAGAGATCAAATGATTAGGTTGGTCGTAATTTGATTTACGATTTTTACATTTGGGTGTCCGCCATTACGTTTCCGTCAAGATGGCGGCGATATAAAACATGACACTGGGGTGCCCTTTGCTTGTGCTACCTCTGTACCAAATTTCGTTCAATTCGGTTTCACCGTGTTTGAAAAGATAGGGGGAATCGATTTGCACACATACCTGGCCGCCATATGCAAATTATTGGGCTGATGACCTTGCAGTTTGCTCAATCGATTCTTTATACATAAGGGTATAATGTTGAAAAATTTTGTAGTGATCTGACGATTAGGTTGGGCGTAATTTGATTCAAGCTTTTATCATTTGGGTGGCCGCCATTACGTTTTCGTCTAGATGGCGGCGATATAAAACATGACAGTTAGGTGCCCTTTGCTAGTGCTACCTCTGTACCAAATTTCGTTCAATTCGGTTTCACCGTGTTTGAATTGATAGGGGGAATCGATTTGCACACATACATGGCCGCCATCTGCAAACTATTGGGCTGATGATCTTGTAGTTTGGTCAAAATATGCTCCCAGCATAAAGGTATATTATTGCAAAATTTGGTAGTGATCAGATTATTAGGTTGGTCGTAATTTGATTTAAGCTTTTAATATTTGGGTGCCCGCCATTACGTTTCCGTCAAGATGGCGGCAATATAAAACATGACAGTGAGGTGTCCTTTGCTAGTGCTACCTCTGTACCAAATTTTGTTCAATTCGGTTCCACCGTATTCGAATTGATAGGGGGGGGGGGGCAGACATTCAGAGTACACACACACACACACACACTCTCTCTCTCTCTCTCTCTCTCTCTCTCTCTCACACACACACACACACAAACAGACAGACACACAATTTTTGGCCCTGTGTAGATCTCATAAGCCTACTTTCATTTTTTGCAAGAATCGAAAGTAGGCTAAAAATAAATATTTTCCCGATTTTTAGCACCTAAAAATCCGAGCCCTATTTATGACAAGCATTTAGAGCAAGCCTCTTCAGCAGTTTGTGACATTGGTGCGAGTATCATAATCTGTCATCCCTGGCACTTGTGCTTCTTCTACGGCCTGACCCTCGTCTCCTGTCGTATGTTTAGAGTACTCTGTAACGTTGCACTGCACGGCGAATGCTGCCGAGAGATGATCCAATGACCTCAGCAACGTAACGGAAGCAGCAGCCCTCCTCCACCAACGCAACTGCCTGTGCAGCTCCTTCACGGCTAAGAGGCATGTTTTAGTGTGAACTGCACATGGATAACTTACTAAAATGTATGGCAATGGTTCACGGGTATTCAACAAATGTCAGTTGTTAATCTTAGAACAGCAATAAGCGAGCGGCAACACTCATAAACCTTAAGCGTTTACAGTGCGCTTCCCGCCATGAAACCATTAAGATAGGCTCATCGAAGATTGGGGGGTAATTGGTGGTAATAAACCACCCTAAGAAATGTCATATTATCAATTTATATTCACGGATGTTTCAGATGTTTGTTCTAATGCGTGAAAAGCTTTTAAAATGTGATTACATCTTTTTCATGGCTAATTTTATATTATTTTTATTACTTTTCTAACTGTTCCACTTTTTTTGCCGGTCAGTGTATTTCCAGTCAATGATGCTAGAAAAGATTATGTCCACCATATCAAACCCACCATCCAAGCTGGTTCATAGGAACAGCATCATCCAACTTGTTAATTCCCAATTCACTCTTAATCTCTAGACTTCTAATACCCTACTGACACTGCTTTCATCTTTTCGTCGCAGCAATCAATGATACTACATTCATATCAACCGGACCACCTCATGCAGCAGACGTTTGTGTTCTTGGGTGTCACCCCTGAGGTAGGGTTTGATTTTCGGCTCTGTCAAAATATTTATTTCTGGTCTGAAGACTGGAATGGGATTCACTCAGACTCGTGAGCCAAAACTGAGAAAAAAGTGGGTTCGATTCCTACCTCAGCCATCCTAGAAGTTGTTTTCCGTAGTTTCTCACTTACATTCTCGGTAAAATGACAGGATGGTGCCAAAGGTAGGACCACGGCTGCCTCCTACCCAATCCTGGCCTCAGTTACAAGTAGACACGAATACAGCATATCACAATAACGCAAGTTATACAAATTCCAAAAACACTCCCAATTACATTGGTCAATCTGAACACGATTTCTCGAAACCCTTAAATTAATCAACAACGAAATCACAACAGCCACCTCGAGTTTATGGCCACCCTTGAAAATGAAAATCCACAGCAGCTTCCAGTCAACCGACCGGGTCAGAGAATAGAATGAATAAAGCCCCCGTCTAGTGGCGAGGATAAGAACTGAGCCGGATGCCGAAGCCTGTCGCACTAATCGGAGGCAATGATTAAATGAATGTCAGATGAAATGAAATGATAGTGGAGAGTTTTGCTGGAATGAAAATGTCACAGGGAAAACCGGAGTACCCGGAGAAAAGCCTGTCTGCCTCCGCTTGGTCCAGCACAAATCCCACATGGAGTGACCGGGATTTGAACCACGGACCCAGCGGTGAGAGGCCGGCGTGCTGCCGCCTAAGCCACGGAGGCTCCATGTCCACCCTTAATCCACGTAAAAATAAATTAGACGTCTAAAAGTTGGTTGAGGTAGAGGCTGAACTCGACTCTTCTTAGTTTTGCCTCACAAGGCTGAGTGTACCCCGTTCCATAACATAATTAGAATTAAATTTCTTCACAGAGCTGGGAATCAAACCCGGGCCTCCGCGATGAATTCCAACTATATGATGCGGTGTTAATAATGATTTGAAATTTCCCATTTTTCGGCCATGGCTTACTTAATGAAAACCGTCTTCAATTCATTCAAGGAGTCGTTCGAGGAAATGAATATTCTGCACTGTTTGCTTCATAGGTGGGTGGATTATCACTTTGGGGAGGGTAGCTAGCTCATTCTTCCTGCCGATTGGTCACTTCCTGTTTGTGAATTTAGCACCACAGACTGCGTGGGTGCGGTTATATGCTTACTACAGTGGCATTCTCAGCCTAGTGCTCGCGCGTACCACGGTGCTTTGGTGCTTTCGTCTTAGGAGCCAAAAAGCGCTCACGAGCACAAGCTCCCCTGGGAACCTTGCTTCAGTTTGAATTATGTTGCACGAATTGCAATAATAGTGTTTTCAGTAAAATATTAGGTTGAGAAATATTATCATGTTGTGAATTAGTATTTTTAATCTAGAGTAAAAATGATTGTTCATTGTTGTTTTGTGACGAACACAAACTATGCAGATTCGACTCGACTGTCCAGACATAATTGTATCTTAAGCAGTTGCAGCATGCCTGGTGAGCGGTGAATTCCTGGCTATTTCAACACTTCACAGGCAGGGAGAGATAGGAAACGGTAACACAGGCGCAGGCTTGTTGAAGTTTATTTTTATTTATTATTAATATTGGTAGCCTCCCTTGACTTAGGCGGCAGCACGCTGGTCTCTCACGGCTGGGTCCGTGGTTCAAATCCCGGTCACTCCATGTGAGATTTGGGCTGGCCAATGCGGAGGCAGACAGGTTTTTCTCCGGGTACTCCGGTTTTCCCTGTCACAAATTTCAATCCAGCAACACTCGCCACTATCAATTCATTTAATTTCATCTGTCATTCTTTTAATAATTGCCCCAGGGGAGTGCGTCAGGCTTCGGCAGCCGGCACAGTTCATATCGTCGCCGCTAGATGTGGGCTTCATTCATTCCATTCCCTGACCCGGTCGGTTGACTGGAATCAGGCTGTGTTTTTTTTTTCATTAATAGTTATTGATAACCGACAGCGGTAGCTACGCTCGCTAACGCGCAGCACTAGGTCATGGGGTTAAGCTCTCAGTGGACTCGGTAGACGTGGGCTCGAGCCCCACCGTCGGTCGTCCTTGAAATGGTTTCTCGTAGTTCCCCATTTTCAACTCCAGGCAAATACAGGGATGGTACCTCCTGACAGGCCACGGCCACTTCCTTCCAAAACCTAGCCCAGTTTCATTCATCTCCATTCATTTGATCTCTCATTAACTTCTCTCATGAGGTTGGCATCCAGACGTAAAACCATCCGCTACTTAGAATTTCATCGCATCTCATCACCAACCGTGTTGGAAATGGGAATGAAAAGGGGTAGACTTACATTAACAGGTACTGTTACAGTTAGGCAAAACCTGGAGGTAACAAGATATTTACAGATATCTCAATTGCTCTCCAAACTGTTCCCTGAATTAATCATTTATTTTCTTCTTGGAAAACATTTAAACTGTTGGGGAAAGATTCTATGGCTTCTTCAGGTAACTCATTCCATGTTTGAATACCCTTATTATAAAACAATGTATGTATTATTCCTATTTTCCAACGGGGTCGGGGATGAGATGCGATGAAAATCTTTGTGGCGGATGGTCTTTACAGTTGGATACCCTTCCTGACGCCAACCTCATGAGAGGATTTCCGGCATTTACCTAGAGTTGAAAATAGGAAACCACGGAAAACCATTCCAAGGACGGTCAAAGGTGGGGCTCGAACCTATGTTTACCAAGTCTACGGCCCCATGGCCTAGCGCTGCGCGTTAGCGAGCGAGCGTAGCTACCGCTGTCGGTCCTTGTTTATAAAATAATATTTAGCTAAATTTGCTTTTTGAATTTTGGGCCTAATTTTGCAAGCGTGATCTTCCACGTCTGTACAGTACTTATCATTCCTAAAGGAGGTTGAACACAATAACAAAGCATCTACGATCAAAGGCCCTTTCCTTCAAATTATATAACTTTTATACTTTGCACTGTAGGCTTAAGGTTTTGAAGTCTGTTAATGTATATATTACTTTTTCCCACAACCACTGTATGTTTGGCTACTCAGTATTTATATTTCGATGGATATTCAGTATATATTTTGGGAAATTTACAGCATGTTAGTATATTTCTTAAGTAATTTACTTTGCCCCCCAAAAATGCCGTTAGAGTATCTACTTTGTGTCCCTGCCATGGGCGTATATACAATTTTTCGTGGGGAGGGAGGGGGAGGGAGGGGGAGGAGGGGGAGGAGGGGAGAGGGGGGGGGGGGGGGAGGGCTGACTATCCTGGAAAATTGTGAATATTCTCAGGGGATTGTCACCGCAAAATACCCAGAAATATTAACCAATATCTTAGAGCATATAACTTTGTGTAATTATTTAAATAAGAGTTAATTGTAAAATTCTAAGTTTATATAACAATACAAAAAAAGTTGTAAATTACAACACAACACACAAATAAAATTTTATACTTAATGCATTTTCTATTATTATGGCCTATGGAGTATGAACGGAGAATATCGAAATATTTGTAAATTTATTAGGCAGAAAGGTAAACAGTTCTTTTGTTTACAAATTAATAATTTATTTCTCAAAAGTACCGCACTGTGGAATTCTCAGTTTTGCCTCACAAGGCTGAGTGTACCCCGTTCCAACCCTCAGACCAGAATTTAAATTTCTTGGCAGAGCCAGGTATTGAATTAGGACCTCCGGGGTGGTGCCCAATAATGCTAGCCGCTACACCACGAGGTAGTCTAATTTTAATATTAATATTGTTTATAACTTAGCCAAAAAGTTAAGATAAGGGTACAACCAAATTTACAATTACAGTAAACTCTCGATTATCCGCGGGCGGCTTATCCGCATTGCGGATTATCCGCGTTGCCTGTAGGAGAACATTTTTTATAAAAAAGGAAGGTTTGGAAGCCGAAAATTATTTCTCAAAAATTGAAATAAAGTTAACTTACTAAATAATTAAACGTAATAAAAATCGTAAATTTCAAATACAGTACAGTACACTTAATAATGTACAGTACAAAACGTGTACAGATGAAAACATGATAAATCAAGTACGAGGGATTGAATCGGTTGAATCGGAAGACAATGAGGAAACGCAGATGCAGAGGACTGTTACTCATGATGCAGCATTAGGACACATTGACAGGATTCTTCAATACCTTGAAGAGCAAGACGACGCATCACTTTGTGACAAGATGGTGTTGAGAAAACTCAAATCACAAATAAAGAAAAAGTGTTTCACTACGAAAAAGCAAAAGCAAATGACCGATTTTTGTGTTAAACAGTAAACAAGACTTTTTAATACACACATAAAATCGACTGAGTTTTGTTATCATGTACGTCTTTTATTGCATAATAAACTTATTTAAAGCACTTGTGTGTTGATTTTTCGTGCCTTCGACCTTTGTTTAACAATTACCAGCAATTTTGCAGCTTATCCGCGAAATTCGATTATCCGCGGTATCCGCGCCAGTCAATTCCGCGGATAATCGGGAATTTACTGTAGCCTATTTTATGTTTTTACCAAAGCAACACATTCTTTATTTTTCCTGGCTTTTTACGGGGGGGGGGGGTGAAGCCCCCACAGCTCCCCCCTTATATACGCCTCTGGTCCCCGCAAGCACTTGTTCTCAGACGATATGCAAGGAAGTAGGTGGGAAGTTGAGTTGGTGTCCCTGAGTTGACGTTCCATAAATTGCGTAGAGCCAAGTGCTATTACCGGAGGCCTTGCCACCACTCTTGACTTTAGCATAGGTCAGGCAGTTAGCCATTGTTCACCATGACGGCTGCGTACTCCTACTTTCAGATCTGTCAAGGTCAAGCTGCAAGTATTTTCATTGATCCGTTTCTATGTCCTCCAACTGATGAAGAAATAATTGACGGTGTGCAACCTTGAGAGTACCGTAACATTCCAACTGGACAGTCTGTTGTGTTATCACTGGAGTGACCTCCATCATAACTGGAGAATAGCAGTGGAGATAGAGGAATGAGTTTAATTATACACTTGTGCATTATGTCCGTGTCGTAATAATAATAATAATAATAATATTTTAATTTTATTTATTTATTAAATACTATTTATGTTACATTATTGTGATATGTCTCACGAATCTGATGGCAGTACAGATTATCTGTGTGACATATTAATTATTATTTACAACATAAATACAGATTGAATTTCAGTACAAGAGTGCATGCATTATTATTTTTTTGGTGATAATGGTAATGAAAATGATGATGATAGTGGTGATAATGAGAAAAAATATTAATGTAAATAATTGAAGACACAAAAAGTTACACTTTAGTAGTTAAATTAATAATTTTATGTTATGAGTTAATGTTTAGTTAGGTAATAATTTTTAATGCGACGTATAGCTAGTTGTTTGCTGTTCATGTTTTCCAATCCAGGTGGTAGTTCATTAAGTAGTGATGGCATAATATAATTTATTCTCTTGAAACCATAGCTATTTATACATATAGGTTTTACATATTTAGTACTTGTTATGGCTCTTGTTTGTATGTTGTGAGAGACCTTATGCCTGAATCTTGGATCATTGTAGTAGAGATTCAGTACAGTAATTTGAAATGACTCTTCAATAATAATAATAATAATAATAATAATAATAATAATAATAATAATAATAATAATAATAATAATAATAATAATAATAATACAGTAGGGGCCATTTTCACAAATTCTTCACTATCGATTAGTTATTTAATTCCTCTTTAACTTAAATACGAGAGTTAATGTATGGTTATCTTCGATGCATTTCACGTGGCCATTCGGGTTCGTAATTACTTTAATACCCTTCATGGCTCTCGCGGTCGCCTCCGTGCTGTAGTGGTCAGCGTGCTTAGCTACCACCCCGGAGGTCCAAGATTCGATTCCCGGCTCTGCCACGAAATGTAAAAAGTGGTATGAGGACTGGAACGGGGTATACTCAGCCTCGGGTAGTCCAAATGAGTAGAGGGGGTTCGATTCCCACCTCAGCCATCCTCGAAGTGGTTTTCCGTGGTTTCCCACTTCGTCGTCTTCGGGCAAATGCTGGGATGGTACCTACTGTAAGGCCACGACCGCCTCCTTCCCTCTTCCTTGCCTATCCCTCCTAATCTTCCCCTCCCTTCCCTCACGAGGCCCCTGTTCGCTTTGCAGGTGAGACTGCCTGAGCGCGGTGCTGGTCACACCTCCCCAGTTGTATCCAATCCGATCAGATGTTCCCAGCTCTAGGACACTGCCCGTAGAGGCGTTAGAGGTGAGTTCCCTCGCTGAGTCCGTGGGAGCCACCAACCTGGAGGGTAAATTCTTTTTTTTTTAAATAAGGCTTTTCAGAATCATAGGTAGGTAGGCTAAATCAATGTTTCAAACATTGGTTTATAAACTATCCGCCATATAACAGCTCTTTAACTAAACATTTTTGTATATACAACTGTTGAAACGTAGCCATTTCCCTGGCAGAGAAACAGAGTACATCATGGTTATCAAAATAAATTTGATGTTCTCTTTATAATGTTTTGCAGACTATTCAGTAGTTTCAGTTACATTAAATGATCGACGTTACCCTTATCTGAAGAATTAAAAATTTCTTACAAATGACGTTGAGTTAAATTGTCTACCTAGGGATCTTCTGCTGCCCCGGGTCCCTCATCGTGTCTGGGTCCCCGAGACTATTGCCAGTCCCCCGTCCTCTTGTCAGACTTCCGTTCCTGTAAATGAAAACACACAAAATACAGAACTGGGAACCAAACCCATGACTTCGGGGTGGAACCCAATCAGGCTTACCATTACACCACAACACGCGCTCAATACTTATAATTATAATGAAAAATGAAAATCCACAGCCTGCTTCCAGTCTCCGACCGGGTCAGGAATGGAATGAATGAAGCCCCTATCTAGCGGCGAGGATATGAACTGTGCCGGCTGCCGAGGCCTGACGCACTCCTCTGGGGCAATGATTGAATGAATGACAGATGAAATGAAATGATAGTGGAGAGTGTTACTGGAATGAAATTTTGACAGGGAAAACCGGAGTACCCGGAGAAAAACCTGTCTGCCTCCGTTTTGTCCAGCACAGATCTCACATGGAGTGACCGGGATTTGAACCACGGACCCAGCGGTGAGAGGCCGGCGTGCTGCCGCCTAAGCCACGGAGGCTTCACTTATAATTATAATAATAATAATAATTATTATTATTATTATTATTTTAATAAAATTTAATAATGAGGGGTAATTTTTTTTTTTTGATTTTCGAGCTACAGTACGGATATCATGTAACGCAGGCTTTCTCAAACTTTCTGAGACGGTGAGCACCACCCTCATGCCATTCCAAGTACCCGAGCACAATTAAATCCAATATAATAATATTAATAATATTTTTTTGGTCGTGTGGCAGGTCTTTCTAGTCGACGCTCGTGGGAGACCTGCGCGTCGGAATGAGAGATGGAATGGATGAAGACGAACGAAACTGGGCAAGGATGTGGAAGGAAACCTTCGTGGCCTGTCAGAAGGTACCGTCCCAGCATTTTCCTGGTGTTGAAAATGGGGAATCCCCGGAAAACCATTTCAAGGACGGGCTCGAACCCACGCGTCTACCAAGTCAGCCGAGAGCTTGGCCCCATGACCAAATGCTGCGCTTTAGCGAGCGTGGTCACTGCTGTTGGTATTAATAATAATAATATCCTGGACACTCGCCATACAGTGCGACGATTTTTTAATGAAGAATGAACTCGGAAAGTGCATGACATAAGTCCGTATTTTCAGAGTCAATATACCATTGTAAAATGAGGAATTTATGAATCTGTAAAGTAATAATAATAATTAGGGCAAGGCATTTGATGATTTTGCATCTTTTTTGTATCAAGGCCGAAAGATAGCTCGAGTATAATACATGTGTATCATGAATTGACTGATTAAATAAGGGCAATCTGTTAGGGCATTATTTTGCATTTTTTGCCGTTTACAAGAGATAGGTCATTTTTGGAGCAAATTTAGGTCATTTTTGGCATTTTTAATTGTTTTCTGGTAAGTGTTATATTTTGTTATATTTGTCTATTATGTTTAACTTAGGCAAATAACTTGCTCAAGAAAGAAAGTAGAAAGTATTCATTGTGTATTTCAATTGGAATTTATTGTAAACAGCCACTGAAGCTTGTTTTCTTAAATATTCTTTGTTAATTAAATGGCACCTATTTGCTAGGAGAGTATTTTAAGAGTATGGCAGTTCTAAAATACTTCATTTTTTTCACCCGGGGTGGCAAAGTGGTATTTACTTTGTTTGCAACAAAAATAATTTAAATTTAATGCATTGGCATCCATTAAAATTCTCTCTCAAATCAGCTAATTGTTTCTTAAAGGATTAATAAGTAAGTGATTTACGAGTAATTTATTGGTCATTTCTTAAAATTTTGTGTCATTTTTTAACCATTTTTAGGTCATGAATGCATTTTTTATTTTGCATTTTCTTGCTATTTTTGTTCATTAAATGCCTTGCCCTAATAATAATAATAAAACAATAATAATAATGCAATAGGCATGCGCCTCTCTATTATTTCTCTCTTTCCCTCAGAAGTGATGAAATAGCTAGGGGTTCACCGCACACCAGTCATGCTGCAACTGCTTGCAGGACTCATGCTGATGTGATAAGATACATTTATGTGTGGACAGGCGAGTCGAATCAGCATCAATCGTGATATTCATAGAGCTAGGATTCTTATGTAAATACGTATTCTTACCCTTTGCTTATACATAACTAGAAGTGATAAATGTGCGTGAATTAGGACCTTAGCTATCATATAATAAACATTTTATTGTTACATATTTTACATATTTTACCATAATTACATTTTTAAACTTATTTTTATTTTTAAAATATAAAATTACTGTACATATTCTGTCCCTTTAATTTACATATTTGATCATAATGGCATTTTTACACACTTTTACTTTTGTTTATGTAACATTACACATTTTACTGTAAAATCAAAGTATTTTTTCGCAAGTGAAATATACGTTAATTCCAGGATGGTCGAACTGCGCTAAGTGGGTTAAGCCAAGAACGTCCAGTCCGCTTGCACTAATGGGTTTGGGAAGAGAGTGGGGTTAGGCAACCTCTCCTGAAATGTTGGTTAAGCCATGAGTTGACTGACAGCTACACCTTGACCTCCTCGAGTTGCCGTAGATAATCAGTGCAGCTAACATGTTATTCACGTACAGTCAAAGAGATGGACGATAATTGCGAGTTATAGGGAGTGTGAGTTGTCACAACGGGGCCAAAGTGGAGCTGTTCGAACAAGGAATGTTCTGTCCATTTATTTACGAATGCACCTTGTTTTGTAGCAGAATTGGTTCGCACGATATCATTTTAAAGCTCACAGCACAGGCAATAACTTGAATCCGTAGACAGTTTTACGAAGCTTCAACATAAAACTTAAAAAGTGCAGATCTGAAAGAAACTGTGAAACACAAAGAAAATGACCGAACTTGAGCTTTAAGTGCAAGGCTAAAGAAATCCAGGAATCTGGAATAATGTCAAAACTTGCTAATACATATTTGAGATAACAAGAGTAGACAGTGAAGATCAGTGCAGGTTGACACATACCGACAATACAGAGTCCGCCAGAAAAATGTATACACTCTTTACGGAACAAAAACTATTTATTTTTTGTTTCTTTTACATTTCAATTTTGATTAGACATTTAGTACTGTCTCATGTAACATATGGTTACATGAGATGTTCAAAATGTTCACCGTTGGCTGCCAGACACATAGCAGAACGACGAGCGGTCGCTGCAACGACGCCCGTCAATGTTTGAATGGGGATCGCTGCACATGCCGCTGTAATCTCCTGGCAAAGAGCCTCCAGCTTGCGTGGCTTACGCCGATAGACTTGATTTTTCACAGTTCCCCGCAAGTAAAAGTCCATAGGGGTAAGATCTGGCGACCGTGGGGGGAACTCAGTGGGCCCTCTTCGTCCAATCCAATGTCCCGGCAGATTGTCATCAAGGAAAGCTCTTACTGCTACATGGTAGTGTGGTAGCGCCCCGTCCTGTTGGTAGAAGACTTCATCATCGGCTCCATAAAGCGCACGTACATCTGGTAAAATTAATGTGCGTAACATTCCCAAGTACACTGCTCTAGTGACAGTACCATCAAAGAAAAAGGGTCCTAGTAAGCCCCTCGACGACAGTCCACACCAGACATTAACCCCTGGTAGATTGACCGCCTTGTCCACATGAACATGAGGATTTTCCGGAGTCCAGTAGACACAGTTATGTCGATTCACTGTTCCATTAAGTTTAAACTGGGCTTCATCAGGCCACACTAACTTCGTCAGAAATTGTTCATCTTGGGTGACCATTTGCTGATACCATTCGCAAAATTGCATTCGACGATCGGGATCATCCTCATTAAGCACATGCAGTATTCGTGGGATGTAAACTTTCCACTTAGCTGTTTTCAAAATCCGTCGTACACTTTTACTGCTAATCCCCACTTCCCGCGCACATTGCGTAGCAGACTTTTTTGGAGAATTAGCAAACCTTTCCAACACGTGAGCCGACAAAGCAGGACTAGTAGCTGTAGGCCTACGCGTTCTTCCCGATCTTCCTTTGTGAATATCACATCGTTCCATGCGTCTCAAACTTCCCAGTAATGCGTTTAATTGTTAGGCGTGTTGGGGGTGTACCCAACTGTCATCATGTGGACCATGTGTTCGTATCCCAACTAACTCACGGTCTTTCGAGGTATGGGACGTTCCTGCCCACCATACGACCACATGCTCAGGATTTGAGTCTACCAGGTAACTACTCTACATGAAATACACAACATATTCCTACAAAACAATATTTACTGGTCTAAAATCATGGCTATACAACAAATACAAATAAAGGACAAATTATATTTAATTCCCACAAATAAAAATAGGGTGATTTTGTGAGTTCTCTTCATAAAATAGTGCTACACTGCACTCAAATCTAATTCTAGTATCCTATCATTGATACCTTTCAGACTTCAATGGGTTTCCATAGTGTTCATCACGTGACATAATTACTTAACTGGAGTATCATAACACAAAAGTCACATATCACATCAAAATGACGTTAATAAAACATTTACTCCGTTTCTTACGGCATTTACATTAATTAGCATAAATTCATTATTTTCTGCATTAATTAACAAATATTTGTTGTGTCGTGTGGATCATCTTCCCTCTTTCCGTCAATATGAACGCTTTAAGAAAAGTGGTCCTTATCCCTTCCAAAATAAACATGGATAGAATATTTTATAGTTTCACCATACAACGATTTTCTGGGTCTTGTCGGGCTTATATCGTTACAAACGTGTCATGTTCATAGAAATCACATACCCGTCTGCATAACTTAGTGTGAACTGGCAAGATGCATTCTAAAAAGATGCCTAACAATTTATTTGGTTCAGTGTTCCTCTTCAGAGAATAACTGGGCCAAATATTAACCGATTTCTTTGATCCAATAACGTATGTGTGTTGCAACACATCATTCAATTCAATTGGCATCATCAAAACACTCCTATCATAATTGCATATTTGAAATATCGAGATTCTTCAGTGTCCTACTGTGACCCTCAATTAAAGGACTGGTCGACCGACCTTCCCCTTCCCCCAGCAGGCAATAAAATTCGTTCCAGCAGGCTAGTCAAGATGGCTGCCGCAGAAGTGGTCTATATCCCCCACTTCCCTCATCTGCTGTCAAGGTCAGATTTGTTTACCACTGCAGTACAGTAAAGTTACGCTAGGTGTGGCTCCTAAGTAATTGAGTCATTTAATTATTTAACACCTATAATTAGTGCATTGGGCTCAACTTGGCTCCTTATTAACATTCATGGCTGGGGATGACTCTGGTGATAGCTTTGCCGTTCTATGGTGAATACTGTGGCTTTAGACGCGCATCATAACGAAAATCCAAGATTTTCGCCAGCAGCTGTCACAATAATATAAGGAAATCTGCGTTTCCTAAACGAAGAATATGATCCTTACCTCTCAGGGTAGATCATTCATATACATGCTCACGGAGTCTCGACGGATCTCAATCGTGGCCATAATTCATGCAAGCGATGGCAACAGACAGGCTCTGTCCAATTCGCTGCGAATAATACAGTATGCTCAAGGGCGATACTACTCGTAGATTTAGCCAATTTCTCACCTAACGCGCAAGCTATACTAGTAGGTCCCCGCAATTATTTATTACGTAAATCACTGGATTCTACGTTAATTCTGCACGCGATATGCGGCTTCAAACAATACTTCACATAGATGACTCAATTATTAAGGCACCCGCGCTCTTTCTATAATAATACTTAAGCCAAAGCTCTAAATAGCTCCTAATAACAAGGTATGACTTTACTGGCTTACTTTACTTTAATGGTCCTCAAATATAATCCTAAGGATTGACCATATCAAATATTCATTCAACATTTCACTGACACTGAAAAATTCTCGTATCTCGCTATATTCCACATTATCTTCTTACTGTTTACCAAAATGCAGTATCTTTATATTAGACATGACACAATTTGAACATTATTTAGGCCAAAAATACCTATTACTTTACTGTTGCCGACCCATATTATTATTATTATCATCATTCATTTAACGTTACCGTTACTTCCATCACTATTTTTGGCCTGAATGGCCTTAAACAAATCACCTTCCAAGCCATATTTCATTCAAGACGAGTGGTGAAAACTCGTCCAATAAGTGACTGTGACATCTTAGTCTCAAAGTGATAAAATCGTTATATGGTGAACTATTTATTTATAATAACATAATTAATTGGTACTCACTTTTTCTTCTCGCTGGATAGTGCCAGCAGCTCAACCTGCGACCCACCATGATGCTTGACTTAAGCCATCATGTTATACTTTTCACAACACTTAATTTCACATATTTTCCACCTGATAAACATACTCTTATCAGTGGCCTCATTCACTTTCACACAATGCATATTAATCACTATACACATGAACACTTTTAAATCACTATTACACAATTTATGTACACTTATTCACTATTTCACAGGTTGATCCTTAAATCGGAATTCTCCTATGCCTGATCTCAGAGATACGATGCAATTACGCCAACCGCTGGTCTTCGTGAAATCTAACAGCGTTTATGGACGTTCGGTCCTCGTCACCTGCAACATCGTTCAGCTCACTGTCAAGATGAAGTGGCGATGCTTCCCCAAGCTCCCATCATTGTAGTGATCCTGCTAATAATGTCATATTCAACACTGACAGTACCTCCTGGTATGTGTGATGTTCACAAACATTATAAGTTATACTTTCGCTGTGGCGAATTTATATTTGCGTCAGATAATAGATAAATATCTGTATTAAATTAACTTCGACGCACTTCATGATTATACTTATGAAGCTGTATGACTTGCTTCCATTGTTCTCTTAACGGCTGAGCGTTTATACTTTAACATTTGGCGCGCTCACTGGCGGCGTATAAGTTACGTGTATACTGCTGAAGACTGGAGATGAACTGGTGAGGACTGGAGAACAACTGGCTTGGCTTGCCTTACTCCTCCTATATAAAGGTTTCTCGTACAAAATAGTCCACTGGACATGTGAGAGCGACTCCTATCTTGAAATAATACCTCTTCAGCCGAAATGACATATACACCTTGTTTATTTAGGTGTGGAGGTTTCATAACCGTTCGCGTGCCGGCGATCGCTTCGGCCAAATAATTGCAATTAATTGCCTTAGTTCAGCGCGTGGGGACGCCATCGCGGTAATTCCCCCTTGCCTGGTCAGCAAATCACTCCTCTCGAGCGTAGGCTAGGTTGTAATTCGTTCATTTGGAGATACAGGCATCAATTTAGGTGAAAAATCACTCCTAAATTACCCCTCCATGAATATATTCACCTGGGTGTACATTTCACTTCATTTTAATGCTCCACTTGGCGGTAATTAATTAATTTCCGTGTGCAGTCGTTCCCATCATAGCTTCCTTCGTTGTCAAGTGGTGAATACCCGAGTCATTAATTTTGGGCTGTCTCTCCGGTCCAGACGTAAATAGTCCGCTCGGCGCCTAGGGTTACCACCCACTTGCCAAGTGTAATTTGTAAAATGCCAAACTAGCCTCCTTCGTTCTTATATGCTTAGAAAACGTATATTTTCTTGCATTTGGTTGCAATTCTTCACCTTAAATAGCTATGATATTCACATATAGGTCGTGAAATCATGCTACATTATTATATCTCATTATTTAACACATTGCTCTTCAGGTTCCCTAAAACTGTTCCCCCTCAGAGACCAATGGTTCGACTCTAGGCATAATCATGTGCCTGGTCTTCTATGATGAGACCTGAGTTCGATGCCGGACTGCCGTGACTGATTGGGCACAGGGGTTCTGTTTCAAACTCCCTCCTCCACTGACGTTGCACTTCAACGGCATTACCAAACCTGATAAACCACTTCAGAATGTACCTTCGCTGCTCGAACGTCAAGCGTGCTCCAGCCATTTCGTTTTCCCACTATCGTGATGTAAGTACCGACATCTGTTGAGCGAAACACCATACTACAACATTTTAAAGTAATGATAACAGTTGACAATATCCATATCCCGATATAGTCTGACAAAGAGTATATACATTTTTCTGGCGGACTCTGTATTTACCCTCACGTCCAGTTTGGAGTGGAGGACCTCTGTTAGGATCTTCCTAATTGACCCCCGTGGAGTAAACCCATTAGAAAGCTCGGTATCAATCGGTAATTCAAAACAGTTTGTATGACAATATTTGTTCACTAGAATCTCGAGTACATGAATCGGATTTTCCAAGCAATTCATAAGCAGCTGAGAAAAGGTCAGGGAGGAATTCCAAGAAAGATATTAGTGAAGATAAGGGGATGGGAAACACGTCACACATTGCTGGACTTTAGTTTATTTCAGTTGTTCAGTGAGTGCCCGAGACTATACTTGTCAACGTGTTGTCCATAAAGGCTGCTATTTTTCCTCCAACCCCGCAACGTCCTGTGATTTGGAGAGATCATTTTCTGTATACAAAAATATCCTCTCTGATCGGCGGCATTACATGGCAGTAGAAAACATGGAGATGTATCTGATAGTTCGTTGCAATTTGGAGTGAAGTAAGTAGATTTAGTTTTGCAAAGTAATATTCAGTGGACAGATAGTTTAAACAGTGACTTTGAATATTATAATAATTGTGAATATTCTATAAAAATTTTGCAATTTTTCATACATAATAATGGAATTTATTTAAGTTTGCTATAATATGGACATGTTTAATTAATTAATTAATTAATTAATTACTGTACCAGACTTTACTTTTCAAAAAATAATGAATAAAATGAGGAATCTTCATGTTTAATATATTATTTAAGTTATACAAAAATTAAATTAATATTACATAGGACTATTTTAACATTTTTAAATGTAATGTTACATATTTCACCTAATATTATTACATAAATATGTACATATTTTGCATGTTGATAGTACATAAAAATCCTAGCTCTACGTCAAAACATAGGAATGTCCAATTATTTTTACTGTAGATTAAGAATTCTAGTTCACAAAATGATAACATTTCTGACTTTCAAAACTTGTAATGAAAACACTGTTATTCCGGTTAGTGCAACAGGATTTGAATTTAAGAATTGATCACAGGGGAGCTTGTGCTCGCGAGCACCAGTTTGAGAACGCCTCATGTAGGCCTAAGTTTCTCTATAGTTAGGCTTGCCATACGTCCCGGTTTGACCGGGGCAGTCCCGGTATTTTGCTCTTGTCCCGGTGTCCCGCCCGGTTTTATCAATGTCCCGGTAAACGGCTGTAAGATGTAAAAAGTAATGAATTTATGTGTTTAAGAAAAAAAAAGAAAGAGACGAAGTAAAAATATCTTCAGAGGAAATGTGGAAGCAGCTTTTTAACCACATCTCAGAAAATAAAATGTCTGTTCCGAACCTTGGACGTGTTTTAGAGTACATATTTTGTTTACCAGGTATATCAGCACCTGTAGAAAGGGTGTTTTCTCTAATGAACAATGCCGGGGGGATGACAGAGCATTAATGAGAGAGTCCACTGCAAGAGCATTGATTGTATGTAAAATCAACTTTGGCCTTTCTTGCTATGATTTTTATGAAAAGGTCAAGTTTAAGAAAGACATTTTGAAAATAGTACATTCAAGTCAAAAATATGAGTGGTTTGAAAGCAAAGATTAACATTGTTAAATAATTTTTTTGTTAGTTTGACAAAAAAAAAGTATTTTGTAATATTGTTTTTGTAGTTAGACAAAAAGTTGTAGTTTTTCAAAAAATAATAAGATTTAGTAATTGTTCAATTAAACAATTTTATGGAGTATTTTAAATTGTATTTTATTAACACTTTCTAGATGGTAGACCAGATAAAAACATAATTAAAAAGGAAAAAATAAAAATTTTTGTGTAGGAAAAATTCCTTTTTAGGTAGATTTCATTAGAAAGCTAACTATTGCAATGGGTACTGAACTCGAATTCTAAATGATTCAGGATGGACAGGATGCTATTTAGGACGTTTTGGTGAAATTTGGAGAAGATTGCGATATTTTTGGAGGAATTACGATATTTTTAAAATTTTAGTATGAGAGTAAGCTTCAGATTGTGTGGGACAACAACAAAATGGCGAGAGAATCCGCCCTTGGGCAATGCTGCGTAGTATTTTCGCTAGGCCGCCCATAGCAACTTGTAGAGTTCGAAGAGAAATGCGTTGATTGGCTAATCCAATTGCTAGAATCAAGAAGGGAAGGAGAAATGAGCGCGCTTGATGAGGAGCTTCGTCGATTTATAAACTGCCATTTATTAAAGAAGAGAGAATCTGAACATTTCGAACTATTGAGAAAGAATCTAAATTAAAAGGAATTATGATAGTCGCCCAGATATGGAACTTTGATAATCCTGTAAGAAGATATTAGCTATGATTGGTTTGCCGCTTTTTCCTCCTGACGCGCCAGTCGATTGGTTTTGAGGTGCGTGGGGACGCGCTGCCGATCGAGGTCTTTTGTGCTGAGGTGACGAGAAGGACGGACCTGCGACAATTGAGTTCCTGAAACTAGCGTGTGCGAGAGGGGAGTCTCACGCGAACATAGTTTGTCGGCGAGGAAGGCGGTCCCGTCGGTCAGAAATTAACATGGGAAGTCCGGTGAAGATGTGGGAAACAGAATCTCGTCGTAATATCAGTTCTTGTGTGAAACTAGTATTGAGAGTTTGACTAAACTAAAGAGAAACATCGTGTGCACATTACGTGAAAGTTTCAAGACGATATTCGAAAGAATAAGATAGTTTTCTTTGTTGAAAGCACTTTCGTTAAATAAGCACGTTTCGCTTGGTGCGTGTCAGCTATACAGGCGTGAAGGGAAGGCTCGTTATCTGCCTGTGCTAACATTTGTATGACAGCAGCACTCATTAATAGCAAATCTGTTAAGTGACAAGCTTTTTATCGAAATGTTCGACATGCAAGCGTTAAGGGGAACAGTTAACATTGTGTTTAACGCAGTTGTGATCATGAACTAAGCCAAGTTATGCGCAGGGAACGTGATCTTACACTGTTGGACCGGAATACCGGGCAACCGACATTAATCTTAAAATTATAAGATGTGGTATAACGATTACAAGGCTACAATCCAACGTTACGAGATGGAACTTGATTACCGCGTCATGGCCAGGTATTATCCGACCCGAAGCGAAGCATTTCATCATACTTCGAGACTGGGAGATTCTTGCAGTATCGTTGATCGAGGTGAGCCCCGTGTTCGAAGCCAGCCAGGGAGATTAACGATCGGAGAGCAGGGTTCGAGTCGTGACAAGGCAGTCTTCCGAAGAAAGAGGATGAAGATTATTAAGTGTGGAATCGCTAGTGTCGTTAGCAATTCCCTCCATACTTCTTCTACAAGATGTCACCGCAAGGTAGAAACAGAAATCCTCGTTAGTAGCTGTTGGTTCTTTTGTAGTTAGTTGTAGAATAGAATATCAGAGAGCATGGCACCATTTCAACGCTAAATTATTTTGTTGTGTGTGAAATAGTTTAAGCACAGAAATTATTTTTCGACGTTGGACATTTAAATATTAATTTTCTTTTAGTGAGATTTTCGGATAGTAACATTTGGATTTTTGACTTATAGGTTTTGAGATTTAAGCTCATTTTATTAATAATTTCGTTTATCGAATTTCTTTCGATCCACGTGTCTTTGGGAATTTTATTGAATTTTATTGAATTTTATTGAATTTTATTGAATATTAGTGAATATTAGTGAATATTATTGAATATTATTGAATTTTATTGAATTTTATTGAAGTTTATTGAACATTATTGGAATTTTATTGGAATTTTATTGGAATTTCATTGGATATTATTCAGCATTTTAGAAAATGGTATTACTTTACCCAAGCAACTTAGACTTTGAAAAGAATGTTTATTTGGAAATGAATTTTTATTTGGACATTTCCAAGACTTTATAGTTATCTTCGAGTCTGACTTCGCTCAAATAATTATTTATTCAAACATTTTGAATTGGTGGAAGGATGAAACATTATTTGGACATTCCACTTTAGCCAGTCATAATTAATAATAATTTATCTGTGAATAAATTATTTTATTTTATTTGTGAGATCTTATCTGCTCGGACAAATTAGCACATTTGAGTATTCTACGAAATTTTGCAACACTCTTGGAGATTGTTATTGACTTTAATTGCATTAACGCAATATTTTGGAAAGACCAGAGAGAAGTAACGAATGTTTATATTTATTAAATGTTAACAACAATTATTTGAAATCTAAAGTAACTTATACTAGTAAACCATTACGTCATCACTGTTTATTAGAGTCGACTATTATGTATTTTCACAACATCTGAAAGAGCCATACGCTGTTATTATGTTATATAAATATATTATGAAAACAAGGCATTATATGCGATTTAAATAAGTTGTTATGGCAGAATACTGTATTAAGAGATTGAAGTGAAGAATTATAGCAGCTATATTTGTTTAATATCAAGCTGAGGAAAGTGTTATACGGAATTTACCTATGTAATTGAAAGAAGTTGTTGTTGTAAGTATTCTGTGGATATTTGTTCAGTATATTAGTGAAGGGAAGGTCATTATACGCGTTGTGAGCGTTTATTTGGAAATTATAAGTAAATATATTACAGTAAAGAATTAAATAAGACCTTAGTTGTCTAGTATTATTGTAAAACGACTCTCAGTTGAATTGATTAGTTCTATTGGCGGAAAATATTTGGGAAACGGATTGAAAGTGAAAATGTTGTTAATTATTATTAAGATATTATCAAGGATAAGACATTAATTATATAAGCTTAACTTAACCGTTCGGCGATGTATGTATGCCCAATTATGAAACGAAACGTCTTTATTATGATGATAGCGATATGAAATTGTAACAGTGACACTTTATTTAAGAGCATAAAAATTTGGGATTGTCAGTAGTTGACCGGAGAAGGAAGGTTGGATGATTGAGAATCATCACGAACAATGTAAATAACATAAGATATTTGTTAAAAATATTTAAATATAATACTATTAATAACTAGGAGAATTTAACGATATAATAAAGTTAACTGAATAACTTTCTTAATAAACATCTGATCCTAAAACAATAATAATAATATGGTTTATTATTTGTATTAACATGATTAATAATTATTTCTAATAATTAGTAAACATTTAAATAATGAATATTTTACAAACTTAATTAATATTTTGGAAATATTAATAGCCTTTATTTAAATTATTTAATAATAATTTCTATTATTAATCATTACATAATTTTGGGAACCTTAGTTGACAATTAAACGAAAGTTTAATTTATTTTAATGTTTTTAAACGTTTAAACCATAAATTGGAGTGACGTTTAAAGAACGTGACGACGTTCTTTAAATACAGTAAGGTTGTTTACTGGTGTGTAAAGGTGATCTTATGGAAGATCAGAATAAAATTAATTTCTATTAATTTTACCAATGGATGACATTGGAATAGTAAGTAGAAATGTCGTGGGAAGACATTGGATGTATTAAACCAATCTTTGTTCATATATTACTGGAGAACAAGAGTAAAATTTAAGAGCTATTGTGCAAACAGCTGATTGATAATTTGTTTATTTAATTTTATTTAAGAAGTGGAGTACTTCTAACGTCCATGGGACGATGATTTAATTTCATAATCTTATTATAGGAATTTCCGCAGAATCATTTGCGGATTACATGTAATTATTATGAGAATATTTGTTAAATTAATTTCATTTATTATCACTTCGTTAATAAATTTATTTGTTAGTTTTGTAACTGCGATTTGATGATTTATTTAAGTTATGAAGGAGGATTATGTTTTGGTGCATTTGAGGTTATAATGAACCACTAATTTCGCCCACTTAACCGAGAATAGTTAGTTTCTCTAGCTCTTCGTTTATTTAGTTGACCCACCCATTTTGCTTTACCAAAACATGATCTTAGAAAGTGTGCACCCCCCATTTAGCTATTGTTGGTAGGATTTCCAGGTTTTTGAGCCGGGGACCTCGAGATTCTGCAATCCAGCTGATCTTCGGATACGACAAGCAGCACAAATGGTTTAAACGGGTACACATTAAATGGCAGCCCAACGTTTAGGCTCGAACTGTGGTTCGTAGCGACGTATTTCGTGATGTCAGGCACGATTAGGCTTGTTTAGGCTTAATTGGGCGTGATTGGGTGCAATTGTTTTAATTTTGGAAGATTAGATTGAAAGAAATCCTGTGTAAGGAAGAATAAGTCGAGAAACAGAAAGCTGACTTATAATCTAAATCTGATGGTTTGATAATCCGGTTGTTGACATTTCAGTCACAGTCATGTAACGTAAAAGATTAAAATGAATAAATAATAATAGAATTAGGACTTCATGATTTAAGTGAATCATTAACAGAATTACTCTAGGGTTTAGCATAAGTCTGGTAAACAATAAAATTCCCAAATATTAAGTTGAAAATGGTTGCTCTTTGGTGTTCTAGTTCTGCAGTGTATGTCATGTTCCCGTAGCAGTTGAAATATTTGTAATTGTTGCAATGGCAATGAAGATTGAAGAGGTATATAAGATGTTTTCAGATGTCCAAAATAAGATGGACAATCTGACAAAAGATGTGGAAGGTGTTCGCACGTACACCCAGAAAGGTTTTAAGAGTGTTAAAGAGGACGCTGAAAAGAAATTTAAGTCTGTTAGGGAAGAAGTAGAGAAAAGTAGGGACACTATTAAAGAATCTGTAATTGAAAGCGTTAAAACAGAGGTAGATGCTGTTAAAGAAAGTGTTAGGGACACTATAGTAGAAAACATTGCTGACACAGTAAAGGAAAGTGTTAAAGACAGTATTAAACAAGATCTAGGTGAATTACAAGAGTCTTTGGAGAAATTACAAAGCAGTGCTACTTCCGTTAGCAGCGATGTTAATAAATTGCAAGTTAGTTCTACACAAGTCACGAATACAGTCGACAAGATACAGGGTAATGTTGACAAGATGCAGGAAAATGTTGACAAGATACAGGGTAATGTTGACAAGATGCAGGAAAACGTTGATAAGATACAGGGAAATGTTAGAAAGGCCCAAGATGAGTCTACATTACTCAAAGAAAGAGTCATTAAAATTCAGAACAACACCGTCGATTTACAAACTAGACTAGGTAGTGTAGAGTCTAACACAGAACAAGTTCAATCAAGATTAGGTGGAATTGAGTCCAACATGCGACACAAGTTTAAAGAATTAGAAACACGTAATGAGAATTTCCAGACTGAAATCAGAAAAGAATGGGAATTCAATAAACAACAAGCTGAGGGAAACACATCACAAACTAACATGAGGTTAACAGAACTTAAAATAGTTGTTGACAGTTTGAAAACACAAGTACAGGATCACAGTAAATTGTTGAAAGATGGAATTGATGTAGATATGGAAAATATTGTCAAAAAAGGTTTGGAAGCATTGAAGGATGATTGGAAGAAACTCAGTTCCGATCATGTTTCAGGCATCAAACGTGATATGGAAACCAAGATAGTTTCAACTGAAGCTAGATTAAATAAGGATGTTTCCGATGCAAGGGAGGATTTAATTAAAAGAATCAATCTTGTACAGAAAACTCAAAGTGATGATATGTCAGGAGTAAGAGCAGATCTCGATAGAGAAATGAATGAAACCAAGTCTTTAGGAGATAAAGTGAATCGAATGGATAATGACTTGACGGAGGATAGGGAAAGGAGGTTAATTGAGCTTGAGGAAATTAAAAGGGGCATTCAAAATATTAACTTAGGCGATGCATTAACGGCAGAAGCTATTAAGAGTTCATTAAAGGACGAACTTAGGAAGGAGATTCAGGAATGTATAGGAAAGCATGTCGAGACCGAAAACGAAGTAAAGGAAACAGATCAAGCTAGGATGACACGATTAGAAGATGAAATTAGAGATGTTAGAACGAAACAAACTCCGATAGGACTTTCGATGAAACAAGATATAGATATAGGAGAGAATGATTTCGGGATAGGAAGTCTAAGACAGGTACACCCTTCGAACAGAGCATCTAATGTCACTATCATTAGAAATTTTGAAGAAAAACCGCGAAAATTTAATGATAAAGATGGTCTTACGCCAATTGAGTTCGTTAAGCATCTCCGTGATTATTTTTATGAAAATCATATATCTCAAGATAGAGAAATGCGTATCGTGGAACGCTATCTCGAAGGATCACCTTTGGAGTGGTATCGTGCATTCAGGTATACGTTCGGAGACTTTGAGGAATTTGCCGAAGCTCTAGTCAAAAGATATTGGAGTGTGGAAAGACAGCAAGATTTGAGAGCGGAGGTTTATTCTAAGAAATACTTAGGTACTCTCCCAACTAAGTACGCTGATTTCTTTAATATGCAATTAGCGAAGCTACGTTACCTTCAACCCCCTTTGACACAAACAGAATTGATAGAAGCTATTTCTAGGCAGCTTCCGGTTGATGTCAGACGTAATTTAATATCGTCAGGAGTCAACGATCTTGCCAAGATGGATGAACTACTTCGTAGACTTGACTACACAAGCTCCATGCCCAATGTAATTCCTAGAAACCGGCAGGATAGTAGAGAGGTGAATACGATAGTCATTGATCAGACCCAACAAACGGAAGAAGTAACGAATCAAGTTGAAAATAAATCGGGTCCTGATAGGAACAATTATTTTAGAGATAGACGGAATGAACCAAGGTACCGCCGATTCAGAGAAGGTAGACCTTACCAGCAAGAGGAGCGTAGAAACGGAGAAAATAACAGAAGGACAGGGTATTTCCGCAATAACAATAATTATAATAACAACAATTATAGGAACTACAACTCCAACCAACGAAAAAATCAGAATAATCGAAACAATAGAGGTTATGGCCGCTATAAAAACTATAACGATGATGTATTCTCTAGACAGCAGTATAATGAGAGGTATCGTGAAGGTCAGGAGTACATTAGAAACGCTAACCAGGGGAATACAACTAGAGATTCCAAAAATAACAATAGGAGTGAAGTTGACCCTAAACCAGGCACTAGTCAACAGGGAAGAGCTGAAGAAACAGCCCCTGAACAAAAAAAACTCCAATCACGAAGCGCAATTAAATGAAGGTCACTTGTCATATCAAAATGTCACGATTAATGAGATTTACCAGGTCACTGACGAAGACTTACTCTTTGAGGAAGAAATTATAAGAGAGGAAAGGAAAACAGAATTACCCATTATCAATATTCATGTGGAAGAGGAGATATGCAAATCTTTGGTTGATACTGGGGCAGTAGTTTCGATTTTGTCCGAGGAATGTTATTTGAGGCTTTTGAAAGGCAACAGTATGACGATTTTGCCAGCTTCGACGGTGAAGGTGAGGGGTATCTTTCAGGATAAGACGGTCAAATGTAAAGTACAAGTATTGTTAAATTTCAAGATAAATGAGAAAGAGTATGAACACGTCTTTATTGTGGTACACAAAATCAATTTTGATATGATTCTGGGAATATATTTTATTGGAAAGGTAGGAGCAGTTATCGATTTGAAGAATCGAGTGATGAGATTATACGAGAATAATTTGAAAGCGGAGAATTTGGAAGAACAGGAAATAAGTACAGATCTAAATACAGATTAAAGAGAGGATGTTTTAGAAAACATTGTGAGTGAAGTGGAAAGAGAGAGAGAATATCATACTCAATCGATTGAAGGGTTCGAAGAAATCCAAGAAGAATTTGAAGATTTGATAATCGAATTCAAAGACATTTTTGATGAGAAACCAGGTCTAATTAAGAATTTCCAGTATCGTATTCGATTGACCAATGAAACGCCTTACCAGAAAAAGATATACCCTATTCCTGAAAAATATTATGAGGAAGTGAAAGGAATTATTAGAAAAATGGAAGAGGATGGAATAATTAGAAAGCAAGCATCATCCTATATCAATCCTATAACTGTTGTGAAGAAAAGCAATGGACAATTACGTTTATGCCTCGATGCAAGAAGTATCAACGCGTTGATTTTGCCGGAGACAGATAGACCACCGAGGATTCGAGATTTATTAAGAAGATTTAAAGGAAAGTCATGTTTCAGTGTACTGGATCTCACAGCTTCCTTTTATCAAATAGAACTCTCAGAAGATAGTAGACAGTATACTGGGTTTTTATTCGACCAATCGAGCTACTTATTTTTGAGATTACCTTTTGGTATTGTCAACAGTGGACCAGCTTTAACAAGAGCTTTGGACAGTAAGCTTAGTGACGAGGTGAAGGAAAACACAATGTGTTATATTGATGATCTCATCATTTCATCTGAGAATGAAAGGGAACATTTGGAACATTTAAAGAAGTTGTTTTTGGATTTGAGAGAAGCAAATATTAAGGTAAATTTTGGCAAGTGCCACTTTTTGAAGGAAAGAATAGATTTCTTGGGTCACACCATTGATCAGTTTGGCTACTATCCGAATGAGAAGAAAGTAGAAGCTATTGTTCGATTCCCAAGACCTACTAAAGTGAAACAAGTTCGAGAATTTGTAGGCATGTGCCAATTCTTGAGTAATCACTGTAGCCGATATTCAGAGGTCATGGCACCATTGTACGATCTTCTTAAAAAGAATAATAGATGGAAATGGGGTCCCGCAGCAGAAGAGGCATTTGAAAAAGCAAAGGAAATGCTTAGAAATAATATTAAATTGGAGTATCCAGAGTTCGACCGTATATTCTATTTAGAATCGGATGCGTCGAGAGTGGGAATCAGTGCTGTGTTGTATCAGAAGGATGAGAGTGGAAATAAGCATTATATTGGATTTTGCAGTAGGAAACTGAGGAAACACGAGGAAAATTATTTTACCACTGAGTTGGAGGCGCTAGCTTTTGTAACGGCGTTGCAGCAATGGAAGAAAGTCCTGCTGGGACATCAAATTGTTATTTTAACAGACCATAAAGCTCTCCAATTCATGATGCAGTCGGATTTATCCAGCGATCGATTAACAAGATGGACTTTGTTTGTTCAGCAGTTTAATGCGACCATAATCCATCAACCTGGCAAGGACAATCTTTTAGCTGATGCTTTATCGCGTAATCCTGTAGAGAATATCCAGATAAATGCGATACAATTGGAGCCGAAAGATCAAGAGACTTTGGTGAAACTTGAGAGGATCAATGTATCACAGAAAAGATGCACTCCAATAAGGATCATGTATCGGTTTTTGAAAGGTTATATGGATAATGCTGATCCAGACTATGAGAATGTCCGAAGACGCTCGAATCGATATGTTTTGTCAGGAGACATTGTTTGCAAGTATGTCGATAAGGAGAAGACAAGAGTCAGAGTTATGGATCCTCCCAATTTAGTAAAACCTTTGGTTTGGTTGACACACCACAGTATAGGCCACGGTGGTTTGGATAAGACTGTCAATACTTTACAGGAAATGTTTTATTGGAAGAAGTTAAGGAATTCGGTGGCTGAGATCATTCGAACTTGTGAGAAATGTCAGAAAGGGAAATATACATCGGAGCTTCTTAAGGAAAGACCTAGGTCCATTATACCATCTAAACCCCTTGAACTATTCGCCTGCGACATTTTTGGTCCATGTCCCAAGGGACATAGAGGAAATCAGTTTTTATTAGTAACGATAGACGTATTTTCAAAATTGGTATCTTTGGATCCGATCCAGAAAGCTACGACAAGGCAAGTTTTGAATAGGATTGAGAGATCAGTAATTCCGAAGGCGGGAAAGCCGGAATTTATTTTAACTGACCATGGGCCTCAGTTTACGTCTATGGGATTTCAGGAAGCCATGGAAAGGCTAGACATTAAGCATATATTTTCTAGTGTGCGATGTCCGGAGACGAATCCCAGTGAAAGAATTATGTCAGAATTTGCAAAATTCTGTAGGATTTTTTGTCCTAATGATCATCGAAGTTGGGTTAGATTCGTTCCCATCATTGAAGAATGCCTTAATACAACGTTTCACGAGAGTTCAGCAGATGTTCCGTTGATGCTCCATTTTGATAGGAAGCCAGAGAGGCCTTGGAAGAATTTGTTTGATTCCATACCTAAAGATCCAGAAATTCCGAGAAGAGAAAGGATCGAGAAAGCCAAGGATAATTTAAGGAAGGCAGCAGACAAACGTATGAAGAGGATTCGGGGAAAACGATTCAGTGCACCATTTAACGTCGGAGATTTAGTCCTGATTAGGAAACCGACGAAAGCTGATGTAGCTCAGAAGATATACACAAAATTTTCGATCGTGTACATGGGTCCATTTAGAGTGGGCACTGTTTTTGGAAACAACTGTTATGAAATTTTGGAGATTGATAGCGATAATTCAGTGGGAAGATTCAATGCTAAGAATCTGAAGAAGTTTTATGAGAGAGTGGATTAGCAAATGAATTTAGAATTCTATTTCAAGGATTGTTTTATGGAACCCGAATAAAAGCATTGGTCACGCTTTGATTCAAGCGTTAAGGGGAAAATGAACTCGAATTCTAAATGAATCAGGATGGACAGAATGCTATTTAGGACGTTTTGGTGAAATTTGGAGAAGATTGCGATATTTTTGGAGGAATTACGATATTTTTAAAATTTTAGTATGAGAGTAAGCTTCAGATTGTGTGGGACAACAACAAAATGGCGAGAGAATCCGCCCTTGGGCAATGCTGCGTAGTATTTTCGCTAGGCCGCCCATAGCAACTTGTAGAGTTCGAAGAGAAATGCGTTGATTGGCTAATCCAATTGCTAGAATCAAGAAGGGAAGGAGAAATGAGCGCGCTTGATGAGGAGCTTCGTCGATTTATAAACTGCCATTTATTAAAGAAGAGAGAATCTGAACATTTAAAACTATTGAGAAAGAATCTAAATTAAAAGGAATTATGATAGTCGCCCAGAGATGGAACTTTGATAATCCTGTAAGAAGATATTAGCTATGATTGGTTTGCCGCTTTTTCCTCCTGACGCGCCAGTCGATTGGTTTTGAGGTGCGTGGGGACGCGCTGCCGATCGAGGTCTTTTGTGCTGAGGTGACGAGAAGGACGGACCTGCGACAATTGAGTTCCTGAAACTAGCGTGTGCGAGAGGGGAGTCTCACGCGAACATAGTTTGTCGGCGAGGAAGGCGGTCCCGTCGGTCAGAAATTAACATGGGAAGTCCGGTGAAGATGTGGGAAACAGAATCTCGTCGTAATATCAGTTCTTGTGTGAAACTAGTATTGAGAGTTTGACTAAACTAAAGAGAAACATCGTGTGCACATTACGTGAAAGTTTCAAGACGATATTCGAAAGAATAAGATAGTTTTCTTTGTTGAAAGCACTTTCGTTAAATAAGCACGTTTCGCTTGGTGCGTGTCAGCTATACAGGCGTGAAGGGAAGGCTCGTTATCTGCCTGTGCTAACATTTGTATGACAGCAGCACTCATTAATAGCAAGTCTCTGTTTAGTGACAAGCTTTTTATCGAAATGTTCGACATGCAAGCGTTAAGGGGAACAGTTAACATTGTGTTTAACGCAGTTGTGATCATGAACTAAGCCAAGTTATGCGCAGGGAACGTGATCTTACACTGTTGGACCGGAATACCGGGCAACCGACATTAATCTTAAAATTATAAGATGTGGTATAACGATTACAAGGCTACAATCCAACGTTACGAGATGGAACTTGATTACCGCGTCATGGCCAGGTATTATCCGACCCGAAGCGAAGCATTTCATCATACTTCGAGACTGGGAGATTCTTGCAGTATCGTTGATCGAGGTGAGCCCCGTGTTCGAAGCCAGCCAGGGAGATTAACGATCGGAGAGCAGGGTTCGAGTCGTGACAAGGCAGTCTTCCGAAGAAAGAGGATGAAGATTATTAAGTGTGGAATCGCTAGTGTCGTTAGCAATTCCCTCCATACTCCTTCTACAAGATGTCACCGCAAGGTAGAAACAGAAATCCTCGTTAGTAGCTGTTGGTTCTTTTGTAGTTAGTTGTAGAATAGAATATCAGAGAGCATGGCACCATTTCAACGCTAAATTATTTTGTTGTGTGTGAAATAGTTTAAGCACAGAAATTATTTTTCGACGTTGGACATTTAAATATTAATTTTCTTTTAGTGAGATTTTCGGATAGTAACATTTGGATTTTTGACTTATAGGTTTTGAGATTTAAGCTCATTTTATTAATAATTTCGTTTATCGAATTTCTTTCGATCCACGTGTCTTTGGGAATTTTATTGAATTTTATTGAATTTTATTGAATTTTATTGAATATTAGTGAATATTAGTGAATATTATTGAATATTATTGAATTTTATTGAATTTTATTGAAGTTTATTGAACATTATTGGAATTTTATTGGAATTTTATTGGAATTTCATTGGATATTATTCAGCATTTTAGAAAATGGTATTACTTTACCCAAGCAACTTAGACTTTGAAAAGAATGTTTATTTGGAAATGAATTTTTATTTGGACATTTCCAAGACTTTATAGTTATCTTCGAGTCTGACTTCGCTCAAATAATTATTTATTCAAACATTTTGAATTGGTGGAAGGATGAAACATTATTTGGACATTCCACTTTAGCCAGTCATAATTAATAATAATTTATCTGTGAATAAATTATTTTATTTTATTTGTGAGATCTTATCTGCTCGGACAAATTAGCACATTTGAGTATTCTACGAAATTTTGCAACACTCTTGGAGATTGTTATTGACTTTAATTGCATTCACGCAATATTTTGGAAAGACCAGAGAGAAGTAACGAATGTTTATATTTATTAAATGTTAACAACAATTATTTGAAATCTAAAGTAACTTATACTAGTAAACCATTACGTCATCACTGTTTATTAGAGTCGACTATTATGTATTTTCACAACATCTGAAAGAGCCATACGCTGTTATTATGTTATATAAATATATTATGAAAACAAGGCATTATATGCGATTTAAATAAGTTGTTATGGCAGAATACTGTATTAAGAGATTGAAGTGAAGAATTATAGCAGCTATATTTGTTTAATATCAAGCTGAGGAAAGTGTTATACGGAATTTACCTATGTAATTGAAAGAAGTTGTTGTTGTAAGTATTCTGTGGATATTTGTTCAGTATATTAGTGAAGGGAAGGTCATTATACGCGTTGTGAGCGTTTATTTGGAAATTATAAGTAAATATATTACAGTAAAGAATTAAATAAGACCTTAGTTGTCTAGTATTATTGTAAAACGACTCTCAGTTGAATTGATTAGTTCTATTGGCGGAAAATATTTGGGAAACGGATTGAAAGTGAAAATGTTGTTAATTATTATTAAGATATTATCAAGGATAAGACATTAATTATATAAGCTTAACTTAACCGTTCGGCGATGTATGTATGCCCAATTATGAAACGAAACGTCTTTATTATGATGATAGCGTTATGAAATTGTAACAGTGACACTTTATTTAAGAGCATAAAAATTTGGGATTGTCAGTAGTTGACCGGAGAAGGAAGGTTGGATGATTGAGAATCATCACGAACAATGTAAATAACATAAGATATTTGTTAACAATATTTAAATATAATACTATTAATAACTAGGAGAATTTAACGATATAATAAAGTTAACTGAATAACTTTCTTAATAAACATCTGATCCTAAAACAATAATAATAATATGGTTTATTATTTGTATTAACATGATTAATAATTATTTCTAATAATTAGTAAACATTTAAATAATGAATATTTTACAAACTTAATTAATATTTTGGAAATATTAATAGCCTTTATTTAAATTATTTAATAATAATTTCTATTATTAATCATTACATAATTTTGGGAACCTTAGTTGACAATTAAACGAAAGTTTAATTTATTTTAATGTTTTTAAACGTTTAAACCATAAATTGGAGTGACGTTTAAAGAACGTGACGACGTTCTTTAAATACAGTAAGGTTGTTTACTGGTGTGTAAAGGTGATCTTATGGAAGATCAGAATAAAATTAATTTCTATTAATTTTACCAATGGATGACATTGGAATAGTAAGTAGAAATGTCATGGGAAGACATTGGATGTATTAAACCGATCTTTGTTCATATATTACTGGAGAACAAGAGTAAAATTTAAGAGCTGTTGTGCAAACAGCTGATTGATAATTTGTTTATTTAATTTTATTTAAGAAGTGGAGTACTTCTAACGTCCATGGGACGATGATTTAATTTCATAATCTTATTATAGGAATTTCCGCAGAATCATTTGCGGATTACATGTAATTATTATGAGAATATTTGTAAAATTAATTTCATTTATTATCACTTCGTTAATAAATTTATTTGTTAGTTTTGTAACTGCGATTTGATGATTTATTTAAGTTATGAAGGAGGATTATGTTTTGGTGCATTTGAGGTTATAATGAACCACTAATTTCGCCCACTTAACCGAGAATAGTTAGTTTCTCTAGCTCTTCGTTTATTTAGTTGACCCACCCATTTTGCTTTACCAAAACATGATCTTAGAAAGTGTGCACCCCCCATTTAGCTATTGTTGGTAGGATTTCCAGGTTTTTGAGCCGGGGACCTCGAGATTCTGCAATCCAGCTGATCTTCGGATACGACAAGCAGCTCAAATGGTTTAAACGGGTACAGTACCATGTTTCGACTTCCAGAAAATTTCGACATATCTTCGCGTTTCACATCCCCCAGACCCCAAAACCACCGTCAGTTCAAAAGTTTATAATAATTTATGTATATATATATGAGTAGTCCGTTTGCAAAGGCCGCTAAGTGCATTATAAACGAAACCGAGTAAATGACGAAAAACTGCTACGGCCAAACTATTTAAGCTAATACCATATTTCTTACCCCTGAAAATCAACATAAAAATATTTATTATTCAGTTAAAATCTGTGAAATCAACGGTTGGATCTTCTGTCCCGAAACATAAATTAAAATATTGACTTAGCGGTTTTTGCACACGTTTTGTGCAGTTAACGACATTTGCACCCGTGACAACAAGAGTCGTTAGTGAAACTTAGGTTGCAAAACCCGCTATTTTATTGTTTCACGAATGTCATTTGGATGAGATTTTTAATAATGAACTACAGTATTTGAGTTTCAATTTGGTTTATCAGGAAAAATATATTTTGAAAAATTAGACCACGTCGGGTGCGATAAAAGGATTTTTCTTTTTTAATTACATCTTAAACACTGTGCAACGTCATTTAGACAGCATAAAAATTTACAAATTAAGAAAGTGCACAAAACAAGAAAAAAATGGCACTTAAGTTATGTCAGGTCATCCTCGACACCGTCCATCAGCTCAAAATCTGCTAGTTCTTCGTCTTCTTCCGCTTGAGGTCGGACGATATTGATGCGAATGGTTTCTTGTTCCTGGAAGACCTCACTGAAGAATTTTAGGTTGCCGTTCGCTGGCCAGTTTCACCGAAGTTCAGCTCTAAAAGCCGTCAGACGTCTTGTAGTTTAGTTTCTTTGAGTACAACACCTTCTTGAATTGGTGAGGGACCAGGATGTTTTGTTAAAATACATACCACCTCAAAATTGTAGAACAGCTCCCCTCGGACCAGACATGTTATTTTTTTTGTTTTGCCAAATGTGAACACGATTTTCTTCGCTTTTTGGAATTCGAAATGCTTACTACCCTGATTTTTTTTACCATGCCATCCACATACGCTTTCCAATCCCTAACAGGACATTCATCTTGTTCCAGGCGAACTACTGTCGCAAATTTCTCAATGTGCTTGATGAATCCGGAAGGATTTTCAAAGACACTCACTTTGCGAATTTGGCGTTTAATATTTCCAAAAACTCTGTCAGGTGGGATAAATGAGCGGCCCACAATTGGGAACCATAACTGTATTTCCTCTAGACATGCGGGAGCTTCTAGCAGTAACCAGTGAGATAGCATGCTGATCATAGTCTTGTTTTTGTTCTGACCCCCACAGCCATCAGAGAATAACCGAAATATTTTCCACCTTAAATATTTATGCTGGCCAGTTTGTGAAGAAATGTCGACGCTATTTGGTTTGATCCTTTGGCATGTTGATGATATTCTAACCAGACGTAAGAAGTTGTTTCCAACTCCCGATATCAACGGGTTCAACTACTTCAACTTGCACTATTTCTCCCACTACTTCTGCCGTTTCTGTTCTTCTCTCCGTATTTGGAACATCCACAATAGTATTACAGTCCACAAATGCAATAACTGCTTCACTTAAATCAACAAGATCATTCATTTTTCTGGCTTGAAATGCCCACAACCAAGAAACAACCTGTCAATCAAATGGGCTTATACACGGTGTATTTCGACAAGGCATCAGGTCATTGTTGTGTACGCTTCCTCGATAGTGCAGCCAACTGAAATCTGAAACACAAAACTATCCTTCCCGATCGAAATAAATAATTATTTATTGTAAAGAAATTCTGTGGGAGGAATATTGGCAGTTCTTGTACCAGTTAGCGTGTTTTGCAGCCGTATGTGGCAAGGCAGACGCCATACTTATGGAACTTAGCGGCCTTTGGACACGTGGAACATTAAACTGGCTTTGCAACCGTAGCTAACTAGCATTTAGCGGTTTTTGCAAACGAATGCGATCTTTGTTGGACATTTTCAACGATTTTGAGCGGGATATGCACCCTGAAACTTATTCCATCGTGTAGCCAGTTAAAAGACGAACGTGACGATATGCTCAACTCAAAATCGACAAAAAGTGCACTTAGCGGCCTTTGCATCTCGGCTACTCATATATATATATATATTGAGCCCTTAAATGTATGCCTACATTTAAGTCCTCAAATAATTTTTATTTCTTCAGCTACAATACAGCTCAGTTGAGAAAAAGTTTGGTCATGTTGGAAATATCAGTCTGTCTGGGTGAACAATGTAATGCTGTCGATGTCGCCAACGAAGCAACGCCAGGTTAATTATAGCCGATTCTTAGAATAAGAGAAAGGCAGGTGCAAGCGAAATATCCGTTGACCTGTTCAAACGAGAAGTTTAATTTTTTCCTGGTCTTAAACACGAGAGAAGGAAGCTCATAGGCCAACTGAAGAAGGAGTTTGTGACCAGACAAGAGAGGGGGAGAAAGGTCATCACCCCAGTGTCACCGTATTATTTGAAATATAGCCAATGAGAGCAAGACGCCAACTTTGACCGTGCTAATTGTTTGCGCGCGAATTCTGATAAATAGGTGTTACCAAGATGCAATTTTCTGCACGCGAGTGTCAATTGTTTGTGCTGATTTTTCCAAATCGAATGAGATGTGTCCGAAGTTTGTGCGAATGTTATTACTATTTTTGTGGATCGAATTACCCCTTCCACGTGAAATTTGTATGAAACACATAAATATTGCGGTCTGTGAATAGACGCGGTCACAATTTTATCTATTTTTGAGCAAGTAGGTTGTCACTCTGTCTGTGGACGAGGCACTTTGAAAGACTAACTTTTGCGGGTGCAATGGCAGCACGAAGGACTCTGAAAATGTTATTGTGTTGCGTGACGGGCAACTTATGGTATAAATGTTTGTGTATTAGGTGGAAAACTGTCCACATATTGTAGAGAAATTCTTCGGCACAGCAATTAAACTTCTGGGTGAACCGAGTAGCTCAATTATGCAGTCTAGTTAGGAGCCTGAACATAATAATAATAATAACTTTACTCCTACAGCAAGATGATCGTCGCCATGACGACAGAAATGGACCGTGTCGTGTCCCACGATATAATGTCTAGCATTATGAGCTAGATAATGCAGAAGGAAGATAGCAGGGTGCTATCTCAGCACCGGGCAGTCCAGAAATTGATGAGTACGAATTAAATTTATTTAATTTTGACGGGGAGGAAACATTAATAATTAATTGGGAAATTGTGTGTTGTAAATAATTTTGCTTTGCTGTGCGTAAATGTAAATTCGTTTCGCTGACATAATGATTTAAATAGCATCACGTGACTTGTTGTAAATATCAGATACATTTTTCTTGTTTGTTTTTCTTGGGTTTTAACCCGTTGCTTTGTTTATAGAGTGCTTGCTTTCATGTTGCTAGCGCACATGAATGCGAGGCGCTATCGAGATTATTTATGGCTGAAACCTTAGATAAGGGTGATAAATTGGACTGAATTTAAATTTTATGTTAGACAATGGGGGGGATTTCCAGTCTTTTGGTTTAGACTTGCCCAGGCAAATGCTAATATTGTTTTGCTTTGTGCAACTTTTCGTTGTCACAGAAGGCCGTCCACCTTTCTGTAGTCATATCTTAGATTTTGTTGTTTTAATTTTTATATTTCGGATCTGGAGTACAATTGGAGATCAGTCGGTCAAGCATTGAAATGGGTGTGCTATGTGTGATAATTTCTTCGAATAGTGAGCAGGATTTGGACATGGTAATCCATTTTCCGTTGCTACTAATGCTTCAGTATACGTACCTGAGGGGCGGCTGATATGTGAATCTTGATACCCAAGGGGGTTTGTCAAGAAGTTGATGTTTTTATGATGTAATTTATTACGCGATTTCAGAGCCAGGAGGCTATTCAGAATTCAGGCCGAGGCTTGGAGATTCTGGTGACACACACTACGGCACGTTGGAGCTTCATAGACCTATGTACTCAGATTCTTGAATATTGATATACGATAGCGTGCGCGCTATGCATTCCTTTCACTAATGAGTGGATACCTTGCCTGGTAAATTATAGCTTGATTTTTGAGTTAAAATGGGAAGCTGCCCATGCCCTCATCTAAATATTTCAGAGCGTATTAATCATTCATTCGTTCGTTTATTTGCAATTGGGGGTGTGTCCCCCGGTGGCGAATTAGATATACATGACAAACAGATAATTGTGCATAAAAATTGACTAACAATTAAACTGGAGTATTTACACAAATTGTCAGTCTTTTCTTAACCACACCTATATGTTTGGGAAAAGGCTCTAAGACTGCGGCAGGTAGAGAGTTCCAATTATCAATGGCACGGTTTATGAAAGAATATTTACCATAATTTGTTCGCTGTGGTCGGCCCTTAACTTTGAAAGGATGATCGCCCCTACCCATGTAAGTAGGCTTTTCCATACGTTTGCTAAGCTCACCCCATGCTGGTTGACTTGTATACGTGTTGTACATAGCGCAGAGTCTAGATTTCATTCTCCTAGCCTCAAGTGATTCCCACACAAGTTTATTTAACATACGGCTCACACTGCTCCTGGGATTAAAGTCACTGAGCACAAATCTAGCGGTCTTTCTTTGTACCTTTTCCGATTCATTTATGAGCCCTACTTGATATGGATCCCAAACCGCCGAGGCGTATTCCATAATAGGTCTTACAAGTGACAAATATCCTAATTCTTTAGCAGAGGTACTACTTCCTTTTAATACCCTCATTACAATGTGCAGGGATTTGTAAGATTTAGAAACTACACATGCTATATGACTACTCCATTTCATATCATTTCTTACGTGAACGCCCAAATATTTGCAAGAATCTTCTTCTACAAGTATTTCCGAGCCAATGTTATATTCAAAATCTTGCCTTCGCACTTTCCCTATTTTTATTAGACTACATTTCCTTGTGTTTATTTTAATTTTATTTTCAATCGCCCACTTATCGACCAGGTTCAGGTCATCTTGAAGTACTGCATTGTCTTGTGAGTCATGTATCTTTCGATATATTACACAATCATCCGCAAACAATCGACAGTTACTGCGAATCCCATTTGGTAAGTCATTTATAAACGCCAAAAATAACAAAGTTCCGATTACGCTGCCCTGAGGGATACCCGACGTTACGGTAATTTCATCCGAGAATCGGCCTTCAACTTTCACTTTCTGGGAACGACCCGTCAAAAATTCTTGGATCCATAAAATTACTCTTCTATCAATCTTCGTCGAAGCTAATTTATGGAGTAGCATGTCATGCGGAACGACATCAAATGCCTTCGCAAAATCTATAACTACGGCTTCGACTGAAACTCCATCGTCTAACGATTCGCTAATATCTTGAAAAAGTGATAGCATCCGACTCTCGCATGAGTAACCTTTCCGAAATCCATGTTGCCTATCATTAAACCATGATAATGTTTCCCACTGTTCCCTCAAGTAGTCGCAAATGAGATGCCCCATCTGTTTACAAACGATGGACGTAAGACTAACCGGCCTGTAGTTGCCCAATTCAAGTCTGCTCCCTCCCTTAAATATTGGGACTACCGTAGCTCTTTTCCAGTCATCCGGGATTTGCGCATTGTTTATGGACACATTAAACATCACCTCTAAGTATCGTTCCACGGCCCTACCTCCTAGTTTAAGTACTTCACTAAAAATATTATCAGGACCCTTCGATATATTGTAACGTAATTTTTGTATTAGCTTTACAATTGCTGACTGGTTTATTTGGAGAAGTGGAGCCTCTGATTCACCGTTAAGGTCCAACACACAGCTATTGGATTTATTGAACACACTACCATAAAATACATTTAATTCATTAGCAATGGCCTGCTTCTCAGT
Organism: Meconema thalassinum; assembly: GCA_946902985.2. Lineage (NCBI taxonomy): Eukaryota > Metazoa > Arthropoda > Insecta > Orthoptera > Tettigoniidae > Meconema > Meconema thalassinum. Next base: position 1,331,151,933 of record OX336389.2, read on the forward strand.
AATTAATTTACCGTCTCCGGGCATTATCATCGACAAATTATTTGAATTTCCCTTTCTTCTCCTAACATAACTGTAATTTTTTTTCCCACCCATCGCCTCCCGAACGAAGTAAACCTTGCATATAATTGTCATGAGCAGCCCTCTTTCTTATGACGACCTCTCTTGATAAGGACTTAAATTTCAACATATACTTGTCACTATCATGTCTTTTATTGTATAATTTCCTAATTTTTCGTTTAACACTCCTGATTTCCCGTGTGTAATACTCAGGATCTGGGTTTTGTTTCAGTAATTTAAATGGAGCAAATTTATCAATAGCGCTATTTAAAATTTTCAAAAAGTTAGTCCACAGGATATTAATGAGATTTCCTTCCGATGCCAATCCTACAAATAGCTCAATCAAATACCCCTGAAATTTGCCCTGATCCGCCCTGCGATACTGGAATATGATCTTATTTGCTACATCAGAGTCTAATTTTGTAACGTCACCGTATCTAATATTTAATTCAACCCCAGAATGGTCACTAATTCCTGGTACTTTCAGACAGTTAATATACAGCTCTGCAGGCTTTACGAGATAAACATCTAAGGTATTATTGCCTCTAGTTGGGAAGTCAACTACTTGGGAAAATCCACCCTCCCATAAGAATTTGTTTGCAGCGCTCTGAGCTTGACCACAGCCAGTTGACTCACCAGACCAGTCTACTTTGGGGAGGTTTAAATCTCCGGCAATTATTATGCTCTTTTTCATAGCATTACCCGTACAAGTTTTATCATACAATGTGTCGAGAAGCGAAAAGTTATCTTTCGGTGCTCTATACGCCCCTATGACCTGAAGAGGGAATTTATTCCCTTTATCCGAAATTTGTACACAGAACATTTCATGATCCGTATCAGCCCACTTCAAGAAACTAGCTATATTTTTGCGCACACAAATAAATAGGCCACCACCTCGCTTCCCCCGATCCCTTCAGTACATTTCGTAGGTCCCTTGAATTATTTCATTACTATTTATATCCTTTTATAACCAAGATTCAGTAGCAATGACAATGTCCGTAAAATACGTCTCTACAAGGTTCCAAAATTCAATTAATTTATTTCCTAAACTCTGACAATTAACCTGCAGTAATCTTAGAGTCTTACCTCCGCAGCAAATATTCCGAAGTAGCTCCTTCTGTTCCCGTCGGCTGGCAACCTCTGGACCTGCTCCTCCTCACAATGGCCGGCACGAACAGATGACCCTGTCAAGTAGGCTCCCTAGGTTGAAAGCGCCCCGTCGATTTAAATGCAGCCCGTCTCGGGCGAAGTCACGGCTACCAATCCAGCAGTCAGCATCTACGTACACTAATCCCAGTTGTGCACAAACCCAGTCCATGCGGTCATTTACAGTCTTAACTCGCCTTAACGGAACATCTCCCCACCAAACAATGCCACTCATTATAATTTTTGCATTTCTAAACTTGCATTTAGCTTTTCTGCCTTGTTCGTAGAGCTCCCCCATGATGAAATCAGCTGTAGCCCTCTTCTTCAAATCGTTCGTCCCAACATGGAGCAACAACACTTTAACTTTGTCACAGTCCTCTACATTTGCTTCTTCCACTAGTTGGACAAGATGGTCAATTTTAATCCCCGGATAACACCGCACTTTCGCACCTGATTTCCTCGAGATATTCACACTCAATCGTATCATGGAATCACCCATTATGATAACCTCATCCTCAGTTTGCTCCTGTACTCCCTCTTCCACACTGATCCCAGTAGAAAGCTGATCAGTCACATCCTTCACCGTTTCCTCTGATTCACGAAGCTTTGTTGTAAGTTCTTGTATTATTTGATCCCTTGCTTTCATTTGCACCCTCAAACAGTCCGGCGTATCACATACTTTACAAAACGAATTCCCGACATCACAATCCTCCTTCTTGACCTTAATACAGCCGAAGTGAAACCATTTCTCACATAGTTTTCAATGTTTTACTGCACGTCGAACACTTTAGTGCTACCACTGGATCATTTGCCTGATTCACATTTGGAGTAACAGGGCCTGGATTCACTTCCACTCCACCAATAACTAACAACGCAGATATCACTAGGGCTATAAACCACAAGTTACTAGGTCCCGTACGCACACACAAACACCGGAAATCCCGACTACCCTTCGCATACCACTGTCCGATCCTTGCGCGATAACACTCCAAAGAACAACGCATTTCAGCACACCTGAGAGCTCGGGAAAAACACGACCTTTCACTTTGACTGCCAACTGTGAACTGAAGTGTTACTTGTAATTTTTGTATTCAGCCCGCTGGGGCATAATATTTTTGTTGTTATTGTTGTTGCATGGATTGCCGCCAAGCATTGTGATGTGTCAGTTTAAAGGTCGCAGACGGCGTACCGATGTCCTTGTTGTCACGTGGTCGCTCTGTTTTGTTTTGTATGACTTAAGACCGACTGATCGGCGGTCAATAAGTGTAAATATACAATTCGTGTATGATTGACTTTTTATGTAAAGGTAGACTATGTCAGTGCATTTATATTTTATATTAGCCATTTAGTGTGTATTCCCATAATTATCATGATTTCCAACTCGCAGCACGGGATTCACGATTTAATCGTGTGTTAGATCGGAAGTGAATTCTCGTTAAGTACTCAAATATTTCTTTGTCCGACCGCGCGCACAAACACAATGAACATGTTTCTTTTTATAATATTCTATTTTTTGATATTTTGTTAAATTGTAATATTCTCTGAGGTGACATCTTAGTACGCCTCGTTTTACAACTGTCTAAGTTGTTGTTTATGAGGTAGCTCTTTCTTGGGCTGGTGTTTGAACCAGTTCTTTTATTTTTACGGCTATCGTTGGCTGGGGATTCTTGGTGAGCAAACTCATGCGGGACTTTCCGGGTTCTCAGCTGGTTTGTTGGCTTTGTGTTCTCTGTCTAGGAGTCGAGTGTGGGTTACTGGGTCACTCGCACGTCACGTGTGACGGGCCAATGACTCATGGCACCACACAAGGGTGGATATTTTATTGTTATGTTCAATTAGTCCGTAATAAATTGTTTTTGTTTTAACCTGTCATATATTTCATTTATAACTTTAAGTTCCTTTATGAATCCTGGAAATTATAAGAAGCACGTTTCTCCTCATATTACTTTTTATGGACCGATCACGACCCCGAACGTCTGTCTTGTGTAGTGCTCCTTCTTTCAAGGGTACAATATGTATATATATATCAGTTTCTTGTGGACGCGATAACTGCCGTAATTTTGCACCAATCACTTTGAAGTTTTTACATAATATGTATCCCTATAATATCTCGGTCGAGTTCGTTAATGGGCTAACTCGGTCAAAGGGGATGAAAACGGGGGCTTTTTTTTCTCGAAAAAGTGAAATATTGCTATAACTCTCTTAATATGTGAAATATCGAATCCGTCCAAAGATCATAATATGTGTCGGATAAGGGCCAAACATATATGTTTGAAAAGGTTTTTGATAGCATAACCATTGACCAAAGGGGTGGATAAAAGTGTTTTTTGGGGGGGAAACATTAATCGTATCACCTTTAATAGGCACAATATCAAAACCGTACGAAATGGACAATATTCCCCTACTAATTACCTAAAACTTTTGTCTGAATTTTTTTTTGATATGACCCACCATTACGCCAAGGGATGAGCAAAATTATTTCAAAATTAGAAGAAACTGTCAAGAGCCATCAGATGTTACCATGACAACGCTAGTAAATTGATAAGGGATGAGCCATCAGAGGTTGCCATGACAACGCCATTGCACGAGATCACATTCAGTTTTCCTTCTGACACTGTGGGAAGCGGCTTCGGTGACGTAACAGGTAGCATGCTGAACTTCTATGCCCAAGGTCGCGGGCTCAAAGCCGGCCGAAGTAATCGGATTTTCTAAGAGCGCTAAAAATCCCTCAGTATGCTTTCCTTCGGAGGGGAAGTTCCAACGTTAGTTGGAAGTTGCTGGTTGAGATGGCATCTAGTAGCCAAGCTCAAGCTAGGTGTCGTTGACGGTAGTATTTGGTAGCAAATTAAGAACTACTACTTGAAATTGACCGTCCGCAGTCCTTACCAGAATTACAGACTAATTCAGCCATCACCATTAACACCGTTTATCAGACAGATTCTACATACACCCAAATTACACGGGGCTACATGACCGCGTTGTCGCAGCCCCTAAACTGAGGAACCAACATCTCTGCGGGTGATAAAATTTTTCGTGAAGAAGTAACAGACCGTTAGATAGTTACACATCAGTGTCGAAAGCTTGCATAAGGACAGTGTGACCACAGGTATGAAAATGGACCCCAAATGACGAGAAGGTTACCGTCGCCATAAGACAATAAAATGTTAAAAATATGCATAAAAAGAAGAAAAACTAAGTTAATTAAGCTCCAATTGTAAAATACTTTCTCGAAATAAATGAGGTCTGATCCTTCTACGAAAACCTGCATATTCTGCCTATTTTGGCCTATCCCCTAGTTTGCCTGGTGAAATCTACCTCCGCCTTCCGGCGTGCCGAGAGGATTTTTTTTATATTTAAAAGGTGTGTAGAACTAACAATTTAGGGTGTCAGATTCCCCCTCCCGTCACTTGCGAAGCTTAAAACTCACCATTTTGCTTCTAATTTTTTAAATAATTCCCGGGAGAGGACCCCCAGATCCTCCGGTAAGGCCATCCCATATTAATGTGTCCTGGTTTTACTCACCAAAAATATGGCAAGCCTATCTATAGTCTATAGGGTGATTTGAAGATGAGACTGCCATCGATATTACAGTAGAAGCCGCACATAGATCTACGTCAAGGACGGCTTACTTCCCAGTATTTAAATAATGAGTGATCTACTGGACATTGATAATGATGATGTATCCGTAATTTACACTGCTGAGACCAGAACACTCTAGAAGTCAATTACCAAAACTCGAGATTAATCCGGCAATAGTCGCGGCTGATCTCATAGATCGGGAAGGGACATTTTTATTCATTGCTTCGTGAAGAGTGGCAGGCTTGTCTCTACCCCTCTACAATATTCCCAGCTTGGCGGTTAGAACTAGTCAGTGTGATTCAAATCCATCGTCAGTCAATAGTATTACGTGCAGGAGCGAGTTTGATCTCACAGATCGCCGCGACACTTGCGGGAGTCCTTGCTGATATCAATATGTCCTAATTACAGATGCGTGTAGTTGGCCTTCCATCAGGTTTGATGTATTGTTGGAATCATAGGAGATATCTATACTAATATAATAAAGCTGAAGAGTTTGTTTGTTTGTGTGTTTAAACGCGCTAATCTCTGGAACTACCAGTCGGATTCGAAAAATTATTTTTGTATATGATAGCCAGATTCAAGAGGAATAGTTTAGGCTATGTAGCATTAGGCTACACCTCTCACGTAACCTTAAAGATTGATTTTTGTTCAGTAAGTCGGAAGAACAAGCGCTCCCGAACATATTCAATAATACCTAAGTCTATTGTTGCCTGGCAATGCGGGCTGCATCACGTCGCCGTACCAGTGTTCTGGTGAAGAATTGCTAGCTGCTTATAAATTGCAGTTACGGAGAGTAATTAGTGCAAAAAGATTTCTTAGGCCCCTTAAAACAGTTATCATCATGACAATAGTATGCCTCTGTATAAGGGCGATGGTGTTGGTGCAGTATACTGAGGTTATCAGCTGCAATAAGCGTTGGTGCTTTCCGATCCTTATCCCTGAGCGCTCCAGTTCATTATCATCCATAAAACAAATGAATCCACCGGGCGAAGCCAGGCACTACTGCTAGTTATGGATATGTTAAGAACAGTCTTACAACACACCATAAAACGTTATTTTGCAAGTGACGCTGGAGAGAGACAATTGATGTTTAGTTCTTATTCTTCCCTCTAAATACGGAGGTCAAGTCATAAGTCATGGCAACTATATTTTTTCTCGCGAACAGGAGACAATACGGAAAATCTACGATATGCATTTGGAAACGTACGGTATGTACTTGCGTAGGATGCCACTTGATGGTGTATGTAAACAGCAGTGTGGGTCTGAGCATGCCCCCAGATTCTGTGTGTGAGTGAGAGCGTCACAAAATGGAAATCAACAAGCAGGAGCCTTATTTGCCTGATCTGATCCCATGCGACTATGATCTAATCCCCCAAGTCAAGAAGCCACTACGTGGACGACGGTTTGCTAACAAGGAAGACATCGTAACAGCATCTCGGAGGGAGGTGTTCCACGTTAGCGATAAACATGCAGCGAATGGTATTCAGTGTCTGCCCCACCACTGGCAACGCACAGTAGACAACTTGGGTGATTATTTCGAAGGTCTATAACCAGTAGAGACCTGTCCTTTGTACGTAGTCTAGTGTATTTGCTGTCTATACTATAATTAAACAATGTTTACCAATGGCCTGTGTTCTGTTACTTACCCACGAGCATCTCTTGACGTCAGAATTTATCTTCAGGCACTATGCATACGTACATGCCCTATATTTCCAAATGCATATCTTAGATTTTCCATGTTGTCTCCTGTTCGAGAGAAAAAAAATAGATGCCATGACTTATGACTCGACCCTCGTAGTATAATATGAATACTTATTTTAAGCTGATCCACTTTCCTTGTCTATTATCTATTGCTATCATTCAATCTAGTTAATAATTATAATAATATATAAGGGCAAATTAAGAGATAGGCGCGACAAAATCGCTCTGTCTAAGAGGCGCGACCACTGTCGTGTTAATTTGAATACAGGACAACATAATCGATAGAGATACATGAAAAAATATGTCTATCTGGGTAATAAAGAAATTATATCCTAGCCTGCTAGCCTGAAAATACTAATAATAAAGATATCATTGTACTGTAATTATGTCCCTTTGAATTGCTGTGGTTTTAATGATACCGATCGGTGTGCTCGAAGTCTGTCCTGACAGGGGGATTATTGTCGTGGCTGTAAGCTACAGTTTAACGTCAACAGACTGTGTTGGGTATTGGATCCGACAATTTCGGGTACAGTAGGCAAGTGTCTTACCTCATGAGCCATACTTACGGCCATAGCACCCTTTTGTAATTGTTATTCATGTAGCTTTGATATGGTGGTCATCAGACCTATGAACATGTCTGATAACATGTGTTATTGTGGTATCTGTAGTCATGTGTTTATTTGTAATACAGGGTACGACTGGGAAGGAGATGGCCGTGGACTTATATCATGAAACTTCCCAGAATTTGAGAAGCTACGAAAAATCACTTCTACAGTGTATGTGGTGCGAATCGAACCCACATCCTCTCAAATTTACGTCACGAGGCTGAGTGTATCCTGTTCCGACAATCTCGTGGTGTAGTGGCTAGGATGCTTCCGGCTCTGGCAAGAAATTTAAATCTGGTCTGGGGGATGGAACGGAGTACACTCAGCCTCGTGAGGCTAAACTGTGGAGAGGTGGGTTTTATTCCCACTGCAGTTATCCTGGAAGTGGTTTACCCCACTTATACTCCAGGCAAATGCTGGGATAGTTCCTAACTAAAGGCCATTGCCGCCTCCTTCCCAATCCTCACTTCAGTTAGAGATAAAATAAATAACCCCTGGCACTACAGTCCATGAAGGGCCTAGGCCTAACAAGAGACCGCTGCCCAGCTATTTGGCCTGCAGATATTGGGGTGATGCGTGGTTAGCACATCGGGTCCCCTCGGCCGTTAATCTTGGTTTTCGTGACCGGGGCGCTGTCTCACTATCAGACAGCTACTCAATTGTCCTCACGAGGCTGAGTGCACCCCGTTCCAACCCTCACGCCAGTTTCTAAAATCCCTGACGGAGCCGGGAATAGAACCCGGGGCCTCTTGGTGAGAGGCAGGCGCGCTACCCCAACACCACGAGGCCAGCTCAGTTCCAGATGCACACACTAATACAGCCATCACAACAACACACGTTATCAGATTAAATTCCCTCCACACACACCCTAGTACACGGGGCTGAATGAACACGATGTCCAGACCCTCAAACGAAACAACAACAACAACAACAACAACAACGTATCCCGTTCCAACCCTCAGCAGAGCAGAGAATGAACCAAGGATGTTTGGGACCTGACCTTTTATTCTGAACCATATCATAACTTTTTGTTTCCTTTAAAGGGATTTTTGTCTCATGTTTATTTGATTGGTTTGACGGTGAACGCGAGGTACGGGGCAGGTAGGGGAAATGAGTGGCAGCTCGCACGGTGCCGATCGATCGAGGGTTGTCGAGAAGTGCACGCAAGGATTACGTGATCACTTGCACTGGGTAGCCTCAGGTAGTTGGGAATCCTCCAAATAACTTTCGGCGTTCCCTGGCCCATGAATAATTCAAGCGTACCCTGACCTATGCCGCTCCATGGCGTGTTGCGCGGTGACCTTTCAGCTTTCAGGGTAGTTCATAGCCTTGACCCCAGCATAACACGTTTTGTTGTTGTTGTTGTTGTTGATTAATGCAGGGTCTTTGCCACATCGTGGGTATGTAGCCCCGTGGACTTGAGTGTGTATGCAATTTGTCTGATACCTGTGTTATTGTGATGGTTGTATAAGTGTCTGTAGTTGTAGTTCGGACGAGGATTGGGAAGGAGGCGGCCGTGGCCTTCCTGGCGTTCGCCTGGAGTAGAAGAAGGAAACCACAAAAAATCACTCCCAAGATGGCAGAGATGGGAATTAAACACTCCTTTTCTCTGTTTGGCCTCACGGCTGAGAAATCACACGTTTTATAAACAGTGTCAGAGTGCAGTAACAGGATTATTAATTTCTTATTGTTAGTTCACTTTAGGGGCTTGGAATAACGTAGTCAGCAGCCCCGTGTACTAGGGTGTGGGTTTAACTTGTCTGATAACCTGTGTTTCTGTATTGAATGTAGTAGTGAGTGTAGCTGTATTAGGGACAGGGATGGGGTAAGTGCCCCGAGGATTGGAATAAGGTACTATCACGGTATTTGCCAGGAGGAAATGTGGTAAAACCTGGAGAAAAAACACACTCAGGATAGCCACTTTCCGCGTGGGTGATGAATCACCTGATATGAATCTAGGTGAGCAATGAACGACAACAAACGCCGTATTAGGTTTCATGTACCTGCTAAGTTTCCATTACCTTATTCAACTCTATAATCCAGCCATCACTACTTCCGACTTGACGTTTCAGTACTAGGCTAGAGTTTCGTTCGCTAAATCATGACATCGCGAACAAAACTCAATTTGTCGTGATGTATTGACCTGAATGACTGCCTAAGATTGGCTAGTTAAAGTAATTTTCCTTCTGACCGCTAGATAACTCTAGGGTAACACTGAAACGTCAAGTTGGAAGTAATGATGACTTTACTATAGTGTATTGTACAGTGAGTTCCTCTCATGACTTGGCCGGGCAGTGCACCGAGCTTATCTGCCTTCCGTTGACTCATCACTCCCCGCTCGGCATAGCATAGCAATAATAGCAATAAGAACAGAACAGCACTTGGCTCACTTTATCCGTGCACGACATGAGATAACAATTAAAATTAAGAAAGGAAGAATTTATAAACTAAGGTCGTACCTTATGACATGAGATGTTGGTAATGTTCTCCTCCTTGTATGGCCTCAGTTTCAATATTTTCATAGCCCGCCATGCTGAGCTCTTCTTGTCCAAGTCGTCTTAGGGATTTTGTAGGCGTGTGTTCTAATCTTTCTGAGATTTCATTTACTTTTTCCTCATTAAGTACACGTATTTTAACACTTCACTTCTTATCGAGTAAAGAACCAGTTTCTCTCAATTTGTTTACGAGTTTCTGCACGGTCTCTCTATGTGGAGGGTGCACACCTGGAAAATGTGTTATGAAACGTCTAAGGACTTCCCTGCAAGACTCTGTTTTCACATAATTATCGTACATAAATACCATTTCCTCTACCGTGTACTCACGTGGAAGCATTATGAGTATTATACCCCAAAGTAACTCTTCACAACTCGAGAATAGTTGGAGCGATAGATCAACACTAACTTAATACACGTTATAAGCACGGGCCAGAACTGTATCATTTGTGTACTCACTACATCAACAAAATAACCACACACAATAGGCAACCAGTTTAAATACGAACGGTTGATTTAGAACATAATTAACAAGATAACGTAGACAACGTCACTACTGAAGTTAGTTGCAATAATAATGCAATAGATCACAGGTTAACATACTTAAACTACATTTATAATAACCCAACAATTATAGAAGTGAGCATTAATATCAGTACATAAGATTGACATGGTATATTGGCTTTCACAGCGAGTGAATTAAAACTCAGCAATTTTTCTAGGCTTGTACCGTGTCTTGTGTGGGGTTTCGCCTAGGACACCAAGCTGGCTCATCAGCGGGCTCTTAGTGTCCCCGCCCGGATCGCCACAGGAATAGTGAACTGTGCACTACCTCGCTTTTTATGAAGCGCACCTGCTCCTCTTTACTGGGAGAACTAAAATTCCAAGCAGCCATAACCTCCCGATCAAGGCTACCAACACAAGACAAATTGCTCAGTTTTAATTCACTGGCCGTGAAAGCCAATATACCATCTTTTTGGAAGCCTTCGTAGGGAGGTTATGGCTGCTTGAGATTTTAGTTCTCGCAGTAAAAAGGCGCAAGTGCGTTTTATAAAAAGGGAGGTAGCACGCAGTTCGCTATTCCTGTGGAGGTCCGGGTGGAGACACCAAGAGCCCGCTGATGAGCCAGCTTGGTGTTCTAGACAAAACTCCCCACAAGACACGGCACAAACCTAGAAAAATTGCCGAGTTTTAAGGTTGACAAGTTACACACTTTTTTACAAACTTATGCAATCTAAATATTGTATGTATATTTGTGCACAAACGTAATTCATGAACATCGTACATTATCTAAACCTATAGTGCCGCCATCGTTACTTCCGACTTGACAGTTCACCGACTGGCGATACAGTGTTGCCAGTCCACTAACGCGAATCAGCTGACATACATGATTATAGCCGTAAAGTTAACAAAACTCGCGTAATGTGAACAGACATGTTTACACACATCATACTCGTGAATAAGTACATAGTAGCAGAAACTACACATATACTGCGGTTAATAGAATATTTCTGATAATGAAGCAGAAAAAAAAATGTAACAAATAAATTACTCACCTATACCTCGTCACGTCCGGGGTCGAAGATAATCCGAGTTCGAGAAAATGTATTATAAAACCTATTAAGGGAACACACCACTCATTTCGGAGTCATGTCGTCTCGTAAAGGAATGTTGTGGCTCGTCAGCCACTCAATGAGCACATTCTTTCTTGCTGCCATTGTTGGAGCTTTGTCGTGAATGACACTATGATACGGGGTATTGTCCATAACAATATTGTGCTCTTCTCAGGCAAGTTGTTCAGCAATATTTCTTCAAACCATTTCCTCTCTTGGCGCTTGTCTTCCTCGTGCTTCACCCCGGCATGACACTATCACACACACGCACGGCAGAAATAACACAAACACTCACTGACCTAAAGCTAACCTACAACTACACGTAATTTTACTACACTATGTCAAAAGACAAACAAATACTAAGCTGTTAAATAACAACAGACTAGAATAATATCAAAAATAACAAGAAGTTCCGTGAAGAACTATACAGCCTACTTTTCATGCCAATGATTATTCTACAGTATATGAACCTATCTAGAATAATGACGAAATTAAGTTGGTAATATCGAAATATCTAATTAGTTCAAAATATACCTGGTATAATGTAGCCTAATAGAGCACTACAGTTGGCAGCCCTGGTGACTGAATATATTCTTAGTTCCACCTCTTAGATAGATAGATAGATAGATATGGACGTGAGCTATTCCGGTGCACATCTTTACTCATACTAAATTTGGTTTTGATTGCTGCAGCCGTTTAGGAGTTGATAGGGGGGGGGGGGACACACACACACACAGCCAGACAGACAGACAGACACACATTTTCCCGGATCGATCTCATAAGTCTACTTTTTCCTCATTTTTGCAAAATGTGAAAAGTAGGCTAAAAATATGCGAGAAATACGAGAATACACTAAGACCGCCAATGAAACTAACCGAGCACAATGCAAACAGCTGACAACAACATGTGTGACCGCAAAATGTTAGCTGGCAACATCGTCAGCGAAACTCGATTTGTCTCGATATATCAATTTGAATTGCTGCCTGTAATTGGCTGGTTAGAGTGTAGCTGTGACGTAGCACTGAAACTTCAAGTCGGAAGTAAGGATGCCTCTAGTATAAGTGAGCAGGATATGATAATGATTGCTTCACGATCGAAACATCTCATGCAATTAAGTACCCATTACCCCCCCCCCCCCCCCACCACATTTTTGTACATGACTTACTTGACTTAATTCCTATGTCCCCTCTCGGAGCAAAGGGCTGCAACAAAATTCCTCCAATTAATTTCTTCTCACAGCCAGCCTCTGCAGGTCTGCCCAGGATTTGCATTTCTGCGCAGACCTGCTTTAGCCTGCCTGTTTGGCGTAAAGTTCTTATATTCCAGCATCCAATTTTCGTAATCATTTCCATGCCAAAAATCGTCAACAGTTTATCAGTCCGGTTATTTTCTGTTGCAGTTTCAGTAATCGAATAAGTTCAGATGTGTGAGTGATTGGCCTACATCACCCTATCAGGGAGGACGGGCTGCCTCCTCACTGTACCCCTGCTCACAGATGTGGAGTAAGATGTTCAACTCTTCTCTAGTTTGGTTTTCCAGAGTGGGACGAGATATCCACTCCAACCCTCCTCCTTTTTCAGCCGGGCTTGGGACCGTCCTTGGCGATGTTATTTTTGTACATAAAAGCGTATTATTTTGTAATATTTCTTTCATGTTAGGGCATATAAATACTTAATTTTCTGCCAAATGTAATTGGACTCAATTTGTGTTGACCGACTGGAAAGCATTCTTTAATAGAATTAAGCAACACTGAAGAAAATGGCTTCTATTAGGTTACCTCAAATCTACAGACATCCGTCCCTCAAATTTACCCAATTAGACACACGCCTCTAATTGGAACATTGGAACATGCGTCCGGAAAATTTACCGCGTTTTTGTTTAACCTGTACAAAATATTGCTATTTATTGGAATTTATTTAGTTGTTATTTTAGAATATCACTAGCAGAAATACCGTTCTTCAGAGGAAGCATCTTTGATATCTAACGACAGCGTAATATATCTGAGGATAACACCTGGCCCATCCTGGTCAGAAGGAATTGTTAGGTATTTGCTGAACATTTTATTAAGGGAGGTTGGACCGTTTGGACGCTAATCCTGGACAAACAAAGAAACATATAAAAACATTACATTATTTTTAGACAATAACAGAACCATTGGCAAAGCCTCCGTGGCTTAGGCGGCAGCACGCCGGCGTCTCACCGCTGGGTCCGTGGTTCAAATCCCGTTCACTCCATATGAGATTTGTGCTGGACAAAGAGGAGGCAGACCGGTTTTTCTCTGGGCACTCCGGTTTTCCCTGTCACAAATTCCATTCCAGCAACACTCTCCACTATCATTCCATTTCATCTGTAATTTATTTAATCATTGCCCCAGGGGATTGCGATAGGCTTCGGCAGCCAGCACAGGTCATATCCTCGCCGCTAGATGGGGGCTTCAATAATTCCATTCCCTGACCCGGTTGGTCGACTGGAAGCAGGCTGTGGATTTTCAACAGAACCATTGGCAACCTGCTATAGTTAAATAGTACGAAATTAAGAAGAAGTAATATTATTATATTCTAACACGCAGAAACTCGTGATACTGTATTTCTGTTTACCAAACATTATACACCCTTTTTAGTAAAAATATTAAACGCAAACTTGATTTTCACCTCCTATAAATCATCAACTGTCATAGAAGTACCGAATTACTTTCTTAAACGTTCTACAAGTTACATATCGGCCGAAGTTCTCAATCGATTGGTTCGTAAATCACACTGATGAGCGAACGCTCACACCGCCAATGCAAACACACAGAAAGCTTATCCTTGATTTGTCGGCAACGTCGTGAACCTTCAAGGATGCAAGCGCAGGTGTGGACTCATAGACCGCGTACGAAATATTGAAGGTCAGACACTCTCAAACGCTACTGCACCGGGAAATGGCACTACAACTGGAAAACGTAAGTGGGAAGGACAGTGCATAGATGAGGAGGAGAGGTACTGTACGTGTTGATGGAGAAAGGAAGAAAGCTAGTAGTTTTACGTGACTGTTAATCTTGCGATCATAGGCCACGAGGCCTCCTTTTTACGTGAAATCAGAACCTTTATACGTAATATTTCACCTAGAAGATCTCTTATGCATACTAGGAATCAAATCCAGAAGAAGGCAGACTTCTTGACCGCTGTACCATCATACCCTTATTGATGGAGGTGACTAGAGACGGATTTCTGTGAAGATGGGATTGGAAAAACGAGCAAGTCACAATGTGAAGCAATGTGAAAATTTGAGCTAAAGTTATAAAAAACACATACAATCTTTATAAACGACACGCCATTCTTCTGCAATATTCTTCTTGTAAATTATGGATTATGAACAATATGAAAATAGATGTAAGCTTTAAACAAGTTGCGTACTAAGTCTGCAAGGGGAAGCTAGAAGTTAGGATATTGATGGTTCGAATCTCATTGATTAATAAGTTAATTACAGTAACACACACTATTACGACCACCACAGAAATCAGTGGCATAGCGTGAATGCAGAAAAGTGTGCAGACATTAGCCACTTTCTCTCCCCTCCTCCATTCCACACATATAGGCCTACATCTCGAAGAAGCTTTCATCTACATCAGGATAAAAGTGGGCTAACATACATGATGTGATAATTTAAGAAAGTGAAAGGACGTTTTGTAGGTATTTCGGCCCATCGACAAACTCTTATTCAGAATTAGTCGAGTTCAAGGCCAAATTGTGCAACTACTGTACCAAAATTGGAGACATAAAGGAAGAATCACGAGGTCCTCTCAACGAACTTACGATTGAATCAGCCAATCGCAAGAGACCAAGCCGTGACCACGAGGTGGACGGCGTCAGTAGTAAAAAGCGCGCGGAAGTGTGTATCTAAGGAACCGCCGAACGGATTAATCTCCGCTCGAGTAATTTGAGACGTTGGATTTATTTGGAGAAGAATGACACTAGCCCCATCTTTGTGAGACAAAAACTCTGGAAGTTTTTATCCGACTCTGCCCCACTCCTCCGCCCTTGTCAGTTTCTCATAAATAGTTTGGCCTGACGCCAATCTAAGTCTTATTGTGTGGAGCCTTCAGAGGCATACTCCACGCCAGTTTGAAGTGTGATTTTGACGCTCGAATTTATCGGAGTACTATTCTTGTGGAGCCTTCAGAGGCATACTCCACGCCAGTTTGAAGTGTGATTTTGACGCTCGAATTTATCGGAGTACTATTCTTGTGGAGCCTTCAGAGGCATACTCCACGCCAGTTTGAAGTGTGATTTTTGACGCTCGAATTTATCGGAGTACTTAACTTGTGGAGCCTTCAGAGGCATACTCCACGCCAGTTCGAAATGTGATTTTTACGCTCTAAAATCAGTGAAGCTAATTTATTTTCTGAGCTCTGGGGAGCTAAAGTCGCAGCGTTTGCAGTATCGAATTTTTAAAAGCTATAATACATTTTGTTCTAAAATCAACTAAATTGTGTGATCTAAATATTTCACGCCAGCGCGTGATAAACTGTAACATTCTTTTAAAGACGACGAGTTCAACTTTAAGGGGGAAGTATCGTATCACCCTAATTAGCGCTTACCAGAACCGAAGTCCAAGACGGGACGGAAATACCGGACGAGATAGCGACTGCTGGTGCAGCCAGGATTTTGAACTTGTTAACGAGCCAGTGGCGCGGACTCGAGATGTATATTTTATGTATAAATTGTGTGTATTGTATGTGTGTTTTTATAGTGCGTATGTGCGATATAATTAGGGCCAGTCTTCGCTATTAATCGCAGTAGGACAATTGTGGGTGAACTGAGTAGCCTGCAAGCGATTATAGATAGGCAAATATTTAACATTGAACTTTTCTGCCAAGGAGTCGAGACCAAGATGATCAGCACGTGGTTTGAAGTTGGGATGAGCTTCAAGAAATCAACGCAGACGACTACTATGGAGTGCTAAATTGTCCATAGGGCAATGGGTTGAGGAGGATGTCCTTAGTCCTACATGCAGAAGCGGTGATGTACTAAAATTGGATTATTTCAATTATGTAGTTAGATTTGGCCGGGGAACTTTGTAAATAGTCATGTTTTTCTTTCTTGTTTTATAGCTGTTTTTCTTGTACCGACACTATATGTTTAAATGTCCGTTGGCGCGTGGCCAAAGTGTTTGTTGATATTTTGATTTTTTTTCTTGAGTCATGTGTAATGTACGCGGCGTGCGTGCGTGATTTTATCCTTGCAATTGCGGAACCCGTTACATTCGATAAATGGTGCTTTATTAACGTTAATATTTGAAATAGGAATGGGAGGAAATGATTGTAAAACATTTTGCTGAACAGGTTATTATTCATGTTAGGGTAGCCGAGTGCACCAACTTAAAAGTAATTGTAGAACACCTTCGTTCTAATTTGATAGATTTTTCTTGAGTCCTTTTCAGGTGGCTAGTCACGGCATAGAACGATGGCGCTAGCATGTGGATATTATTTGTGTCTTTTATTTCAGGGTCTGTCACAACCCATACGTGTGATTAAGTGTGTGTTGATGTGTCTAGTGTGTGTTGATTCTACGTGAGGAGGGGGTAGTTGTCCTACCGCCCTTATATATTTTTGCTGCTGTTGTATTTTAGATGGAAAGACAGAGTGCTCTTGGGAGACTGCTGATTCTTGTCCATATGTTTTTCTGACACACACGTATTATTGTGCTTTGGGGCACATTTCTTCGAGGTTCGACCCCATGTTCTGGGAGGTCGAGGTTATTGACACGTGGGTTGACAGACATGCAGAGTTCCACAAACCGCCCGTTTTGCCTGTGACTTATTTTGATAGGCAGTCCTATTTGTCCGACTGAACCCTGTAAGCTTTCATGCAGCAAACCTGTTCATTGTGATGGCTAATTTTAAGCCATAATTAATTGGGGAGTTCGCCATGTGTGTAACGGATTGTTGTACCTTGTATGGATAAGAATATTGTGATTAACGTAAATGTTGGCTGTTTGCCTATTGCTTTGTTGATGACTCGATTTCATGTAATTTTGTTTGTCACACCCGTGTGGTGTAGTGGTAGAGTATTTGTAAATTTTGACAGCGGTCATTTGAGTATTTTTCTATTGGTCACGTGTTAATGTACTTGTGTTGATTTGTGTGAGAAGTCCTAAGTTTTTAGGCAGTAAATGTTGCTACGGCAAATTTAAGTCCAATTTCACACGGAAATTTTTGTGTTTGTTTATAGTAGATTTAGGAAGTGTCGGTTTAACTTAAGTATTGTAGTTGTGTTCCCTTGTGTCGGTCTAGCTCTAGGAAATGCGGATTCGTTGTTTGAAGGGTCATTCTGGATGATAACGAATCACGCATTCAAAGTACACATCGTGGTGCATGTAGAACGGCGTACGCACTTACATGGTCACTTTTTGGTATCGTTTTATTTAAGGACACTTGGTCCAGGTAATTAATCTCTCCAGAGATATCGCCTAGTTTTTGGCATTTTTATTAAGCGGGAGTCAGTTGGGAGTTTTTGTTGTTATTTGTTTATGTGTAAATATGGTGATTTGTTATTAAATTCAGTTGTTTTTAACCCTGGCTTCACTCTTTCCTGCATGTTATTTTGTTATATGTTACCCTGCAAGTTAATGAAGCGCCCTGACAGCAACTTACGAATATGACCTGTTACGCCCCGAATCTGAGTCTCATATGCTTCTTTGCAAGGGTTCAATATAATGTGTTCTGCCCTTATGCAGGTCTTCACACAGCAGCTCTCCATGCAGTCCTGCCTTCAGCCGTTCTCTTTGTTTGGTAGTAATTTCCTGCTATCTTGACACTGTCCACCAGCTGGTTCCTTCTCCGTCCTCTTCCTCTCTTTCCGTTTACTGATTCTTCGAGAACATCCCTCAGCAAACACTTTCTTCGCAGCCAGTGCCCAATACAGTTCTTCTTCCTTGTATGGATGGTATGTAACAGCCTCCGATTTTCTCCAACTCGCTCCAATACCTCCTCATTCCGGACCCTTTCCACCCAGGATATCCTATCCATCCTCCTCCATAACCACATTTTAAACGCTTCTAGTCTTCTTCATCATCCTTCCTTAGCGTCCAGGTCTCGGCTCCGTACAGTGCCACACTCCTAACAAAGCAGTTTGTCAGTCTCTTCCTTAACCTCAAGTCCAAGCGTCCACAAAATAGTCTCTTCACCCGAAAGATAAAATTCGTATTATTAATCCCAATTTATTAAGTGTTGAAAGAGCATATATTGTATAAGGGTGACTTTGAGAATGGTTCGGTGTCGGCTCCCTGTCTCTTGTCAACAGAAATCCTCATGGTAGAATACAGTAGATACTTAGGAGTCTACCCTCGTTTAAGATTCCGGCATGCTCATACTAATTTCCAAATGTTCATTTACCTCTTTTTTTTATTACCTATTAATAGGAACTAATGATGGATGTTCTTCATGACTCTGTCACAAGGAAGCTTGTAGTGTAACGTAACTGTCAATCTCTAGATCATGAGCCAATGGACCTCCTTTCTACGTGGAATCCGAACCACAGGACATGGCATTTCACTTTGAAAATCTCACATGCATTGACCGGGAATCGAAGCCGACGCCTTGGTGAGAGGCATACAGCTTGACCGCTGAGCCACCACGCTCCCATGACTCTGTCACATGCTTCTAAAATAAAAATGTATCTTTGAATTTTTATGAATATTTTCTTTTTATTGTTGTGAGGTTTGAAGCCATTTGCAGTGTTGCCTAAGTAATTTATTAATAAATTTATTAATCTCATGCAATTTATTTCAGGATTAGGGCATAACCCAGCTCTTTTTGGGTACATTCGTGTTGACCGACTGAAAAGCACCAAACTTTTGTTTCATTTTATTGTCGTAATGTTAACAGCAGTTTCATGAACATTTCCATTTGGTAAAATTAAACTAACGTATATTTTGAAAATCAGACGTGTTAAAATATAACGCATATAAGGAGAAATTACATCTAAAAATTTCAGCTTTGTATGTTGAGAAGATTCCAAAAAATGGAAATGTTATGTCTAAAAAACTGTTTAGCGAGAATTTGGAATCAAGGAACATTCCATTACCATAGGATTTCTCTTCTTTCATAGCATCCATTGTGCTGTTCTTCCATGTCCCATTGCTCTGGCTTCTAACGCAGCTTCGTCCTTATTTTGTAGTTTGGTGTGCTTACTAAGGGGCATACAATTGTGGGATAGTTGTTGTTGCTTCATTTAGAGACTTTGCGACATCATGTAACCCCATGTAGGACTACTTGGGTGCGTGTAGAATTTGTCTGATAACCTGTGTTACTGTGATAGCTGTAGTAGTGCGTGTATTTGTAATTCAGATGAAGATTGGGAAGGAGGCCGCCATGGCCTGAATTTAGGATCCATCCCGGCATTCTCCTGGAGTAAGAGTGGGAAACCACTTCTAGGATGGCTGTGTAGGAATGTACCGTTAGAAGGCTAAGAGTCCGTGGCGCAAAAGAATATGTTGAATATTTTGGACATTTTGGAGCCCCTTAAAGCCCCTTACTGCCAGAAAATCGTCCTGCTGGGCGAAACACACTGGTAAGGGGCTGCCGATTTAATTGACACTGGCTGAGAATGCGTTAACCGTCGTGACATTTTTAATACACCCTGTGTGTAGCCCGCTGGAATAGCGTCCTCTACTCGTAGCACTTTATTTCGCTACTTTGCTGAGGCTGAGGGAACCATGAGCTCCCCCAGCTTTCCTCCTCCCTTCACCCAGCATGATTAGTCGGAAGCCCCACAACAAACTCGGCTGATAAAACCTGCGGCTTTTCTTGGAGTTTAATTTGTCTGCATCACACATACACACAGACCAGGTGGTAGCTTGACCTTCTCTTGAGACATATTCCCTTCCTGCTGGGTGCACAAGGCTGCCCGGCCCAAGCCACCTACTCTTCAGCACTCAGGGACGAAGTTGTTAATCCGTCTCAGGTGCTTGGTGCATCTTGGTCATCAACCCCGTGTAGTTGGGTGTGTGTTGAACTTGTCTGTTAACCTGTATTTATGCGATGACTGTAGAAGTGTGTGTAGTTGCATTAGGGGCACTGTAGGTGCCCCGGGACTTGACTTAACGTCTGCTCGGGTCTAAGCTGCGTGGACCTGAGAGGAATGTGCATCGCAGACCTTGAGTAGTGGTGGTGACGAGTGATGAGGTTTCTCGGTCCTTGCGTAGTAACAGAAGCAAATACAGTCGTCGGTGACTCACTCACTCATTCCCAACGCCACACTGGTTTCAGAAAAAACCCTATGTTAGCAGTATTGGAATAGACGAGAATGTCAGGTAACACGGTGGGCTGTCGACAGGCTTGTCAATTCTCGCCTGCACCTACCCTGCCTCTGCCCTTCATCCCGAAAGTTCACAGAGCTTAGACGCAAGCAGTAAGTTACTATCCCTAATTGAGGATTGGGCCTAATCTCTTACAGAGGCCGGAAATGTATCACAAAGGTGTTGAGCAGTTTTCCCATTCTCCACAATTGACCTGAGTTGGCTCATAAGAACAGCGTCACTTAACGTGTTCATTTCTAACTTAGCCTTTCCCTCTTCATTACCTGCCATTGCTCTCATCTATTTGTACTACCCTCATATCAGTTACCTCTAACTTATGTATCCAGCTCTCACTTCTATACAGCAAGGTCGGTCTAAATGCTGAGCGATCTAGGGAGAGTTTCGTCGTTACACTAACTTCTTTCTTGCAAAATATTGTAGATCTCAACTGAGAACTCACTGCATTGGCGTTTATATACCTCAACTCTATTTCTTTCCCCATAAGTTACTACTAAACTGTGAGAATGCACAACCTAAGTGCAAATCAAACGGATAACATACACAAATACACGGGGCCAAATGACCACTATGTTGCAAGAACGTCAAAGGCCTAAATTAAATAATAACAATTTGGCTACATCTAATGGAGCCTCCGTGACTTAGGGGGCAGCACGCCGGCCTCACCTCTGGGTCCGTGGTTGAAATCCCGGTCACTCCATGTGAGATTTGGGCTGGACAAAGCGGAGGCAGACAGGTTTTTGATGTGTAACATCTTTCCGCTCGGTTGCTGCATTTATTTATTTATTTATTTATTTATTTATTTATTTATTTATTTAGCGTAACTTATGTCTTTTAGTGCCGGGAGTGGATATTTTTGAGGAAGTGATTTTGAAAAAAGGGACGGAAGTGGGATTGACGGAAAAGTGTGACAGGAAACAATGAGCGCGCGCGGTGGCAAAAAATAGTACCACGACTTACTATCGCATACGGTTTACTCCAATGTTTGGAGGCCCCATTACAGCTATTTCTACAATATATCATCTTCAAGTTGTCGTTCTTTGGTGTGAAAATATTAATTATATCATATTTGCTGAAAACAATTATGATTTATTAAGGGTCTGGTTTTCAATCTCTGGATAAAAGTGATGGGCATCCACTCCCCGAGTCACGTGGTTTTCAATGCAAAGTTATGCGAACTCTGATGTCAACTGATTGAAACACAAACCACACGGTGAAAGTCTTCGTATCAGTATTTAATATAAAACATTGTAACTAGTCGGGGGCCGATAGCCTAGATGTTAGGCCCCTTAAAACAAAAAAATATCATCATCATTATTATTATTATTGTAACTAGTCGGCAATGCCGGTATTATGTTTCTGCACAATGGCTATTCAGATATTAACCCACATTGCGGTAATGAAGTTATAAATATAATATATATCAATGTGTTTATACGGGAACTAGGCTAGTCTTTCATGGCGGTACGTGAAAATAAGTAACCAACTTGTACTCGCAGTATATGTGGTTGTAATAGCATCGAGGATAGCGTGTTGACCTGCGCAGTATGAGGTTTCAGGTTCTAGCCCCAGTCCCGGCAATTGTTTTTGCTACCAGATTATCGATTTAAACGATATTTATCATAAAATTATGCGTCATTTTAACAGAATCTACATGAAATTACGATTTATCTAATTTTTACTACAATATTTTGCACTAAAGTCGCCTCCGTAGCGTAGCGGTCAGCATGGTTAGCTGCCGCCCCGGAGGTCCTGGGTTCGATTCCCGGCTCTGCCACGAAATTTGAAAAGTGGTACGAGGACTGGAACGGGGTCTACTCAGCCTCGGGTGGCCCAAATGAGTAGAGGGGGTTCGATTCCCCCTCAGCCATCCTCGAAGTGGTTTTCCGTGGTTTCCCACTTCGTCTTCCGGCAAATGCCGGGATGGTCCCTACCGTAAGGCCACGGCCGCCTCCTTCCCTCTTCCTTGCCTATCCATCCCATTCTTCCCCTCCCTTCCCTCATGAGGCCCCTGTTCGCTTTGCAGGTGAGGCCGCCTGGGCGAGGTGCTAATCCCACCTCACCAGTTGTATCCCTTCCGATTAGATGTTCCCAGCTCTCGGACACTGCCTGGATAGGCGGTAGGGGTGAGTTCCCTCGCTGAGTCCCTGGGAGCCACCACCCTGGAGGGTAAATACGATTTAAAAAAAAATTGCACCAAGCAGGAGTTGGGAAATTTGATTGTATTGAACATTATTTCTAGTAGTATATAGATAAGACTAGAGACTACGGTTTCATTCCTCCTCTTAATTCACAGTATACGATGTGTTGTTCGTTGAAACAGTTTAAAGATAGAAATAGAATTCAATTTGTTAGTCACGGCCATGAAACCAGAAGTATTACAGAGAATCACTCTATTTTATATCAACCTAAGTTAAGTATAGCCAAACGTAACTTTCTGTATTTCTCACCAAAATTATATAACATTCTCTCAATTAAATTTAAAGTTTTTAAAGGAAATCATGCAAACCTGAAGATGCATATAAAACATTTTCTCAGAGAAAACAAAATTAAAATTGAAAATATAATTAGTTTAGCCTACAAGTTTATACAAACACAAATTCAATTTTTCTTCTTATTCATTATTTTTTAGTGTATACATCATTTACATAGAACGTGTTATTCGGCTAAGCCATTATACAATATTTTAAAATAGTAATCAATGATATGCATGCCACACACAAAGTTGCACCTTTTAGTGGCATATGTGATATCTCTTCCTGCTCTGTATGAATTTGATGTCCTATTTCGACCTGTCTTTATCATATTGTAATAATATAATTTAATAATTGTAAATTTACAGGTTAAACAATGAGTAGGAAGTGTAAGGAAATTCATAAAATATGTACAGTTATTCTGAATATTTTAAAATATGTGTATTTGTAACGATTTAATAAATAAATAATACGTCGCCTCCGTAGCGTAGCGGTCAGCATGGTTAGCTGCCGCCCCGGAGGTCCTGGGTTCGATTCCCGGCTCTGCCTCGAAATTTGAAAAGTGGTATGAGGACTGGAACGGGGTCTACTCAGCCTCGGGTGGTCCAAATGAGTAGAGGGGGTTCGATTCCCACCTCAGCCATCCTCGAAGTGGTTTTCCGTGGTTTCCCACTTCGTCTTCCGGCAAATGCCGGGATGGTACCTA
Organism: Meconema thalassinum; assembly: GCA_946902985.2. Classification (NCBI taxonomy): domain Eukaryota; kingdom Metazoa; phylum Arthropoda; class Insecta; order Orthoptera; family Tettigoniidae; genus Meconema; species Meconema thalassinum. The sequence continues at coordinate 1,331,175,602 of OX336389.2, forward strand.
CTGTAAGGCCACGGCCGCCGCCTTCCCTCTTCCTAGCCTCTCCATCCCAATCTTCCATCCCTTCCCATCCCTCATGAGGCCCCTGTTCGCTTTGCAGGTGAGGCCGCCTGGGCGAAGTGCTGATCACACCTCCCCAGTTGTATCCCTCCCGTCCAGATGTTCCAAGCTCCAGGACACTGCCCATAGAGGCGGTAGTGGCGAGTTCCCTCGCTGAGTCCGTGGGAACCACCAACCGAGGGTAAATTGACTAAATAAAATAAATAAAAAAAAAAAAATAAGTGTGACAGTAGCATATCTCCAATTCAATTTATACATTCATCATAGTACCAGTATGCAAACGGAGCGTAAATTAACATTTTAAGAATGTCCAAGCTGTGTTGTATACGAGTAGGATAACATGTCAGATGACTTCATATATATTTCATCTCAATTTCATAGTAGGATAACATGTCAGATGTTACACATCATATGCGACTATTGTAAGGCTCGTATCTTTTTCTCCGGGCACTCCGGTTTTCCCTGTCACAATTTCATTCCAGCACCACTCTCCACTATCATTTCATTTCATCTGTCATTCATTTAATCATTGTCCCAGGGGAGTGCGACAGGCTTCGGCAGCCGGGACAGTTCATATCCTCGCTGCTAGATGGGGGCTTCATTCATTCCATTCCCTGACCCGGTTGGTCGACTGGAAGGAGGCTGTGGATTTTCATTTTCAGGCTACATCTAATAAAAAAAACTGTCACCAGTGACCCTGAATTAGAGCCTTGCAACTTACGCGGTCTGTGCCCTCCCACTGTAAAGGTCGAGGCCTATCATTGACAACTCAAACACTTATCAACAGGAAGCCCACGGAGGAAGTTTCATTGCGGAAATAAAAGGACCATGGTGGTGGGAGAGGTTATCACGCTTAGCTGACTCGGCCAAGGCGAAGGTCGTGAGTTCCAAGGAGAGAGAGTGGCATTCCATCTCCAATGGATAGTTTTTACCGTGCGTCCTACAACCTATTGTAGCTCGTATTTCCGGCAGACTCCCGGAAGGGTATGCTACGCGTGGAATGTTGTGAAGGTATAGGCCTACCGTGGGACTGGCGGGAGGGGACTACAGGCCTTGATCCCACTGCTGCATCACACTCCCTCGTACGGTTATTTTCGAACAAGATTTACCAGGCACAGAGGAGTGCAACAGGCTTTGGCTGCCGGCACAGTTCATATCCTCGCCGCTAGATGAGGGCTTCATTCATTCCATTCCCTGACTCGGTCGGTCGACTGGAAGCAGGCTGTGGATTTTCATTTACCAGGCACTGACTGCTACAGATCTTCGAGGGAAATTAAAAATGAAGTTTCACTTATGGAAAGTACTCCTCGTGGTGTCTACCTCATAGCGTAGTGGCTAGCATTCTTGTATGTCTCCGAGGAGGACCGGGCTCGATTCCAACCTCAGTTTTCCTATAAGTGGTTTTCAATGGTTTCCCACTTCAAGTTTTGGCTGGCTGCGTAGCTCAGTGGTAATGTTCTCACCTGCTGGGGCCAAGGTTGCAGGATGGAAACCTGGCGCAGCCAGTTGGCATTTGAGGGTGTGAAAATGCGAGGGAGTTGCGTCAGCATATTTACTGGCACGTTACAGATCCCCTTCGGGGCAAAATTTCGGTACCCCGGCGTCTTTAAAAGCCACAGTTGTTTAAAGGGACAAAAAACCAATATCATTATTATTATTATTATTATATTAACCACTTCCAATTTCAATTATTTGATTGATATTCAATCAACAGGTGGGACATGTTGAGCTCTATTTTCACACTTAACAAGACACTTCTCACATAAATGACTAAGCTAGGCTAAACTCGGCTCACCTCGGCTCGGATGATGTATAGCTCTGCAGAGAGATGAGGCGTGTGTTGATAGATGGCTTGTTTATTAGAGAAATGGATAAGCGCAAGGCAACTACATAATAATGGAGCAATCTGCTCCGAAGAAATCAAATACTCCCGAAAGTCCATCTAAATCGACGTTCTTTTTCAGTCGTGACAATTAAGCCATATGCCTAATCCGTGACACAATAATTACGTGTGTAAGAAAATCGTTTATTGAAAGACACTACCATTATATAAAACGCTAAGGTGTACGTTCCACAAAACTCGAGCTTTTAAACCAGAGGGAGTTAGAAGCTGCGGCTTGTGCCAAAATCTCCTAAATCGTCTAATTCGTACAGGGAAAATTTTGCCTTTCTTGAAAAGTGAACGGAAATATATTTATTTAATTATAAAGTGCCTTAAAATAAATAAACAAGACGATAGCCCCTTTCAGAGCTCTGTTGCCTCAAGCCTGCATAACAGTTAAGCTGGGCGGGTGGATTACCACCTTTTTGGTAATATTGTAATTGGTTTTTACGTCCCTTTTAACTACTGTGGCTTTTAGAAACGCCGGGGTGCCGTATTTTGCCCCGAAGGAGATCTTTAACGTGCCAGTAAATCTACTGACACGGTTCCCTCACATTTGCGCACCCTCAAATGTCAGCTGACAGCAACCACCTTTCTGGGTTCGGGTTGTAACAATATCTTGCACAGGCCCTCTAGTAATAGAGTAAGTTTAAAGAGGTATGGTTAAATTATAGGGGACGAAGAATTAAGGAAGTTGAAAATTCTTGAAGCTGAGTATTCTGTATCCACAAATAAGATTTATACCAACATTTTGTGGAACAAACAGGGGGGTAAGGGGAGACAGGCAGAGCGAGCGAGACACTGTGGTCAACCTAGCGAAGTCATCTTTTGCACTTTGCGCCGCGCATTGCACCCTGAGGGGCCTAGTCTAATGGGAGAAGTCCACCTCATGGCGCAATGGCTAGCACTATTTGCTGTCACCCCTAATGTCCTGGTCCGATTCCCGACTTTGCCAAGGAACATAATTCTGGTCTGAGGGTTGGGACGCGATACACTAAGCCTCGTGTGATAGAACTGAGAAGAGGAGGGTTCGAATTCCTGCTCAGCTACAGTCCTGACAAGTGGGAGGATTAAACGAGTCCGTAGCTATGGGGTCCAGAGAGGTAGGAAAGTTCAGAGTCGACAAATTGACTCTCTTGAAATTCAACACAAATGTGAAATTTGCAATAGGGCTATACCTAGTGTAATCTAGTGAAAATTTAGCAAAGAGAACATAGCCTATAATACATTTTGTAGTTTGTCCGCCTCATAGCTTCGCGGCTAGCATTCTTGACTGTCACCGCGGAGGCCTTGGTTCGATTCCTAGCTCTGCCAAGAAATTTTAATTCTGGTCTGAGTGCTGGAATGGGGTACACTCAGCCTCGTGATGCAAACCTGAGAAGAGGAGGGTTTGATTCCTACCTCAGCCATCCAGGAAGTTGTTTTCCTTGGTTTTCTACTTCTACTTCAGGAAAATACCAGGATGGCACATAACGTAAGGCCACGGCCGCTTCCTACCAAAATCCTACCTAGATTACAAATACACACACTAGTACAGACATCACAGTGACACAGTTTATCAGACAACTTCTACCACACACCGAGATACACGAGGCTACATCACCACGATGTCGCAAATCCCCTAAAAGAATCAACAACAACAATCAGTAACTTTTATATCTTCACAGCTAGACAAATAACAAAAATTCCGAAGTTGTCAAGTCTTCCCATAGCGTAAAATGTCTAACCTTTGCAAAGTCTGACTTCTAGTTCATGTGGTTACGAAGGCCTTAAACATGTTCTATTTGATAAGAGTAAACTTTTCAATCAGGTACAACGGAAACCTCATTTTAATTCTAATTTTACTTTTTTTTTTTAGTCGTTTACCCTCCAGGTTGGTGGAACCCACGGAATCAGCGAGGGAACTCACCACTACCGCCTCTACGGGCAGTGTCCTAGAGCTGGAAACATCGAATGGGAAGGGATGCAACTGGTGAGGTGGGATTGGCATCTCGCTCAGGCGGCCTCACCTGCAAAACGAACAGGGGCCTCATGAGGGAAGGTAAGGGATGGTTAGGATGGATAGACAAGGAAGAGGGAAGGAGGCGGCCGTGGCCTTGAAAAAGGTACCATCCCGGCATTTGCCCGAAGACGAAGTGGGAAACCACAGAAAACCACTTCGAGGATGGCTGAAGAGGAATCGAACCCCCTCTACTCATTTGGGCCACCCGAGGCTGAGTAGACCCCGATCCAATCCTCGTACCACTTTTCAAATTTCGTGGCAGAGCCGGGAATCGAACCCAGGACCTCCGGGGTGGCAGCTAACCATGCTGGCCGCTACGCTACGGAGGCGACTCTCATTTTTCTAAATTTTAAAATACAAAAATGTAAATAGAAATTAAAACTTCATGGAGTGTTTTGTTGTTGTTGTTGATGATGCGGTTGCTTTAGAATGGAAGTGCAAACTTGATACTTCCAGGATGTCAGGAGACGAACAGTCTAGTTCTAGGACCCATGCTCACTCTCCACGGCCCTGATCAGCCACCTTAGAAGTGGTTTTCCGTAGTTTCCCACCTCTTCTCCTGACAAATGCCGGGATGATCCCTAACTTAACGCCATTGCCGCCTCCTAACAAATTCCCAGACCACACACACACCGAAGTACACGAGGCTACATGATCGCGATGTCGCAAAGACTAGTGCTGGTAATAAACTAATGTTCGATTAATCGAATAATTCGAAATAATCGAAAACGATTAATCGACTGACCGTTCAATCTATAAATCGACTAGCAGAATAATATATTAATCGGCTAATCGAAAAGTTAAATACAGTGAAACCTCTCTAAAAGACAACCCCAATTAAAAGACCACCCCTTTTAAAGACCGATTTTTCTTGGAACCGATTTAAAACCTTATAAGGTCAATGTATTTGTTACCTCTATTTAAGGACCACCCCTCTCCCCGACCAAAGACCAGGCATTTTCTCAGTCTGACCTCTTTCAAAAGACCACTTCACGGCTGCCTTCCCATTGGAGATGGTGATGAGGGTGATGATGTAAACAATGGTTCTGTTGGCACAGGACTGCATCAGCATACAATGTCACTAGAGAGAGTGTGATGTAACGTATAAAAAATACAAAAAACGGCTCTCCTAGAAGATTGTTCGAACCCAGAACAAATTAATAGAATTTCGAACTCACTCAGAGATATAGAAAGTTAAATTGTTAAAAAAAATGATGTGCTTATCTGAAACAGAGATCAATTCGTGACTTCTTTAAATGACAGAGCTCAGAAAATAACTAATTGTAATTAATTTGTACTAAATGTGAACCAATGCAGATAAATTGTAATCAAGTGTGTGTTCCAACTGTACTTTATTAATAATGCAGTATAACATTATTTTTAATGCCTACCCCTATTAAGAGACCACCCCTCTAAAAGACCAGTTTTCCATGGAACCGTCACAGGTCTCTTAATAGAGGTTCCTCTGTAATTGGCCAGTCAAAAATCGATATATTGATTAGTAGACACGAGTTAAGAAGGGAAGTTTAAATGAGAGGTCATCGCTTATTTTCGGAATGATGTACTCGTCAAGATTATTTTTGTCTAAATACATACAAAGTGTCCTTCCTTGTTTAAGTGAACAATAACTAAATAAGAGTCAGTGACAGGGGAAGGACAAACATCAATCACATTGGGAAGGGTTTCGAAAAATGAAAACGGAGAGTTTTCAGCAAAGAATTTGAATTCTTCTTCAATGTTTACAATTTAGTACAGGAACATTTTTGTTTTACTTTTTTTGGCCTAATTTTACAAATAATGTAAACTATTTGAAAATATATGATATACTGCAATATATATATTAATTCATTGACAGCCCCGTGGTGTTGGGGTAGCGTGCCTGTCTCTCACCCGGAGGCCCCAGGTTCGATTCCCGGCTCCGTCAGGGATTTTAGAAACTGATGTGAGGGCTGGAACGGGGTACACTCAGCCTCGTGAGGCCAATTGAGAAGCTGTCTGGCAGTGAGGCAGCGCCCCGGTACGGAAACCAAGATTAACGGCCGAGGGGACCCGATGCGCTGACCACGTGCCACCCCAATATCTGGACGACAAATGGCTGGGCAGCGGTCGCTTGGTAGGCCTAGGCTCTTCGTAGGCTGTAGTGCCAGGGGTTATTATTATTATTATTATTATTATTATTATTATTATTATTATTATTATTATTTATTTTAATTCATTAAATATCTGCTTTGCTTCTGTGAGCGAGTAGTGAAAGTATTGATTAATTGATTAATCGACACAACAATTAATTGATTGTTTAATCAACCAATAAATCGATTAAACGACCAATCGATTAATCGTTATTTTAGTAATTAATGTATTTTTCTGCTTCGATTAGTAAATTATTCGATAACTGACAATAATCGATTAAATGTACCAGCCCTAGAAGAGACCCTACATGAATCAACAACAAAAACAACATTTAATGGAAGATTCAATCACAGATATCGCGTTGGAGTGTGTTACTCAATCTTTGAGCAAAACTGGAAATGTTTGGGTTCACATTTGTACGCCTCAGATGTAATGTACTGTACAATAGAACCTTGAGCTAGTAACCCGCGACAGTTGGCTGGCATTGACTCTGTCATGGCCGGAAAGTAATGACATGCATGAAATGAGGAAGTATGAGAAGAAAGCCAACAATAGCTTCTTAATGACCTCCCTGAGGTTTCACACGTGCCTTATTTACATACTGAACTAATCAGGTTCTATATGAAATCAATCCATGAAATATATTGTCAGTGAAACTATAGATGTTTTGTAAACTATCCAACGTTTCTCTGTAACGAGATAAATCGCTCCAGCAACTAAGAAAGTCGATGTGCTCTCAATGTGTCCGATCCTGGGGAGTCTTCTCCTTTCTCATCACCTCCGTCATCATTATTATTAGTATTAATATTAATGTTTTTTTTTTACCGCTTATCCTCTAAGCTCAGCTTCACCCATGTACTCTGTGAGGGATCATTCCTATACCGCCACAAGGATTGTGTCTTAGGGCAGGACACACTTCGTCAATTTTTTAAGAGCGTTAAAAATCCCTCAGTATGCCTTCCTTCGGAGGGGAAGTAAAACCGGCGGTCCCAAGTCATAGATTTATGGCATGAAAAAGAACCTTCCACTACCTACACTTGAGGAAGCAAAAATTTTTAGGTTAGTTTGATTAACGATCTATTATAAGGTGCGTTCAAAAAGTAACGAGCCGGAGGCTGGAATGCGCAAACCGGTGACGACATCGGCTAATCGTGGCGTGTGGTTCCGACCAAAGCGTGGAAGGTCACAGCCCGTCGCTAGAGGGCACGCGTGCACGTCATGTGACGATACAAAGCGAGCAGCAGCATGCATCAATCGTCCAACCAAGACCAAGACAGTAGGCCATTCGACATGCTTCCTGGTGTGGTTGAAGACTGTGGGGTACCCATTGGTCACACACTTTCCGCAAGTGCAGTCGACAGTCGATCCTTCATGATGGTGTGCACACTTCCGACGCTCAATCCGACCACGGCGGCTATGGCGTTCACTGTCACTCGGCGGTCCTGGGTAATGAGTGCATCAACAAGCTGGATGTTGTCATCGGTAATGCGGGGGGGGGGGGGGGGGGGTGCCCCAGACCGGGCCTCATCTGCTAACGACACCCGTCCTTCCCTGAAGCGCTTGTGCCACGCCTTGACCCTTGCAAAGGACATGCAGTGTTCGCCGTACACTTGTGACATTCGGCGATGAATGTCCGTTCCCCCTACTCCTTTCGCTGTCAGAAACCGAACAACACCTCTTTGCTCTTCGTTTGACGCCACCATGTCACTGTTCGCAATGCGACTGGTAGCGTTGGAGGATTGATGCATGCTGCTGCTTACTTTGTATCGTCACGTGACGTGCACGCGTGCCCTCTAGCGACGGGCTGTGACCTTCCACGCTCTGGTAGGAACCACACCTCGTTACACACGCCACTTTCAGCCGATGTCGTCACCGGTTTGCGCATTACAGCTTCCGGCTCATTACTTTTTGAACGCACCTTATAGTTCTAACGTTCGTCGCAAGGTGGTGGCTGCGATGGCGTCTAGTAGCCATGTCCGCAGCTAGGTGTAGTGGACGTTAGCATTTGGTGACAAAAGTAGGAACTACTTGAAAAAAATTAGTCGTCTGCAGTCCTTCTACTTGAATCACAGATAACACACACTAATACAGCCATCACAATTAACACCGGTTATCAGACAAATTCTACACACACCCAAAGTATACACGGCTACATGACCGCGCTGTCGCAGCCCCTAAACTAAGGAAGGAAGGAAGCTTGTAGTTTAACGTGACCGTTAATCGCGAGATCATGAGCCACGGGACCTCCGTTTTACGTGGAATCCGAACCACAGGACATGGCATTTCACTTCGAAAATCTCACATGTATTGACCGGGAATCGAACCCGGACTGCCTTGGTGAGAGGCATACAGCTAGACCGCTGAGCCACCACGCGCCCCCCCCCCCCCCCTAAACTAAGGAACAAACCAACCAACAACACTTTGTCAGCAGATACAACTAAGGATGGTGACAGATCGATCGCCCAGACAATCGCTACCTTCGACCTAATTAAGGAAGGGTGAGGGAAGGGATTTTGGAAGGACGTCGGCCGTGGACCTGTTGAAAGGAACCGTCCCAGCATTTGGCTAGGGATGAAAATGGGAAACCACGGAAAATCCTTTTCGTGACGGCTCTCCTGGTACCAGCGAGGCACGAGGTGGCGCCACCAAGCCAGGTCATATTACATATTTGGTGGAAAATATGACATGAAAATCAGGACTCTAATTGTTATTTCCTTGTTTGACTGATTGGCTGCATGCCTCAGCGGAACGTTCTCGCCTGCTGTTCCCAAAGGTGCAGGATCGCATCCCGGTGCAGTCAGTTGGCATTTGAGGGTGCGCAAATGCGAGGGACCTGAGTCAGTAGAATTACTGGTGGCACGTTAAAGATCCCTTTCGGGGCAAAATTCTGGCACCCTAGCGTCTCTAAGAGCCACAGTAGTTAAAGGGACGTAAGCAAATAACATTAGGTCTATTATTGTTCTTCTTCGTGTTTGACTGCTACTGATTCCTACTTTTAAATGTTGGGCTCATATTTCTTTTCTGTCCTTGGGGTTGACTGTCTTGCAACCATTATTGTTGTTGTTGTTGATTCATTTAAGGGCTTTGCGATATCGGGTCATTTTGCCCTGTCAATATGGGTTTGTGTGGAACCTGTCGGATAACCTGTGTCATTGTGATGCCTGTAGTTGTGTGTGTATTTGCATTTGGGGCTAGGATTTGGAAGGAGGTGGTTGTGGCCTTATAATAATAATGTTATTTGTATTACGCCCCTTTTAACTACTGAGGCTTTTAGACACGCCGGGGTGCCGGAATTTTGCCCCGAAGGGGATCTCTAACGTGCCAGTTAATCTACTGACACGGTTCCCTCGTATTTGCGCACACTCAAATGCCAGCTGACTGAGCCAGGGTTCGAGCCTGCTACCTTGAGCACAGCAAGCGAGAACGTTACCGCTGAGCCACGCAGCCAGCCACTAACTGAACAGTTGACATTTTGCTTATTCAGTAGACCAAGTGTCAAGTTAGGGCAACACTAAAAACGTTACACGAGTGAAAAGAAACGCTCACAAATTAGTAAGTAGACTATAATCTTACGTAATATAATCATTTGTCTTCAACCCCAAGATTGTTTTATTTTTTTATTTTTCAAAATTGAAAAATTCACCAGTCTCCTTAAAGGCATGTCTGACTTACACCTACCTCCCAACGTCAACACCGGACGATGACTAACGCTCACAAAATGTACAGGTGATGGTTTGCAAGGTCATAGTGGCCCTACTAGCATCACTAGCACCCATCTTGCAGATGTGCAAACACACCTCCCAAATTTCGTTTATCGAGCATAAACCCGTGGTGTTGGGATTCATTTTCCGCCAGTGTATGAAACACGTTGCTGTACCTTGCAGACACGTGGATTGATTTCAGGGCCTCAATTTATTATTCCGCAGTGAAGAATAAATAATTTCAAAGGTGTGCAGTGTTGAAAAGTGAAACGAATTTGCTTCTAAGATTATCCATGGGAGGGAATGTTCACATAGGTATGCTCACGAAATACATAAGGTTGTCGGGATCATTCCGGGTCATTAAAATTAGTGGTTGATTAAATAAGGGGCTTTGTGACATCGTGGTCATGTAGCCCCGCGTACTTGAATGTGTGTGGAATTTGTCTGATAAACTGTGATGGCTGTATTAGTGTGTGTATTTGTAAATCAGATAAGGATTGGGAAGGAAGCGGCCGCCGCCGTCGGTTAGGAACCTTCCCGGTATTTGCCTGGAGTAAAAGTGGGAAACAAAGGAAATCCACTTCCGAGATAGCAGATGTGAGATTTGAACCAGCGTCGTCGCAGTTTTGGCTCACGTGGCTCTGTGTACCCCATTCCAGCCTTCAGACCAGATTTCAATTTCTTGGCAGAGCCGGGAATCAAACACGGACCTGCGCGGTGGGAGCCAAGAGTGCTGGCCACTACGCTATGAGGCGGACTATCGTTTACATTAAGAGCAGTACTGTAAATGTTCCTTAAACTCAATTGTCTAATTGTAGGAGACCACCTCGTGATGTAGCAGGCTGTCATCCCAGAAGTCCGGGTTCCATCCCCGGCCCTGGCAAGAAATCTAATTCTGGTCTGAGGGCTATAACGGGGTTCATTCCGCCTCATAAGGCAAAACGTTGAAGAGATGGGTTTGATTCCCACATCAGGCATCCTGGAAGTGGTTTTCCATGGTTTTCCGCTTCCACATAATAATAACCCTTGGCACTACAGGCCATGAAGGGCCTAGGCCTACTAAGCGACCGCTGCCCAGTCATTTGGCCTGCAGATATTGGGGTGGCGTGTGGTCAGCGCATCGGTTCCCCTTGGCCGTTAATCTTGGTTTTCGTGAACGCCCCGCTGCCTCACTGTCAGACAGCTACTCAATTGTCCTCACGAGACTGAGTGCACCCCGTTCTAGCCCTCACGTCAGTTTCTAAAATCCCTGACAGAGCCGAGGCCTCCGGGTGAGAGGCAGGCATCCTACCCAAACACCACGATTTTCCACTTCTACTACAAACAAATGCCTGGTTGGTTCCTAACGTGAAGCCATGGCTGCCTCATTTCCTATCCTCAGCCTAGTTATAAATACGCACGCTACTACAACCATCACAATGACACAGACAAATTACTCGCACATCCAAGTACATGTGGCCATAATTTAATTGAATTATGGACATAAATAACTTTAATTTTGGGGACGATTTATGTACTGTGTAACAGAATGCGAAAGAAAAGAAATTGATTTTGGAGCATGGAAATGTTGACGAACAGAATGGAGCTTCAATTAACTGGGACGAAGTGATTCCAACAATTACTGTATTTAATGAAGTTTTGTTCACTTGTATTTAAATTTGTATCTCTGCTCTGCTTTACTCAACGCTGTTACAAAGCAATTAAGCTTTCAATTAAACTTGTTGAACGTGGGCGTGAAGTCACGTGGTTTATCCTCTATCGCATCATTTGTGTGCTAGGGACACCTTGGTCGTCTGACAAATGTGTTTCTTAATCCAAGTTATTATCTGTCTGTAATTGTGGATGTAGGATTGGAAATAACCTAACAATCCCACATTTCCTAGTAATACAGTACAGCTGGAATGGTTTTGTTCCAAAAACTGTGCTATGGTTGGCTTTTTGTAAATCGTTAGAAAAGCACAAAAAAAGCTTAACTCTGAATTTTAGAATAATTTGCACGATCATTTTGTCGGAAAACTCAGAAAAACTTTGAAAAGCGTTTTCCTCTGAATCGACGTATTTTAAAGATTTTTTTTAACAAAAAATGTAGAGGTCATTGTCACCTACAATTCGTCTCATTGAGGTCATGTCATACGTTTTGAAATGCAGAAGCTAGGTGGCGCCAAAGTTTCCAAAAAAGTGTTTTTTCACTTTTTGTCCTAGAAAAAATAGTTTTTGCACAAAAGAGTGAATCAGAAATTTGTTCCTCTCAAAATTGTCTGCAACTTTTATTTAAACGTTTGTTTCCTCCGACTTTCCGTTCCAAAGTTATAGCGCAGCAAATGCAACGCTGCGTAGTCAAGGCTACTATTGTTACTGTGGAGAGAGCGGTGGGCATAATTTAGACAGGGACCGGTGTCGGACAGCTGCCTAAGGCTCGGTCAAACAGGACGCGGGCTGTGTTTGTTAATTAGCTCAAACAATCATATCTATTTCAATCGCAACGTATCAATCATAACTGTACACACATTAACCTTTGTGCCATCTGAATAGTACAATCTTCACACTTCGGCAGACTATAACTTTGGAACGCTAAGGGGGAGGAAAAAAATGTTTCAATAAATGTTGTAGACAATTTTGAGAGGAACAAATTTCTGATTCGCTCTTTTGTGAACAGAAAGTGAAAAAACACTTTTTTGGAAACTTTAGCGCCACCTAGCTTCTGCATTTCAAAACGTATGACATGACCTCAATGAGACGAATTGTAGGTGACAATGTCCTCTACATTTTTTGTTTAAAGAACTTTTCTTTAAAAAACGGCGATTCAGAGAAAAACGCTTTTCAATGTTTTTTTGAGTTTTCCCACAAAATGATCGTGTAAATTATTCTAAAATTCAGAGTTAAGCTTTTTTTGTGCCTTTCTAACGATTTACAAAAAGCCAACCATAGCACAGTTTTTGGAACAAAAGGTTTTTTTTTTCTGTGCAGCTGCCCTGTACTATAGGAAGGAGCGTCAAGTGCTGCATTTATCCAGTGGCTAAAGAGGTAGGAGGTACGTACACAGAGCTTGAGCTTGATCTTATTACTGCTCACTTACAAAACTTATTCATGAATTAATTGATGAATTTTATTTCATTTATCTTTTCATTTACTAGCAACCCACCCCGGCTTCGCCCGGTATCTTTAATGATTTACCCAGCGTAAGCTTAAAAGGCAAATGGACGGTAGGATTTTCTTCGACTCAATTCACTGAAATTGTTACTGCTCGGCTTCCTTTGATCATAAATGCATTTTTTCTGCAGAAACTTTCCTCGAGAAATCCTTTACAGAATTGAAAAACCGCATCAAAATCCACCCAGTGGTTCTCGACATTACCCGTTACATCCAAGTATCGGGGACTTTGTTTTATACTATGAAGAGATTTATTTATTTATATACTGTATTTATTAATTCATCTATTAAATTCAAATTTATCTATTCATTTATTAGTCTATTTTCATTTTACGAAAAAATATGCTTATGAGATCCCTTTTTGTCCGTGTGTGTGCGTGGATGTGTAAGTGTGATGTGTGTGTGTCCTCCTAATAACTTCTAAACGACTGGAGTGATTTCAATGAAACTCGGTAAGGCCATAGCATCATTTTGGCCGACCCTGACCGTGCCCTTCAAATTTTATTACGTCTCACCAATCCAACATGGCGGCTGTGCGAAATATTTCACCAGCATTCAATATCTCCTAAACTATTACTGATATCACCCTGAAATTTTGTACGGTGATAAAGGGCAATACTATAAGTTTATCTATGTCACTTCCAAAAACCTGTAAAGTACAAAACGAACATGGTGGCCAAGCGAAGTTGAAACATTTTAATAGACAAATCTCGCTATTTTACCATCTGAGCGCAGTGAAATATGGTACAGTAAATGATTATACATATTGTGATGCACTTGCATCTAATTTTGTTCAATTGTTTACATATACTCAAGATGGCGGCTGTGAGAAATTTTAAAATCAAGTTTTTATTGCTTGTGTCGTAATCATGCGATTGAAGTGAAAGTTTGTATAATGAACCTACGCAATAATTTCCTTTTAATGGTACATAACCCTATGGCCTTTACATATAACTCTCCGAAATGGCGACCATCCGAAATATCTAGACATAGAGTCTATGAACATAAGTTCACCTCTAGGACTTTCAATAACCTGGAGAGCACAAATCCAACATGGCGGCGACGCGATGTATACATATTTAAATGGACGTTTCTCGCGATTTAACCATCCGAGTGCAGTGAAACATTGTATGGTAAATGCTTATACAATTAATGTTAATCCACTGGCATATAATATATTTAAATTATTTTTATAATCACAAGATGGCAGCTGTGCGAAATTTTAAAATCTCTTTTTACTTCTTGTGTCCTAATCATGCGATTGAAGTTTGAATACTACTCGGTACACAATAATCTTCATGTAATAGTACGTAACTCTAAGACCTACACATATAAGAATCCAACATGGCGACCAACCGAAATATTAGACGGTTCTCAATATCTACGAATGTATTACAGCAATCAAACTGAAATTTTGTATGTTGATAGTGGCAATTAACATAAGTAGGATTTCTGAAAATAGGCTTCAGCTCTTCACGGAACTACCTTTATACAGGCTGTCTTTTATGTACCTTTGGAGAATGATAGGTCGTGTAGGGGACGGGTATAGAAGTAATTTGAGATAGGGGACTTGGGGTCGGAGCGGCCTCTTTAACCCCTAAAATAAGGGTTGATTCAGACCCTCCACCCTGTAATTTAGGCAACCGACCCAAGCCTCTATTACCTTTCTCAATCCTTTAACTCTTGGCAAGATTCATTTCACTATGTGGCGCTGGCGTAATGGATAGCTTTGCGGTGCGAAAGGCCGGTAGTTCCGGCTTCTATTCCGGGCTTGGGCAAAATCTTTTTTTATGTTATTTTAGGTGTAAGGTTTTAAGCTTGATACCTTCGGTAAATTAAACCAATCTTTGTGCACTTCGTAGCATTTAATTGTTTAAGTCAGTTATTACGTTTAAATCACGTTGATTTGCAAGAGAAAGAAGGTCTAGCTAGGCTAGGCATGCTTAGCTTAATTTTTGCAGTAGGGTAATCATCAGAAGGCACGATCTTAAAACTATTGCAGTTCCGTAATTAGTCACAAAGTTCCTTTAATAGGCAATACAATTACAAAACAACAATAATTACACAACAGCAGTGATTGCGTCAAAGAACCCTTATTTTAGGGGTTAAGGAGGCCGCTCCGACCCCAAGTCCCCTATCTCAAATTACTTCTATACCCGTCCCCTACACGACCTATCATTCTCCAAAGGTACATAAAAGACACCCTATATATATATATATAGTTTTACGTCCCATTCAATTGCTACAGCTTTTAGAGACGCTAGGGTGCCAGAATTTCACTCCGAAGGGGATCATTAACGTGCCAATAAATCTACTAACAGGGCTTACTTCCATTGCCTTGTCGGGAGATTTACTGGCACGTTATACAGGATCTTTCATATAAAATAAGAACGGCATGCAGCTGTTTTGTTATTCGCTGCTACGGTGGCCTTGGCCGAGCTTGTGGCACGCCATGGCCCCCTGCTGTACTATTGAAAGCGCGCGCACAGTACATTTATATGAGGGCTTTTTTTTTTCAAGTTCCGATGTATAAAAATAACACATTGACATACCAATCTGATTTTACTACTAAATGTTTCCTTTATTTATTCGTATGTCTCAACATAATCGCCAAAACGATTGAAACATTTGTCGTATCGTTACACCAGCTTTATAATGCCCTCGGCAAAATATTCTGCCACCACTGATGTGGGTACGTCTGGACAGTCTCCTGAAGTTTTTCCTTTTTGACGAGACGTTGCCGCCCAACTATACCATCAATTCTCGAAAAAGTTGAAAATCATTCAGTGCTGGTTTGGACTAAACGGTAGATGGTCCAAAACTTCACACTTGTATTCTTTGTAAAAGTCTATCGTAACGTTGGTACAGTGTGGTCGTGAATGATTTCCCCCTTTTTTAGAATTGAAGGTATGGTTGGGCGGCAACGCCTCGCCAAAAAGGAAAAACTTCAGGAGACTGTCCAGACGTACCTACCTCAGTGGCGGCAGAATATTTTGCCGAGGGCATTGGAAAGCTGGTGTAACGATACAACAAATGTTTCAATCGTTTTGGCGATTATGTTGAGACATAAGAACAAAACAAGCAAACACTTAGTAAAATCAGTTTGGCATGTCAATCTGTTATTTTTATACATCGGAACTTGAAAAAAAAAACACCAAAAAACCTACCCTCGTATGTAGCCTACTATGCGCGCGATTTCAATAGTACAGCAGGGGGCCATGGCGAGCCACAAGCTCGGCCAAGTCCGCCGTAGCAGCGAATAACAAAACTGCCGCTTGCCGTTCTTATTTTATATGAAAGACCCTGTAGATCCCATTCGGGGCGAAATTCTGCCAACCCGGCGTCTCTAAGAGCCGCTGTAGGTAAAAGGGACGTAAATAAAGAACATTGTTATTCATTTAAACACCCTCATATGCCAACTGACTGTGACAGAATTCTGTCCTGGAACTTTGGTAACAGCAGGCGGGAGAGTGATTGCAATATTTATTTATTTATTTATCTACTCAATGTATTCATTTTGGTTGCACAATTTTAGCGTAAGCAAGATTAACATGATGTACTTGGATGGTAATCTTTTAAAATGTTGTTCTTGTTTCATTTGAGGGGCTTGGATATCATGTTCATTTTGCCCCGTGTACTTGGGTGTGTGTGTATATGTTGACTTTGTACGGCAACCTGTGTTATTATGGTGATTTAGTAGAGTGTGTATAAATAACTCAGTTGATGATTGGGAAGGAATCGGTCGTGGCTTTGAGTTAGAAACCATCCCGGAATTTGCCTGGAGCAGAAGTGGAGAAACCACGAAAAACACTTCCAGAATGGCCGAGGTGGAAGTCAAAACCACTACACAACGCTGAGCGTACCACGTTCCAGCGCTCAGATCAGAATCACATTTCTTGGCAAAGCCAGGAATTGAACCCAGACCTCCAGAACGTCAGATATTCGTATGTTGATAGAGGCAATTAGCATAAGTAGGATATATGAAAATAGGCTGTATAGTTCTTCACGGAACTACTTGTTTCTCATCTATTAATTGGCTTTCTAAAAAGCGAAAGCAGCACATCGTCTCTCTCATGCCCTTTCCTGCCTTGGGACAAGAAAGGATGATGATTATTTTTATTGTTTTAACATCTGGGTTATCGGCTCCTTGTGGTTTGGCAGATAGTGAAAATGAAAGATGATAACATGAAACTAACTACTGACTTACTAGAAGAAGAAAAGGTAAAAATTTTAAGGAAAAAGGAAAAAAAGAAAGGAAAAGGACTGAGAGACTCGGAAATAAGCAGAGCCATGAAAGGCAGATAGGAAGGGGAAAGAGGAGAGGGTCCGCCCCGAAGGCAATGGAAAACGGGGAGAAACCGTACCCAGCTCAGAAATCATTCGTGGTCGCCAACTCTCAAGCTCATTAGCCGTGAGCCCTTGAGGGCGTAGGGCTATACACACCCTGCTTGCTTTAGGGCATTGAGCAGGAGGCAGGATATATCATGAAAAGAAGAACAAGGGTCAATTATGTCGGAAAATGAAAAACACCATAGATCTGGTGTACCCTAATACCATAAGAGTGGCATGAGGAAAAAAGTTGACCAAGGGAGGTTGACAGGAAAGTTGACATTGAGGAGCCCGGCACAAGTAAGAGGAATTAATGCTGGATTCAGCTGGGGTACCGTGGTCACCAATACAGGTCCCACTGGTTGTGAACCCCTGGGTGATCCTTTGCTACTCAAAATTCCCATATCCATAGCAATGACTCCCTTGAAGAATGGACTGCAGCGTTCCTAATCCGGAACTTTGAATCCCGGCGTTGCTTGCAGCCTTCCTGAGAATGCCTTTCTCTACACTCATATACTGTAAGGTGTTCTGACTGATGATTCATTTAGGGGCTTTGCGACATCGTGGTCTTGTAGCCCAGTGTACTTGGGTGTGTGTGGAATCATTCTGAAAACCTGTGTACTAATGTGTGTATTTTTAATTGGGGCTACGATTTCGGTAGAAGGCGGCCGTGTCCTTAACTTAGGAACCATCGCGGCATTCGCTTGGAGTAGGAGGGATAACCCACGGAAAGCCACTTCTTAGATGGCTGATGTAGAAATCGAACCTATATCTTCTCAGTTAGGCCTCACGAGCTTGGGTGTTCCACGTTCCAGCCCTCAGACCAGAATTAAATTCCTTGACAGAGCCGAGAATCGAACCCGGAGGTGACGTGACGTTTCTGATATTATATGTATCTGAATCAAGTGAATAGGCGGCAAAATATTACAAAGAGAACTTATCCAATAAGTGTAGGTATTATGTTTACAGCCAGAAATATGGCAAAGATTCTGAAGTTGTCAAGTTTTTATAGGCTACCTATAGCATAACATGTCTAAATGACTTTTGCAAAGTCTGACTTCTAGATCATGTAGTTGTTGTAGTTGATTCTTTACAAGCTTTGCGACATCGTAGTCATGTTGTCCCGTGTACTTGGGTGTGTGTAGAATTTGTCTGATAATCTGTGTCACTGTGATGGCTGTACTAATGTGTTTACTTGAAATTAAGGTAAGAATTTTGGAAGGAACCGGCCGTGGTCTTAATTTAGGCACCATTCTGGCATTTGCCTGGAGAAGAAGTGGTAAAGCACGTTAAACCACTTCCAAGATAGTTGAGGAATGAATTGAACCCGCCTCTTCTCATATTTGCCTCACGTTCCAGCCCTCAGATCAGTATTAAATTTCTTGACGAAGCCGGGAATCGAACCAGGGCCTACTTGGTGACAGCCAAGAATGCTAGTCACTACTTAACGAGGAGGACTCATTTAGTTCTGAAAGGCCTTCGACTTGTTCTTACGATGAGAATTAAATTTTGATCACGTACAACGAAAACGGCATTTCAAATCTACTTCATCACTAAACATGTTCATCAGTTGCCTATCATATACTAAGCTGTAATATTAGACCTGAAGATGTTTGATATCAAACGAGACAGGCCATAACTGTAACCCGCCCCAGTGTAATAATAATAATATCGTATGGCCTCGGGTGCCTGGTGCAAGCTTTGCTATTTGACACCCAGAGGGTAGCTTGCATGTCGAATTTCGTAGTTCCTTGACTATGAAAGTCAAGGAGGTTAGATGTTAGATATCTAATCTCCTTGAACACAATAGCGCTTTCTAGTAGAGAAATGAGGAACTTTGTGCTGGCGGAAACTCCCGAGATTAATTTTGCCATTATGAACTCGGCCTACTGAATTGAAATGGGTTATTTGACATGCCAACATCTTATGACATGCGTATCGTATTTTTGCCGCCTTTCAAAAATCACTTACCACGGTCAGGGGCGAACCTGCAATCTTGGGGTTAGTAGACCGACACGCTATCCACTCACCCACCCAGTGTAATCAGTGCACACGTTATATTTTCAAGTAGAGATTTATATTTCCCATCTAATCCTATTCAGCGCAGTTAATCATTTGATTGTCATTAAGCATCACTAAAACATTCACCTACATACTGCTCGAGTCTAAGCTCCGTGAACCTGAGAGGAATGTGCATCGCGGATTATGAGTAGTGGTGTTGACGAGTGATGAGGTTTCTCGGTCCGTGCATAGTACAGAACCAAATACATTGGTCGGTGACTCACTCAGTCATTACTAACACCACAGTGGTTTGAACAACGGCCGAATGTTAGCAGTATTGGAATAGAAAGGAATACCAGATAACATAGCGGGCTGTTGACAGCTCCTTCTCTTCACGCCCGACCCTTCCCTGCTCATTCTCCTCACCCCGCAAGTTCATAGAGCTTGGACACTTGGATACACACCTAAAATATTGTTGGAAATTTGTTATTGCTCTTGTTGTTGCTGCCGTTTCTGCTCCTGTTATTGCTGTTGTTGTAGTTGCTGTTTCTGCTCCTGAATGATCCAGGCACCCCTGCCCTCGGAGAAATAGGAGAGGCATCGCCCGGAATGGTAGGAATGTTCAGCGCAAGTGTAGGATAGCCTATATCTACCACCTTCAACTTCCAGAAATCGATGTGACACGTCATTATGCTATAAATAAGTCAGTGTACATGGGCGTGTGACGTCAAACACATTACTAAGCACCCTCAAGAGAAGGTGAATAATAATTATCAAGAACTGAAGGTCAAGGGTAAGAGATGTCACACGAACACATAGGTGTACCGTCCGCCTTGATGCGTAGGGGCTATCATTCTTGACTGTCACCGTGGAGGCCTGGGTTCGATTCCCGGCGCGGTCAGGAAATTTAATTCTGGTCTGAGGGCTGGAACGGAGTACACTTAACCTCGTGAGGAAACACCGAGAAGAGGTGGTTTCGATCCTAACCGGTACCTCAGTCATCCTGGGAGTGTTTTTCCGTGGTTTCCCACTTCTACTTAATCCAACATCATGGTCGCAATATTTTTTGTTTATATGAACTCTTAAAAATATTTACGCTGCTATCCCTAATGTAACTTTATCTTACAATCAATAATATTGGATGAATCATTTATAAATCAACGAAAATTTAGTAACTTAAGGCCACAGACGTTTCCTACCCAAATCCATTATCAATTACAAACACACACACTAATACACGGGGCTACATGACCACGACGTCGCAAAGTCCATAAATAATCAACAACAGCAACAACAACAACAACGGACATAAAATATTGAGGCTAGCATTCATAGCTGCGGGTTCGCAGCGGCATGAAGATAAAACCCGATCTGAGGATTGGAACGGGGTACACTCAATCTTGTGAAGCTCAACAGAGACACCACAATGATATAGGTTATCAAAGAATTACTTCACGCACCAAGTACAAGATTATGATGACCATAATGTCCAAACAACTGCAACTCTTATACACATCAACATTTCGCATGCTCATCTTTGCAAAGAAAAGATACAAGGGTTTCACAATCACAGTAGACTATTTAATTTTTAACATTATACATTCTACAACTTTACATTTTACATTCTACATTCTACACCTTAACATTTTACATTCAACAGTTTAACATTTTACATTTTAACATTTTACATTTTATATATTAATATTTTACATTTTAATATTTTACATTGTACAGTACATCTTACCTCATATATTTTACATATTGCATTTTACATTTTACATTTTACGTTTCATATTTTAACTTTTTACAATTCTCATTTTCACATTGTACATTTTACATATTGCATTTTACATATTACATTTTACATTCTACATTTTGCATTTTACATTTCATATTTTAACATTTTACATTTTATATTTTACATTTTAACATTGTATATTATACCTCTTACATTTAACATTTTTCATTTTAGCATTTTACATTTTAACATTGTACATTTTACCTTTTACATTTTACAATTTATTTTACATTTAACATTTAATATTTTACATTAAACATTTTGGCATTTTACATTTTAACATTGTACATTTTACCTTTTACATTTTACATATTACATTTTACATTTAACATTTTACATTAAGCATTTTACATTTTAACATTGTACATTTTACCTTTTACATTTTACAATTTATTTTACATTTTACATTTTAACATTTTACATTTAACATTTTACATTTTAACATTTTACATTCTACATTTTACATCTTCACATTTTGATAATTAACTTTTGAAATTTCAACGGGTAATTAATTCAAGCCAAGTGACAATGTAGAAAAGTATGGTAGTATTCAGTTATTTTGTAACAAATGAATATTTCTGTTTTTATACAGAATGATCAGAAAGAACGTGATTTGGGTGTATGAGCGATTTGTCATACTCCTAAATAATTTGTAAATAATAAGTCGATATATTGCGCCGGAGTCATTTTCTCAGCTGCTGAAGTTAGCCATTCAGATCACTTCGCGGGCGAATTCAAGTGCGCTTTGCGAGGTGATGTTGCCATTGCCAACTCTGCACGTGGCTCGGGACCAGTTTGAAAAAGCAAATCAAAGAAAAAAACTCGCCAAGGGATACGTTTGAACATTGACCTCCGAGCTGACAGGATCACGGCATACGTGACACCAGCTGTACCTGACAGTGTGCTTGTTTTTATGCTGATTTCTCGTCAGCGCTGGTTGCTTGGCGATCAGTCATTAGCGAAAATGTTCGTAAGTAGCCATGTGGCATGCGCTGCCGAGAAATCAAAACAATCACACCGAATCAAAGCAAACATCCGAGCGCAGTGAATTATAGTACGGTAAATCTTCATACAAGGCTTAATATATTGGCATCTAATTTAATTCAATTGTTAGGAGAAGATCAAAATGGCGGCTGTGCATTTTTTTTAAATTAAGAATCTGTTTCTCGTGTCCTAAACAAGCGATAGAAATGTAGGTTGGTATGAGGACCCATGATTTTAATATTCACCTTCCGGTATAGCCCATATAGGCCTATAAAACAAATCAATATGGTCCCATGCGATATATTTCACCAGTCCTTAGTATCTCGCAAACTATTTATAAGCAATCAAATTGAAATTCTATATGGTGATAGAGGACTATTAAAGAAGTACATATATGTGACTTTCAAAATCCTGAAAGACAGAAAAACAACACTATGGCTAAGTGATTTTCAGATTTTTAAAATGACTTTTCTGACGATATCCCAAGAGCAATGAAACTCGGCACAGCAAATCTGTATTCAGTGCTTAGTATAGAGACATCTCGTGTTCAATTGTTTCCAAAAATTCAAGATGGCATCATTCGAAAATTGTAAACCTTTATTTAGCCTAATTTTGATTTGATGTAGACTTATGAGACCTAAATGTCCGTGTGTCTGTGTGCCTGTGTGCATTTGTTTATGTGTGTATGTACTGTTATGGCTGTGAGTTTGTTTCATCGCTCGCCGCATGAGTCACAACAGCCCCAGGGCTGGGCTGCTCTGCCTCAGTGTATTGCGTGTGCTTTATGCAACAGGACTACTAGGACAAAGGGATGGTCCAGAATATTCGTGACCCAGCCAGCAATGGAAGCCTCGAGAAGCCGTGAACCCTGGATGGATCTAGAAGCATTTATTGAGTCACCGGCCTGCTATATAAGAGCGACCTGTCAAGCAGTGAGGGTTGTGTGTTTTACGAGCTAGTGCGAGCGTTTATCCTGAGCGACAGAAGTGTGGTGACTTGTGAAACCCCTAGTAGAGCCGTTTCTCTTGACAGCGAGGAAGTGAGAAGCATGCAGGGGACTGCCTGTGTTTTGAGTGAGTGTGATTTCACTGAGCGTCAGAGATATTGTGGTGAAGTGCCGTGCCGTGCGAGTTACGAAATCCAGTGACATTGTTTCCCAGCTCGTGAACAGCGTGTAGCAGGTCATCGTAAGTAACTGTAATTTGTGTACATAGGGAAGAGTTGCATGTAGTTCTGTCAAGGCCACCAGACTCATTAGCGAGAAGATTAACTGTTGACAAGTGAAAGGAGGCAAGAGCTCTCCATAAGGAAGAGACTTGAGGAAACTGGAGTAAGGTTCTAATTACTTGTATTTGCTGATGAGTAGTGTATCTTTCTGGCCGCAATAAAATTAATTATTTCGTTAAAGGAACAATCTGTGTTGTGCTTCCTACCCACCGTAATCCAGTTAACAAAAGTGCCACTAGGGGGGTGGCACGTAACAACTGGTGTCAGAAGTGGGATTACGAGCTCAAGCACAAGCACAACACCTGACGGTCCTGGTTTCAAAACCCGAGCAGGTCACTTTCTCTAATTTTCCTGTGAGTGCATGCCCTTTACATGACAAACAACTAAAATGGAGACGCAATTGGCAGCATTGCTAGAAAAGTTAAGTGGCATAGAAACCAAGATGGAAGACGGCTAGAAGAAGATGGAAGACGGCCAGAAGAAGATGGAAGACGGCCAGAAGAAATTAGCCAAGGACCTGGAGGATGACCTGAAGAAGATGGAAGACGGCCAGAAGAAGATGGAGGACGGCCAGAAGAAGATGGAGGACGGCCAGAAGAAGTTAGCCGAGGACCTAACTGCCAAACTAGAAGACGGCCAGAAGAAGATGGAAGACGGTGAAAATAAGCTAGCGGAGGACCTGAAGAGGATAGAGGACGGCCAGAAGAAGATGGAAGACGGTCAGAATAAGTTGACACAGGACCTGAAGAAATTAGAACTGGGTCTGCGTGAGGAAGCCACGGCAGTGGAAAAGAAGTTCGACGCCTTACAAGTGGAAGTTGCCGAGCTGCGCCAACGCCCGCTGATGGGGCTAGAGGAGAAATTCAACGCCTTACAAAAGGAAGTTGCCGAGCTGCGCCAACGCCCACTGACGGGGGTGGAAGAGAAATTCAACGCTCTACAAGAGGAAGTTGCCGAGCTGCGCCAACGCCCGCCCACCGTTACACCGGGAATATCAGGAACGGGACATAGCAGAGTGACGCCCCCCAACCTTCGACGGAAAGGTCCCGTGGAGCACCTACTTCCGTCAGTTCGAGGCGGCCTGTTCCATAAATAACTGGAACAACACAGAAAAGGCTACAGCTCTTATTGTAGCGCTGAGAGGTGACGCCCTTAACGTCCTTCAGGCCATCCCGACTGGATCCCAGGACTACGCTTCACTGATCGCCCATATGGAGTCCCGATATGGAGATAGCTATCTTCAGCAGGCCTACCAGATGCAGCTCCGGACCCGGGTACAGAAGAACGCGGAAACCCTGCAGGAGTTCGAGATGGACATCGCACGCCTCGTAAGGCTCGCCTATCCAACAGCGCCGGCCGACTTCCTGGAACAGATTGCGACACAGACCTTCACCGACGGGCTACGGGACTCGGACACTCAACAGGCGCTGCGACTAGCGCGCAATAAGACCCTGGCAGATGCGCTGAGCCACGCACTTGAGTTCGAGACGGCAAAACAGGCATCTAGAATGCACGCGCGGGTACGTCAGGTGGACGTCGACGAACCAGCCAAAGCCGACAAGACCAAGCCCCTGGCCGATGAACTGATGGAGGCGCTAGGCCGGTTCTTCAAGAGTCGCAATACCACCAAAAAAAACGTAGCCGAAGGACATCCGGAGAGGCGGCCCGGAAGAGGACTACCGACCTGCTGGACCTGCCGTAAGAGAGGCCACCTGAGCAAGGACTGCGGTGATCGCCGCCGCCAAGGGTTTCCGTCGGGACAGTCAGTCGTAGGGAAACCGCGCGGCCCAGGAAAGCAAGTATCAGCCAGCCTTGGGGGGCAAAGGTTGGCTTGTGACAGTCGTCAAGCCCCGGCAGTCAAAGTTCGTGTGACGCAGTTACGGAGGGATAATAGCAGCCTGATGGTCGACGGAGTCGTCAACGGAGAGAGCTGGCCCATGCTAATCGACACGGGAGCATCGAGGACCATCGTTAGTCCCACCGTGATCCCGAAGTGGAGAGTGCAACCCACACAAAGGAACCTCCAGCTAATAACCGCGACCGGAGAGACCGCACCGGTACATGGTGAAGCATCACTGGAGTTCGTCATTGGTCGACGGGCGATAAAGCATCCAGTACTTGTGGCTGACGTATCAAATGAAGTGATCATCGGACTGGACTTCCTGGACCAGAACAACATCATCTTGGATCTGAGTACCAACACTCTGCACTTCGGAAGTGAGGAACTTGCTTTGCAACCAGCACACGAGGCCGTCACCGCACGACGAGTAAGGCTGAGAGAGGACGTCATCGTTCCCGCCAGGACGGAGGTCAGCGCCGCCGTAATTGTCGACGGAACTGCTGAGGGAGTGGCGGCTGTCATCGAGCCAAAATATGAGGACGTCCAGACAAAAGGATTGCTAGTTGCCAAGACCCTCATCAACATGACGTCTCGGCCGTACGTCCACCTGTCCAACCTGAACGACTACGACATTACGGTTCACCGGGACACCAACCTAGGAGTCTGCGAGCCCGTTACCTGGATTGCCCGCATCACAGATACGACGGACGGACACCTGCAGACGGACAATCGAAGAAGACGCGCACTGCCAGAAGAACTACAGAAGCTGTACCAAGGATCCCAGGACCATTTAGACGAGGAACAATCACGCCAACTTCAGGACCTGCTACGCGAATTCCAGGACGTCTTCTCCGTGGGGAGCAAAGCCTTCGGCAGGACAAGCTTGGTCCAGCACAGAATCGACGTTGGGGACAGCGCACCGATTAGGGCCCCATTCCGACGTGTCCCGCTCGCCAAGCCAGCCGAAGTCGACTGGATGGTAGAAGAGATGAAGGAGCAAGGGGTGATCGAGCCATCACATAGTCCTTGGAGATCTCCGGTCGTGCTTGTGAAGAAGAAGGACGGTTCCACCAGGTTCTGCTTGGACTACAGGCGGGTGAACGACGTCACGAAGAAGGACAGCTACCCTCTACCCAGGATCGACGACACGCTGGACACCATATCAGGATAAAGATGGTTCTCCACCTTGGATTTGAAGAGTGGCTACTGGCAGGTGGAGGTCCACCCTAAGGACCGCGAGAAAACGGCGTTCTCTGTGGGCAGCGGGCTCTGGCAGTTCACCGTCATGCCATTCGGTCTGTGCAACGCCCCTGCGACCTTCGAAAGCTAATGGAGTCCATTCTGAAGGGACTACACTGGAAGAACTGCCTGGTCTACCTAGACGACGTCATTGTTCTGGGGAGAAGCTTCGAGGAGCACTACAGCAACCTGAAGGAGATCTTGATGAAGCTACGGGCTGCCCAGCTGATGTTGAGCCCCAAGAAGTGTCAGCTCTTCCAGAAGCAGGTCCAGTACCTTGGGCATTACGTCTCCGAGGAGGGGGTGCGTACTGACCCAGCAAAGGCCGCAGCTGTGAGGGAGTGGCCAGTTCCGAAGGACAAATCCCAACTACGAAGCTTCCTGGGACTCTGCACCTATTACCGTCGCTTCGTGAGAGGATTTGCCGACATCGCTAAACCACTGCATCGTCTGACTGAGAAGGACCAACTCTTCACGTGGACAGCAGAATGCCACGGTGCCTTCGAACAACTCAAGCAGGCTCTGTGCACCGCGCCTATTCTGGCCTACCCCAGACCTGGAACAAGGTTCATCGTCGATACCGATGCCAGCGGCTTTGGTATAGGGGGAATCCTGTCGCAAGTAGTGGACGGCGAAGAAAGAGTAGTGGCCTACTTCAGCAAAGCCTTGTCAAAGCCCGAAAGGAACTACTGCGTCACCAGGAAGGAGCTGCTCGCCATCGTGAAGACCATTGAACACATCCACAAATACCTGTACGGGCAGGAATTTCTCATCAGGACCGACCATGCGTCCCTGCGGTGGCTCCTGAACTTCAAGCAGCCCGAGGGTCAACTATCGCGGTGGTTAGAGAGGCTTCAACATTACAACTTTGAGATCCAGCACAGGAAAGGCCAACTGCACTCTAATGCCGACGCCCTTGTCACGAAGACCGTGCCCCGAAGACTGCACCTTCTGTACCAGAAGAGAGGAGAACACCGGGATACAGTGCCGAAGGACTACCGTGGAACTTCAGGGGAGCTGGAGCCGCGAAACTTTCACGCGGGCACAAGCAGAAGATGATGACCTGGGATTGATAGCCGAATGGAAGAGGGCCTGTGTCCCCAGACCCGGGTGGAACATTGTGATTGTTGTTGTTTGAGTCTTCAGTCTTTTGACTGGTTTGATGCAGCTCTCCATGCCTCCCTGTCCTGAGCTAATCGTTTCATCTCTACATAGCTACCACACCCTACATCCGAGGCAATCTGTTTAACATATTCTAACCTTGGTCTACCCCTACAGTTCTTGTCCTCGACCCTTCCTTCCATAACTAAGCTTGCTATTCCTGGGTGTCTTAGTATGTGCCCTACCAACCTATCTCTTCTCTTCATTAGCAGTCGCCAGAAACATCTCTTCTCTCCCACTCGTCTTAATACCTCTTTGTTTGTAACCCTATCTACCCATCTGATCTTCATCATTCTCCTGTAACACCACATTTCAAATGCTTCAATTCTCCTCTTTTCTGCTGCACCAATAGTCCAAGTTTCACTTCCATAGAGTGCCACGCTCCAGACAAAGGCTTTCAAAAATGACTTCCTAATACCTAAATCTATATTCGATGTCAGCAGACTCCTTTTTTGTAGAAATGCTTTCTTTGCCTGAGCCAACCTACTTTTTATATCCTCTTTGCTTCGTCCATCACTGGTTATTCTGCTTCCTAAGTAACAGAAGTCTCCTACTTCCTTCAGCTTTTCAACTGCCAATTTGATCTCCATAGAGGTTTCTGATTTATTTCGGCTGCATTCCAGTATTTTTGTTTTACATTTATTAATTTTCATCATGAATTCTTTCCGTAAGACGGAGTCCATACCATTCAAAAACTCATTCAAATCCTCAGGCTTGTCGGCCAAGATGACGATGTCATCAGCAAATCTCAGAGTTGAAATTATTTCTCCTTGAATCTTCACTCCCACTTTAGATTTTTCTCTAATTTCCTTCATTGCTTGTTCAATGTAAAGATTGAAAAGTATGGGTGATAAGTTGCAGCCTTGCCTTACACCTTTCTGAATACCAGCTTCTCTCTCATGTCCTTCAACTCGAATGACTGCTGTCTGGTTTCTGTTTGTTTGTAACCCTATCTACCCATCTGATCTTCATCATTCTCCTGTAACACCACATTTCAAATGCTTCAATTCTCCTCATTTCTGCTGCACCAATAATGACTGCAGCCCAAAGTTTAAGTCCTACTGGGCGCAGTGGGACTCTCTGATTGTAAGGGATGGCCTCATCTGCCGTACCTGGGAGAGCACCGACGGGAAGACATCTCGGGAACAAGTCGTCGTTCCAAAGGCTATGACGGAGGAAGTCCTGAAGGAAGTTCATGGAGGATCATCTGGTGGACACCTAGGGATAAAGAAGACCCTGGAGAAGCTGAGAGAGCGGTTCGACTGGATCGGATGCCCAACAGACGTGGAGAACCACTGCGCAAGGTGCCACGATTGCGCAACCAGCAAGGGCCCAGGTCGAAGACGACGGGGTCCACTGAAGACCTACAACGTGGGCGGTCCCATGGAGAGAGTGGCCATCTATGTTGCTGGGCCATTCCCGTTAAGCGAGGCAGGGAACCGCTACATATTGGTCGTCAGCGACTACTTTACCAAATGGCCGGAGGCGTATGCACTCCCTAACCAAGAAGCCGCGACGGTCGCAGAGACCCTGGTGTAGGAATTCGTCAGCCGGTACGGAGTACCCCTGGAGCTGCACTCCGACCAAGGGAGGAACTTCGAGTCGCAGGTGTTCCAGAACCTATGCCAGCTGCTGGGGATCCGGAAGACAAGGACAACGCCGCTACACCCTCAGACCGACGGGATGGTAGAGCGATTCAATCGCACCATCGAGAACCATCTCCGAATAGTCGTCAGCGAGCACCAGAGGGATTGGGACAAACATCTTCCACTATTTCTCCTGGCCTACCGCGCCACCGTGCATGAAGCCACCGGGTGCACACCAGCCCGGGCCATGTTTGGGAGAGAGCTCCGTCTACCTGTCGATCTACCCCTCGGCCGACCTGGGAATGATCCGGTCCCGGTAAGCCAGTATTGTCAAGAACTGGTCGACCAACTGGAGGACGTGCACGCGTTCGCGAGGAGGAAACTGCGGATCGAGACCGACCGAATGAAGACCCGATACGACCAACAGACGGATGCCGGCGGATTCCACGAGGACGACCTGGTCTGGCTCTT
The DNA here is from genome assembly GCA_946902985.2 of Meconema thalassinum. Taxonomy (NCBI): domain Eukaryota; kingdom Metazoa; phylum Arthropoda; class Insecta; order Orthoptera; family Tettigoniidae; genus Meconema; species Meconema thalassinum. The sequence continues at coordinate 1,331,205,160 of OX336389.2, forward strand.
CAACCCATTACGGAAGAAAGGCCTGTTACCCAAACTGCAGAAGTCCTGGGAGGGCCCGTACCGAGTCGTGAAACGGATCAACGATGTCGTCTACAGGATCCAGCGGAGCCCGAGGGCGAAGATGAAGATCGTGCATCGAGATCGCCTGGCAGCCTACGAAGGGACACAGACGGACCAATGATTGATCGGGACGATCAGCCTTTTAGGAAGGGGGTGGTGTTACGGCTGTGAGTTTGTTACATCGCTCGCCGCATGAGTCACAACTGCCCCAGGGCTGGGCTGCTCTGCCTCAGTGTATTGCGTGTGCTTTATGCAACAGGACTACTAGGACATAGAGATGGTCCAGAATATTCGTGACCCAGCCAGCAATGGAAGCCTCGAGAAGTCGTGAACCCTGGATGGGTCTAGAAGCATTTAATGAGTCACCGGCCTGCTATATAAGAGCGACCTGTCAAGCAGTGAGGGTTGTGTGTTTTACGAGATAGTGCGAGCGTTTATCCTGAGCGACAGAAGTGTGGTGACTTGCGAAACCCCTAGTAAAGCCGTTTCTCTTGACAGCGAGGAAGTGAGAAGCATACAGGGGACTGCCTGTGTTTTGAGTGAGTGTGATTTCACTGAGCGTCAGAGATATTGTGGTGAAGTGCCGTGCGAGTTACGAAATCCAGTGACATTGTTTCCCAGCTCGTGAACAGCGAAGCAGCGTGTAGCAGGTCATCGTAAGTAACTGTAATTTGTGTACATAGGGAAGAGTTGCATGTAGTTCTGTCAAGGCCACCAGACTCATTAGCGAGAAGATTAACTGTTGACAAGTGAAAGGAGGCAAGAGCTCTCCATAAGGAAGGGACTTGAGGAAACTGGAGTAAGGTTCTAATTACTTGTATTTGCTGATGAGTAGTGTATCTTTCTGGCCGCAATAAAATTAATTATTTCTTTAAAGGAACAATCTGTGTTGTGCTTCCTACCCACCGTAATCCAGTTAAAAAAGTGCCACTAGGGGGGTGGCACATAACAGTACTATACTGTAAGTATATATGTCCCCCTATTATTTTAATCACGAAACCGAACTAAAGAAAGTTATGTACAGAAGTAGCCCTAGCAAACGGCACCGCGGTGTCATGTTTTACATTGCCATCATCTTAACCAGAACAAAATGGCGGCCACCCAAATGTCCAAAGATTAAGTCAAATTACGGCTTATCAGAACATCAGATCTCTACCAATATTTTAGAAAACATACGTTCATGTGGGGAGCATCTTGCCCCCAAACAACTTGGTCATCACCTGAACAATTTTAAGGTGGCGGCCATGCGAATCATGAAAGTATTATAATCCATAACTTATGATCCATTGGATCAATGTCGATAGAACTTGGCATTCAATTAGTTCTATATAAGGATCCTCCGCTACCAACGTTTTGGCTGTATGACCTTGAATATTATTTTCGGCCGCCATCTCAAAATTATAAAATGTAAATATAAATAACTCTCATCACTTTGGAGCTACTGTAACGAAAATTACTGACAAAATAGAACCGTATATGTAGCATTGTATGGCTACGGTAAAAGAACAGACTCTGCAGTCATTCAAGATGGTGGCTGCGCGAACTGTTCGAACTTAATAATCGACAACTCAGAATATAATTGCGTAACTTGGACGAATCTTGCCTAGAGGTGAGTATCATATAAGAGCTCTCACTCGTGTTAGTCAAAAGATCATTGACACTGAATATAGTGCGCAGTGGCCATCAAAAAATTTCAAAATAAATAAATAAATATATAAATAATAAAAAATATATAAATAAATAAACAAATTAATTAATAAATTACTTTCGGCTTCCTAGAGCTATAATAACCATATTTAGTAATAAAATAAACCAAATCAGACGCCTTGTATTCCGAAATTAAAAGAACAGTGACTCCATACATTCAAGATGCTGTTAAAGTATACGAATTAGTAATTTAGCATGTTAATGCACAATTAAGGTGGAACCTTGTTGCAGAGGATTATTGTATAAGAGGCATCACTAGCTTTAGTGGCAAATTTTACATACAGAATACAGCGCGCAGTGGCCATCCTGAATGTTCATAAATTAAAAATAAATACATTTCTATATTTTAGAACAAAAATAACGAAATTTAGTGATAAAGTAGAAATCTATATGGAGTACCGTATGGTCATAGGAAAATAACAGATAGCCTACTTTAAATTTTCGAGATGATGGTCGGGCGTAAAATTAAAACGTAATTGTGAATCACTGCGCAATTCAAACGAACCTTAGTAACAAAGAAGTACCATACAAGAGACGTTGCTGAAATAAGCCGTACGTATAACACACTGTATACAACACGCTTCGGCAATCTTGAAAATATAGAATATGATAATCAATAACGTAATGTGTTTTTGAGATACAACAACGAAAACTAGAAGTGATGTAGAACTTTGTAAGTGGCTTTCGTAAACCTCGTCAAAAGAACAGTGACTTGATATTTTTGCGATGGCGGCTGAGCGTATTCTTAAGGCTTTATTATCATTATTTCACGAAATAATAGAACAATTAACGTGAAATTTGGTAATAGAGGAGTAGCTATCATACAAAAGAAATCACTACCATTATTCATATATAGCGGAATATAGCGCGCAGCGGCCATCTTGGAATTTTAAAATATACAAACAAATAACTCTATTATAGACATTCATTATCTCAAATTAACATAAATGTAGTACCGTACATGGGCATTGTATGCCAAAGGCGAAAGAACACTCCTGCCATATATTCAAGATGGTGACTGAGCAAAGCCCACTATTAAAACATCAAAAGCAATAATTCAGAATCCAATTGCTGAATTAACACGAAACTTTGTAAGAGGGGAGAAACATAAATAAGACACCTTGCTTGCATTAGCCATACGACTATCACTCTGCGTATAGCCCGCAGCTGCCACTTTTAATATATAAGATATAGGTATCGACAGTCCACTCTTTGGGGCAGATAACCTAGCTGTTCCGTCCCTTAGAACAACCATCATCATCATCAATATTTATTACGGTTACAATGACGAAGCGCAGAATATTTGTAGTCTCACATAAAAGGCTTCCCATGCAGAAGGCACAAGATAAACGAGTACATGTAGCATATTCAAGATGGTTGGGCATACCTATCTAATGTCCCAATCAAATCCTATGGATGTAAAAGCGGTATTAGAACGAAACTCAGTAAACGGGGAGTCTTACATAGGGTAAAACACAACGTTCATCACAAGAACATTCAAATTATGCTCCTTGATACATTCATGAGAAAGTAGTCTACATATTCCTTACTGAATATCTTGCTTATTTCGTTTGGTGGGCTATTATAATAATTCATATTAATTAATCACTTATGTAGTGTATTTTTCGTAAGACATAGAAGCCGTGCATTGGACGTTATTTAAATGTTACCCCCGAGGCTCGTTACAGAAAGACGGCATCTCGCGGGAGGAGTCATAATTTCTGATGCTGAAAGGTATACAGTATAGTCCTAGCACATAATTTCTCAATGTAATTGTGTCAGAGGAGTTTGTTTTAAGGGGTAAAACACCAAAATCCAATTTTCTATTGCAGGCATCGTGATGACCGGCAATCTGATTCCCGAGATCATATTTAAGATTCAATAAAACTTATTCTCCCTTTTCCTTCCGACATTTTAGTTTTCAATTACGGGTAACTGGAGTATTTAGGAATGTATTATTCTCTAACGCATTGTTGTGTGTGTTGATGAGATGTGGATCCTATAAGGGTTCACTGGTAGTGGTTTACTATATAAGGTTTGGGCTTGTTATATTATGTTAAAATGTTATCATGTTAATTAAAAGGCCTTTTATATTTCAAATCTATTCTGTTGGTACTTTGGAGTTTGTGTTAAGTATAAGTATCTCTAGTGATTGGAACCTTTGATATGTAGATTTTGCGTATACAGTATATCTCGGTTCTTCCGCTATCATGGGGGTATAGGAACCACAACATGTCTCAGCACTCTTCCTCTTCAACTATACCCCCCTAGGGGGTCAATGCTAATTGCCTCTATCAACATACAAATTTTCAGTTTTTTGCTTTAATAGATTCGTAGATATTGACAACAGTCTAAATATTTCGGATGGTCACCATATTGGATTTTATATATAGGCCTAAGAGCTATGTACTATTACATGAATATTATTGTGTATGTGTTTTATTCAAACTTCAATCGCATGATTAGGGCACAAGAAATAAAAACGAGATTTCAAAATTTCGCTCAGCCGCCATCTTGTGGTCATGAAAATAATTTAAATGAATTAGATGCCAGTGGATTGAAATTTATATAAGCATTTACCGTACCAAGTTTCACTGCGATTGGATGGTTAAATCGCGAGAAACGCCTATTTAAATGTTTCAACTTCGCTTGGCCGCCGTGATTGTTTCTTAGTTTATCAGGTTTGAAAGTCACATAGATGAACGTCTAGTAGTGCCCTTTATCACCGTACAAAATTTCAGGGTCAAATGAGTAATAGTTTCGGAGATAAAGAATGCCGGTGAAATATTTCGCATAGCCGCCATGCTGGATTGGTGAGACGTAATAAAATTTGAAGGGCACGGTCGGAGTTGGCCAAATTAGTACTATGACCTTACCGAGTTTCATTGAAATCGCTCCAGCCGTTTAGAAGTTATTAGGGGACACACACACACACACATACAGTACACACACATACATGCACACACATACACACACACGGACAAAAGGTGATCTCATAAGCCTATTTCGTCATTAATGAAAATAGGCTAAAAGTAATTTGGAAAATGAAATAGCGTTTCTTTCGAGAAAACATTAATAACTGCTCGTTGATTGGCGAATCTTCCAAAAATGAAGTAACTCAGAGAATAAAATATTCTTGTCATCCCAGGATTTGTATACTCGCTCTCAAGCTCCACGACGATCGTTGGCTTGCAATTCTAACATCCTCTACCATCCAGCGTTGAAATAACAAAATCACATGGTTGAATTCAGCCACAGTATAAAATTCACTTTGATCACTTGATTAGGAAACTAAAAAATAAAACATGATTTTAATAATTCACACAGCTGCCATGTTGAGTTTTTGGAAGCATTTGAATGGCAATAGAAGAACATTTGTAAACACTTAATTATGATTTACTATGCCATCTTCCATTGCACTCGGATAATTATGTCGTCAGGAAAGTCCAGTTAAACATTTGAAATTCGCGTGGCCACCAATATGGTTTTATGCTAATCATGTTTTTGAACGTTACAGTACCTGAACGTACTGTATAGTCTTTCATTACCATTCAAAATGTTATGTTTATTGATGTAATTGTTTCTGAGATAACCTGTATTGCTGTGATGACTGTAGTGTGTGTAACAGTATAAGTGGTGAAAATTTTATGAGTGATGCTAGTGTACGGGAATGGTGTCGGAAATCTACAGTAGGTAGATCGGACATCCATGACGAAGCTGGGCAAGGACGCAAGTCTTTCGCTGCTGTACCCCTGGCTGAGCGTGTTGATGAATGTGTCCGCAACAAACGAAACTGTAGGATAAGTGAACATTTTACAGCTATGCCAGACTTATCAAGGTATTCTCTGTGCAAAATTGTTACTACACACCTAGGATATCGGAAACTTTGTGCAAGTTGGGTCCCAAAAATGTTGACTGACGAAGAGGCATGCTCTCGTCCGGCGTGGTTTTGACAATACATGACCACACTGGGCATTGTGGCACTGTGCCAACGTGAAGAAAGACCTCAACAAATTCATGAGGGAAGTTTTTGACCATCCACCGTATAGTCCAGACCTCAAACCGAGTGATTTTAACCTCTTACGATCATGGGCGAGGTTGGGTGAAATAATGCTTCAACAACAATGTCCTGACGTACTGACGGCAGAGGGTATCGTGGCAGAGTATGATTAATAGGGCTCGGATTTTTAGGTGCTAAAAATCAGTAAAATGTGTATTTTTTATGTATTAAAAATACCTGAAATATGTGATAAAAAGTAAAAATATTTAATTATAATTTAGTTTATTAATGTGAATATATACAACATGCAGTACTCACGAATGCAATTTATATTATGCCTCATTGACTAGGTGAAGCATTGCGTTACACAACGAGATACATCTTCAGGTTGTCCATCACAAATAACTGACGATTATCGCGGAACACATCTTCTGAAGATGCGAAACTGCGGCAATATGTTTCTTGCCCTTGAGGTGTTGTGTAACTTGAGATCGCTGTTCAGCTTTGATTGCTTTCCCACATGGTTGGCGATAACTTGTAGTTGCTTTTACTTTAGGCCTTACACTTCACAGTGCCAGAATTGAACTGCATGTGAGAAACACTTGTTCCAGGTAGCTGAGGGGTAGGTCTAGCACGTGGTGCAATATGTCGATGGACAAGGAAATGCCCGGCTTCCACAGTGAGTGGCACGGGGCGACAAGTTAAGAATAACACAGTTACAAGCTGACATACGCTCTGCATGTGGATTAGATAGCTCACAGGTTGAAGTAATACATAAGAAAAATGCAATAAACTGAAAGATCTTAAAATGTAAATGTTATGTCTTCTTATGTGCTAATAAGTGAAAAACAGGAATTTATGTATTTATAGAAAAAATGCTTAAAATATGTATTTACATAAAAAATATTTATTTACCTAAAAATCCTAGCCGTAATGATTAATGTCTCAATCGTTTTGGCAATTATGTTGAAAAAGTAAGTACGAAACTAATAAACTTTTAGTTATAACATCATTTTGTTATTTCAATGTGTTTTTTATATAAGGTTGAAAAACGAAACAGCCCTCGTATAAGATGAAAATATGCATAAAGCAAATACATATAAGGAGAGTTTCACTCTGTAGTGAAGGAGTGGTTCACTATGTAGTGAAGGGGAGTTTCACTCTGTAGTAGTCCGGCTCCGTGACTAAATGGTTAGCCCGCTAGGCTTTGGCCGAAAGTATCCCGGGTTCGATTTCCGGCCAGGTCTTCAGGGATTTTAATCTCCTGGGGTTAATTCCCGTGGTTTGGGAACTGGATGTATGTGACGTCTTCATCATCACTTCATCCTCATTACGACGCGCAGTTCGCCTACGGGCTTCAACTAGAAAGACCTGCAGTCGGCCTCTCAGGAGGCCACACGATCACATATACTCTGTAGTAGAGAAGGGCGGTGAGAACCATCGATATTGCAGAAAACAAAAATGTGAGAATAACATCGTTACTATTTGTTAAGATTCACGTACCGGTACCTGTTGGGGTGAATGGGGGAGTAATTAAATACAAGATGAACAAGATGTTCAGTAAAGAACATATAGCCTACTTTCTCCTAAATGCATGGGTATTGTTATAACTCTTTGTCCTTTTCAAGGAGTATAATTGAATGTTGGTTGTAGTAGCTTGTTGAAATACAACGTGCTATAGGGATATTAAACATGAATTTGAGGTGCCCTTTGCTAGTGCTACCTCTGTGCCAAATTTCGTTCAATTCGGTTTCACCGTGTTTGAATTGATAGGGAGAATCGATTTGCACACATACTTGGCCACCATCTGCAAACTATTGGGCTGATGATCTTGCAGTTTGGTTAGAATATCTTTCCCACATAAAGATATGTTGTTGCAAAATTTGGTAGAGACTAGATTATTAGGTTGGTCGTAATTACATTTTAGCTTTTAACATTTGGGTGGCCGCGATTACGTTTCCGTCAAGATGGCGGTGATATAAAACATGACACTGAGGTGCCCTTTGCTAGTGCTACCTCTGTACCAAATTTCGTTCCATTCGGTTTCACCATGTTCGCATTGATAGGGGGAATCGATTTTCACACAAAGATGGCCGCCATCCACAAAATATTAGGCTAATGACCTATTAGTTTGGTCAAAAGATGCTCCCTCTATAAAGGTATGTTGTTGCAAAATTTGGTAGAGATCGGATGATTAGGTTAGTCGTAATTTGATTTAAGCTTTGAACATTTGTGTGGCCGCCATTACGTTTCTGTCAAGATGGCGGCGATATAAAACATGACACTGAGGTGCCCTTTGCTAGTGCTACCTCTGTACCAAATTTCGTTCCATTCGGTTTCACCGTGTTCGAATTAATAGGGGGAATGGATTTTGACACAAAGATGGCCGCCATCCGCAAACTATTACGCTAATGACCTATTAGATTGGTCAAAGGATGTTCCCTCTATAAAGGTATGCTGTTGCAAAATGTGGTAGAGATCGGATGATTGGGTTAGTCGTAATTTGATTTAAGCTTTGAACATTTGTGTGGCCGCCATTACGTTTCCGTCAAGATGGCGGCGATATAAAACATGACACTGAGGTGCCCTTTGCTAGTACTACATGTGTACCAAATTTCGTTCAATTCGCGTTCACCGTGTTCGAATTGATAGGGGGGGACAGACATTCAGAGTACACACACTCTCACACACACACACAGAGACTCACACACACACACGCACACACAGACAGACACACTTTTTTTCGCCCTGTGTTGATCTCATAAGTCTACTTTCATCTTTTGCAAAAATCGAAAGTAGGCTAAAAATACAGAGTAATAATTCAGAACAGAATTAAAATAAATTTTCAGAAAAGATGAGTCACATTAATAAATAAAGCAATTTTGGTGCTGTAGTTGGTGATTATTCAATACTTTGTAAACGTGCAATTGTAAGCATGATGTGTTGCAGTGGCGTAACTAGGGTTTGCTCCTGGAGGTGGATGAGTTGTTTAAATTGAGGATGGGGGATGGCTCGGACATAATGAGTAGGGCTCGGATTTTTAGGTGCTAAAAATCAGGGAAATATTTATTTTTTATGTATTAAAAATACCGTACCTGAAATATGTGACAAAAAAGTAAAAATATTTAATTATAATTTAGTTTATTAATGCGAATATAAACAATATGCAGTACTCACGAATGCAATTTATTATATGTCTCACTGACTGCTGAAGCATTACAATACACAACGAGATACATCTTCAGGTTGTCCATCACAAATGACCGACGATTATCGCGAAACACTTCTTCTGAAGGCGCGAAACTACGGCACTATGTTTCTTGCCCACGAGGTGTTGTGTAACTTGAGATCGCTGTTCAGCCTTGATTGCTTTACCACATGGTTGGCAGAACAGAACGCTCCCCATCAGAAGTAAAATTATCCTTAAATTCCGCAACATATTGCTGCAGACGATAACTTGTAGTTGCTTTTACTTTAGGCATCCCCGGCTTCCACAGTGAGTGGGACGGGGTGACAAGATAAGAAAAACACTGCTGCAAGCTGACATACACTCTGCATGAAGATAAGATAGCTCACAGGTACTTCCCCGTTGAAGTAACACAGAACAAAAATGTAATAAACTGAAAGATCTAGCATGCTGATTTTAAGAAATCTACATATTATGTCTTTTTATGTGCTAATTAGTGAAAAGCAGAAAGTTATGTATTTATAGACAAAATGTTTAAAATATGTATTTACATAAAAAAATATTTATTTACCTAAAAATCTGAGCCCTAATAATGAGACATCATCGTGTTAGATTTCATTAGCATTTGATAGGCTAGGTTGTACAGTATTTGCACTTGCTAATGTATAAATGCTCGAAAATTAACAATTGTATCATTTTAAATGATCTAGTTGACTTCGTTGTTACGTTACGGCGACGTCACGAAATGTACCGAGAATGCACTGAGGTGTGTGACGTCATAGTACCGCTTGGTACATGTGTACTGAGTTCACTGGTTTAGCTCTGGAGTTACGAGACGGCAACGAAACGGCGAGCGTGACGTCATCCAACCAGCTCCCTCCTTTCACCCTCCCTCATGACTTGTAACTTTCTAGCGTTCTGATTGTTTCTTGATCATCTAACATGCCAAGCGTCTTTGGCGTCTAGTGAAGCGAGAAGGCTCCAGCCTTTCTAGCATTTTTCAGCATTTGAAGCATTTAAAATGATATAAAGTCCAGTCTTTCACACTGACTGTCTCTTTTGTTGAAATTAAATAATAAAGTACAGTTTTCATCGCGAAATCACCTCACTCTTTCTATTCCCTGACATTGTGTAAATATTGATAAACTAGAGTTTACAACTTAAAACACCTACACAACTTAACACAATATTATTCATTTTCCAGTATGGCACTTACACTCAGATACTAACAGAATGCCAGTGGTGTATTTTCCAGTATAGCACTTACACTCAGATACTAATACAATGCCAGTGGTGTATTTTCCAGTATGGTACTTACACTCAGATACTAACACAATGCCAGTGGTGTATTTTACAGTATGGCACTTACACTCTGATACTAACACAATGCCAGTGGTGTATTTTCCAGTATGGCACTTACACTCAGATACTAACACAATGCCAGTGGTGTATTTTCCAATATGGCACTCACACTCTGATACTAACAGAATGCCAGTGGTGTATTCTCCAGTATGGCACTAACACAATGTCAGTGGTGTATTTTCCAGTATGGCACTTGCACTCAGATACTAACACAATGCCAGTGGTGTGTTCTCCAGTATGGCACTAACACTCTGATACTAACAGAATGCCAATGGTGTATTTTCCAGTATGGCACTTACACTCTGATACTAGCACAATGCCAGTGGTGTGTTCTCCAGTATGGCACTTACACTCATATACTAACACAATGTCAGTGGTGTATTTTCCAGTATGGCACTTACACTCAGATACTAACAGAATGCCAGTGGTGTATTTTCCAGTATAGCACTTACACTCAGATACTAATACAATGCCAGTGGTGTATTTTCCAGTATGGTACTTACACTCAGATACTAACACAATGCCAGTGGTGTATTTTACAGTATGGCACTTACACTCTGATACTAACACAATGCCAGTGGTGTATTTTCCAGTATGGCACTTACACTCAGATACTAACACAATGCCAGTGGTGTATTTTCCAGTGTGGCACTCACACTCTGATACTAACAGAATGCCAGTGGTGTATTCTCCAGTATGGCACTAACACAATGTCAGTGGTGTATTTTCCAGTATGGCACTTACACTCAGATACTAACACAATGCCAGTGGTGTATTCTCCAGTATGGCACTAACACAATGTCAGTGGTGTATTTTCCATTATGGCACTTACACTCAGATACTAACACAATTCCAGTGGTGTATTTTCCGGTATGGCACCTACACTCTGATACTAACACAATGCCAGTGGTGTATTTTCCAGTATGGCACTTACACTCAGATACTAACACAATGCCAGTGGTGTATTTTCCAGTATGGCACTTACACTCAGATACTAACAGAATGCCAGTGGTGTATTCTCCAGTATGGCACTTACACTCATACTAACAGAATGCCAGAGGTGTATTCTCCATTATGGCACTTACACTCAGATACTAACAGAATGCCAGAGGTGTATTCTCCAGTATGGCACTTACACTCAGATACTAACAGAATGCCTGTGGTGTGTTTTTTGGAAAGGGACGAGAAAAGATAGGGCCACGCTCATCCCACTGCCACCCCTCTGACTAACTGAACAGCTGACCATTTGGTTCATGAGGGATGTGTTAAGACTATGTAACGCAAAAATGTTACACAAAAGAAAGGAAATGCTTTAAAACACAATCCAATCATTTGCCATCCATCTGTAGATAAGATTTTTTCAAATTTTTAAAATTCATCAAGTTTCTATTCTCATTATTTGGCTCTGTATGTGGACGGGATTGAACTCTCTGATCACCCTCTGTAGTTACGCCACTGATCTGATGAATAGAAAATTAAAAATCAATTTCATGAAATTAAAATATGACGGGCGAATAGTTTTAAAATAATTGAGCTTCAAGGAAAGGGTGAAATATTTTACCATGTGACAAAATGAAAACATCATGGATGTGTGAACTCTTGTGAGTTCTTATCTTATGAGTATCACTAATAATCAGAGCTGGATTTATATGTATTGCCCAGTTATTGACATTTATTATTTATTGCCCATTATATTTATTTGTTATAAAATTATCTCCATCGATTATTCGCTATTCAAATTATACAAATGTATTTTCCATATTTATCCATATTTCTGACATAAGTACATATTTACTGTATATGTTAAGTAAATATTTTGCCATATGTAGTGATTTTAATGCAATATTTGTATATACTTCAATATAAGAAGTAAACACATATAGAATTGTCGTTTCCAGTTACAAAAAATGTGGCAACACAGGACAAGTTTACATTAATGTACATAAATTGTTTTTGAGCAAAGAAAAATTTTCAAACTATGTGACTGTAACAGTAGCAAGCATCCCTTTGAGTCAGATATCAGCGCTTATAAAGACAGACCTGGACTTTGAGTTTTCAAGAAATCCAAGTTTTGAGAAAATGTGTAATGTAAAACTAGAATCAAATACACACATCAAAAAAAAGTTTTGCATCACCTCGGTTCCAAGAGTTCCGGAACCGTTAAATACAAAGGGAATAGAGATCAACACAAACAACATTTCAGCTCGTTTTATTGCTCATGAGACCCACACATTGCATGTTGTACCATCATACAGCTAGACTTTCAGCATTTGTGGTCCAGATTGCAGTACACACCACTACCTCTAATACCCAGTAGCACGTCCTCTTGCATTGATGCATGCCTGTATTCGCCGTGGCATACTATCCACAAGTTCATCAAGACACTGTTGGTCCAAATTGTCCCACTCCTCAACGACAATTCGGCGTAAATCTCTCAGAGTGGTTGGTGGGTCAAGACGTCCATAAACAGCCCTTTTCAACATATCCCAGGCATGTTCGATAGGGTTCATGTCTGGCGAACATGCTGGCCACTGTAGTCGAGCGATGTCGTTATCTTGAAGGAACGCATTCACAAGATGTGCACGATGAGGTCGAGAATTGTCGTCCATGAAGACAAATGCCTCTCCAATATTCTGCCGATATGGTTGCACTATGGGTCGGAGGATGTCATTCAGGTATCGTAAAGCCGTTTCGGAGCCTTCCATGACCACCAGTGGCGTACGTCGGCCCCACATAATGCCACCCCAAAACATCAGGGAACCACCACCTTGCTGCACTCGCTGGACAGTGTGTCTAAGACGTTCAGCCTGACCAGGGTGCCTCCAAACACGTCTCCGACGATTGTTTGGTTGAAGGCATATGCGACACTCATCGGTGAAGAGAACGTGATGCCAATTCCGTGGGGTCCATTCAGCATGTTGTTGGGCCCATCTGTACCGCGCTGCATGGTGTCGGGGTTGCAAAGCTGGACCTCGCCATGGACGTCGGGAGTGAAGTTGCGCATCATGCAGCCTATTGCGCACAGTTTGAGTTGAAACACGACGTCCTGTGGCTGAATGAAACGCATTATTCAACATGGTGGCATTGCTGTCAGGGTTCCTCCGAGCGGCAATCCGTAAGTAGCGGTCATCCACTACAGTAGTAGCCCTTGGGCGGCCTGAGCGAGGCCTGTCATCGACAGTTCCTGTATCTCTGTACCTCCTCCATGTCCGAACAACATCGCTTTGGTTCACTCTGAGACGCCTGGAAACTTCCCTTGTTGAGAGCCCTTCTTGACACAAAGTAACAATGCGGACGCGATCGAACTGCGGTATTGACCTTCTAGGCATGGTAGAACTACAGACAACATGAGCAGCGTACCTTCGTCCTGGTGGAATGACTGGAACTGATCGGCTGTCGTACCCCCTCCGTCTAATAGGCCCTGCTCATGCATGATTGTTTACATCTTTGAGCAGTTTTAGTGACATCTATGAACAGTCAAAGGGACTGTATCTTGGATACAATATACACAGTCAACGTCTATATGCCGGTGATCTGGGAACCGAGGTGATGCAAAACTTTTTTTGATGTGTGTATGTGCTAATCACTTCATATGCAGCGGAGCGAAGCTTCAGCCGATACAAATCACTTTTGCGAGACAACAGGAGAAGTTTCAAGTTTGAAAATTTATAACAAAGTTTTGTAGCATACTGTAATGGCAGTAAAAATAATCAATCAATGAATGAATAACAAATAAAAAGCAAGTGAACTGAAAGACAATTTAATAATTTATGAATCCAATATTTTTAATGTATTTTTGTAGGCTCTAAAATTAACAAAATGTAGTGTTTAGTGGTAAAATTAATTTTATTGTCCATATTTTGCAAAATACATTCACATATTTATGTACATATTTGGCACTATTTAGTTTTATAGTCCATGTTTAAAATGAGTATATTTACACAGTGGCGTACGCAGGATTTCCTTCGAGGGGGGGGGGGGAGGTCATTAATATAATAAGATAATTGTGTACACTAATAAAGGGGCAGATGCCCTTGCTGTTCGGCCCCTTAAAACAACAGTAATCATCATAATTAAAATAATATTTCGATTAATATTCATAAAAATCAATAATTAAATAACCGTTCTCTTTGCATGAAAACTATTTTTGGCCTCATTATTTTTTCGACACAATAAAAAATGAAAAATATGAAAAACAGTAACTATATATTAAAACTGAAACGATGCAGTGGTATCATCATGACCATAGTTACGTGGTTGCTTAAAATATTGATATTATGTGAGAGAAAAATAATGTTTTGTTCTCCGTTTTCCAAAAGCCTCCGTGGCTTAGGCGGCAGCACGCCGGCCTCTCACCGCTGGGTCCGTGGTTCAAATCCCGGTCACTCCATGTGAGATCTGTGCTGGAAAAAACGGAGGCAGACAGGTTTTTCTCCGGGTACTCCGGTTTTCCCTGTCAAAATTTCATTCCAGCAACACTCTCCACTATCATTTCATTTCATCTGTCATTCAGTTAATCATTGCCCCAGAGGAGTGCGTCAGGCCTCGGCAACCGGCACAGTTCATATCCTCGCCGCTAGATGGGGGCTTCATTCATTCCATTCCTGACCCGATCGGAGACTGGAAGCAGGCTGTGGATTTTCATTTCTCCGTTTTCCTGCTGTCATTACTATTGACTCTCAAAATCTGCCTGTCTTGATGACTTTATCTGTATCATTAATTGGAATAAATTGCAGAAACTCCTCATGTACTGAATTATCTTTAGCGAAACGGACACACGATTAAAGCAACCCGAAGCGACGTGAAAAGGTTACCGATCGCACACTTGAACAGGGAAATTGAACCATTGCTCCAACACTGAAGTAGGAGTCTCGCTGGGAGTCGAGTCCAGGACATTTACTAAGTGAGGAACGTGATCACATCTAAAATATAGCCTATACAGGAGTAAGAATCCTCAATAGAGGTAGCGTAAAACAGGTGATAGATGGGATAATATAAGGATTCAAGAAAAGAAATGTCTCTGGGGGGGGGGGGGGGTTAAACCCTAACCCCCCCCCCAATCGGTACGCCACTGTAATTACATACACATTTAGCACATATGAATCCTAGCTCTGCTAATATATGAACTGGTATTATCCAAGTTTATTGCAATTAGTACAGTAATTACTTTGAGTAAAGGAGAAATGAAGGAAAATCCCAGCAGACATTCTTGGCAGAACACTGGGAAACTCTGTAGCACCGTCCAGAATAAGTAGCGAGTTCAAGGTCAAGTAGGGATGCTTCACAATGAAAGTGGGTCAAGGTGGAGAAGACACACCTGGAGTGTATCTCAGTAACATTCAGTGAGCTACAATGGAGCTTGTACAATAGAGAATGCCAACAAGGAGCTGTCGTTACGTCGTTACACCTGCCACCAACCAGGGTCGCGGAGAGCGACCGTGGGCCCTGGGGCTAGAACAATGGACCTTTCAAAGACACCCTGAATTAATGTTTTCTCTGTTAATTTAAATTAAATTTCAAAATATGGCTAGCCTATGTGGTATGGGTAACATATTTATTGTCATTTTACTTATTGTTGTTTATTTTAGGGGCAGTGGCATCGTGGTCATAATAGCCCCGGATGTGTGTGGAATTTGTGTGATAACCTGTGTTTTTGTGATTGCGGCCAAACGAAGTTAAAATTAACAAGCTGTTCCGTGAAGAACTATACAGCCTATTTTCATATATCCTATGTTATTTGCCTCTATCAACATACAAAATTTCAGTTTGATCGCTATAATAGATTCATATGCCGTTGAAATACTTCTTACAGCCGCCGTCTTCAGGTTATGTAAACAATTGAACAAAATTAGATGCCAGTGCATTACAATGTGTATAAACATTTGCTGTAGCTAGTTTCATTGCGTTTGGTTGGTTAAATCACGAGTAAAGTCTATTTAAAAGTTTCAAATTCACTTGGCCGCCATGTTCGTTTTGAAGTTAACAGGTTTTTGAAAGTTACATAGGTGAACGTCTAGTAGTGCCCTTTATCACCGTACAACATTTCAGGGCGATATCAGTAATAGTTTCGGAGATATGGAATGCCGGTGAAATATTTCGCACAGCCGCCATATTGGATTGGTGTGACGTAATAAAATATGAAGGGCATGGTTGGGGTCGGCCGTAATAGTACTATGACCATACCGAGTTCAAATGAAATCGCTCCAGCCGTTTAGATGTTATTAGGGGGAAACACCCATACAAACACACATACACATACGGACAAAAGGTGATCTCATAAGCCAATATTTTCATAAATGAAATATGCTAAAAATGGTATTTTATCGCGATTTAACCATCCATGCGCAGTGAAACTTGGTATGGTAAGTATCTATTAAAATAAACTCCCGTGACTCGTTACAGAAATATGCCATCTCGCGGTATGAGTTTTATTCACTGATAGTGAAAGTTATATACAGTAATTAGCCTATTTTAGCACATAAAATCACAAATCTGAATGTAATGGTGTTGGTGGAGACATAAGTCGTGTACCAGAAGCTATTTAGTACATCATGCGGAAAATCCATTTAATAGGCGGGAGAAATTTAATTGAAAAGGCCAGTAGGACATAATATAAAAATAGGCTACAGTACTTAATTCTTTACGGAACTACTTGTTAAAATATATAAAATTGAACATAGGGATTGTATTACAATATTTTGGTTCTATAATGGCTCAACAAACTCCAGATTATTTAAAAGTGCAGTCATTTTGCCCATTCCAAGTATTGCATAACAAAAATTTGAATACTGTACTTAGCTTATTTCAAAAGTTCAGAATAACTTCTATATTTTGAATGGATTTTTCTTTGTATTCGTAGAAAAGTCTGGCTTAAATTTACAGATATTATGGAGAGTGGGTTTTCCTCTCCGAAGGGGCAGATGTCCTCGTAGTTCCGCCCCTTAAAACAACAATAACTAACTTCCTCTCCGATTTCCGGCTGTGCCATGACATTGAATTATAGGCTGACGGCTGGAGCGGGATACAATTATCCTCGTAAAGCGGAACTGAGAGTAATGGGTGAGAATCCCACCCCGGCTGTCCTAGAAGTGGATTTCCGTGGCTTCCCACTTCTAATCCAAGGAAATGCCGGGATGGTTCCTAAGTTAAGGCCACGGCTACCTCCTTCCAAATTCTAGCCTCAGTTACAAATACACACACTACCACAGGCATCACAATGACTCAGGTTGTCACGCAAATTCCACACACACCCTAATATACGGGGCTACTTGGGCATGAACAATCAAGGCTTCTGAATGAATTCCCCCAGGGGCTCACATCTAGTGGGACGTGGGTTGGCGACCACGGGACCCCAGCTGAATCCGGCATTGCTTTCACTTACTTGTGCCGGGCTCCTCTCTGTTATCTTTCCTGTCGACCTCCCTTGGTCAACTCTTGTTCGTTTCCGACCCCGACGGTATTAGGGTTTCAGAGGCCTAGGGAGTCTTTACCTTTCTTTCATTCTCTTTTCCCCATCACTCAGACCATTAGGGGCCGATAACCTAAATGTTAGACCCCTTAAAGCAACAATTATCATCATCATCTGAATGAATCAACAACAAAATCACTAGCAGTGAACCCTTGTGAGTGTAGAGCGTGTGAACTGCTTAATGATTCCCAGGGTGTAATACCCTTTATGTGCCCCGTGGTGTTGGGGTAGCGCGCCTGCCTCTCACCCGGAGACCCAGGGTTCGATCCCCGGCTCCGTCAGGGATTTTAAAACTGACGTGAGGGTTGGAACGGGGTGCACTCAGCCTCGTGAGGACAATTGAGTAGCTGTCTGAGAGTGAGACAGCGCCCCGATCACGAAAACCAAGATTAACGGCCGAGGGGACCCAACGCGCTGATCACGCGTCACCCCAATATCTGCAGGCCGAATGGCTGGGCAGCGGTCGCTTGGTCGGCCTTAGCCCGTCATGGGCTGTATAGTGCCAGGGGTTGACATTTGAATACCCTTTATGTAGGCTATGCTTGTATGTATGATTTCAGTGGTCATTTCAGTCCTGGGTACTTGGGTGAGTGTTGAATTGGTCTGTTCACCTTCGCTATTGTGGTGTCTCTGGAAGTGCGTGTATTCGCAGCTGGGGTGAGAAATTTCAAGGATGTGCCCGTTACCTTAAGCTAGGATCCATCTTGGCATTTGCTTGGAGTAGCGGTGGGTAACCACTAAAAGCCCGTGAAAGTTTGGCTGAGGTTGATATAGAACCCACATCTTCTCAGTCTTGCCTCACGAAGCTGAGTGTACCCTGTTCCAGCCCTCAGACCAGAATTAAATTTCTTGACAGAACTAGGAATCGAACCCGGACTTCAGGGATTAGAGCCAAAAATGCTAGTCACTACACGTTGTTGTGGTCTGTCTGTCTATCTGTATGTACGTGAACCAGATGAGTAACGTGAGCTGTCATTTATAAAATTTAAAAAACATAGAAACGTCCACAGTTATCATGACCTGGTCCAATGTTACGACTGAGTAAGTGACGAAGCTTCCGGGTGAATAACGCAACTGACCGAGGTGAAATTGTACGTTGCATTAAATTTGAGACAAATTTCATACAGTAAGTTTGGAACTGCATAAAGAACCCAGATTCAAGGCTTTGTTCATGCCAGGAGCCGTCTGCCATTTGCCATAGGAGCGATAACGTGCACGTGAGATAATAAGCATTCCGGGCTCGAGCAAGCAGACAAGGGAAGTTCTTTTGAACAGGGCATTCCCATTTTCCTTGTTTTAAAACAGATCCTACGAATTTAAAAAGACCAGTCTCCTCAATGCCCCTGCTCCTTCCATGTAAATTAAGAGATCTAGATCACATGGAAATTAAATGGAAGACATCATTGGAACCAGAAAAAATAGCAGACAATTAACAGCTAAGAGGGCGGACTAATTAATTAACGATAATTAAAATACGCAAATGACCCCTTAAGGTCGCGAATCACCACACCATTGAGAATACAACGCCGCGGTACTTCCCCGTGGACTAGAATTAGAGTGTTTGATGCTTTCCTCCATCTGTACAATCGAATGTCCAAAATTAATACATCATTAAAACAGGTATGATTTGCTCTAAAATATAATATGCGTCTTGTCCAGCAAAGACATCGGAGAGAAAACCTAATCATAGGGACCAGTGGAGGAATTATGTTGCGGAGATACTAAGAAATAACGTGGATCGAAGGAACAACATAATGGGCTTCCTTGAATTCGTGCAGCGGAAGGTTGTAATACTTTCGTCTTTGTAAATGGGTGCTATTGACCTCAGTCCGCAAGTCCAACCGCAGTCTTTCTTTGTGATCAAAGGCCAAGTAAAGGCTTATTTGAATAATGGCAGAGTATGCAATTATACTTTACAAACAATCATAGTTGCTCAGTAAAAGTTGCAATAGACAGTGCTGTGAATATTTCACAGTGACGTTCAGAACATTCAGCAGTTCTATAATAACCGGAATTGGACTGAATAGATGGTACTCCTAGTGCAGCCCTGATAGTCGTAGGGAAACTTGAAATGAACTAATATTATACAGACGTTAAAAAGTAAATATTCAGCTGAAATTGAATAAGGTAACAAACAGTCTGGACAGTGTTTAAGTGTCGTGGACATTATAAACATTCCGGGACCAAGCGTGAGTACTGCATATCAGACGTGTTCGTAATAGTATTGCGATCAAAATGTCGGAAACTCGAGACAATCTAGGGTTCGTGCGGCACGGCCTTGAAGAACTAAAACACAAATTATTGAACAGTGTTTTTGTGTGTATATAAGGTTTCAAGTCTGTGTTAAGACGAGTGCCATATGTTGTTTGATCAGCAAGTGACTACGCCATGGAGAATCAGTTCGTCGGCCAGAAGATAATGGATGTCCAAACGGAAGTTCCAATGGAGTAGGGTCTACTGCTAATTCCTCATGAGGGAATGAAAATCCATGTATGACCGCTAACTGTGTCGACACAAGATGAGTACACTAATACATATTATAATTATGGTATCAAATTTCTACTGTAAATAGCGACCTGTAATTTGAATCTTCTGAGCAAAATAATGTAGGGATAAGAGATAGTTATGGGGCTTGGATCTTAGATAAGGTGGAACCGGATTTGTTATTAAAATTTTAAAGTTGTCCAAACGATGCCGAATTAGAAAATTATATAATAGAGAGGAGAAACGTAGGAACAAGTGAAGATGTACTAAGTCTTAGGCTGATTATGGAAGCTAGAATTAGGAAGGATAAGAGCCCGTTCATGGCATTTGTAGACTTAGAAAAGGCTTGCGATAACGTTGATTGTAGTAAGTTGTTTGACATTTTGAAAACGATTGGAATAAAGTACAGGGATAGGAGGGTGCTCTTCAATCTATATATAAACCTGACAAAATTTATTCGAGCGGAAAGACATGGGAGAGAGGCTGGTATTCAGAAAGGGGTTAGGCAAGGCTACAACTTATCACCCATACTTTTCAATCCATACCCAACCCTTTATCCACAGGCTGTATAAAGGATTCAAATATATTATTCATCATCTTTTGATACATTTCTACAGATAGCAGATATGAGAGCCAGACGGAATGGGGAAATATTGAGAAATCAGTGCCAGAGAGAGCACAATGGATTAAGCTCCTGTGGTATTTTAGGAAGTAGCATAATATTCATGACACATAGGACAGGTGCAACTTTTAGCGCGAAGATGGCTTGGGTACGCACAATATGGCTTGTTACTATAAGAGTTGGCGCCAAGAAGAAGATTGAATGCTACGATGTAATTGGTCAATCTTCATGTTAACCACTCCATGTGGTAGGAATACAAGTAAGAGCGCGCAAAGATCTACAAGAGTCTGAACCAATAATATCAAGACGCCCTGTTTAAGCGGCAACTCGGCGTTATAACGCACCCTGGTGAATTAACGGGGGAGTTATCTACGGATTAATTCCACGATCGATTCGAGCCGGCTACAGCATAATCGTAACCTCCACATTGCTACGAACTCAATGATACCGATCGCATGCTAGTCTGACAATTATTATGGAATATTTTTCCATAAATCCCCCTCCATGCCTACTCTAACCAGTTTCATTTTTAAATGGTCCAGGAAGCTTCGAGAGATGACTTTTATTTGAGCTTTTGAGGGAGTAAGGCCGTTATTCAGATGTCTGAGGACACGAGGCACAACTTCATATTTTTCATTTATGTGAACATGGAACATTTTCGTCAAGTTATAAGTGTAACTTCAGTGATTTATTTGTAGTCCCAGTACTACCAGATAGGACCAGTTCATCGAAATAATTCACCAATAGACTGCCAAGGAATTTAGTACTTGATCGGTGAATTTAATAGGAAATATATCGTGTGTATATCTGACAAACCTTATTTTAATTCAGCACGAGATGACGTCTAGGAACGAGGGAGGATCTTGGAACCAGCAGGACATTTGCCAGAAGATGTCGATGGCGAACTAAGCATTTTAAAGGAGTGATGGCTGGAGATGTTTTCCTGACGCTGTTCTATAAGAATGAGTACAAATGAATTTATTTATTAAATCAGCTATGGTTTTATGGGACGTATTTTTGTAGATATTTGTTTGCTTGTTTGGTAATGTAGATTCATAGTTCTTGTTTACTGACACATTAAGTATGGGACAAGCCGAGCGCTTTATAATTTGTAAATATTGTGATTTTGTATGGTTCAACTATACGGGGCTATGCGCAGCTCGTGCTCGCATTCGCTTGCGTAAATCGCGGTCAAGCATTATAATTCGGAAGTATGCCTTATAACAAAAATGGAACTGAACTAATTTGAGATTAAAATAGAATTTGGAGGGCAAAGATTATTTGTGAGCAGAATTTTATGACGGATCAGGATTATTTTTATATTTGCTTTTCTAGCAGATCTGTACGGGATGGCACTTTGCACCCGAGTTTTTGTTGTTTATTTTGTTTAATGTGTCTATGGACGCAATGTATGTTAATCTGTTTTGAGCCGACCCAGTTGGTATGTTTATGAGTGAGTCAGTCCAAGCTTTATGGTGCGTAGTGTGATTTTATGATAAGTTAGCGGGAATATATCATTGAGATTATTCTGTCTTGCTGCATGTCAGCCCAGTTCATAACCTCGCGAGGCTGAACTTGTGGAATATATTTGTGTTCTTGCCATCCAAGGGGATAAGTGAGATATGTCGTGTCGCGTTTCCAGTTGGATAACGGGATCTGTATAATTAGCACCAAGCTTGAAGGACTGAGAGAGAGTCGGGGTAGCGATGATTCATACAAGGAGGGGTGCGCTCAAATCAGATAACGCGACGTGGTCATTAGGTAGAAGGCCGGTTTCCTGTATTTCAATTTAAGACGTTGTTTAAAATTCACAAAACCTGATCGGTTATAAAGAGTATTTGATTGATTAAATGGGTGTTGTCCATAGTGGTAAGGTAGCTCCCGGAACATCTGTTGTCTGGCGTTTTTAAAAAATGTAAATATAATTTTTTAGCCGTCAGGCTTGTATTTTGTTGTTGTTGCTTCACTTCTTGTGTGTTTATTTTACGCGTTCAATGACCCCGTGTGGCATTATGATGTGCGAGGCTGTGTTCCCATTTTGTGATGCGAGCTTTTTGGCCTATTATCGGCATGCTTTTTTTATTTTGTGTGTGGTGGCACCAGCTAGAATCTCAGGGAGGTTCTTCATGTCTTTGTATTATTAGATCTTGCATGTGTCAGTAGTAATTATAGTGTGTTAATTAAGGGTGGGTCCCATAGCCGTAGTGTGATTTAAAAGATGTAACTCCGTGAGCAACATGACTGTTTCAGTTGTAAACGGACTCGCATCAGTACTCATTTTCTTATTAAAGAGCAGTACACCACGCATTATATAACTTCTTGACCAGGAAAAATGGACTTGCATCCATATGTTGTGACGAGCGAGTTCTTACCGCTCAATTTTACGTTATGATTAATCATTTTGAGTGAAGCTGTATTCACATTGTTTTGTTGTGTGGAGCGAGTGCTTACCGCTCAGTAATATATTTATTTCTTGGGAGTGAAAGTCAGGTGGGACTTCTGTTGTTATTATTATTATTATGGACATATTTTTCAGTCATTAAATATCTTTTATTCTATTTTTATTCATTTTATTTCTAGTATAGCCTGTGTTATGGACCTTTCTATTCATTAGAGCATATTGTTTTTGCGAACTTTGCTGTGAAAAAGCAGTCAGGACTGAACACGACCCTGTAGATGAATCTTGAGAAAACAATGCTTTATTGAAGGGTGCATAGACAAGCTGGCGCCCAACGTGGGCGTTTCGCTGTTTTAGGCTTTTCTAGCGGATCATAGACAAGCTGGCGCGCCAAGTTGGGGCTAGTTCGTTGCTAGTTCCCGCTAGAACACATTGGATAGTCAGCATAGATCTAGTAGATCAAGCTGTCGCGAAAATGTGGTATTTCACTGATATATGGGACTGTTTGAAATCACCGGAAGTGATATTTTGTTAACGTAAATACGGCGAAGAGAAATACCGCCAAGAAAATGGAATATACAGTAGAATCACGAGTTTGCAAGTTAAATACGATTCACGTTTTGTTTATTGATGTAATTAGTAAAGTAGTGTACGTGAAATCGGGCGCCCATTGATTAAATGTAAAATTAGATTTGTTTAGAAAGTCAAACTCATGAATATGTTAGGAGGCTGGTAGCCTTAAATGACAATTAATACTTTGTTAGTTATTCAGTGTTAACATCAGATCTGGATAGTAATGTTATGACTGAATATGTGCGGGGTTAAGAATTTATTAAGTAAAATTAGAACCATTCAGTGATGCAGATTGATTTGCGGGAGTAAAGGGAATAAAATTAAATGAACTGAAAGTGGTAAAATGAAGTAAATGTATGTCAAGAATTATATGTGTGTGTGTCGGGGAGACATTTCCATGTCATCCTCCTATTTTCTCAGTGATATATATTTTTGTGTGTGATAATGGCAACAGTAGCGGAGATCCAGGCGATCATTGAAAGTGCCACGGCACGAACCCAGAAACTATTAAAGGAACTGAGTGCGAAGTTAGACAAAAAACTATCCGAACAGTCAAGCGAGTTTAAAACACAACTAAACGAACAGTCAGGCGAGTTTAAAACACAACTAGCTGAACAGAATGCACAATTATCTGAACAGAATGAGTCATTCCAGACTCAAATGAATGACACTATAAAACACAACTAGCTGAACAGAGTGAAAAATTAGACACTAAGATATCTGAACAGAGTGAGTCATTAGAAATTAACTTAATTGAACAGGGTAACTCATTACAAGCGCAAGTAAATGAAAATATAAACAAACAATTAGAAGCGCAAGAAAGTAGAAATACGAGTCAGTTAGCCACATTATCTGCAGAGATGAAAGAGTACACTACACAGTAGATGGTTCAATTCGCGCTTGATGTAAGTAAGAATAACAACAAACAGCTAGGTCAGATAAAAAAATAGAGGACACCTTCAACCGTATATTAAATGATTTGGACAAAACTGTATTGGCAAAACGAGCTCAGATAGAATTAGCATGCACGGTAAATAACAGTGAGGTTAAAACGGCACAGGATGGTCTTGAAAAGCGGTTTGATAACATGGAGGAGGATTCTACGTTTATCCAGGGACAATTGTCAGCAGTAAATGAAAGTATTACGGGCCTGATAAAGGATATGGATAAAGTAGAAATACAATCAGCAGAGCGATGGCGAAACCTAGAATCGGACCAGGATAATTTGAAGAGTACGATAGATGAGAATAATCTACGTCTAGAAGACAGGCTTGAGAAGATAGAATCGAATCAGGAGGACACGAAACAGCAGATGGAAGAAAAACTGGGCGCGATTATAGATAGCATCAGAAAGGATTGGCGTAATATGAGCAGCGACTCTAAAGAAGAACGTTAACGATCATAAAGACCGTAGGTGATAACCATACGCGCATTAAAGCACTTGAGGAAGAAAGTAAGAGTAAAATGAAGGAACAGACGGACAGAATCATAAAGGCAGAATTGCGTTCGTTGGGACAGAACACGTTATTTCAGACAGAGCACGTTAAAGATAAGGAAGTTGACTCAGCAAGCCCAGGGGCAATTAGCGCGGCGAGTAGCCACGGACTGGCGAGCAGCCCATTAACGACTAACACAGAGGGATTTCACAACAACGTTGGGGGAACCTCTACTCCTCAACATGGCTATCAGCACCCTCAAGTCTTACAAGTTATTCGATCAAATGAATTTAAACCAAATAAATTCACAGAAAATTCTGGTGTCACACCTTAGGGAGATGGAGGACTATTTTAATGACAATAACATACCGCCCGCGCGTCGTATAAGACTGATGGAACGATCTCTTTCGGGAAATGTACTTACGTGGTTCTTGAGCTTCAAGTATACTTTCGGAGGGATGGATGATTTCAAGGATGCGTTTCTTAGAAGGTATTGGTCGGCTTCTCTACAGCAAAGCCTTAGAATGGATCTTTATTCCTTTAGAAGAATCGGATCTGGTTATGACGATTGCACGGCAGTTGCCAGTCAATGTTCAGAAGGTGTTAGTGGCAGCAAACGTGGACACAGCGGTTCGAGCCGAACAAATCTTACGTCAGATTGACGAGACAACATCTCACTTGCATCAGAGAGGGGGACGACAGCTGGAACTTGTAAACACAATGGAGGTGGTTAAACCCACTCAAGTACACACCAGGTCGCAGGCCACAAATACAAGTGGGTCAACAACACCAAGACGAGGTCAGGAGGGCGAAGAAAATATGTCACACCAGCGACATGATAATAATAATGATAGGCAGACCCAGGGCAACAATAGGTATCAACAGCGAGGGTACCAACAATGGAGAAATAATAGGAGAAATGAGGGACCCTACAGAGGGTACGAAAGTAACAATAATGAGAATCGACAGTGGCGTGAAAGGAGATACCAGAACCAGGGGAACTATCAAAATTATAGGAATGAATGGAACGACAGACACGCCGAATCGCAGCGTTACCTGGAAGAATTACACGCTAATGGAGTGGACGAACAAGGAAATTGGGAACGTGCAATTAATAGGAGGTCAAATCCAGACACTCACATTGAGGGGGCCAAGAGTTTATTGAAGCAGGAAGAACGTCAGGGAAATACGCGACAGAAGGATGATGGTAGTCGTGGGGGTTGTAAAAAAAATCCCAATAATTGCAAAAGGAGTCACCCTGAGAGAGCAACAGCCGGATTGTGAAGAAGGATGGGTCGTGGCACACATACAAGAGTGGATAGCTTTGCCGGAAGATTGCCCGGAGGAGATTGTAAAACCACGGAATGATGATATCAAACAACTACCTATTATTTATGCCAAGATCGGTGGAATTAACGTGAGATGCTTAGTTGACACGGGTTCACAAATTAGTCTTGTATCGGAGGCTTTGGTTCGAGAGTTGGGACGGAGTCAGAATATTCCTGTGATTCCAGTTCCGCAACTCAAGGTGAGGGGCGTTATTCCCGAACGCACCGTCTCTTGCAAACGTCATGCATTTATAGAATTGGATATATTAGACCATATATTTGGACAGACTTTTATCATTATGGCTAAAATGAATTTTAACATTATTCTGGGTGCAAATTTCATTTGTGACTACCAGGCAGTCTTAGATTTGCACAATAATAGTCAGTTTTAAGGAGTTTGATAAACTGAAGGATGTGGGCTTACACATGGATGAAATCACTACAGGTAAGGACGTGAATTCATGGGCATTGGAGGCAATAGCGGAGGAGACAGAAGAGGAGGTACGAAAGGCGGAAGATGACCTTATAGATGTTGCTGTTGTGGAATTAAATGAAGAGAGTGACTCTCAGGAGATATGGGCTTTACTAGCAGAAGGAGACGACAGCGATACTCAGTTTGAAGAACTATTACAGGAGCGGCTCAGTGACATCCAACTAGGGGTTGAACATAGGAAGATACTTGAGGAGATCTTAAGAACACACAAGGCAGTGTTTGACACAGTTCCAGGGAAGATAGTAAATTTTCAGTATTCTATGCAGGTTGAGGATTGGTCCCCATTTCGAAGTAAATTATACCCTATACCAGAAAAACATCGGGAGCAGGTCAAAAGGAATATTGATGATATGTTGCAAGCTGGAGTGATTAAGAAGTCTCCTACACCTTATTTAAATGCGATTTTGGCAGTCACAAAACCCAATGGATCCATTAGACTCTGTCTAGACGCCAGAAATCTAAACATGCGCCTTATTTTTCCCGAGTATGACAGAGCGCCAATCATCAGAGACGTCTTAAAAGGATTTAAGAACAAGAGTATCTATTCGTCCGTAGATATGACGAGTTCGTTTCACCATATCGAACTGGATGAGAAGTCACAGCTCCTTACTGGCTTCTTGTTCGATAATCTGACATATTGCTTCGTCCGTATGCCCTTTGGCGTTAAAACAGCTGGATGCGCATTAATTCGAGCATTGGATCGGAACCTGACTGAAGAAGTGAAGGAAATGACGGTACGATATATTGACGATATACTCTTGGCTTCAGATAACATCGAGACACATATGGAAAATTTGGATAAGCTTTTGGACAACCTTAGAATTGCAAATTTTAAAATCAACTTGAAGAAATCCCATTTCTTCAAGAAGGAGATTTTATACTTAGGGCACATCATTGACCAGGAGGGAGTGAGGCCAAACCCTGCAAAGATAGAGGCAATCAAGAATTTCCCTACACCAACGAGAGTGAAACATATCAGAGCTTTCCTTGGCGTGACGGGCTTCTTTAAGGAAAACAGCCCAGGATATACTGAAACCGTAGCACCTATGCAGGAGATGCTGAAGAAGAACAACAAATGCCTTTGGAACGCTGAGTGTGAGAAATCATTTCAAGAGACTAAAGTATTACTGGAAAATTGTATCAAATTAGGTTACCCAGACTTTCAACGGAAATTTATTATCCAAGCGGATGCTTCCATGGTTGGTATAGGAGCGATGTTATACCAAGAAGATCCAGCTAACCTTCAACATCGTGATTATTTAGCATTTGTGAGCCGCAGATTGCGTAAACACGAGCGCAACTATACGGTCACGGAACTCGAATTGTTGGCAATTCTGCATGCTTTGCAACAATGGAAACGGATTGTATATGGTTACCCCATTATTATTAGAACAGACCACAAAGCACTAACGTTCGTGTTCAATACATCTATGGCTAGCGAGCGTGTGACACGTTGGTCCATCTATATACAACAATTTAACATCGAAATTGAACACTGCCCGGGAAAAATGAATGTAATTCCGGTTGTATTAAGCAGGAACTCCGAGCCTGATACTGAAGAAACAGCGTTAGTACAGCACATTGAATTAACAGCAAAGGACCATGCATTCTCGGAGGAATTACGGGAGATACGACGAGAGCAGGAAGCAGAACCGTGAATGTACCAAATGATCCGGTATTTTAAGAAGGAATTACCAGCAGGAACCCCAGCGTACAGAGAAGCAAAAGCCAGAGAAGGAAGATATGTCTACCTCAACAATTTACTGCATAAATGGATAGATGAAGAACTCACCAAATTACGTATCATGGTACCTGCATCATTACAAAGAGGACTTACTTGGCACATACATGAAAGTTTCGGTCATGTGGGAATTGACAAGGCA
This sequence comes from Meconema thalassinum, assembly GCA_946902985.2. NCBI lineage: Eukaryota > Metazoa > Arthropoda > Insecta > Orthoptera > Tettigoniidae > Meconema > Meconema thalassinum. The sequence goes on from OX336389.2 coordinate 1,331,234,161, forward strand.
GAGGCGACCATAGGAGAAACGTTTACATGGCCGCGAATGAGGACTACCATCTGTGACGTAATAAAGACTTGCGATCCTTGTAAGAGGACGAAGCCGAATAATTACTTAATGAGGCAGCATCTTAGACCATTGCTACCTCAGAAACCCTGCGAGCTTGTGGCACTAGATTGTTTCGATCCGATCCCGAAAGGTAGGCCAGGGTGCCGTCACTTACTAGTATGTATTGATGTGTTTTCTAAGTTTGTTGTATTGTGCCCCATTCAGAAAACTACATCGAAACAAGTACTCAGTCTTATTCCTTGGAAAACCAGAGTTTATATTGTCGGACCATGGAAGCTATTTTACGAGCGCCGAATTCAAGAATTGTATGGAGGACTTGGATGTAAAACACATGTTTAGTAGCGTTCGCCACCCTCAAGCTAATCCTAGCGAACGCGCAATAAAATGCGTTACTAAATACTTAAGAATCTTTATTCCCAATGATCATCACAAGTGGGTAGACAGGATCAAAGACGTAGAGACCTGTATGAATGCAACTAGACATGAGTCGACAGGCCAGATTCCCATGGTCTTGAACATGAACGAATATCCAGTAAGATCGTGGAACAACATCATCAATTGCCCACAAGACCCCATGGTTGGTCATGAGTTGAGAATTGAGAGAACGAGAGTCCATATGAGAAACCAGGCGGATCGCAGATTACGTCGTGTCAGAAATAAGAGGTATCACAGAGAACTATTAGTAAACGAGCTTGTATTAGTACGGAAACCAGCGACATCTGATCCAAAAAAGAAGGTATTCAACAAATTCAGTCCCAAATTTATTGGACCCTTCTGTATTGTGCGTAATCTTGGTAACAACGCATACAGAGTAAAAGAATTGAGTACAGGTACAATGTCTGTCTACAACGAATTTAAAAGTGTATTTTACTAGCGAACCTTGGGTACGCAGAAATAATGCTGCAAATTGAATATATGGAAGTACTTTTGCGCATCCTAGTATAAGGGGGTCAATGAGTACGTCTGTTGAACGAGGAAGTCGGGGGCAGCCTGTTGTTGTCAAACACTAATGAGCTTTGACGATGATGACACAGCGAGCGATCGAGCGAGAGAGATAAGGATACTGGGCAGGAGAGGTACTAGCCTTAGGCGATCAGACAAGCAGGCAAGCGTAGAATGTCTGAATGAATGAAGGAGCAGGAAGTAAACACGAGTGCGTGTCGACACTCCAACGACAGTGGCGGCTAGACTAGACTTATGAGAGGGAGATTTCTCTAGGATTGGCAGAAATGGATTACAGATATTATAAGTATTTAAAAAAATCGACTATATGCTATGTTCGATTTTTTCCATGCAGGAGGATTGTGAACCCTTTATCCACAGGCTGTATAGAGGATTCTAATAAATTATTCATCATCTTTTGATACATTTCTACAGACAGCAGATATGAGAGCCAGACGGAGTTGGGAAATATTCAGAAACCAGTGGCAGAGAGAACACAATGGGTTAAGCTCCTGTGGTATTTTAGAAAGTAGCATAATATTCATGACACATAGGACAGGTGCAACTTTTAGCGCGAAGATGGCTTGGGTACGCACAATATGGCTTGTTACTATAAGAGTTGGCGCCAATAAGAAGATTGAATGCTACGATGTAATTGGTCAATCTTCATGTTAACCACTCCATGCGGCAGGAATACAAGTAAGAGCGCGCAAAGATCTACACGAGTCTGAACCAATAATATCAAGACGCCCTGTTTAAGCGGCAACTCGGCGTTGTAACGCACCCTGGTGAATTAACGCGGGAGTTATCTACGGATTAATTCCACGATCGATTCGAGCCGGCTACAGCATAATCGTAACCTCCACATTGCTACGAACTCAATGATACCGATCGCATGCTAGTCTGATAATTATTATGGAATATTTTTTCCATAAATCCCCTTCCATGCCTACTCTAGGCAGTTTCATTTATAAATGGTCCAGGAAGCTTCGAGAGATGACTTTTATTTGAGCGTTTGATGGCGTAAGGCCTTTATTCAGGTGTCTGAGGACACGTGGCATAACTTCATATTTTTCATGTATGTGAACTTGGAACTATTTCGTCAAGTTATAAGTGTAACTTCAGTGATTTATTTGTAGTCCCAGTACAATCAGATAGGGCGAGTTCATCGAAATAATTCACCAATAGACTGTCAAGGAATTTAGTACTTGATCGGTGAATTTAATAGGAAATATATCGTGTGTGTATCTGACAAACCTTATTTTAATTCAGCACGAGATGACGTCTAGGAACGAGGGCGGATCTTGGAACCAGCAGGACATTTGCCAGAAGATGTCGATGGCGAACTAAGCATTTTAAAGGAGCGATGGCTGGAGATGTTTTCCTGACGCTGTTCTATAGGAATGAGTACAAATGAATTTATTTATTAAATCAGCTATGGTTTTATGGGACGTATTTTTGTAGATATTTGTTTGCTTGTTTGGTAATGTAGATTCTTAGTTCTTGTTTACTGACACATTAAGTATGGGACAAGCCGAGCGCTTTGTAATTTGTAAATATTGTGATTTTGTATGGTTCAACTATACGGGGCTATGCGCAGCTCGTGCTCGCATTCGCTTGCGTAAATCGCGGTCAAGCATTATAATTCGGAAGTATGCCTTATAACAAAAATGGAACTGAATTAATTTGAGATTAAAATAGAATTTTGAGGGTAAAGATTATTTGTGAGCAGAATTTTATGACGGATCAGGATTATTTTTATATTTGCTTTTCTAGCAGATCTGTACGGGATGGCACTTTGCACCCGAGTTTTTGTTGTTTATTTTGTTTAATGTGTCTATGGACGCAATGTAGGTTGATCTGTTTTGAGCCGACCCAGTTGGTATGTTTATGAGTGAGTCAGTCCAAGCTTTATGGTGCGTAGTGTGATTTTATGATGTGTTAGCGGGAATGTATCATTGAGATTATTCTGACTTGTGGCATGTCAGCCCAGTTCATAACCTCGCGAGGCTGAACTTGTGGAATATATTTGTGTTCTTGCCATCCAAGGGGATAAGTGAGATATGTCGTGTCGCGTTTCCAGTTGGATAACGGGATCTGTATAATTAGCACCAAGCTTGAAGGACTGAGAGAGAGTCGGGGTAGCGATGATTCATACAAGGAGGGGTGCGCTCAAATCAGATAACGCGACGTAGTCATTAGGTAAAAGGCCAGTTTCCTGTATTTCAATTTAAGACGTTGTTTAAAATTCACAAAACCTGATCGGTTATAAAGAGTATTTGATTGATTAAATGGGTGTTGTCCATAGTGGCAAGGTAGCTCCCGAAACATCTGTTTGTCTGGCGTTTTATAAAAATGTAAATATAATTTTTTAGCCGTTAGGCTTTTATTTTGTTGTTGTGGCTTCACTTCTTGTGTGTTTATTTTACGCGTTCAATGACCCCGTGTGGCATTATGATGTGCGAGGCTGTGTTCCCATTTTGTGATGCGAGCTTTCTGGCCTATTATCGGCATGCTTTTATTTTTATTTTGTATGCGGTGGCACCAGCTAGAATATCAGGGAGGTTCTTCATGTCTTTGTATTGTTAAATCTTGCATGTGTCAGTAGTAATTATAGTGTGTTAATTAAGGGTGGGTCCCATAGCCGTATTGTGATTTAAAAGATGTAACTCCGTGAGCAACATGACTGTTTCAGTTGTAAACGGACTCGCATCAGTACTCATTTTCTTATTAAAGAGCAGTACACCACGCATTATATAACTTCTTGACCAGGAAAAATGGACTTGCATCCATATGTTGTGACGAGCGAGTTCTTACCGCTCAATTTTACGTTATGATTAATCATTTTGAGTGAAGCTGTATTCACATTGTTTTGTTGTGTGGAGCGAGTGCTTACCGCTCAGTAATATATTTATTTCTTGGGAGTGAAAGTCAGGTGGGACTTCTGTTGTTATTATTATTATTATGGACATATTTTTCAGTCATTAAATGTCTTTTATTCTATTTGTTATTCATTTTATTTCTAGTATAGCCTGTGTTATGGACCTTTCTATTCATTAGAGCATATTGTTTTTGCGACCTTTGCTGTGAAAAAGCAGTCAGGACTGAACACGACCCCGTAGAAGAATCTTGAGAAAACAATGCTTTATTGAAGGGTGCAATACATTGAACAAGCAATTAAGGAAATTGGAGAAAAAATTCAAAGTAGGAGTAAAGATGCAAGGAGAAATAATTTCAACTCTGGGATTTGCTGCTGACATCATCTTAGCCGACACACCCGAGGATTTGAATGAGTTTTTAAATGGTGTGGATTCTGTCTTGAGGAATTAATTCATGATGAAAATGAATAAATGCAAAACAAACCTATTGGACTGCAGTCGAAAGGAATCAGAAACCGCTATGTATGTCGAATTGGCAGGTGGAAAGCTAAAGGAAGTAGGTGACTTCTGTCACTTAGCAGAAAAATAACCAGTGATCGACGAAGCAAAGAGGATATAAAAAGTAGGTTAGAACAGGCAAGGAAAGCATTTCTACAGAAAGGGAATCTGTTGACATCGAACATAGATTTAGGTCTTAGGAAGTCATTGTCTGGAGCGTGGCACTCTCTGGAAGTGAAACTTGGACTATTGGCGCTGCAGAAAAGATGAGAATTGAAGCGTTTGAAACGTGGTGTTACAAGGACTCCAGAATGTCCTACGCTGCCCTTAACGGACTCCAGAATGACTTTGATGCCCTTAAGGGACTCCAGAATGTGCTATGCTGCCCTTCAGGGACTCCAGAATGTCCGATGCTGCCATTAACGGACTCCAGAACGTTCTTTGATGCCCTTAAGGGACTCCAGAATGTGCTATGCTGCCCTTAAGGGACTCCAGAATGTGCTATGCTGCCCTTCAAGGGCTCCAGAATGTCCTATGCTGTCCTTAACGGACTCCAGAAAGTCCTTTAATGCCCTGAAGGGACTCCAGAATATGCTATGCTGCCCTTCAGGGACTCCAGAATGCCCGATGCTGCCATTAACGGACTCCAGAATGTTCTTTGATGCCCTTAAGGAACTCCAGAATGTGCTATGCTGCCCTTAAGGGACTCCAGAATGTGCTATGCTGCCCTTCAGGGGCTCCAGAATGTGCTATGCTGTCCTTAACGGACTCCAGAAAGTCCTTTATTGCCCTGAAGGGACTCCAGAATGTGCTATGCTGCCTTTAAGGGATTCCAGAATGTGGTACGCTGCCCTTAGCGGACTCCAGAATGTCCTACGCTGCCCTTAACGGACTCCAAAATGTCCTATGCTGCCCTGAATGGACTTCAGAATGTCCTATGCTGCCCTGAACGGGCTCCAGAATGTCCTATGCTGCCCTTAAGGGACTCCAGGATGTCCTATGCTGCCATTAAAGGACTCCAGAATGTGCTTTACTGCCCTTATGGGACTCCAGTATCTGCTATGCTGCCCTTAAGGGACTCCACAATGTTCTACTCTGCCCTTAAGGGACTCCAGAATGTGCTATGCTGCCCTTAAAGGACCCCAGAATGTCCTATGCTGCCCTTAAGGGACTCCAGAATGTGCTATACTGCCCTTAAGGGACTCCAGAATGTGCTATGCTGCCCTTAAGGAACTCCAGAATGTGCTATGCTGCCCTTAAGGGACTCCAGAATGTGCTACTCTGCCCTTAAGGGACTCCAGTATGTGCTATGCTGCCCTTAAAGGACTCCAGAATGTCCTATGCTGCCCTTAAGGGACTCCAGAATGTCCTATATTGCGCATGTTAATTTCCAAGTTTCTATTCATCTTTTTTTTCATGAAGTACGTTATTGACAGGAACTACTGTAATTGTTTTTTTTTTTTCAGGGGTGTTCCTTGAAGCTCTCTTCTTACGTCGACATTCATTGTTGTTTGAGTCTTCAGTCTTTCGACTGGTTTGATACAGCAATCCACGCTTCCCTGTCCTGAGCTAATCGTTTCTTCTCTACATAGCTACCACACCCTAGATCTGAGGCATTCTGTTTAACATATTCTAACCTTGGTCTACCCGTACCCACTTCTTATCCTCGATCCTTCCATTAAAAACTCTGCTATTCCTGGTGTATAAGACAGTGTCCTAACACCCTATCTCTTCTCTCCATAAGCAGTCGCCAGAAACATCCCTCCGCTACCAATCATCATAATACCTCTTCATTCGTAACCCTATTTACCCATCTGATCTTTATCATTCTCCTGTAACACCACATGTCAAACGCTTCGATTTTCCTCTTTTCTTCTGCTCCAACAATCCAAGTTTCACTTCCATAGGGTGCCACGCTCCAGACAAAGACCTTTAAAATTGACTTCCTAATAACTAAATCTATATTCGATGTCAACTGATTCCTTTTCTGTATAAATGCTTTCCTTCCCAGTGCTAAACTACTTTTTATATCCTCTTTGCTTCGTCCATCACTGGTTATTTTTATTCCTAAGTAACAGAAGTCTCCTACATCCTTAAGCTATATCCCTGCTGATTCGACGTCCATAGGGGTTTCTAATTTTCTTCGGCTTCATTCCAATATGTTTGCATTACGTTCATTAATTTTCATCATGAATTTTTTTCTCATGACAGAATCCACACCATTTAAAAAGTCATTCGAATCCTCTGGTGTGTCGGATAAGATTTCAGAGTTGACTCGTGTTTTAAAAATAAATGTATTTTTGAATTTCACTGAATCATTTTAAAATCGCATAATGTTAAAGCCACTTTCATGAACATTTCCATCTGGCAGAATGAAACTAAAGACCTATTAAAATGTAAATGTACTAATTACGTCTAAAAATGTCAGCTTTGTGTGTTGAAAGATTTCGAAAAAGAAATTGTTCACAAAGGAAAACGTTTTAGCAAGAAATTTGAATCAAAGATATTTCCAGTTTTTAGAACATGCCAGTAGTCTAACTTAAGATTCCTCTTCTGCCAGTTGAAGGACTAGCATCCATTCTGCTGTTGATCCATGTCACTTTGGCTTTGCTTTTAACGCAGTCTCTTTCTTAACCCTAAAATACAGTACTAACATTATTCAATAGACGTTCATTGTTAGTACTAATAATACGTTAAATTTCCGTACATTACGAACTTTGTGCTAAGGCACCTATTAGTTAAATGATTGAAATTATTATATACAGGGTATTTCATATAAAGTAAGAACGCCAAGCGGCGGGTTTGTTATCTGCTACTGTGGTGGCCTTGGCCGAGCTTGTGGCGCGCCATGGCCCCCTGCTTTAAGAGTGTGTACAATCCTATATGAAATATTACCTTATAAGAGATGCTGGATGTGTCGTCCTTCCTGGGTAATGCAGGTATTGTATCTGGTAACCACATTCTGGCCGACGTGAGTGAGTTCTGCCACTGTAATGTTACTGAGTTTTTATTTTATGTAATTTATTGAGCACCGAGCCAGTAGTGTCAGACTTATTTTCAATTACGTGAATCTGTGCTAGTGAAGGTGGCACTTCATCGGGGAATTGCTGAACATATGCATCACGTACCCGACGAGCCGACTCGTACTTAAAATGAGGTTTACTTACAAAATACGATGATGTAATGATAACTGTCTCACCATGTTAGCATCCGAGATTCAGACTGGAGACTGAACACCTGCACGTTTATTGCAAGGCCAAGTATATACCATGCGCGCGCTTTCAATACTACAGCAGGGGGCCGTGGCGCGCCACAAGCTCAGCCAAGGCCACTGCAGCAACGGATAACAAATCCGCCGCTCGCCATTCTTACTTTATATGAAAGACCCTGTATTTCGGATACAGTATAACACTTCATTTATATACACTGAATCCTCTGTGGGCTTTGGAGTTTAATACTTTAAGTTCCATCTTAGATACAACAAATACAGACGTCGTTTACTTTGACGTAAATAGCAGTAGGCCTACGTAGTCTCCTGAGCTTCTTATACTGTCTCTTGTTTTTATGAGTTTCTTTTAATAATCTCTCTGAAGTGATGTGACATATGTACATCATATTCTCCAGCTCTTTGTTATTGCCATGGAGAAACCAATATGTTGTTAAATTCAAGGATAGTTTCCAGGCAATTTTTGCCCCATGATTAAGCCTCTAGAACTGATTGGCATGAATAACAAAAGCATCAACTTCACCATCATAGACCAGTAGAAGCGCTCTTGGAAGATAGTGAGGTGGGGACAGATTAGGTAGAGGGAGTTCTATGCAGTTAAATTATGTATCTACACATAAATTTTACGGATGTTAAAATTTTAGGTTTAACAGTTGTTTTTGCATGTAGTCTAACATCTAATAGAAATAAAAATAAAAATGTACTTTGGTGGGTTTTAAATAGGATGCAGATTTGTAGGAAAGTAGCCTCAGAAGTGAGATATGACAACAATAAGTGTTCTGCTAGAAAGATGATGATGATAATCGTTGTTTTAAGGCGCCTAACATCTAGGTTATCGGCCCCTAATGGTTTGGGTGATAGTGAAAGATGAGATGAGAATAAAAACCATAACTATACAAACTTACAAATTAGAAGAAGAAATGGTAAGCAAATAAATGATAAGACAAATAAAGGACCGGAAGAAAAAATACCCTCAACCCTCGAAGAATGAGGATTGAGGGACTTGGAAGGAAGGAGAGCCAAGGAAGACAGAGAGGAAAGGGAAAGAGGAGAGGGCCCGCCCCAAGGTCAGAGGAAAAGGGGACAAAACGGACCCAGCTCCGGAATCCCTCGGGGTCGCCAACTCCCAAACTCACCAGCCGTGAGCCCTTGAGGGTGTGGCACTATCCAGGGTGCACCAGAAGTGGTGGGGATACATACACCCTGCCTCCTTGAGGGCCTTGTGCAAAAGGCAGGAGATAACATGAAAAGAAAAAGAAGGCTGACCCCTCGAAGAATGAGGGTATCAGGGAAGATGAGACAAGGGCCAATTAAGGCGGGAAAGTGAAAGACTCCCAAGGCCTCGGACAACCTAATACCGTTGGGGTCGGTAGAGAACAAGAGTTTACCAAGAGAGGTCGACGGGAGAGAAGACGGAGAGGAGTCCGACACTAGTAAGTGGAAGTAATGCCGGACTCAGCTGGGGTCCCGTGGTCGCCAACCCACGTCCTACAAGATGTGAGCCACTGGGGGGTCTGTTAGAAAACTAAAGCTCTGCACATTAACATAGCACGACAGAAACGTTTGAAAATGTGGAAGATTTTGGGGACCCCGGAGTTTTACCTCAAGAATCACATTTTGAATTATATCATTGTTGCAGCAAATGAACAATGAGTCAAGAAGGATTATTACGTTATGAAAAATCATTGACCTCGAATGTGCCCCGTGGATAGCGTTATCACCTGTTTCCCGGCCTGAGCACATACTGTATTGCAGTTTTAATGTAGGTCAAAGGTATCAGTTAATACAAACAGTGGTGAAGTGATCACAAGGTCACCATATGAAGCTCTTATCACTCAATAAATATGAGGCGTGGTGTGAAGTCTGTTTACTCTTCGAGGTTGTGACGTGCACACTCCCTTCTCGCGGAAAGTAGGAGAAAATATTTAAGAATGAAGCAGCGATTTAACATACAACTGGTACCAAGAAATGTATGTATGAGCTGAATCTCCAGCCAATGGGGATCAAGTGCTTTTCTATATTTAAGGAGCTTTAGAGCAGCGATCAATAATCATTGTGTCAACATGTAAACACACGAACTCTTTAATATCACCGTGAATGCAAGCTTTATAAATGGCAGGCATAGGGTGTCTCCGCAGCTGAAGCAGGTTCCCGCTTGGGCGATACAAACTGCGTTGCGAGATCATGAATCAACTATGAGGGGTACGAAACGATACTGTGGGTACAATTTATTCCCTATTCAAAAGTAATCACCACAGGTCTGTGCATAGGTGTCCCATTGCTTCACTAGCCGCAGGATTCCCTGTTCCCAGAAGTCTTGTGGTTGTGACAGGAGCCAATCCTGTACGGTGTCCTTTAGTTCGTCGTCCGATTTGAAACGTTTTCCCTTGATACGAACCATTACGTGGCCCACGAAAGATACTGGCCCCAGTGCGTTCAGCCATCTTGTCTGTGACGTAGGCGAAGTAGTGACTCCGGTTGAGAAGACTTGTTTGTGAATTTCTTGTGAATAGCAGTGTGAGAATAGTTAGTGTTTTATAAAGTGTAATGTCCAACTTTACATCCAACTTGTGTTGTGGTGCATCATGTAGCTGCAATAATCACGTAGCCTACAGGGTAAGTGTTAACACTTTATTTCTCATTAATGATACAGGTTAATCAAACGCACGTGTGGTGCAGGTTATGTACGAACTTACGTTAGCCTAATATTGTGGATGTTAAAGACTATTACAATGCATGCTAAGTTAATTATCTGAGTTAAAGTTAGATATTTAATGAATGTGTCTCTTTACAGGAAATCAAAATGCCGAGATGCTGTAATGTGGCTGGCTGTAAGAACAATTACAGATCTCAGCATGAAAATGTTTCTACATTTTCTCTCCCAAAGGACGAAAAATTAAGAAATATATGGCCTAGAAAAATTCCCACTGACTTCTCTAAAGTGAGCAAGCCTATAATGTGTATAAAACATTTTCCTGATAGCTCTGTTATCAGGACAGAGCAAGTTGATGGGGAAGTAAATACATTTGCTAGGAGTTATCCGAAGTTGAAACCTGATGCAGTATCTTCAATATTTTCGAATTTGCCAGGATAGCTATCCATTCCTGGGCCTTCTTCTAGAAGACTGTGTGATGCAGAGGTAGAAAATCTCGGATAAAGCCATAGAAGCGAGCTTGGAAGACTTCAGACACTACGAAGAAGAGAATTCTGTGCACAGTCTATCGGATATATCTGAACACTTCTCCTCCAACAGGAATAAATTTAAGCAGGAATGGACACATATCAAGACAGAAGACAAGTTGGTGAAGTGCTTGAAGAATTTGAGTGATGCAGTGCCCATAATTACAGGTTCTATGTGTATTCTAAATAACCTCAGCATTGAGCTGGCTGTCAATGGGTTGCAGATTCCCAAACATTAAGTTCCACAAAACTTTCTTTGCATTACTGATAAAAATTCATTTGATGAATTAGCCTACTTCAGTTCATTGAAAATTCTGAGTGCGATGAAAATGGAAGAAAGTTGTCAGCAGTGAATGCTCCTGTGAACATCCTACAGAGAAGTTTTTCGAGTGATGATTGCACACCATTATAGTCTTTAATAGAGCAAATTAATTTTTTAGATGTTAGGCAAACAATCGTAGGTACAGTGGAGACACGTTACTCTTGGCAGCTTCCATATAATATGTTCACTTGTCATCAGTGTACAAAAAGTTACATCGGAGTGGTCATATTATATCTGCCTCATCCATCAAATCTTCAAAAGTTGCTTGGTAAGTTTGATTTGAGTACTTTTGACATTATTGGGAGTATTGAGTAGCCTATCTCAGTCTAAAGAAGAATAATTTCTTGAAAGATCATGAATGTTCATAAATTACTTTTACCGTAGTTCATTTTAATGGAAAAGTTGAACTGTACTCTTCTAAAGCCATGGCGAGACAAAGCCATTGGTCGCTACTTGGTTAGGCGACTATCTGGACCAAAATTATTGTTAGTAGTACAAGCAAGGAGGTCTGGGGTTAGGTTTGTATTTGTACGCAAAGAATACTCTGTATTGCCGGTACCAATAATGAGCGCTGGCAGCTGTCAAAGCTAACACGTGAGGAAATGCTGCGTTGCCACTGAGGCAGATCATGACTCATAACATTCCAAGACGCTTCCAGGAAGACACAAATACTGGGATCTGTGGTGTGTCAGCCATATTCGTGTGAAGGGTCAATTAAACATTGCGATGCACGTGAGTTTAGGGGAATTTTTAGTTGCCTATTCGCCCTATCTGCTACTAACTTAATTATGGGTCTATTCCTTTCATAGCCCCCTCTTCGTCACTTGTGTCTGAATTGGATCTGGAATTGCTTTCCAGGGAAACGATGAACCAATCTATCCCATCATGGAGTATACATTCACGTTTCGTAGCCTCATCCAGTTCTCGTTGCACTATTAACACAAAACGCTTCCAGTTTTATGAAGTCACTTCCCTAATAGACTAAACGGTAAGCTTCTCAACCTCACGGAGTGTGAAATTCTTATTATGCCGTGCTAGATAACCCTTCACTTGACCCCATATCATTTCTATAGGATTGAAGTGGCAATGATATGGGGCAGCGTGATGATCTCATGGCCATGCTTTCTCGCCAGTTCATCCACGTGGTAGCCTACATGGGTTTAGGCTTGCGCTGCTGTATAAGGTTGAGAAGGATATTAATTCTGAATGAAAGTGGAACGCGGCTTATACACTTGTAGCAGACATGAATGTACTTTTACATACCTTATGTCCTTGTTTCATTTTTTGGGCGATATTACGTATTGAAATTAGGAACCCTAATTAAAACTTACTACTGAAGCTCATATATGTGCTAAAGTACGTAAATATGTGTTTTTATTTTTTGCTATTTTAAAAACAGCTGCCATGCTTCGATAGCACTTGATCTCGTTTAACCGTCATCAAGGCTCACTCTAGCAACACGCACCGAGGCACACATGTGAGATACAAAATCACTATTGATAAAAAGAAGTGGGATGCAAAATCACTGTTGATAAAAAGAAAGAATCATCGGGACACGTTAGGCAGTAACCATTGCCAAAACTCATTGATCTGGGCGCGTTAGGCTGTAACCATTGTCAAAAACCATTGGATTGGACAAAGTGAAGGTAAGAATGGTCGGGTGTAGGTGCAGCCTTGGCCGCGCGCTGTTAGCGGGGCATGGTTGACACAAAATCATTGATCTGGGTGCGTTAGGCTGTAACCTTTGTCAAAACCACAGTTGTGCGGAAAAAAATACACATACTTATTACAGGAGAGCGATATACTGCATAGTTATTACAGAGCAGATAACAAAAAACACTCATTTCAGCCGTACAGAGATGCAAAATATCGCACACACTAGCGAACGAATGATGCCCACTAGAGACTGAATTGGGCACTTTTTTGTTTCACATTGTACCGTAAGGGCGAGGTTGGCAGTACTGTTATGGTACTTTTTTGAAGATTGATTTGAACAATGCCCCTCACTGCTGTAATTTTCGCTATATTTGGAATGGCTGGGTGGGTCACAGACAGCGGAGGAGGAAACATCTATTAAAACATTGCTTACTGATTTATTTCTCATCCTTTTATAAGGTATTTTGGCTAATTCATGTATTATATAGAATGTTATCGCTCGTTCTATGTTCATTCAGCACTACCGAGAAGGATTCCTTTTGTCCGAGAGCTGTCGCATGGTAGGCTACACGATGGCGGCCGAGCCATTCCAACATTCGCGGCTTCGTACTTGAAGTTGTTGGAGCTTATTCTATCTGTACTGTGTGGTACGAAGCATTGTCCATTACAATAACACTGTGTTCAGGGATGTTGGGTAACAATTGTTCCTGGAACCATTTTAAAAACTAGTTGTCGTCCATGTCTTCATGGTAATCACCAGTTCTTTTCGACCTAAAGAGCAAAAGTGTATTATTAACAAAGCCGTTTGATAGCCCGGCATGTAGAATAATAAATCGACCCCCTCTGCCTGACGGCCCTTCCTTGTCCCCTGAACTGAGTTGTCACTCCAACCTTTAGACACTGTGTGACCAGCATTGACCCACATTTCACCTAACCACAAAATATCCATAACATTTTTGCCCTATTAACTTAAGTTTTGAATTTTCCAGTAGCCTATTTTCACCCAAATTTCACCTAATTTTGTAGGTTCTTTAAAGTGAGCATAATTAAGGGAATTCTAAACTTTGGAGCTATTTGGTTCAGTCATTTAGAAATTATAACATTTTATGTAATAAATATGCAAATTTTGAAAATGTCCCAGGTACATCAAATTTAAAGTTATCAATCTAAAACTTGTATGAAATGATCATCAATGGTCTACAAATAAAAATTGGTATTACTTTTAAAATCAGTGCAAATGGTTTATTATTAAAATGTTTTTTTCTTAGAATGACCTGTTGTTCTCTTAAAATATGTCATTTTTTTTTCAAATTTGAACCTAAATATTTCTGAAAGTTATTAATATTTTTCAAAATGGATTCCACACATTATTAAGACCACAAAGTTGTATGTGCAAACCAAGTTTGAAGGTAATGGGATCAAAACGCAGGCAACTGGAACATTTAAAATGCTGAAAAATACAGTATTGAGAAAAAGCTAACTTTATTAAAAAATACAGTATTTTAGTGGAATTTCCTGCATCAAGACTTCCCTGAGTTTACAAATCACTTTTCCCACACTTCAGAGGTAACTTATTACTAAACCCATCTTTCTCCCTGATGTTGACACGAAGATTTACTGCCACATTCACCACACAGGTCTGTAAACAAATTTTGGAGGGCACCCATATATGAATGAGAATGTGCTTGTCATTAACACTAGGTTTAACAGTATTCTCCTCACTAAAATAGGCCTATTCCAGTTTTCTGACACTGGCAGAAGAAGTAGTTGCAGCTGTTGAACTTGCATTACTTAACTTCACATTCAAAATAGCACTATTCCATTTCTTTGTTTCACGGACTTTCGGTTTACGCCATCGACTAGATACTGAATACATCTATTAAACTGCACACAAATCTCTAAAATACCATTAACTTACACAAGTTCCACCACTCACAGTAAACCAATAAAAATATAATTCTTGCGAATAAACTTCACTAAAGCCACTGACCATCAAAATAAACAAAGAGGCATGGTTCCACCATGTATCCAAAATGGCCTATACTTTACTACAAACCAAAATACTTCTGTTCGATGTTAAATATGTGCATGTGTATAGTAATGATATTCTTTTAGTGAATGCCATACAGCTAAAAATTATATGGGATAAGAAAATAACATGTACGGTAAGAAAAGTTTCACACTTGACAAACATTGCCTAGGCTACTCATAACTGATAAATTTACCAACAGATGGCACCATAAGCTTGTATTCAGATGATTGGCTTGATAATCTTGGCGAAGAGTATGAAATTACAACAAAATTGAGGGGTTTTTGGTTCTAGGAAGTAGGCGTTGCCCATTTCAAGATCTAAGCACGTGTTCTTTAAGAGCCCCCGTAAGGTATTTAAAAATGGCCGTACATAAAAAACAAATGTATATTTAAGTGCCCCAAGTGATAAGGTAACTTCTAGGGCATGAAACCAGATTTTGGTTTTTTGTTTGTAATTTTTGGCCTACAACTCAGTAGGGTCTCCCCATTTCATGTAGGAACAGACACCTCAAAGCCACAATATCTGGCCTCTCCATGATCACCTTCCCCCCGTTAATTTTCTCATATTTAAATCCCAGATCGTGTAACACTTTCAGTGAAGAAAGGCTTCCTTGAAATAATTGTGCCTCTCTGAGCAAAAACAAGAAGTTTGCGACATGTTGGAATTTCTTTCCTAAAATAATAGCTATAAATATGCCGTCTAACAGCATCTTGTTGAAAGCCATCTAAATTAGTGACCACCCCTTCTCTATGCCTCTTCTTCCCTGGAGTTGATAGTTTAGACGGGCCAGCATCATCAGACAGGAACTTCCCTTCCGTCACTCGGTATGCAGTGATTTCACTCACACCAAGAGTCATGGCAGTTCTTTTCCTCACCTGAACAAATGGAATCAGAGGTTCCTCCCGTAAGCGCATACTTTCCTCTTCTTCCTCCATAAAATTCCTCACCGCACATACCATCTCCTTTACTTGGCTATGGAGAGTCACACCACGACCTGAAGTTGTTCTGTCGCAGAGAATGGATCCTGGGCCTTCCGCGAGCATGTACCGATGCCTTTTTACACAATGAAAATAGACACGATGATGAAAATAAAAGAAATAAACTCAAAATCTGTATATACACACGCTTCCAACAAAAACAGAACAATAACGCTTACTGTAGCCTATGACAGAATAAGCAAATGCACTTCAATATATACACGGGATATTACTAATGGCAGTGACGAGTTAGTTCACAGTAGAACACTGCGTCAAACCATGTGCTCACTGCTGTGTCGGCATTCATTGCAACACTGCTCGCTGTTGCTATGGACACCGTTACCCCTCTTGTCTCCACTCCTCACCTCACCATTCAAGCGGATGGCAGCTTGCACCGTTCATCTTTTGTAAATCAGAGTATAACACATAGAATTGAACATGTATGCAGCGTTTAAACCCTAAGTGTTGTCCACGTTGTCATGGATGATGCCATTTTGTGTCTAGGGGAATTTTGTAAGTGTAAATTCCATTACATGTCCACATTAAAGCTATTGACACAAGTTGGCAGGCTTGTTTTGTTGAGATAAATTAGAGATGAAAATAGTACAAGAGTTAATACATCGTTGCCAAGGCTGCAAGATACCAATGTAATTGATAGTGATTTTGTGCTACATAAGGAAACAGTAGCCAGGCAGCTGGAAGCAAGTTAGACATGTCCAGTCCTCAAATTGTGTTCATGCATCTTTGTAACGATGAATTTGTAACCCACTAAGCTCCAGTGAGATTGAGAAATGGTGTCAGAAAAATTTAAAATCCTGAAGAGATCATGAATCATCAGCAGGGTATAATGGCTGTAGGCCCTATGTGCAGTGCAGGATTTTTTGAGAATATTAATAGCTGGAGGATATTAGATCCTAATAATCTCCAGTAATATATCCAAGATCAGCAAGATATCACCTTTATAGCCTACTTGGTGAAACCTGCAAACTACATTTTCTACATTCTAGGATTCTTCCAGACAATGTGTTAATGTGCTTGAGATGCTTATATTTATAACCAATGTCCTAAATAAAATAATGTCTGTAATACATTTTGTGTGTGCTTATTATAATTAAGTGTAAACATTACTGTGTCATTGGATGAAGATTACTTGCAATTTGCTAGTGTTCTTGAAGATATGGGCATAGTTTTGTACTCCAGGGCCCTACCAATCACCACATCCAGAATTCTCTGTTAAAGCTCTAGATTTACCCATTTCAAACCGATTTACCCAGTGTGTAGTACTGTTAACTGCTTATTTTCCATGTGGCCTGCAAGGATGCCCATGTTCTTTTTCAGGGGGAATGGATGTGGTGAGGAGTATATGATATTTTCTGGGAGGAAGGGGTAGGGGGGGACTGGGTATGTTATAAAATTCTTCATCCCCAGACCACCAGGGTGAAACAAAAAATAAGAAAAAATAATTAAAAGTTGAGGAATGCTTTTATTTGAATAATTTGAAGGGTCTCGTTTGACATTTGGCGGAGATCTTGGACATCTTATTGGGAGGGAGATACCATGTCCGTGTAGCCAGCATAGATCCAAATTACAATGGCAAGTATAGTCTTTCTTTAATTTTAATAAATGGAACAGTTCCACCTACATGGAGTAGGGGTAAGTAAAGTGGCTTCTTGTCCAGGTGACCTGCTTTGCGAAGGAGTATTTGAAACCTGATATAGGATTTATTCTTCAAAGCTTCGCACAAACGCTCTTGATAGAATGATTTGAATCCCACTCCTTGCATCCTGGAAGTGTCTTCCCAACTCAACTGTAAATAAAAGCTAACTGAAAACCACTACCACATCCTTTTCTATTACAAGTACAGTACACACATAAGTGCATGGGGCTGATATCCACGACATTTCAATCCACTGAATTAACTCACTGAATTGAGCCCATAAAACCGTAAATTTGACCTAAGCCTAACTGGGAATGGGAGAGAACCGTTAAACATGTCCAACATGAAGGTAGTTGCCACAAGAAGTAAACCTGCCACTGTAGGAGATTGGTGTCAGATAAAAGGCTCTCTGCCAAAGGAGGTAAGTATAATCTCAGCAATTCATATATGTATCTGAAGTAGTCCTATGCATTAAATTTTTGTTGTTGAAAAAGATTGTCTTATGGTAGGCCTACTCAAAAAAGCAAAATGCTAAAAACCACGAGTGTGGGCTCAAATTTCTCATATTCGTTTTTATTATTTTGGGGCATGAATGACTCTTCCCTTGCAATAAATGAAGCACTGGGTACTTTCTCCTAATGCAATGCTTGGTTGTTTCTTCTTTTTTTTTTATTCCAGCTGCTTTTAAAGTTAAACTTACATGTAAACTGGTGTATATGGAAACAACTTATTGATGAACGAAGATAAGAGGATAATATGTACAGTTTTGTATATCTGCATAAACTGGAACATCCATTCAAAGTTTGTATTACACTGCTTAATATTCTACTGCTCTAAGGTTTTGAGCTAGTGATAGGGGTAGATTTCTTCCACAGCTATTAACTTTATTTTTGAGTATCCTTAAATTCACACTAACAAATTTACTCGGCTATTGGTAGGCTTCTATAGATGAGAATACCTTGGTGCAATCAATGCGGCGAGGCGAGCGAGCGACACCACTCCTCTGACGTCACAGATCCGCGCCATGGCCTGTCTTTCTCGTCGGCCACGGAACCATTAACAGTGACGTGTATTGTGCGACACTTGCCTACGCAAGTCCATCAAGAACAAACAGCCTGGACTGCTCACGAAGGGAGTGATTCTGCTCCATGATAACGCTCGCCCACACGCCTCCAACGTCACACAAGGTGTATTGGCCACGTTCAATTGGGAGCAACTTGAGTATTTACCCTACAGCCCGGACTTCTGACCCTGCGACCTCCATCTGTTTGGTCCGTGAGAAAAACATCTTAAGAGAAAACGTTTCCAATCGGACGACGAAATAAAGAACACCGTACAGGATTGGCTCCTGTCACAACCACAATACTTCTGGGAACAGGGAATCCTGCGCCTAGTGAAGCAATGGGACACCTATGCACAGACCTGTGGCGAATCCTTTGGAATAACGAGTAAATTGTACCCACAGTATTGTTTCGTACCTTTTCATTTGAACACCCTTCGTAGTAATCGCTGCAGATCGCTCCCTTCCGAAAGGCAAGAACTAATAGCTTATCATCGGCCAAGTGAAACCCTGCAGACACACGACCCACTACATCTACAAGTTAATTTCAAACTTATTTCAAACTTAAAGCAATTTTCGGTATAGTTCCCTCACTTTCCTCGTTAACGACCGGCGACTCAAACGTTAGGCAGTAGCACGCGCCGACAATAACCATTGTTCGCTGTTGACCAATAGCTGACGGTTGTTGACCAATAGCATGCTTGCTCTGAGACTCCACGTGGAGTCCAAAGTCTAGTCCTCGCTGTTGGGTAGCTTGTCAGGTATCCAGTGTTGCAAAGTTGCACGCAGTTCTGTACAGTCTTGCTGCTTACTGTCAGTGGTTATGGTGGAGACTTAGTAACACAGTGCCCCGAGCTGGGAAAGCCTTGGCTCCAATCAGACATAAAATGTAAACATCGCCGCCCAGCTAGGGTTAAAAGGCAAGCCGGTGGTTAAAGAAGGAAGTGAGAGAACTATACACCACGTGATAATGTCTGTCCACGAAGAAGCCATACTGCAGTTTTATCATTTTAAATGATTTTGTCGACTTCGTCGTTACGCTGGGGTCTGGCGTTACGTTACGGTGACGGGACAAAATGTACCCAGATGTACTGAGGTGTGTGACGTCATAGTACTGCTTGGTGCATGTGTACCCCGACAATCTCTACTTCGTTAGTATAAGACAAAAATCCCCGATTCTTGGATGTCACGGGTAATCTCGAGAACCACTGGATGGATTTTGATGCGGTTTTCACCATTCTGTAAAGGATATCTCGAGGAAAGATTCTGTAGAAAATAATTTATGTATGATCAAAGGAAGCCAAGCAGTAACGATTTCAGTGAAAACGTCGAAAACAAACTTGGCGTCCGTGCGCTTCTTAAGCTTACGGTGGGCAAGCCGTTAAAAATATCAATATACTATGAGCGTAAAAATTGTTCAGCATGTAAAGTTCTACAAAAAAGTCCGCGAGAGCATATCTCTATCTTCAGTACATCACCCACTATAAGTGTTTTTAGACTGGATGGAAGGGGCACGTCCCCGCGCACTCTGGTGGGCGTGACGGCATCCCGCGCGCTGGACCTTGCTTTGCCCTTGGTTTGAACTTGCCGTTCGCGAGTAATTTGAAACAAGATAAGCAAGATTAGGATTATGCAGATAATTTTCTAACATGTTAAGAGTCTTTGGCTTCGAGCGAAGCGAGAACGCTCCAGCCTTTCTAGCATTTTTCAGCATTTGTAGCATTTAAAATGATACAAAGTCTAGTCTTTGAGACTGACTGTCACATTTTCCCTAATCTATTAGTAGTATGTCTTCAGTAGGAGAGCACGAGTAGGATAGTAGATTGGGCGGGAACTTACAATTAATTCCCTAGAGCTGAAATAAATTACAAGATTCATTTATTCACTTAATAAAAACTTCTCACATAAATGGGGGGCTAAATTGGATGACTAGTTTCGTATGTCAAGCGAACATCATCAGACGCTTGATTTGAGTTCAACAGATAAGTATAGAACACGTACGTACAACAGTATTTACAATTATTAAGATACAGAAGTTTGTAATTAAACCTTTTAACAAGCCTGATTTTTAACCAATTACAGTATACTTCTTATTACGTTAGGCTACAAGCCTCCGTGGCTTAGGCGGCAGCACGCCGGCCTCTCACCGCTGGGTCCGTGGTTCAAATCCCGGTCACTCCATGTGAGATCTGTGCTGGACAAAACGGAGGCAGACAGGTTTTTCTCCGGGTACTCCGGTTTTCCCTGTAAAAATTTCATTCCAGCAACACTCTCCACTATCATTTCATTTCATCTGTCATTCATTTAATCATTGCTCCAGGGGAGTGCGTCAGGCCTCGGCAGCCGGCACAGTTCATATCATCGCCGCTAGATGTGGGCTTCATTCATTCCATTCCTGACCCGGTCGGAGACTGGAAGCAGGCTGTGGATTTTCATTACGTTAGGCTTATATAGTGTTGCATTATTTGCTATTAATTTTATGTGTATACTTGTGAAGCATTCTAGAATCATTAACTTCTACCGTAGCGAGCCTTTGAAGTGTTTGCGTTCTAGACTGTTTTGTTATCATCTGTTACTTTTCGAATTTCTTCTTTGTGTAATGCGCTATTGTAGTGAGTTTGTAACGTTAAACACTGAGTTGACTGTGTGGTTTTGTAGACTTGGCTGATTTGTGACTGTTCACTTCCCTCTGTGGACGTTAGCGTCTATATCGTGACGCCGCGCCATGCCCACTGCGAGAAGAAGCTGCCGCATCGTGGGGCGCAGTCGTAACCGTCCACGTGATGAAGCTGCCACATAGTAGTGGAATAACTACTGTCGACCAAAATATTATGTGTACTCGAGTTTGAAGGTTGTTTGAGAAGTAACCAATAGACTAACATAAAATCCAATAACATCATCATTTTCATCGTTCTATTTTACGTAAGTTCGTGTAGGTTTGGAATTTTTAATTTATATTTTAATATATTTTATCGCAGTTGGAACACAAAAACTGCCCGTTTTTAAGCGTGTTTCAACCATGCGTCACATTTAAGAATTATTACCTCACAAACCCGTCATCAGATCGAATCCAAATTTTAACACAATATACATTGGATTGTTGTATAACTGGTTTATTAATTTCAAAAGTTTGTGTGTCCAAGAAACAAAGTTGTTATCATTTTTGTAAGGTAACTTTTTCTCGTCTCGGGGTGGTTGGAAAATGTAGTTCTTGGTTGCGTTGTAATCCTTATACACCAAAAAGATATGCTGTATGATTGTGAAATACGTAAATTAATTCACTTATTTTATATCGGTTTGTATTTGTACGGGGAATTAAGACATAGTTCACGAGTTAGCCGCTCCGGTGAAAGCTGTACAACGTTGCCAAGATGGGCTCCATCACGCGTCATGGCGCGCCTCGCTCGGAAAAGCAGGGCTCCATATCAGCAACGCTGTACAGCATTTCCTGGAGCGGCTATAGCTGGTGAAACATGTCTTAATTCCTCGCACAAATACAAACCGATATAAAATAGGTGAATTAATTTACGTATTAAGGATTACAACGCAACCAAGAACTACATTTTCCAACCACCCCGAGCCGAGAAACAGTTACCTTACAAAAATTATAACAACTTTCGTTCTAGAGCACACAAAATTTTGAAATGATTAAACCAGTTATACAACATTCCAATGTATATTGTGGTAAAATTTGGATTTGATCTGATGACGGGTTTGTGAGATAATAATTCTTAAATGTGACGCATGGTTGAAACACTCTTAAAAACGGGCACATTTTTTGTTTCAACTGCGATACAAAATATTAAAATATAAATTTAAAATTCCAAACCTACATGAACTAACGTAAAATAGAACGATGGAAATGATGATGTTATTGGATTTTATGTAGGTTTATTGGTTACTTCACAAACAACCTTCAAACTCAAGTGCACATAATATTTTGGTCGACAGTAGTGCAAATTTCGACAAGTTACAATATGACGTGGTGTACCAAACATTTTAGTGTACACATTCTCCTCGTGTTCAAATATTTCTCCAGGACCGACTTGACTGGCTGTGTGGTGCAGTGGTAACGTTCCCGCCTGCTGTGTCCATGGTAGAAGGATCTAATCCTGGCGCAGTTAGTTGGCATTTGAGAGCGTGCATCCGTGTCATTAGATTGACTGACACGTTAAATACCCCCTTCGGGGGAAAATTCCCGCACTCCGGCGTCTCTATAGAAACCTGTAGGTAAAAGGACGTACAACTAACAATTTTATTAGGCTATATCATTATCCTTGGCCAAAGCAGGAGACCACAGAATTATCACGCAGCCGGTAAATGTTGATCAGTCCCTCGCAATATTGTTACGTGCCACCCCCCTAGTGGCACTTTTTGTTAACTGGATTACGGTGGGTTGAAGAGCACAAACACAGGTTGTTCCTTTAAATTAAATAATTAACTTTATTGCGGCCAGAAAGATACAGTCACTCATCAGCAAATGCGAACAATTAGAACCTTACTCCAGTTTCCTCAAGTCTCTTCCTTGAGCGCTCTTGGCCCTTTCACTTGTCAACAAACCACAGAAGTTAAACCGTCTTAATGAGTACGGTGGCCTTGACAGAAACTACCTGCTCCACTTCCTCATGTACACCAACCACAGTTACTTACGATAATCCGCTACCCGCTGTTTCGCTGTCCACAAGCTGGGGAAACAATGTCACAGGATTTCTTAACTCGCACGGCACTTCGTCACCACACTTCTGTCGCACTCGCTCACAAACACACACCCACAGAAAACTCGGTCCCCTCACTGTTGAAGCCGCTTATATAGCAGGCTGGTGACTCAATGAATTCTAGAATCGTCCAGGGCACACGGCTTCTCGACATTTCCTTCACTGGTTCAGTCACAAATATTCTGGATCATCCCTTTGTCCTAGTAGCCCTGTTGCATAAGGCGCACGCAATACATGAGGCAGGGCACAGCCCAGCCCTGGGGCAGTTGTGACTCATGCGGCGAGCGATGACACAAACTTACAGCCGTAACAATATCATAAGAAAAAAAATACAAGCCTTAGAGTAGTCGCATATGATGTGTAACATCAGACATAGAAGAAACCTCACGTGAAATTGTTGATACACCTGTATTTTATACTATTATTGGCACAAATATTAATCTATTCTAAAAGGGAGTGTTTTACAGATATTGTAGTTTATAATACGGAACTCATTTTATTAGATGATTTGTAGCTTCCCCAGCACTAGCCTAAATAAAGAATTCGATATGGATCAACTAGATTAATAGACGCGACACCGCTCATAACCTTAAATTCCTTATAAACAGGTCCTCTTGATTCACAGACCAATACGTAATTAAATGGATTCTGTTAAAATGAGTCATATTGATATGTTAAATATCGTTTAAAATGATAATCTGGTAGCAAAAATATCTACCCCGCCCAAGATTCGAACCCAAGATCTCTAGATTCACAGCCATACTCAATAACCCCACGTGCACAAGATGGTGACGTATTTCCACGTTCCAATAATACTGCATTACGGAACTAAGGTTCATTTATATTTTGCTTGTTTCGATAATGTTCCTGAGTAACATTGAGTTTAAAATGCCTTGTGCCAATGCAATGCCGACTACTTACGATGTTTGATATTAAGGCATTTTACCATTTAAATACTGATACGAAGACTTCGAACATGTACCACGTCATTTGTTTAAATCACTTGACACCAGAGTTTGCATGTGCGTTTTCCGTTCAGTATGTCATATACAAGGGGGCGTGGTGGCTCAGCGGTCTAGCTGTATGCCTCTCACCAAGGCGGTCCGGGTTCGATTCCCGGTCAATGCATGTGAGATTTTCGAAGTGAAATGCCATGTCCTGTGGTTCGGATTCCACGCAAAAAGGAGGTCCCGTGGCTTATAATCACAAGATTCACGGTCACGTAAAACTACAATCTTCCTTCCTTTTTGTCATATACATTCCACATGGCCGAGAGTGCGTCATGGTATCAATTTTCGACACCGCGCGCTGATTGTTTCTCTTACCAGTGCCAGCTGGATCGATCGATCGAGTTGGCAGTGCGTCTTATACTTCCGTTCAACCCACCACTGCCAGCTAGGGCACACTTCCATTCGATCGATCGAGCGGGCAGTGCGTACTTCCGTTGTCCACCACCGCCAGCTAGTACACTTCGGTTTGATCGATCGAGCGGGCAGTGCATACTTCCGTTGTCCACCACTGTCAGCTAGTACACTTCCGTTTGATCGATCGAGCGGGCAGTGCATATGTCCGTTTGATCCACCACTGCCAGTTCGATCATTCCGATCCACTTCCGTCCCCAATTTTCAAAATCACCCCCAAAAAACTATCCAGCAACCGAGCGGAAAGATGTTACACATCAAAAATGGCTAGGTAAACGCAAGCGATGCCAATCGTGGAATTGCGTAGTATGATCCGGGTTTTGAGCATCGTAGCAGGAGATGAAACGTGGGAGAATTATGTGGCACCGGACTCGAGGCCGTATCCATGTCATGGAAATCCTCATATGTCCACATCGCAAGATTTTCCGAATAATTACATCTGCGAAGACATTCTAGGTGACGATCATCTTGGGCCATAAGTGCGAGCTTCTGGTAGACGTAATAATAACTAGGGCTCGGATTTTTAGGTAAATAAATATTTTTATGTCAATACATATTTTAAGCATTTTTATTCTATAAATACAGTACATTATTCCTGCTTTTCACTTATTGCCAAATAAAAGACATAATATTTAAATTTTTTATAATCAGTATGCTAGATCTTGCAGTTTATTGCATTTTTGTTCTGCGTTACTTCAACGGGGAAGAACCTGTGAGCTATCTAATCTTCTGGCAGAGCGTATTGAACCCTTTAGTATTGCAGTGTTTATATGCAAGAATCTTGATCAAGAGGTCGCGCTCAGTTCATAGTGTAATGTTTACGTTCGCCAAACAACATGCTCTACTGAGGTAAGGGTTATAGGAATAAAACTATAATTAAAAAGGAAGTGACAAGGCGTAAAATAATAACATAATTTAATGACTATTAGTGCAAATAAAATGAATATAGACAACAACAATAATAAAATTCCTCCCTGAATTTCCCATGACAGAAATATTTATCAAAAGTTGAGGAGTCAGACGGATCTCCCCCTTATAAAAAAAAATGTGGATCCTAGCTCCACTAACTTGCATTGGATTTTATGTACGCGTAATGACTAACTACGAGGAATCAGTACTAGGATGACTGTTCGTTTACATCGCGTAACAGCCACGACGCTTACGAACAATCATCTCGTAAATCAACGTTTACGGATATGGGACACAACACTAATAAAACCCTTAAAAATTAATGCTGACACACAATCTAAAAACTAATATTTACAGGAATCTCCCTCGAGAACCTCCTTCGATGCAATGACGCATCTGACAAATGAGCTGCCAACCCGGCCAATTGCTCAATACACAAACAAGGAAAAGACAGCATCGCACGTGACTACACGGGTCACTAATACAGAACATAAACATGGAATTGAACCAACAACAACAAAGGCCTCACCGGCTCAGATTACTTTATATGAACAAAAATGCACGTTAAGCTAACGCTTCGGAGATTATAGTGATTCATAGGCAACTCTCATTTATTTAAACATTTTTTACCATTGATCAGTTCTTATTCTGTATTTCAAGTAAATACGGAGCCAACAAGCACTCCCCTAATGACCTTGATGCAATCCTTTTCAGCCCGCCTTGTGAAACAACTTCCCCCTTCCTCACTCTGTCATCGTCCAGCCCCAGTGTGTAAAAATAACATGACCAACTGACCGTTATCTCGTAGAATCAACAGCAACAAATCTCAACCACATAAACATATGGTAAGACCTTAATCGATATAGCCACATATGTCCTCGCAAGGTAACCATATGGACTTGGCACCAAGTTGACAGAAATCAGTCCACGCTGAAATTCCCGCTTGTAATGACCAATAAAATACACACACACACACACACACTGCTGGGAATGACATAACATTTTTCACACAGGTCGGCTGATCAGATCCTCACAAACTATTAAAAAAAATATTAAAACCTACGAGAGAGCTGACTGCTCCTCGCCACAACACACATTGCTCCAACGGCAATAAACTCACTGAATCTGATCAATAATAAACATTACAAGATTAATTTACCCTCCAATCTACTGCATGATTATACTAATTCAGTCCTACTTCTGAAACACAACATATCTCCGAGAGACGCTTCTTAATCGCACTACGTAAACATATGCGAACACGGCCGTCCACATAGCCACGTTAGTTAAATCAAACAAACAAGAACTTACGACTGATAAATTATGTGCGAGCTGTTTCCATGCAAAAGGTGTGTCAGACCAAAACTAACTACACTACGTTAATCACACAAGCAAGATATTTACAAAACAAAATATGTCCCATATACCATAAGTTAATTTGTCAGATAATAAGAATATTATTCATGTACTCATCCTCTGCCAGTCACCGTCAACGAACATCTGCAGCCATTTCCCTACTTAATGCCGCTTAGCTCGTCTCCCACATCTCGATGGAGTGTTGACAGTTCCAAACTTCTTCCAGGATATGCGATGTCATCTCTCGTGCTGATGCAAAAAGTTATAGATTAATTCACACTCGATATCTGTTTACTAAATTCGCCGTTTTAGGTACTTAATTCCCCAGAACAGTCTGTTGGCGAATTGTCGATGATACTGTCCCTACAAAATAGTACAGTGACTATCTATCACACTGAATTTAACACATTTGTATTAATAAAAATCTGTGTCCTCATGACACGCAAAGTACAAGTGCCTACGTCCTTAGACGCACAAAAATAATAGTAACCTGTGTCTTCCGACACACACAATATAATAGGCTACGTCCTCCGACGCACAAAAGTATAATAGCCTACGTCCTCAGACGCACGAAAGTAATAGCAATGTCTTGGCTCTTCATGCCACTTATAAATGAACTGGCCCTAGGTATCGATAGAGGGGGAAATTATATAAAAATATCTCAAAATAATAGTGGTAGAAGAATGAAACAAATATCACTGAACTCGTAAAATTGCGCAGGTCAAGAATATGCCCATTAATCCTAGAATCGATCATAGAAATGTTGTCTAGCCGAACTCCCGCGTTAATGCTAGCTGTCGCGTGCCCAAGCTAGACTTGGCGCGTTCGTAAGCATTCATCTCTCATTGGTTCAACATTTTCAATAACTTGGCGGTTTTTATCAGACCTCGGCCTCGTAGGAGTGTCCAGTTGTATCATCAGCCACTCACGTTACTGCATTATATTTTTTCTAGGCGCGAATAGTACAATGCACATACCATATGCGTGTCTCACCACGCGTCCCTTCTATTTTGAGGTAGCCACCACCTGTCCTTCTGAAACATAGCTAGGGTCTTTCTTTTCACAATGCTAAAGTATTTAGCCTTTTGTCAAACTGCTGCAGGTACGTTCCCACTGTCTCCAACAAATGCTTGAAGTTTCCTCATCTTCGTCTGGCTATTTCATGACGCTGGTGGAAATATTAATTAATTGAAGAAATAAAACATCGAATCATTTATCCATCAGAGGATAAAGGGTTCACAACTCCTCCACTCACAAAATTTCGAACTTAGGATAAAGTCGATAATTTTTAAAAGACTTCCGTAGGCCAATTTGTTTTATTTCAGAATCACCCCTTTCTATTACTTGGTCTAGCCGCTCCTGTCTTGAATGGCATTTACTCGTTTTATTTCCTGCTTGGACCTCACTCTTTCAGCTGCTTGTGTGACGCGCTGATGCCTTAGGCAACACTCTGCCCGTCTCGTTAATGTTTGTCAACACCCTCTCCACTTCCTTCTTCTCGTGCCGTAATCAACTGCTCCCCGTCCACTTGGTTGATATAGGACGTCCATATATTCAAACTGCATCATTATTTCGGCGCTCCCATGGTTCGCTTAATCGATACTTTTTTAAGTTGGCAGCATTGTAGACCGACATTGTTCCTGTGCTTAACTCTTTCACTCTGTATGCATTATTTCCTAGGTTTCTTACAATAGAATAGGGTCCTATGAACTTTTCACAGAATTTGCTGAAGATCTTCTTCTCTGGATCAGATGTAGCGGGTCGTTTCACCAAAACGAGCTAGTTGACTTCTAGATCACGGTGAAATCTCTTATTTCTCAATCGCCGTAATCTGCGATCTGCTTGTTTTCTCATGTAGGCTCTCGTTCTCTCTATTTGCAGGTCAGGTGCTTTCATGGGATCTTGTGGGCAGTTAATGATACTTTTCCACGTTCTCACTGGATACTAGTTTTTGTGTAAGACCATAGGGATCTGTCCTGTTGACTCGTGCCTGGTAGAATTCATACATGTCTCTACATCCTTAATTTTATCCACCCACTTATGATGTTCTTTGGGAATGAAGATTCTCAAGTATGATGTTACATATTTTATTGCTCTCTCACTTGGATTAGCTTGGGCATGTCGGATACTGCTTGAAACGTGTTTTATACCCATGTCCTCCATACCTTTCTTGAATTCGGCGCTTGTAAAATAGCTGCCATGGACAGACAATATAAATTCTGGTTTTCCAAGGATTGGAATAACTCTATTTCGAAAACGACTGAGTACTTGTTTCGATGTAGTTTTCTGAATGGGGCATAATACGACAAACTTAGAAAACACATCAATGCACACTAGCAAGTGACGGCAACCTCGTCTACCTTTCGGGATTGGGCCGAAACAGTCTTGGGCCAGTAGCTCGCAGGGTTTCTGAGGTAGCAATGGTCTAGGATACTGCCTCATTAAATAGTTATTGGGCTTTGTCCTCTGACAAGGATCACAAGTCGTAATGACGTCACATATAGTTGTTCTCATACGTGGCCATGTAAATGTCTCTCCTATCGTCGTTTCGCACTTGTCTACTCCGACGTGTCCGTAACATTCGTGAGTATGCCATGTCAATCCTCGCTGTAAAGATGCAGGTACTAGTATGCGTAACTTGGTGTGGTCATTATCTACCCATTTGAGCAGAAAATTGTTGACATGACCATATCTTCCTTCTTTGGCTTTCGCTTCTCGAAATGCAGGTGTTCCTGTAGGTAGTTGCTTTCTGAAGTATTGAATTAATAGCATCATCCATGGTTCCGCTTCCTGTTCTCGCTGTATCTCACGTAACTCCTCCAAGAATTCCCGGTCCTTCGGTGTTAACTCCAAGTGTTGTACCATCGCTGTTTCTTCATCATCAGGCTCTGGGCTCCTGCTGAGTGCATCCGGAATCACGTTCATCTTCCCTGGGCAATGTTCAATCTCAATGCTAAACTGCTGAATATATATAGACCAACGTGTCACACGTTCGCTTGCCATCGACGTCTTAAACAAGAATGTTAGTGCCTTGTGATCAGTCCTGACAACAATGGGATAGCCATAAATTATTCGTTTCCATTGTTGAAGCGCATGAAGGATGGCCAACAGCTCTAGCTCCATTACAGTATAATTACGCTCGTGCTTACGCAATTTTCGGCTGACAAATGCCAAATATGTTTTATGTTGCAGGTTAGCTGGATCTTCTTGGTAGAGCATGACACCTATACCAATTAGTGAAGCATCCGCTTGGATTATAAATTTGTGCTTGAAATCTGGATATCCTAACTTAATGCAGTTTTCCAATAGCTGTTTTGTTGCTTGGAACGCCTTCTCACATTCCGCATTCCACAACCATTTATTATTCTTTTTTAGCATTTCCTGCATTGGAGCTACAGTCTCCGTGTAACCTGGACAGTTTTCTTTAAAGAATCCCGTTACGCCTAAGAAAGCCCAAATGTGCTTGACTCTCGTTGGTGTAGGGAAATTCTTTATCGCTTCGATCTTAGCTGTGTTTGGCTTCACTCCCTCCTTGTCAATGATGTGACCCAAATACAAGATCTCGCTCTTGAAGAAATGCGATTTCTTCAGGTTTACTTTGAAATTTGATGCATTAAGGTTGCCTAATACTTTATCTAAATTTTCCATGTGAATTTCAATGTTGTCGGATGCCAGCAGAATGTCATCAATGTAGCGCACCGTCATCTCCTTAACTTCCTCGGTTAGATTCCGATCCAGGGCTCGGATTAAAGCACAGCCCGCTGTTTTGACTCCGAAGGGCATTCGGACGAAACAGAACGTTTGGTTATCGAATAAGAAGCCAGTTAGAAGCTGTGACTTCTCATCCAATTCAATATGGTGGAACGAACTCGTCAGGTCTACTGATGAATAGATGCTCTTGTTCTTAAAGCCTTTTAGTACGTCTCTGATAATTGGTGCTCTGTCATACTCAGGAAAAATGAGTCTCATGTTGAGATTTCTGGCATCTAAACAAAGTCTAATAGATCCATTTGGTTTTGTGACTGCCAAAATCGCATTTAGATAAGGTGTGGGTGTCTTCCTTATCACTCCAGCTTGTAACATCTCATCTATAATGACCTTGACTTGACCACGATATTTTTCCGGAATTGGGTACAATCTAATTTTGAAAGGTGACCAATCCTCGACTTGCATTGAATATTTGAAATTTAATATTTTCCCAGGTACTGTATCAAATACTGCTTTGTGCTTCCTTAAAATCTCTTCCAATTGTTTTCTATGTTCACCCCCAAGTTGAATGTCATTGAGCCGCTCCTGTAGTAACTCTTCAAATTGCGCAACACTGTCATCTCCTTCTGTTAATAAAGACCATATCTCCTGGGATTCACTCTCCTCATCTAGTTCCACAACAGCTCCTTCTACGATGTTATCTTCTGCCTTTCGTATCTCCTCTTCCGTCTCTTCCGATATTGCTTCCAATGCCCAAGAATTTACATATATTCCGGTAGTGATTTCATCCATATGCAATCCCACATTCTTCAGTTGATCAAACTCTCTAAAACTGACTGTATTCTTGTGCAAATCTATCAATGCTTGATAGTCACAAATGAAATTTGCACCAAGAATTATATTGAAATTCATCTTTGCCATGATAATGAATGTTTGCCCAAAAGTGTGTTCCAATATGTTCAGTTCTAAGTATGCCTGACGTTTACAAGTGACGGTGCGTTCAGGAATAACACCCCTCACTTTGAGTTGTGGTACGGGAATCACAGGAATATTCTGACTCCGTCCCAACTCTCGAACCAAGGCCTCCGATACCAAACTGATCTGCGACCCCGTATCCAATAAACATCTTATATTAATTCCACCAATCCTCGCGTAAATAACAGGTAACTGCCTAATTTCATCGTTCCGTGGTTTCACCGTCTCCTCCAGGCAATCCTCTGGCAAAGCAATCCATTCTTGTATGTTCGCTACTATCCATCCATCTTCAACTTCCGACTGTTGCGTTTGTAGACTGTCTCCTTTATCCAAATTTAGAATTTTTTTTAGCTCCGTTGCGACTCCCGTCATCATTTTGTCGCCCACGCCCCTGACTTTCCTCTTGTCTCAGTAGACTTCCAGCTTCCTCAGTATGTGTGTCTGGATTCTTCATGTTCCCAATGGCTTTCTCCCATCGTCCGTGCTCTCCACCTTGACTAGCGTGTAATTCCTCTGGGTAATTTTGTGATTGAGCGTGCCTATCATCCCAGTCATTTCGATAACTACGTGCCTCTCCTTGATTTTGATCTTTCCTTCCTTTCCATCTTTGATTCCCATTGTAATCACCGTATCTTCCATAAGGCCTCTCATTTCTTCGATTTTCACGCCATTGCTGATACCCTCTCTGTTGATATCTATTGTTGCCTTGATATGACCTATTATTGTAATTATTCTCGTTACGCTGGTACGGTCTGTTTTCTACCTCTTCCTGGTTCCGCCTAGGTGTGGATGTGCTTGTATTTGTACCCTTTGTTTTCGTGTTTGCCTGTTTAGGTTTTATGACCTCTGTCGTATTTACCAACTCCAGTTGTCTTCCTCCTCTATAATGATTATGAGATGTAGTCTCATCTATCTGGCGTAATATCTGTTCTGCATGTATGGCCGTACTAACGTTCGCTGCGACTAGTACTTGTTGCACGTTGACTGGTAATTGCCGCGCTATAGTCATCACCAGATCCGCTTCATTTAAAGGGTAATCAAGGTCGCGAAATTTCAGCATTTGCATGTTAAAGAAATCTGAGTATTTCGTTTGCTGGGTAGTTTGGTATTTCCTAGAGTAAAGCTCCATTCTTAAGCTCTGTTGTAATGCCGGCGACCAGTACTTGCGCAGAAACGCGATTTTGAAATCTGTCATAGTTCCAAATGTATGTTTGAAGCTTAAAAACCATGTAAGGACATTTCCTGATAAAAATCTTTCCATCATCCTTAACCTACGTGCTTCAGGTACCCCAGTGTCATTGTAATGATCTTCAATTTCTTTAATAAAGGCTTTAGGTGTCACCCCTGAATTCTCCGTGTATTTCTGCGGTTTATAATCGTTCGACCGAATTACTTGGATAAGTTGTGTGGGCTGAGGACCGTCCTGTGGCGTGGAACTCCTATCAATATTCTTGCGAAACCCCTCAGTGTTTGTCGTTAATGGGCTCTCTGTCTGAGTCTGACTTCCTGCTGTGCTAGTCCCCTCCGGGCTATTTGTGTCGTCCTGCTTGTTTTCCATTGTTCCCGTTTTAAATATCGAGGATTGTTCTATTGACCTCAGTTCAGCTTTAATGATCCTGTCTGTTTGTTCTTTAAGTTTACTCTTAATTTCTTGCTCTAATGCTTGAATACGAGTATGATTTTCGCCTACTGTCTTAAGGATGGTTGATCTTTCCTCTTTAGAATCGATATTCATTTTTCGCCAATCTTTTCTTATTTGCTCCTTAATTGTGCTTACTTTTTCCTCAATCTGGCTTTTAGCGTCATCCTGATTGCTTTCTATCTGGCTTTTCATTTCTTCCAATCTCGCGCTATTTCCGTCGATGGTATTCTTTAATTGATCCTGATCCGCTTCTAGGCTTTTCCATTGCTCAGCTGATTTTATTTCGAGAAGATCCATATCTTTAATTATGCCGGATATATTTTCATCTACCGCTGATAATTGTTGTTGAATGACCTTGCCGTTTTTTTCCATTTCCTTAAATCGTCCTTCCAACTTATCCTGAGCTATTTTGACCTCGCTTGTACTCATAGTGCATGCTAGTTCAATTTGCTCTAATTTACCTAACACCCTTTCATCCTGAATGCTAAGTTTTTGATCAAATATACTTTCCATTTTCTTAATCTGATCTAATTGTTTTTCATTGTTTTTACTAACATCTAGGGCCAGCAATACCATCTGTTGATTAGTATGTTCCTTCATCTCTGCGGCAGTGGCGGCTGGTGTAGAAACTTAGTTGTGTGCTGTAGGCCTGACCCTCCCTCCAATTTTTTTTATATAAACATATAGAATTTCTCACTCAGTGACGAAAAATGAAGTCCATACGTCGCTCCTTCTTGCTGCAGAACTTGTCAATCACCCCTCTATACTGGAGACCGTCTTCTTCTCAATGGAGAGCATAGCGAAGGCACTTAGTCTTTCTTGTGCCATGGTGTTCCGCAGTAAGTTCTTGATCCTCTTCAGCGATGAGAAACACCTCTCAGGCTCTGAAGTAGTCATGGGTGTTGTTACTAATATCCTCAGAAGCTTGCTTGTTTGGCAGAACGTACCTTGCAGATTACTGGATATTATGAAATGCAGAAGAGGGACTGCCCCACCAATATTCCTAAAATCTGGCCTACAGTACAGAACCGATAGATCTGTTCTGAGCCTTTTCTTTTCCAGCATGCTATAGGCATGAACAGTTACACCTAGTTTTTTTTATCTGGAAACGTTTTGGAAAATCGTTCAAAGTTGGTGGAATCTAACAGTTTTGCTGCTTCCAGGTGATCCAAGATTTGGAAGCGATCGTGGGCTTCTCGTGTGTTCTCGTGACAAAGCGGATTTTATCTTCACGGCATCAGCTGTTCTTGACTGCAACTGATTGTACATGGTAATGACACCTGCAATTACAATATATTCACGAAACACTTGGTGTGACCGCGCAAAAACAGTACTACTCAGTATTACCAAAAGCATTAAAATGAAACCAACAACGCCGTAATGCAAAATCACAGGTTATTTTGCAATAGTGAAATTTATGAAATAGGCATCACAATAATCATGTCCTTATTTTGACGAAATAAACATTATAATTTTTATAGTACATCGATTTACAAAATGTGGCTATAGAATAATTAAGTTGGGTGTATTGAAAAAGATGATGATGATGATAATTGTTGTTTTAAGGGGCCTAACATCTAGGTTATCGGCCCCTGATGGTTTGGGTGATAGTGAAGATGAAAATGAAAAGCGAACTTAAAACTAAAACTAATTACTAACCTACATACTAGAAGAAGAAATGGAAAACTAAAGGAGAATAAGGCAAATAAAAGGATAGAAGGAAAAGAAATGCCCTCAACCCTCGGAGAAGGCGGATTGAGGGACTTGGAAGGAAGGAGAGCCATGAAAGGCATATAGGAAAGTGAAAGAGGAGAGGGTCCGCCCCCAAGGTAAGGGACAAATGGGGAAAACTGACCCAGCTCAGGAATCCCTCGGGGTCGCCAACTCCCGAACTCACCAGCCGTGAGCCCCTGAGGGTGTAGCATTATCTAGGGTGCACCAGAAGTGGTGGGGCTACATACACCCTGCCTCCTGAAGGGCCTAGAGCACAAGGCAGGAGGTAAAAGAAAAAGAAAAAGAAGGCTGACCACTCGCAGAAGGAGGGTATCAGAAAAGATGAGACAAGGGCCAATTAAGGCGGGAAAGGAAGAGACTCCCTAGGCCTCGGATACCCTAATACTTTCGGGGTCAGAAGAGAACAAGAGTTGACCAAGTGAGGTCGACAGGAAAGAAGACAGAGAGGAGCCCGGCACAAGTAAGTGGAAGCAATACTGGACTCAGCTGGGGCCCCGTGGTCGCCAACCCACGCCCACAAGATGTGAGCCCCTGGGGGATATTGAAAAAGACCTTCTAGCGGGAACAGCTGATGGCTTCCTCTGCTTTCTTACCCCATTTTCTTTGGGCGATTCCCTCTTAAATCCTATTGCTGTGTCCAGATAGTGCCACTGGCCACGTTCACATTCCTTGTGACCAGTGCTGCCTCTCTGTGGTCGAACAAAGAATCGCTGTGATGACTGGTCTTAGCTGTTGTCCCAACAGCACATCCAGAACACAAGGGAAAAGTTGGGCGCGCATGCGCAGAAGACAAAATTCACGTATGCTGCCAATAAACTTAGAAATTCTCGCTGGGCTGTGATCTGCACAGCTAACGCCGTGCACGGAGTGGAGCGCACGCCTAGATACCTCGTACCGTATCTGTTCTGTACCTCGTAGTGAGGGGAGTATAAATATTTCCTACTCTTTGCTTGACGTCTTTTTTAAAACGTTGTATTTGTAGATAATAAGCCTACTATTAAAATAATTTATTTTCAAATATAGCAGTGTGCTGCAGCTCTTCAGCACGTATGGAGCGGCCGCCCCTGCTCTGCGGTTAACGAAGCTAATTGGTTCGTGTTTTTAACATTCTGCGCCTCTAACTGCGAATTTATAGTGTCATTGATTTCATTTTTTAGTAATCTAGCTTGTTCCGCCTGATATTCATTTTGTTCAATCCTGCTGTTATTTAATTGTGTCCGCAATGATTCACTTTGTTCGGATAGTTTAATTTTTAATGATTCACTTTGCTCAGACAATTTGTTTATAGATTCACTTTGTTCAGATAGTTTTGTGTTTAGTGATTCGCTCTGTTCTGACAGCTTAGTGTTTAATGATTCACTTTGTTCTAACATACTACTATTTATTTGTTCAGATAATTTCGCGTTTAATGATTCGCTCTGTTCTGATAGTTTAGTGTTTAATGATTCACTCTGTTCCGCCAATTTAGTGTCCAACAATTTCTGTGTTCTCCTAGCAGCACTCTCAATGATTTCTTGAATCTGTTCTACTGTTGCCATGTTATACACTTTATATGAGACATTAGGGAAATGGCATAAAGCAATGTCCCCTGACACACACATATAATCCCAATGCATATTTAATTTCTTTACCCTACTCAGTTCATTTAAATTTTACCTTTAATCTCACTAGTCGATTGCATCTCTGAGTGGTTCTAATTTTACTCAATTAATTTAAACCCAAACACATATTTAGTCATTAAATTGTTATACTGATCTGATATTAACACTGACTAATTAACAAAGTATTAATTGTCATTTAAGGCTACCAGCCTCCTAACATTTTCATGAGTTTGACTTTCTAAACAAATCTAGTTTTAACTTTAATCATTGGGCGCCCGGTATCACGTATATTACTTTTTTACTTTAATTCAATAGACAACAACGTGAACCGTATTTTACATTGCAAACTCCTGATTTTAATTTATATTTCACACAGTTGGCGGTATCCTCTTCGCCTCAATTACTTTTAATAAAATATCACTTCCCGGTGATTAAAATACTGTCATATCTGCCTCCACTTGTGGCCTGTCAGTTTTACTCAAATACGCCAACTAAATGTGCTCCAGCAGCGAAACAGCAACAAAAATACACCTTCATTGTTGCGTCAGTTTGTAATCCCAACTACGCATACATTGACATGTGCAATTTCTTTGCCGTTACACCACAGTGAACCGCCCACGCTTGGCCGCGCCAGTTTACCTCCTATGAACCATTTAGTATTGCAGTGTTTATATGCAAGAATCTTGATCAAGGGGTCGCGCTCAGTTCATAGTGTGATGTTTACGTTCGCCAAACAACATGCTCTACTGAGGTAAGGGTTATAGGATTAAAACAAATTAAAAAGGAAGTGACAAGACGTAAAATAATAACATAATTTAATGACTATTAGTGCAAATAAAATGAATATAGACAACAACAATAATAAAATTCCTCCCTGAATTTTCCCATGACAGAAATATTTATCAAAAGTTGAGGAGTCAGACGGATATCCCCCTTATAAAAAAATGTGGACCCAAGCTCCACTAACTTGCATTGGATTTTATGTACGCGTAATGACTAACTACGAGGAATGAGTGCTAGGATGACTGTTTGTTTACATCGGG
This sequence comes from Meconema thalassinum, assembly GCA_946902985.2. NCBI lineage: Eukaryota > Metazoa > Arthropoda > Insecta > Orthoptera > Tettigoniidae > Meconema > Meconema thalassinum. The sequence goes on from OX336389.2 coordinate 1,331,271,754, forward strand.
TAACAGCCACGACGCTTACGAACAATCATCTCGTAAATCAACGTTTACGGATATGGGACACAACACTAATAAAACCCTTAAAAATTAATGCTGACACACAATCTAAAAACTAATATTTACAGGAATCTCTCTCGAGACCCTCCTCCGATGCAATGACGCATCTGACAAACGAGCTGCCAAACCGGCCAATTGCTCAATACACAAACAAGGAAAAGACAGCATCGCACGTGACTACACGGGTCACTAATACAGAACATAAACATGGAATTGAACCAACAACAACAAAGGCCTCACCGGCTCAGATTACTTTATATGAACAAAAATGCACGTTAAGCTAACGCTTCGGAGATTATAGTGATTCGTAGGCAACTCCCATTTATTTAAACATTTTTTACCATTGATCAGTTCTTATTCTGTATTTCAAGTAAATACGGAGCCAACAAGCACTCCCCTAATGACCTTGATGCAATCCTTTTCAGCCCGCCTTGTGAAACAACTTCCCCCTTCCTCACTCTGTCATCGTCCAGCCCCAGTGTGTAAAAAGAACATGACCAACTGACCGTTATCTCGTAGAATCAACAGCAACAAATCTCAACCACATAAACATATGGTAAGACCTTAATCGATATAGCCACATATGTCCTCGCAAGGTAACCATATGGACTTGGCACCAAGCTGACAGAAATCAGTCCACGCTGAAATTCCCGCTTGTAATGACCAATAAAATACACACACACACACACACACTGCTGGCAATGACATAACATTTTTCACACAGGTCGGCTGAATCAGATCCTCACAAACTATTTAAAAAAATATTAAAACCTACGAGAGAGCTGACTGCTCCTCGCCACAACACACATTGCTCCAACGGCAATAAACTCACTGAATCTGATCAATAATAAACATTACAAGATTAATTTACCCTCCAATCTACTGCATGATTAAACTAATTCAGTCCTACTTCTGAAACACAACATATCTCCGAGAGACGCTTCTTAATCGCACTACGTAAACATATGCGAACACGGCCGTCCACATAGCCACGTTAGTTAAATCAAACAAACAAGAACTTACGACTGATAAAATATGTGCGAGCTGTTTCCATGCAAAAGGTGTGTCAGACCAAAACTAACTACACTACGTTAATCACACAAGCAAGATATTTACAAAACAAAATATGTCCCATATACCATAAGTTAATTTGTCAGATAATAAGAATATTATTCATGTACTCATCCTCTGCCAGTCACCGACAACGAACATCTGCAGCCATTTCCCTACTTAATGCCACTTAGCTCGTCTCCCACATCTCGATGGAGTGTTGACAGTTCCAAACTTCTTCCAGGATATGCGATGTCATCTCTCGTGCTGATGCAAAAAGTTATAGATTAATTCACACTCGATATCTGTTTACTAAATTCGCCGTTTTAGGTACTTAATTCCCCAGAACAGTCTGTTGGCGAATTGTCGATGATACTGTCCCTACAAAATAGTACTGTGACTATCTATCACACTGAATTTAACACATTTGCATTAATAAAAATCTGTGTCCTCATGACACGCAAAGTACAAGTGCCTACGTCCTTAGACGCACAAAAATAATAGTAACCTGTGTCTTCCGACACACACAATATAATAGGCTACGTCCTCCGACGCACAAAAGTATAATAGCCTACTTCCTCAGACGCACGAAAGTAATAGCAATGTCTTGGCTCTTCATGCCACTTATAAATGAACTGGCCCTAGGTATCGAGAGAGGGGGAAATTATATAAAAATATCTCAAAATAATAGCGGTACAAGAATGAAACAAATATCACTGAACTCGTAAAATTGCGCAGGTCAAGAATATGCCCATTAATCCTAGAATCGATCGTAGAGATGTTGTCTAGCCGAACTCCCGCGTTAATGCTAGCTGTCGCGTGCCCAAGCTAGACTTGGCGCGTTCGTAAGCATTCATCTCTCATTGGTTCCACATTTTCAATAACTTGGCGGTTTTTATCAGACCTCGGCCTCGTAGGAGTATCCAGTAGTATCATCAGCCACTCACGTTACTGCATTATATTTTTTCTAGGCGCGAATAGTACAATGCACATACCATAAGCGTGTCTCACCACGCGTCCCTTCTATTTTGAGGTAGCCACCACCTATCCTTCTGAAACATAGCTAGGGTCTTTCTTTTCACAATGCTAAAGTATTTAGCCTTTTGTCAAACTGCTGCAGATATGTTCCCACTGTCTTCAACAAATGCTTGAAGTTTCCTCATCTTCGTCTGGCTATTTCATGACGCTGGTGGAAATATTAATTAATTGAAGAAATAAAACATCGAATCATTTATCCATCAGAGGATAAAGGGTTCACAACTCCTCCACTCACAAAATTTCGAACTTAGGATAAAGTCGATAATTTTTAAAAGACTTCCGTAGGCCAATTTGTTTTATTTCAGAATCACCCCTTTCTATTACTTGGTCTAGCCGCTCCTGTCTTGAATGGCATTTACTCGTTTTATTTCCTGCTTGGACCTCACTCTTTCAGCTGCTTGTGTGACGCGCTGATGCCTTAGGCAACACTCTGCCCGTCTCGTTAATGTTTGTCAACACCCTCTCCACTTCCTTCTTCTCGTGCCGTACTCAACTGCTCCCCGTCCACTTGGTTGATATAGGACGTCCATATATTCAAACTGCATCATTATTTCGGCGCTCCCATGGTTCGCTTCTTCGATAATTTTTTAAGTTGGCAGCATTGTAGACCGACATTGTTCCTGTGCTTATCTCTTTCACTCTGTATGCATTATTTCCTAGGTTTTTTACAATAGAATAGGGTCCTATGAACTTTTCACAGAATTTGCTGAAGATCTTCTTCTCTGGATCAGATGTAGCGGGTCGTTTCACCAAAACGAGCTGGTTGACTTCTAGATCACGGTGAAATCTCTTATTTCTCAATCGCCGTAATCTGCGATCTGCTTGTTTTCTCATGTAGGCTCTCGTTCTCTCTATTTGCAGGTCAGGTGCTATCATGGGATCTCGTGGGCAGTTAATGATACTTTTCCACGTTCTCACTGGATACTCGTTTTTGTGTAAGACCATAGGGATCTGTCCTGTTGACTCGTGCCTGGTAGAATTCATACATGTCTCTACATCCTTAATTTTATCCAACCACTTATGATGTTCTTTGGGAATGAAGATTCTCAAGTATGATAATACACATTTTATTGCTCTCTCACTTGGATTAGCTTGGGCATGTCGGATACTGCTTAAAACGTGTTTTATACCCATGTCCTACATACCTTTCTTGAATTCGGCGCTTGTAAAATAGCTGCCATGGTCTGACAATATAAATTCTGGTTTTCCAAGGATTGGAATAACTCTATTTCGAATACGACTGAGTACTTGTTTCGATGTAGTTTTCTGAATGGGGCATAATACGACAAACTTAGAAAACACATCAATGCACACAAGCAAGTGACGGCAACCTCGTCTACCTTTCGGGATTGGGCCGAAACAGTCTAGGGCCAGTTGCTCGCAGGGTTTCTGAGGTAGCAATGGTCTAGGATACTGCCTCATTAAATAGTTATTGAGCTTTGTCCTCTGACAAGGATCACAAGTCGTAATGACGTCACATATAGTTGTTCTCATACGTGGCCATGTAAATGTCTCTCCTATCGTCGCTTCGCACTTGTCTACTCCGACGTGTCTGTAACATTCGTGAGTATGCCATGTCAATCCTCGCTGTAAAGATGCAGGTACTAGTATGCGTAACTTGGTGTGGTCATTATCTACCCATTTGTGCAGCAAATTGTTGACATAAACATATCTTCCTTCTTTGGCTTTCGCTTCTCGAAATGCAGGTGTTCCTGTAGGTAGTTGCTTTCTGAAGTATTGAATTAAGAGCATCATCCATGGTTCCGCTTCCTGTTCTCGCTGTATCTCACGTAACTCCTCCAAGAATTCCCGGTCCTTCGGTGTTAACTCCAAGTGTTGTACCATCGCTGTTTCTTCATCATCAGGCTCTGGGTTCCTGCTGAGTGCATCCGGAATCACGTTCATCTTCCCTGGGCAATGTTCAATCTCAATGCTAAACTGCTGAATATATATAGACCAACGTGTCACACGTTCGCTTGCCATCGACGTCTTAAACAAGAATGTTAGTGCCTTGTGATCAGTCCTGACAACAATGGGATAGCCATAAATTATTCGTTTCAATTGTTGAAGCGCATGAATGATGGCCAACAGCTCTAGCTCCGTTACAGTATAATTACGCTCGTGCTTACGCAATTTTCGGCTGACAAATGCCAAATATGTTTTATGTTGCAGGTTAGCTGGATCTTCTTGGTAGAGCATGGCACCTATACCAATTAGTGAAGCATCCGCTTGGATTATAAATTTGTGCTTGAAATCTGGATATCCTAACTTAATGCAGTTTTCCAATAGCTGTTTTGTTGCTTGGAACGCCTTCTCACATTCCGCATTCCACAACCATTTATTATTCTTTTTTAGCATTTCCTGCATTGGAGCTACAGTCTCCGTGTAACCTGGACAGTTTTCTTTAAAGAATCCCGTTACGCCTAAGAAAGCCCGAATGTGCTTGACTCTCGTTGGTGTAGGGAAATTCTTTATCGCTTCGATCTTAGCTGTGTTTGGCTTCACTCCCTCCTTGTCAATGATGTGACCCAAATACAAGATCTCGCTCTTGAAGAAATGCGATTTCTTCAGGTTTACTTTGAAATTTGATGCATTAAGGTTGCCTAATACTTTATCTAAATTTTCCATGTGAATTTCAATGTTGTCGGATGCCAGCAGAATGTCATCAATGTAGCGCACCGTCATCTCCTTAACTTCCTCGGTTAGATTCCGATCCAGGGCTCGGATTAAAGCACAGCCCGCTGTTTTGACTCTGAAGGGCATTCGGACGAAACAGAACGTTTGGTTATCGAATAAGAAGCCAGTTAGAAGCTGTGACTTCTCATCCAATTCAATATGGTGGAACGAACTCGTCAGGTCTACTGATGAATAGATGCTCTTGTTCTTAAAGCCTTTTAGTACGTCTCTGATAATTGGTGCTCTGTCATACTCAGGAAAAATGAGTCTCATGTTGAGATTTCTGGCATCTAAACAAAGTCTAATAGATCCATTTGGTTTTGTGACTGCCAAAATCGCATTTAGATAAGGTGTGGGTGTCTTCCTTATCACTCCAGCTTGTAACATCTCATCTATAATGACCTTGACTTGACCACGATATTTTTCCGGAATTGGGTACAATCTACTTTTGAAAGGTGACCAATCCTCGACTTGCATTGAATATTTGAAATTTAATATTTTCCCAGGTACTGTATCAAATACTGCTTTGTGCTTCCTTAAAATCTCTTCCAATTGTTTTCTATGTTCACCCCCAAGTTGAATGTCATTGAGCCGCTCCTGTAGTAACTCTTCAAATTGCGCAACACTGTCATCTCCTTCTGTTAATAAAGACCATATCTCCTGGGATTCACTCTCCTCATCTAGTTCCACAACAGCTCCTTCTACGATGTTATCTTCTGCCTTTCGTATCTCCTCTTCCGTCTCTTCCGATATTGCTTCCAATGCCCAAGAATTTACATCTATTCCGGTAGTGATTTCATCCATATGCAATCCCACATTCTTCAGTTGATCAAACTCTCTAAAACTGACTGTATTCTTGTGCAAATCTATCAATGCTTGATAGTCACAAATGAAATTTGCACCAAGAATTATATTGAAATTCATCTTTGCCATGATAATGAATGTTTGCCCAAAAGTGTGTTCCAATATGATCAGTTCTAAGTATGCCTGACGTTTACAAGTGACGGTGCGTTCAGGAATAACACCCCTCACTTTGAGTTGTGGTACGGGAATCACAGGAATATTCTGACTCCGTCCCAACTCTCGAACCAAGGCCTCCGATACCAAACTGATCTGCGACCCCGTATCCAATAAACATCTTATATTAATTCCACCAATCCTCGCGTAAATAACAGGTAACTGCCTAATTTCATCGTTCCGTGGTTTCACCGTCTCCTCCAGGCAATCCTCTGGCAAAGCAATCCATTCTTGTATGTTCGCTACTATCCATCCATCTTCAACTTCCGACTGTTGCGTTTGTAGACTGTCTCCTTTATCCAAATTTAGATTTTTTTTTAGCTCCGTTGCGACTCCCGTCATCATTTTGTCGCCCACGCCCCTGACTTTCCTCTTGTCTCAGTAGACTTCCAGCTTCCTCAGTATGTGTGTCTGGATTCTTCATGTTCCCAATGGCTTTCTCCCATCGTCCTTGCTCTCCACCTTGACTAGCGTGTAATTCCTCTGGGTAATTTTGTGATTGAGCGTGCCTATCATCCCAGTCATTTCGATAACTACGTGCCTCTCCTTGATTTTGATCTCTCCTTCCTTTCCATCTTTGATTCCCATTGTAATCACCGTATCTTCCATAAGGCCTCTCATTTCTTCGATTTTCACGCCATTGCTGATACCCTCTCTGTTGATATCTATTGTTGCCTTGATATGACCTATTGTTGTAATTATTCTCGTTACGCTGGTACGGTCTGTTTTCTACCTCTTCCTGGTTCCGCCTAGGTGTGGATGTGCTTGTATTTGTACCCTTTGTTTTCGTGTTTGCCTGTTTAGGTTTTATGACCTCTGTCGTATTTACCAACTCCAGTTGTCTTCCTCCTCTATAATGATTATGAGATGTAGTCTCATCTATCTGGCGTAATATCTGTTCTGCATGTATGGCCGTACTAACGTTCGCTGCGACTAGTACTTGTTGCACGTTGACTGGTAATTGCCGCGCTATAGTCATCACCAGATCCGCTTCATTTAAAGGGTAATCAAGGTCGCGAAATTTCAGCATTTGCATGTTAAAGAAATCTGAGTATTTCGTTTGCTGGGTAGTTTGGTATTTCCTAGAGTAAAGCTCCATTCTTAAGCTCTGTTGTAATGCCGGCGACCAGTACTTGCGCAGAAACGCGATTTTGAAATCTGTCATAGTTCCAAATGTATGTTTGAAGCTTAAAAACCATGTAAGGACATTTCCTGATAAAAATCTTTCCATCATCCTTAACCTACGTGCTTCAGGTACCCCAGTGTCATTGTAATGATCTTCAATTTCTTTAATAAAGGCTTTAGGTGTCACCCCTGAATTCTCCGTGTATTTCTGCGGTTTATAATCGTTCGACCGAATTACTTGGATAAGTTGTGTGGGTTGAGGACCGTTCTGTGGCGTGGAACTCCTATCAATATTCTTGCGAAACCCCTCCGTGTTTGTCGTTAATGGGCTCTCTGTCTGAGTCTGACTTCCTGCTGTGCTAGTCCCCTCCGGGCTATTTGAGTCGTCCTGCTTGTTTTCCATTGTTCCCGTTTTAAATATCGAGGATTGTTCTATTGACCTCAGTTCAGCTTTAATGATCCTGTCTGTTTGTTCTTTAAGTTTACTCTTAATTTCTTGCTCTAATGCTTGAATACGAGTATGATTTTCGCCTACTGTCTTAAGGATGGTTGATCTTTCCTCTTTAGAATCGATATTCATTTTTCGCCAATCTTTTCTTATTTGCTCCTTAATTGTGCTTACTTTTTCCTCAATCTGGCTTTTAGCGTCATCCTGATTGCTTTCTATCTGGCTTTTCATGTCTTCCAATCTCGCGCTATTTCAGTCGATGGTATTCTTTAATTGATCCTGATCCGCTTCTAGGCTTTTCCATTGCTCAGCTGATTTTATTTCGAGACGATCCATATCTTTAATTATGCCGGATATATTTTCATCTACCGCTGATAATTGTTGTTGAATGACCTTGCCGTTTTTTTCCATTTCCTTAAATCGTCCTTCCAACTTATCCTGAGCTATCTTGACCTCGCTTGTACTCATAGTGCATGCTAGTTCAATTTGCTCTAATTTACCTAACACCCTTTCATCCAGAATGCTAAGTTTTTGATCAAATATACTTTCCATTTTCTTAATCTGATCTAATTGTTTTTCATTGTTTTTACTAACATCTAGGGCCAGCAATACAATCTGTTGATTAGTATGTTCCTTCATCTCTGCGGTTAACGAAGCTAATTGGTTCGTGTTTTTAACATTCTGCGCCTCTAACTGCGAATTTATAGTGTCATTGATTTCATTTTTTAGTAATCTAGCTTGTTCCGCCTGATATTCATTTTGTTCAATCCTGCTGTTATTTAATTGTGTCCGCAATGATTCACTTTGTTCGGATAGTTTAATTTTTAATGATTCACTTTGCTCAGACAATTTGTTTATAGATTCACTTTGTTCAGATAGTTTTGTGTTTAGTGATTCGCTCTGTTCTGACAGCTTAGTGTTTAATGATTCACTTTGTTCTAACATACTACTATTTATTTGTTCAGATAATTTCGCGTTTAATGATTCGCTCTGTTCTGATAGTTTAGTGTTTAATGATTCACTCTGTTCCGCCAATTTAGTGTCCAACAATTTCTGTGTTCTCCTAGCAGCACTCTCAATGATTTCTTGAATCTGTTCTACTGTTGCCATGTTATACACTTTATATGAGACATTAGGGAAATGGCATAAAGCAATGTCCCCTGACACACACATATAATCCCAATGCATATTTAATTTCTTTACCCTACTCAGTTCATTTATATTTTACCTTTAAACTCACTAGTCGATTGCATCTCTGAGTGGTTCTAATTTTACTCAATTAATTTAAACCCAAACACATATTTAGTCATTAAATTGTTATACTGATCTGATATTAACACTGACTAATTAACAAAGTATTAATTGTCATTTAAGGCTACCAGCCTCCTAACATTTTCATGAGTTTGACTTTCTAAACAAATCTAGTTTTAACTTTAATCATTGGGCGCCCGGTATCACGTATATTACTTTTTTACTTTAATTCAATAGACAACAACGTGAACCGTATTTTACATTGCAAACTCCTGATTTTAATTTATATTTCACACAGTTGGCGGTATCCTCTTCGCCTCAATTACTTTTAATAAAATATCACTTTCCGGTGATTAAAATACTGTCATATCTGCCTCCACTTGTGGCCTGTCAGTTTTACTCAAATACGCCAACTAAATGTGCTCCAGCAGCGAAACAGCAACAAAAATACACTTTCATTGCTGCGTCAGTTTGTAATCCCAACTACGCTTACATTGACATGTGCAATTTCTTTGCCGTTACACCACAGTGAACCTCCCCACGCTTGGCCGCGCCAGTTTACCTCCTATGAACCCTTTAGTATTGCAGTGTTTATATGCAAGAATCTTGATCAAGGGGTCGCGCTCAGTTCATAGTGTGATGTTTACGTTCTCCAAACAACATGCTCTACTGAGGTAAGGGTTATAGGATTAAAACTATAATTAAAAAGGAAGTGACAAGGCGTAAAATAATAACATAATTTAATGACTATTAGTGCAAATAAAATGAATATAGACAACAACAATAATAAAATTCCTCCCTGAATTTTCCCATGACAGAAATATTTATCAAAAGTTGAGGAGTCAGATGGATCTCCCCCTTATAAAAAAATTTGGATCCAAGCTCCACTAACTTGCATTGGATTTTATGTACGCGTAATGACTAACTACGAGGAATGAGTACTAGGATGACTGTTCGTTTACATCGGGTAACAGCCACGACGCTTACGAACAATCATCTCGTAAATCAACGTTTACGGATATGGGACACAACACTAATAAAACCCTTAAAAATTAATGCTGACACACAATCTAAAAACTAATATTTACAGGAATCTCCCTCGAGACCCTCCTTCGATGCAATGACGCATCTGACAAACGAGCTGCCAACCCGGCCAATTGCTCAATACACAAACAAGGAAAAGACAGCATCGCACGTGACTACACGGGTCACTAATACAGAACATAAACATGGAATTGAACCAACAACAACAAAGGCCTCACCGGCTCAGATTACTTTATATGAACAAAAATGCACGTTAAGCTAACGCTTCGGAGATTATAGTGATTCGTAGGCAACTCCCATTTATTTAAACATTTTTTACCATTGATCAGTTCTTATTCTGTATTTCAAGTAAATACGGATCCAACAAGCACTCCCCTAATGACCTTGATGCAATCCTTTTCAGCCCGCCTTGTGAAACAACTTCCCCCTTCCTCACTCTGTCATCGTCCAGCCCCAGTGTGTAAAAAGAACATGACCAACTGACCGTTATCTCGTAGAATCAACAGCAACAAATCTCAACCACATAAACATATGGTAAGACCTTAATCGATATAGCCACATATGTCCTCGCAAGGTAACCATATGGACTTGGCACCAAGCTGACAGAAATAAGTCCACGCTGAAATTCCCGCTTGTAATGACCAATAAAATACACACACACACACACACACTGCTGGGAATGACATAACATTTTTCACACAGGTCGGCTGAATCAGATCCTCACAAACTATTAAAAAAATATTAAAACCTACGAGAGAGCTGACTGCTCCTCGCCACAACACACATTGCTCCAAAGGCAATAAACTCACTGAATCTGATCAATAATAAACATTACAAGATTAATTTACCCTCCAATCTACTGCATGATTATACTAATTCAGTCCTACTTCTGAAACACAACATATCTCCGAGAGACGCTTCTTAATCGCACTACGTAAACATATGCGAACACGGCCGTCCACATAGCCACGTTAGTTAAATCAAACAAACAAGAACTTACGACTGATAAAATATGTGCGAGCTGTTTCCATGCAAAAGGTGTGTCAGACCAAAACTAACTACACTACGTTAATCACACAAGCAAGATATTTACAAAACAAAATATGTCCCATATACCATAAGTTAATTTGTCAGATAATAAGAATATTATTCATGTACTCATCCTCTGCCAGTCACCGACAACGAACATCTGCAGCCATTTCCCTACTTAATGCCACTTAGCTCGTCTCCCACATCTGGATGGAGTGTTGACAGTTCCAAACTTCTTCCAGGATATGCGATGTCATCTCTCGTGCTGATGCAAAAAGTTATAGATTAATTCACACTCGATATCTGTTTACTAAATTCGCCGTTTTAGGTACTTAATTCCCCAGAACAGTCTGTTGGCGAATTGTCGATGATACTGTCCCTACAAAATAGTACTGTGACTATCTATCACACTGAATTTAACACATTTGCATTAATAAAAATCTGTGTCCTCATGACACGCAAAGTACAAGTGCCTACGTCCTTAGACGCACAAAAATAATAGTAACCTGTGTCTTCCGACACACACAATATAATAGGCTACGTCCTCCGACGCACAAAAGTATAATAGCCTACGTCCTCAGACGCACGAAAGTAATAGCAATGTCTTGGCTCTTCATGCCACTTATAAATGAACTGGCCCTAGGTATCGATAGAGGGGGAAATTATATAAAAATATCTCAAAATAATAGCGGTACAAGAATGAAACAAATATCACTGAACTCGTAAAATTGCGCAGGTCAAGAATATGCCCATTAATCCTAGAATCGATCGTAGAGATGTTGTCTAGCCGAACTCCCGCGTTAATGCTAGCTGTCGCGTGCCCAAGCTAGACTTGGCGCGTTCGTAAGCATTCATCTCTCATTGGTTCCACATTTTCAATAACTTGGCGGTTTTTATCATACCTCGGCCTCGTAGGAGTGTCCAGTAGTTTCATCAGCCACTCACGTTACTGCATTATATTTTTTCTAGGCGCGAATAGTACAATGCACATACCATAAGCGTGTCTCACCACGCGTCCCTTCTATTTTGAGGTAGCCACCACCTGTCCTTCTGAAACATAGCTAGGGTCTTTCTTTTCACAATGCTAAAGTATTTAGCCTTTTGTCAAACTGCTGCAGGTATGTTCCCACTGTCTCCAACAAATGCTTGAAGTTTCCTCATCTTCGTCTGGCTATTTCATGACGCTGGTGGAAATATTAATTAATTGAAGAAATAAAACATCGAATCATTCATCCATCAGAGGATAAAGGGTTCAGTATGTCAGCTTGCAACTGTGTTAATCTTAACTTGTCGCCCCATGCCGCTCACTGTGAAAGCCGGGGATTTCCTCATCAATAGCCATATTGCACCACGTGCTAGACCACCCCTCCCCCAGCTACTTGGAACCAGTGTCACTCACAAGCAGTTCATTTCTGGCACTGTGAACGGTAAGGCAGTTCTACGATGCCTAAATTAAAAACAACTACAAGTTATCGTCTGTTGCAGAATTTAGAGATAATTTTACTTCTGATAGGGAGGTTCTGTTCTGTCAACCATGTGTGAAAGCAATCAAAGCTGAACAGCGATCTCAAGTTACACAACACCTCAAGGGCAAGAAACATATTTCCGCAGTTTCGCGCCTTCAGAATAAGTGTTTCGCGATAATCGTCGGTCATTTGTGATGGACAACCTGAAGATGTATCTCGTTGTGTTTTGTAATGCTTCAGCATTCAGTGAGACATAGCATAAATTGCATTCGTGAGTACTGCATAGTGTTCGTAATCACATTAATAAACTAAATTATCATTAAAAATTTTTGATTTTTTGTCACATATTTCAGGTATTTTTAATACATAAAAAATGAATAGTCGCCTCCGTAGCGTAGCGGTCGTCATGGTTAACTGCCGTCCCGGAGGTCCTGGGTTCGATTCCCGGCTCTGCCACGAAATTTGGAAAGTGGTATGAGGACTGGAACGGGGTCTACTCAGCCTCGGGTGGCCCAAATGAGTAGAGGGGGTTCGATTCCCCCTCAGCCATCCTCGTAGTGGTTTTCCGTGGTTTCCCACTTCGTCTTCGGGCAAATGCCGGGATGGTCCCTTCTTCAAGGCCACGGCCGCCTCCTTCCATCTTCCTTGTCTATCCATCCTAACCATCCCTTACCTTCCCTCATGAGGCCCCTGTTCGCTTTTCAGGTGAGGCCGCCTGGGCGAGGTGCCAATCCCACCTCACCAGTTGTATCCCTTCCGATTCGATGTTCCCAGCTCTAGGACACTGCCCGTAGAGGCGGTAGTGGTGAGTTCCCTCGCTGAGTCCGTGGGTTCCACCAACCTGGAGGGTAAACGACTCAAAAAGAAGAATATTTTCCCGATTTTTAGCACCTAAAAATCCGAGCCCTAATAATAACTAAGATGAATATACCACAATGTGGATTGGCCCATACGAGTAAAAGTTAATTCCTGGAGAGAAGAGCGTTAAGAAACACTCTCTACTTGGGAAGGACAAGGTTTTGTTACCACTGTTGTATATAAAGTTAGGGTTGATGAAACATTTTGATAGATTTTGGATAAACACGATAAGGGTTTTGGGTGATAGTAAGTGAAAGGAAGGCTTACGTATTGGGCTGCAAATCCGTGAGATCATTCATGACGACAGCTTTGTGGAATTGCAAACAGAAAATGAGAAATGCGCATGGTTAGCTTTCAGACAAGTATGCTGTCATTTTCTTGGAAATGTGAAAGCTGACAACAAGGAACTTATTAAAAACTTGTTGAAGTGTTATCATCGCATGGGGTGCAGTGTGTCCTTGAAAATTTAATTTTTACGTTCGCAATTTGAACTTTTTCCCCTTGACTTGGGCGCAGTTAGTGATGAATGCGGTGAGGGATTTCGCCAGAATATTCCTGTCATGGAGAAACGATACGCAGAAAAAAAGGGTAAAGAACATGTTAGCACACTACTCAAGGAAGAGGTTTCTGGTGGCAGTTACAAATAAGTACAGAACATGCTAGCAGACTACTGTAGGAGGATTTTGGTGACAGTTACAAACATAAGAGTACATGAAATACTTTTTGAAAATGTGAGTAAAAATATTTTTTTGTATTACATTTCTTCATTGAACAATCAAAATCGGTCCTATTTTCTTTTATATTTCATAGTTAATCTCTTCAATATTTAGATCTTATTTCATGTGTAACAAACAAATACTGTAATTTCAAATTTCGATGAATTATTACAATGGGAATTACATTTTTATTTTAAAAATCAAAGGTAAACGATAGTTGATACAGCATTTCAACTTTCCAATTTGAACTCAGCGGGATAGAATTAGAAATAATCACCTATTTTCGTCAAAGGAGCAAAATAACAAAGATTTAATTTGTTCAACAGTGTAATTGGCTGAGTCCCTGATACTGTAACAAACTTAGGCCCATCAATATCACTCATGTCCTTCGCACAAATTTCTTCCCTGCCGATATCGATGCCCTATGGTATCGTTGGAACAAGTGATTGGAAAAGAATGCTGAGTATGTTCAATAGTAATTCATTATCATATTATTGTTCATGAAAATAAATTTTATCCCGTTGAACTATAGGTTATCTTGTATTAAGAAGCTCCTTTAAGCAATTCTTCTCCCTCCACCTAATGTCTACGTGTGTATGTTCATAAAACAATTTGGAAAGGGAAGTCAGCAAGATACGTCAAGGATCTATGAAGGGAATAGACGAGCAGTGTGTATGTTTCGTAGATCTAGAGAAGCCATACGAGAGAGCTCCAAGGGAAAGGATGCTGAGAATCCTAAGGCATTATTATTTGAAGGAAATTCTGCTACTGTCATTCAAAATTATTTACATTGAAAATCAGTCTGCAAAGGAAGTTGGTTTCAGGATGAGTCCTAGTTTTAAAGGTATTACAGGAGTGGGGCAAGGATGTATTCTTCCACCATTTTTATTCATGTATTATATGGACCATTTGCCGAAGGCCAAAAACTAGTTGAATGGGAAGCCAGATAAGCAGTAGGCCTATGGCTCAAGCTGATGACCTAGTTTCTCGCGATTTAACCTCCCGAGCGCAGTGAAACGTGGTACGGTAAATGCTTATACAATTTTTAATCCACTGACTTATAATTTATTCAAATTCCTTTCATGTGTACAAGATGGCTGCTATGCGAAATTTCAAAATTTCGTTTTAATATCATGTGTCCTAATCATGCGATTGAAGTTTGAATAATACACCTACGCAATAATCTTCATGTAATATTACCCAACTATATGGCCTATATATATATAAATCCATCATGTCAACCATCCGAAATATTTAGACGGTTCTCAATATCTTCGAATCTATTACACCAATCAAACTGAAATTGTGTATGTTTATAGAGACAATTAACATATGTAGGATATATGAAAATAGGCTATTTAGTTCTTCACGGAACTACTTGTTTTAAATTTAATTATTAATTCTGTTCAGTTCATTATTAACTGAACAAGAAGTTACTGAAAAGTGATGATAGCATTAAGCCCTTGGAGTTCGATAACAATGCTGTCAAGTAAAGCTTTATTTCTTGCCCCAGACACACTGTCTGTTAGGTAGTCAGCCCTAAGGCTGGTTGGACCCTCAAAAAGTACCGCCGTTAGGTTATGTGGGTAGATACCCACAAAAACCTAAGGCAGCGCTATATTGGGGCGTATTGGGCAAGAAGAGGAGTGAGGTAGTTTACCATTGCTTTCCTCTCTGAGTCAGAACAACAGTACTAACCCTATGAGTAGAACCTTTCACAGCATCCACAGGCACTGACTGTGCCTTGAATGTCATTACTAAGCACCACCCATAACTCAGCAGCTTCCATATAATCACAGCCATGGGTGAGACTGAGCCTTTGGTGAAAAGCCACATTTTACTCTAGCCTGTGCCAACAGACAAATGCAAATGTACTGCATTCATCAAGAGACGGCAAACAGGCCACACAAGACCCACAAATATACGTAATTATCGAAATGGTCCGACAAAAGTGATAAAATTAACAAGGTTTACAGCTCAACTTGCCGTCTTCTTCAAATGAAAACCGTACCTTTATCTGTCAGGCAATCCGTGAATGTTCCTTGTTAGAGCGGTCTGGTCAGGCGCCCTAGGAGCTATAGTCAGAAGATGATTATTAAAATCCTTTATCCTCCCAGCTTAGTGTGAGGGCTAGAACTGGGTACACTCAGATTCGTGAGGCAAAACTGAGAAGAGTAGGGTTGCATTCTCACCTCAGCTACCATGGTAGTGGTTTTCCCACTCCTACTCCAGGAAAATGCTTGGATGGTTCCTAACCCAAGGCCACGGCCGCCTCCTTCTCAATTCTACCCCCAATTTACAAATACACACACTAGTACAGCCATCAAAATAGCACAGGTCATCACACAAATTCCACACACCCAAATACATGAGAATATGATCACGATGTCACAATGCCCTTAAATCTGGCGTTCTCAACCTTTTCCAGACTGGGAGCACCACCTTGGCCTATGCCTTAACAAGCACAATTAAATAAAGTATAAACACAATAGCAATACTAATAATAATGTAACAAGCATGCTTTTCTTAGCTCTCCCTCGAATGTGCCGACATTGCTAGGGATTCACCACGCACCAGGCATGCTGCAACTGTGGACAGTCAATTCAAATCAGCATCTTCAGTGTTACTCATAAAACTCATTAACTCTTAAAATACTGTACTATTTCACAAAATGACAAAGTTCTCTCGGTCAAAACTTGTCATGAAAACACTATTATTCCCAAAAAGATAGTAAATTGGCTTTCACGGCCAGTGAATTAAAGCTCAGCAATTTTTCTAGGTTTGTGCCGTGTCTTGTGTGGGCTTTCGCCTAGGATACCAAGCTGGCTCATCGGCGGGCTCTTGGTGTCCCCACCCGGACCCCCACAGGAGTAGCAATCTGCGCGCTTCCTCCTTTTTTATGAAACCCCCTGCGCCTCTTTACTGCGAGAACTAAAAGCTCAAGCAGCCATAACCTCCCTATGAAGGCTTCCAAAAAGATATTGGCTTTCACGGCCAGTGAATTAAAACTCAGCCATTTTTCTAGGTTTGAGCCGTGTCTTGTGTGGGGTTTCTCCTAGGATACCAAGCTGGCTCATCGGCGGGCTCTTGGTGTCCCCACCCGGACCCCCACAGGTGCTGCGAACTGCGCGCTACCTCCCTTTTTTATGAAGCGTTCCTATGCCTATTTACTGCGAGAACTAAAAGCTCATGCAGCCATAACCTCCCAATGAAGGCTTCCAAAAAGACGGTATATTGACTTTCACGGCCAGTGAATTAAAACTCAGCAATTTTCATGCAACAGAATTTGAAAATGAAGAATAGATCTCAGGGGAGCTTGTGCTCACGAGCCTGTCCGTAATGTACGCGCCACCCTGTCAAACCATGGGATGAATACACTCCTAACGTTTTGCTTTGTATATCTTTCTCTAACCTTCCTTCTATTCTGTCGTTTCCCTCGCCTTTATGTTTGGAATGAGCAGTGCTCAATGAAGAGTCAGAGAAATGGGACGGTCCTTTGTGACTTTCTAATTCTCACTGGCACAAGGGCCCAAGAAGGACCCCTTGGGGTGTCCGCGAGGCGTCTCAAAGGACACATTATGAACCATCACTGAAGAAAATAGACCAGAACACCACAGAAGGCCGTAGTTAGGGTAGCTTTGTGTTTGACTTGCCTCACTCAAGGCCATAGCTTAAAGCGCTTATTGACACAATACGGGAATGTAGGTCACTGTATGCTTGCTCCTGCTGCACTTGATAACACATGGCTCATGCCACCCCCGCACCCTGTTTCCGCATTCCTCACACGTGCTCCGGGGTTATACTCGCAGCATCATGTTATTATAACCAACCGTCGTTGAGAGTGAAGTTGGTGGCGCAGCGATCAATCTGCTTGCCTCTCTCACCTAGGTTCGATTCCTTTTTTTTTTTCCGTGTGGCTTCCTGAGAGGCCGAGTGCAGGTCTTTCTAGTCGACGCCCGTGGGCGACCTGCGCGTCGGGAGGAGAGATGGAATGGATGAAGATGAATGAAACTGGGCAAAGACGTGGAAGGAAGCGGCCGTGGCCTGTCAGAAGGTACCGTCCCTGCATTTGCCTGGTGTTGAAATTGGGAAGCCATGGAAAACCATTTCAAGGACAGCCGACTGTGGGGATTGAACCCACGCGTCTACCGAGTCAGCAGAGAGCTTGGCCCCATAGCCTAACGCTGCACTTTAGCCAGCGTAGCCACTGCTGTCGGTGATTCCAGGTTATTGTATGTGATATTTCCCGGAGATGAAATATCACGTCTGGTGACACAGTGGTAACGTTCTAGTCTGCTGTGCCCAAGGTTGTGGAATGGAATCCGGAAACAGTCAGTTGGCATTTGAGAGTGCTTAAGTGTGAGGGAGCTGTTTAATGCCACGTTAATGATCCCCTTCCTTGCAATCTTACGACGCTCTTAGAAATATGCAATTGTGCCAAAAAGTAATCGTACAAAAATCTCTACATTGTATAAAACAAGTCCCCGATTCTTGGATGTAATGGGTAGATTAATCTCGAGAACCACTGGATGAGTTTTGATACGGTTTTCACTATTCTGTAAAGGATTTCTCGAGGCAGGTTTCTGTAGTAAAACATTCATGTATGAGCAAAGGAAGCCGAGCAGTAACGATTTCAGTGATTCGAGTCGAAGATAAACGTGCCATCCGTGTGCCTTTTAAACTTACGCTGGGTAAACCGTTATGAATATCTATATCGTATACTATGAGAGTAAGAATTGTTCAGCACAAAAAGTTCTATAAAAGAGTCCGCAACAGCATATCTCCATCTTTGATACATCTCCCACTATAAGTGTTTTTACGTTTTCATTTCTTCCAACAATGTCCATACAGTGGAAATTTAAATCACTAGCTTAGAAACGAGCCTACCACCCCAGCTTCGTCCAGCATCAAACTGTCGGGTCGTGTCGAGTTAAGACTTCAGAGAAGAGTATATGTGTTTGGAGTTTCGCTGTTCACCTCGGCTTTTTTGAATTGCACCTTTCAAGCTTACGCTGGGTAAACCGTTAAGGACACCACGTACTCTTGCATGATGAAAAAATCGATTTTTTATTTTGGCGCCATAAAATTCTTCATTCTTTTCTGAATCCAAATATATATAGTTTGTTGGGGTTTTGATGTCTACGACTACCTAAAATTCGTTTTTAAAAATTAGCGTCCCATGCTCTGAATAATACACTTTTAACGTTGCCAGCTGTTTTCCGTTAATACTAATTTTTCATGTCTTGGTACGGTACCTATAACTAGGAAACCATTTAACATAGAGGGCTAGTTCTTTTTACAATAACTTGCCTAATGGATTACTTGAATGTTAACCTATTTTCACTTCCAAAACATAGTAGGAATGGATTGGGAAGAGAAAAATTGATACATATTTTTGAATAAATTTTAAAAGAGAGAGTTCGGATATATTTTTTCTTGCATTCTATCCCAATAATAATGAAACAAAGTGGTTACTCATCTGCCATGATCCATTCCAAGTATTTGAACAAAATTTGAGAATATTTGATTGAAAAACAACGGAGAAATGTGTACCTGAAGCAACTTATACAACATTTTTTTAAAATGTATCTGTCCAAATTTGTATTCATTTCACACATCCTATCAAAGCAAAGTAGCACTACATGGTCAAAAACAGCTCAGAATATATTGCTTCTTATATGCGACAAGAATCATAGCTGTACCTTTAGCATAAACCCAGAAAATAGTAATGTGATGCAACAAAAATAGACTTTTTCATCGTGTGAGAGTACGTGGTGACATTAAAGACACCAGGTGAAGTCGGGGTGGGTTGCTTGTGACGTTTATAAGGAAATCATTCAGTAAATATTTTACCAACTTTCCATTCCCTTCCCTCATTAGGCCCCTGTTCGCTTTGCAGGTGAGGCCGCCTGGGCGAGGTGCTGATCCCACCTCACCAGTTGTGTCCACTCCGACCAGATGTTCCCAGCTCCAGGCGGTAGGGATGAGTTCCCTCATTGAGTCCTTGGGAGCCACATACCCTGGAGGGTAAACTCGATTAAAAAAATAACAATAAGTTCCCAGATGAACTAAAGAGCCCACTTTTCATAGAATTTAAGATTCATGCCAATGATTAATCCATATGGATCTATCTAGAATAATTACGAAATTAAGTTGGTAATATCGAAATTTCTAAATAGTTCGAAATACTGTATACCTGGCATAATGTAGCCTAATACAGAACTACACTTGGCAGCCCTGGTAACTGAATATATTATTAGTTCCATCTCTTAAGGTACAGAATACAAAATTTGGTTGAAGTCCAATGGATACCATGGACGTTACATGCAGTTAAACATTGGATCTAACAGCGCGCATAAAATCATGTTAGCAACAATGACATACATGTATTGGTCAGAAATAATCTGAAATAATATGATCTATTGTTGTGCCAATTTTGAATGAAATCCATTAGTTAGTATAGAAGTTACATGCATTTTAAAATTGGACATATCAGCAGGCTTAGAATCATGTTGGCAGCACTGGCGTAGGCCTATATTAGTTACTCCAAATTAATCTAGAATGCCAGGTACTATACGTGTGCAAAGTTTAGAGCTATTGGCTTGCATACTTTCTGATATATTGATATTAGGGTAACAAAAATGGAAGCAGTATTTATTAACAGTTGGCAGCCCTGGTTACTCTTAAGAATCGGCATAGTCATATCTGTTATGGTACACATAGCACACACGAAATTTGGTTGTAATCCAAATGATAGTATAGATGTTACATGTATTTAAATTTGGACCTCTCAGCAGGCTTAGAATCATGTTCGTAGCACTGACGTATATAAGTTACTCCAAATTAATATAGAATGTCAGGTACTATACGTGTGCATAGTTTAAAGCTGTCGGCTTGCATACTTTCTGATATATGGGTATTTGGATAAAAACAATTGAGAGCATTTATTAACAGTTGGCAGCCCTGATGGCTCTTAAGAATAGACTCAGTCATATCTGCTTATGTACACATACCACATACGAAATTTGGTTGAAATCCAATTGATAGTGTAGAAGTTACATGCATTTAAAATTTGGACCTATCAGCAGGCTTATAATCATTTTGGCAACACTGCCATGTATGGTCTCCTGGAAATTAAACTGCAATTTTATTATCTATACGTGTACCAATTTTGAAATAGCTCCCATTCATACCTTCCAAGATAACCAACATGGATCTCAAATTTCAATTGCGATTTTTCAGCAGTTGGTAGCACTGACATTATTTTCAAATATGGCCATGAGATATTCAGGTATAGATCTTTACTCCTACCAAATTTTGTTTCGATTGCTGCAGCCGTTCAGGAGTTGATAGGGGGGGGGGACACACACACAGCCAGCCAGACAGACAGACAGACAGAAGGACAGACACACATTCGCCCGATCTCATAAGTCTACTTTTTCCTCATTTTTTGCAAAATGTGAAAAGTAGGCTAAAAATATTTTACCATTGGCCGTCATATTTTGACAGGTTTCAACCAGTCATTAATATTGTACTATCAATATTCTCAAGGTTAGTTACTAAGCCAAACAGGAGGAACGATGTGACTTTAGGAAATTACGACAACCAGGGCTATGATATGTACTAGGGCAAAATAAATGTAGGCCTATCTGTATATAACTCCTTTATACACTGCATTATCTCAGTACCTACCATGGCACATATGCCTGCTAAAGCACACAGTCACGAGGCGTGGTATCTCCAGAATCCGTAGGCGTGTGTGTTCGAACCCCGCAGTTGGCCATCTTTGAAACTGTTTTTCATGGTTTCCCATTTCAGCTCCAGTCAAACGCTAGGACAATACCTTATAATACGCAACAACCACATCCTTACAACACCTTATCGAGTTTCTTTTATTTTCATTGATTTCATTTCTCGTTACCTCCTCTGATGAGGTTGGTATCAGAAAGGGCATACGTCCTTAACCCTTGAGGGGACGCGTCCTAATGTATTACACAAGGAGGGCCGCACGGTGGTTTAGACTGGGTTTAAGAAAAAACTAAAATATATCATACCCGCACACACAACTTTATTAGCCTACTTTTCACATTTTGCAAAAATGAGGAAAAAGTAGACTTATGAGATCGGGCAAATGTCTGTCTGTCTGTCTGTCTGTCTGTCCTTCTGTCTGTCTGTCTGGCTGTGTGTGTGTCCCCCCCTATCAACTCCTAAACGGCTGCAGCAATCGAAACAAAATTTGGTAGGAGTAAAGATCTATACCTGAATATCTCACGGCCATATTTGAAAATGATGCCAGTGCTACCAACTGCTAAAAAATCGCAATTGAAATTTGACCTCCATGTTGGATATCTTGGAAAGTATGAATGGGAGCTATTTCAAAATTGGCACACATACAGATCATAATATTTCAGTTTAATTTCCAGGAGGCTAAACATGGCAGTGTTGCCAAAATGATTATAAGCCTCCTGATAGGTCCAATTTTTAAATGCATATAACTTCTATACTATCAATTGGAATTCAACCAAATTTCGTATGTTGTATGTGTACATAACCAGATATGACTGAGCGTATTCTTCAGACCTACCAGGGCTGCCAACTGTTAATAAATGCTCCTAATTTATTTTATCCAAATACCAATATATCAGAAAGTATGCAAGCCGACAGCTTTAAACTATGCACACGTATAGTCCCTGACATTCTATATTAATTTGGAGTAACCTATATACGTCAGTGCTACCAACATGATTCTAAGCCTGCTGACAGGTCCAACTTTAAATACATGTAACTTCCATACTATCATTTGGATTTCAACCACATTTCGTATGTGCTATGTGTACCATAACAGATATGACTATGCGTATTCTAAGGAACAACTAGTGCCGCCAACTGTTAATAGGTGCTGTCCCTATTTTTGTTACCCTAATATCAATATATCAGAAAGTATGCAAGCCAATAGCTCTAAACTTTGCACACGTATAGTACCTGGCATTCTAGACGAATTTGGAGTAACTAATATACGTCAGTGCTGCCAACATGATTCTAAGCCTGCTGATAAGTCCAATTTTAAAATGCATGTAACTTCTATACTAACTAATGGATTTCATTCAAAATTGGCACAACAATAGATCATATTATTTCAGATTATTTCTGACCAATACATGCATGACATTGTTGCCAACATGATTTTACGCGCGCTGTTAGATCCAATGTTTAACTGCATGTAACGTCCATGCTATTCATTGGACTTCAACCAAATTTTGTATTTTGTACCTTAAGAGACGGGACTAAGAATATATTCAGTCATCAGGGCTGCCAACTGTAGTGCTCTATTAGGATACATTATGCCAAGTATACAGTATTTCGAACTAATTGGAAATTTCGATATTAGCAACTTAATTTCGTCATTATTCTAGATAGGTTCATATTCTGTAGAATAATCATTGGCATGAAAAGTAGGCTGTATAGTTCTTCACGGAACTTCTTGTTTTTAACATGGATTGTATAACTAGTACGTTTCTCTAGCCACTAAAACATATCACTGTTTCCAGAAGTCGCACACAAGTGAAACTATCAACAAAACAAAACACAAGTGTCATCTATTTTGCCATAATACAGTAGTTGTCGTTCACTCACATTTACAAGGCTCCTAGTCATCGTAAGTGCCAAATATCTGAGACGTGGTTTGCACAACTGTCGCATGTGACCGTTGTGTGTATTTGTGTTTGGTGTATTTGACCGGGTCAATAGGACTGGAGGAGGCGCGCACGGTCCACAAACAACAATGGCTAATAAGACTTAATCGTACGACCCAAGCGTAACCGGCAAAGGACGAGTCCATCCAAAGGTAAACTGCGGGAAAGGAGGTAAGCTTAAGTGTTCAGCAAGATGAAATGGAAATCCACAGCCTGCTTCCAGTCAACCGACCGGGTCAGGGAATGGAATGAATGAAGCCCCCATCTAGCGGCGAGGATATGAACTGTACCGACTGCCGAAGCCTATCGTACTCCCCTGGGGCAATGATTAAATGAATGACAGATGAAATGAAATGAGAGTGGAGAGTGTTGCTGGAATGAAATTTGTCACAGAGAAAACCGGAGCACCCGGAGAAAATCCTGTCTACCTCCGCTTGGTCCAGCACAAATTTCACACGGAGTGACCGGGATTTGAACCACGAACCCAGCGGTGACAGGCCGGCGTGCTGCCGCCTAAGCCACGGAGGGCTCTTTGTTCAGCAAGATACCAAGTGTTAATGAATGAACCCGGTGCTATCGACCGTACGCGCCCTCTATACATTAGGGTTAATAACCATTCGCCACATAAGAAATTCATCTCACTACTAGCCTGTATTTTTATTATCACTGCTACTGACAGCAGTGGTTACGCTGGTTAAAGCGCAGCGTTAGGTCATGGGGCAAGCTCTCTGCTGACTCGGAAGACGCGTCGGCCGTCCTTGAAATGGTTTTCCGTGGTTTCCCATTTTCAACACCAGGAAAATGCTGGGACGGTACCTTCTGACAGGCCCCGGCCGCTTCCTTCCACATCCTTGCCCAGTTTCATTCATCTTCATCCATTCCATCTCTTATCCTGACGCGCAGGTCGCCTCTCAGGAGGCCACACGACAAAAAAAATTATCACTGCTATGCAGCCATCTCCAATTTGTATAATGACTAGGGCTCGGATTCTTAGGTGCTAAAAATCGGGAAAATATTTATTTTTATGTATTAAAAATACTGTACCTGAAATATGTGACAAAAAAGAAAAAAGAATTAATTATAATTTAGTTTATTAATGTGAATATAAATAATTATGCAGTACTCACGAATACAATTTATGCTATGCATCACTGACTGCTGAAGCATTACAATACACAATGAGATATACACACATCAAAAAAAGTTTTGCATC
This sequence comes from Meconema thalassinum, assembly GCA_946902985.2. NCBI lineage: Eukaryota > Metazoa > Arthropoda > Insecta > Orthoptera > Tettigoniidae > Meconema > Meconema thalassinum. Next base: position 1,331,296,431 of record OX336389.2, read on the forward strand.
ACCTCGGTTCCAAGAGTTCCGGAACCTTTAAATACAAAGGGAATAGAGATCAACACAAACAACATTTCAGCTCGTTTTATTGCTCATGAGACCCACACATTGCATGTTGTACCATCATACAGCTAGACTTTCAGCATTTGTGGTCCAGATTGCAGTACACACCACTACCTCTAATACCCAGTAGCACGTCCTCTTGCATTGATGCATGCCTGTATTCGTCGTGGCATACTATCCACAAGTTCATCAAGACACTGTTGGTCCAAATTGTCCCACTCCTCAACGACAATTCGGCGTAAATCTCTCAGAGTGGTTGGTGGGTCAAGACGTCCATAAACAGCCCTTTTCAACATATCCCAGGCATGTTCGATAGGGTTCATGTCTGGCGAACATGCTGGCCACTGTAGTCGAGCGATGTCGTTATCTTGAAGGAACGCATTCACAAGATGTGCACGATGAGGTCGAGAATTGTCGTCCATGAAGACAAATGCCTCTCCAATATTCTGCCGATATGGTTGCACTATGGGTCGGAGGATGTCATTCAGGTATCGTAAAGCCGTTTCGGAGCCTTCCATGACCACCAGTGGCGTACGTCGGCCCCACATAATGCCACCCCAAAACATCAGGGAACCACCACCTTGCTGCACTCGCTGGACAGTGTGTCTAAGACGTTCAGCCTGACCAGGGTGCCTCCAAACACGTCTCCGACGATTGTCTGGTTGAAGGCATATGCGACACTCATCGGTGAAGAGAACGTGATGCCAATTCTGTGGGGTCCATTCAGCATGTTGTTGGGCCCATCTGTACCGCGCTGCATGGTGTCGGGGTTGCAAAGCTGGACCTCGCCATGGACGTCGGGAGTGAAGTTGCGCATCATGCAGCCTATTGCGCACAGTTTGAGTTGAAACACGACGTCCTGTGGCTGAACGAAACGCATTATTCAACATGGTGGCATTGCTGTCAGGGTTCCTCCGAGCGGCAATCCGTAAGTAGCGGTCATCCACTACAGTAGTAGCCCTTGGGCGGCCTGAGCGAGGCCTGTCATCGACAGTTCCTGTATCTCTGTACCTCCTCCATGTCCGAACAACATCGCTTTGGTTCACTCTGAGACGCCTGGAAACTTCCCTTGTTGAGAGCCCTTCTTGACACAAAGTAACAATGCGGACGCGATCGAACTGCGGTATTGACCTTCTAGGCATGGTAGAACTACAGACAACATGAGCAGCGTACCTTCGTCCTGGTGGAATGACTGGAACTGATCGGCTGTCGTACCCCCTCCGTCTAATAGGCCCTGCTCATGCATGGTTGTTTACATCTTTGAGCAGTTTTAGTGACATCTATGAACAGTCAAAGGGACTGTATCTTTGATACAATATACACAGTCAACGTCTATATGCCGGAGATCTGGGAACCGAGATGATGCAAAACTTTTTTTGATGTGTGTATATTCAGGTTGTCCATCACAAATGACCGACGATTATCGCGAAAATCTTCTGAGGCGTGAAACTGCGGCAATATGTTTCTTGCCCTTGAGATCGCTGTTCGGCCATGATTGCTTTCCCACATGGTTGGCAGAACAGAAGTAAAATTATCTTTAAATTCTGCAACATACTGCTGCAGACGATAACTTGTAATTGTCTTTACTTTAGGCATCGTTGAACTGCCTTACACTTAACAGTGCTAGAAATGAACTACATGTGAGTGACACAGGTTCCAGGTAGCTCGGAGAGGGAGGTCTAGCACGTGGTGCAATATGGCTATGGACAAGGAAATCCCGGCTTCCACTGCGAGTGGCACGGGGCGACAAGAAAAGAATAATACAGTTACAAGCTGACATACGCTCTGCATGGTTATTAGATAGCTCACAGGTCCTTCCCCGTTGAAGTAACACAGAACAAAAATGCAATAGACTGAAAGATCTAGCATACTGATTTCCAACAAGATTTTCAGTAAAGAACATATAGCCTACTTTCTCCTAAATCCATGGGTATTGTTATAACTCTTTGTCCTTTTCAAGCAGTATAATTGAATGTTGGTTGTAGTAGCTTGTAGAAATACAACGTGTTATACGGATATTAAAAATGAATATGAGGCGCCCTTTGCTAGTGCTACATCTGTACAAAATTTCATTCACTTCAGTTTCACCGTGTTTAATTTGATATGGTGAATCGATTAGCATACATACATGGCCGCTATCTGCAAACTATTGGGCTAATGACCTTGTAGTTCAGTCATTAGATGCTTCCCACAAAAAGGTATGTTGTTGCAAAATTTGATAGAGATCAAATAATTAGGTTGGTCGTAATTTGATTTAAGCTTTTAACATTTGGGTGGCCGCCATTCAGTTTCCGTCAAGATGGCGGCATTATAAAACATGAGCCTGAGGTGCCCTTTTCTAGTGCTACCTACGTACCAAATTTCGTTCAATTCGATTTTACCGTGTTTGAATTGATAGGGGGAATCGATTTGCATACATATATGGCCGCCATATGCAAACTCTTGGACAGACGACATTGTAGCTTGGTCAAAGAACGCTATGTTGTTGCAAAATTGGGTAGAGATCAGATGATAAGGTTGGTCTTAATTTGATTTAAGCTATTAACATTTGGGTGGCCACCATTACGTTTCCGTCATGATGGCGGCGATGTAAAACATCTAGCGTTACATCTGTACCAAATTTCGTTCAATTCGGTTTCACCGTGTATGAATAGATAGGGGGAATCAATTTGCACACATACATGGCCGACATCCGCAAATTATTGGGCTGATGACCTTTTAGTTTGGTCAAATGATTCTACATACATAATGGTATAATGTTGCAATAACCAGTTGAGATCAGATGATTAGGTTGGTCGTAATTTGATTTGAGCTTTTAACATTTGGGTGGCCGCCATTACGGTTTCGTCAAGATGGCTGCGATATAAAAGCTGGCACTGAGGTGCCCTTTGCTAGTGCTACATCTGTACCAAATTTCGTTCCGTTCGGTTTCACCGTGTTTGAATTAATAGGGGGAATCGATTTGCACACAAACATGGCGGCCATCCGCAAACTATTGGGCTGATGACCTTGTAGTTTTGTCAAAGGATGCTTCCCTCATAAAGGTATGTTGTTGCAAAATTTGGTAGATATCGGATTATTAGGTTAGTAGTAATTTGATTTAAGCTTTGAACATTTGGGTGGCCGCCATTACATTTCCATCAAGATCGCGGCAATATAAAACATGACACTGAGGTGCCCTTTGCTAGTGCTACGTCTGTATTAAATTTCGTTCCATTCGGTTCAACCATGTTTGAATTAATAGGGGGAATCTATTTGCACACAAACATGGCCGCCATCCGCAAACTTTTGAGCTGACGACCTTGTAATTTGGTCAAAGGATGTTCCCCCCATAAAGGTACGATGTTGCAAAATTTGGTAGATATCGAATGATTAGGTTAGTCGTAATTTGATTTAAGCTTTGAACATTTGGGTGGCCGCCATTACGTTTCCGTCAAGATGGCGGCGATATAAAACATCACACTGAGGTGCCCTTTGCTAGTGCTACCTCTGTACCAAATTTCGTTTAATTGGGTTTCACCGTGTTCGAATTGATAGGGGGGGGGGACAGACATTCAGAGTACACACACTCACACACGCACACACAAACACACACACACAGACTCACACACACAGAGACAGACACACAATTTTTCTCCCTGTGTTGATCTCATAAGTCTACTTTCATTTTTTGAAAAAATCGAAAGTAGGCTAAAAATGTAAATATTACGTATTTTTATGTGCTAATAAGTGAAAAGCAGGAATTATGAACTTAAAGAGAAAAGCTTAAAATATGTATTTATGTAAAAAAAAATTATTTACTTAAAAATACGAGCCCTAATAATGACACATTTGTGTGAATTCGTTTCATAAAGAACATGCAGACATGAACATACAATGATGGGCCCCCACCCCCCGGGGTCACAAGTAGTGGGACGTGGGTTGGCGACCATGAGACCCTAGATGAATCTGAGATTGCTTCTACTTACTTGTGCCCTCCTTCACCTTTCCTCTCTACCTTAGTCAACTCTTCTTCTCATCCTATTCCTGCGGTATTAGGGTATCCGAGGCCTAGGGAGTCATTCATTTTCCCGGCTTAATACGCGCCTGTCTTTTCTCTCCTGATAAAGGGCCATAAATTAGGCAGTGTGATTGTGTTAGCCCAGGCATTTTAGTCTAAAAATCGTCAAAACCTAGAAAAAAATCATGTAAAGCTAATTTTCTCAGAATTTGATAATTTGACCCTGGGGAACAACATACTAAAATTCTCCAAGCTTCCGATGCCGGCTTCCTTGTTTTCCAGGCCTGGAAACCTGGAATTTCAGGATATTCCTGGAGCGCCCACAAAAACCGAATCGTTTATCCAAAACTGACAAAGTATGGCATGCAATGAAATAGGAAAACATGCAGGTACTAAAAAACGTAAGAAAAACAACATTCGGTCACTTCCAGTCGAATAAAAAGAAAAAAAACGCGCAAAATTCATTTGTTTAATATTTTGTTTTAATCAACGCGCCTTCAAGTGACCAAAACATGGGGTTAAAGGAAAATAAGCCTAATAGAACGAAAGAGCATGTTTTTAGATTTCCAGAAGTGTCTTTCCTTTGTTTGTACGTCTAATAGTGTACGAGCTACAGCCAGAATAAATTGAACACCAAATTAAGTTGGTAGCGCCGTCGCGTCCTGTAGGCTACATTGTTGGGTCGAATGCTCGTTGCTACTCCTGGGCTGCGGCTTACGCTGTGCAAGGGAAGGCTTGTTGTTGATATTGTGTTGTTGTTGAGTTTAACATTTATCGGTGGTACGTTGCGATAAAGGCCTACTATAAAAGTACAGTGAAGAAGGTTGTGTGAAAATGTGGAATTGCGATTTATGTAAAGAACCTTTAAATGTTGGTGTTGTAAGTTTAGTGAAAAAGAAAGGCCTCGAAAGTTTAAAAATCGCAAGCGTGAAGCGAAATGATGGCTTGGTGGTTACTTTTGCCTCACCGGAATTTCTGAAAGTTCACCTTCATTGCAGGTAAGGATGTGTTTTGTATTCTTTATACTATAAAATACAACGGACGTACCTTAAAAACCCAATAAAAAATTACTACCGTTGAATTTAGTTTATAGATTTCATGTTTCAACATGCTTTTATGTGTCTATAAGCCTAGGACTTATTGCCAGTCGCGTAAGGTATTGAGGCAGTGTATATGTGCGGATTTGGGGTTTAATTACGATCTTTACACTCATTGATAAAGTCTTAAATGTTGAAATTTAACGGATTTCGAGCCAACTGAAATTGCACAATTAACATTTGCTTTGTCGCGCAAGGGAAGGTAATGCCAAGCTATGTGCACAGCCGTCGGCCTAGCGGCTTAAAGTGCTAAGGAGAGAAAAATAAAATGGCTGGGTTGGAGTGAGATTTGAACCCAAGACGCACTCAAGCTTTGTAAGCAAAAGGGGAGCGCCTTAGCACCCGCGACCGCCAGGCCGACAACTGTAAGCGACGTTTGCTGGGATAACTTCACTTATGCGACAAAGCAAAAGTGAATTTCATGTTTTTAATCGGTTTTAAATCCGTTAAATTTGAGCGTTTGGAATTTTATCATATACCACCGTGTTCGCCTTAACGAGACCTATGCAATGGTAAGGGTTTTAGAAAAAAGTAAATCTGTTAGCTTTTTTTTTCTACGTTAGAAATTGGGATACCGTCCAAAGCTTTTTTACAGCTTTTTGTGTATGTTAGTAAAGTTTTTAGTCGAAGTAGGTCTTAATGAAGTTTAATTTAGGAAAACTGACCAGGAGTTTGTTTTGATCTTAAAAACTCTGCTTCAAAGTTGGTTATTTAGATCTAACTGAGGGCCCACTTCCTCGTAGTAGAACCAGGTAAATATATAACTAATTTTACTTATTTTATTTTAAGGATCGATTACACGCGGCCTGGTTCGATAAAGGCATCTCTAGATAAAAGGCCCGAAGGAGAATTATCCAATGAGGAAACGCTCTTAAACCCTACTCTTCGTTCTTCTGTTGACCCTTTCAACATAAAAGAAGATTGTCTGTTCTGTGGCAAAGAGGCCTCGTCTCGGAAGGAGACGAAAAAGGAAGTTAAGTGCAGACGTATTATCCACGAGATCCGAACGATTCCGGTTATTACAGGCATACGACTCCGAGCAATCGAACGTGGCGATGAATGGGGACGTACTGTATGTGCTCGTGTGGACAGCATAATAGACCTTGTTGCTGCCGAGGCCAAATATCATCGAGAATGTCATCTCCGATTTGTATCTGGAGCCGTTTTGGAGGGTGATGGTAGCAGCGTCAAGACTGGCCGTGGCCGTCCTGCGGACCCCGAAAAACACGACGCCTTTGAAAAGCTCTGTACTTTCTTGGAGACCAATGATGATTGTCAGTTCGCGCTTGGTGATCTTCATGACTACCTTGAGAAAGTATGTAAAGAAATGGAATGTGGCCCATACGCGCAAAAGTATCTCAAAGAAAATCTTCATCACCGAGCTGCCTGGTCGAAACTGCATTTTAAATATTAAAGAACGGCAGAAAACATCTTGCACGACAAATGGTACGAGGAACGTGGGAAGTACGAGGCCGATGAACGTCGGCGAATCGTAGAAAAGGCCGCTTAAATTATAAAAGAAGATATTCGGACGCGTGCATATAATCTGGAGGAATGAATATCCGTCCGCAGAAGAGCAGTCGTTAGATGCCGACGTTCTACCGAATACTCTAGCTCTGTTTCTTGATCGGATCATCACGACCAAGTTAGAGGGCGCAACCGGGAAATCCGCCAAGAAAAAAGCCATTGGGCAGGCAATTATTTCAGCTTGTCGTCCGAAGTCCCTTTTATCTCCTATCTTGTTGGCACTTGGCGTGTATATCCACCGACTCTACGGGTCGCGGCAGCTTGTACTGTAGATCGTCTTCATAACATGGGTTTCTGCGTGTCCTACAACGAGGTTCTTTGTTACGAGAATAACGTAATAGCATTCACGACCAGTGAAAATGACACAGGCGAAGAACAGCTTGGCGAAGCAGAGCTGAACAAAGAATTTGTTCAATATTACTTTGATAACACTGACGTTAATGTGCGCCCGCAAACCGGACACGGGACGTTTCACAACATGGGTGGAGTTATGATGTCTACACCAGCCCCCACTTTACCTCGGAAAGCAGTACCACGGCAACGAAATATATCAGCTGCTGCTGTAACATTTAGTTTATAGATTTCATGTTTCAACATGCTTTTGTGTGTCTATAAGCCTAGAACTTTTTTTAATACATATTTCTGTCATTGTAATCATTCGAACGATTTCCCGAAAAAGAGCTATTAATTTTCTTTTTACTTTTCAAGAGGAGGCCGTGCCAGCCATAGACACCGACGTAGGACATTAGCCGACCCTACATGTACAATATTGCACCCTATATTTTCTTTAATTTCACAAATGTTCTTTGTTTTTTATAAATGTCGCTGTTAAAACCACAAACCAGATGTTCATTAAAACGCATGTTATCAACTGTACATGTGAGTGTGTTTTTTTGTTGTCAGTCTATGTTATTCATTTAGCAAATCTTGCGTCGTTTTATGATTTTTACATGGGCGTCGCGTAACCAACTCAACGTGGCGTTCAACTTATTCTGGCTGTAGCAGGTGCATTATTAGACGTACGAACAAACAAAATACACTCTGTAAAGGTAAAAACATGCTCTTTCGTTCTGTTTAGCTTATTTTCCTTTAACCCTATGTTTTGGTCACTTAAAACTGCGTTGATTGAAAACAAAATTTAAAAAAATGAATTTAGCGCGTTTTTTTTTTTTATCGGAAGTGACCGAATGTTGCTTTTCTTACGTTTTTAGAACCTGCATGTTATCCTCTTTCATTTGATACCATACTTTGTCAATTTTGGATAAACGATTCGGTTTTTACGGGCGCTCCAGGAATATCCTGGAATTCCGGGTTTCTAGGCCTGGAAAACAAGGAAGCCGGCATCGGAAGCTTGGAGAATTTTAGTATGTTGTTCCTCAGGGTCAAATTGTTAAATTCTCAGAAAATTAGCTTTATATGATTTTTTTCAACCTTAAATCCTAAAATGCCTGGGCTATGTAGCCTGGGAAGCGCTACACCCTAAAAGTCTTCTGGGTTCAGGAGTTGGTGACCCCGAGCGATTCCCGAGCTGGGTCCATTGATTGCTCTTTATCCTCTCCTATTAGTCCTTCATGACTCTATTCTATTTCCTTCTAGTCCCTCAATCCTCATTCCTCAATGGTTGAGGACAGGGCCCAAAATGACCCCGCCCACCCAGGGCTGTTAGGCCGTATTGCACAAAGTTTTTAAATTAATGTCGTTAATTATTACTTAAAATTACAGATATTCTACTTAAAATAAGTGCTTTTCCCTACTCGAAAGAATTCAGTATATATAATTGGATACCTATCAGTAGAAAGGTGCTAAGTGCCATTTTTATGAACATTGAGTATTATAGTAAAAAGTGTTTAGTCAGTTTATTTGTGAGTATTTATTCTTCTAATTTGAATAACATACAGATATAGTATTCCTTGTTATCCAGTGGCAGATATTGGTTCATACTATGAAAATTGTGGAATTCTGTTTGAGTGAAATGTTAAAAGTTGTGAAAGGTGCAAAGTCCACTAGTCTTAACGAATGTGCTACGTGCTAATTAAACAAAGATGACGGCTTTCCGACACGCAAACACGTAACATACGGTTGTCCATGCACGAAACACTGAAATTCCAAGTTAATTCCACAAACTTCCAACGACTCACCTTGTGATTTGTTGATGGTCATTGCGAAGGCCAGAAACATGGGAAATTGCAACCGTTTAAAATCGAATAGCACGTTCGGAGGAATCAATGGGATGCGTGGAATCATAACAACTTCTCCATCGATGACGTTGTTCATTTGCTTTTCCACAGCCAGTCGTGTTCCATTGCATAGTCGAAGTTGATTGATGTTACGCAACATGATGATGACTGAGCCTACTTTCAATTGCAAATTGTGAGGTGGTAATCCAGGCAATTCCAGCGAATTCAAAAATGCTGTGAGATGGCTGACTACCTCATCATGGTTGATAACTGTGTCAAACGATTTGAAGGAAAACAACTGTCCCGGAATGAAATTTTGAATGGTCTCGTTGGGATCTTTATTTTTCGCTGCCAATATGGCTTGTTCACTCAGCCAATTATGGTTTTTGAAGTTCTGCGCTACGTTCGGAAAAACAAGCCGAATGAGCACCTCTTTTGATTCGGTCAACTGATCTTCCAGGTTCATAGGAGCATCGCGTCGGCGCAATCAGTCATGTCCATTGTGTCGTGCTCGCTGGCGTTGTGTTTGATATTCACGACCTCATTGCATTCTGAATCTATTCGCTGTTCGTTCATTTTCAGTCGCTCTCGAACGTAAGTCAGACATGCCCATACGACTATTTTCATTATCCGTCGCTCTTTGGTCATCAGTGTGGTTTGCACGTGAAGTAGCTCGCCACGCATTTAACTGGCTTCGACGACCTCTGTCAGCTCTTCCTCTCCTTGGCATTGTAATGGGCCTAAAACGACATGGAATTTTAGTAATGTAATGTACACTGTAAAACGACACGGAATTGTTTTCATAGTAACACAAATCTATCGAACCAACCTTGAGAACTTGACAATATTGACATCCTTTCCGTTAGTAGTACATTCTCACATTAGATATGTTGGTCGAAACACATTAACGTGAAATGTAATATTATTATAACATACTTTAATATGCTGTAATTAGATTATACAGTAAGATTCTGTTACGTTACGTATTATTTTATTGCACGTATTGATCAAAGGGTATGGTACGGGATGTTATCTTTGCTCATAGAAGATTTTGAAGTGGATGCACTGTGTCACCATCTGTCAGTCAAGTTATTAGATTCAATATTGGCATGGCTTTTTAATGTAAATTGATTTAAAAATACTGCCAATTCGATTTTTGCTCAAACCACTTTCTAAACACTGTCTACCATAATGAGAACAAATTGTAAAATTTTCATGAAATCGGAGCAGTAGTTTACGAGATTTTGCGAGACTAATGCACGGCCAAGTCGCGTTTCCAACAGGAAACAAACTGTGCTATCCGTACACAGGTTCCCACCAGTACGAACTGCTAATAATTGAGTACTCTAAGTTCCTTGAACAATTCTGTCAACGATGCCCATAATGGAGGGAAATGAGAACAAATGATTGGCACATTGCACCTTTCTTCTGAAAGAGCTGCAGGACTTACCACTAGTGCCATCTTGTGATGCTCTTGGAAGGTCCTTCGAAACCACTGAGGAGTTAGCCCTTTTGATATGTAATGCTACATCGCACATAGCACCATTCGAGCAAAAAAACGGCTTTTTTTTTTAAATGGCACTTAGCACCTTTCTACTGATAGGTATCCAATTCATCTCTAGCTTAATGTCCTGGCAGTCTCGTATAGCCAAGGCCGCACTACAGAAAGGCCGGGTGATAAAACAATGCACATAGCACTGTCTGTACGTGAATTCCTTTGTTCTATGAAATTATTTTCTTTTCTCTTCAAGGGTCTGGAGAATTGGCCCATTCTGTTGCATTGGAGTGAAATAGAAGATCTCTCTGTCTCTGTTCGAAGGTCAAACCAGATAACTGGAGAAGGGTCCACCCCACGCCCTTAAACAGGTACTTAGCCATGGTTCACAGCGTGCTGAAGTCAAGATTTTACACAAAAATATTTTTATACATTTTCAGTTGTCTGATGTTCCAAGTACAGTCCACGTGTGTTAGTGAGTTCTGTGAATAAAGTTAATTTCTACTCTATAAGTTAATGTTTCCTTTAACTTTTGTTGCACTGTACGTAGTAATTTATTATGTTGATGTGTGCGACATACGAAAAGGAATGAGCTGGAATTTGTTTTATTAACAAATCAATTTTCTTTTATACCTCTGAACACAACAGATGACCTAGCTATTGCGCCCATTAAAACTCCAACTCTCTACCTCTGAGCACTAAAATTAGTACAAGGAGCGTTCAAAAACTAACGAACCAGAGGCATAATTACAGAAACCAGTACCTGTATGTTAGAAGTATTGGCCCTGGCTGTTGAGGCACTTGTCCCACTGTGACACGAGGCGCTGAATGGCTGTCTCATAAAATTCCCTGGGCTGCGATGTGAACCAATTCCGCACGTACAGCTGGACGTCGGCGTCCGAGGTGAATCGTTGGCCCCACAGAGCCCTTTTCATGGGACCAAACATGGCGTATTCACAGGGGGAGAGGTCTGGACGGTATGGAGGGTGACCGAGACTCTCCACTTTGAATTTTTGTAGGAGTGCCGCGACTGTGTTGGCCGTATGAGGTCGTGCATTGTCGTGGAACGACCACGGCGGCTATGGCGTTCACTGTCACTCGGCGGTCCTGGGTAATGAGTGCATCAACCAGCTGGACGTTGTCATTGGTAATGCAGGGTGGTGCCACAGACCGGGCATCATCGGCTAACGACACCCGTCCTTCCATGAAGCGCTTGTGCCACGCCTTGACCCTTGCAAGGGACATGTAGTGTTCGCCGTACAATTGTGACATTTGGCGATGAATGTCCGTTCCCCCTACTCCGTCCGCTGTTAGAAACCGAAAAACACCTCTTTGATCTTTGGTTGACGCCTCCATGTCACTGTTTGCAATGCAACTGGCAGCGTTGGACGATTGATGCATGCTGCTGCTCGCTTTTTTTATCGTCACGTGACGTGCACGCGTGCCCTCTAGCGACGGGCAGTGACCTTCCACGCTCTGGTCGGAACCACACCTCGTTACACACGCCACGATTAGCCGATGTAGTCACTGGTTTGCGCATTCCAGCCTCCGGCTCGTTACTTTTTGAACGCACCTTATACATCATGAACCGAGCTGATAGATACATTTGGTTCATCCAAGAACAGGAGTGAAGAATATAGATGTATAAATTAGGAGCCATTTGTGTACAGTTTTTATACATTAACTACTTATTAAAATGTGTTTCAAATGTTGTGTTGTGTGGAATGATGATATAACAATACTGGCAACAATGAATGCCAAATATGAAACAATGTTTAATATGAAACAACAATAATATCATCTGGAGCCTCGCCTGGTGGGTGAGATTTGTTTTCCTTTTTTCCTACATATCCTTTTCTATTTCTTCTTCTAGTCAAGCGAGGGCCCTCCCTATACATAGAATGGAGCCTGACAGTGACCGTGCTGCGGAGAGGTCACAATGACTCACCGGGAGATTTATAGCTTATAATGATTACAAAAGCGGGTCGGGAAGCCCTGGATGCTGTCAAAGTATGCATTACGTACGCAGTTGGCAAGATAGGCCTACCTTAGTTGTGATAATTAAGATTTGCTGTGAAGTACTGTAGCCTATTTCATACCCCGTGAACATGGTTAGGTATAGAACAAAAATATCAAATTATCCTAGTGGAAACTTATCTTCTCAAGAAGAAGTTTGCAGTGGCTGGCTGCGTGGCTCAGCGGTAACGTACTCGCTTACTGGGCCCAAGGTTGCCGGTTCGTATCCTGGCGCAGTCAGCTGGCATTTGAGGGTGCGCAAATTCGAGGGAGCCATCTCAGTAGATTTACTGGCACGTTAAAGATCCCCTTCGGGGCAAAATTCCAGCACCCCGGCGTCTCTAAAAGCCAGAGTAGTTAAAAGGGACGTAAAACCAATATTATTATTATTATTATTATTATTATTTAGAAGTTTGCAGCAATTTTTTTCGCAAATTTCAGCGCCGTGCGAGTTTAACTTGTGGGGGGAACCCCAAACAAAAGATATACAGAAACAATATGCGTACTCTGGAGACTCTCGAGAACAAACAAACTGCACCGATATGAAATACCTGTGAGGATAAATTACAGCGAGTCTACCAAAACTTCCTACGTCGGTGCAATGTGTGTTTCGAAGTTGAAGAACAGCACTTCCAGCAACTACTTTGAAATTCATGCTGACGTTTGTTTCTGGCCGGTGCTTGCTTGTTGCGTAGAGGTCTCCGACCAGCCAGGATACCTTCCTATTGTGAGCATGTGCAGTAACAACTGCATGTACGCATGCACGCACGCACGATCAGTAGGAACGAAGGAAAGAAGAAAGGAGGTTGAACAGTTAGCACAGTGGATGCGCGGATTTCACGGCCATGATCCAAAAACAAACGTCAGACATGTAATTAGGATTATCAAATACGTAAAAAAGTGTAAATGTGTTAAACTAGTTGTGCACTACGCTGCTGCTAGTGCCAATTCCTTGTTCGACACGCTGTTACACACAGTGCCCTGGCCGCCACCTCCCGCCAAACCCCCACCTTAATTATAAATACACGCACTAGCCCACTACAGACACCACAAAGCACAGATATCACGGAAAGTTTATATAAGGTGCGTTCAAAAAGTAACGAGCCGGAGGGTGGAATGCGCAAACCGGTGACTACATCGGCTAATCGTGGCGTGTGTAACGAGGTGTGGTTCCGACCAGAGCGTGGAAGGTCAGCCCGTCAGTAGACGGCACGCGTGCACGTCACGTGACGATACAAAGCGAGCAGCAGCATGCATCAATCGTCCAACGCTGCCAGTCGCATTGCAAACAGTGACATGAAGGCGTCAACTGAAGAGCAAAGAGGTGTTGTTCGGTTTCTGACAGCGGAATGTTACAAGTGTACCGCGAACACTGCATGTCCCTTGCAAAGGTCAAGGCGTGGCACAAGCACTTCAGGGAAGGACGGGTGTCGTTAGCCGATGATGCCCGGTCTGGGGCACCCCCTTGCATTACCGATAATAACGTCCATCTGGTTGATGCACTCATTACCCAGGACCGCCGAGTAACAGTGAACGCCATAGCCGCCGTGGTCGCTCCACGACAATGCACGACCTCATACGGCCAACACAGTAACGGCACTCCTGCAGAAATTCAAATGGGAGGTTCTCGGCCACTCTTCATACAGTCCAGACCTCTCTCCCTGTGATTACGCCATGTTTGGCCCCATGATAAGGGCCCTGCGGGGCCAACGATTCACCTCGGACGCCGACGTCCAGCTGTACGTGCGGAACTGATTCACATCGCAGCCCAGAGAATTTGATGAGACAGCCATTCACCGCCTCGTGTCACAGTGGGACAAGTGCCTCAACAGCCAGGGCCAATACTTCAAACATACAGGTACTGGTTTTTGTAATTATGCCTCCGGCTCGTTACTTTTTGAACGCACCTTATATATTGTCCCTTTCATCAGTTCATATATGGCGCGAATTTCAGGTTGCTACGTCATCACAAGTGACAACATCAATTCATACTTGGAGATTACTGCTCGAGTCCAAGCTCCGTGAACCTGGGAGGAATGTGGATCGCGGACGATGAGGAGTGATGTGTGGGGCTCCAGGTCCTTGCGTAGTACACAACCAAATACATTGGTCGGTGATTCACTCACTCATTCGCAACACCAAAGTACCGGGTGAGTTAGCCGTGGTCGTTACGGCATGACTAACGGCAGTCGCTCACATCCGGGAGGCGAGGAGGTTCGAATCCCTCCTTGAAGATGGTCTTCTGTGGTTTCCCATCTTCCTACCAGGCAAATGCCGGGGTTGGTCCCTAACTATAGGCCACAGCCGCTACCTTCCAACTCCTCGCCCTTCCCTTCCAACTTTCCTCCCCAACGGTACATGTAGCTCACCCATTGGGTGTCCGTCTCGAAGCAGCTACAAACCTGGCGAGCCGAACATGTCCTCGGACATTCCCGGCACCAAAAGCCATACGCTAAAAAAAACACCAAAGTGTTTTAGGGAACGGTCCTATGTTAGCAGTATTGGAATAGACAGTAATTCGAGATAACACGATGGGCTGTTGACAGGCCCTTCTCTTCCCGCCACCAGCGTCACCTCACCCCGCTCACAGAGCTAGGACCCGAGCAGTACGTGTAGTCTAACTAGATTTATGGCGCCACCACACGGAGAAAGATGTATTTCAAGCTAGGAGGATGATCAAGAGAGTAGAGTATTTGCCTGGTAAAAAAGAGAACTACAGTAATGGTGAAATTATTGGAAGACCCGGATATCATTCTTAAATATTTTATGATTTTACTGACTTACTTAGTCGAATCCTTTTCTTCTCGCCGCGCCGGTGTCAAGGTTTTACAAAAGGAGCACCAAGCCTTCCTGTCTCTGCTCAGCTGTTTTGCTTTTCTCCATTCTATTCCTCTCTCCTCCACTGCCCTCCGGACACCTTCCTCCCACGTAAAACCTCTACTTGTGAGATCTGGAGTTCAGTTGCCAGCTCTATTTCTTTCCCTGTATTCCCCTCATATTCCTATTCTCATTATCCTTTTTCCTCGCATAGGCCAGAACGATTTAATCAGGCCGATTTTCTCCTTTTGATTTCTTTTAACTTTGAATTGTAGGACTAGTGAGTGGTTGGCCCACTGCGTCTTAGTCCAGTGGAGGGGCTGCCTCCTCATAGTCCCTGGACTTACTAGATTTTGACAGGGTTATCTCCCTTCTCCTATGTGGACAATCCAGTCCACTTGCCTCTGGTGTTCGAGACCTGCTAGCTCGGGGATATTCCGCCCAATCTCGGTCCCTACTGCACTCAGCCACTGTAATTCAGTGTTGCCCCCCCCCCCCCCCCACGACGTGGACGTGTCAGCCATGAGTTGCCCAGGTGCACACAGTTACAGCCCTGAGATTTTACTGTAGAACATTTACATTTAATTACTACAGGAATCAAGAAATTCTGGGACATTCTTGAACATTTATATCATTGGAGCATTTTCATTAGTTAAGCGTTTGTTGTTTGAGTCCTCAGTCTTTTGACTGGTTTGACGCAGCCCTCCATGCCTCCCTGTCCTGAGCTAATCGTTTCATCTCTACATAACTACCACACCCTACATCCGAGGCAATCTGTTTAACATATTCTAACCTTGGTCTACCCCTACAGTTCTTGTCCTCAACCCTTCCTTCCATAACTAAGCTTGCTATTCCTGGGTGTCTTAGTATGTGTCCTACCAACCTATCTCTTCTGTTCATTAGCAGTCGCCAGAAACATCTCTCCTCTCCCACTCGTCTCAATACCTCTACGTTAGTAACGCTATCTTCATCATTCTCCTGTAACACCACATTTCAAACGCTTCAATTCTCTTCTTTTCTGCTGCACCAATAGTCCAAGTTTCACTTCCATAGAGCGCCACGCTCCAGACAAAGGCCTTCAAAAATGACTTCCTAATACCTAAACCTATATTCGATGTCAACAGATTCCTTTTCTGTAGAAATGCTTTCCTTGCCTGAGCTAACCTACTTTTTATATCCTCTTTGCTTCGTCCATCACTGGTTATTTTGCTTCCCAAGTAACAGAATTCTCCTACTTCCTTTAGCTTTTCACCTGCCAATTTGATGTCCATAGAGGTTTCTGATTTATTTCGGCTGCATTCCAATATTTTTGTTTTACATTTATTAATTTTCATCATGAATTGTTTCCTCAAGACGGAGTCCATACCATTCAAAAACTCATTCAAATCCTCAGGCGTGTCGGCCAAGATGACTATGTCATCGGCAAATCTCAGAGTTGAAATTATTTATCCTGGTTAAGCGTTTAACAAACCAGAAATCACGAAGACAGCATATTACAACCTTCTGAGCTTTTGAGTAGCGCGGGTCTATGTTAAAGTTCCGCCAGACCACGAGTTTGAAGAATAGTTGGAATCGAGCTAAATTGTGTGAACATTGTGAAAGTATTTCTTGAATTACTGAGGAGTTGATAAGTTATTTGAAGTGCAGTTCGTATACGGAAATTATTACGACGAAAAACTGGGAATTTGTAGGTAATGTCAATGTAGCAAATTCACTATAGAATCAACAACAACAACAACAACAATTCCACTGTAGGCTATCAACCTTTATTATTGCCACGCTCAACGACCTTCGTCTTTTCAAACACACTGTGCTATTGTCTGCACCTTAACTGAATGTTTTCATGTTCTGCTTGTTGCTTATGAAATACGGGCCAACTCCGTCTCTTTGTTCATACCATATTGGTTTCTCTCAACCATGCTGACTACACCACATTTCCTTGTTCATATGCATTCGATTGTACTCCACAAAAGGTTTCAGTGCGATTCCCACTTCGTACTGCTTTCATTCTGTTCTATTGCGCTCACAAAAGATATCAACTTCAATAGTGCTTCTCATTTCCTATGTTCAAACTCGTGTACATACTGCAGCAGAGCTGTGACATCCCAAAGGTATACTCACTATATGCTTTGCGCTATTGGAAAAACACTGCATTTCAATTTAGAATGCTGACAGTTTAGAAAGATTCTAGAATGAGAATCTGCCTGTTTGAATGCCACTGTCACACTAAGATAGCCACTGTAAGATGTCCTTGTTATTGTTGTTGTTGATGATTCATTTAGGGGCTTCCGGGTGAGTTAGCCGACGTCGTTACGGCGTGGCTGCTGGCAGTCGCTCACATCCGGGAGGCGAGGAGGTTCGAATCCCCCCGCCGGCAACCTTGAAGATGGTTTTCTGTGGTTTCCCATCTTCCTTCCAGGCAAATGCCGGGGTTGGTTCCTAACTATAGGCCACAGCCGCTACCTTCCAATTCCTTGTCCTTACATTAACAATTTCCTACCCAGACAACACTGCACACGTGTCGGTACTTGTAGCTCACCCACTGGGTGTCCGTATAGAAGAAGCTACAAAACTCTGGCGAGCCGAACATGTCCTCCGACACTCTCGGCACTAAAAGCCATACGATAAAAAAATTGGGGGCTTTGCGACATTGTGGTCATGTGGCCGCGTGTACTTGGGTGTGTGTACACTGATAACCTGTGTCACTATGATAACTGTACTAGTGTGTGTATTTGTGAATGAGGTAGGATTTGGGTAGGAAGTGACAGTGGCTTTAAGTTAGATACTGCCCCCGTAATTGAATTATATAGAGACCACGGTGGCTATATTGAAATTATAAGGAAAGTTATGGCTGTCATAGTTATGACGTGGGTAGTCATGACGTAAGCACGGATGACGCAAATGTTATACCAGCAGGCTACTTGAGCTGAGATTCTCAGTGACGTCAGCATTTAGTCGAGAATGTTCCAAGATGTACGACGCAGTCGCAGGAAACGAGGAATTCTGCTGAGGAAGAAACTATGCTATTGGAGGAGAGGCATGAACCAATGAACGATAGTTTAAAGGAAGACGGAGATTGCTGAAACTATGGTATTTTTATTACTTTTGGAATGCAGAATTGTGGAAATCCATTTGCAGTAGAAGCATTGATTTGGAATTTTGGTGAAATTTATTTTCAGTTTTTGAATTTTGAAAATCCGTCATGTATTAACGAAGTTGGAACTTTTAGCGATGACGCAGTATCACGCTTTGGAAGGGATGGAAACGCCCCTCGTGAAGTTAATAAAAGGGCTTGCGCAGAAGAGAGGAGCCTCTTTCGTTCTCTGATCATTCTGAGATCTCATTCTCAGATCATCGAAGTATATTTGTGAAAGTTCTTTTCTTATACATTCATTATAGTGAGACGTCGAAGTGAACAGCAGTGAAAAGAATCGTCTTTATAACGCGTGGCGAGGCCACTATATTAACGAGATCCAAGTCAAACTAGGTGAAGTTGAAACGGACCTTAGAAAGCTTCTACAAGTTTAGCTTTGAACAGTTAGCGGTCACCGATAAGCTAATTGTATTGTGCAGTGCTATATGCAGTAATAGAGAAAAGCTGAACAATTTCGACCGATTAGTTTAAATGATATTAGCAGTTTTATACGACTGACAAAAGTGATTATCTCGCCACAAGAGAAGCACTTTTGTATAGCCAGAATCAACGCAACGGCTGACGCTGCGAGTGGAATAGAAAGACTTCAGATTGCTTGGTTACACAACGATACAGTATAATGGAGCAATTGAATACGGCAGTTTGTTCTTCTAATACTACAACCGAAGAGCAGATGGAAGGCTAAAAGGGCTTATTGCAATTGGGACATATTTCAACGGAGTAAGATAGCGACATGGAACTTCGCTAATTGCTATTCCACACAAGCGAACATGCGGTGAATACCATCTACACCCATGTTTCGTAATTAAAGGCTGAATACCATCGAACAGCCATAGAAACAATTTCATACTCTGAATATGAATAATTTCTTCGGAAATTTCTACAAAACTTCATGACGATTGTCTACTGGAACTTCAGGGAATTTTTCAAGAGAGGTCAGGGGTGTCCCGACTCACAAAGAAGATTATTGCCGGAAGGATGTCTATTCGTCTTCAAGGAGCAGAGCGATTTCCGGAGAAGGAAGCAGTTCGATTCTCCGAGGGTGCTATTTCCTATTTCGAGGATGGAGCTCAGCTTTAACATGGTGAAATGGATCCATCAGCAGTCTTCTTTGGGGAATTTTCCTCTGGAACGTCAATCGGCAGATAAGGTAGTCGTGAACGTTTATTGTATTTGAGTTTACTAATAATGTTTGAGCAACCATTTTTCCCATATTTTTATCCTCATGTTTTTGCCCTATTTTCTTGTTGAGATTCTTATTCTCAGTACACCTTGATGAGTTTTGCATTTTTCGACGATTTATTAAGACATTGTTATGTCATGGGCATAGTTAACGATTTTGAATCAGTTGAGACTGATATTTGGATTATTCAGTAATTAATATTTTTGTAGTCACGATTTGACTGTAAGTTAATGATTTTTATGGCAGATTTAAATTCAGACAGCGTGTCATTTTATTAAAGTAATTCTACCCCAGTTTAATTACTTTGACCAATTTTCTGTCATCATCAAGAAGGAAGAACATTTAAATGATTTTAGAGCGTTAAAATCTCTTACGTTGTCGACGATCTTGGAAATACTAGTCGTTATTTGAATTGATTGCAACACAGACATTTATCGTCAGTTATGAATGAACATTGCATCATAGACACTTTTGTGAAAGATTAACGTTAATAATGAATTATTGAATGCATTAAAGTCAAGAACTTTTGTTAGGAGTTTTTTCTCAATTAGAGATTTATATAACGATGTTTGCATTCCCCAGTCTAATTGGATTCTATTCGACTACTTTGCATTTTAGTCGCACTTTATTTGAAGATAGTATTTTCATACTACAATTTTTTTTAAGATGTTAATCTTAAATTTTGATAGACCAGACAGGCGTATATAAGCGTATTCACTATTAAATTTGTTTGTGATTGGCAAGTTTTGACTTCATTTCGGTTCATGAATGAAATCCACGAAGGTTAAAAAAAAAACAGTTTTGAAACAATAATTAATGATTATAAAAAATTTTAAGTGGAACTATGAATGTATAATCGCTAGTGCAGCGCGTGTTGAAAGTCGCTGAGGTATAATGCCCTTGAATATGAAGGAAGTTCCCACAGGAATTAATGTTAAAGAATTATTTGTGGAAGTTTTGTAAGTTATGTGGAAGTTTTTAATGCCATATAGATTAATATATGATGATTTTGGGCATATTTTTAATGCAGATTGTGCATTAACTTGTTAGCGAAGGATTTTCCGCTGGAGTAAGATTGTCATAGTTCGTTGAAAATTAATCAAGTGAGTTACTGTTATAATTAACACGAGTTTTGAAAGAATTTGAGATAAGATTTTGAATGAAGGTTGCCGTCACAAATCATTATTAAAACCTTTATTAAACCAGATTGTGACATTAACATGTATAACTAACCTTCATTGGTCGATTATATTAAACACGATTATGAAAATTACCAACCGAATGAACATGTGGTTAATGTATTTCTTAAATTAATAATTTAAACAATTTAAATGTTAATATTGTAAATAATTGCTGTAAATATTTTTGAAAATAATGTGGAACGAGAGTGATGTTAAAGGCGTGCTTATAATATTTTTATTGTCTTTGACAAATATTATAAACAATTTCTAATTGTTATAAATAATATATGTGATTTTGTTATAAACATTTAAGAGCTAATTAAACATTTGGATTGAACTTAACAAGTTTAAGGAATTAACATAATGATCCAATAGGATGTGAGCAAAGTACTTGAAAGATTTGCGTAAATATAATGTGAGTTGTCTCGTAGACATTTAAAAGCTTGAGAGAACAAGCTGTATTCTTACGTAACTTAGCACGTGAGAAGGGAGTGCATTTGACCAGTATGCAACAGGCTGGAGGGTAGCCCGCAGCTGTGCCAACATCTGGTTCTCAGAGAGTGAGGTCGTACACACTCTGGCCTTGCGACTATAAATACCATTCTCATGTTTATTAAAAGGAAACCAAATGCTCTATATATGTCACACCCTGACGTCCTTCTCCAATCCAATAGTGTTATGAATATTACGTTATTTGAAGCTCTTGGGAGCTAAAATGTTTTATATCATGTTGTATGATAATTTTTGCAAGTCCTACTGGAGGACGTAGTCAGATTGACTTGAGCTACTGATAGCCACGTTGTTTTTGTTGTGTTAATAAAATCATTCCCTTTATTAGAAATAAAGCTTTTGTACAGTTCAAAGTTCTCGTCTTCGTCTTGGTTCATTTTTAAATGTCATGGTGGAGGTTATTGTGTGAACAGACTTAAGTGATCCTGTTGTCAACTCAAACCCCGAGATAATTAAGAGGTAAGTAACGGTAAGTATGAACCCCCGTCTATTTTGGTGTGTTCCACAATGATTTCCTGTGAACTTCTGTGCTCTTATCTCGATAGTATCTGTCAGTGCCATTTTCATTGATGTAGCTATGCCGGTGCGATGGATAATTGGCAATCCGATTGAGGGGGCGGATATCTGACAGCCTACTATCCAGGTAAACGGGGACAGAAAGATTGGCGCACCTAAAACGTTGGGGCTCGATTCAACAAAACTGGATTACCAGGTTGAACGCCAGAAAGAGTGGCAAACCTAAAACGTGAGGTTCGATTAGACTCAAATAAAGAGGTTGATTCTTTGTTAGATGTCTAGGCCAATTGTAGTATTTAAGAGTGTGATTATATAGGAATTAAATGTTGTATTGTGTTAGGAAAATTACACTCAGAAAAGATCAGATCTTATACAACTTGAGAAAGGTTAAATAGGCTGGAAACTTAGAAAAATCGCCTATAATCTGGAATCTTATTTTATTTGACCGGCTTATGACATTTCAGTCATATTAAAGATAAAATTAAAGTATTTGGATTGTAAATGTAAATTATTTGTGTTAGGATATTTTAAAATGAGCCAGAGAAATTTGAACATGTGCTTGAGTTTGTTTCAACATGAAGTATCTTCGAAGGTTAATTATAAGGTAGTTATAAGTTAGATTTAAGACAGAAAATTGATCAAAAATTATATATGGTGAAAAGTGTTGCTCAAATGTTGTTATTTTGCTCTTTTGATATATGTCCCTACAGCAGTCCATTTTTGAATAATATTGTAATGGCAGATGAAAGCTTGAAGAAGATGTTAGAGGAGATGTCTGCTAACATGAATAGAAGTATGAAGCAGATGCTGAATGAAAGCATGAAGGAGAATAATAGTCGAATGGAGGAGAATGTTAGTAATTTGTCTGCTAATTTGAATGCAAGGATGGAGGAGAATGCTAGTAATATGTCTGCTAATTTGAATAGTAGTATGAAGGAGATGGAAGCTAGGAATACTAGTCGAATGGAGGAGAATGCTAGTACTTTGTCTGCTAATTTGACAGCTAGCATGGGTGAAAGTTTGAAGGTTCTTCATACTAGTGCTGCTAATTTGGAGGATAATATGTCGCGTTTACAGATTAATACCCTAGGAATTGAGAATACTGTAACGGACATGCGCACAGAGGTGTCTAATGTCCATAAAGATGTGTCTATTGTGCATAAAAGTGTTGATGATGTTAAATTTGATGTGTCTAAGGTACAGAAAGACCTTACAATGTTAAATTTAGATGTAGCTAATGTCCGAGGGGATATTTCTTGTGCTAGAGCCGAAGTAGTTGTTGTCAAAAACGATGTAGCGACTGTCCAAGACAAGGTCGAGGAAGTCCAAAAAGAAATTCAAAAAGCTAGAACTGATGTATCCAATGTTCAGGTAGACATTAATAACATTCATGCGGATATAACTGAGGTGCAAAGTGACATAACTAAGATTCAGGTAGAGGTCAACACAGTTTTCGTAGATATCACTAAAGTCCAAACTGATGTAAATAAAGTCAGGGAAGAAATCGAAAACTCAAAAACTCTTTGTACGCGTAATATAACTGCATTAGCGACTAGACTAGTTGATGAATCAGTTAGAACAACAACGTCTTTAGCAGAGTTGAAGTATGATGTAGAGGTCATGAGAACCCAGGTATTAGACCACAATAGAGTATTAAAAGAGGATATCGAAGTAGACATAGCCGAAATGTTAACAGCAAACGTAGCGGTATGGAAAGACGAGTGGAATAAGTCAAGTGGGGAACATGTAACCCAAATTCAGGAAAGGATTGAAAGAAAACTTGCCAGTACGCAGATAGAAATTAACAATGAAGTAGTACAGATTAGGAAAGATTTAAGCGTCAGGATAAATTCGCTATCCGAAAAACAAGTTGACGATAGAACACAACTAGATCAGGATATGCAAACTTTAAAATCTACATTAGAGGATCAAATTCATAAAGTTGTCTCGGATGTAAATGAAACGACGAGTAAACTGAAAAATTTGAAGTTAGGAGAGGCTAGTTTAATGGAGAACTACAAAGAAGAGATAGTCAAGAAAGTCTTAACAGAAATCACCGACAAGGATACAGAAGGCTTAGCTTGCGAATTGAATAGGAATTATGCTAGAAGACATAACCTAGAGCCAGAAGAAAGAGACGTGACTCCTGAAGAACGTGTATCCAGATTCAGAGAGGAGGATGACGAGAGGAATATGGAACCTGAGTGGAATTATCGAGATAGTGGGAAAAACTATCCGGATTCATATCCGAGGAACGTGACGGTCATCAGGAATTTCGAAGACAAACCACAAAAATTCAGTAACACTGATAGTTTGACACCTATAGAGTATGTAAGGAATCTCAAAGATTATTTCATCGAAGCTCACATTCCCAGAGAGAGAGAGATGAAGATAGTAGAGAGATATCTGATTGGAGGACCCCTTGAATGGTTTCGCGCATTTAGATACACATTCAGTAACTTTGACGAGTTTGCAGAGGCATTAATCAAACGATTTTGGTCCATAGAAGCGCAGAATTCGTTAAGAGCGGAGGTGTATTCAAGAAAATACTCAGGTACTCTTCCAACGAGGTACGCTGATTTCTTTACGAGTCAGTTGTCCCGCTTGAGATTTTTGCAACCCCCATTGTCCACGGAGCAACTAATTGATGCGATTTCTCGTATGCTGCCAGTTGAGGTGAGAAGACTTATAATTTCGTCCAACATCAGGGATTTATCCAGCATGGATGAATTACTGAGAAGGTTAGACTACACAAGTCCAATGCCTAACGTAGTCCAGAAAGGTCAAAGGCAGGAGTTTAAAGAAATCAATACGGTATATATGGACCAAGTCCAACAAACTGACAAGCCAGAGCAGGAGAAAACTGACAATGTAGGTCCTCACAGGAATAATCAGTTTAGAAATTACAGATCACAAGGTTACCGACCGTATCAACAGAGAAGAGGTTGGAACTACAACCGAGGAAACTACAATGGAAGAGGCAGATATTACAACAATAATGGGTATAACCGTAACTATAATAGGAATAACCAAAACCAAAATAGAAACCAGAATACTCAAGGTCAGGTTATGACACCCGATCAGTATCAGCAAAGAGAGAAGGAAAGCCAGCAATACTTAAAAGAATTAAGGGATAAAGAAGCTGACAATCAAAAGAAAAGGCAGGATGTTGTAATCGATCCTGGGCCTTCTACGAGCCAACAGAATTTTGAGGTCGGTAACACAAAAAAAAAACACGCCGATTTCTCAACGTCAGTGAGAACCTGTAAATACATTGCCACACCACACCTGATTACGATTAATGAGATATACGAAGTTACCGATGAAGATTTACTAGAAGAGAGGGGTATTGTTAAAGAGGAAAGACCATGTGCCTTACCTATTATTGCTGTACGGATAGATGGACAGCAGTACAAAGCCCTGATGGACACTGGTGCTATTATTTCCATCATTTCAGAGGAATGTTATCAAAGTCTGCTAAGAGGAGAGAACATGACAGTTCTACCTGTTTCTACCGTCAAAGTGAGAGGGATATTCCAAGATAAGGCAGTGAAATGCAAGATTCAAGTGTTATTGAACTTTGAGATCAATGGAAGGAATTATGAACACATCTTCATTGTGGTGAGCAAGATCAATTTTGATATGGTGCTTGGAATCGATTTTATATCGAAGGTCGGAGCTATTATTGACATGAAGAACAGAAGTATTAGCTTTAATGATGGGTACATAATCACAGAAGAGATAGAAGAACAGGACGTGAAAAACAGTCTGGAAATAGACCTTAGGGAAGAAATTTTGAATACAATAATTAATGAAGTGGAAAACTTAGAAGAAATACCCAGTAGAAAAACTGAAGGATTTGAAGAAATTCAGGGGGAATTTGAGGATCTGATAAAGGAATTCCAAGATATTTTCGATGAAAAGCCTGGATTGATTAAGGATTATAAGTACAAGATAAGGCTGACAGATGAAACCCCTTACCAGAAGAGAATATACCCCATTCCTGAGAAATACTATCAAGAAGTACGAGGGTTAATCAGAAAAATGGAGGTAGACGGGATTATTAGAAAACAGGCGTCGTCTTATATAAACCCCATCACAGTAGTGAAGAAAAGTAATGGTCAGATACGTCTTTGTCTCGATGCCAGGACCATCAACTTGAAGATTCTTCCAGAAAATGACAGACCACCCAAGATTAGAGATCTGCTTCGGAAATTCAAAGGGAGAGCTTGTTTCAGCGTTCTTGACTTGACGTCTTCATTTTATCAAGTTCAACTAGAAGAGGATAGTATGCAGTACACTGGATTCCTATTTGACCAGACGTCATGGGTCTTTGCCAGAATGCCTTTTGGAATGGTTAACAGTGGACCAGCACTTATTCGAGCACTTGATAGTAAGCTCACTGACGAAGTGAAAGAAAATGTAATCTGCTACATTGACGATTTAATCGTATCTTCACCCAGCGCCGCAGAACATTTAGTGCACTTGAGAAAGTTGTTCGAGAATTTAAGGGAGGCCAATATTAAGGTGAACTTTGGAAAATGTCAATTCTTGAAGAAAGAGATAAATTACTTGGGGCATACTATTGATAAAGATGGATATCATCCAAACATGAAAAAAGTAGATGCGATCACGAGATTTCCAAAGCCAACTAAGGTGAAACAAGTCAGAGAATTTGTAGGTGCATGCCAATTTATTAGCAGCCACTGTCCAAGATACTCGGAAATTATGGCTCCTCTGTATGACTTACTCAAGAAGAACAACAGATGGAAATGGAGTACCGCTGCAGACGAGGCTTTTGAGAAAGCAAAAGAGATGCTCAAAAATAATGTGAAACTGGAGTACCCAGACTTTGAGAAGGTGTTCTATATTGAGTCTGATGCATCAAGAATAGGCATTAGTGCAGTCTTATACCAGAAAGACGAGGCAGGCAACAAGCACTACATTGCGTTCACTAGTCGGAAGTTGAAAAAGCACGAGGAAAACTACTTCACGACAGAGCTTGAAGCGTTAGCTTTTGTGACAGCTTTACAAGCCTGGAAGAAAATCCTGCTGGGACATAAGGTCATCATTATTACTGACCATAAAGCACTACAGTTTATGTTGCAAACTGACATGTCAAGTGATAGATTGACACGTTGGGCTTTGTTCACCCAACAGTTTAACGCTACTATCGTCCACCAGCCTGGGAAAGATAACTTACTGGCTGATGCTCTATCACGTAACCCTATTAAAAATGTGCAGATACACCATGTACAATTGGAGCAAGAAGATGAAGAAACCGTTAGGAGGTTAGCCCGAATCGGTGTGTCACAGAAGAGACACGCTCCAATAAGGAAAATGTACAGGTTCCTCAAGGGTTACATGGACAATACGGATGTTGACTATGAAGCTACACGGAGAAATTCACGACACTTTGTCTTGAGTGGAGACATCGTATGCAAGTATGCTGACTCTGCGCATACAAAACTCCGAATAGTCGTGCCACCTAAACTTGTTGTCAATTTAGTGTGGGTAGCTCATCACGCAACTGGACATGCCGGTTTAGATAAAACTCTTAATACACTTAAAGAGAGATTTATCTGGACTAACATGCGTTCCAGTATTGCCAAGGTCATTAGATCCTGTGACAAATGTCAAAGAGCAAAGTATGCTTCTGCTTTACTAAAGGGAAAACCGAAGGCGATGATTCCTTCTAAGCCAAACGAACTTA
The DNA here is from genome assembly GCA_946902985.2 of Meconema thalassinum. Classification (NCBI taxonomy): domain Eukaryota; kingdom Metazoa; phylum Arthropoda; class Insecta; order Orthoptera; family Tettigoniidae; genus Meconema; species Meconema thalassinum. The sequence goes on from OX336389.2 coordinate 1,331,323,871, forward strand.
TGGCGACGGATATATTTGGCCCCTGTCCGAAGGGATACCAGGGTAACCAATACTTGTTGGTGACCGTGGATGTTTTCTCAAAATTTGTTACAATGAGTCCCATGCAGAAAGCTAACACGAGGAACGTAGTAAGCAGACTGGAAAATGCTGTATTTCCTAAAGCTGGTATACCGGAATATCTACTGTCAGATCATGGAACGCAGTTTACGTCCGTGGAATTTGCAGCGGATATGGAAAGGCTTGGCATTAAGCACTTATTTTCAAGCGTGCGTTACCCTGAATCGAATTCCTCAGAAAGATATATGGCTGAATTTTCGAAATTCTGTCGAATTTTCTGTCCAAATGATCATTCTGGTTGGGTGAGATTTGTACCCCTTATTGAGGAATGTCTGAACTCTACAGTGCAGGAGAGCACAGGAGAAGTGCCAATGCGACTTCATTTAGGAAGAAACCCAGAAAGGCCGTGGGATAATCTTTTCAATCACATACCGAGAGATCCCGACATAGGAAGGCAGCAGAGGATTGACAAGGCAAAGGAACAACTCCAGAAAGCAGCAGAGAAACGATTGAAAAGAGTAGCTGGAAAACGTTTTGGTACACCCTTTCAAGTTGGAAATCTTGTATTATTACGCAGACCTGTCAAGGCTGATATGACCAAGAAAATCTACCCCAAATTTGGATTAGTGTTCCTGGGGACGTTTAGGATTACGAACGCTTATGGGAACAACTGTTATGAACTCTACGATGATGAGAATAATGTCGTTTACGGCAAGTTCAATGCTGGAAATTTAAAAAGATACTATCCTAGAATAAGCCAGTAATAATTCAATTTCGTGTTCAAGAGAGTTGAGATACTTGTAACATTGAGTTTAAAAACAATTTGCAACTGTTTTTAAAACGTGGTGAGAGGAGAATGCCCCCGTAATTGAATTATATAGAGACCACGATGGCTATATTGAAATTATAAGGAAAGTTATGGCTGTCATAGTTATGACGTGGGTAGTCATGACGTAAGCACGGATGACGCAAATGTTATACCAGCAGGCTACTTGAGCTGAGATTCTCAGTGACGTCAGCATTTAGTCGAGAATGTTCCAAGATGTACGACGCAGTCGCAGGAAACGAGGAATTCTGCTGAGGAAGAAACTATGCTATTGGAGGAGAGGCATGAACCAATGAACGATAGTTTAAAGGAAGACGGAGATTGCTGAAACTATGGTATTTTTATTACTTTTGGAATGCAGAATTGTGGAAATCCATTTGCAGTAGAAGCATTGATTTGGAATTTTGGTGAAATTTATTTTCAGTTTTTGAATTTTGAAAATCCGTCATGTATTAACGAAGTTGGAACTTTTAGCGATGACGCAGTATCACGCTTTGGAAGGGATGGAAACGCCCCTCGTGAAGTTAATAAAAGGGCTTGCGCAGAAGAGAGGAGCCTCTTTCATTCTCTGATCATTCTGAGATCTCATTCTCAGATCATCGAAGTATATTTGTGAAAGTTCTTTTCTTATACATTCATTATAGTGAGACGTCGAAGTGAACAGCAGTGAAAAGAATCGTCTTTATAACGCGTGGCGAGGCCACTATATTAACGAGATCCAAGTCAAACTAGGTGAAGTTGAAACGGACCTTAGAAAGCTTCTACAAGTTTAGCTTTGAACAGTTAGCGGTCACCGATAAGCTAATTGTATTGTGCAGTGCTATATGCAGTAATAGAGAAAAGCTGAACAATTTCGACCGATTAGTTTAAATGATATTAGCAGTTTTATACGACTGACAAAAGTGATTATCTCGCCAAAAGAGAAGCACTTTTGTATAGCCAGAATCAACGCAACGGCTGACGCTGCGAGTGGAATAGAAAGACTTCAGATTGCTTGGTTACACAACGATACAGTATAATGGAGCAATTGAATACGGCAGTTTGTTCTTCTAATACTACAACCGAAGAGCAGATGGAAGGCTAAAAGGGCTTATTGCAATTGGGACATATTTCAACGGAGTAAGATAGCGACATGGAACTTCGCTAATTGCTATTCCACACAAGCGAACATGCGGTGAATACCATCTACACCCATGTTTCGTAATTAAAGGCTGAATACCATCGAACAGCCATAGAAACAATTTCATACTCTGAATATGAATAATTTCTTCGGAAATTTCTACAAAACTTCATGACGATTGTCTACTGGAACTTCAGGGAATTTTTCAAGAGAGGTCAGGGGTGTCCCGACTCACAAAGAAGATTATTGCCGGAAGGATGTCTATTCGTCTTCAAGGAGCAGAGCGATTTCCGGAGAAGGAAGCAGTTCGATTCTCCGAGGGTGCTATTTCCTATTTCGAGGATGGAGCTCAGCTTTAACATGGTGAAATGGATCCATCAGCAGTCTTCTTTGGGGAATTTTCCTCTGGAACGTCAATCGGCAGATAAGGTAGTCGTGAACGTTTATTGTATTTGAGTTTACTAATAATGTTTGAGCAACCATTTTTCCCATATTTTTATCCTCATGTTTTTGCCCTATTTTCTTGTTGAGATTCTTATTCTCAGTACACCTTGATGAGTTTTGCATTTTTCGACGATTTATTAAGACATTGTTATGTCATGGGCATAGTTAACGATTTTGAATCAGTTGAGACTGATATTTGGATTATTCAGTAATTAATATTTTTGTAGTCACGATTTGACTGTAAGTTAATGATTTTTATGGCAGATTTAAATTCAGACAGCGTGTCATTTTATTAAAGTAATTCTACCCCAGTTTAATTACTTTGACCAATTTTCTGTCATCATCAAGAAGGAAGAACATTTAAATGATTTTAGAGCGTTAAAATCTCTTACGTTGTCGACGATCTTGGAAATACTAGTCGTTATTTGAATTGATTGCAACACATACATTTATCGTCAGTTATGAATGAACATTGCATCATAGACACTTTTGTGAAAGATTAACGTTAATAATGAATTATTGAATGCATTAAAGTCAAGAACTTTTGTTAGGAGTTTTTTCTCAATTAGAGATTTATATAACGATGTTTGCATTCCCCAGTCTAATTGGATTCTATTCGACTACTTTGCATTTTAGTCGCACTTTATTTGAAGATAGTATTTTCATACTACAATTTTTTTTAAGATGTTAATCTTAAATTTTGATAGACCAGACAGGCGTATATAAGCGTATTCACTATTAAATTTGTTTGTGATTGGCAAGTTTTGACTTCATTTCGGTTCATGAATGAAATCCACGAAGGTTAAATAAAAAAAAACAGTTTTGAAACAATAATTAATGATTATAAAAATTTTTAAGTGGAACTATGAATGTATAATCGCTAGTGCAGCGCGTGTTGAAAGTCGCTGAGGTATAATGCCCTTGAATATGAAGGAAGTTCCCACAGGAATTAATGTTAAAGAATTATTTGTGGAAGTTTTGTAAGTTATGTGGAAGTTTTTAATGCCATATAGATTAATATATGATGATTTTGGGCATATTTTTAATGCAGATTGTGCATTAACTTGTTAGCGAAGGATTTTCCGCTGGAGTAAGATTGTCATAGTTCGTTGAAAATTAATCAAGTGAGTTACTGTTATAATTAACACGAGTTTTGAAAGAATTTGAGATAAGATTTTGAATGAAGGTTGCCGTCACAAATCATTATTAAAACCTTTATTAAACCAGATTGTGACATTAACATGTATAACTAACCTTCATTGGTCGATTATATTAAACACGATTATGAAAATTACCAACCGAATGAACATGTGGTTAATGTATTTCTTAAATTAATAATTTAAACAATTTAAATGTTAATATTGTAAATAATTGCTGTAAATATTTTTGAAAATAATGTGGAACGAGAGTGATGTTAAAGGCGTGCTTATAATATTTTTATTGTCTTTGACAAATATTATAAACAATTTCTAATTGTTATAAATAATTTATGTGATTTTGTTATAAACATTTAAGAGCTAATTAAACATTTGGATTGAACTTAACAAGTTTAAGGAATTAACATAATGATCCAATAGGATGTGAGCAAAGTACTTGAAAGATTTGCGTAAATATAATGTGAGTTGTCTCGTAGACATTTAAAAGCTTGAGAGAACAAGCTGTATTCTTACGTAACTTAGCACGTGAGAAGGGAGTGCATTTGACCAGTATGCAACAGGCTGGAGGGTAGCCCGCAGCTGTGCCAACATCTGGTTCTCAGAGAGTGAGGTCGTCCACACTCTGGCCTTGCGACTATAAATACCATTCTCATGTTTATTAAAAGGAAACCAAATGCTCTATATATGTCACACCCTGACGTCCTTTTCCAATCCAATAGTGTTATGAATATTACGTTATTTGGAGCTCGTGGGAGCTAAAATGTTTTATATCATGTTGTATAATAATTTTGCAAGTCATATAGGAGGACGTAGTCAGATTGACTTGGGCTACTGATAGCCACGTTGTTTTTGTTGTGTTAATAAAATCATTCCCTTTATTAGAAATAAAGCTTTTGTACAGTTCAAAGTTCTCGTCTTCGTCTTGGTTCATTTTTAAATGTCATGGTGGAGGTTATTGTGTGAACAGACTTAAGTGATCCTGTTGTCAACTCAAACCCCGAGATAATTAAGAGGTAAGTAACGGTAAGTATGAACCCCCGTCTATTTTGGTGTGTTCCACAATGATTTCCTGTGAACTTCTGTGCTCTTATCTCGATAGTATCTGTCAGTGCCATTTTCATTGATGTAGCTATGCCGGTGCGATGGATAATTGGCAATCCGATTGAGGGGGCGGATATCTGACAGCCTACTATCCAGGTAAACGGGGACAATACCATCCCGGCATTTTCGTGGAGTAGAACTGGGAAATTATGGAGAGCCACTTCCAGGATGGCTGAGATAAGAATCGAAGCCACCTCTTCTCAGGTTTGCACGAGGCTGAGTGTACCCCGTTCCAGCTCTCGAACCAGAATTAAATTTCTCGGCAGAGCCAGAAATAGAACCCGGGCCTCCAAGGAGACAGCCAAGAATGCTAGCCACTACGCCACGAGGCAGACCGCGAGATACGAGTAGAATAAGGCTGTGTCTCGCCGTACGGTTGCTGTTGATTCATTTAGGGACTTTGCGACATCGTGGTCATGTAGCCCCGTGTACTTAGGTGTGTGTGTAAGTGGAACTTGTCTGATAACCTGTGTTATTTTGATTGCAGTATTAGAGTGTGTATTCGTAATACAGATGAAGATTGGGAAGGAGACGGTCGTGGCCTTAATTTAGGAACCGTCCCTGCATTTGCCTAGAAAACCACTTCCAGGATGGCTGAGTTGGGAATTGAAGCCGCCTCTTCTCAGTTGTACCTCACGAGGCTGAGTGTACGCCGTTCCAACACTCAGACCATAATTATGTTTCTAGACAGAGTCGGGAATCGAACCCGGGTCCCCACGGTGTTAACCAAGAGAGGTAGCCTCTAGGCAGCTACTGTGATAGCAGTTTTCTTTCTTACCAATTTTATGAGTTTACATAATTATGGTGATTGTCAGCATGAACTGAATATTGTACTCGTACTTGAGGTTTTTAAAGATTGCAATTGGTTGCAATTGGCCATTTGTGCTAATCTTCTTCAAGAAGATTCGGTGATGTGTCATTCCTCTGCCCTGTCGTAATCTCATTGGTCTTCTTCTTTATGTTCCATCTCCTCTCAGGAGGTTGGCAACCATCATAGAGACTCTTGCTTTAGATTATGCAGCACGAAACAGCTAAATAGTGGAAGAATTGAACCAAGTTTTCAGATTATTGATCCAAGAAATGCGTCTTCTTCCTGGTCTTCTTTTGCCTTGTAACGTCCCTTGAATGACCAGTTGCAGCAGGTGATATTTCTCTCCTCTCATCACATGACCCAGATGCTGCAGTTTTCTAATTTTGACAGTATTTAATGTTTCCTTTCTCTTTCCCATCCGTCTCATCACCTCATCGTTGGTGACCTTATCTTTCCAACTCAGCCTCAGTATCTCTCTGTACGTCCATAGCTCAAATTCCTCCAATCTGTCCATTTCTCTTTTCTTTATGGTCCAGGTCTCAACTCCATAGAACAAGGTGAAGACATAACATCTCAGAAGTCTAATTTTTAGATGTAAATTAAGGTCTCTGCTACAGAACACTCTCCTCATTATTATTGAATGCATTTCTGGCTTGACCGATCCTGGACTTTATCTCCTCAGTACAGTTAATGTAGCAGTTCACATTTGTTCCTAAATACTTGTACTTGGTCACTTGCTGTACTGTCCCTCCATTGATTATCAAGCTCTCTTGATGTTGTGTTCGTGATACTACCATAAAACGTGTCTTACTGACATTAAGTGTTAAACCCCATTGTTCACTTGCCTCCACGACTTCGTTAGTCAGTCGCTGTAAATCTTGTAGACTCATTGTAAATCTCATTGGTAGACGGATACAATTGGTGGTTAGTCTGTCACATTTGATCACCTCTGCAGCCTGGTGGTCTAACACCTTCACCCTCTCACAGCCTGTCTTGTTGCGTGCGGCGTGGTCGTGACGTCATTCGTACAAATCTCGTAGCGGTAGTCGAGTAGACAAAGTAAGCCCTACATTCTCTACCCTTTCAATCCTGAGACGGTTTCAATTTCCAGGCATCTGTGCTGTCTGGAAATGGACCTGGCAAATTACTGCTTAAATACCACATCGAAATTTAGTAAGGTTAGATGGATTGCAGCTGGAAAAATAAAATGCACCCTGGTCATTTTCAACAGCTGTTGAGTTGTGTAGTGATTTACATTCACTGTCATTTTATGTTTTTGTTTAGATGGAAAATTTATAGTTTGTTTTTGTTGTGACTACATGCCAATTGTTTCTCGATCTTTTGGAATCGTGGCTTTCTTGTGAAGTCTGTGCGATTTTATGTCCAATCCCGTGTTATTTTTATTTCATCCTTTTGTTTGTTTTGTATAGTATTAGCGAATAAACTTCTTGTTAAAGATACACATGTGTGCTGCTTGTAATCAGTCCGTACTCAGAAAAGAAACGCCTGGGATAGTTGTAAATGTTCAGTAGTGGACTGAACGCGACACCAAGAAAGAGTCTTATCCTAGAAGGCCCCCATGCTAAACGGGTACATTATTTTACTCTAAACTCATTTACCCACTAATGATTTTTTTAGCACAAGGCCTACTAAGTCAACTTGCAAATTGAACTCAATTACGTGTGTATATTACTTTGAACCTTAAAAATGTAGAATAAGGTCTAAATATTGAAGCATTTTACGCTTTAAACTAAAATGACATGTGCAATAGTACATTATGCAACGAGCCTATAATGGCTATAATTAAGACACGAGTATATTTATAAAACGAGCTTTAGCGAGTTTTATAATTTCTATACGAGTGTCTTAATTACCATTATAGGCGAGTTGCATACGACTGTTTATGTTCGACGATAATTATAACTTTATTACATGTTTTAACATAAATATTCATACATATCTGTTCAGTAACTAGAATTTTGTGATCGGGTGGTGCGCTAGGTAGCACATCTCCGTGTTCCAAGCTCTTTGGCCGACCGACGCATGCGCTCTGTGTGCTTCAATGCCAGATGTGCAGAACGTGAACCAGTATTCAGCAAAACTATCACCGTAGTCGTTTGAAATCAACGCGCTGAGTAGAAATTGGATTTAGGTATATTAAGGTACAGTGCTATGTCTTGTCTCATATTCACCAGTTTATTTACGCGAACATATGGACGGTGCACTTTCGGTAATTTATATAGACATGTTGGATTTTGAGAGCATGCGCGAAGGTATCCTTATCTAATTGGTCAAACAAATGTTTCTTGAGCTGTGATTGGTGGGAGAAACTGTTTCATAATGAATAATAGTGTTATAATGACCATCATTATGATACAGTTTTCAGACATATAATAGTCAGGGTCGAACATAAAGAATTTTATAATTTTGTTGGTTAGGGTTGCAATACAGACTATGTGGAAAATATGATCTACATATTTTGGACTCAATAGCATGTATAATATACTTTCGGAAATAATGCACCGTTTCATATTTTTAACCCATTTTCATTGATGAAAAATAAATTGGCTTATGAGATCACCTATTATCCTTGTGAGTGTATGTGTGTGTGTGTGTGTGTGTGTGTGTGTGTGTGTCTAACAAAATCTAAACAGACCAAGCGATTTCAATGAAACTCGGTAATTACATACTACTACATCGTCCGACCTCGACTGTACCTTTTAAATTTTCATACGTTTCACCAATTGAACAAGGCGGCCACGCGACATATTTCACTGGCATTCTATATCTCCACAACAGTAACAGACATCATCCTGAAATTTTTCACAGCAACAAAGGATATTAATACAAGTTCACCTATGTTGCTTACAAAAACCTGATATGTACAAAATGAATATGGCGGCCAAACAAATTTGAACGATTATTATGGATTTTGCACGCGATGTTACAATCCGAGCGCAGTAATAGATAGATAGCTTTATTTTGTCTGGCAAGATTAGGGCCATTGGGCCCTTTCTTCCATCTAACCAGATTTTACAATTAATACATTATTACATTATTTGCAGAACTTAACAATGGTACTTAAATCTAACAGGAATACATTTCAGATCCGATCACAATACATATAATGGCAGGTAAGTATGGCGTAGGAAAAATTATTGTAATTAGTTAATTATTGCTAAAGTAAGGAAATAATAGGGAAACACAACACTAATAAAACAGAACCTGATGATGATGTGATAATGATGATAAGCATCATGGATGAGTTATTACTATAGCCTAATATTGATTTTGCAATGTGCATTTAAAAGGATGTAAGAAAACATTTAGGTAACTAAACAGAAAATAAATAAAATGTAAATTAGAAACACGAATATAACTCAGCATAAGGATTCAAATATTTGACGTGTTGAGTTCAGCTTTCATTTCTTTTGTGATATGTACAGCTGGCATTGCTGCCTGATGCTAGGCGGGGTTGCTCCTCTGACAGAGCGCGGCAGGTTGTTCCACAGTCGTGCAGTGGAAACTACGAAGGAGTTAGTGTAGCGTACCGTGTGATGTATAGGTATGAGCATGAGTGAATCATTTTTGACCTTGTACCAAGACTATGTTCGTGTGAGAGGCAGTGAAACTGAGAATGCAGGTAAGCTGGAGAGGAACTTAAGAGTATTTGTCGGAAAAGACATAAATAATGAAGATCGCGACGTTGATTTAGTCGTAACCAGCTGAGTTATTCGTACGCAGGGGTGTCGTGGTCGTAATACCGTAAGTTGCATATGTAGCGTACACAGGCATTTTGTGCTAGTTGGAGTTTGTTTTTAAGAATAGCAGACAGGTCATTGTATACCACATCGCAATAGTCAAAATGAGGCAGTACTAGGGAGGAAACAAGTCGTTCTTTTAACACGCGAGAGAAAATATTCCCAAATCGTCTCAATGAATTCAGTGCGGAAAATACTTTTCTAGAGACGTTGTGGACTTGCTGCGTCCAAGAGAGATGTTCGTTAATAATCACGCCCAGATCTTCAACTGATTCTTGGAATTCGATTGGGGAGTCGCTCAAGCGTAAGTTTGGTAGGGAGGGATTATTTTTTATTTTACGGAGAATTTTTGGGTGGGAGATTATGATAGCTTGAGTTTTTGTCTCATTGAGTCGTAGTCCATGTGAATTGGACCAATTACAAATTTCAGTTAAGTCCTCATTGAAAGCTTTGATTGCTTGCGATAGTCTTTCTGGTGCAGCATGTAGATAGAGTTGTACATCGTCAGCGTATAAGTGATATTTGCATTTAGTTATCGATGAAGTGATATCATTTATGTAGATCAAGAAGAGAAGGGGTCCTAGAACTGATCCCTGAGGGACTCCTGCCACCACTGAGCGCCAAGAAGATATTTGATTTGAGTTACATTTAACGCGCTGTTGGCGCCCGTGTAGATATGAGTCCACCCATTGGATACTGTTCATAGAAAGATGAATTTTGAATAGGCTAGCGAGTAATATGTCATGATCAACAGAATCAAATGCTTTGCTGAAATCAAGCAGTGCTAAGATTGTTGCTTGCCCACTGTCCATAGCCTTTCTTATGTCATCCGTGACCTTAAGTAGTGCCGTAGTAGTGCTGTGATTTTTCCGGAAGCCAGATTGGTGTTCATCAAGGATGTTGTGCGCTAGCAAATAGCAGGAGAGTTGTTCGTACACGATAAATTCGAGAGATTTGGAGATGGCAGATAATATGCTCACTGGGCGATAGTCACTCACGTTTTTTGGCTTGTGTGTTTTTAGGGATTGGAATGACAATAGCCGCTTTCCATAGCGATGGGTACGTACCGGTCATTAAGGAGTAGTTGAATATGTGTGTAATTGTGGGAAGTATAATGTCAATGATTCGTTTGAATATTTCTATTTCTATATTGTCGATCCCTTTCGATTTTGATTTGATTCTTAGAATGGCACGTCTGACTTGTGACGGGGTATCATGCGAGAAGTAGATCTTTTCTCTGTTGGGGGTGGGGGTGTTGTAGTTGTTGGTGAGAGTTCTGTGTTTTATGTCTGGGTTGACAGAATGTCCCGTACTAGTAAAATAGTCATTGAGTGTGTCAAAAGGTAGATTAATGGGGATGCCATTTTTTTCTTTGACTATTCCCATGTTTCTTAGTTCATTCCACGCCGCAGAGGGTTTGAGCTTGTTACAGCAAATATATATACTTATTGTAATGCACTGGAATCTAATTTAATTCAATTTTTAGATAACCTGAAGATGGCGACTGTGCGAAATTTCAAAATTATGTTTTTATTATTTGTGTCCTAATCATGCGATTGAAATTAAAGTTTGAATAATGCATCCACACAATAATTTTCATCTAATGGTGCATTACTCTATGGGCAAAATATATAACAATCGAACATGGCGACCATCTGAAATATTAAGACGGTTTTCAATATCTACGAATCTATTACAGCACTCAAACTGAAATTTTGAAGGTTCATAGAGGCTATTAATATTAGTTCATCTATTGAACTTTCAATAACATGGTGAATACAATACAAACATGGCGGCCACGCGAATTTAAAGCATTTAAATGGAGTTTACTCGTGATTTAATCATCCGAGCGCAATGAACTTTGGTACTGTAGATGTTCGTACAAAATTTAATCTACTGGCATATAATGAAATTCAGTTGTCTTCATAACCGCAATATGGATGCTGTGCGAAATTATAAAATTGAGTACATAACTCTATGGCATACATATAGAACAATCCAACATTGCGATTCTATTCATAGGCGGGAGAATGTTTAATAGAGAAAACTAATAGGATATAATATGAAAATAGGCTGTATAGTTCTTCACGGAACTACTTGTTTAAAATATCCTCAAAGTTATTAATTGTTCAGATAAGAAATTATGAACCCAGGACTCTCTAAATGCATCAACCGTTTACTACTCGCATGTACTATAAGCAGTTAAAATTTTATAAAAATCAATTGTGTGCTTCTACAAATATTCATATTATTATCAAACTCTGCACTGAGCACGCTGTGCTGGTTAATGCCCCCTTAAAGAAACTCAATATAAAAAGTATCTTCATAAATACCGACGAAAATGTGCCGGACAACGTTTGGAAGAAACATCCGGTTAACTAAGCCAGCAAGAAAGCGAATTTCGTTAGATCCAGGGCCTACTAATAATGATGATTCAGCCTAGATGACTTTTCACCAATGGTGTAGAAGTGATTTATTCAAAATATCATATACCAGGTGAATCAGCTGCCCCTAATAATATTGTTTTATGCAGCCCAACTAACCCATGTTGTCAGGAAAGTCGACATTTCTCTGCTTGCATCCCATATGGTACTAATGCACTGCAAGCATAGGCCTATACCCGCAAAAGATACTGACAAGTACTATTTTCCCCTAGTATTAGGCTGTAGTCACATCGAGGTAAAAATAATAGTGCTCAGTTTCGCTTGCAGAATATGCTGTCAGTGCATTAATAACACGGGATGCAAGCAGATAAATATGGAGCTTCCTGATAACCACGCTAGTTAGGCTGCATAAAAACATGCTATTAGGGACAGCAGATTCCCCCGGTATCTATACTAATATAATAAAGCTGAAGTGCTTGTGTGTTTGTGTGTTTGTGTGTTTGTGTGTTTAAACGCGCTAATCTCAGGAACTACCAGTCGGATTTGAAAAATTATTTTTGTATATGATAGCCAGATTCAGGAGGAATAGTTTAGGCTATGTTAAATTTCGTACAGACCACTCCATTCCCTGCATTTAGGTCCTTTGGCACAAATCTACACCGTTTCACCGATCTGATCCAAAATGTGTATACTTACCCTTTGGAACCCTGCGAGTAACACTGTCTGCATGAAATTTCGGAGAGACCACTCCATTCCCTGTATTTAGGCCCTTTGGCACAAATCCACACCGTTTCACCGATCTGAACCACAATTTGTATACTTACTCTTTGGAACCCTGCGAGTAACAGTCTGCATGAAATTTCGGACAGACCACTCCATTCCCTGTATTTAGGCCCTTTGGCACAAATCTACACCGTTTCACCGATCTGAACCAAAATGTGTATACTGAACCCTTTATCCACAGGCTGTATAAAGGATTCTAATAAATTATTCATCATAATTTGATACATTTCTGCAGACAGAAGATATGAAAGCCAGACAGAGTTGGGAAATGTTGAGAAATCAGTGGCAGAGAGAACACAAAGGTTTAAGCTCCTGTGGTATTTTAGAAAGTAGCATACAATTCATGACGCATAGGACAGGTGCAACTTTTAGCGCGAAGAGAGGCTTGGGTACGCACAATATGGCTTGTTACTATGAGAGTTGGCGCCAAGAAGAAAATTGAATGCTACGATGTAATTGGTCAATCTTCATGTTAACCACTCCTTGTGGCAGGAATACAAGTAAGAGCGCGCGAAGATCTACAAGAGTCTGAACCAATAATATCAAGACGCCCTGTTTAAGCGGCAACTCGGCGTTATAACGCATTCTGGTGAATTAACGCGGGAGTTATCTACGGATTAATTCCACGATCGATTCGAGCTAGCTACAGCATAATCGTAACCTCCACATTGCTACGAACTCAATGATACCGATCGCATGCTAGTCTGATAATTATTATGGAATATTTTTCCATAAATCCCCTTCCAAGCCTACTCTAGACAGTTTCATTTAAAAATGGTCCAGGAAGCTTCGAGAGATGACTTTTATTTGAGCGTTTGAGGACGTAAGGCCTTTATTCAGGTGCCTGAGGACACGAGGCATAACTTCATATTTTTCATGTATGTGAACATGGAATATTTTCGTCAAGTTATAAGTGTAACTTCAGTGATTTATTTGTAGTCCCAGTACTATCAGATAGGGCGAGTTCATCGAAATAATTCACCAATAGACTGTCAAGGAATTTAGTACTTGATCGGTGAATTTAATAGGAAATATATCGTGTGTATCTGACAAACATTATTTTAATTCAGCACGAGATGACGTCTAGGAACGAGGGCGGATCTTGGAACCAGCAGGACATTTGCCAGAAGATGTCGATGGCGAGCTAAGCATTTTAAAGGAGTGATGGCTGGAGATGTTTTCCTGACGCTGTTCTATAGGAATGAGTACAAATGAATTTATTTATTTATTAAATCAGCTATGGTTTTATGGGACGTATTTTTGTAGATATTTGTTTGCTTGTTTGGTAATGTAGATTCTTAGTTCTTGCTTACTGACACATTAAGTATGGGACAAGCTGAGCCCTTTGTATTTTGTAGATATTGTGATTTTGTTTGGTTCAACTGTACGGGGCTATGCGCAGCTCGTGCTCGCATTCGCTTGCGTAAATCGCGGTCATGCATTGTAAATTCGGAAGTATTCCTTATAACAAAAATGGAACTGAATTAATTTTGAGATTAAAAATAGAATTTGAGGGGTAAAGATTATTTGTGAGCAGAATTTATGATGGATCAGGATTATTTGATAATTGCTTGACTAGCAGGTCTGTACGGGATGGCAATTTGCACCCGTGTTTTAGTTGTTTATTTTGTTTAATGTGTCTATGGACGCAATGTAGGTTGATCTGTTTTGAGCCGACCCAGATGGTATGTTTATGAGTGAGTCAGTCCAAGCTTTAAGGTGTATCTTGTGATTTTATGATGTGTTCGCGGGAAATATATCATCGAGATTATTCCGGCTTGCTGCACATCAGCCCAGTTCATAACCTCGCGAGGCTGAACTTGTGGTAAATATTTGTGTTTCTTGCCATCCAAGTGGATGAGTGAGATATGTCTTTTCGCGTTTCCAGATGGATAACGGGATCAGTGTGTTCCCATGTATAATTAGCACCAAGCTTGAAAGACTGAGAGAGAGTAGAGGCAGCGATGACTCATGACTAGGGGAGCACTCAAATCAGATAACAACTGTTGGTCATTAGTAGCAGGCTAGGTTCCTGTATTTCAATATAAGATGTTATTTCAATTCACAAAACCCTGATCGGTTATAAAGAGTATTTGATTGATTAAATGGATGTTGTCCATGGTTTTAAGGTATATTCCGAAACATCTGTTTGTCTGGCGTTTATTCATGTAAATATAATTTTCAGCCATTAGGCTTGTATTTTGTTGTTGTTGCTTCACTTCTTGTGTGTTTATTTTACGCGTTCAATGACCCCGTGTGGCATTAGGGTGTGCGAGGCTGTGTTCCCAATTTAGTGATGCGACCTTTTTGGCCTATTTTCGGCATGCTCTTTATGTTTTGTGTGCTTTGGCCCCGGCTAGAATCTCGGGGAGGTTCATCAGGTTTTTGTATTATTAGATCTTGCATGTGTCAGTAGTAATTATAGTGTGTTAATTAAGGGTGGGTCCCATAGTCGTAGTGTGATTTAAAAGATGCAACTCCGTGAGCAATATGACTGTTTCAGTTGTAAACGGACTCGCATCAGTACTCATTTTCTTATTAAGGAGCAGTACATCACGCATTATATAACTTCTTGACCAGCACAAATGGACTTGCATCCATATGTTGTGAGGAGCGAGTTCTTACCGCTCAGTATATCATTATTTTCTTATGGGAGTGAAAGTCAGGGAGGTCTTCTTTTTATTATTATTATTATTATGCTTGCAGGATTCCAAAGGGTAGGAATACACATTTTGGTTCAGATCTGTGAAACGGTGTAGATTTGTGCCAAAGGGCCTAAATACAGGGAATGGAGTGGTCTGTCCGAAATTTCATGCAGACTTACTCGCAGGGTTCCAAAGGGCTGCATATTGTATAGTGGATTTACTAAGCCAGAAATTTTCCATGACGTGTACACAACATCTCACCCAAGTTTCATAGCTACGGACGAATGGTACATGAATGCATACGGGACTTGGTTGAAACGCTTCGCGTGTCGTCGCTCATTTGTTGATTCTACTCTTGCGCTACATATTGTAATATGGATGTACTCAGCCAGAAACCTTCCCTGGAGTGTACACAACATCTCATCCAAGTTTCATCGCAATCGGATGAATGGTATGTGAACGTATACGGGACGTTGTCGAAACGCTTCGCGCGTAGTCACTCATTTGTTGAATAAAATGCAGGGAATGGAGTGGTCTGTACGAAATTTAACATAGCCTAAACTATTCCTCTTGAATCTGGCTATCATATACACAAATAATTTTTCAAATCCGACTGGTAGTTCCAGAGATTAGCGCGTTTAAACACACAAACACTCAAACACACAAGCACTTCAGCTTTATTATATTAGTATGGATACCTGAAATTTCGGACAGACCACTCCATTCCCTGTATTTAGGTCCTTTGGCACAAATCCACACCGTTTCACCGATCTGAACCACAATTTGTATACTTACCCTTTGGAACCCTGCGAGTAACAGTCTGCATGAAATTTCGGACAGACCACTCCATTCCCTGTATTTAGGCCCTTTGGCACAAATCCACACCGTTTCACCGATCTGAACCAAAATGTGTATACCTTCCCTTTGGAATCCTGCGAGTAACACGGTCTGCTTGAAATTTCGGACAGACCACTTCATTCCCTGCATTTAGTTCCTTTGGCACAAATCTACACCGTTTCACCGATCTGAACCACATTTTGTACACTTACCCTTTGGAACCCTGCGGGTGACACTGTCCACTTGATATTTTGGACAATGCTCTCCATTCCCTACATTTAGAATAACAAACAAACTGAACTTGAAAACCACGTATTAAGGCCTTCATGTCCGTAGTAGTGTAACTGTAAGAGTATTTTAATAAGTCTATTGTTGACTGGCAATTCGTTCTGCATCACGTCATCCCTACCAGTGTTCTGGTGCAGAATTGCGAAAATAGTTAAATCTTGCGCTGCTTATAAATTGCAGTAACGGGGAGTATTTAGTGCAAAAGGATTTCTTAGGCCCCTTAAAACAGTTATCATCATGAACATATTATGCCTCTGTATAAGTGCAATGGTGTTGGTGCAAAACATTGAGGTTATCAGCTGCAATAAGCGTTGGTGCTTTCAAATTTACCTTAATTTATTCCGAAACTTATCGTTGAGCGCTATGTGGCGATAAATGATACTATTGCTACCTCAGGAGCTCGGGACAGCCGAAGTTTTCCAAAGTGCTCTGATTATTTTCCTACGGCGCTATGCGACAAAAGACGACACTATTGGTCTCTACATTCTAACAGACAACGAGATATAGGCCCTAGGCAGTGTGTTTTATTTCACTTACTCCTCTTTCTAATCATTTTTAGAAATTTGTTTGTAAATTACATGTGTCAGTGCTGTAGTTAGTAAATAGCTTTTTCCCTATTCATTATTATCATTATTATTATTACGGGAAAATGACCCAAATGTTACGTCCATTATACTGTACTGCTTATCACCCCCACTACAACAACCACCACCACCACCACCACCACCACCACCATCACAAAAAGTTATATTTAAAAATATTTCTTTTATGGCTGTTTAAGTATCATGTGCCAGTTCTGTAGTAGTATTCATTATCATCCATAAAACTAATAGGGCCTAAATCCACCGGGCGAAGCCGGGCACTATTGCTAGTAGTGTATAAAACGCTAAGGTGTATGATTCACAAAACTCAAGCTCTTATACCAGAGGGAGTTAGAAGATGCAGTTTGTACCAAAATCTTACAAAGCGGTACAATAGTACAGGAAATATGTTGCATTTAGTGAAAAGTCAACGGAAATGCGAGTATTCTTACTTGTTTATCAAGTGCGTTTAAACAAGTAAACAAGACGATAGCCCCTGTCAGAACTGCGTCACGACCAGCCCGCTTAACTATAAAGCCAGGCGGGTGGTATGAACACATGGGGCGGTAGCAGGTAACCTACAATGTTGTTATTAGCTTTTCGTCTATTTTAACTACTGAGGCTTTTAGAGACGCCGGGGTGCCGGAATTCATCCCAATGGGGATCTTTAACGTGCCAGTTAATCCACTGACACGGCTCCCTCAAATTTGCGCACCCTCAAATGCCAACTGACATCGCAAGGATTTGATCCTGCAACTTTGAACAAAGCAGGCGAGAACTTTACCGCTGCACCACGCAACCAATTCATAAGCAACCGATCGTAACAAATGAGCATTCAAAAGAAGGGGAATCACCGCAGGAGTGCTCTCTGATTTCATAAATATCAACAATTTGTTTAAAAAGTGCGATTGGACAAATAAACAGGACGATAGCCTTTGCTAGATTTGTGTCGCGTCGAGTTCGCATATACCAATCAAGCCGGACGGGTGGTTTAAACACATGCGAGAGTTCCGCATAGGTCTGCAAGTTTGCAGTAATGAACTACGTGATGCAGATATAGTACATTCAGTGGTGATGTAATTAGTGGAGAGCACTCCTTCACACCAATTCACTACATGCAGCGGGTGACCGAGTTTCCCGGAAATACATTCAAGTGTATAGAACAAGTTTTCCGGAACTCAACTCTGTTCTGCTCTCGATAGCAGTTGACAACTAATTATATATTAAAATCAATAGCACTTTGTAAATAACTTGCCTAATGAGACTGGAACTACATTTGGAGCGTGTACGATCGTCTTGCTAAACAGAGTTCTGGAAGGACACTATTTAACACGGAGATTTAATTAGATTTGTACACTACATGACTTGAGAAAAATACTGGAGGTTAAGGGATAGAATAACACAATACTAGAAGGCAACATCCAACTTGAAATTGTTTCCAGCAGCGCGCTTACCTCCGTTATCCAGTGCATTAATACAATCATCATGTGCGGAGGGGAATTGGAAGCAGCGTTGCAGATAGTATCCAAGTTGAGGAAACTTAATCAAAAGTTGGGTATACACTAAATACACTGAGTTTTAATATTGTTATTGTTAATGGCAGACTGTACCCATGAATATCTATTCACAAAAACAAAAGTTTGGTGCTTTTCAGTCTGTCAACACGAATGTACCCAAAAAGAGCTGGGTTATGCCCTAATCCTGAAATAAATTACATGAGATTAATAAATACACTAGGATGACCAGTTTCGATCGTCATGCGATCATCATCAGTTCCATTACACTTAGGCTATAACATCTATGTTTGGGAATACAGATGAAACATATTTACAATATGTACATTATTTAGTTGCAGTATTGGTAATGCAACT
Source organism: Meconema thalassinum (assembly GCA_946902985.2). NCBI lineage: Eukaryota > Metazoa > Arthropoda > Insecta > Orthoptera > Tettigoniidae > Meconema > Meconema thalassinum. The sequence goes on from OX336389.2 coordinate 1,331,342,537, forward strand.
GTCGGTGTATGCTAAATGTAGTACAGTATATCTAATGTTAAGTAAAATGCTAAAATGGTGATAAAAAACTGGAGTTTGTCTGTTTGGGGTCATTATATTGTTATAAAAATCAACTATGGTTATACTGTAATAATACAGGCTGATACTTATCCGGTTGTCTTCCTGGCTGGAACTTCGAGCAGTTTCGTGTTCACTCTAGCACCAGTTTTGGTCGACTTTTGATTAACTATATAATCACCCCAAACAGACAAACTCCGGTTTTCTATCACCATTTTAGCATTTTACCTAACAGTATATATACTACATTTAGCATACACCGACAGTCGCATTACCAATACTGCAACTAAATAATTCTACATATTGTAAATATTTTTCACCTGTATTCTCAATTGAATGTTATAGCCTAAGTGTAATGGATCTGATGATGATCGCTTGACGTTCGAAACTGGTCATCCTAGTGTATTTATTATTCTCATGTAATTTATTTCAGGATTAGGGCATAACCCAGCTCTTTTTGGGTACATTCGTGTTGACCGACTGAAAAGCACCAAACTTTTGTTTACTTAGGCAACGCTTAAAATGGCTTCAAACCTCACAATATTCACAAAAAAAAATACTCAACTGAATTACAGCATTAAAACAACTGAACCCTTTGTCACTTGGATCCTTCTTTCAATTGAATGGTTGTATCGCTGAAATGTGTGGCCTGAGGGCTGGAATGGGGTCCACCCAGCCTCGTGGGTTCTATTCCCACATCAGTCATCCTGGCAGTGCTTTCCGTGGTCTCCCACTTCTACTCCAGGCAATCGCCGAGGTGGTGCCTAACTTAAGGCCACGGCCGCCTCCTTCCCAATCCTCAACTGCATTACAAATACACACACTCCTACAGACACCACAATAAAACATGTTATCAGACAAATTCTACACACACACAAGTGCACGGGGCTAAATGTCTACGATGTCGCAAATCCCCTAAACGAATTAACTATTTAACTGGGTAATACCACCTACTCTAACAATGACACACTTATGGTAGCTAACAAAATATGTCTCAACTATAGAAAGATCCATCACTCCCTCCATTAACTTCACGATCCCCGAAAACTACTGTCAACCAAAATATTATGTGCACTCGAGTTTGAAGGTTGTTTGTGAAGTAACCAATAGACCTACATAAAACCCAATAACATAATCAATTTTTTCGTTTTATTCTACGTTAGTTCATGTAGGTTTGGAATTTTTATTTTATATTTTAATATTTTTTTATCGCAGTTGGAACACAAAAAGTGCCCGTTTTTGAGCGTGTTTCAACCACGCGTCACATTTAAGAATTATTATCTCACAAACCCGTCATCAGTTCAAATCCAAATTTTAACACAATATACATTGGAATGTTGTATAACTGGTTTATTAATTTCAAAATTTTGGGTTTTCAAGAACGAAAGTTGTTATCATTTTTGTAATGTAACTTTTTCTCGGCACGGGGTCGTTGGAAAATGTAGTTCTTGGTTGCGTTGTGATCCTTATACATCAAAAGGTTATGCTGTATGACTGTGAAATACGTAAATTAATTCACTTATTTTATATCGGTTTGTATTTATGCGGGGAATTAAGACATGATTCACCAGATAGCCGCTCCGGGAAATGCTGATATGGAGCCCATCACTTCCGAGTGAGGCGCGCCATGACGCGTGATGGAGCCCATCTTGGCAACGCTGAACAGCTTTCACCGGAGCGGCTAACTTGTGAACCATGTCTTAATTCCCCGTACAAATACAAACCAATATAAAATAAGTGAATTGATTTATGTATTTCACAGTCATACAGCATACCTTTTTGATGTATAAGGATTACAACGCGACCAAGAACTACATTTTCAAACCACCCCGAGCCGAGAAAAAGTTACCTTACAAAAATGATAACAACTTTGTTTCCTGGACACACATAATTTTAAAATTAATAAACCAGTTATAGTCTACAACATTCCAATGTATATTGTATTAAAATATGGATTCGATCTGATGACGGGTTTGTGAGATAATAATTCTTAAATGTGATGCATGGTTGAAACACGCTTAAAAACGGGTACTTTTTGTGTTCCAACTGTGATAAAAAATATTAAAATATAAATTAAAAATTCCAAACCTACATGAACTAACGTAAAATAGAACGACGAAAATGATGATGTTATTGGGTTTTATATAGGTCAATTGGTTACTTCCCAAACAGCCTTCAAACTCGAGTACACATAATATTTTGGTCGACAGTAGAGAATCGAGTCACGGACAGCATGTGGATGGCCAACACTATCAATCAAGTAACACGACACGGGTCACCCCGTCTTCAAATATGTCATTTTTATTTTGCATCTTTTTGCATTTTTTGCTATTTTTTCCATTTTAAGAGCATATTTTTTAGTTTGGTACATTTTTGGGTCATATTTTAGAGAAATCGGCTTTTTAAGGTTATTTCGTTTTTCAATTTAGTCATGTCAGAGCTTTATATGAGGGAGGTACGTCTCTCCGAGTTAGCAGCAAACGATTTTCCTCACTTCAAGTACGCTCCTATCTCATCAGTTGGTGTTGAACGCAGTTTTTCGAGATACAAAAACTTGTTGGCTGAAACCGCAGATCATTTTCATTTGACATCAGAATGACATTCGTAGTGCAGTGCAACTCAGACTAAAGTGAACTTAAACCTTTTGTTAAGTGCTATAAATCTATTTTGATTGACTTTTCAGTTTGAGCTTAAGATGTCATTTTTGTATTATTGGTGAGTTTATTATTATAAGATAATTTTCTCCACTTTATAGTGAATTTTTAGAATTTTTGAAATATTGGTAAGTTTATTATTATAAGATCATTTTCTGCATTTCATAGTGCATTTTTCGAATTTTTAGGTCATTTTTTACAGTCATTTTTGAAATTTGTAAGTGCATGTTTAAACTTTTTTATGGCATCAACATCCGGGCCCTAGTCCTAATAATGATATTAAACAAGTTCAGATTGTATTCTAAAAACTATCCGCAAATTTTCCCCAAACATTATCCGCAGCTCGTCCGCTATCCGCACAGCCATGCAAACTAGACCCGCACGGCGAAACATTTTGCGGATATCTGCGGGTTTATCCACGGATATTCGCATCCGCGCAGGGCTTTACCCATAATGTCTGGAGTCCTCCATTAGCATCACCTGCCATTCTGTCGGTCCTTTGATGAGGACGTCCATTTCTGAAGCAGCATATCGCCCTTATGCTAGCCTTTCGTGAGAAGCTTTCTTCCACAATGAGGCTGCGCCTTGAAAGGTGGAGGCGTTATCAGAGAACTGCCACGCCTGGCAGAAAGTAAGAAGTAGAGGCATTTGTTACTAGTTCCAGGTGGACCGCATCTAACTAATCATGAATTAAATCTTGCTACTATCTAAGTTTTGCAACTCACACAGCAAGAAGCTTTTCCTACTGAATTGTCTTTGCTTTCAGCTAAGAAGGCTCTTTCGAAATCCAGTCGTCTCTGCGCCTCAGCCCCTTACCTTGATGACAATGGGTTACTCAGAGTAGGTAGTATGCTTTCGCACTCTTCACTTTCTGAAGACAAAAAGCATCCTGTCATTTTGCCTTCCAAACATCACGTAACTTCGTTAATCATACGTAATTTCCATTATCGAAATCTGCATGTTGATACTCGCACTCTGCTTTGTTTATTAACGGAAAAGTACTGGATAATAAATGGAGTTCATGAAGTTTCTTCAGTAATTCACAAATGTATCTCTTGCTTTAAGGTAAAACCTAAGGTTAGCACTCAACTGATGGGCGATCTACCTTCTTTCCGCTTTTCTCCTATTCGTCCCTTTGCTTTAACTGGCGTAGATTACATGGGTCCATTTCAATATCAACGCAATTCCCCTGAAGCTAAACGCAAATTGTTTGGAAAACGCCATGTTTCTATTTTCGTTTACACTGTGACTTATGACAAAAGTCAATTAAATATCACGACATCTCATTCAGCTTTTTATTATTTTTATAGTTGATTCTGAAAAAATACTATTTGAAACGGTAGTCTATTAGTTCGAGCTGAAATATAAATTTTAATATATTCAGAAGGATTCTATTACAGAATTGCATGTGCCCTTATAGGCCTAAGAGGGTCCACTTTACCATCTGAGTTCTACTATTCAGGCATCAACTCTTTAAATTCTTGCCACGGTGGGTGAGTGGTTGTCGTGTACGACTACCAACCCCAAGCTCTTTCTTCTTCTCCTGCCATGGAACAAATTTCTAACTTCTCCTACACTTAAAGTTTCAAATGGCGGTTTATACCTCCCTACGCCCCCCCCCCTCGACCACGGCTTAACAGAAACTCACAAGTATTATTCTCGAGCGACCAGAAGCTTGCGCATCAGTCTTTTGTTGTTAACCACAAGAGAATCATTGTTTCAAACTTGCGGGCGTAACTAATCGGCTTCCCTTGTTTATGGAGAAAACTGCAGGCTGAAAAGCATCTCTGCTTGTAAACTGTAATTCACTCAGTTATTCGCATGCGAATTAAAATGAAAATAATGAAAGTAATTCCTTTTGTATATCGGCCTGCTGTAGAATAAGTTATACAGTTTAGGGCCGGTTCTACCACATCCGGGCAAAGGGGCCGATAACTTGCCCGTCGGAATAAGTAAGAATTTCCGTTCGACCATCAACATGTAGCGCTATCGGCGGTATAAACTTCGTCTACCCGGAGTGTAAATTGTCGGGAGCTTCGAGAGGCCGATAAAGCATTACCAGCCAGATTTGAGCAGTGCGTAAGGGTTTCTTTGCATCATCTATGCTGTACATAACCTCTTCATAAATTACTAATAATACAATTAGAATCATTTGGTAATTTTGTTGTCACATAATTATATAATTACAATTATATATTAATTATAAGGGATGTAACAGTTACTGAGCATATTTTATTTTAAGGCTATGGAAGAGCTAATTGACGTCCTGGAAATGTATAACTTTTTGTCGACGTGGAAGAAGACGCAGTCACACGTCCAAGACGGAACAGAGATCGGCTGGAGCATAATGAAATTTGGTCGAATGAGGAATTCTTCGTCTGGTTCAGGCTGCAAAAGCCAACAGTTTTATATTTGATGCGGTTGATTGGACATGAAATACGACCGCCTAGTGATTACCGTACGGAACCATCATAGATTTCAAAATATTATCTCAATTACATGTTTAGGAATACTGTATGAAGCGCTCATATAATTTAATAAATTCGCACACGTGTGCATGAGAAATACAGAGTGTACAGGACATTATTCAGGTTCTGTACCGTAATATACATTGTCATTGACTTGGTGTTTTGCTTGTGCAGCATAAGACCTGATATTTGGGGCATTGCATTTTGTAGTTTTCTACGTCACTAAAGCCTCGACAAACAGAACTACGATCTTAGGCTTGTGGTGACGTGTTATACGGTCAATGGCTTTCATCATAAAATAAGTGTGACAAAATCATGCCATCCGCCAAACGAAAAGTGTAAATGTGAACTTTGCAACATGACCTATCCAAGATACCTTCTATAGCTGTGCAAGAAGAGTGAAAACTCTCGTAGAATACAGCAAAGAGAACTATCTAATTATGCACAAATGTGCGCATTCCGTTCCATTCATTTTACAGAGTTTACAAACTTGTCGCTTGGAGTGTGATAATTTGATTTGACATACATTTTATGATTGAACCTATGCACTGCAAGCCTTGTCACAACATGTCTGTAGCTCATATAGGCCTAAGCCTGTTTTCAGACTGCAAAGTAGCCTATTGCTAGAAACATATTGAAAAGCACTGCATGCTTGTCTAGTTTTCGATTATTGAGTTTGAGGTTTTGGTACTAGGCCTGGCCTATATCTTGTTGAAACCAAATAACACGTGATATCAACAAACAACGGACAAGAGCGAAACGAAAAGAAACTTAACGCATCTAACGATAGGTGGCTCACTCATCGATTACTCAAATTTAACAAAAATCAGGCTAGCCACCATCTGTATTTTGCTATTAGGTTCCTGGCAGCTGCCCGGAACTTGCACGGAAGTGGTAGAACGCTGCTCGAGATGCACAGAGGTTTACACCGGCAGATAGTTTATCACCCGGGTTGCTGCCCGCAACTTTTACCCGGATGTGGTAGAACCGGCCGATATTCACCTTGATCTCATTGTGTACTTCTCATCAGTTGTATGAGACGTAGAGAGCTCCATCGTCAAATAATGAACTTTGAACATTTTCTTAAAAACCAAGTCGTTCCTTGACGAACTAAAGAGCCTACTGTTCTTAAATAGTAAGATTCATACCAATGGTTGATATATATGGGCCTATCTAGAATAATAAAATCAACAACAGAATTAAGTTGATAATATTTGCATTGAAGATTTACTCGAAACGTAACTGAAACATTGTAGTCCTTTTATTTATTTATTTATTTATTTATTTATTTATTTATTTATTAATTATCGTATGGCTTTTAGTGCCGGGAGTGTCCGAGGACATGTTCGGCTCGCCTGAGTCTGTGGCTGTTACCAGCGGACACCCTTAGGGTGAGCTACAAGTTCCGTTCAATATCAAGTAGTTCCAACTTTCGCTACCAGATATCAATGATACCTAGTGGTGAACGTTGGAACTTTAATAGAGCGTTCCGACGAAATCGAACCTAACAATTCAGCTTCACACAAGTTTAGTATGTGCAAAGATCTTTTACATGTCATTAATCTATGACATGGGGCCGCCGGCTTTACTTCCCGTCCGAAGGAAGGCATACTGACAGATTTTTAACGCTCTTAAAAAATCCGATGACTTTGGCCGGGTTTGAACCCGCTATCTGGGGCACAGCAGTTCAGCTTGCTACCAACTACGACACTGAAGCCGTTTGTAGTCCATTAGTTTCCTACGACTCAAATGCTCAGAGAGAATAATAAGGTACTTGGTACGACTGATACTTCTGAAAATACGCACAATTAAATGAGTTGGAGTTGATTTTGGTGATGTAATGAATTTGTGTCCTCTTTTATGAATATGACCTTTATTTATTGTTTATTGCCTTGTGTCATATCAATGTTAATGGCTGCTTTTTTACAATAATGCCGACAGCGCAGCGCTATAGCCTATCTAAAAACCACGGCCCACTGGATGCTGCTCTCGAAGGAGCTTACAAAAGTAGTCCATACATAGAGGGCGCTCATAGCAGCACAATAGCAACTAACATTCCTGGCTCTCCTTGAAAGATGCGATTTCAACAAGAAAACCATGTACTGTACGTACGGTATGTTAAAAACCATACGTAAACAACATTTAAAAACTACATCTAATGAGAATATATAATCTAACATAAACTAAAGCAAGTGAACACTGCTATGTATGCTTTAAAAATTCGTAATCTGCCTCTCCGTTGACTTTCTCGAAGTTGGAAAGTACCCGCATAGCCCACACCAGTTAAGGTGAAGGGCATAGTGACTTTCGAACCCCTCTCTTTGAGGAAATCTCCAATGCGGACTTCTGGAACTGTTGGATTAAATCGAAAACACTGGACGCATTTTCGAACGATCTTTTGTGCTTCTCTTCGACCACTTATCGGCCAATATTTTTGTCGAGTTGAATGTAATAGTTGCTCCGGTGGACAATGATGGTGCTCGTATCTCATAATAGCTGTTGTTATGTGATGATTTGCCGGGAGGAGAATGGGATGCTTTTGCTCTTCAGAGAGAGCAGAATGTCTCAATCTTCCACCAACTCGTATTAACCCATCTTCATCAATGAATGGATCAAGGCATCTCGAAGGACTTCCACGAGGTGGTGTCTCCTTTTTGGATAAACATTTGTGTGATGATGAAAAAGCTTCTATTTGCAACCACCTTAATATAGTATTTTCTGCTGGTTTCATTTCTTCAGGAGTGATGTGGTTTGTATTTAGGTCTTTGGATACTTTTCCCCTTTTCTTGGTCTGTACTTCGATTATGGTATTATTTGCAAATCTATGACTATACGCAATGACTCGACGTAACTTCGAAAATGAAAATGTGTGCAATATTTTGGAAGTACTTGCGATGGTCAACATAACCTTTGAACTCTGCATCTCTGGCAGACAGATGTCAGGTTGCAATGTGGAAGGAGGTAGTGAATTTTCCTTGACTAACCAATGATGACCAAACAAACAAACAAACTCTAACGGATACCATGTCAAAAGTGAATTTCTTCGGAGAAATCTCTGATCCTTTTGAAATAAAAACAGGGGTCAGACAAGGAGATGGCTTATCACCTATCCTCTTCAACATTGTTCTGGAGAAAATCATGAGAACCTGGGAGGAAGCTTTGAACATGAAAGGAGTAAGGGGGATACATCTGGGAAGGAAAGGACAGAACCTGGAAATTAAATGTTTGGCTTTTGCTGATGATCTTGCCCTCTTAGCCCAAAGCCGAGATGATGCCCAAAAAATGCTGGATACTCTGCATGAAATCGCTGAGAAAACGGGTCTTAAAATCTCCTATGAAAAGACAGAATACATGGAGTACAGACACCATGGAGAGAGACACATGAAAGTGAAACATGGGACTGTCAAAAGAACTGAGAAGTTTAAATATCTAGGTGAATGGATAGAACCCAATGAGCTGGATAAAGAAGCAAATAGGGCAAGAGCTAGAAAATTGGATTTGGCTTATAGGTTAACCCGGAACAGATACAACAAACGAGCAATATCCTACAAGGCAAAACTCAGACACTATAGCACAGTAGTAAAGCCAGAGGGTCTGTACGCCTCGGAGTGCTTGACACTGAATAAAAAAGGGGATCTTCAGGAACTGGAAAAAAAGGAGAGGAAAATTTTGCGGAACATTTTAGAACCGCAGAAAACTGCTGACGGGACATGGAAGAACAGAAGGAATGATGACCTCTATAAACATACTGAGAAAATTACTGTCACAATGCGGAAGCGAAGGTTGAAATTCTACGGACATTTGGTGAGACTGGACGAGAACCGACTGACTAAGAGGATATTCAAGTATATTACAGAGCTGAAGGCTACAACTAAGTGGGTAGAAGAGGTTAAAAGAGACGCCAAGGAAAGTGGACTCACAGTGGATGTGATCCACAACAGAAAAGAGTTCAGAAACCGAATTGACAACATCAAGATTTTCGAGGAGAAAACACCTAAAATTAGAGCCAAACTGGTAATATCCGAGGAGGAGCGAAAGATCAGAAGTGAACGAATGAAGAGGTTTTGGGAAGAGAAGAGGAGATTAACCAGAAAGCCTTAGGTTCAATGCGGTCCACAGGCGGCCAAATTCGGAAGAAAGAAAGAAGAAATCCCTTAGGACATGCATTGTAAATAATTATAATGTTTTTTAGTTATTCACTTAGTAATGACATTCAGGGCACAGTCAGTGCCTGTGGATGCTGTGAAAGATTCTACTCATAGGGTTAGTACTGCTGTACTGACTCACTGAGGAAAGCAATGACAAACTACCTCACTCCTCCTCTTGCCTAGTACGCCTCAATATAGCGCTGCCTGGGGTTTTTGTGAGTATCTACCCACATAACCTAACGGCAGTGCCTTTTGAGGATCCAACCAGCCTTCGGGCTGACTACCCAACAAACAGACAGACAGACATTAAATGTTATGGAAATTCCATGCATCTAAACACTAAACCTATTACTACGCGTAGAATCATGTTGGCAACACTGTCACGTATGGGTTGCTCAAAATGAATCTGAAAAAATATGGTCTATATTGTGGCAAGCTTTGAACAGTTTGCCTGCATACTGTGACCGTCTAGGTCTCCCTTGGACAGGACTCTTATCAACGGGGCATTCTCAGTTCTTAAAATACATTATGATTTACAACAAGTAATTACATAATTAAGACTCATCTTGGCAACAGATGAGTATCATTTGAAGGTTCTCATTTGTGGTAGCCAAATGTATTAACACTGATTATAGCGCACAGCAGTCATCTTTAAATTTACAAATAATTTAATAACTCCCAGTACTTTGGAGTAGCAATAACTCAAATTAGAATTAAAGTACTGTAGAACCGCATATGGGCTTAGTACGCCCAAGGCAAAAGAACAGCCTAGCCATATACTGTATTCAATATGGTGGCAGAGCGTACTATTAAACATCAAAATCAATAACTAAATATTCAATAGCATAATTAACACGAGACTTTGTAAGAGAGCAGTATCATATAAAAGACCTCGCTGGCATTAGCCATAGGATTATTTGAATGCAAAGAAGTGTGAGCATTGATTCATTGGTTTATAAGTTAAGGATTATGATTCTTGCATGATTCGCACGGCTGCCATCTTGTGCATATTTGGCTGATGACCTCGTAGTTTAGGCTACATGTGCTTCTAACAATAAATTATGTTTTTTATTAAATTTGGCAGAGATCTGATGATTAGTTTAGTCCTAGTTCTACTTAAGCTTTGAACACTCAGATGAACGCCATATTCTTCTCCTTAACAGGGTGGCGATATAAAACATGACACTGAAGTGCCGTTTAGTAATGTTACCTCTACACAAAATTTGGTTTTATTCGGTTTCGTTGTCTTGCAATTGATAGGGCGGAACATACAGTACATACACACATACTCCGTACACACACAGACAGACACACGAACATTTGACCCGCGAAGACCTATTAAGAAAGTCTGCATTCCTGTTTTTTTACAAAATTCTAAAGTTGGCTAAAATATTCTTATGAGATAGACTTTTGTCCGTGTGTGTGGTATAGGTGTATATCTTTGTGGCCTCAAAATAACGTTTGATCGGCCGAAAGGATTTTAATAATTTTTACCAGAAAGTTTTTTTCTGTGATCTCAACCATGCCTACCAATTTCCCATAGTTGATACCAATCGAACATGGGGTTCGTGCTAAATATTTTACCATAATTTAGTATCTCCGAAACGATTGCATCTACCAGTCAACATTTTGTACCATAATACAAGACTTAAGTAAATTTCAGTGATACGGTAAGTCATCCCAATTATTCTTTCATCCAAACAGTATGCCGTGCATTACAGTTCAATTGTTTCCAACTAGACACATTCTGTGGTCCTGTTTTATATTCCCGGCTCTTCCAAGAATTATGATGTTGGGAGTAGACTTGAATGCTAGACTGAGGAATGTAGCCACCGTGAATGCGGCACCTCGTTGTCTGGCTGAGGATTAGCCTTTCAAAGAACATTGCACCGTAACTCTTTCAATGATGATGATGATAATTGTTGTTTTAAGGGGCCTAACATCTAGGTTATCGGCCCATGATGGTTTGGGTGATCGTGAAGATGAAAATGAAATGCAAACATAAAACTAAAACTACTAACCTTCATACTAGAAGAAGAAATGAAAAACTAAAGGAGAATAAGGCAAATAAAGGACAGGAGGAAAAGGAATGCCTTCAACCCTCGAAGAATGCGGATGGAGGGACTTGGAAGGAAGGAGAGCCATGAAAGGCAGATAGGAAAGTGAAGGAGGAGAGGGTCCACCCCACAGGGAAGGGACAAAAGGGGGAAACCGGACCCAGCTCAGGAATCCCTCGGGGTCGCCAACTCCCGAACTCACCAGCCGTGAGCCCCTGAGGGTGTAGCATTATCGAGGGTGCACCAAAAGTGGTGGGGCTACATACACCCGGTCTCCTTGAGGGCCATGAGCAGAAGGCAGGAGATAACAGGAAAATAAAAAGAAGGCTGACCCCTCACAGAAGGAGGGAATCAGAAAAGATGAGACAAGGGCCAATTAAGGCGGGAAATGAAGAGACTGCCTAGGCCTCGGATACCCTAATACCGTCGGGGTCGGAAGAGAACAAGAGTTGACCAAGTGAGGTCGACAGGAAAGAAGACGGAGAGAAGCCCGGCACAAGTAAGTGGAAGCAATTCCGGACTCAGCTGGGGCCCCGTGGTCGCCAACCCACGGAACTCTTTCAAAAAGAAACTCCTGTAGAAGTCAGAAGAGGAAATTAATAAAACAAAACAGTGAATGACGATAACGACTTAAAAGGACAATCAAAGTGTCATTACGAACACTCAGCCAGTACCTAGTGGGTGTTTGCGCAACGGGACAATCGTATTCAACCAGGTACAGCAGTAACCAGGTTGTCATGGCTACGAGAGGAAAGCTGTGTGAGGGGAAGCCACTTCCCCCCACTCTTCGCCTCACCACGCAGTCACAAACAAGTGAGCCCCCAACAGAAATTAGTCCGACTCTTTGTGCCCGGGTTCGATTCTCGGCTCTGCCAAGAAACTTAATTCTGGTCGGAGGGCTGGAACGGGGTACACTCGTGAGGAAAAACTGAGAATTGCAGATTCGGGAATAGAACTCCCCCTCTCAGTTTTGCTTCACGAAGCAGCCCTTCGCGTTCCAGCCCTCAGACCAGAATTAATTTCTTTGGCAGAGCAGGGAACCAAACCTGGGTCTCGGGGCAAACAGCCAAGAATGCTAGCCACTACACCAGGAGGTGGACGCATAGTATATATTCATGCTACTGGTTTATCAACTTTCAGAAAATACATCAATAAGAGATGTGCATAACCTAGAATGTAGGCCTACGTTACGTACACTAGAAAATTGGTTCACATGACTTGGATGACTTGGGTGTGTGTTGGATTTGTCTGATGACCTGTGTTTCTGTGGTGACTGCAATAGTTAATGTAGCTGTAATTACTACGGTAGGGGATTGCGGTAGTTGTCCAAGGACTTGAAATAAAGCACCATTTTTATATTTTCGTGGAGGGATTGGTAGAACCTACTGCCCGGGATTTGAACCAACGGCACCGATCTCATGTCAAACTGCATCTCTTCAGCACGGAGTGTTACATTACTTAACTATTAGGGAAAGCTTTCCAGTCGGTCAACAGAAATTAATTCAATTCTAAACACATTTTGTTGAACCAAATGTTCTTGTCCAAGTCAATGATTTTTAGCCTAAGAGATTTGAATCTTTTGGCTTCATGATTTGCCTGACTGGCAGTGAAAATTGATGTGATAGAAGCCATATTAGAGTGTTGCGTAATTCTATCAAAGAAAGCTTTCCAGTCAGTCAATACAAAGGAAAAAAATAAAATATGAAAAATAAAAAGAGACAGTCAGTCTGAAAGACTAGACTTTGTATCATTTTAAATGCTACAAATGCTGAAAAATGCTAGAAAGGCTGGAGGCTTCTCGCTTGGCTCGAAGCCAAAGACTCTTGACATGATAGAAAATTATCTGCATAATACTTATCTTGCTTTATAATACTTTATCTTTTTTCAAATTACTCGCGAACGTCAAGTACAAACCAAGGGCAAAGCAAGGTCAAGCGCACGAGGGAGATGGCTGGATGACGTGCCCCTTCCATCCAGTCTATAAACACTTATAGTGGGCGATGTATTCAAGATAGAGATATGCTCTCACGGACTTTTTTGTAGAACATTTCATGCTGACCAATTCTTACGCTCATAGTATATTGATATGTTTAACGGTTTGCTCAGCGTAAGCTTAAGAAGCACACGGACGCCAAGTTTGTTTTCGACTTTTTCACTGAAATCGTTACTGCTTGGCTTCCTTTGATCATACATAAATTATTTTCTACAGAATCTTTCCTCGAGATATCCTTTATAGAAGGGTGGAAACCGCATCAAAATCCATCCAGTGGTTCTCGAGATTACCCGTGACATCCAAGAATCGGGGATTTTTGTCTTATACTAACGAAGTAGAGATTGTCGGGGAACACATGCACCAAGTGGTACTATGACGTCACACACGTGAGTGCATTCTTGGTACATTTCGTCCTGTCACCGTAACGTAACGCCATACTCCAGCGTATCGACCAAAACGACAAGATCATTTAAAATGATAATATTGCTTGCTCCAGCCCACCAATATTCTTCGTTACTTCGAGGAGCGTGGTTATGCATGTGAGATTTTTGACACTTGTGTTGACCGACTGGAAAGCTTTCTTTAATAGAATTAGGCAACACAGAAAAATGGCTTCTATCACTTCAATTTACTTATCTAGTAGCTTTTATATTACATTTAGATTTAGCTTTTTATTAAGATGCATTTAGACATCTGTGCGAACTTCCTAGAGATAAGAATTGCCCTTTTTTGGTGCATAAGACCGTAGCGTTTATAATACGTTTATCCACATCAAGTTTATAAGTTTAGTATACGCATCAGATACACATAAGAGAGAAGATAATCATCAGTAACATATTCTCCTTCACTCTCTGCAACAGTCTGCCAAAGCTGTGGTAATTTTTCGATTCCGCGCCTGTAGAAAGCACGTGGTTTTGAGTTGAAGAATTCGTCAAGCCATGTTCGGAGCGCATCTTTATCCGTAAAGGAATTTCCTTGAAGGTTGTTCGATAGATAGCGGTAAAGATGAAAATCTGAGAGCGCAAGATCCGGCGAATAAGGTGCGTGCGGAATGATTTCCGAGCCCAACTCCTGTATAGTGCTTTTGTCAGGTTAGCAGAGTGTGGGCGAGCGTTATCATGGAGGAGCATCACTTCACGCAGTCTTGCGGGTTGTTTTTCTTGGATTGCATTTGCAAGACGTCTCAGTTGTTGCCAATAAATGACAGCAGTGATGGTTACACCTCGGGGAAGAAATTCGTAGTACAGCACACCGTCAGTGTTCCACCAGATGCGTAACATTATCTTTTGTGGATGCGCCCAGGTCTTTGTACGGGGAATTGCTTGTTTGTTTGGGTTTAACCATTCCTTTCTTCTCCTTATGCTTGCTTAAAGACACAATTTCTCGTCACCAGTAACGATACAGCGTAGGAATGGTCGATGTTGCTCACGAGCCAATCGATAACGAGCTAGCAGAGATGCACATATGGCCACCCGCTGATTTTTGTGATTTCGGCTTAGAGCATGCGGTACCCATACACCGGATTTTCGAACCTTACCCATTGAATGCAAATGTCGCACAATGGTGGAATGATCACAGTTCATAACATTTGGTAGTTCTCGTGTACACTGACGTGGATCATCGTGAATTAATGCGTTTAAACGATCTTCATCAAATTCCGACGGCCTTCCTGAACGTGGGGAGTCACTAAGGTCAGAACGACCCACCTTAAAACGAGAAAACCACTTTCTTGCCGTGCTCTCACTAATAGCATTGTCCCCATACACGGCGCAAATGCTTCTGGCCGCCTCCGCTGCTTTCGTCCCTCTATTGAATTCATAGAGAAAAATATGACGGAAATGTTCCTATTTATCTACTCGGCATTCCATTTTCTAGCGTCCACGGCTCCACTCACTATCTGCAAATGACAAAACTTCAATGTGTAAACTCAAGAACAAACATCGTACAAAGCAACAATGATAGTCAATAAATAAAACCATAGCAAACGGAATACCTTTATTGATTCTTTAATAAGAAGTAAAACAAAACCCCTACGGACTTATGCACCAACCTAATATTTTACTGAGTAGGTGCATTGTTATTAGGACGAACGCTGATCCCTGTTGTACACCATCAATAAATAAATAAATAAATAAATAAATAAATAAATAAAATAAACAAACAAACAAATAAATAGTACGGCTACGCTGCGGTGTGGTACAGAATTGAAATATGGTCAATAAATATTGCTTGCTCCAGCCGAACAATTCTTCGTTACTTCGCAAAGCGTGACAATGCCTGTGATAATTTTGAGATGAAATGTCATGTTCGGTAGTTCGGATTCCACGTGGATTGTGGTCACGAGATTAGCAGTTACTTTAAACTACCATCTTCCTTCGTTACTTCGTCACTATGAAGTTACATTTACATCACTTCATTAACAGCGCTATCATCCCACATCTCGTGTTGCAGTGGCTAGCATTCATGACTTACCCCTGCCTCGTGAGGTAAATTTAAGAAGACCTGGGTTTGATTTCCACCTCAGCCACCCTGGAGGTGATTTTCCGTGGTTTCCTCACTTCCAGTCCAGGAAAATGCTAGGATGGTTCCTAAATTAAGGCCACGATCGTTCGTTTCCCAACCCTCACCTGAATTACAAATGCACACAGTTCTATAGACACCACAATAACACAGGCTTTTTGGCAAAAACTAGAGGTGGTAATAAGCGCTATTCGGTTGGAATAATTTGATATTAATCGATTAATTGAGTGACCATTTAATCGATTAATTGACTAACCGAATAATAGATTAATCGGCTAACCAAAGAATTGATTCAGGGATTAGTAAACACGAGCTAAGAAAAGAAGTTTAAATGAGAGTTCATCGCTTAACCCTTTATAGGGCAGAACTATTATTAATGTATTGTATGTGTATTTATTTCATTGTTTTATCATAATTTTTAGCCTACTTTTCACATTTTGAAAAAATGAGGAAAAAGTAGACTTATGAGATCGATCCGGGAAAATGTGTGTCTGTCTGTCTGTCTGGCTGGCTGTGTGTGTGTTCCCCCCTATCAACTCCTAAACGGCTGCAGCAATCAAAACCAAATTTAGTATAAGTAAAGATATGCACCGGAATATCTCACGTCCATATTTGAAAGTGATGTCAGTGCTACCAACTGCTGAAGAAACGCACTAGAAATTTGAGCTCCATGTTGGATATCTTGCAAGGTATGCATGGGAGCTATTCCAAAATTGGTACACATGTAGATAAGACTATTTCAGTTTCATTTTCAGGAGGCCAACCATTAGAGTGTTGCCAAAATAATGTTAAGCCTTCTGATAAGTCCAATGTTTAAATGCATATAACTTCTACACTATCAATTGGATTTCAACCAAATTTTGTATGTAATATCTGTATATAAACAGATATGACTGAGCGTATTCTTAAGAGCCACCAGGTCTGCCAACTGTTAATAATTGCTCTCTATTTTTTTTAAATCCAAATACCAATTTATCAGAAAATATGCAAGCCAACTGCTTTAAACTATGCACACGTATATTCTGACATTTTAGATTAATTTGGAGAAACTTATATACGTCAGTTCTACCAACATGAGTATAAGCCTGCTGATAGTACCAATTTTTAAATACATGTCACTTCTATACTATCAGTTGGATTTCAACCAAATTTCGTATGTGCTATGTGTACCATAACAGATATGACTATACGTATTGTTAAGAACAATCAGGGCTGCCAACTATTAATAAATGCTGTCTATATTTTTTACCCTAATATCAATATATCAGAAAGTATGCAAGCCAACAGCTCTACACTTTGCACACGTATAGCACCTGACATTCTAGATTAATTTGGAGTAATTAATACAAGGCAGTGTTGCCAACATGATTCTATGCCTGCTGATATGTCCAGTTTTAAAATACATGTAACTTCTATACTAACAAATGGATTTCATCCAAAATTGGCACAACAAGATATCATAATATTTCAGATTATTTTTGACCAGCACACGCATGGTATTGTTGGCAACATGCTTTTACGCGTGCTGATAGATCCAGTGTCTAACTGCATGTAACGTCCATTGGACTTCAACCAATTTTTGTATTCTGTACCTTAAGAGATGGAACTAAGAATATATTCAGTCACCAGGGCTGCCAACTGTAGTGCTCTATTAGGCTACATTATACCAGGTATATTTTGAACTAATTCGATATTTCGATATTACCAACTTAATTTCGTCATTATTCTAGATAGGTTCATATTCTGTAGAATAATCATTGGCATGAAAAGTAGGCTGTATAGTTCTTCACGGAACTTCTTGTTATTTATTAATTTTATTTTGTATTTTAATTTTAATTTTTATGGTTGTATATTTTTATAATTTTAGTTTCTATAATTATTATTATCTTATTTTTTATATTTTTAATTTTATAAGCTCATTTATTTTTAATTGTAATTTTATAAGATTATTAATGTTTATTTTTACAAGCATATTTATTTTCAATTTTATTTGTTTTCATCATATTATATCTTTTACGTTTTCTTTTTAATTGTTTTTTTTTAGAATTAAATTTCATCAAGCATCTTAGGTAAAGAAGATAGAAGCATACTATTTAGTTTTCAGCAATATTAACACTTCCAAAAGAAAATTCGTTGACATATGGCTGAAATATTCAACCATCAGCATCTTTGACAATATAGCAGGTGGTTAATATTCAAACCACTACGGTAACTTATAAAGGGTTAAGTTAAGTTAATTTGCGCTTATTTTCGGAATGATGTATAGAAATCTATAAAAGTTGTTGCCAAAATATACAAACTCCTTCCTTGATTATATTAACAATGACCAAATAAGAGTCAGCGACAATGGAAGGACATACATCATAAAATGGGAAGGGTTTCAAAAGATTTTGAATTCTTGTCCAATGTTTACAATTTAGGCAGGAACATTTTTGTTTTGATTTGTTTTAGCATAGTTTTCACAAAGAATATTTATGACACAATAGCCTATACTTTAATTAATTTAATGTCTGTTTTGCTTCTGTGAGAGCGTAGTTAAATGAGCGATTTAAGTTACATCGATTAATCGACAAAACAATCAACAACCAACAAATTAATCGATTAAACACACAATAGATTAATCGTTATTTGTAGCTATTAATCGATCTTTCTGCATCGATAAACCAACTATTCGATAACTGAAATTAATCGATTAAAAGTACAAACACACATTCACCCAAGAACATGGGCCTAATGACTACGATGTTCCAGCCTCTAAAAATGAAACAGCATCAACTGCTCCTAGTAACGTGTTACAGGAACCCATGTGTTGGGAAATGTCGTGCCAGTCGACCAGGTAATTTTCCTACGTTCGAAGTTCATAACATAGTCTGTCGTATTTCTGGATTCAAGGTGAATGGTATTCAGCTTATTTGTTAATAGCTCTAGAGCGTCAATTTTTGGTGGAAGAGGCCTTGACCTAGATGTGCCACCCTCAAGGTCTCTGACGTCATTACTCATTACCCACAACAGGTCGATGGCAGCCCTATTGTGTGGGCACCAAACACACTTCCACTGCTCTCCAATATTCACCCCATTGATTATTCAGACCAAACGCTGCATTGGTTTGCTTCCACTCAATATCGAGCAATAGGACATTCAATTACACACTACTGTCGACCAAAATATTATGTGTACTCGAGTTTGAAGGTTGTTTGTGAAGTAACCAATAGACCTACACAAAATCCAATAACATCAACATTTTTATCGTTCTATTTTACGTTCGTTCATGTAGGTTTGGCATTTTATTTTATATTTTAATATTTTTTTATTGCAGTTGGAACACAAAAAGTGCCCGTTTTTGAGCGTGTTTCAACCACGCGTCACATTTAAGAATTATTATCTCACAAACCCGTCATCAGATCGAATCCAAATTTTAACACAATATACATTGGAATGTTGTAAAACTGTTTTATTAATTTTATTAATTTCAAAATTTTGTGTGCTCAAGAACGAAAGTTGTTATCATTTTTGTAAGGTAACTTTTTCTCGGCTCGGGGTCATTCGAAAATGTAGTATTTGGTTGCGTTGTAATCCTTATACATCAAAAAGTTATGCTGTATGACTGTGAAATACGTAAATTAATTCACTTATTTTATATCGGTTTGTATTTGTACGGGGAATGAAAACATGGTTCACCAGTTAGCCGCTCCGGGAAATGCTGTACAGCGTTGCTGATATGGAGCTCTGCACCTCCAGCGAGGCGCGCCATGACGCGTGATGGAGCCCATCTTGGCAACGCTGTACAGCTTTCACCAGAGCGGCTAACTGGTGAACCATGTCTTAATTCCCCGTACAAATACAAACCGATATAAAATAAGTGAATTAATTTGCGTATTTCACAGTCATACAGCATAACTTTTAGATGTATAAGGATTACAACGCAACCAAGAACTACATTTTCCAACGACCCCGAGCCGAGATAAAGTTACCTTACAAAAATGATAATAACTTTCGTTCTTGGACACACAAAATTTTGAAACTAATAAACCAGTTACAGTCTACAACATTCCAATGTATATTGTGTTAAAATTTGGATTCGATCTGATGACAGGTTTTTGAGATTATAATTCTAAAATGAGTCGCGTGGTTGAAACACGCTTAAAAACGGGCACTTTTTGTGTTTCAACTGCGATAAAAAAAAATCCAAACCTACATGAACTAACGTAAAATAGAACGACGAAAATGATGATATTATTGGATTTTATGTAGGTCTATTGGTTACTTCACAAACAACCTTTAAACTCGAGTGCACATAATATTTTGGTCGACAGTAGTTAGGGGTGTATTCAATAAAATGAGTCCTGCATGTGTCGGACATTTTGATTCGCACGTTCGATCTGGCATTGTGTAGCGTACAGTGAAACCTGCCTTTAACCCTCAAGTGCTATCGTCTCACCTACGAAACGATTTGAATCCCCGCTGAAGTGCTATCGTCTCGCAATGAGACTATTCGTAAAATCGATATAACAACAGATGCAATGGCTTTGTCACTTGACGTTCTGCCGTTGTAGTACAGTAAGTGTTACATTCTCGGACCTTACCAGTTCTAATAAGCCTGTTTGCCAGCTCTTGATGAATGCAGTACATTTGCATTTATCTGTTGGCACAGGCTAGAGTAAAAAGTGGCTTTTTACCGATGTCTCAGTCTCACCCATGGCTGCGATTATATGGAAGCTACTGAGGTATGGACGGAGGTTAGTAATAATGACATTCAGGGCACAGTCAGTGCCTGTGGATGCTGTGAAGGGTTCTACTCATAGGGTTAGTACTGCTGTTCTGACTCAGTGAGGAAAGCAATAGCAAACTACCTCACTCCGCATCTTGCCTAGTACGCCTCACTATAGCACTGCCTGGGTTTTATGGGTATCTACCCACATAACCTAACTGCGGTACTTTTTGAGGATCCAATCAGCCTTCGGGCTGACTACCGAACTGACACCCGTTTCAATCACCTTGTTTTGGTTCTCGCTAACTGGCTACAACGACCTTGTGTGCTGGACAAGGTAGAGGTATTACCGGGTCATCAATTTAAGTCTCCCCTCCGATACCAATCAAGGCTTGGGAAGCTCTCACACTGATACCGGCTAGCTGCCTCAACTAGCACTTCAAAAGCTTACGACACTGGAGATACTGTCAGCATATTGCAACATTTCCAACCTCAGCACGCGTGTTCATTGCGGTGATAAGGCTACGTCTGCCAAGTTCACTTTTACCGACCTAGCGGCGCAAACAGGGCGGATTTAATACACACATCAAAAAAAGTTTTGCATCACCTCGGTTCCAAGAGTTCCGGAACCTTTAAATACGAAGGGAATAGAGATCAACACAAACAACATTTCAGCTCGTTTTATTGCTCATGAGACCCACACATTGCATGTTGTACCATCATACAGCTAGACTTTCAGCATTTGTGGTCCAGATTGCAGTACACACCACTACCTCTAATACCCAGTAGCACGTCCTCTTGCATTGAAGCATGCCTGTATTCGTCGTGGCATACTATCCACAAGTTCATCAAGACACTGTTGGTCCAAATTGTCCCACTCCTCAACGACAATTCGGCGTAAATCTCTCAGAGTGGTTGGTGGGTCAAGACGTCCATAAACAGCCCTTTTCAACATATCCCAGGCATGTTCGATAGGGTTCATGTCTGGCGAACATGCTGGCCACTGTAGTCGAGCGATGTCGTTATCTTGAAGGAACGCATTCACAAGATGTGCACGATGAGGTCGAGAATTTTCGTCCATGAAGACAAATGCCTCTCCAATATTCTGCCGATATGGGTGCACTATGGGTCGGAGGATGTCATTCAGGTATCGTAAAGCCGTTTCGGAGCCTTCCATGACCACCAGTGGCGTACGTCGGCCCCACATAATGCCACCCCAAAACATCAGGGAACCACCACCTTGCTGCACTCGCTGGACAGTGTGTCTAAGACGTTCAGCCTGACCAGGGTGCCTCCAAACACGTCTCCGACGATTGTCTGGTTGAAGGCATAAGCGACACTCATCGGTGAAGAGAACGTGATGCCAATTCTGTGGGGTCCATTCAGCATGTTGTTGGGCCCATCTGTACCGCGCTGCATGGTGTCGGGGTTGCAAAGCTGGACCTCGCCATGGACGTCGGGAGTGAAGTTGCGCATCATGCAGCCTATTGCGCACAGTTTGAGTTGAAACACGACGTCCTGTGGCTGAACGAAACGCATTATTCAACATGGTGGCATTGCTGTCAGGGTTCCTCCGAGCGGCAATCCGTAAGTAGCGGTCATCCACTACAGTAGTAGCCCTTGGGCGGCCTGAGCGAGGCCTGTCATCGACAGTTCCTGTATCTCTGTACCTCCTCCATGTCCGAACAACATCGCTTTGGTTCACTCTGAGACGCCTGGAAACTTCCCTTGTTGAGAGCCCTTCTTGACACAAAGTAACAATGCGGACGCGATCGAACTGCGGTATTGACCTTCTAGGCATGGTAGAACTACAGACAACATGAGCAGCGTACCTTCGTCCTGGTGGAATGACTGGAACTGATCGGCTGTCGTACCCCCTCCGTCTAATAGGCCCTGCTCATGCATGGTTGTTTACATCTTTGAGCAGTTTTAGTGACATCTATGAACAGTCAAAGGGACTGTATCTTTGATACAATATACACAGTCAACGTCTATATGCCGGAGATCTGGGAACCGAGGTGATGCAAAACTTTTTTTGATGTGTGTATGATGACCCCTTGGAGGAAAGAATAAGAGGAGATGCCCTTAGCTCGTTTGAGTGAAGCCAAGCGCTACGTCCAAAGTGGGTGTAACCTTAACATGTATTGTGTTAACTTGCGTTCCGTGAATTGAATATGGTTGTACGAATCGAAAAAGTGCTCTGTTTATTAATTTAAATGATCGCATTTTTGAATATCAAAACGTGTACGAAGAATGTGTGAATGAGTGAATGAGCGAATGAGAAAAAACTGATGAATGCCTCAACACCAATAAGAACTTAAAAATTAATTTGGTGTTAATACCGTGATTAGTTCGGCATCATTATTATAGTTCCCAAGATGTTCCTTCTTCGGTATAGCTCGCAACTTCAGACACCTGTATTCAATTTAATCAGTGTTTCAGCGTATTATTACGTTTTGCCGCATCTTTCTTACAAAACTAGCCTTGCATAGGTGCTCTCATATTTCTATTTAAATTGGCCTTTAAAACGATAACGCAGCTTATTTGTGCCAAGTACCGTGATGTACAGAGTGTATTCTGCGTATCCAAGAAAAAATCTTGACTTGTCATTGCAGTTTTATGTCACTAAAATCCAAGACTAGTTGGAGTGGTTTACGGCTTTAAGCATAGGAACAGCCATTTTCTTGCAACCCAAAGTGGGCGTGCCGTTTGGCTTCAGCAGCTTGCACTAGGCAGCGCAGCGAAGGCATTTCCTTCCATTTTTTCCTCCATGGATGACCCTGTAGCATGCCAACCTCACCAGGTCTCAGCACAATATTTTGGTGATGCTCGCTATCTGGCAGCGATGGTGACAATGTAGGCAAATATCAGCTTTCCACCCTCACCAGGTTTGAGCAAATTGGGAGCGATGGTCTTGTCGGCTCAGGCGCGGATCTAGAGTTCGGCTTTGGTGGGAGGGTGTCACAGAATCGAAATTGTTAAGAAAATGGTATCACTAACAACGCAATCACAAAATAACCAAACGTTCAAAACCAGACCAATTTCTTTGCAAGCTACATGGATAGAAATTTGATGCGTTTAGCGCACCAAAAATATTCATATAAATTGCAACGGCGTGTTTGCGACTTTTACATCGAGCTTCGAGAAAAGTATCAAGGTACGTTACAGTTTCGGCAAGTCGAGTTGGTACCGACAAAGGGAGAAAGTCTCAGCTTAAATTGCCAACCAAGCTTGCAGTTTGGACGTTGGCAAAATTATTTGGTGCGAAAAAAAAGCCCCAAATTCCTATCCATGCATTGCTGCACATTCATCGTGACATCACTATAGACATCGATTCGGTAATTACAAGGTGTGCTAAACAAAATAGACGAGTTGATTTTGTTATATAAATAATCGTTTTTATATATCAGGTTGAGCCTCCGTGGCTTAGGCGGCAGCACGCCGGCCTCTCACCGCTGGATCCGTGGTTCAAATCCCGGTCACTCCATGTGAGATCTGTGCTGGACAAAACGGAGGCAGACAGGTTTTTCTCCGGGTACTCCGGTTTTCCCTGTCAAAATTTCATTCCAGCAACACTCTCCACTATCATTTCATTTCATCTGTCATTCATTTAATCATTGCCCCAGAGGTGTGCGTCAGGCCTCGGCAGCCGGCACAGTTCATATCCTCGCCGCTAGATGGGGGCTTCATTCATTCCATTCCTGACCCGGTCGGAGACTGGAAGCAGGCTGTGGATTTTCATTATATATCAGGTATGAAGTTGTAAATATATACAGTTGTAACAGAACATAATAATTGCAATAAAGATATTTTCAGTATTGAATAAAATGAAAAAGACTGTTTTTCAGTTAAAATTCGTTAAGTTCGCCCTCACCAGTTCTGATCATCTTGATTTGTTAGTCCATGAGCTGGCTACTACGGTCTTGTCGCTGGACCACTCTCACAAAAATAAGGCCCGGAAGTTTATGTAAAATCATATTTTTGCATATTTATGCTTATTTTGGTTATTTTGGCACAATGCATCATACAGAGGCAGAGGTGGCCGAGAGCGCTAACGCTCTACCTCGTGCTTCGCTGGCATCAGGAGAGCGTGTGTTCGAATCCCACCTCGGCCGTCCTGAAAATGGTTTCCGTGGTTTCCCATTTTCACTACCAGGCAAATGCCGGGGCAGTTCCTTTCAATAGGTTCACGGCCGAATTCCTTCCAATGTCCCTTCCCTGACCCGTCTTGAAAAGAAAAGTTCATGGCCATTGGCTGCATTAAAAATTATATTTTCCTCCTCTGCCTGATTAAGTGCATATCTCTGCTTGAGAGGGCGTATATTCTAATTTCCTATTGTTTTGAACGATTTTTGCTACTTCATGTTCTTAAAGCCGTATAATTTGATTCGAACTTTGAAAGTCTATCACAGAATCATACTGAAATTATTTTAATACCTAGTACGTTTCAGTCATTTTGCAAGTTAATACAATTATTTTTATTCAGCATTCACTAAGTAAATATTATAAAATTATTTTCATTTAAAAAATTCAATAGCTCCTAAAATTGTATATCAGTTATAACTTACTTAAAAATTAATATAATAAAATAATGATAATTGATGGTCAACTCCACTTGAAGATCCATAAAATAACATTTCCTACTATTTAGAATTGTTTCTTAGTTAATATTTTTTTAAGGTTTAGTTATATGTCCGCCGGGGCATATTTTCTTTATTTTCAACTAGCAACCCAGCCCGGCTTCGCCCGGGAACAGTTGTGAATGCATTACGTGATAAGCGCTTCTTTACGTCTCGGCATGATGGGTTAAAATCACTGAATGGACTATTAACTATATTATCATGGAGATGCATGCGCAACAAATTCTTGTCAGACATAATTTAAGAATGGCGAGGTGCATGAAACACAAATCCCCCTTCCGTCCAATCTTAACTTGAGTGTGTTTCACAGGCGAAATGAAGAAAACCCGAGTTGCACTTCCAGGGAAACTCCAAACACAACCACTCTTCTCAGAAGTCTTAACTCAACACGACTCGACGGTTTGCTGCTGGCTGTATCTGGGGCAATATGTTCACCCGCAAGCAAGGCTGTAACAGGGATGTTAGACTCGCCCTTAGCTAGCTCGTAAACTGTCACCTCAGCAGTTGAATGGACATGGTTGGAATAAATTAAAACGTAAAAACACTCATAGTGGGCGATGTATTGAAGATAGACATATGCTCTCGCAGAATTTTGGAGAACTTTTCATCCTGAACAATTCTTACACTCATAGTATTTAGATATTTTTAACGGTTTGCCCAGCGTAAGCTTACAAAGCGCTCGGACGCCAGGTTTTTTTTTCGACTTTTCCACTGAAATCGTTATTGTTCGGCTTACTTTGATCATAAATAAATTTTTGTCTACAGAAATCATCCTCGAGATATCCTTTACAGAATGGTGAAAACCGCATCAAAATCCATCCAGTGGTTCTCGAGTTTGCCCGTAACATCCAAGAATCGGGGACTTTATTTTATAGGCCTACACATTCCTAATGTAGTTATGTTATTTCCATGTTACCAACTACATGTGTAGACTACATGCATTTTCACTCACCTAATTATTAATCAGAGGTAGGAAAGTGAAAATCCTCAGCCTGCTTTCAGTCGACCGACCAAGTCAGGGAATGGAATGAATGAAATCCCCATCTAGCGGCGAGGATGTGAACTGTGCCGGCTGCCGAAGCCTGTCGCACTCCTCTGGGGCAATGATTAAATGAATGACAGATGAAATGAAATGATAGTGGAGATTGTTGCTGGAATGAAATTGTGACAGGGAAAACCGGAGTACCCGGAGAAAAGCCTGTCTGCCTCCGCTTTGTAGGTGAGAAAGTGCGTTTATATATTGGAAATAAATATTAGCTTCTATGTAGTAGAAGTTAAATAACCTATCGTTTAACGTCTTCATACTATATTTAAACATATAAACATTATGCTAAAAATACATCAAACTTGATAGCAATTATCATATCCGTAATAAGTAATATGTACCATTATCATATCCGCAATACCGATAGTAGTGGCTACGCTGGCTAAAGCGCAGCTTTAGGTCATGGGGCCAAGCTCTTTGCTTACTCTGTAGACGCGTGGGTTCGAGCCCCACCGTCGGCCGTCCTTGAAATGGTTTTCCGTGGTTTCCCCATTTTCAACACCAGGCAAATGCTGGGACGGTACCTTCTAATAGGCCACGGCCACTTCCTTCCACATCCTTGCCCAAATTCATTCATCTTCATCCATTCCATCTCTCATCCCGACGAGCAGGTCGCCCACGGGCGTCGACTAGGAAGACCTGCACTCGGCCTCAAGGAGGCCACACGACAAAAAAAAAAAAAAAAAAATCCGCAATAAGTACCATGCCATGTTAAAGAGTAACAGTAACGGAACAAACTTCAATCATCCCAAGTAATAATAACAAAAACAAATTAATCACAGAAATGTTTTCTAAGTTTATGCCGTGTCTTGTGCGAGATTACGTCTAGTAACTCCGAGATGGTTCATCAGCGGGCTCTTGTGGTCTATTTGCGGACTACCAAAGGAGTAGCAAACTGCGCGATACCTCAATTCTTATTTAGAACACCTCCGCTACTTTACTGCGAGAGCAAACCCTAAAACAGTCTTTCACCTCCCTATAAAGGCTTCCAAAATGATTGTATATGGAATATCAGGGCCAAGAAATTAAAACTCAGCAACTTTTCTAGGTTTACGCCGTATTTTGTGCGTTTTTTTTATTGGCCGTGAAAGGCAAAATACCAACTTTATTGAAATAAATTTGCCTGGTTCTGCAGTAAGATTAATATGAACACTAAACAAACTAATGTGACAGTCGGTAGTCTTCGACACATTCGTCTGTGAATTTGGGTTTCTGATCATGGTAAAAGATGACAAAAAGCAGATAAATATTGGCCAACAGAAATATTCGATTAACAAAAAACAAATCGATAAAAAGGATGACAGCATACCGTGCAAAGTAGAAAGCACTATAACATTGTGAAACATAGTAAAGATCCAATTACTCACTACAATAACCGGCGCAAAGAGTATAAAATTAGACTCAAAATCATGTTTCGTTTCGAACCCCACAAACTACGTCTATAAATAAAACAGTTCATGTAGAGACTAACAAAGACTAACATCGCTCGGCGTTGACCGTGTTTTATAGCACATATTTAGGTTTTACTCGCTAACCGTTAGAGATACACGAAAAGTGGTAATCACCTTTCGGATAGAAAATTAAATTTTAAAGCTCGTATATGCCATCAAAAGTTTGCTATTTCTCAGCGTTTCTTTTTATTTGAAATGCAAATATGAAATTTTGAAACCAACGGGTGTAGTGACGTCACTAATGTAGGTTTTACTCGCTAACCGTTGGAGATACACGATAAGGACCTCTTGGATAGAAAATTACATTTTAAAGCTCACATGTGCCATCAAAAGTTTGCTATTTCTTAGCGTTCTCTTTTTATTTGAAATGGAAATATAAAATTTCGAAACCAAAGGGTGTAGTGACGTCACTAAAATGGTCGCCATTTTTAAATAGTGCAAAATATCGAAATCAAAAGTAGCCTATGTGTAAATCTGGTAAATCAGCTACATCCATGAAAAATTTCATTTCAATCGGACCAGTGGTTCTTGCGTGATTGAGTAACAGGACGACAGACAGACAGACAAATACCATCTCATTTTTGACCTTTAAGTTTGCTTGTTTAGTGTGATAATCTGTCATGGTTAGTAAATGGTCAGGTTGGCGTTCTGACTTTGATGAGGGGTTAAGGTACTTAGCTGATTTTTTGGGCGAGGAGGAGTTCGTTTTCGTCTAGCTTCTGCCCGATTTAAACCTGTTTTGAACATAGAAATGTTTTTACAAAATCAAATGCTTGCCCTTAGAGAAAAATGGATTACACTCCTTTAGTTTGTTAGGGCTATTTCCTTTAAATTTGTTCCAGTTCAAATATTGAATATTATGGCGAAATTTTTAACGGAATATAATTGCATCAATCAAGATTTTAACCATGCCAGGAATATTTATGCATTTTTATTCCTAACAAGAAGTTCCGTGAAGAACTATACAGCCTTCTTTTCATGCCAATGATTATTCAACAGTATATGAACCTATCTAGAATAATGACAAAATTAAGTTCGTAATATCGAAATATCAAATTAGTTCAAAATATACCTGGTATAATGTAGCCTAATAGAGCACTACAGTTGGCAGCCCTGGTGACTGAATATATTCTTAGTTCCATCTCTTAAGGTACAGAATACAAAATTAGGTTGAAGTCCATTGGACGTTACATGCAGTTAGACACTGGATCTATCAGCACGCGTAAAAGCATGTTGCCAACAATACCATGCGTGTGCTGGTCAAAAATAATCTGAAATATTATGATATCTTGTTGTGCCAATTTTAGATGAAATCCATTTGTTAGTATAGAAGTTACATGTATTTTAAAATTGGACATATCAGCAGGCATAGAATCATGTTGGCAGCACTGCCTTATATTAATTACTCCAAATTAATCTACAATGTCAGGTGCTATACGTGTTCAAAGTATAGAGCTGTTGGCTTGCATACTTTCTGATATATTGATATTAGGGTAAAAAATATAGACAGCATTTATTAACAGTTGGCAGCCCTGATTGCTCTTAACAATACTTACAGTCATTCTGTTATGGTACACATAGCACATACGAAATTTGGTTGTAATCCAACTGATAGTATAGAAGTTACATGTATTTAAAAATTGGTACTATCAGCAGGCTTATAATCATGTTGGTAGAACTGACGTATATAAGTTACTCCAAATTAATCTAAAATGTCAGAATATACGTGGTGTTCCTGGGCGGAACCCCATACAAGAAACGGCATAAACCTAGAAAGATTGCTGAGTCTTAACTATATTTGCACTAGAACTGTGTGATATATTGAGTCGAGATTCTAAATATCGTTGTGGTGTTTGAAGCCATATTTTCAGTGTTGCCTTAGTAAACAAGAGTTTAGTGCTTTTCAGTCGGTCAACACGAATGTACCCAAAAGAGATGGGTTATGCCCTAATCCTGAGATAAATTACATAAATTTTATTAATCTCATGTAATTTATTTCAGGATTAGGACATAACCCATCTCTTTTGGGTACATTCGTGTTGACTGACTGAAAAGCACTAAACTCTTGATTCTAAATATCGTTCTAAAGATTGCCATAATATCGAATTTTGATCGAGAATTTGGTTTGCGGGATCTAGAATGGCTATTAACCATGGTGGCGATAGAATCTGGAAATATCAGGAGAATTTGTCTCTCTGGAAATATCAGGAGAATTTGTCTCTCTGGAAGTATCAGGAGAATTTAAAGAAACTTAAAAATAATCTAAAATATAACAATTTTGCGTCGAGAGAATAAGCATTATTCTGGAGCCGTAACCTGGTGCGGTGAAAAACGTAGCGAGATTCCCCTGGCTTATATCATATAATCAAGATTATATACTAATTAATACATTATCCGCTAAATTAATATCAGGGAATTTTGTGGCAACATGAGGGAAATTTGTTAGGCAAAGTCTGTCGCCACCATGTTAACAATTTTACCAACCTTCTTAAATTCCCAGAAGCCCAAATACGTTTATACATGACAAAAGTATTTATTGAAACAAACATCTTACATTTTTATTTCTCCCAATTTACTTTCTTTTTTCTACAGCGAAGCTTTTATCAAACGCATGGATTTTTTGTCAAACTTATTTGCATTTTCAATGATTCATCAAAAGTTAGAGGAAGGGTACGTTGCCATAGCTGAAAACAGACATACATCCAGAAGGGATACCATTTCCAAGGCAGATTTATTTTCATTTTTTTTTCATTTTTTTTACAAGTATTGTTATTATTTCGCAACATTCGTACATAATGCATAAAATGTATTTGATGTTTAGGGAGCCCGATTTATGGTACCGGTAATGTAAAATGTTCCAAGTGGTGATATAAAAGAAAGTTAGGTATGAGTGTGCAGGTATGAGTGTGCTTAATAACCATGTGTACGCTGCACAGATTTGGTTAAATAATGAACACTATACACATTTGGAGGAATAATAAGCAATTAACTATGTTTTTTTCTCCAAGGACTGAAACCCAAATGAATTATATTTTCTGTGTAATACTGAACTTAACATTTATGGAATTATGGTAAAACTGGACGAGACCAAATCCTGGGGCAAATATATGTTTTATGTTCGATGATGTCTAAATTCTCACTTAGTGCAATTTTGCATACGTCCCCCTTAAATTGCATTTTGTGACAATTTTGAATCTAAATTACATTTTGTAAGTATTTTCTATCTATGTAAATATTGTCAATTCAAATTACAGTACAGTAAGTATGTAGTTAGTTTTAGTTGTAAGTAGGTAGTTAGTTTGTCTATTAGATATATGTCATAGTTCTATTAGACTGGGGTGTGTGAGTGTGTCTGGTAGCAGTTGCATTGTTTATTAGTTATAGTTCATTGTTTCAGTAGACTGTGATGTGTGAGGGTGCATGTGAGTGTGCCTGGTGACAGACTGTTTTAGTGGTAGTATTTGTTGTTGGTGGAACTTAAGTTTTTTGTTAGTAGAATTTTGGTATTTAATTGTTAGTACGGTAGAAGGTTAGTATTTTTGTTAGTAGAATTGCTCTTTACTTATTCTGAAAGGGAGTAGCAGCCTTTAAGAATAAATCAATTCTTTACTAGTCTTATAGACGGTTAAGATATTGATAATATAAGCCAAATAATGGCTACACTGCGTCCTGCTGCACGGCTGAAAGCAACGGGAAACTACAGCCGTATGCTATTCCCGAGGATATGCACCTCTCTATGCATAATTACATGTGATGATGGCCTCCTCCCTTGTAAAATTTCAATCCGGAGGTAAACTAGTCCCCCGTTCGGATCTCCGGGTGGGGACTACTCGAGAGGGGGTTAACATCACAGAAGTGACAAAGAGGAAATCTGACATTCTACGGATCGGAGCGTGGAATGTTAGAAGTCTGCTAGGAAGTGGAAGGTTAGAAAACTTAGAAAGGGAAATGGATAGGTTGAGGTTGGATTTGGTTGGGATTAGTGAAATGCGCTGGCAGGAAGAACAGGATTTTTGGCCAGGAGACTATAGGGTCATTAGCACTAAATCAAACAATGGCCAAGCAGGGGTTGGCCTCATATTGAGTAGGAAACTTGGACAGCGGATGGAATATTATGAGCAATATAGTGAACGGATTATTGTAACAAAAATCAATACTAAACCTACCTGCACCACAGTGGTACAAGTCTATATGCCTACCAGTCAAGCTGATGATGAGGATGTTGAAAAGGTCTATGAAGAAATAGACGAAATTCTGAGGTATATCAAGGGTGATGAAAATGTTATAGTAATGGGAGATTGGAATGCTGTGGTAGGAAAAGGGAGAGAAGGGAAGATAGTAGGCGATTTCGGATTAGGTGAAAGGAATGATCGAGGAAGCAGGCTGGTAGATTTCTGCACCGAGCATGAATTGGTCATAGCTAACACCTTATTCAATAACCACAATAGAAGAATATACACATGGATGAGACCAGGAGATACAGGGCGTTACCAAATCGACTTCATTATGGTCAAGCAGAGGTTTCGAAACCAGATTTTGGATTGTAAAACATATCCTGGTGCTGACATAAACTCTGATCACAATCTGGTTGTAATGAAATGCAGATTAAAGTTGAAGAAACTGAAGAAAAGTCAAAAGCCAAAAAGGTGGGCAATAGACAGACTGAAAGAGAAGGATGTAAACGAAAGATTCAAGAAGAGTATAAAGGAAGGACTAATGAAAAACCCTAAACAAACTTCAATTGCAGACGAATGGGCACTTTTGAAGAATGAAATAACAAAATCCGCAGAAGAAAACATTGGTAGGAAAGAAAGAATAGGTAGAAAACCGTGGATCTCTCAGGATATACTAGAATTGATGGATGAAAGGCGGAAACACAAGAATCTAAGAGATGAAAAGGGGAAAGCAGAATACAGACGTCTGAGAAATGAGGTTAACAAGAAGTGCAAGGAAGCGAAAGAAGAATGGTTGAAAGAGAAATGTGCAGGTATAGAAAATTGTCTGAAATTAGGAAAAGTAGACACAGTTTATCGAAGGATTAAGAATACTTTTGGGGAAAAGAAGACTAAGTGCTGTAATATTAAGAACACAAATGGAAAGCCTCTAACAGATAGGGAAGAAAAGGTTGAGAGATGGAAAGCTTACATAGAGAGTTTGTATAAGGGAAAGGAGATTGAGAATCATGTAATGGAAAGGGAGGAGGAAATTGATGAGGATGCGAAAGGAGATTTAATATTGAGATCAGAATTTGATAGAGCTTTGGAAGACTTAAGCAGGAACAAAGCACCAGGCATAGATGATATACCGATTGAGTTGCTACGCTGCATAGGAGATGAAGGTCTGATCAGGTTATTTCACTTGGTGTGTAGGATTTATGAGACAGGTGTGGTACCCCCTGATTTCAAGAAGAATGTAATCATCCCTATACCAATGAAAGTGGGAGCTGACAGATGTGAAGATTACCGTACAATCAGCTTGATTACTCATGCTTCAAAGATCCTGTCTAGAATAATTTACAAGAGGATTGAAAGCCAGATAGAAACGGAGTTGGGTGAAGACCAGTTTGGCTTCAGGAGAAATGTAGGAACAAGGGAAGCTGTACTAAGTCTTAGGCTGATTTTGGAAGGTAGAATAAGGAAAGATAAGAGAACGTTCATGGCTTTTGTAGACTTAGAAAAGGCTTTTGATAACGTTGATTGGACTAAATTGTTTGACATTTTGAAATCTATTGGAATAAAGTACAGGGATAGGAGGGTGATATACAATCTGTACCAACCCCTCGTCCACGTCGTGGGAGACGGGCAACGGCACAAAGTAGGGGATTGCCTGTAGGGGCGAAGTACAGTGGGGACTTTGTGTGCCCCGGGACCGTTACGGTAGCTGTGAAGGTCCTACAGGAACCCTGAAAAGTGACGGCTAACGGGGCTCTGGTGAAGCTACGATAGGCCCAGCAAGCCAGTAGTGGATGAAACCAAATGCTTTCAAAAATGGAACGAGCCTCGGGCATGATGGATTTAATAGACGACGACACGGCTGTACACACGGACTAAGATTTGGAACTTTAAACCTAAGAACGCTGACGGGGAAGGTGGAGGAGATAGTGGATATGATGGAAAGAAGGAAGTTGGATTTATTGGGATTGGCAGAAACAAAGTGGAAAGGGGAAGGAAGGAGAGTACTGAGAAAAGGCAATAGACTGTACTGGAGTGGGAACAAAGAGGGAAAGAGGAATGGAGTGGGAGTAGTAGTACGAGATGGTTTAAAAGAAGAAGTGGGGAGAATAAGTGATAGGATGATGAAAGTGAAAGTAGCACTGAGGGGAGAGACAGTAGAAATAGTGCAAGTGTATGCTCCACAAGTAGGCTGCGCCTCTGAAGAGAAGGAGGAGTTTGAAGAGGAATTGCAGAAGCAGCTGGTAGGAAGAAATATGATTGTTATGGGGGACCTCAATGCCCATGTAGGAAGAGAAAGACAAGGTTATGAGAGTGTTCTAGGACCAGAGGGTTGGGGTGGAAGAAATGAGGAAGGACAGAGACTGTTGGACTTCTGCCAGAGGAACAGCCTGCTAGTTGGGAACTCCTGGTTTAAGAAAAGAGAGAGCCACACAATCACATGGTACAGTGATGACTTGACCAGGAAGTCGGTGGTCGACTATATACTGTATGAGAAAGAACTAAATAAGAACATCACGGACATCAAGGTTATACCATCGGAGAACCTGGATAGCGACCATCGATTACTGGTAATGAACCTGAGAGGGAGTAAGGTGAAGAAAGGGACTGAGAACCAGGAAAGACGTATAAGGATATGGAAACTGAAAGAAGGGGATAGAAGGGTCGAGTACCTCAAAATGGTAAAGGAAGGAATTCCAACAGATGAAGAAAGAGGGGTGGATGAGGAATGGGCTAGATTTAAGAAGACACTAGTGGGTGCAGCAGAAGCAGTATGTGGGAGGACAAGTAGTAAGAAGAGGTGGAAGGAAACACCATGGTGGAATGAGAAGACAAAAGATATAGTAAGGGAAAAGAATAGAGCCTTTAGGAGGTGGTATCAAAATAGGACGGTAGAGACAAGGGAAGAGTACCAGAAAAGAAAGAAGGAGGCGAAGAGAGTGGTGGCTGAGGAGAGAAGGAAGTGGATGGAAGAGTGGACAAAGATAATGGAGGAGGATAGTGAAGGTACAAAAAAGGTCCTGTGTGGGATGGTAAAAAATAAGAGGCGGAAGGATCCTACGGATTATGTTAGAATGGTGAACAAAAGGGGACAAGAGATAGAAAATAGGGAAGAACTGAAGAAAATGTGGAAAGAATATTTTGAAGAACTTCTGAACCCAAATGGAAAAGATGGTGAGGAGGAAGAAATCGGGGAAGAGGAAGATGAACTGCAAACAGAAAAGGACTTAACATGGAAAGAAGTGGAAGATGCAGTGAACAAGATGAAAGGAGGGAAGGCACCGGGTGTGGATGAGTTGAGTGTGGAGATGGTGAGAGCAGCAGGAGAGGTGGGGATACAGTGGCTGTACCGAGTGATGAGGACAGCATGGAAGGAAAGGAAGACCCCAGAGGACTGGAAAAAAGGAATCATTGTCCCGATCTTCAAGAAAGGTAGTAGAACAGATTGCAGAAACTATCGGGGAATAACACTGATGAGTCATTGTGCAAAGATCTTCGAGAAAGTTTTGGAAAAGAGAATTAGGACAAGGATAGAAGGAGGGATGAGGGAAGAACAACATGGCTTCAGAGCAGGAAGGTCCACAGTCGATTTGATTTTTGCTGTAAGGCAGTTACAAGAACAGCACTATGAGTATGGAACAGATCTACTGATGGCCTTCCTGGACATTGAGAAAGCATATGACAGTGTATGCAGAAACAAAGTATGGAAGTCCCTGGAGGATAGAGGAGTAGAGAAATGGACTATAAAGAGGATAAAGGAGATGTACAAGGGAAGCGTGAGCTGTGTGAAAGTGGGAGGAGAGAGATCTGACTGGTTGGAACAAAGAAACGGCCTGAAACAAGGAAGTGCACTGTCACCGTTACTTTTCATTGTGGTGATGGATGACATAATGACCCGAGTGGCACAAGTAATTGGGGACGGAAAGATGAAAGCAATGGTGTTTGCAGATGATTTGATGATTTGGGGAAACAAGGAGGAGGAGGTACAGGAACAGTTGGACGTGTGGGAAGGAATAATACAAGGATATGGGATGAAATTTAGCATAAATAAGAGTGAGATGGTGATCACAACAAGGAAGAAGGAAAGAACCACAACAGGAATAACAATTGGTGGGGAACAGCTGAAGAAAGTGGAGAGTTTCAAGTATCTGGGAAGCCTGATACAAGATAATGGAAGAAACGATAGAGAAATAAATGAGCGGGGGAGGCAGGCAGAAGCATTTCGGAGGAGTGTGAGAAGCATGTTATGGAGCAAGGATGTCCCTCAGAACAGCAAAAAGATCATATATCGGACGTACTATGTCCCTATCCTGACGTATGCCTCGGAGACCTGGGTTATGAAAGGAAGGGAGAAGAGCAAAATACAGG
Organism: Meconema thalassinum; assembly: GCA_946902985.2. NCBI lineage: Eukaryota > Metazoa > Arthropoda > Insecta > Orthoptera > Tettigoniidae > Meconema > Meconema thalassinum. Next base: position 1,331,378,818 of record OX336389.2, read on the forward strand.
CCAGTGAGATGAGGTTCTTGAGAAGCAGTATTGGAGCTACAAAGATGGACAGAATAAGAAATGAGAGGACCAGAGAATTAATGAAGGAGGAACCATTACAGGATGGTATAGAGAAATCTAGACTTAGATGGTATGGACATGTAAAACGAATGGAGGAGAAGAGGATACCAGGAGAGTACATGAGACGAAGTGGGAAGGAAAGAGACCGAGGGGAAGACCGAGAGACAGGTGGCTGAAGGGGGTGGAAGAAAGCGTGAAGAAGAGAGGAGAAGACTGGACAAGGGTGGAGGCTGAGAGATGGTGGGAAGACAGAAGACGTTGGAGAGGCTTGTGTTCCAAACAGACCCGGCCAGTGGCTGGAAACTCTGCAAGATGATGATGATGACAGAAACCAGACAGCAGTCATTCGAGTTGAAGGAGATGAGAGAGAAGCTGGTATTCAGAAAGGGGTAAGGCAAGGCTGCAACTTATCACCCATACTTTTCAATCTTTACATTGAACATGCAATGAAGGAAATTAGAGAAAAATTTAAAGTGGGAGTGAAGATTCAAGGAGAAATAATTTCAACTCTGAGATTTGCTGATGACATCGTCATCTTGGCCGACAAGCCTGAGGATTTGAATGAGTTTTTGAATGGTATGGACTCCGTCTTACGGAAAGAATTCATGATGAAAATAAATAAATGTAAAACAAAAATACTGGAATGCAGCCGAGATAAATCAGAAACCTCTATGGAGATCAAATTGGCAGGTGAAAAGCTGAAGGAAGTAGGAGACTTCTGTTACTTAGGAAGCAGAATAACCAGTGATGGACGAAGCAAAGAGGATATTAAAAGTTGGTTGGCTCAGGCAAAGAAAGCATTTCTACAAAAAAGGAATCGGCTGACATCGAATATAGATTTAGGTATTAGGAAGTCATTTTTGAAAGCCTTTGTCTGGAGCGTGGCGCTCTATGGAAGTGAAACTTGGACTATTGGTGCAGCAGAAAAGAGGAGAATTGAAGCATTTGAAATGTGGTGTTACAGGAGAATGATGAAGATCAGATGGGTAGAAAGGGTTACAAACAAAGAGGTATTAAGACGAGTGGGAGAGGAGAGATGTTTCTGGCGACTGCTAATGAAGAGAAGAGATAGGTTGGTAGGACACATACTAAGACACCCAGGAATAGCAAGCTTAGTTATGGAAGGAAGGGTCGAGGACAAAAACTGTAGGGGTAGACCAAGGTTAGAATATGTTAAACAGATTGCCTCGGATGTAGAGTGTCGGAGCTATGTAGAGATGAAACGATTAGCTCAGGACAGGGAGGCATGGAGAGCTGCATCAAACCAGTCAAAAGAATGAAGACTCAAACAACAACAAGTAGAGATATAGAAACGCTAAAGAATACGGAGTGATCGTAATTGCCGTAGTAATTTTATAGTGCATATTTTTGAAACGAGATGCATATTTGACCAATAAGTAGTGCATATTTGCATGCATATTTATTCATATAATAGTGCATGAACTTGCGGGCCTTACTCATATAGATACTTACGTTCCACCTAGGGTTGTCAGATTTCAAGAATGGAAAAACGAAACACACGTCTCAAAACATTGTTTTTGATGTGTAACATCTTTCCACTCGGTTGCTGGATAGCTTTGTGGGAGTGATTTTGAAAATTGGGGACGGAAGTGGATCGAAACGATCGAGCTGGCAGTGGTGGATCGTACGGAAATATGCACTGCCCGCTCGATCGATCGAACGGAATTGTACTAGCTGGCAGTGTTGGCAAACGGAAGTATGCACTGCCCGCTCAATCAATCGAACGGAAGTGTACTAGCTGGCAGTGGTGGAAAAGGGAAGTATGCACTGCCCGCTCGATCGATTGAACGGAAGTGTACTAGCTGGCAGTGGTGGAAAACGGAAGTATGCACTGCCCGCTCGATCGATCGATCCAGCGAGCAGTGGTACGACCCAGCTGGCAGTGGTACGAGAAACAATGTGGAATGTATATGACATACTGAACGGAAAATGCTCATGCGAACTCTGGTGTCAAGTGATTGAAACAAATGACCTGGTACATGTTCGAAGTCTTCGTATCAGTATTTAAATGGTAAAATGCCTTAATATCAAACATTGTAAGTAGTCGGCATTGCCGGTATTATGTTTCTGCACAATGGCTATTCTACAGTAATATTAACCCACATAACGGTAATGCAGTCATCAGTATAATATAATCGTTGTGGTTATACGAGAATTGAGCAAGCCTTCATGAACTATTACTGAATACATTCTCTTTACTCACAAGAGGGCCTATTCATAAGGCATTTTAAGCACAATTTCACGCAGGAACATTATCGAAACAAGCAAAATATAACTGAAACTTAATTCCGTAATGCAGTATTATTGGAAATTGGAAATAAGTCACCATCGTGTGCAGGAAGTTTGCGTAGTCGTAATAGCCGTGGGGTTAGTGCTTATGACTGTGAATCTAGTGATCTTGGGTTCGAATCCCGGACGAAGTTGATATTTTTGCTACCAGATTATCATTTTAAACGATATTTATCATATCAATATGACTCATTTTAACAGAATCCATATGAAATTACGTGTTGTTCTGTGAATCAAGAGTACCTGTTTATAAAGAATTTAAGGTTATGAGCGGTGTCGCATCTATTAATCTAGTTGATCCATATCGTATTCTTTATTTAGGCTAGTGCTGGTGGAAGCTACAAATCATCTAATAAAATGAGTTCCATATTATAAACTGCAATATCTGTAAAACACTCCCTTTTACAATAGGTTAATATTTGTGCCAATAATAGTATAAAATACCGGTGTATCAACAATTTCACGTGAGGTTTCTTCTATGTCAGATGTTACACATCATATACGACTACTGAAAGTCTCGTAATTTTTTAAAATCAAGGTTGTTAATTCTTGTAATATAATACACATAGTCGCCTCCGTAGCGTAGCGGTCAGCATAGTTAGCTGCCGCCCCGGAGGTCCTGGGTTCGATTCCCGGCTCTGCCACGAAATTTGAAAAGTGGTATGAGGACTGGAACGGGGTGTACTCAGCCTCGGGTGGTCCAAATGAGTAGAGGGGGTTCGATTCCCTCCTCAGCCATCCTCGAAGTGGTTTTCCGTGGTTTCCCACTTCGTCTTCGGGCAAATGCCGGGATGGTACCTTCTGTAAGGCCACGGCCGCCTCCTTCCCTCTTCCTTGCCTATCCATCCCAGTCTTCCATCCCTTCCCCTCCCTCATGAGGCCCCTGTTCGCTTTGCAGGTGAGGCCGCCTGGGCGAAGTGCTGATCACATCTCCCCAGTTGTATCCATCCCGAGATGTTCCAAGCTCCAGGACACTGCCCATCGAGGCGGTAGTGGTGAGTTCCCTCGCTGAGTCCTTGGGAACCACCAACCTAGAGAGTAAATTGACTAAAAAATAATAATACACATATGTATTAAATAAGCATTACATAATCAAATACACAAAATTAAAACTAGATATTGCCGACATATTATATTATAAATGCTTTTCATTTTAACGACCCTTTGCAAGGATTTTTTAATTGTATGTACCTTGTGATAAAATTCACTACAATTTTCGTCATAATTGTAATATGTGAACAATTCTTGTTTTATCAAACTATCATCTCTCTATTTGACATTCATAACAGAAAAACTTTCTCCGTAAAAGCATTGGGGGGAAAAATGCTGAGTATTAACTTCACAAGGACTAAGATATTCCTTAATTTTGTTGCCCATAATACATCTATAACATGTAGCCTACCCATCTATCTAACACATACATAGAAATCATTTTCTCTTTCAAACTTGCGCCTGTATCACCAGAAAACAAGCTAGATATTAAAATCAATTCTGAAGCGGGAAATTTGAAAATCGGTGCCAAATTAAATATACAGTATTATCAAATTAACCAAAAAACGGAATATTTGGCGTTCCGTTAAAGATTGAAACGGAACGCGGAACAAAACAAGAAAGAACGGAATTGTTCTGGGTAATACAGTACGTCTCGCAACCCTAGTTCCACCCTAACCAGCTCTGAGCAGCTTGCTTTGATGGTGGCCACGAGCTGGCTACTACGGCCTAGTCACTGGACCACTTTTGCAAAGATATTTACGTTCCACCCTCACAAGTTCTGAGAGCTGTCTTTGTGGTTATTGTGATGCTTTAAGATGGAACATGCAGCTGAAGGTATGATCTTTGTAACGTGTTTCAGTTATTAATGGGCGTAATTGTTACGTAATTTTAGTACTATTTGCATTGTATAATATTTAACTATTATTTTTAAAATTATATTTGCACTTAGATTTTTAATATGTCGCGTCACTCTGCGTCACTTTCTACTTTATGTTAAAATATAGATAATGTATTGTAGTTTACGCCTGTTATCAGATTTTTAGCATCTTTTTGCAACTTACTTAGTTATTTTTCGTTTAAGAGATGCCGCGCAACCAGTTCTCACACGTTTACAACTGTTTGAAACACTGGGTTCGACGATTATGTCAAAAGTGGAACTTTGTGACTTTGTTAAAAGTAAATTTGGGGTAGAAAATTGTTCTGAAGAGAACTGAATGCTCTATCCACTCCTAGTCATAGACAATTTCTAAAATGTGTAGACGTAGCTTAAAAAAGGTCTTAACCCGGAAGGGGTCGCGTCAAAATATTTTCGTGATGGGTCGCGCACGGTCATTATGACCGGGGTGTATAAAATACATTTTTTTTGTTGCAAAACACATATTATTATTATGTAAAAATATATTCATGTAACTAAATACCAGGGTTTGTACCGAAACACATTGTACTGTATTATTGAAAAAAATATATCAATGAAACCCGCTTAATCTATTGATTTATTCATCCTCGGAATTATCCTGGGCAGCATCAGGATTAGTGCATTCCACCCAGATAACATATGTAAGTTCCTTACGAAAAATCTTCCAGATCCACCAATCGGTTGAACTAGCCTTGAAAATACAGCGAGTCCAGAATTATCAACGAAAAAAAAACGGTCCCTGAGGCTGCTTACCAGCGTACACTTCCATGTACATCGTGTGAAACAAACCTCTCCACTAACTGACTGGGAATGAAAGTGGGAACAGCAAACGCAGACACGTGCAGTGGATGAGTCCATTGAAAGGTATAGGAGGGGAGGAAACTTTACGCCGTGAAATTATTTCGGAGGAGTAAAAAATGTATGCGCCCGGTCTAAAAGACCGTGACGCGACCCCTCACGTGTTAACTGATGTTTATTATGAAGTTAACAAATTATATACGTTGCTTTCACTCTAAATTCATGATTAAAACGTAAAGATAATTTTGTCCCCCTAGATTTCGATTTTGACCCACTGTGCAACGGTACCAAATCTGCTGCTACACTTCCTCGAGAGCAGGACGGCCTTCATGTTCGGCCTCAATTCAAGTAATACTCCTGAGTTATCCACCCACTGCGCTGGTGCTTGCAGATTGCATAATATACTCTATACTGCTATACCAAACGCAAAACAACTGTGAACATGGGCTCTTCCAGTAGCGCGCGTCCTGCTGAGCGCCGTTGCCACAATGAGACAAGCGAGAGAAGACCCGGCTCTAAGCTCTTGGTACATACACGACCTTTCCCCTGAACGCAAGGTGCTCCGAATGTAAGTGCATGTACGAGATGGGGGGGGGGGGGGGGGGTTAATCCTACGAATATCTATGCTCACAACGGAGTGCGCACATTTTTATAATTGTGATATGAGGCAGATATAAGATGTCACACAAACGTTATCCGTGCACGTGTCCACTTACTGGTGTAGCAACCATCATTCTTGGCTGCCTCCCGGGAGGCCCGGGTTCGATTTCTGGCTCTGCCAAGCTATTTAATTCTAGTCTGAGGGCTGGAATGGGGTACGCTCAGCCTCGTGAGGCAAAACTGAGAAGATGTGCATTCGATTCTCACCTCAGCCATCCTGGAAGTGTTTTCTCGTGGTTTCTCATTTCTACTCCAGGCAAATGCCGGGATGGTTCTTAACTTAAGGCCATGGCCGCCTCCTTCCCAATCCTCACCAGTATTACAAATGATCACACTCTAATACAGACACCACAGTAACACAGATTATCAGACGTATGCTTCACACACCCAAGTACACGGGCCTTAAGTGCCAATATGTCCAAGCCCCTCAAATGGAAAAACAACAATAGCAACGTTATTATTTCATAAGACGTAATCTACACCCCATGCCATTCTGAGTAACATTGCCTGTGGACTCTTTATAAGGTAATAGAAATACAGAAAACAATTTATTGGGATCAGTTTTTGATTATTGGGGACCACCTTGTGGTGTAATGGCTAGCACACTTGCTGTCCATTCTTGCCTGTCACCGCGGAGGCTGTTGTTCGATTCCGGGCTCAACTAAGAAACGTAATTCTGCACTGAGGGCTGGAACGGGATAGCCTACACTCTGCCTCGTGAGGCAAAACTGTGAAGGTGTGGGTTAGATTCCTACCTCAGCTATCCTGGAAGTGGTTTTTTGTAGTTTTCCACTTCTATTCAAGGCAAATGCCGGCATGGTACCTAACTTAAGACCATGGCTCTTCCTACCTAAACCCTACCTCAATTACAAGTAATCACACTACTACAGACATCACAGTAACACAGGTTATCAGACAAATTCTTCACACAGCCAAATACACGGGGCTACATGACCACGATGTTGCAAAGCACCAAAAACAATCATCAACAACAATACAAAAACACACATAATTTCCGACATCACAATAACACAGATTATCAGAGTTTGTGTTATCACGTACTTCTGTATTCGAAAGCTTCTTTAAAAGGCCATATGCCCTGAAAATGATATATCTTGCCTGGCTGTGTAAAACTGTTCGGCTGCCACTCCTCTTGCTAAGGAACATTGATGAATGAAATGAAAATCCACAGCCTGCTTCCCGTCTCCGACCGGGTCAGGAATGGAATGAATGAAGCCCCCATCTAGCGGCGAGGATATGGACTGTGCCGGCTGCCGAGGCCTGACGCACTCCTCTGGGGCAATGATTCAATGAATGACAGATGAAATGAAATGATAGTGGAGAGTGTTGCTGGAATGAAATTTTGACAGGGAAAACCGGAGTACCCGGAGAAAAACCTGTCTGCCTCCGTTTTGTCCAGCACAGATCTCACATGGAGTGACCGGGATTTGAACCACGGACTCAGCGGTGAGAGGCCGGCGTGCTGCCGCCTAAGCCACGGAGGCTTGCTAAGGAACATTGATATGAATTCAAAACTTCAGCTCACAGCACATCTTAAAGCTTCACCACTGTACACTGAATTGATACAGCAATGCTGTCACTCTTCGTTTCCTTCCCTGGAAAACCTAAATATATCGACACCTAAATCATTCTCTCTTTAATTATCCCTTCAGTTCAAGAGCAGATGTTATCTTCCGAACGGCTGGTCGTAGCGCCAAAGGGTTTGGACAGTCAGCTTCAAAATTTTTAGCTCTGTAACGTAGGGTAATCAGAATAATTGAAGAATTAATTACTTTTGTGCGCGGAGAGAAAAAAGATTTCGTATGGCAGAGTGAGCCTAGCGAGTTGAGTTATGTAGGCAACGCCGCGCTATGCTATTGGCTGGCATGGGTGAGCGAGTGAAACTGGCTCCTCCTTCATGTTCACAGTTGTTTTGTGTTTGGTATAGCACTGCAGAACCCCCACTGCATTTAGTATCGCTAGCCGGTGGCACCCAGTCTCCAACTGTTGGAAATTAAGTTTTCGACTCAATCTATCAGATCTTATTCATATTGATAACTTTCATCTGAATTCCCAATTGGAATAATTTTCATCCAATACTGATTTATTACTTTTTGAACTCTAAGGATTTCGCTTTTATAATTTTATTTTTAATGGTGATGATAACAATAATAATAATAATAATAATAATAATAATAATAATAATAATAATAAAAAAAAGACACGAATAGTCAATCTGGAAGACTGGACTTTATATAATTTTAAATGCTAGCAGCCGAGTACCAAGAAGGCAGTGCGACAACATAGTTTCAAGATTCTATTTTGTTTCTTCACTGCCTACTTGATTGTTCTCACACTGCCTTCTTGAAACTCTGTTCTCGCACTGCCTTTTTGGTACTTGGCTGCTACATCGTACTATGACGTCACACACTTCAGTGCATTCTAAGTCCATTTCGTCCCGTCACCGTAACGTAACGCCAGACCTCAACGTAACGACGAAGTCGACAAGATCATTTAATTACATTGCCTCGGCTACCTGTAATACATCTCTTCATCTGCTGCACGCCAACCAATCACCAATGTCCTGTTTTTCACCGTTTTGCAGCTGAGAAAACCGGAAGTCTGAATGGGCGTCTTTGACTGGGGTTTTAATTTGCTCTTGCAATCACCAATGTGGTGAAATATATATTTAGCACCCCGAGGTCGTACGTTTGAGTGCCGCAAATATTCCTGGCCTTGACAAATCTGACTTTGTTGGATGGAAAATAAACCCGCGATCTGAGTTGATCAAAGGATTAACTATTGATCCACCGACTCCGAGGACAGGTATACAGACAGTTACTTTGGCATTTAATTGCTACATTCCCCTTACATTTCAATAATTCTTGATAGGTCGATCAGATGTGTGGCGCAGGCAGCTAAGACATCCGCTTCTTGTGTCCAATGTTTTGGCATTGAATCCCGATCAAATCGGCTGTGGGGTGACATTTGCAGAATGCGAAATACCCGTGTTGGTAGATACACAGAGCGTTTACTTTGTATGTAACGGAGACCCTACCTCCCCGCTCGCCCGCGTTGCGAGCCTGTCTCCCGCAGGCACTTTGCCGTAATGCGGCTCTTTCAAGGCACTGAGTCATTGAGTAAAGGAATTTGTACTTAAATTTTTACTTCAATGTGAGTAGTGGTTTTTGGAGAGTACGGGACCCACCTCCACCTCCCCACCTCACAAGATGGCAGCGGTGCGATATCTCTCGAACGCATTGTCGGATTTTGACGAATGAGGTGTCATTGAACTCGGGCTGATACCCCCTTTCCAATGGACAACATATTGCAACCCCAAAATAAACCCTACCCATACTAGGGGGTGAAATTGTATATATTTTTTTAGAAAATCTCGCTTTCCAAGTGCAACATATGAGAGTTTGAATGCCAATATGGAATTAAACGTTATTCCGCAAACCAATAATCAAAGAGGGGCATGTTAGGCCTTGAGGTGAGGGCCCCTGTTATTGTTGACGAGTCCCTGTGGATGGGTCCTTGCTGACAGGTCATTGTTGGCGGGTCATTGTTGACAGGTCCTTGTGGACGAGTCCTTGTGGACGAGCCCTTGTGGACAGGTCCTTGTGGACAGGTCCTTGTGGACGAGTCCTTGTTGACAGGTCCTTGTGGACGAGTCCTTGTGGATGAGTCCCTTTGGACTCATCCCTTTGGACCGGTCCCTTTGGCCTGGTTCCTACGGACTAGCCCATGAATTTATTTAAATTATGTCAAAGGGCCTAACTACTTTTTGCGTGTAATGCAGTGTGTTGAACTGACGTTGTTAACTAATCCCCCACTGCTTGCCACGGTGGGTGAGTGGTTATAGTGTCGGACTACCAACCCCAAGATTGCAGGTTCGCCCCTGGCCATGGTAAGTGATTTTTGAAGGCGACAAAAATCACGACACTCATGTCATACGTTGTTGGCATGTTAAAGAACCCATTTGAATTCAGTAGGCCGTGTTCAATGGCAAAATTAATCTCGGGATTTTCCGCCAACACAAAGTTCTTCCATTCTCTACTTGAAAGCGCTGTAGTGTCAAGGAGTTTAGATATCTAACCTCCTTGACTTTCATAGCGCTCAAAGGAACGACGAAATTCGACATTGCAAGCTACCCTCTGGGTGTCAATTAACAAAGCTTGCACTAGGCACCCGAGGCCATACGATATTATTATTATTATTATTATTAATCCCCCACTACTGTAATGGGATAACGATAAGAAAGGAAAGTGACGAAATACATGTGAACACGTGTGAGATGTCATTATTACCGTCCTCCTTGTGAAACAAGTCACATTCTGTTTTGGTTCATACGTGAGAAAATGTGAGTTCATGTGTAATATGATCTAACACACAGGTGTTCACCTGTACACGTACACGATAAGAGCTAACAAGTCACAACCTGTTTTGACAGTGGTGAGAGGTGAAGGGGGGAGGGAGGGGGAGAGTCGGTGTAAGAGAGAACACAGGTGAAGAGAGAAAGAAATATGTATTGCTCATAATACATGTGGAGCTGAGAACTGTACATAGGACTGTAGGTTAAGTACAACATGAGTGAATAAATAAATACAAGGCATTTATTAATCCAAGAATTAAAGGCTGAGCTAAATCCCAACCATTTTACATATAGTTTATTTCCTTTTAGTTTCAACACTTTTTCCACAAGGTAATGTTTAGGAAACGCTGTCTTTTGGAGTTCTTGGAGATAAAACCTGCCTTTTATGGGTTGATGGTTGAGGTCCTCGAGGATTTATTTTTTCTTAAAAACGCTGCAAGGGGTGCCGCCTTTTTTTGAGGCGTAAACACTTGTTCCTCATTATCCTCAACTTCGCTAACACTAGTTAAATCTTCCTGTTCCTCTTCCTCTTCCTCAGGGTCCTCGTGGTGCGTCTTAGTGGCTTGTGAAACGGTGGGTAGCGTTTCAGATGGCTTGAAAGAGAGTTTCAACATAGCTTTTAGCGGAGGGGCTAAATGTTGTTGAATAAACAAAGCATGATCCGCACGTGATCGTTTCAATTGACGGAATTTTTGGCGAATAGTATTTTTTGCTCTAATAATATGCTTTTTCAATTGACTCTCTGCTAACGCCATGGTGTCGTGACAAATGACTTGAGAGGGAATGATACAGTGCCTTAAATAGCAATAAAATGATCCAACCCTAAGCGATACCGCCCTTGGTTGAGTTCACTTTGTTTGTCAATCACTAAACAGGCATGACGTTGTGTGTTCCAGCACTTACCACACAATTCTGTAAACATTTGAAAGATCATATCCGGATTCACATGTTCATTATAAATGTGACGACTGTTCCTCTCGTCCTGGCGAAATAAAACAATGACATTGGCATTGTCACGAATCAACTGTTTGGACATTTTAGAATACGTTTGTCCAAGATAGAAGCAATCGATATGTTTGTGTCGAACCATGCTGAAATAGCTTTGAATGATGCCTTGTCGTTCAGTGGATACATCATCGAAAATCATGAGTGAATCAGGCTTTACCTCATCCGGTGAAATAACATTTTCTTGCGTGGAAAATGCAAAATACCCCATATTCTCATTTTGTAATCCAGACATGACTTGATCCAGAAACACGTAGAGGGGTTGGTAGAGAGATTTTGCGAAAATATAAATATTTTGTAAACACAGATCATTGGGCGCTGTAATAAGTGTCAGCAAAAGATTGGTCTTTCCACAGCCGGAAGGTCCCACAATGATGCAGCGAATGGAAGATGGAAACAATGAACCATGGCGTTGTTCACGTGATGTGGGGCAGAGATGGGAAACCATGTCCCTCACGGGGAATGACTCTTGCTGCTTAATTAGCTTCATTTCAACTAAGGCTTAGAGAGGCTAGCAGGCTGTCTATATACATCGCACCGAGCCTTGTCATAGAAACAGTAGACTCGTACTACAGGTTGACGATGGATGTCTTTGGACGTGCGTTGATGGTCAAAGCTAGGTCTGTTCCCATACATGATCCTAAACAAGAAACAGATCCTGCTAATAAACACTATGTGGATAGGTCAGTAGTGCCACGCACAAAACAAGGAGATTATGACTTTAAAGGAAAGCGGTTAACTCATGTAAAACGTCCTCAAGTGTCTACAGACGTTACTACAAAAAAGTATGTGGATAACAAGGTGTATGAGTTTTATGATAAAGTGCCTCAGCTTACGGTGAATGGCTATAGCGCTAATCATCACCGCATTATTCACGTGGAAGACCCACAAGAAGATGATGAGCGATACGTGACCTATGAAATGAAAAGGCTTTATAAATTTATCCCATCTGTATTTTTAGTGCATCTGACAAATGTAAAACCTGTGAATGAGAGAAACCATATACCGCTAGTTCATGACCAGCACTTGACCTATGTGCTTGCTTTGGGTTTAAGCCACTATCGACTACACTATGATGGAACCATTCACATCAAATATGCCATACCTGATGAGAACCATTTACAAATAGAGATAAATGGTCATAGGATGTTGGTCCATAACCATGAAATGGTCAATGCAGGAGACGAATTATCCTCTCATCTCATGTTGACATGGAATGAAAAGCAAGCTGGAAAAACCTTAAACGATTTCCCACTTTATGTAGAATTGGAATATACAGCCATGAAATAACAATCTGACTTTAGTTGTGACATAACCTTTCTTGTGAAAGGTTGTTGGTCATCATTATCATGGTGAAACAAAGATATGTGGTGAGAAAGACTAAAAATATGACCCTGTCCTTGGCAAAGCCTGGGCTTATGACATTCGTGGACAAGCCCTTGCGAAAGAAAAAAAGAAAAAATAATGTGTTGACCATAAGGAAAGCTCTTCGAGCAGCACAGAGACATGTTATTCCAAAACGTCAGCGACAGGGTTCAAAACAAGGGCGAGTGATTCCCGTCCCCAAACGAGCGGGATTTTTACCTGCATTATTCACTGGTCTGGCTGCTCTAGGTTCACTTTTAGGCGGCGCCAGTGCAGTGGCAAAAACTATTCAAGCCGCGCAACAGGGCAAGCAACAACTCAAAGAAAGTCAGCGACACAATGAAACGATGGAAGCCATTGCTATGGGGGCTAGAAATGTCAATTTGAAGCCAGCCTTTTATCAACAAGGATTTGGAATTTCACCTTTTCGAAATAAAATAAAACATCTTTAACCTCAGCCATAGCAAGACATGCCCTGACACATCAACAAGTGGAAAGCTATGCTAAACAACTGAAGCTTTCTCATTTTCGAGGCGTGTTTATGCGAAACCAATTACCCTCACGACCCTGGAAACATGAATGTGCTGTTGTCAATTTGGATGATCACCGAGGACCTGGAACACATTATATAGCTTATGTCAAAGAGGGATCCACTGTATGGTACTTTGAGAGTTTTGGGAATTTGCCTCCACCCACGGAACTAGTGGTCTATTTTGGAAACAGAATCAAGATATATTATAATGTGAAACGTGAGCAAACGTTTAACAGCCAACAGTGTGGACGTTTGTGTTTAATTTTTTTATATAAGACGCAACATAAGCAAAAACGTCAACAGTATGTCGGTGGAAAGTAAGACGTTTACACTGCATGGACGTGGACCTGAAGTGAGCCTAGACTTTTACCCACCTATCGAATTGAGTGAAAAACCCTATGGTTTAGGACTTGTTTCACTTGAAACGTACAATAGAATATACAACATACGTGAAAATGTGAACAACAAGTTTTACTATGATGATTCTGTGCTCACCCTGAACTCTGGTGGATACACAATAGATGACATTTATGTGGTGTTGATCAATGAATATGGTATAAAGTCATTTCTCGATGGAACACGCAAGTTTGAACTTGTAGGAAATACCAACACTCATCACTGCAGTATTTTTTCTACATTCAAAATTGACTTTAAAACACACCCCGATTACATTGGTCCATTACTAGGATTTAAACCACGCCTGTTGGAGCCCAACAAAAAACATGAATCAGACCATGAAGTGAAATTCATTGAGGACCATCATGTGTCGGTGACGTGTAATATTATTAGTCATGTGTACACCAATCAAGAACCGTCGCATTCGCTTTATGACTTTATTGTAACATCGCCCAATGGCTATATTATTCGTGAAAACCCTCCAGTGGTGCTTTTTCATTCTGTGGCTGTCGATGGTATTAGTAATATAACATTAATACTGATCAATAGAGAGCAACAACTCATTGATCTAGATTCTACCACACCAGTGACTTACAAGTTAGTGCTAAAGCCACTATGAAGTTTGTATATAAAGCAACAGCACCGTCTAGGAATGGTGTTAGTTGTTTACCACGTGAAGACACGTTAACATCTCACAACAAGCAAATTTTACAGCATTTGGGTTACCACGTCAACTCCCGCGATGAATTCTATCCTAGAGGTAGCGAACCACATCGAGGAGCAACCAGGAGTGGTAAGAATTGATCTCCATTCTTATCAAGCTCAAACACCTGGACTCAATAACAATGATGAAATTCAATTTGTTATCAACAACCAAGATATTTACACTCTACCGCATGAAAGTGTTATTCAGATTGAAGGTCGGCTCACCAAAGCCGATGGCTCTTCACCCACCACATCCAAGTTAGCCAACCATGATTTCGCCTTTCTGTTTTCTGAAGTATCGTGGTGGATAGCACTCGAAATGTGGGTATTTCCAGTGTCATGAAACTATATCCCTCTTATAGTGAGGAAGAAGCTAAAACACTTTGCATGGCGGGTTGGAGCCCTGACTCGATCTATGACTGGATGGTACACACCGATGGCACTTTTACAGGATATTTACCTCTTAAACTGATTTTAGGCTTGGCTGAAGATCACCAGCGCATTGTGGTCAACGCAAGGCAAGTGCTTTATCTGGTGAGAGACAGGAGTGATAATAATGCACTCAAGGGAGCCGACAATGTCCCCATTGATTCAAAAATTCTACTACAACGCTTGCTATGGAAAGTGCCTCATGTGACCCTTAACGATAGCAAAAATCTGGACATACTCAAAATGGTAAAGAGAGATATACCTCTACCCATGGAATTTAGAAGCTGGACACTCCATGAGTACCCGCTATTGCCCACCACCAACACACACAGTTGGTCTATAAAAACAGCCCGCTATACAGAGAGACCTCTCTACATGATTGTGGGTTTTCAAACGAATCGCAAGTATCAACAAACCAAAGATGCCACGCAATTTGATCACCTGCAATTGAGAAATGCACGTCTTTTCCTCAACAGTGCTGTGTTTCCCTATGAAGGGCTGGATTTAGATTTTTCAAAAAATAAGTTTGGCCCCCTGTACGACTTGTTTTCTAAATTTAGATGGTCGTATTATGGGAGCTGACAGATGTGAAGATTACCGTACAATCAGCTTGATTACTCATGCTTCAAAGATCCTGTCTAGAATAATTTACAAGAGGATTGAACGCCAGATAGAAACGGAGTTGGGTGAAGACCAGTTTGGTTTCAGGAGAAATGTAGGAACAAGGGAAGCTGTACTAAGTCTTAGGCTGATTTTGGAAGGTAGAATAAGGAAAGATAAGAGAACGTTCATGGCTTTTGTAGACTTAGAAAAGGATTTTGATAATGTTGATTGGACTAAATTGTTTGAAATTTTGAAATCGATTGGAATAAAGTACAGGGATAGGAGAGTGATATACAATCTGTACAGAAACCAGACAGCAGTCATTCGAGTTGAAGGACATGAGAGAGAAGCTGGTATTCAGAAAGGTGTAAGGCAAGGCTGCAACTTATCACCCATACTTTTCAATATTTACATTGAACAAGCAATGAAGGAAATTAGAGAAAAATTTAAAGTGGGAGTGAAGATTCAAGGAGAAATAATTTCAACTCTGAGATTTGCTGATGACATCGTCATCTTGGCCGACAAGCCTGAGGATTTGAATGAGTTTTTGAATGGTATGGACTCCGTCTTACGGAAAGAATTCATGATGAAAATTAATAAATGTAAAACAAAAATACTGGAATGCAGCCGAAATAAATCAGAAACCTCTATGGAGATCAAATTGGCAGGTGAAAAGCTGAAGGAAGTAGGAGACTTCTGTTACTTAGGAAGCAGAATAACCAGTGATGGACGAAGCAAAGAGGATATAAAAAGTAGGTTGGCTCAGGCAAAGAAAGCATTTCTACAAAAAGGGAATCTGCTGACATCGAATATAGATTTAGGTATTAGGAAGTAATTTTTGAAAGCCATTGTCTGGTGCGTGGCGCTCTATGGAAGTGAAACTTAGACTATTGGTGCAGCAGAAAAGAGGAGAATTGAAGCATTTGAAATGTGGTGTTACAGGAGAATGATGAAGATCAGATGGGTAGATAGGGTTACAAACGAAGAGGTATTAAGACGAGTGGGAGAGGAGAGATGTTTCTGGCGACTGTTAATGAAGAGAATAGATAGGTTGGTAGGACACATACTAAGACACCCAGGAATAGCAAGCTTAGTTATGGAAGGAAGGGTCGAGGACAAGAACTGTAGGGGTAGACCAAGGTTAGAATATGTTAAACAGATTGCCTCGGATGTAGGGTGTCGGAGCTATGTAGAGATGAAACGATTAGCTCAGGACAGGGAGGCATGGAGGGCTGCATCAAACCAGTCAAAAGACTGAAGACTCAAACAACAACATTATCAAAAAGAGAATTGTCCAATGTTGTCACCCCAAGCTTTTAAGACAAGGGCGCCACTGATTGTCTTTGACTGTTCCTACTTGTAAGAGTCTGTCAAACCATCCAATATTGACATTCGACTAGATTTTGAAACACATGACAATGTTCCAGCCAATACCACGGCCTACTGTTTGATTATTCATCACAAACAAGTCAACTATTATCCACTGTCCAACCAAGTGACAAGTGTATAAATAGCAGGTCAACCCACATCAAACCGCTCAGTCATGTCTTGCTTTCAAGCCTCAAGAGAAGTTACATCCATGAATTTAAAATCTGAGGAACAACGTTTCAAGACCTTTGCGACGTGGCCGGTGCCTTTTATAAACCCTCAGCCTTAGCGGCCGCTGGATTCTACTATTTAAAAACAAGAGATGAAGTGAAATGTGTTTTTTGTCCCATCATCTTAGACCAATGGCAAGAGAGCGATTAACCCATGCAGGAACAACAGCGCTGGTGACCTGCCTGCCCCTACCTGTGCAGAATGGAGGTGGGTAATATACCCTGTCATTCAAGTTACCCCTCACTCGTGCCTCTAAGTGATGAAAAAAGTTATGATACGTGTGGTCTTTATGGTGTCAACAGTGTTTCAGTGAGCAGCTCACAGTCAAAAACATCCAGTTTAGAGACATTAGAATATCATCGGTGTTATGGACACTATAAACACAAAATACTTTTTTGTTGTATGAGATGGTACCGCGTCTATCCTAGAATGAAAAAGGAATGTATAACTTGTTATGCTAATAAAATAATGTAATAACAAATTAGCTGTTGTTGTTATATTATTATTTCTTATGCCCCCCCCCCGCCCTGTCATATCCTAACCTCTATAGTGACTACTCGATGTTTTTATTTTCTTTTACTAGAATGGAATGTAAGTAAATGACATGGGTACACCTTACTGAACAATTGTCAGTCTGTGGTCAGTTGGACTTGATCCAGACAAGAGTGAACATGTTGCGTACACTGATTGTCGACTGTCAAGGGTTTAAAATTGGAGATAACAAATTTATATTTAAAGAAGTGGCCATTATCGATTGTTCCACTTTTTGGATATCGCAAGCTATCCATTTGGTGTTTAAACCACCTTATGCGTTTGATTTGTTGTGTGATAAAGACCGTAAACAAACCCAGTGGATTGAAACTCATATGCAATTAGACTGGAAGCAAGGAACCATTTCATATAAGCACCTGGACATGATCATCAAAGCCCACTTGTCTTCTGCCCATGTAGTATTTGTGAAAGGTAGTGAAAAACGTCAATGGCTACAACCATTTTTGGCGTCTTACTCTCAATGTATCGATTTAATGGACATGGGCTGTCCCTCGCTGCAAACACTCATGGACCGCTACCCCTGTGACAACATTACCTATAAAGCTCTGGCACAGGTGTGGCAATTGTTTCATTGGCTAACCACCAATGCCTGCTGGGAGTTGTTAAATAAAATTAATGCTGAAGGTTTACCTGTGGATGCCGCCAGTGAGATTTCTACAAGCGACCTGTAAACATCAACGTGATACCATGGAGAAAGGGGATGCTACCGATAAAGCGATTGGAAAGTTCTTCGTGTGCAAAAAGAAACTAGACAGTTTTACCAAAGAAGAATTATTGGCTCTTCCAAAATCATTCATTTATTACGTCTCAGCAAATGCAGTGAAAGAAATCTGGCAACATGTACCAAAATCAAGGACTCAAGACCCTGTGTTAAGTGAATTGCAACCATGTACGGATTATGATCACCATAAGCAAGTGGCTATGGCAAAAATACCTTCTATGCGACAGTGTGCTACTTGCCAGCTGGTCAAACTGTATCACGGTCATAAAAGTCAGTGTAAAAGTCGATCCAAAGGATTAATAGGTATATCACCACGCTGCAAAAGTTCTTCAAGATAAGTTCCAGGACCACCCAAATAATAACCAGGTAGGTAGATTTCGAAAGTCAAGTATTGAATTTCTTTGTTAATGACGCCTCATACCACGGGTGTAATGAATAAAAAAAGCAGCAACAACAAACATCATCCACAGAGGAGGAGGAAGATCAAACCTTTTTACCATCGATGGAAAAGGATATGCCAGACCTGTACTGGCAATGGCGTCATTAACAAAGTAATTCAATACTTGACTTTCGAAATCTACCTACCTGGTTATTATTTGGGTGGTCCTGGAACTTATCTTGAAGAACCTTTGCAGCGTGGTGATATACCTATTAATCCTTTGGATCGAGCATGCACCTTTCTTATCACCACAGTCATCCTGCCTTAAGACGTGTAGCGGATAAAGTATCGGTGAAAAGCTAAACAACGTTTGACATCCTGTGATGTCTCAGTAGGAGAGAGGTTGGCAGCCCTCATTGTGATTAGTGCTATATAAGGAAAGTTAATGATGAGTGGACATGAACATTGAAAAGGATTGAGGAATTGGTATTTCTTTGTATTCTATTTTTGTAAAGCTCTATTTGTTGTGAAATAAAAAACAAGGTTTACAAGATCACAATGTCTTTTAATTTAAAAAATGGTGATAGCCATTTCTTCATTTTCATTTTTTCTTACATGAATATTTACAATTTTCACTTCCCCTTTTTTACATTCCCCTGGTTTAGTTCACACATTCTGTACATTTTTTGTTGTGAAATAAAAAATAAGGTTCACCAGATCACTATATCTTTTAATTCTAAAAATGGTGATAGCCATTTCTTCATTTTCATTTTTTCACACATGAATATTTACAATTTCCACTTTACATTTTTACATTCCCCTCGTTTAGTTCACACATTCAGTACATTTATTTTGTGAAAAAAGGTTCACCAAATCACTATACCTTTAATTTTTAAAAATGGTGATAGCCATTTCATTTTTTTCTTCTTTTTTTCACACATGAATATTTACAATTTCCACTTTTCATTTTTTACATTCCCTTGTTTAGTTTACACATTATGTACATTTTTGTTGTTGTGAAATAAAAACAAGGTTTACCAGATCACAATGTCTTTTTAATTTTAAAATGGTGATAGCCATTTCACTTTTTCACACATGGATATTTACAATTTCCACTTTTCATTTTTTACATTCCCCTTGTTTAGTTCACACATTCTGTAAATTTTTTTAAATCTTTTCGTACTATACAAAAGCAAACATTTTACACTAAAATGTATTACTTATCTTACTTTTACTAAACTACTGTAGCCTAGCATTATACATTCTACTTACAGTTTTTACAAAAAATATTACAATATAAAACACACTACAAATATTACAATATAGTGATCATTAGACTTAAGTAAAGTAATAGTTGTCAATGCGACTGTTTCCCCAAGCAAGAGTATCAAATGTGTTGGGTATAATGCATCGTTTGTTGTCTTCATTACTTGAAGCAACTTTGTTCAACAAATTGGTATGTAGCTGATGATTTTTACTTCTAAATACACACATTTTCTTATATAATACAGGTGGGTTACTAACTATACAGTTTTTATAATCACTTATATCTAACTCTTTACTAACAACATTCTTTTTCACTCCTTTTAATTTTTTTACTACTACATCATCAATTGTCATATAGCTGTATGATTTAGATTTTGTGCCTACAAAGGTGTCTATAATAACACCAGCACATTCATCCTTAAATTTCCCAAGAACCTTTTTGTTTACTAGAGGTAAATGGTAAATATTATCCTTGGGGTAGCCACTTGTATCAAACCTATTTAGCTCAGTTTTGATATCCTCATAAAAATCATCAGTTTTAAACTCATAAATAAAAGAATCTGTGTCTGTGTAGAGTAATTTAGCATTATCAAGATAGTTTTTCTTTACATAATCATAATGAAATTCATACATAAGTGTTTTCGACAATTCCAGAATGGTGTAACCCACATATATGGGTTTGCTGTAAGTTACTTTAAGACGATTCATTTGTATTACAACTAAATCCTCATGAATAATTGAACAGCTATGAAAGTTAGGCTTGCTTATTAAGTTGCTCGCACCATACCTTTTACCATCATTCTCCCACTTTGTTATCAGCTTTACATCAACTCGTTTACCAACATTCCCCATAGTCTTTCCAAAAACACTATTATTCATGAGTTTATAAAAATCTTTTTCAAACGCGTTTGTTGACTGTGTTCTTAAATTATTGTTTAGATCAATATACGGTTTGAGCCATGCTGACTGATGAAATTGCAATACGCGATGAATTTTAGTTAATTTCAATCCATGCTGTAGACACTGTTTCAAGTTTTGATAATGTATTACATATTTACATTCATCATTTACATTAGTAATTAACATTTTGTTCGTGATGTGATGTATGGAGATTTCATATTCTCAGGACAAAATGGTAAATCATTATGATCATTATGTAACTCTTTAGGGTACTCAAGATTTACCTCTAAAATATATCCTTTATCATCGTTATCATTAAGAGTGTCAACATGTAAGATATCAATTTCAGGCTGTGTCAGCAAGCGAAAATCTTTCAGTGGTAGATATTGACTCATAGCCCAACCATATTGGTTATTTGCATCGAGGTAGACAATATACTTTGACTCTTCACAAGGGTTGTAGCTAGGCATGTATTTATTATTTGCGGGGGGCGTGGTGGCTCAGCGGTCTAGCTGTATGCCTCTCACCAAGGCGGTCCGGGTTCGATTCCCGGTCAATGCATGTGAGATTTTCGAAGTGAAATGCCATGTCCTGTGGTTCGGATTCCACGTAAAAAGGAGGTCCCGTGGCTCATGATCTCAAGATTAACGGTCACGTTAAACTACAAGCTTCCTTTTTATTTATTATTTGCTTTAGAGTACCGTCCACTACATTGGCTTAATCCACCTCGAATTGATGATTTTATAAAATTGATCATGTCTATATCAATCATTAATTCTAAATTTACTTTCGTTTTTTTTTCAACATTGAACTGAAACTTAACCCAGGAGCAGTGAAATACTGACAAGGATCAAGGTCATAAGTTTTCATACAAACATTCCGAAAATTTTCAAAAACATCTGCTAATAATAACACATCTGTCTTCAAATATATGTCTGAAAATTCTCCTAAAGTTTGAATGTGGAACTGTGTCCATACACGTTGTGCATGTAAATATTCCTGATCACTGATATGACTTGTGTTTAAGGATCTGTAAAATGCATCTTTCGACGGTAAAGAACACTCCTCAAGACGTTCCACACAGTTAATATATTCATAAGGGAATATACCCTTTTGACGAATCAAATTAAAATCATCTTCTTTAGGAAAGACACGTTGAATTTCATGAAACTGATCTGATTTTAAATTACTAGCCAGCTTATCAAGACTACTCGGCATAAAGCGGAATGAATCTAAAAATCGCAGTTTAATGGTTTCTTATTGCTTGTTTTGATGTATTTTGTGAATGATATGTATTGTTCCTTATTATTTGCAATCACATCAATTTTCACATCTGAAGCTCCAAATTCTTTAACGATAAAGTGGTTATCGTATTTGCTACCGTTATGTAGAATGACCGGAATTAATTTACTTACTATATAATTTAAATTACATTCTTGGTGAGCAGCACCACGATATTTTCCCGTTAAATGGTCATGATCACGAACCCTATCTGTATATAAACATTCACCACATATAAAACAATTAGTTTCAGTTTCAAAACCCATTTGCTGCGATGATGTTAGTGACTCCATTGGAATTATAGTATTTAAAATAGAGTATACACGGATGGCATCTTTCTCAAGTCTTTCCATTAAAACTTTAGGTGCATCAGGTCCTCTATAGAGCTCAAACTTATTTAACGAGTCATCGTAACTACATTTAATATAATATGCAAAGCTAAAAGGTTCATGAATGTGAGTAGTGTTGGTGAATGGTTGGGCTGGATTCGATGAACATGTATTAAATGGTTTTAGCAAAGCCTCGAAGTCAGCATATATAACAAATGGTACTCGAAGCTGTTTCTCATAATCCTTAAATTTTAGAATGATATTTTTAGGAGTCGGTAATACCGTACACACATGATTACATCCCCATTTTTGGTGTTGAGTTAGTTGATCCTCTTTTCTGAAATATAGTAAACAACCATCACACAACCACTTTTTACCATTGCGTTTGGATAGCTGACTACCTACAAGTCTACTTAAATCTTTTAGCCAATAATAGTGGGCATTTTCACCTTTAGTTATGTACAGTAAATTTACATGAGCATCCTTTTTTCCTGAGTATAATATAGAGGACCTACAATACTCTTATTTTCAATTCCATTAACATTAATACTTACATTGTTCAGGTCTTCAAAACGTTTAATGTCTTTTATCGCCATAGGAAATTCCATTTCTTTTAAATCTAACACTGAGGAATAGTGAGGATAAGATGATGTTCTATCCATATGCCACACTGCTGAATGGAGCGCTGAGGTTACAGCCCACGCAAGACATGCATGGTCAATATTCATAACGTTTACACAAGCTTGCTTACGTTTGATCCAAACTGGTAAATCAATGTATGATGATGCTCGAAGGGGATTATATTTATTCATGTTAGTTTCTAAATAAAGTACTTCAACCAACGCCCAGCCTGACTCCCTTTCCTGGAACTCTTCACTCTTCACAATGATAGTACTTGAAATATTTTGGTATGTATCACTGATATTAGTTGATTCACTAACAATTATGCTTTTTGTATTAAAAGATTTTATATCCGTAATTTCACCTTCACTCCCAGTTTTTACATACAGTCCAAAAAGTGCAAAATTCATTTTAAATGTTTTATGCTCCACTAAAACATTTTCTACCAAGCCGAACACACTAGGTTGAACATTTCTTAAAAATGATTCAATACTTTGAGTTTTTTCTTCACTATGAAGTCTATAACTAGCAATTCGACTATTAAACGCACTAACAATTTGTTGAATATTTCTAGAATTTCTTTCATGGCAAGCGTTATTTTTATGATGAATACTGCGTAAATGTCCATGAATGATTGAAGATGGTATATCAATATTACATACATCACAATGTGTTATCGAAGGTTCACCATTCTTCTTTCTTTTTGTTGCACAACTATTTTCACAATCTTGAGAATGTTTACGCTTTTGAGCATCACATTTGTTTAAAGGTTCCGTACTAGTTGATGGTTTTACAGATTTCAATTCTTGTTGTTCCCCATGCACTTCAACCATGTGGGATTGATATCGCTTTACAGCAGAAAAACCAAGATCACAAACTGAACATGAAAATGGTGCTGAACTAACATGCATTAAATTTACATGACGTGCAAGATTATCTTGTCTGTTAAATGTGGTAGCACAATGACTGCACACAAACATTTTAATGTCTTGTTTAGCATTTGCATGTCGTTGAAGGCTGTCAGGTCTTGAGACTGTTTCTTACATTCACCACACTTGAACATAATGATCACTTTCGAAATTACCTATAAAAGAAAGAAATCATAAATGTTAATAAATGATAAAACAAAGTAAAATATAAATAGTTTAATTACATTCCAGTCAATGGTTATAGCAGGGTATTTATATCGTTCATCTGTGAACTCCTAGCAAGTCTAACTTCATGTAGTTCTAACTGGGGGTTACTATATACCACTGTCACTGACACCTAGCGGTGAACATTGGAACTTGATAGAGTGGTAGAAACCAGCGGTCGCCAGTTATGTGAGTTAAGTGTAACGTCATAGCCAGTCTTAATGCAAGTCTAAACTTGTATAACATGTCACGTGATAGAAACCAGCGTATCGCCAGTTAAGTGAGCTAAGTGTGACGTCATAACCAGTCTTAAAGCAAGTCTAAACTTGTAGAACATGTCACGTGATAGAAACCAGTGATCGCCAGTTAAGTGAGCTAAGTGTGACGTCATAGCCAGTCTAAAAACAAGTCTAAACTTGTAGAACATGTCACGTGATAGAAACCAGCGATCGCCAGTTAAGTGAGCTAAGTGTGACGTCATAGCCAGTATTAAAACAAGTCTAAACTTGTAAAACATGTCACGTGACAAGGTTAAGTTAGGTAAAGTTAGGTTATGTTAGGTGAACTGAGGTTAAGTCTTTAAATATTCCCTCTGTCACTGACACCTAGCAATGATCATTCAGACTTAATAGAGCGGTAATCAAAATCTAACCACTGTTTAAAAGTTATTAGAGGGGGCACTTACCTTTTTATAATTTATCAACTGCTGCCACTGAATGAACAGATTGTAGGAATCTGGTAACCTACAGGTACCCAATTATCTGTAAACAAATCAATCAATCAATCAATAAATAAATACATTCCAATCAATAACTTCAACATCAATTAGTAATAAAAGACTACAATCCATTAATAATAAGTACTTACCATGCAAAATAATTTAATGATTTTCTACCAAAAAGGCTTTTTTTCAACTCTTGAGCAGTAATAGAGCACTGTTCACTCAAAGCGAGTAATAAAGACTGACAGTAGGGAAATATATGACACCTCTCTTATATAAACTCTCATCGCTCGTGTCAGCAGTTTTTTTTGTAGATCATTGCAATTCCTTTCCCAATACAGCTGAGAGTCCAAAGTACATTAGGAACACCTGTGTGGATAACCAATTACTGCTGACTTTGCATGATCATCACCCATTTTCTTGATCAACACCTGAGGTTTCAAATTACTGCAGCGTCAGTCATAGCAACAGCAGTGTGCGCTCTCTGGCATGTCAGCAACATGACACCGGAAGGAACACCTGTGTAATATCCAATAACTGCTAACTTTGCATGATCATCACCCATTGTCTTCATGAACACTTGCGGTTTCAAATTACTGCAGCGATAGTCATAGCAACAGATCTGCGAGCTCTCTGCCATGTCTGTAATATGACACAGGAAATATAACAAGACGTCTTACTGTACTTACCATCTCCACAGTTTTAACATCTTAAGAACATGTATTATTCTCTTTCAACTACAAATGACTCGTTAGAACACATCCGTCCACCAAGTTAGATCCCTTGTATGTTCACATGTATTTCGTCACTTTCCTTTCATATCGTTATCCCATTACAGTAGTGGGGGATTAGTGAACAACGTCAGTTCAACACACTGCTTTACACGCAAAATGTAGTTAGGCCCTTTGACATAATTTAAATAAATTCATGGGCTAGTCCGTAGGAACCAGGCCATAGGGACCGGTTCAAAGGGGACTCATCCACAAGGACTCGTCCACAAGGACCTATCAACAAGGACTCGTCCACAAGGACCTGTCCACAAGGACCTGTCCACAAGGACCTATCAACAAGGACTTGTCCACAAGGACCTGTCCACAAGGACTTGTCCACAAGGACTCGTCCACAAGGACCTGTCATCAATGACCCGCCACCAATGACCTGTCAGCAAGGACCCATCCACAGGGACTCGTCAACAATAACAGGGGCCCTCACCTCAAGGCCTAACATGCCCCTCTTTGATTATTGGTTTGCGGAATAACGTTTAATTCCATATTGGCATTCAAACTCTCACATGTTGCACTTGGAAAGCGAGATTTTCTAAAAAAATATATACAATTACACCCCCTAGTAGGGGTAGGGTTTATTTTGGGGTTGAAATATGTTGTCCATTGGAAAGGGGGTATCAGCCCGAGTTCAATGACACCACATTCGTCAAAATCCGACCATGCGTTCGAGAGATATCGCACCGCTGCCATCTTGTGAGGTGGGGAGGTGGAGGTGGGTCCCGTACTCTCCAAAAACCACTACTAATGTGATCCTTTACCAATTTTTTGACGAACTGACTTACGGAGAGCGTTTGCCAACTTGTTTTCAACAAGATTCTGCCACTGCTCACACTGCCGAAGCATCCATGACAGAATGGCGTCACATTTTCGGTACGAGGATTATAAGTAGAAACGTGTGGCCCCCGCGAAGCCCAGACTTATCACCATGTGACTTTTATTTGTGGGGGGACGCTTAAAAATAGAGTGTATGCGAGAAACCCTCACACTATAAATGAGCTTAAAGATTATATTACAGCAGAAATACAGTCAATCGGTGCTGAGGAACTTACAGAGAGTAAATGCCAGTTTCATAAAAAGGTGCCAGCGATGAGTAGCAGTGAATGGCGAACATTTTCAGCACCAGCTGTGAACTAGGTAAGTACAAATTCCTATACTCAATGACTTAGCGCAGCGCAGCGCCGCATAACGGCAAAGTGCGTGGCGGGAGACAGGCTCGCGCCACGGGCGAGCGGGCAAACGAGGGTCTCCGTTACATACAAACTAAACTCTCCGTACGTTAAGAGCCTCCTTCTAGGACAAATAATCCACTTCTATGTGTACTATAATTACATCTATGTATGGGGGGCATTAAACACCTAACACTAATGTTATTATTATTACCATTATCCACCTTCGTAGTATAGAGGTAGCATGTACAGTATGTCTCATTGCTAGCAGGTCCCAGTTTCGTTTCCCGCATACACTGAAATTTCAAATTCTGGCACGATGGCTGTAACAGAGTACAGTTTCCCTCGTGAAGGTAATTGAGTAGCTGATTGATAAGACAATTAGCGCCACATAGCCTAAAACCAGGAAGATGTGGCTGAGGCTACGTCGCGTTGGACACGCGGCTTCAGTGATTCGTAGGCTATAAGCTGGGTGGAAGTTGTCCTTGTGTACACACGGTCCATGGGCCCAAACGTGCGTTTAGTTTAATATATTAATAATAATACATTATGGTGCTTGAAGCCATTTTTCAGTGTTGCCTTAGTAAACAAAAGTGTGATGCTTTTCAGTTGGTCAACACGATTGTACCCAAATGAGATTGGCTATTCCCTAATACTGAAAACAACCATGATATTACTAAATACACTTGGATGACCAGTTTCGATCGTCAAGCGATCATCATCAGATCCATTACACTTAGGCAATAAAATCTATGTCTGAAAGTATGGGTGAAAATATTTACAATATATACACTTAATTAGTTGGGGAGCGTGATGGCGCAGTGGCTTAGCTGCTCGTCTTTCACCCGGACGGTCGGGGTTCAAATCCCGGTGACAGCGAAGTGGAATTTTCACCTGAAATATCACGTGGCGTCAGGAAGGGCATCCAGCCTTAAATCCCCGGCCAAAATCAAAATGAGCCTGGTTGGCTCCGGCGACCCCAATTAATTGGGAAAAGACGAAGAATAGTAGTTTAGTTGCAGTATTAGTTAAGATAATGCAACTCGTCAATATTTGTAAATATTGAAAATATTTTCACCCATACTTTCAGACATAGATTTTATAGCCTAAGTGTAATGAATCTGATGATGATCGCTTGACGATCGAAACTGGTCATCCTAGTGTATTTAGTAATCTCATGTACTAACCCATCTCATTTGAGTACAATCGTGTTGACCGACAGAAAAGCATCACACTTTTGATGATGATAATAATATTAATAATAATAACTAGTGGATCGATGCGATCACCACCCACCCTGCTTTATTGGTATGCGGGCTAGCCCTGAGTCAGTTCATTCAAGAGATATCGTCTTGTTTGTTTAATCGCACGTTTTTAGCAAATAGTCAATATTTATGAAATAGGAGTGAAATTTGCCACTGATGCGATTAATTCTCTTTCTTTTGAATGCCCATTATTTGTTACATTTGTAAGACTGGCTGCGTGGTGCAGCTGTAACGTTCTCGCCTGCTGTGCTGAAGGTTGCATGATGGATTCCTGACGAAGTCAGTTGATTTGAGGGTTCGCAAATGCTAGGGATCTGTGTTAGTAGACTTACTGGCAATTAAAGATCCCCTTCGGGACATATTTCTGGCACCCCAGCGTCTGTAAAACCTTCTGTCGTTAAAAAAGGAACGTAACACACTATTATAGGTTACTTGTGAGCGCCCCATGTGTATATAATGTACTGTTATGTGGGCTGGACGTGACTCAGTTCTGGTAGGAGTTATCTTGTTGTTTATTTGTTTAAACGTAATTTATAAAATTATATATTTCCGTTTCCGTAGCGTAGCGGTCAGCACGGTTAGCTGCCGCCCCGGAGGTCCTGGGTTCGATTCCCGGCTCTGCCAAGAAATTTGAAAAGTGGTACGAGGACTGGAACGGGGTCTACTCAGCCTCGGGTGGCCCAAATGAGTAGAGGGGGTTCGATTCCCCCTCAGCCATCCTCGAAGTGGTTTTCCGTGGTTTCCCACTTCGTCTTCGGGCAAATGCCGGGATGATCCCTACCGTAAGGCCACGGCCGCCTCCTTCCCTCTTCCTTGCCTATCCATCCCAATCTTCCCCTCCCTTCCCTCATGAGGCCCCTGTTCGCTTTGCAGGTGAGGCCCGCCTGGGCGAGGTGCTAATCCCACCTCACCAGTTGTATCCCTTCCGATTAGATGTTCCCAGCTCTAGGACACTGCCTGGATAGGCGGTAGGGGTGAGTTCCCTCGCTGAGTCCCTGGGAGCCACCACCCTGGAGGGTAAACACGATTAAAAAAATAAAAATAAAATAAAATATATATTTCCGTTGAGATTTCATAAATACAAGATTTTTCCTGTATTATTGAGACGATTTGGAAGATTTTGGTACAAACTCCCTCTAGTTTAATAAGAAACATATACCTTAGCGTTCTTTATAAAGAGTGTTTATAAATTCCCATTACAAACTTTGAGGGCTTGTAGTTGGGACCAAGACAGTTAAGTTTAGCTTGAGGAACTTGTGTCCGGAAACGTACCGTCGCCCCGCTATCCGCCAAAAGAAACACACTACAGCACACAATCACAGCTCCCACATTTTCGGCGCTCTGCCCGACTCCTGATTTTGGTTCACACGATCACCAATCCCCGGTCTTCCAACATCCGCCGCAGCCATAATCCGCGCCAGTAGGTCTTCCTTGGATTCCACAGGGGTCTCGTAAATCAAGGTTTTCATGTGACCCCACAGGTAAGTAGTTTAGCGGTGTCAAGTCCGGTGAACGGGCAGGCCAAGCAATCGGGCCACAACGACCTATCCACTGTTGCCCAAATCTGTGGTGCAGATGATCTCGTACCGCAAGTGAAAAATGAGGTTTTCCGCCATCGTGCTGAAACCACATATAGTGGAAAATCGTCTAAGAACTCATGCAGTACGTCTTCAAGGAATACCAAGTACTCGGCACCCGTGAGATTTCGTGGAAGAAGGTATGGAATGTCAACAAACCAGTAGGGGATATGGGACATTAGGTGATCGGTCAATGACGTACGTACTGTGGTCAGTGGCGCCAAAAATACAGGAGATTTGAACGTGTGCTTTAGTTTTTTTTTTTGCGGGTAGAGGGAAGACGGTACATTTCAGACACAAGTTACTATGCTAAACTAAACTGTCTTGGTTCCCACTTCAAGCACTCATAGTCTGTAAAGGGAATTTAAAAAACACACCCTGTATATGATAATAAGAATTTATTAATTTAAGTCATGTCTCTGATGAGCCTCCGTGGCTTAGGCGGCAGCACGCCGCCCTCTCAACACTGGGTCCGTGGTTCAAATCCCGGTCACTCCATGTGAGATCTGTGCTGGACAAAACGGAGGCAGAGAGGTTTTTCTTCGGGTACTCCGGTTTTCCCTGTCAAAATTTCATTCCAGCAACACTCTCCACTATCATTTCATTTCATCTGTCATTCACTTAATCATTCCCTGACCCGGTCAGTCGACTGAAAGCAGGCTGCGGATTTTCATTTTCATTTTTTCACGTCATGTCTCTGACCTTTTATATCTGTAAGTACCAGTAGTTTAGTGAAGAGCTAGTCGCAGAATTCCATTATACAATTCCATTCTATCTCAGAACTAAATGAAATAATTTTCCGTGCGTTGGTCTTTTACCAGCAATGTAGAAATATGAAAATCCACAGCAGCTTCCAGTCTCTGACCGAGTCAGGAATGGAATGAATGAAGCCCCCCATCTAGCGGCGAGGATATGAAGTGTGCCGGCTGCCGAAGCCTGTCGCACTCCTCTGGGGCAATGATTAAATGAATGACAGATGAAATGAAATGATAGTGGAGAGTGTTGCTGGAATGAAATTTTGACAGGGAAAACCGGAGTACCCGGAGAAAAATCTGTCTGCCTCCGTTTTGTCCAGCACAGATCTCACATGGAGTGAACGGGATTTGAACCACGGACCCAGCGGTGAGAGGCCGGCGTGCTGCCACCTAAGCCACGGAGGCTTCCAATGTAGAAATATAAGGTAATCAATTTTAACTCTTACTCGGTTCCCCAGTCATTTTATCCACTCCATCCCGTTTCAAAATAGGCAAAAGTTAGACTTAAATGCTTATTCTAAACTAAGGTAAGGTAAGGTTTTGTTGCGTTGGAAAGGGAGATTGACTCCCGTAATGCACTGGCATTGCTCGTGACGTACTCTCGATACACATGTATCGAGCGTCTTGCAATGGCCTTCTAAGTGTGCACTAGCTACGCGTCTAGGTCAGGTGTACCATACCAACTGAACAGCCCAATGGTACATTGGGGCGAAACGCTAGCAATTTGTTGGAGTTAGCCAGAGCATTTGATCATATTTCGTGTTAAAAAATAAGCTGAACCCAAAGTGGATTGTTTGGTTCGGAGGCGTGACTAGTGTGAGGGGAATGAATTTAAGTGAACAAGACCATCACATGGCGGATTTTGCCTGCGCAGCGTCGTTATGCCATATTTTGTGAACGGTTTCGGAGAAATCAAATTGAAACAACGAAGAATATTTCATGTCATGATATTACCTTACCTTTTGCCTGATTGTAGGAGGGGCGTACTATACTGCTTTACATTTGATTTTTTACTATCCAAATGAAGTACAGTACATTACACATCAGCTATTACGTCCACCTTCTCAGCAGAATTCCCTTGTAATTTTATGCACATTAGCCATTGATGTGTCAGTCTCTCCAGACGTTCCTGAAACCATTCTTTGGGATTGCTGTGTACCCATGCATTGACAGCTGTGCCCAGAGGGTTCTTCATGTTCCCGAACAGGTGGTAATCACTTGGTGCGAAGTCGGCAGAGTATGGTGGGTGTGGCTGCATCGTGAACCCCATTTGATCAATGGCAGCGGTGGTCTCTCAGCTGGTGTGGGGGCGGGCATTGCCATATTGCAGAAGCACACCTTTAGTCCATATTCCTGGCCGCTTAAATTGAATGGCATGACGTTAGCGCTTAAGAGTTGCCACATACAGTATGCTGCACTGTTAATCGTGGCCCCCAATTCCAGCCAGTCAATGAAAATTATGCCCTTTGTGTCCCAGAACACTGTCTCCATTCGCTTGCTAACTGTTGGCACTGTTTGACATTTCTTCGGCGGTGGACTGCCCCTAAGCTTCCATTGCATGGCGCCGTTTTCCGGATTAGGCAGAACTGGACACAGCTGTCAAGGCTTGGGTACGCAGCACTCCGAAAGAACGGTTTCTGGAAGGTCTGGAGAGACTGAAACATCGATGGCAAAAGTGCATAAAACTACAAGGAGATTATGTTGAGAAGGTGGACGTAACAACTGATGTGTAATGTACTTCATTTGGACAGAAAAAAATAAAGGGTAAAACAATATATTACGCCCTTCGTATGGTTCCCTTCCACCATCAATTTCAATGTACTTTGTGGAACTTACAGGCAGCTGCAGTGTTGCTAATTGGAGTTCATTCAGGCAATCCTAACGTAAGCACAAGCATTCAAAATGCGAGCATAGTCAATAAAATAATAATACACTCTAATGTCATTTTGGCTGCGTCCGAATGAAGGCGATAAGTGATGCTGATGCCGAAATTAAGACTAACGTCCATTATTTTCAAATAGCTGTATCTTGGATACCTTTTGGAAAATTACATATGTTTGCATAACGTTTTACTCCAGAACCACCTTTATTATCAACCCTCAGCATCCTTTCCTTCCGACTCACACCGGGTGACTGTACCAAGTCACAAGTGCTACCGAACCCACAATTCCCCGACCTGATTTTGTAAATATCTTTTAAGGGTTGGTTTTCATGTCTTGTATCATCATATCATCTTATGTCACATTGTTTTATATCATATCGTCATTTGGGGGCGTGGTGGCTCAGCAGTCTAGCTGTATGCCTCTCACCAAGGAGGTCCGGGTTCGATTCCCGGTCAATGCATGTGAGATTTTCGAAGTGAAATGCCATGTCATGTGGTTCGGATTCCACGTAAGAAAGGAGGTCCCGTGGCTCATGATCTCGAGATTAACGGTCACGTTAAACTACAAGCTTCCTTTTTTTTCATATCATCATTTAATTAAATTAATTGTTTTCAAGGATTTGCGTCAGGAGTAGGTCATTTTTATTTTATCATTAATATTTTGTTCATAGTTGGAAATTTCGTCAACCACAGAGACCCTGTAGGCTGCTCAATTGGGCCGATAACCTGGATGTTAGGCCCTTTATAACAATTATCTTCATCATCACCATCATCATCATCAGTTGCTCAATTCCGTTGACATCCAGCCACCCATATAAAACCAGAAATGCGTGTCAATTCTTGGCTTTGACCTTTGTCAAGAGCAGGGTAGAGCACATGGCTCTATGTGGCACTACTGTAATGACTCGTCCTGTTAGAGTGTGACACTCTCATGAGGATTGGTTGTGGGGCTAGAAGGCGGGAAATAGTCATGTGACCGCCCAGGAGTATTTAAGAGGTAGAACAGATTTTAAAAAATCTGATTTATTTAGTGTCTGAAGCAGTTGTGGGATATCTACTGTATTGGTTCTTGGTCTCGCTGATGTCAGACAGTTTTATTGTCTAATTTTCAGTTACATGACTTGTATTATATGTGCATTACACGGCCAAATAGCTTACAGCATGATCTATGAAGGTCGCGAAAGTTGACATCTTAGTTGACATTATTATCCCGGTTGGCATCACTTCCTCAAGGAATAAATACGATGATAATTGTTGTTTTAAGGGGCCTAATATCGAGGTTATCGACTCCTAGAAATAAAACTAACTACAACATACAACTACCTTACGGACTGGAAGAAGTAACGGACAAAAATGAAGGAATAGGGGAAATAAAAAGCAGACAAAAGAAATTCCCCTCAATTCTCGGTGAATGAGGGACTTCGTGAAAGGAGTAGGGCTTGGAAAGGCAGATAGGAAAGGGAATGTCGAGAGGGTCCGCTCTTGAGTCAATAGAAAAACGGGGAAAACCGGACCCAGCTTACTAATACCTCAGGGTTGCCAAATCCCAAACTCACCAGACATGAGCCCTTGAAGTTCCGGCACCATCCAGGGTGCACAAAAAGTGGAGGGGCTATGTATGCACCCTGCCTCCTTTTGGGCCTTGAGCAGAAGGCAGGTTATATCATTGAAAATAAAAACATGAAGTCTGACCCCTCGAAGAATGAGGGATCAGGAAAGATGTGTTAAGGGCCAATTAAGTCGGGAAAGTGAAGGACTCCCTAGGTCTAGGATACTCTAATACAGTCGGGGTCGGAAGAAAAAAGATTTCACCAAGGGTGGTCTAGAGTAAAGATGACAGAGAGGAGCCCGGGACAAGTAAGTGGAAGCAATGCCGTACTCATCTGGGATCCCGTGATCGCCAACCCACCTCCCACAAGTTGTAAGCCCCTGGGAGGGGGGGGGGGGGGGGAGGATTAAAGAACTTGCCTTGTAGTAAGATGATTTTGACGTCATA
The DNA here is from genome assembly GCA_946902985.2 of Meconema thalassinum. Taxonomy (NCBI): domain Eukaryota; kingdom Metazoa; phylum Arthropoda; class Insecta; order Orthoptera; family Tettigoniidae; genus Meconema; species Meconema thalassinum. The sequence continues at coordinate 1,331,412,893 of OX336389.2, forward strand.
CTGTATATCAGTCACTGCTGTAGTTGGATCCTTCGCGAATACTTGTGAAGTCAATATTGAAGCTATTTATTTACAACTCCCCCAACTGGAGGGAGAGTCCTTCTGGCCGAAGATGTCAAAGTGCTGGGAAACATTCCCTCCTGAACTTGTCTGGCGTACTTGCTGAAGTTACTCCCCTCTCCCTATCAGCCACGAGAAGGGGAGAGAACTATCTCTCTATGTAACAGCATGATTCACACAAATTGTCCTTAAAATTGTTATTCAATAATTTGGCTGTGCCACACGTGAAGTTCCGTACTGTACTGCCAATGATCAGCGCGCGCAATGCCCACCAATGGAGAAACAATTAAGTCCCCCCCCCCTTTTTGCACCTAAAGGCGTGTTATTTTGTGATAAATATCTCATGTAATATTTCTTTGAGGTTAGCATGTTTAAATTCTTGTTTTCCCGCCTAAATTAATTGGGTAGATCTACAGTGTGTAGACCGACTGAAAAGCATTTTATTAACTAGGCAACACTGAAAAATGGCTTCAAATAATTTAATGAATAAACAATGTAGACGTATTTGTCAATGAAACCAGTCGTTTCACGAAAATCCTAGTCATTTCATGAAACAGTGAAACTGCTATGAAATACACTATAAACCTCCGATTTCTATCAATGACAGCTGCACGAGGATGTGCAAAAGTTGAATGTTATCCCTTATGTTTTATCAGTTTGGAGCAAAACAACAAAAGGTGTTGATAGAACATTTTTAGAAGAATATCGTAAATGTATAAGCATACCCAATTAGCGTATGTAACAGCTGACAATAACTGTATGGAACTCCACTAAACGATCACACTTATAAATGACTGTTTGTGCCCAAATAATACTTGGTAAAACAGTGTACATGTCAATGAATCCAGTCATTTCACGAAAATTCTAGTCCTTTTTGGAAACACCATTTAGTGAAACTGCTGTGACATTCACCTTAAGCCTCGGATTTTCGTGAAGTGACTAATTCTCTGAGTCACATGATGTTGTTCATTTAACACACCACATGCTGGAAAATAAAAGTATTGCACCGCATGTTGTGCCCTTGAACATATAATGAGAAAACGAAACAAATACTCTAGGAAATAACGTATAGATACTTGGACTCAACGAGGAAGGGACGGGTGAATTAAATTGCTATAAACAAAGTGAGGTTATGTTACTTATTTTGTATCTTCCGACCTTGGAAATTGAGGTGTGTTTAACATTAGATTAAGGTTTTATTATGCACTGATAGTACCACCGGAACATTAGTCTCATCTGAAAATCCAAGAAATGACCAACGAAGAAATGCAAACAAATAACATACACCATCTGTCTGAGTGTTCATCACTTCATCAAAAGACGTGCCAGCTAGGGATCTTATCCGTCATTCATTATACGGCGGCTTTCCATGTAACGACTGGGATTTTCATGAAGTTACGGATTTCACTATTAGCCTACCACGTGTATCAGAATGACGTAGCCTATGTATTGTATCGTTATCCCCAAAACAAAGAAAGTAATATTATATTCTTCTTGTCATTATTCTTGATGTGTAACATCTTTCCAGTCGATTGCTGCATATTTTTGTGGGAGTGATTTTGAAAAATGGGACGGACGTGGATCGGAACCATCGAGGTGGCACCAGCTGGCACACTTCCGTTCGATCAAACGGAAGTGTGCTAGCTGGCAGTGGTGAATCGAACGGAAGTGTAAGACACACTGCCAACTCGATCGATCGATCCAGTTGGCAGTGGTAAGAGAAACAATGAGCGCGCGGTGTCGGAAATTGATACCATGACGTACTCTCGGCCATGTGGAATGTATATGACATACTGAACGGTAAACGCTCATGCGAACTCTGGTGTCAAGTGATTGAAACAAAGCAAATGGTACATGTTCGAAGTCTTCGTATCAGTATTTACATGGTAATATGCCTTAATATCAAACGTTGTAAGTAGTCGGCATTGCCGGTATTATGTTTCTGCACAATGGCTATTCTAATATTAACCCACATAACGGTAATGCAGTCATCAGTATAATATAATCGTTGTAGTTATACGAGAATTCAGCATGCCTTCATGAACTATTGCGGAATACATTCTCTTTACTCACAAGAGGGCCTATTCATAAGGCATTTTAACCACAATTTCACGCAGGAACATTATCGAAACAAGCAAAATATAAATGAAACTTAATTCCGTAATGCAGTATTATTGGACCGTGGAAATAAGTCACCATCTTGTGCTCAATATTTGCATAGTCGAAATAGCCGTGGGGTTAGCGCCTATGACTATGAATTTAGAGGTCTCGGGTTCGAATCCTGGACGGGTAGATATTTTTGCTACCAGATTATCATTTTAAACGATATTTATCATATCAATATGACTCATTTTAACCGAATCCATATGAAATTACGTGTTGGTCTGTGAATGAAGAGGATCTGTTTATAAGGAATTTAAGGTTATGAGCGGTATCACGGCTATTAATCTAGTTGATCCATATCGTATTCTTTATTTAGGCTAGTGCAGATGGAAGCTACAAATCATCTAATAAAATGGGATCCGTATAATAAACTACAATATCTGTAAAACACTCCCTTTACAATAGATTAATATTTGTGCCAATAATAGTACTCTATAAAATACCGGTATATCAACAATTTCACGTGAGGTTTTTTCTATGTCAGATGTTACACATCTTATGCAACTACTGTAAGGCTCGTAATTTTTCATTATTATTATTATTATTATTAATAGAACTGTGCGCTACCTCCCTTTTTATGAAGCGCACCTGCGCTTCTTTTCTGCAAGAAGGGAGGTAGCACACAGTTCGCTACTCCTATGGTGGTCCGGGCACGGACACCAAGTGCCCGCTGATGAGCCAGCTTGGAGTTCCTAGGTGAAACTCCGCACGAGACATGGCGTAAACCTAGAAAAATTGCTGAGTTTTAATAATTATGTTATTGGTTTTACGTCCCTTTTAACTACTCTGACTTTTAGAGACGCCAGCCTGCCAGAATTTTGTCCCGAGGGGGATGTGCAACATGCCAGCCCCCTCGCATTTGTACACCCTCAAATGCCAGCTGACTGCGCCAGAATTCGATCCTGCAACCTTGGCCACAGCATGCGAGAACGTTACCGCTGAGCCACGCAGCCAGTCAGTTGTGGAGTGAGTTGATTGTTGAGATGCCATTTATTTGCTTGTTTTGTTGTGAGATAAATTAACGTAAATTAAGACTGATAGATTTTAATGGTATTTTGAATTGACTTCATATTGAGTTGTTTTTTGCCTGGTCTTGTGCTTACTTTATTTTGACATTTCAAAGTTTAACAGGTGGATTCCAAGTTATGCTTTGAACAGTTGATTTTATTTTGCAAGATTAGATTTTGATTTGATTTTGGATTTTGGATGTATTGATTGTTGTCAGAGGTCATTGCAGGGTTATTGTCAACTGTTTATTTTGATCCTTGTGATGTGGAGCTGGATCAGACCGGGGGCAAGGTTCACTGATGCCAATACAGTCTATTAGGTTACTGACAACTATTTTGATATTTTTCTGTTTATGTGTTTTGAAAACAATGATTGTGCACTGTGACTTGCGCTGGTTTGGAATAGAATGGGACATAGTTCAGTTTGGTTTGATGAAGAACATATAGACATTTGATCCACCGTTATTTATAGTTATGATAGCATTTGGTGATAAACAAATGTAATCGTGTAAGAAATCACGTGACTGCTGTACATCCGGGATTAGCTTGAATTTGTAAAAATTGACTTAGCGTTTTTGAATCCTCCTCTTAAATTCAGTACTTCTTCAATCCCAATATATTTGAAATCCTATTGCGCGAAAGTTGAAACCAGAAAGACTCTGATATCGGTGTGGAGAAAGAAATCAATAGGAAATTTGAGGAAACGATATCAAGGGAATGCTAGACTGTAACGAGCCACATGGACCAATACTTGGGATGATTACACTGGTGGTGGTGATGCTGATGATTTGATGGTGAAGATGCTGGTGGTAGTGATGATGATGATGATGGTAAATATGTCGGTGGTGGTGATTATGATCATGATGGTGAAGATGCTGGTGATGGTGATGATGGTGAGGATGCTGCTGGTGATGATGATGATGGTGAGGATGCTGCTGGTGATGATGATGATGATGGTGAGGATGCTGCTGGTGATGATGATGATGGTGAGGATGCTGCTGGTGATGATGATGATGGTGAGGATGCTGCTGGTGATGATGATGATGGTGAGGATGCTGCTGGTGATGATGATGATGGTGAGGATGCTGCTGGTGATGGTGATGATGGTGAGGATGCTGCTGGTGATGATGATGATGATGGTGAAGATGCTGGTGATGATGATGATGGTGAGGATGCTGCTGGTGATGATGATGATGGTGAAGATGCTGGTGATGATGATGATGGTGAGGATGCTGCTGGTGATGATGATGATGGTGAGGATGCTGCTGGTGATGATGATGATGGTGAGGATGCTGCTGGTGATGATGATGATGGTGAGGATGCTGCTGGTGATGATGATGATGGTGAAGATGCTGGTGATGATGATGATGGTGAAGATGCTGCTGGTGATGATGATGATGGTGAGGATGCTGCTGGTGATGATGATGATGGTGAGGATGCTGCTGGTGATGATGATGATGGTGAGGATGCTGCTGGTGATGATGATGATGGTGAGGATGCTGCTGGTGATGATGATGATGGTGAGGATGCTGCTGGTGATGATGATGATGGTGAGGATGCTGCTGGTGATGATGATGATGGTGAGGATGCTGCTGGTGATGATGATGATGGTGAGGATGCTGCTGGTGATGATGATGATGGTGAGGATGCTGCTGGTGATGATGATGATGATGAAGATGCTGGTGATGATGACGATGGTGAGGATGCTGCTGGTGATGATGATGATGATGGTGAAGATGCTGCTGGTGATGATGATGATGGTGAAGATGCTGGTGATGATGATGATGGTGAGGATGCTGCTGATGATGATGATGATGGTGAAGATGCTAGTGATGATGATGATGATGGTGAGGATGCTGCTGGTGATGATGATGATGGTGAAGATGCTGGTGATGATGATGATGGTGAGGATGCTGCTGGTGATGATGATGATGGTGGTGAAGATGCTGGTGATGATGATGATGGTGAGGATGCTGCTGGTGATGATGATGATGGTGAGGATGCTGCTGGTGATGATGATGATGGTGAAGATGCTGGTGATGATGACGATGGTGAGGATGCTGCTGGTGATGATGATGATGATGGTGAAGATGCTGGTGATGATGATGATGGTGAGGATGCTGCTGGTGATGATGATGATGGTGAGGATGCTGCTGGTGATGATGATGATGGTGGTGAAGATGCTGGTGATGATGATGATGGTGAGGATGCTGCTGGTGATGATGATGATGGTGAAGATGCTGGTGATGATGATGATGGTGAGGATGCTGCTGGTGATGATGATGATGGTGAAGATGCTGGTGATGATGATGATGGTGAGGATGCTGCTGGTGATGATGATGATGAAAACTACAACAATGTTGATGATGGTGATGATAATGAAGATGATAGTTAAGGAGCTAGTGGTGGTGATGATGATGACGGAGATGATGGTGATGATGGAAAAGATGACCGTGGTGGTGATTATGATCATGATGGTGAAGGTGGTGGTGGTGGTATGCCGTTGGTGATGGTGATGGTGATGATGATTGACTGATTGATTTTATTTTCACGGCTACACTTAGAGCTTAAGAGCTCCTTTACAGTAGCGCCCTACATAAAATAAGATTAGGGCTTATAAAAATAAAACATTTCACTTACATTCACAATATAATTATTCATAGTCTAACAACAAAAAGACAGTAACAATACAACAATAATGATAATAATACTAATGATAGTGGAAAAATTATATACAAAAGAGTGAGAGTGCATACAAACTATCAGCCCGAAAAACTAACACCATATACTGTACAAGTAAAGCTATTAAAGTAGGCAGGTTGTCAGCTATTGTCCTTGTGTTATAATTGAACTTAAGAAAAAGTATTTTAACATAATACAGTAATCAAATGTGAGAATGAATGATGTCTTTTGAAAGCTGCAGTGCTTGCAATGTTGACGAACTTACATAAATCGAAGGTGTTGAAGATGATGATGATGATGATGATAATTGTTGTTTTAAGGGGCCTAACATCTAGGTTATCGGCCCCTAGGTGTTGAAGAGGCGTGAGGCGGTGCAAACAAAGATTTATTGAACTTCATGGTTCGGTGAATAGGAATCTGGAGTGTTAATTTTGTGTATCTATTTTCTCGATGGTCGAGATGTTGATGTTGATGACGGTGGTGATTATGATGATGGTGAAGATGCTGGTGATGGTGATGATGATGAAGATGACGACTATGTTGATGATGGTGGTGATAATAAATATGATGGTGAAGGTGCTGGTGGTGGCGACGATGGTGACAAAGGTGGTGATTATAATGGTGGTGATGAGGATGGTGAAAAAGGCGGTGATAATGATCATAATGGTGAAGTAGCTGGTGGTGATTATAATGAAGACGACTACAATGTTGATGAAGGTGATGATAATGAAGATGTTGATGATGATGGTTAAGATGGTGGTGGTGGTGATAATGATGATGGTGAAGATGCTACTGGTGGTGATGATGATGATGATGATGATGATGATGAAGATGATGATGATGGTGGTGGGGATGAAGACAACAACGATGATGGTGAAGATGATAATGACGATGAAGATACCCCCTCAATTGGAGAGGGGGATCCCAGAAACGCCTAACGTGAGTCAGCAAGTGACGAGCTCACGTGAGGATCGTGCCTCCAGTAGAGAACCGGTTCTCGAGATTTAACGGATTGCTGATATTATTAGAACAATGTTGAATAGAGTGAGAAGGATGGCAAGAGAAAGGAGCTGAAGGACGAAGGCACCCATCGACCTTCACTTCCGGTACGCTGATGTTTCCCACGCCACAATTGTTGCTCGACAGTACTCCTTTCACTCCTTGCCTCAAGGGCAGTACAGTTAATATTGCCGTTAATTGGGTTTAAGGGCTTGGGACATGTTGGCCATCAGCCGCTTGTGTGTGTTTAATAAATTTGACTGATAACCTGTGTTTCTGTGGTGACGATAGTAGTGTGTATCTGTAACTATTAGGGTCGGGAATGGGGTGGGTGCCTCGGGACTTGAAATACGGTACTATCCCGGCTACTTGCCTGGAGAGAGTGTAGAAACACACTCAGGATTTTCGCTGTCATGGCCGATCTCAGCTCCCCACCAAGATTGTGGTGAGCGATTTAACACGCACAGCTATCTTGCAGTGTAGACGTGGGGGGAGTAAAACTAAACGAAAAGTCACTTGTAGAAAGAATGCACTCTTGATAACTGTTTTCCCGAGTCCAACGGTGGTCCTACACGAGAATATTTACAGCGTTGTAAGGAATTAAGGTCAAGATATGTGAGGAAGAGAATATGCCATCTCAGTGGAACATCGGAATAATTTTTCCCAATTATAAGAAAGGAGATAAGAATAATTGTGCAAATTACCGAGGAATTACATTACTGAATATTGACTATAAAGTGTTTTCCAATGTGCTATTAAAGAAGTTGCAGATCTACTATGAGGAAATAGTAGGGGAATATCAATGTGGGTTCCGCAAGAATAGAAGTACTATTGATGAAATCTTCGTTGTTAGACACGCGATGGAAAAATGTTATAAACACAACGTAGATCTTCATATGTTGATTGTTGACTACAGACAAGCCTTTGATAGTAGGCCTATACATGTAGGCCTATGTATGATTTAATATATAGTGTATTATTCATCTTGAGAAAAAGAACTCTTGTAAATACTTTATTAAATGAACAAGTGCTAAAAAATAAAAATTATTTGAAAAAAATAAAGGGGCCCCAAAAATCTGAGGAACTTGGGTCTCATTTTACCTTAATCCGGCACTGGTCATGGGTCATCTCGAGAACCACTGGATGGATTTTGATGCGGTTTTCACCATTCTATAAAGGATATCTCGAGGAAGGTTTCTGTCGAAAATAATTAATTTATGATCAAAGGAAGCCAAGCAGTAACAATTTAGTAAAAAAAAGTCGAAAAAAAAAGAACCTGGCGTCCGTGCGCTTTTTAAGCTTACGCTGGGCAAACCGTTAAAAATATCAATATACCACGAGTGTAAGAATTGTTCAGCATGAAAAGTTCTACAAAAAAGTCCGCGAGAGCTTATCTCTATCTTCAATACATCGCCCACTATAAGTGATTTTACGTTCTCATTTCTTCCAAAAATCTCCATTCAATTACTGAGGCGACAGTTTACGAGCTAGCACGTAATGCATTCCTAACTGTTCCCGGGCGAAGCCGGGGCGGATTGCTAGTATACAACATAATATTATATTAGTGAGGGGAGACTCGCAGACGGGGCACTGTGTATTGCAACGTGTCGAGCATGGCATTGGCGCTGGCAGCAGCGTAGCACCCAACTAGTATAACACATTTACACTTTTTAACGAATTTAATAGTGATAATTACTTAAATGAATTTCAGAGTAGTTGCTAGAAATGATGGCCTTCAATTTCTAACCATACGTTGCACCGACGTAGGAAGTTTTGGTACACTGTAATTCATCCTCACTGCTACTTGGTTTCAATGCAGTTATTGTGTTCTCGTGAGCTTCCAGAGTACACGGATTGTTTCTGTATACCTTTTGTTTGCGAACAAATTTACTGCAAACCTCGTCTTGAGAAGATAAGTTTCCACTAGGAAAATTCCATGTTTTGTTATATACCTAACCATGTCCACAGGATACGAGGTAGGCTACAGTACTTCACAACAAGACTTAATTATCACAACATAGGTATCTTGCAAGCATTGCATGAAATGAATGCTATGACAGCATCCAAGGCTTCCCGTCCTGATGTTGTAATCGGTACAATCTATAAATCTCGCGGTGACGCATTGAGACCTACCCGTGGCACGGCCTCTGCAAAGCTACATTGTTTAGAGAGGCCCCTCACTGTATATGGTTGTTGACGTGAGAGCCTGTACAGTTTTTGCTGACAATTTATTGCCAACAGAACTGAATGCAGCAAAGAATCAGAATGACGTGCAGAGCTATCTACAATAGTCTTTATAGAGCCCTAATCACATTTGACAGTTGTTTCTTAGCCCAATGAGGAGTTCTCTTGTTGACAGGCTGTCGCTGTAGTGTTAGCCTGTCACAGACACAGTGCACAAAGGACAAGATACCATTAAACGCAAATATGTTTACACACGGTACACAGCACTTAACCTCCAATATACTCCATTATGTGTTCGTGCACGGCTCCAATGTAATTAGTGAGCTGCGCCGACCTTCATTAGGCCTACATGTGTGTACACAACGGTCTCCGTTCAGTATAAAGCAAGTCCGGCAAGGTTCTTAAAAATACATCTACTGTTCAAGAGTTTCTCACAATTTAACAAGTCAAAACACAAAAGAAGTATCATGTCTAATATTCCGTACCGTGAAAGCATTTTTCACCACACGCAATCTAATTAATTATTTCGGAAAGTTATTATTATTATTAATATTATTATATGTTATTACTAGCAACCCGCGCCGGCTTCGCCCGTTATCTTTAACGCTTTACCAAGCGTAAGCTTAAAAGGCGCACGAATGGCACGTCTCAGACGCAATTCAGTAATGCCGAGGTGAACAGCGAAAATCCAAACACATGTACTCTTAACTCGACATGACTCGACAGTTTGATGCTGGCCGAAGCTGGGATGATAGGCTCACTCGCTAGCTCATAAACTCACTCCGAAGCTAGTAATTTAAATTTCCACTGAATGGAGATTGTTGGAAGAAATGAAAACGTGAAAACACTAATAGTGGGCGATGTACTTAAGATAGAGATGTGCTGTCCAGGATTTTTGTAGAACTTTTTATGCTGAACAATTCTTATACTCATAGTAGGCCTATATTATAGATAGGCTATTTCTTATGGTATACCTAGCCTAAGCTTAAAAGGCGAACGGACGGCAGGTTTTTCTTCGACTCGATTAATTGAAATCATTACAGCTCGGCTTCCTTTAGTCATAAATAAATGGTTTTCTACAGAATCCTTTCTCGAAAAAACCTTGACAGAATGGTGGAAACCGCATCAAAATCCATCCAATGGTTCTCAAGATTACCCGTAACATCCAAAAATCAGGTACTTAGTTTTATACTATGGAGAGATTATTCTTATTATTAATAATAATAATATTTCCATAATTTAGAACGTCAATTAAAACTCCTTTATCAAATAAAATGCCTATTAGAAAATAAATCCTTCTTAAAATTCAATCAACTACTGTCAAGTAATGCTTTTAACCCTACTGTTAAAATTATAACTTTAACGTCTCCTTTAAATAGTATAGTCGTCTGGCTATCAATACTACATCATCAGCATAGGCACACATTTGGGTTGATTTATATACTACATTTTTTATTTGCTCCTTCCAATTTCTCCAATACTTTATTTAAAGCCAAGTTGAATAGCGAAGCAGACATGGCATCACCCTGTCGTACACCTCTTTCCAAAGAAAATTCAGCACTAAGTTTACCCTCCACCATTACTTTGGCTTTAGCATTTTCTGCGGTTATTCTCACTAATCTATTAGCTTTCCGGGAATTCCTTCTTGTTCGATATATCTGTACAATCCTTCACTGTCAATAGGCCTACCTGGCATTCTAGATTAATTTGGAGTAACTAATATACGTCAGTGCTGCCAACATGATAGATCCAATTTTAAAATGCATGTAACTTCTATACTAACTAATGGATTTTATTCAAAATTGACACAACAATAGATCATATTATTTCAGATTATTTCTGACCAATACATGTATGTCATTGTTGCCAACATGATTTTACGCGCGCTGTTAGATCCAATAATTAACTGCATGTAACGTCCATGCTATCCATTGGACTTCAACCAAATTTTGTATTCTGTACCTTAAGAGATGGAACTAAGAATAAATTCAGTCACCAGGGCTGCCAACTGTAGTTCTCTATTAGGCTACATTATGCCAGGTATACAGTATTTCGAACTAATTAGAAATTTCGATATTACCAACTTAATTTCGTCATTATTCTAGATAGATCCATATAGATTAATCATTGGCATAGATCTTAAATTTTAAGAACAGTAGGCTCTTTAGTTCGTTACGGAACTTCTTGTTTTTTATTTAGTCAATTTACTCTCTAGGTTGGTGGTTCCCACGGACTCAGCGAGGGAACTCACCACTACTGCCTCTATGGGCAGTGTCCTGGAGCTTGGAACATATGGTCGGGTTGGATACAACTGGGGAGGTGGGATCAGCACTTCGCCCAGGCGGCCTCACCTGCAAAGCGAACAGGGGCCTCATGAGGGACGGGAAGGGATGGAAGATTGGGATGGATAGGCTAGGAAGAGGGAAGGAGGAGGCCGTGGCCTTACATTAGGTACCATCACGGCATTTGCCCGAAGACGAAGTGGGAAACCACGGAAAACCACTTCGAGGATGGCTGAGGTGGGAATCGAACCCCCTCTACTCATTTGGACCACCCGAGGCTGAGTAGACCCCGTTCCAGTCCTCATACCACTTTTCAAATTTCGTGGCAGAGCCGGGAATCGAACCCAGGACCTCCGGGGCGGCAGCTAACCATGCTGACTGCTACGCTACGGAGGCGACTAGTATTATACACGGCCAGGGTATTCTATTATATTTATACATTTATACATTGAAGGCCCAGTCTGTTACGAACATTGCACGTCTGTGAACCAACAGACCACCCCGTACCCCGTAAGCAGTGACTCATGCTATGGGTATTGGTTGGAAATTGCCAATGGTTACAAAAAGAAAAGAAACACAACACACTTCAAAGGCTCACCGGTGGGATTCGATCTACCGATTCCGCGCTTACGAAGCAGGGCTCTTACCGCTGCACCACGCGCTCGTTGGCTTTTTGCTAGTATACAACGCACATAGTCGCCGCACTGTAATTGCAATTATTTAATTTCTCGGAAACGGGTGATAAGCGCACCTTACTACTTGCACTTGATGAACGCCCGATCATGCCCTACACGTGTATTAAAGATGATTCGAATCGGTGACCCATCCTCCCCTTGTCAGTGCGACTTGGCTAAGTTCGGCACATCTCGGCTCGCATGGTGGAGCGCGTTGCAGAGCGACTACTGTCGACCAAAGTATTATGTGTACTCGAGTTTAAAGGTTGTTTGTTAAGTAACCAATAGACCTACATAAAATCCAATACCATCATCATTTTCGTCCTTCTATTTTACGTTAGTTCATGTAGGTTTGGATTTTTAAATTTATATTTTAATATTTGTTATCGCAGTTGGAACACAAAAAGTGCCCGTTTTTAAGCGTGTTTCAACCATGCGTGTCATTTAAGAATTATTATCTCAAAAGCCCGTCATCAGATCGAATCCAAATTTTAACACAGTATACATTGGAATGTTGTATAACTGGTTTACTAATTTCACAATTTTGTGTGTACAAGAAACAAAGTTGTTATCATTGTTGAATGGTAACTTTTTCTCGGCTCAGGGTGGTTGGAAAATGTAGTTCTTGGTTGCGTTGTAATCATTATACATCAAAAAGTTATGCTGTATGACTGTGAAATACGTAAATTAATTCACTTATTTTATATCGGTTTGTATTTGTACGAGGAAATAACACATGGTTCTCCAGCTAGCCGCTCCGGCAAAAGCTGTACAGCGTTCCTGAGATGGAGCCCATCACTTCCGAGCGAGACGCGCCATGATGCGTGTGGGCACCATTTCGGCAACGCTGTACAGCTGTTCCCAGAGCGGCTAGCTGGTGAAACATGTGTTATTTCCCCGTAGAAATACAAACCGATATAAAATAAGTGAATTAATTTACGTATTTCACAGTCATACAGCATACCGTTTCGATGTATAAGGATTACAATGCAACCAAGAACTACATTTTCCAACCACCCCGAGCCGAGAAAAAGTTACCTTACAAATATGATAACAACTTTGGTTCTTGGACACACACAATTTTGAAATTAATAAACCAGTTATACAACATTCCATTGTATATTGTGTTAAAATTTGGATTCGATCTGATGACGGGTTATTGAGATAATAATTCTTAAATGTGACGCATGGTTGAAACACTCTTAAAAACGTGCACTTTTTGTGTTCCAACGGCGATAAAAATATTAAATATATATATTAAAATTCCAAACCTACATGATCTAATGTAAAATAGAACGACGAAAATGATGATGTTATTGGATTTTATGTAGGTATATTGGTTACTTCACAAACAACCTTCAAACTCGAGTGCACATAATACTTTGGTCGACAGTAAGTATACGGTTGCTTTTCAGTAGATGCGCGCAAGACTACTACGTAGCCTAATAATGGAAAAACCTGCTCCAAAGAATGCAAGACTCCCAAAAATCCATTTAAATCGAAGTGAGAAGTTCCTTGTATTCACAATCGAGACGCCAATAATGGCGTTTGAGGTACAATAATTACGCGTGTAGGAAACATTTCGCAGTGAGGATGAGGATGAGGATGGGGGAGACAGGCGGAGATATCAAGACATGCAAGCGTAGGGAAAGATACAGGCAGTGCTATTGACCGTTAAATCGTGCACCATGGCCGCACGGGTAGCTGCAGCAAGTCCGGAGATCGTAGGCTCGAACACTGGCGTGACAGTGGTTATCCTGAGTGTGATTTTTACTCGAGTTCTTCCACACTCCATCCAGACAAATATCGTCATAGTAGGATACCTAATGCAGTTACACACACTACCACAGTCATCAGAACAAACACTCAACTACACTGATACATACCGCTCATATTTATGGCTTATAGCGAAGGCACATAAGCAGAATTTATCCCGTAATAATTTTAAATAGGCTACTGTACAGTAATTCTTTGGTAATTTCGTTATCAGTTGAGAAGAACGAGTACGACAGGTTATTGTTCGACCGTTCGATTGTTAAGGGAGGCTGGGACTGAATTTATGAAAATAGTAATTATTGATAGAATTCAATGAAATTTGGTTTGTGGTCTTCTGATGGTAAAATAAGGCCATATACCAATTTTCAGGAAAATAGCAACAGAACTTTCTGAGAAATTAACACTTACATTTTAAAATTTTAAAAAATCGATAAGCATAAAAAATGCTCCAGCTGAACAGTTACTGCAAATATCACGTTGAAAACTGGTGTACAGGCACATCAAGATATGGAAAGAATTTTAACAGGGAGAAAGTCTGCATATGTAGTCCTTGAATGTGAGGAAGAAATATGTTTTATGTGTTTATGTTTTTCTCAAATTGTGCTAAAACAAATACCCCTTTGAAGTATCAAGTATTCAGTATCAACATTATAAAAAAAATCCTTCTTTTAATATCAAGATGATATAGGTGTTAACAACCCATCATGGAATTTGAAACCAAATTGGTTCAGTTGGAACATTTTAAATACCTGAAAATGTATATATAAAAACACATTTTAGTAAATAAAACATGGTTGAAGGCTAGCCTATTACTTATAATAAAAAATTAAACTGGACACAGAAGAAAACACGTTACGTAATTAGCATTTCTCTAGTTACCGTAGTAATGTTACCTCGTCAACTCACTAGATAGCAGCTCTGGAGGCAATTTGAAGATGGGCATTGGTGAGAGCGGTATCAGTTGCGTTGAAGCTAGTGGATGGGGGCGTTTCCCCAGCACTCAACCGGATATTTAAATTTCACTTAAAAAATGGCGGAACCCGAAAAATACCACCGCCAAATGATCCGCAGGAGTCCGGGGTACAATTGAAAAATCGATAATTTTAACTTTTTTCACCATAAACTCAGTAATTTATATTTCGCTTAATTTCCGATTCCTTGGTGAATTTGGTTGAATTGTGAAAACTGTTCATGTCTTGTAACATCATTTCTTCATTTTTTTATTTTCGTATCATATACGCATAAGACATCTACTGTATACTGTTTTCTATGCTATTTATGAAAATGTTCGCAAATGGACCGCTGAGTGTTCGTATGTTTTATTGTTGAATTGAAAAACGTTTTGGTTCAGTGCGATTTTAGCAATTTTTTCTATCTCGTCTGTTTTTTTTTGTCAAGTTACTAAATTTTAAGTTGTCTTTTATTACGTTGATGGCTTCGATCACTAGTATGTTAGTGTACATGTTGGTTATATTGAATGACACTAATCACATATTGGGTTCTATTTTATAGTGAATCTAGTCTATCTACTAATTCTGTTGTGTTTTTGACCGATTTGTCATTTTTGATAACCACCCTATCCTTTAACTTTTTGAGTAGTTCTTTGCTTAGTTTGGAATTCGGTGGATTTCGACAATTAAAGATGGGTCTTCTTTAGTAAGGCCATTAACGAGGGCAATTTCGGGTTTAGGTTCAATATTTTTGATTTATCTGCATTCGTGAGAATGTATTCGACTCCATTTATCGCACTTTTTATTTGATTTTGAAATTTATTGGCAGGGTCATTTTATATCTCAATATTCCATTCTTGTTCACGAAATTAATTTGTCTATGTATTCCACTTTATCCATAACTACCGTGGTGTTGTACTTATATGCCTTTGTGATAATTAGGTCTTGTTCGCTTATTTTCTGTTTCAATGACTTTACCAGATCACTTGTGTTATGATGTGATGTTGAGTGCCCGGTATGACTAATCGTCAAATGCAAAAATTCCAAATATTTTCATAAACAGCATAGAAATCTATTTTCTGACAAACAAGGCAAATGGGATTATACAGATGAATAGATACGTGGACGATGTTTTATGCGTATACGATACGGAAATAACAAATTAAGAAATGATCTTATATGACAACAACAATTTTCACCATCGATCCAAATTCACCAAGGAATCGGATATTAAGCGAGCCTTAGCAATTAATAAAAATGAACCAGTAGGACAACGGACTTATCAGGCCTAGTTATTGCTATTGTCTGTCTGTTAGGTAGTCAGCCCGAAGGCTGGTTGGATCCTCAAACAGT
This sequence comes from Meconema thalassinum, assembly GCA_946902985.2. Lineage (NCBI taxonomy): Eukaryota > Metazoa > Arthropoda > Insecta > Orthoptera > Tettigoniidae > Meconema > Meconema thalassinum. The sequence continues at coordinate 1,331,429,023 of OX336389.2, forward strand.
ACCGCCGTTAGGTTATGTGAGTAGATACCCACAAAAGCCCAAGGCAGCGCTATATTGAGGCGTACTAGGCAAAAAGAGGAGTGAGGTAGTTTGCCATTGCTTTCCTCACTGAGTCAGAACACTAGTGCTAACCCTCTAAGTAGAACCTTTCACAACATCCATAGGCACTGACTGTGCCCCGAATGTCATTACTAAGCACCACCCATACCTCAGTAGCTTCCATATAATCACAGCCATGAGTGAGACTGAGACATCGGTGAAAAGCCACCTTTTACTCTAGCCTGTGCCAACAGACAAGTGCAAATGTACTGCATTCATCAAGGGATGGCAAACAGGCCTTATTGCTATTGCTGAAGGGGAAAAAAAACAACTAATTTAAATTTTTAGCACAATTTATACACGAAAATTTGGATAATTTGTAATTAGCAGGTCATTATTTTTTAAACAACTGCTGATATTGACTAAAGACCCAGATTGAAAGTTATAAAGCATACTTTTAGCTTTGCATTGGCACATTACCCATGTCTATGCAAGAAACGGTTACCGAGTTACGGTCCCAAAGCATAACCGCTGTTGAAAAGGCACCCGATCGCGTTTCTAGGTGAAAGCGCTCGGCCTGTCGGAGCAGGCCAACGATACTCCAACCAATTAAATCAACTTCTAAACAGTCTTGGATTTTCAGTAAATTTGGCGGAAGTCCACAGGTACGAAGTATCAGCGCTTCGTGAAGAACGTCCAATCCCGAATGCTGGAGCGTTCACGTAGTTTTGCTTTGACAACGCTGACTTTAACATAAGGACATTGGACGGGCGAAACACATTTCACTGCATGGGAGGCATCAAGTGCACAGGTCCAGCGCCTGATAGTGAAATATCTCCACTCCCACGTACACGAGAAGTTCCTAATGCTGATGTGATTGCGGCGATTGGAAAGTTCAACATTTCGTGGTATCGGAAGCCCTCTTCTCCTGGTTCAAAGTACGTCAAGATTGAGGAGTTAACTGTGGAAGCCCCAAACTCTGTCGATGATGGACTCCTTGTGGTTATCTGGACGGTGGTCAGGTATTATTTTACCCGCCTCGTGGAACGGCTTTATGAAGACGTCACTGTCTGCTCATGCTCAACCAGCTCCCCAGACGACGTCAGTTGATACCCTTCCGTTCATTAACTTGGAACCGAGAAATCCATCAACTATATATTCCGCGTTGAAGTTTGCCGCAAGAGAGTGCGTGGAACTGAAACAAAGCACTTGTTTCTAAACCTTTGACCAGCCCCTATACGCGAAAGATGCGGAGATAGTCCCATCGGACACTTCAGAGGAACTCAAAAACGTGGTTGTTCGTCTAGGCAGATTTCGCATTTTAATGTCGTTTCTTGGGGCAATCGGCTACGTGATGAATGGAAGCGGTTTGGAGGAGCTCTGTGCGGAAATATACGCTAAATCGTCAGTGACTCACATGATGTCTGGACACGCATATTCTAGTCAGGCTTGCAATTAGCTCACACTTAAAAATTATTACGTTATGCCTTCAATTTCAAATGTATCAATAACGCGAAACTGTGCATGTTCTAGGGCCCTAATAGCGCATTTTCTGACAAAACAGGCTGTCGGGACAATGTTACTCAACATGAACGCGGGCTGAAGGATGACAAGGACGAAATACGGGCGCTTTATACCGCATTCCAAGAAGGCAACGCCAACGACTTGCTATCATATCCTTGCCTTCAACATCTCAAAGAGTCGCTTCATGACACATTTTCTTCAATGAGCCAGAAATCTCGCACAGGAAAGCTGTGGGTAGAGTACATCAAACAGCAAGCCTGGAAAATATTGAAGGATTCCGCATCTTCACGCGAGGAAATGAAGGTATTCGTCTCTACGGCTCCAGATGAAAAGGCCATAATATCAGCTGGAGAGAAGTTCGTCATTTGTCTCTACGATAGTGCCAAATCGGAGTGCAAAAGCCTCGACGAACTTCGGGTAGTGAAATACAGCCAAAAAATTGCCAAACAAACGGTTACAGCGTCATTTCAGCTGGCTTCACTTCCGCCGACTTCGGCGGCATGCAAACAACATTCACTGCGGGTATATTTGCAAGTTCAGGAATGGTTAGGATTTTCTTTGGACCCGACCCAATGGGGATGGGAAATCCAACACTCAGCTTTAGTACCAGTGACAACTCATCTTCCAGCTGCTCCAGATCATCTCCTCAATTTGGTGTCCTGCAACTGCAAGAGCTCTTTTGGCAGCCGGTGTGAGTTCTGCTGATAGCGACTAAAGCCCCGAAGTAAAAGTTGTAAAGTGCACTTGTAGCTTTAAAACGATACATTGCCCATGCTCCTTAATGTGTGGGCACTGCAGTGGAAAAGCATATGGCAACGTCACATTTGATGGCTCAGACGATGAGGAGAAAGATTGAGTCCGATGTAAGCTTTGTTTTGCATGTGTTCTTTGTCTAAAGAAAGCTTTTTATGCTTTGTTTTGTTATTATTTGCATTATGCATATTATGAATGTACGTTTAACTGCCAACTGCATTAAACTCGTTTTGTTCTATGCAAACTGTTTCTGCTAGTTTACCTGGATTCAAAGGAATACCATCCTAAAAGTTGTTGAGCAAAGATACAAAATGGTGTCAGCAAAGGTGAATAGATGGAGCCCACCAGCGTAAATGGGCGTTCGTTCGGAAAGCGACTGCCACACTTCCACTTTTATATTTGTAACTGTATCTCTGCTGCTGTTCGTCGGATGAACATGGGCAATGTATCGTTTTAAAGCTACAAGTGTGCTTTACAACTTTTACCCCAGGTCTTTAGTCGCTATCAGCAGCTGTTTACAAGATAAGTCCCGGCTAATGACAAATTTTCGTGAGAAAAGTTGAGCTAAAAATGTTTGATTACTCATCTGTTTAAATGTATGGCAATAATTACGACCAATAAGAGCGTTACATATAACGCAGTCCTTCTCTTAATACTATCAAAGGTCATTAGAGCTGATTTTGGATCAATATTTTGAACGCCGGAAGCAAAAATGCTGTTTTTGGCACTTAGGCCCCATTTAAGCCCTTTTGAACTCTCCAAAATCTATGACGCGAACGCCGCAGAGATGGGGACTTTTCAGGATTTGTTACTAGGGTACTAGGGAACATCTATGCCAAATTTCAGCTTTACAATTTTTTTTTTTTTTTTTTTTTTTTTGAGGTTAAAACTTAATATGCCTGGGCTAATATAACTTAACAATCAAACGGTCGAACAATAACCTGTTGTACTCGATCTTCTGCAAAAGCCTCCGTGGCTTAGGCGGCAGCACGCCGGCCTCTCACCGCTGGGTCCGAGGTTCAAATCCCGGTCACTCCATGTGAGATCTGTGCTGGACAAAACGGAGGCAGACAGGTTTTTCTCCGGGTACTCCGGTTTTCCCTGTCAAAGTTTCATTCCAGCAACACTCTCCACTATCATATCATTTCATCTGTCATTCATTTAATCATTGCCGCCAAGGAGTGCGTCAGGCCTCGGCAGCCTGCACAGTTCATATCCTCGCCGCCAGATGGGGGCTTCATTCATTCCATTCCTGACCCAGTCGGAGACTGGAAGCAGGCTGTGGATTTTCACTCGATCTTCTGCAAGCCCACTCAAACATCACACATTATTGATAATTGTTTCAACCAACCTAGCGGACATAAAATAATGGGTTTCAACTTGATGGTTCACAGGGCCTTAAGTATACCCATGACAAAGAAAATTACCACAATGATATTAAAACAATAAAATAAATAGATAAAGAAAACAACTTTCCACCCAAAAAGATAGATCAAATAGTACCAAGACATCGGACAAAGATATAGTACAAACCAGGGACCCGGAACAGAACTGAAATGCGTTACGTAACGCTGTGTTCCACGTTACGTTACGTATGCCATACCGCGGCCCCGAGCTGGCTCGCGGTATCGTTCCGGAACTGTAACTTGGAACTCAGTACGAGCATGTGGAACGTTACAGCGCTGGAACGGTACAGTCGGAATTCGAATCCCAACTGTACCGAGCATCAAGGTACGTGTTAGCGGAACGTTACGTATGTAACGGTACATGACTGGAACGATTCCTCAGCGTTACCAGTTGGAAAGTTACTCTGTGTACCGTTCTTGGTTATCGAAATAGAGTAACGTTTCCACCAGTACCCGGTTACACTGTGTACCGTTCCAGGTTATACCAACCAGCCACCCGGTATCTATGCGTAACGTTCCAGGTTCTCATGTTCCAACGGAAAGTGGAACGGTACAGAGCCTGTAACAGTACAGCAGCATTTCCCAAAATGTATGTAGGCCTACAGACTATTACAGGACTGTTACCGGTACTACTGTCCATTAGCTATTAAAACCATTATGGCTATTACACGGAATTTTTACGTAGACTATTACGGCTATTACACAGTCTATTTAGTTACCACGGCAATTGTAACACTGCGTTTATTACACTGTTACGCTGGTTGGTACAAACTGTCACATAATAGCCTAATTACACAACAACTACATCAATTACATACCTGTTATCTAATCTAGGGGCATTTCTTTCATGATATCGAAATACTCTATCTAGCCTAAGGATATTTTTCAGTATCTACTGTCCTACCTAGAACCCTGATGAAAAGATCCTTTTTTCTGCGTCAACAACTATCCCAATTTCAACGATGCCATATGCAATTCCAGGCAAATTATTTATTCAAACATAGGATAATTACTTCTTGAAATATCAATAAAAATAAAAATAAAAATACTGATTTCAGTCTGAGTGCGTGCCGCATCAGACAGGGCAAGGCACGTTGCTCGTTTCGATCGCGGTCATACTGGTTACACTGCCTACGTTAGAAATATGTTTCCTGAAAACAATACGATGGATCCCATTGATTCGAAATATTTATTGTTGCTCCATATAGAGGTTTGGAACTAGGTTATTGTTCATCGGTCCATGTAGTTGAGGTTTTTATGGAATTTGTCTGATAGGTCTAAACTTTGTTATTGTGATGTCTGTAGTAACGTGTGTATTTGTAATGATAGCATGGCTTGGGAAGGAGTAGGCCGTAACCTTGACTTAGGAACTATCCACGCATTTTCCTGGAGTAGAAGTGGGAAACCACGGAAAACCAATCTAAGATGGCTTAGATGGGAATCCAACTAACCTTCTCGCAGTGTTGCCATATAAGGCAGAGTGTAACCTACACAGCAAACTTTAGCTCCTTTGTGACCAATAATAGTATTTCTTTTCTAAATTAAACCTCCCGTTCTTGCTTTTCGTTTACATGTTAGCCTATTTTCATTTAATAGTGATAGAAGCCATTTTTCAGTGATGCTTAATTCTAATAATGAAGGCTATTCAGTCGTGTTGACCGACTGAAAAGCTTCCTTTATTATTTAACTTTATGAAAGATAGACCTATGACATCACATATAGTCCGTGTGTGTGTACGTATGTGTGTGTTTGCATGTGTCCGTCGCCTCGCTCCCCTCCCTAATAAAATCTAAACTGCTGGAGCGATTTCAACGAAACTCGGTAAGGTCATAGTACTATTTTGTCCAACTCCGACTGTTCTCTTCAAATTTTATTACATCTCACCAATCCAACATGGCAACTGTGCGAAATATTTCACCGGCATTCCATATCTCCGAAACTATTACAGATATCATCCTGACGTTTTGTATGAAGGAAAAAAGCACTAATAGAAGTGTAACGATGGGACTCTCAAAAACCTCTTTACAAAACGAACATGGCGGCCAAGCGAAGTTGTTGTATTTAAATAGCCTTTTCTCGCATTTAAACCAAACGAGCGCCGTCACACATGGTACATCAAATGGTATACACCTTGTAATGCACTGACATCCTATTCAGCTCAATTGTTTACATAACATCAAGATGGCGGCTGTGCGAAATTTTAAAATTAAGGTTTAATTTCTTGTGTCCTAATCATGCGATCGAAACCAACGTTTGAACAATGAACCTACGCAATAATCATCTAATAGTACATAGCTCTATGGCCTACAAAGTATATACAAATCCAATATGGTGGCCATCGGAAATATTTAGACGATTCTCAATGTCAATTAATCTGTGACAGCAATCAAATTTAATTGTTTTTTTTAACCACGAAATGGCGCCAGCGTCAAATTTTAAAATCTCGCTTTTAGCCTATTTCTATTTATGAAAAAATAGGCTTATGGGATCACCTTTCATCCGTGTGTGTACGTCCGTGTGTGTGCCCCCCTCCCCCACTAATAAAATATAAGTGGCTGGATAGATTTCAATTAAATTCGGTAAGGTCATAGTACTATTCTGGCCGACCCCGACCGTGCCCTACAAATTTTATTACGTTTCAAAAATCCAACATGGCGGCTGTGCGAAATATTTCACTGGCATTCTATATCTCCGAATCTCAGAAGACTTCTGTTACTTAGGAAGCAAAATAACCAGTAATGGACGGAGGAAAGAGGATATAAAAGTAGGTTGGATCAGGCAAGAAAAGCATTTCTACAGAAAAGAAATCTGTTGGCATCGAGCGTGGGCTCTATGGAAGTGAAAATTGGACTATTGGTGCAGCAGAAAAGAGGAGATTTGAAGCGTTTGAAAGGTGGTGTTACAGGACAATGATGAAGATCAGATGGGTAGATAGGGTTACAAACGAAGAGGTATTAAGACGAGTGGGAGAGGAGAGATGTTTCTGGCGACTGCTAATGAAGAGAAAAGATAGGTTGGTAGGACACTTACTAAGACACCCAGAAATAGCAAACTTAGTTATGGAAGGAAGGGTCGAGGACAAGAACTGTAGGGGTAGACCGAGATTAGAATATGTTAGTTTGCCTCGAATGTAGGGTGTGGTAGCTATGTAGAGATGAAACGCCTAGCTCAGGACAGGGAGGCATGGAGAGCGGGATAAAACCAGTCAAAAGACTGAAGACTCAAACAACAACATCAGCCGATATGAATGAATTTGATAAATACCAAAGACACAAGATAAATGTATAGCGTAACACTAAAAAGTCCCTTGGTATTAAACCTTATATGGTGCACCATAAAGAAGGATGGAAAATTTAACGCCTAAATCAACATACCGTAACATGATGTATGAAAATATGATAAAATAATCATTTGCAACAAATTTCAAACACATATTAAAACTCTAAAAATGCCCGATTTTCCTACAGACCACTGCCAGTGGAAGAACGTGGCTAGTATTAAGGGACTTTTTTCAAGAAACATTGTGTGTCTGTGTGCGTATATGTGTGCTCCCCCCTTTCAATTGAAACACGAAATTTTGTCCAGAGGTAGCACTAGAAAAGGGCACCTCAGTGTTATGTTTATTTTGCCGCCATCTTTACCAAATCTCAATTGTGGCTACTCAATTGGTCAAAACTTAACATTAATAAACGACTAAACTAATCGTCAGGGACCCGGAACAGAACTGAAATGCGTTACGTACCGCTGTGTATGCCATACCGCGGCCCCGAGCTGGCTTGCGGTATCGTTCTGTAACTGTAACTTGGAACTCCGTACGAGCATGTGAAACGTTACAGCCCTGGAACGGTACAGTCGGAACTCGACTCCCAACTGTAACGAACATCAAGGTACGTGTTAGCGGAACGTTACGTATGGAACGGTACAGTCGGAACTCGCCTCCTAACTGTACCGAGCATCAAGGTACGTGTTAGCGGAACTTTAGCTCCTTTGTGACCAATAATAGTATTTCTTTTCTAAATTAAAACTCCCGTTCTTGCTTTTTGTTTACTTGTTAGCCTATTTTCATTTAGTAGTGATAGAAGCCATTTTTCAGTGATGCTTAATTCTAATAATGAAAGCTATTCAGTCGTGTTGACCGACTGAAAAGCTTCCTTTACTATGTACATTTATGAAAGATAGGCCTATGACATCACATATAGTCCATGTGTGTGTACGTATGTGTGTGTTTGCATGTGTCCGTCGCCTCGCTCCCCTCCCTAATAAAATCTAAACTGCTAGATCGATTTAAACGAAACTCGGTAAGGTCATTGTACTATTTTGTCCGACCCGACTGTGCTCTTCAAATTGTATTACATCTCACCAATCCAACATGGCAACTGTGCGAAATATTTCACCGGCATTTCATATCTCCGAAACTATTACAGATATCACCTTGACGTTTTGTATGGTGGAAAAAAGCACTAATAGAAGTGTAACGATGGGACTCTCAAAAATCTCTTTACATAACGAACATGGCGGCAAAGCGAAGTTGTTGTATTTAAATAGACTTTTCTCGCATTTAAACCATCCGAGCGCCGTCACACATGGTACAGCAAATGGTATACACCTTGTAATGCACTGACATCCTATTCAGCTCAATTGCTAACATAACTTCAAGATGGCGGCTGTGCGAAATTTTAAAATTAAGGTTTAATTTCTTGTGTCCTTATCATGCGATCGAAACCAACGTTTGAACAATGCACCTACGCAATAATCATCATCTAATAGTACATAGCTCTATGGCCTACAATGCATATAAAATCCAATATGGCGACCTTCCAAAATATTTAGACGATTCTCAATGTCAACTAATCTGTGACAGCAATCAAACTTAATTGTTTTCTTAACCACGAAATGGCGCCAGTGTCAATTTTAAAATCTCGTTTTTAGCCTATTTCTATTTATGAAAAAATAGGCTTATGAGATCACCTTTTGTCCGTGTGTGTCCGTGTGTGTGCCCCCAACTCCCACTAATAAAATCTAAGTGGCTGGATAGATTTCAATTAAATTCGGTAAGGTCATAGTACTATTCTGGCCGACCCCGACCGTGCCCAACAAATTTTATTACGTTTCAATAATCCAACATGGCGGCTGTGCGATATATTTCACTGGCATTCTATATCTCCGAATCTCAGAAGACTTCTGTTACTTAGGAAGCAAAATAACCAGTGATGGTTGGAGGAAAGAGGATATAAGAAGTAGGTTGGCTCAGGCAAGGAAGGCATTTCTACAGAAAAGGAATCTGTTGACATCGAGCGTGGCACTCTATGGAAGTGAAAATTGGACTATTGGTGCAGCAGAAAAGAGGAGATTTGAAGCGTTTGAAATGTGGTGTTACAGGAGAATGATGAAGATCAGATGGGAAGAGAGGGTTACAAACGAAGAGCTATTAAGGCGAGTGGGAGAGGAGAGATGTTTCTGGCGACTGCTAATGAAGAGAAGAGATAGGTTGGAAGGACACGTACTAAGACACCCAGGAATAGCAAACTTAGTTATGGAAGGAAAGGTCGAGGACAAGAACTGTAGGGGTAGACCGAGATTAGAATATGTTAAACAGTTTGCCTCGAATGTGGGGTGTGGTAGCTGTGTAGAGATGAAACGCTTAGCTCAGGACAGGGAGGCATGGAGAGCGGGATAAAACCAGTCAAAAGACTGAAGACTCAAACAGCAACATCAGCCGATATGAATGAATTGATAAATATCAAAGACACAAGATAAATGTAGACCGGTAGCGTAACACTAAAAAGTCGCTTGGTATTAAACCTTATATGGTGCATCATAAAGAAAGATTGAAAATTGAACGCCTAAATCAACATACCACAACATGATGTATGAAAATATGATAAAATAATCATCTGCAACAAATTTCAAACACATATTAAAACCCTAACAAGAAGTTCCGTGACGAACTAAGGAGCCTACTTTTCCTAAAATTAAGTTTCATACCAATGATTAAACTAGTGTATATGAACCTATCTAGAATAATGACGAAATTAAGTTGTTAATATCGAAATGTCAAATTAGTTCGAAATATACCTGGTATAATGTAGCCTAATAGAGCAGTACTGTTGGCAGCCCTGGCGACTTAATATATACATCTTCGTTCCATCTCTTAAGGTACAGAATACACAATTTGGTTGAATTCCAATGAACTTTACATGCAGTTAGACTCTGGATTTATCAGCACGCGTAAAAGCATGCTTGGCAACAATGTCATGAGTGTGCTGGTCAGAAATGATCTGAAATATTATGATATCTTGTTGTGCCAATTATGGATGAAATCCATTTTTAGTATACAAGTTACATGTTTTCTAAAATTGAACCTATCTGCAGACATAGAATCATGTTGGTAGCACTGTCTTATATTGATTACTCCAAATTTATCTAGATTGCCAGGTGCTATACGTGTGCAAATTATGGAGCTGTTGGCTTGCATATTTTCTGATTTATTGATATTAGGGAAAAAATATATAGACAGCATTTATTAACAGTTGGCAGCCCTGATTCCTCTTAAGAATAAGCATAGTCATATCTGTTATGGTACACATAGCACATGCGAAATTTGGATGAAATCCAACTGATAGTATAGGAGTTACATGTATTTAAAATTTGGTGCTATCAGCAGGCTTAGAATCATGTTGGTAGAACTGACTATATAAGTTACTCCAAATTAATCTAAAATTTAAGGTACTAAACGTGTGCATAGTTTAAAGCTGTCGGCTTGCATACTTTCTGATATTTTGGTATTTGGATAAAAAATAGAGAGAGCAATTATTAACAGTTAGCAGCCCTGGTGGTTCTAACGAATACGCTCAGTCATATCTGTCCACATATTACATACAAAATTTGGTTGAAATCCAATTGATAGTGCAGAAGTTATATGCATTTAAAAACTTGACCTATCAGAAAGCTTAAAATTATTTTGGCAACATTGTCACGCATGGCCTCCTGGAAATTAAACAAAAATAGCATTATCAACTTGTGTGCCAATTTTGGAATAGCTCCCATGCATACCTCGCAAGATATCCAACATGGAGCTCAAATTTCTAGTGCGTTTTTTCAGCAGTTGGTAGCACTGACATCATTTTCAAATATGGGCTTGAGATATTCCGGTATACATCTTTACTCATACTAAAAAATGGTTTCGATTGCTGTAGCCTTTTATGAGTTGGTAGGGGGGTGGGGAGACACACACAGAGCCAGACAGGCAGACAGACAGATAGACAGACAGAAACACATTTTCCCGGATCGATCTCATAAGTCTACTCTTTCCTCATTTTTGCAAAATGTCAAAAGTAGACTAAAAATGCCTGATTTTCTTACAGGTCACTGCCAGTAGAAGAACGTGGCTAGTATTAAGGGACTTTTTTCTAGAAACATTGTGTGTCTGTGTGTGTATATGTCGGCTCCCTCCTATCAATTGAAACACGACATTTTGTACAGAAGTAGCACTAGAAAAGGGCACCTCAGTGTCATGTTTATTTTGCCGCCATCTTTACCAAATCTCAATTGTAGCTACTCAATTGGTCAAAACTTAATATTAATAAACGACTAAACTAATCATCAGGGACACGGAACAGAACTGAAATGCGTTACGTACCGCTTGTGTTCCACGTTACGTAACGTACGCCATACCGCGACCCTGAGCTGGCTTGCGGTATCGTTCCGGAACTGTAACTTGGAACTCAAAACGAGCGTGTGGAACGTTACAGCCCTGGAACGTTACAGTCGGAACTCGACTCCCAAGTGTACCGAGCATCAAGGTACGTGTAAGCGGAACTTTAGCTCCTTAGTGACCAATAATAGTATTTCTTTTCTAAATTAAACCTCCCGTTCCTGCCTTTCGTTTACTTGTTGGCCTATTGTCATTTAGTAGTGATAGAAGCCATTTTTCAGTGATGCTTAATTCTAATAATGAAAGCTATTCAGTCGTGTTGACCGACTGAAAAGCTTCCTTTATTATTTACATTTATGAAAGATAGGCCTATGACATCACATATAGTCCGTGTATGTGTACGTATGTGAGTGTTTGCATGTGACCGTCGCCTCGCTCCTCTCCCTAATAAAATATAAACTGCTGGAGCGATTTCAACGAAACTCGTTAAGGTCATGGTACTATTTTGTCCGACCCCGACTGTGCTCTTCAAATTTTATTACATCGCACCAATCCAACATGGCAACTGTGCAAAATATTTCACCGGCATTCCTTATCTCCGAAACTATTACAGATATCACCCTGACGTTTTGTATGGTGGAAAAAAGCACTAATAGAAGTGTAACGATGGGACTCTCAAAAACCTCTTTACAAAACGAACATGGCGATCAAGCGAAGTTGTTGTATTAAATAGACTTTTCTCGAATTTAAACCATCCGAGTGCCGTCACACATGGTACATCAAATGGTATGCACCTTGCAATGCACTGACATCCTATTCAGCTCAATTGCTTACATATCTTCAAGATGGCGGCTGTGCGAAATTTTAAAATTAAGGTTTAATTTCTTGTGTCCTAATCATGCGATCGAAACCAACGTTTGAACAATGAACCTACGCAATTATCATCATCTAATAGTACATAGCTCTATGGCCTACAAAGTATATAAAAATCCAATATGGTGACCTTCCGAAATATTTAGACGATTCTCAATGTCAACTAATCTGTGACAGCAATCAAACTTAATTGTTTTTTTTTAACCACGAGATGGCGCCAGTGTCAAATTTTAAAATCTCGCTTTTAGCCTATTTCTATTTGTGAAAAAATAGGCTTATGATTCATCTTTTGTCCGTGTGTGTGCGTCCGTGTGTGAGCCCCCACGCCCCACTAATAAAATCTAAGTGGCTGGATAGATTTCAATTAAATTCGTTAAGGTCATATTACTATTCTGGCCGACCCCGACCGTGCCCTACAAATTTTATTACGTTTCAACAATCCAACGTGGCGGCTGTACGAAATATTTCACTGTCATTCTATATCTCCGAATCTATTACTCATATCAACCTGAAATTTTGTACGGTGATAAAAGGCTTTACTACAAAATCGTTCAAGGAACTTTCAGAAACCTGTTAACTACAAAACGAACATGGCGACCATGCGAATTTGAAACATTTAAATAGACTTTTCTGGCGGGTTAAAAATCCGAACGCTGTGAAACTTGGTACAGCAATTCTTTATACACTTTGCAATGAACTGACATATATTTTCGTCAAATTGTTTACATAACCTCAAGATGGCAGCTGTGCAAATTTTTAAAATTAAGTTTTAATTTTTTGTGTCGCAATCATGCGATCGAAATCAACGTTTGAATAATGAACCTACGCAATAATAGTCATCTAATAGTACATAACTCTATGGCCTACATATGTTACAATCCAACATGGCGAGCATCCAAAATATTTAGACGGATCACAAAATCTGATAATCTGACAGCAGTCAAACTGACATTTTGTGTGTTGATAGAGGCTATAAACATAAGTTCACCTATGGAACTTTCATAACCTGGTGATCACAAATCCAACCTGCCGGCGACGCGAAATGCGAATATTTAAAAGGATGAGCACAGTGAAACTTGGTATGGTATATGCTTATACAAATTTTAATCCACTGGCATCTAATTTATTTCATTTTTTTTTCAGAACCAGAAGATGGAGGCTGTGCAAAATTTTAAAATCTCGTTTTTACCATTTATTGTGTCCTAATCATGCAATTGAAGTTTGAATAATAGTCTTACACAATAATCTTCATGTAATAGTACATAACTCTAAGGCCTACATATATAACAATCCAACATGTCGACTATCCGATATATTTAGACGGTTCACAATATCTACGAATCTATTACAGCAATCAAACTGAATTTTGTATGTTGATAAAGGCAATTAACATAAGCAGGATAAATGAAACTGGGCTACACGTTTCTTCACGGAAATACTTGTTATTTCTTGTGTCCTAATTATGCGATTGAAGTTTGAATAATACATTTACGCAATAATCTTCATGTTCTTATATTATATTTTTAAGCGAATGGCTTTTAGTGCCAGGAGTGTCCGAGTACATGTTCGGCTCGCTCAAGTTTGCAGCTACTTCTATGCGGACACCCATGGGGTGAGCTACAAGTACCGTCCCGTGTGGTGGTTGTCTGGCGAGGAAAGTGTGAATGTAAGGATGAGGAATTGGAATGTAGAGGCTGTGGCCTATAGTTGGGGACTAACCCCGGCATTTGCCTGGAAGGAAGATAGGAAACTACAGAAAACCATCTTCAAGGTTGCCGGTGGAGAGTTTCGAGCCTCCTCGCCTACTGGATGTGAGCGACTGCCTGCAGTCACGCCGTAACGAGCACGGCTAACTCAACCGGTATCTTCAGGTAATAGTAGTCTACAAAACTCTATGGCCTACATACCGAACGGTCCACTGGCCCCTTGCGATCCAGTTTTATGCATTCTGTCACATGTACTACAATTCTGAAAGACATAGGTCCCTCTCCCTAAACCGGGGTAATATAACGAGATGTGTGTTTACGGGCTAGATGACAGCAGGAATCGTGAGCGCCACTATTAATTCAGTATGGGTACCTCGAATGAACCCGTTAAACGAGCAGAGATACGCAGAACACACACTTGAAAACAAGAGGTGCACGCACACACCGAGAGCAGGTATTGTATAGACCGGGAGGTGCGCGCTGCAGGTCAAATGTCGCAGTAGCTCACATGGCAAGCGCGCGATTGGAGTTGCCTGGCAAGTGGCAAGGTTATATACTTAATCGTTTTCACAGACTGATTAGTTTTTTTTCGTTATCGTTTTACCCTCCAGGGTTGGCTTTTCCCACGGACTAAGCGAAGGACGGTGTCCTGCAGCTTGAGGCTCTGAATCAGGGGATACAACTGGGGAGTGTGACTAGCAATTCGCCCAGGCGGCCTCACCTGCGAAGTGAACAAGGGCCTGGTGAGGGGATGGGAAGAGTGAGAGGGATAGGAAAGGAAAAGGGAAGGAGGCGGTCGTGGCCTTTGGTTAGGTACTGTACCTTTCCAGCATTTGCCCGAAGACGAAGTGGGAAACCACGGAAAACTACTCGAAGATGGCTGAGGTGGGAATCGAACCCACTCTACTCTTCTCCCCGAGGCTGAGTAGACCCCGTTTCAGCCCTCATACCACTTGTCAAATTTCTTGTTAGAGCCGGGTATCGAACCTCAGACCTCCGGGGTGGCATTTATGCACGCTTACCACTACACCACGGAGGCGACACGATTTGTTTATTTGGCTCTGTAAAAGACCATGTCACTGCGGAGGCCCGGGTTCAAATCTCGGCTCTGCCACGAAATTTTGTTCCTGGTCTGAGGCCTGGAACGGGGTTCACCCAACCTCGTGAGGCACACAGACTTAGTAGAGGCAGGTTCGCTTCCTGCCTCAGCCATCCTAGAAGTGGTTTTCCGTGGTTTCCCACGTCTCCTCCAGGCGATTGCTGGGATGGTTCCTTTCGACAGGACCACGGCATCTTTCTTCCCACTCCCTTCGCTGCCCTTTCCTTCATTAGACCCAAGTTCGTGGTCACTTAGGCGATTGGCTTGTCACCATCCCCAGTTGTATCTGCTGTCAAGGTGTGTTCAGCTCCGAGGCACTGTCCTGGAATTCGACGGTAGAGGACTGATCCCTCGCAAAGTCCGGGGGTAAAGCCGAGCTTGGAGGGTAAGCGATCAAATAAAAAGAAAAAGAAAAGAAGACCGTGTGTATCGTTGCATAAGCTAAGGTGCTGGATTGGACAAGGATGAGGAGGTGATTGTCTCTGGCTAGGGCACAGGCAACCAGTTAGCTACGTCGTACATGTTACAAGCTTCGTAGACCACAGTTAGGGCAAAGTGTGCCCCATTGGAACGAAAACAACATGCGATGGCAAGTCAGTATGTAGCTGCGCGAACTCGCTCCTTCGACGTAATTCACAACACGAAGCGTATTCACAGCCTCGAGATGTATTCCAGCGAAGAGCATATGAATATGTTCAGGCGCGGATCTAGAGTTTGGCTATTTTTTTGGGGGGGTGGGGGGGGGGTGGTGGGGGGGGTCAGAGAATCGAAATAGTTAAGCAAAATGGCATCACTAAAAACGCAATCACAAAATAACCAAACGTACAAAACCAGACCAATTTTTTGCAAGCTACATGGATAGAAATTTGATGCGTTTAGCGCACCTAAAATATTCGTACAAATTGCAACGGCGTGTTTTGCGACTTTTACATCGAGCTTCGAGAAAAATACCAAAGTACGTTGCAGTTTCGGCAAGTCGGGTTGGTACCGACAAAGGGAGAAAGTCACAGCTTAAATTGCCAACCAAGCTTGCAGTTTGGACGTCGGAAAAATTTTTTGGTGCGAAAAAAGCCCCAAATTCCTATTCGTGCATTGCTGCACATTCATCGTGACATCACTATAAACATCGATTCAGTAATCACAAGGTTTGCTAAACAAAATCGATGAGTTGATTTTGTTATATAAATACTCGTTTTTATATAACAGGTATGAAGTAGTAAATAAGTACAGTTGTAACAGAACATAATAATTGCAATAAAGAAATTTTCAGTATTGAATAAAATGAAAAAAAACTGTTTTTCAGTTAAAATTCGTTAAGTTTAATTTGTCTGGTTATTGTGTTTTGGTTTTTTGAGTTTGTAAAAAATTTGTTCTCCGTTGGGGGGGGGGGGGGCATGACCCCCGTGACCCCCCCCCCCCTTGAATCCGCGCCTGAATATGTTATATTAATGGAGGAGCTCGACAGAATGCATACCAGGCGCATCGTCTTTACCAAGAACTCTATCCGGATAGACAACGACCGACAGGCATGGTATTTCGGAGTGTGGAAAGACGTCTGGGAGATACTGGATCCCTGGAAAAAACACGGCCTGTTTGAGATCATCGCGTGACGTCTGCTCACAATGAAGAGGTTGTGTTTGACGCTATCCGGCGTCACCCTCATACTACCACACGGGCCATTGCACTGGAGACGATCATCAGCCGAGCGTCTGTTATGCGGATTATGCACACCCACTGGTCTCACCCGTACCATCTGCACTTACACCTGGAGATACATGGTCATGATTTCGAAGCACGGGTGGCGTTCTGTGGAAACTGATCCGGCTTTTCTAGCGACCATCTTATTTACGGACGAAGCACGATTCCACAACAATGGGACCGTTTATCGTCATAATATGCATTACTGGAGTGTGGATAATCCCCATTGGGTGCGACAGACATCCTTTTAGGTACACCCCCGTGTGGGTTGCGGGTTAGAATACACACACGGTATGCTCTGCTTGTCGTAGGAGGACACTAATAGGGCCGACAAGACAGACTGACATGACTGACTTTGATTTTGAAGACTCCCTGTTGATGGGAAGAGAAAATTCATCGACGGTATCCCCTGCCTGTCGTAAAAGGTCTTTTCCGACTTCCGGTCCCATTTTTGGTTTGACCCTTAGAAATAAACGTCATGCTGCCTGGGGAAGGGCCACCAATTTGGCCATCTGGCCAGAAAGCCTGGACGGTATTCCCCATCCCGTCAGGTGGGTGCGCCATGTACCCTTGCAGTGGTATCCGCCTCACAACGGAGGTCCCTGCACGGCCGAATAATTTCGCCAAACATATCACTGTGCATGCCGAGGGGGAAGTGCCTATTCAAGGCACTGGGACCACGGGCAATACCTGCTATGCCAGGTAGGTATTGCCTTGGCTGGGTGGCGCCCACATTGATGACCCTCGTTCGGAGTAGGTTTTATTCGGGGAGGGTGATTTCGGGATGACGCGAAAGCGGCCCAATATATCATCAGAGGGTATCCCCCTTAAATAGCCGTCTCTTGAGTGTCGGATCAGGGATAAAACTTTCAATGCACGTTTCCCTGTTGACAAGTCACATCGCTACCTGGTAGCTATCAGGACAGACGGGGATTATTTCAAAGTGGTGAAATCAATGATCTTTTCCGAGGAATTCGAGGGGAATTTTGGAGATCTAAACGGGATTTCCAAGCTCCGGAACGGACAGCTCCTACTGCATACAATTAGCCGACAGCAAACCGAAACGTTGCTGGAATGCACGCATTTCAGCGAAATTCCCGTTAAGGTCTCAAAACACGAAACGCTAAATGAGGTCCGTGGAGTTATTTTCCATCGTAAATTCATTTTGAATAGCGATGCGGAATTGTTGCGGAATCTGGGGAAGATAGGCGTCACCAAGATTGGGCGCATCACCCGAAAGATTGGAGAGAACAGCGTCGATACCGGCGCTTTTATTCTCCACTTCGAGGGTGATGTTTTACCTAAGCAGATGTAGGTCACATCGAACCACTGCGATGTTCGACCGTACATCCCTCCACCTATGTGATGTTATCAATGCCAGAAATTCGGGCATCTTTCTGCCAGGTGCACTGCCAAGGCCGTGTGTAGAGAGTGTGACAAGGGGACACATGAGGATGAGACGTGTACGCCTCCCCCGATTTGTCCTAACTGCCAAGGAAGCCACTCTCCACGATCGAAGCAGTGCCCTGAGTTCTGTAAAGAAGCCACAATCCAAGAAATCAGAACATTGCATCGGCTTTCATATTACGATGCTCGCAAGAGGTACCGTAATATTAATGCCCCCGAATTTCGGGTGACGTTTGTGGCCACAGCGACGCCCTCATTCACCCCTGCTGTCACAGTTTCCAGTATAGTACTCTCGACGTCCGGTAATTCAGCAGATTTGAAATCACCCCTCGCTGTACCAGCGAAAATTGTCGGATGCTTTTAGCATATACTACTAATGTGCGTCAGTACCCAATACGACCAGAGGTACGCCAGCCAGCCTCGAACCACTCGACCTGTTGGTATTAGACTCGATTGCTCGTGTACTGAAATAGGAGTGGCTGTGGGCCCTAGCCTACTTTTCACATTTTGCAAAAATGAGGAAAAAGTAGACTTATGAGATCGATCCGGGAAAATGTGTGTCTGTCTGGCTGATGTAGGTCCTAAACGGCTGCAGCAATCAAAACCAAATTTAGTATGAGTAAAGATGTGCACCGGAATATCTCACGTCCATATTTGAAAATGATTTCAGTGCTACCAACTGCTGAAAGACGGACTAGAAATTTGAGCTCCATGTTGGATATCTTGCAAGGTATGCATGGGAGCTATTCCAAAATTGGCACACATGTAGATAATACTATTTCAGTTTAATTTCCAGGAGGCCATACATGACAGTGTTGCCAACATAATTTTAAGCCTTCTGATAGGTCCAATGTTTAAATGCATATAACTTCTACACTATCAATGGGATTTCAACCAAATTTTGTATGTAAAATTTGTACATAAACAGATATGACTGAGCGTATTCTTAAGAGCCACCAGGGCTGCCAACTGTTAATAATTGCTCTCTCAATTTTTTAAAATCCAAATACCAATATATCAGAAAGTATGCAAGCCGACAGCTTTAAACTATGCACACGTATATTCTGACATTTTAGATTAATTTGGAGTAACTTATATACATCAGTTCTACCAACATGATTATAAGCCTGCTGATGGTACCAATTTTTAAATACATGTAACTTCTATACTATCAGTTGGATTTCAACCAAATTTCGTATGTGCTATGTGTAACATAACAGATATGACTATAAGTATTGTTAAGAGCAATCAGGGCTGCCAACTGTTAATAAATGCTGTCTATATTTTGTTACCCTAATATCAATATATCAGAAAGTATGCAAGCCAACAGCTCTATACTTTGCACACGTATAGCACCTGACTTTCTAGATTAATTTGGAGTAATTAATATAAGTCAGTGCTGCCAACATGATTCTATGCCTGCTGATAGGTCCAATTTTAAAATACATGTAACTTCTATACTAACAAATGGATTTCATCCAAAATTGGCACAACAAGATATCATAAAATTTCAGATTATTTCTGACCAGCACACGCATGGTATTGTTGGCAACATGCTTTTACGCGTGCTGATAAATCCAGTGTCTAACTGCATGTAACGTCCTTTGGACTTCAACCAAATGTTGTATTCTGTACCTTAAGAGATGGAAATAAGAATATATTTAGTCACCAGGGCTGCCAACTGTAGTGCGTTATTAGGCTACATTACACCAGGTATGTTTTGAACTAATTAGATATTTCGATATTACCAACTTAATTTCGTCATTATTCTAGATAGGTTCATATACTGTAGAATATTCATTGGCATGAAAAGTAGGCTGTATAGTTCTTCATGGAACTTCTTGTCTTACGTATGAAACCACCCAACAATCTTCTTCTTTCCTGGCGTTTATCCCAGTACAGAGTCCGCTGCTCTACCACCCAACCATCAGAATATAATAAATAGGGGCCGGAGTTTGGTGGTTTTTAAAATTGTCATTTTAGGTTTTCAAAAACATAAAATTGTTTTTTTTTAGGTTTTTATTAGGTAGAATGGGTTTTTACAATAGGTTCTTATGTTTAAAGGGTAGCGAAAGTTGACATACATTACATAAGGCTTAAAAAATTAATACCTCATTGTTAGTAGACAATCTGATTGCAACGAGAGAGTAAATATTTTACATAATGATGCGTAATCAAATTATCACCGATAACTTTACACTTGTAGGGATTGCAATAAAGCCAAGGATGTTAGAGATGATTTTCACACTCTATCTCGTTCAAATAATGTTGATTCTTTACAATATTGGATTCTTGGGAATAATAAGAGATTTATTCGCTCTTTCCTCTCGGTAAATAAACAAACAATAATATATAAGCTGGAAAGTGCTGAAAATATTTCATTTTTCCTGTAGGTAGGATTGCTTTCAATCAACTGGAGCTAGGAATAAACACTATCTTCACATTTAATTTCAAGGATTATGGACAAAATTTGAAATATACTACAATAAATGGTACAAAACTGGAATTAGTTATTTTTAGGTACTCGCGTATTATTTAGTTTATTAGGTAGTACGGAATTTCAGTGTGATTCGTAAAAGTATTTAGAAGTATGCGAAAAATATATAAGAACCTAAGAATCCGGTTCCTCATAATAGGCTAACTGCGCCCCGATAGTATAAGGTAGTTTCTCTGTTGCTGGATAGCGAATTTTTGTACAAACTCAATTGTCTAGAATAATGAAAAATATAATAATAATAGTATACTAATAATAATCATTATTGACTAATAATTATGAAAATAATAATAACATAACTGTCTAATGATGATAATAATAATAATAACAATAGTCTAATAATAAGTATTTTGCTGTCCTCTTGGAGTGACGATGTGGGTAGTCATAATATAGCCTTATTCTGAAAGCAGAGACATGAAATGATTGTCAATGATATGTAAGCCAACCAAAATCTGATTAAACTAGAGAATCGTCTGTACTCCCCTTTCCAACTCCAGGCAGCTTGAAATGTATAAATTTTATATGTGGTCTCAAACCTCATGTCTCGGTGATAATCAACGTTGAAGTACAAACAAACACTACGGTGTTCCCGCAACTTAGATCTGTTGTTTGAGTCTTCAGTCTTTTGACTGGTTTGATGCAGCTCCCCATGCCTCCCTGTCCTGAGCCAATCGTTTCATCTCTACATAGCTACCACACCCTACATCCGAGGCTATCTCTTTAACATATTCTAACCTTGGTCTACCCCTACAGTTCTTGTCCTCGACCCTTCCTTCCATAACTAAGCTTGCTATTCTTGGGTGTCTTAGTATGTGTCCTACCAACCTATCTCTTCTCTTCATTAGCAGTCGCCAGAAACATCTATCCTCTCCCACTCGCCTTAATACCTCTTCGTTTGTAACCCTATCTACCCATCTGATCTTCATCATTCTCCTGTAACACCACATTTCAAATGCTTCAATTCTCCTCTTTTCTGCTGCACCAATAGTCTAAGTTTCACTTCCATAGAGCGCCACGCTCCAGACAAAGGCTTTCAAAAATGACTTCCTAATACCTAAATCTATATTCGATGTCAACAGATTCCTTTTTTGTAGAAAGGCTTTCCTTGCCTGAGCCAACCTACTTTTTATATCCTCTTTGCTTCGTCCATCACTGGTTATTCTGCTTCCTAAGTAACAGAAGTCTCCTACTTCCTTCAGCTTTTCACCTGCCAATTTGATCTCCATAGAGGTTTCTGATTTATTTCGGCTGCATTCCAGTATTTTTGTTTTACATTTATTAATTTTCATCATGAATTCCTTCCGTAAGACGGAATCCATACCATTCAAAAACTCATTCAAATCCTCAGGCTTGTCGGCCAAGATGACGATGTCAGCAAATCTCAGAGTTGAAATTATTTCTCCTTGAATCTTCACTCCCACTTTAAATTTTTCTCCAATTTCCTTCATTGCTTGTTCAATGTAAAGATTGAAAAGTATGGGTGATAAGTTGCAGCCTTGCCTTACACCTTTCTGAATACCAGCTTCTCTCTCATGTCCTTCAGCTCGAATGACTGCTGTCTGGTTTCTGTATAGATTGTATATCACCCTCCTATCCCTGTACTTTATTCCAATAGATTTCAAAATGTCAAACAATTTAGTCCAATCAACGTTATCAAAAGCCTTTTCTAAGTCTACAAATGCCATGAACGTTCTCTTATCTTTCCTTATTCTACCTTCCAAAATCAGCCTAAGACTTAGTACAGCTTCCCTTGTTCCTACATTTCTCCTGAAACCAAACTGGTCTTCACCCAACTCCGTTTCTATCTGGCTTTCAATCCTCTTGTAAATTATTCTAGACAGGATCTTTGAAGCATGAGTAATCAAGCTGATTGTACGGTAATCTTCACATCTGTCAGCTCCCACTTTCTTTGGTAAAGGGATGATAACATTCTTCTTGAAATCAGGGGGTACCTCACCTGTCTCATAAATCCTACACACCAAGTGAAATAACCTGATCAGATCGTCATCTCCTATGCAGCGTAGCAACTCAATCGGTATATCATCAATGCCTGGTGCTTTGTTCCTGCCTAAGTCCTCTAATGCTCTGTCAAATTCTGATCTCAATATTAAATCTCCTTTTGCATCCTCATCAATTTCCTCCTCACTTTCCATTACATGATTCTCAATCTCCTTTCCCTTATACAAGCACTCTATGTAAGCTTTCCATCTCTCGACCTTTTCTTCCCTATCTGTTAGAGGCTTTCCATTTGTGTCCTTAATATTACAGCACTTAGTCTTCTTTTCCCCAAAAGTATTCTTAATCCTTCGATAAGCTGTGTCTACTTTTCCTAATTTCAGACAATTTTCTATACCTGCACATTTCTCTTTCAACCATTCTTATTTCGCTTCCTTGCACTTCTTGTTAACCTCATTTCTCAAACGTCTGTATTCTGCTTTCCCCTTTTCATCTCTTAGATTCTTGTGTTTCCGCCTTTCATCCATCAATTCTAGTATAACCTGAGTGATCCACGGTTTTCTACCTATTCTTACTTTCCTACCAATGTTTTCTTCTGCGGATTTTGTTATTTCATTCTTCAAAAGTGCCCATTCGTCTGCAATTGAAGTTTGTTTAGGGGTTTTGATTAGTCCTTCCTTTATACTCTTCTTGAATCTTTCGTTTACATCCTTCACTTTCAGTCTGTCTATTGCCCACCTTTTTGGCTTTTGACTTTTCTTCAGTTTCTTCAACTTTAATCTGCATTTCATTACAACCAGATTGTGGTCAGAGTTTATGTCAGCACCAGGATATGTTTTACAATCCAAAATCTGGTTTCGAAACCTCTGCTTGACCATAATGAAGTCGATTTGGTAACGCCCTGTATCTCCTGGTCTCATCCATGTGTATATTCTTCTATTGTGGTTATCGAATAAGGTGTTAGCTATGACCAACCCATGTTCGGTGCAGAATTCCATCAGCCTGCTTCCTCGATCATTCCTTTCACCTAATCCAAAATCTCCTACTATCTTCCCTTCTCTCCCTTTTCCTACCACAGCATTCCAATCTCCCATTACTATAACATTTTCATCACTTTTGATATACCTCAGAATGTCATCTATTTCTTCGTAGACCTTTTCAACATCCTCATCATCAGCTTGACTGGTAGGCATATAGACTTGTACCACTGTGGTGCACGTAGGTTTAGTATTGATTTTTGCTACAATAATCCGTTCACTGTATTGCTCATAATATTCCACCCGCTGTCCAAGTTTCCTACTCAATATGAGACCAACTCCTGCTTGGCCATTGTTTGATTTAGTGCTAATGACACTATAGTCTCCTGACCAAAAGTCCTGCTCTTCCTGCCAGCGCATTTCACTAATCCCAACCAAATCCAACCTCAACCTATCCATTTCCCTTTCTAAGTTTTCTAACTTTCCACTTCCTAGCAGACTTCTAACATTCCACGCTCCGATCCGTAGAATGTCAGATTTCCTCTTTGTCACTTCTATGATGTTAAACCCCTCTCGAGTAGTCCCCACCCGGAGATCCGAACGGGGGACTAGTTTACCTCCGGATTGAAATTTTACAAGGGAGGAGGCCATCATCACATGTAATTATGCATAGAGAGGTGCATATCCTCGGGAATAGCATTACGGCTGTAGTTTCCCGTTGCTTTCAGCCGTGCAGCAGAACGCAGTGTAAGTAGTCTGTCCAAAAAGGAAACCAGTATACTTTTGAGTATGTTCCGACAGCTTTATGTGGTAATAAGATTGAACTAGGTCAAGCGATGTTAGGTACCTTTTCGCTTTAAATTTACGTAAGATATCTCGTATCTTAGATCTACTTAGTTATATACGGAAAATGTGCCACGGAACCGCTTGATAGCACTGTGCTTTGCCCATTGCCCTACCTTACAAATCGTGTACGGTATCCCAAAGAAATTTTGATCATCCGATCACAACGAGGGGACGGAGTCGCGCAGCTTCTTTTGGGGTACAGGATCTCTACATTAGCTGAAACAGAAGGCTGGCGTGCTGTGAGGTGAGCGGGAAAATGGGATTGAGTGAGTAAATGCATGCACGTCGCCCAATAAAAATAACAGCTACATCGCACGCCTTCTGCTTGACCTTGAGACGTCATAATGCAGCCTTGTAACAATACAATCCCGTTAAATTTGTAACGTTCCGTTCCGTCTGTTCGTTCCGTTATTATAAGTAGAATGTTCCGAACTGTAACGTATCGGATATTCCTCTGTTCATTTCGGTACGGGACAACGTAACGTTCCACCCGTCTCCAATACGCTGTACCGGTACAGGCTCGGCTAACATTCCACTGTTTCTGATACCGGGTACGGTTTCAGAATCAGTTCCGTTCCAGGACGGTAACGTTACGCTTGGAACAGACAGCGGTAACGTTACAACTTGTAAATAACCTTGGAGATAACGGAATTTCTCCGTTCCACATAGACAAGAGTTCCGTTCCGCGTTACGTTCTGTTCCGGGTCCCTGGTACAAACGCCAACCAGTAATGTAAAGGAGTTCGCGTGGTTAAAATTTGTGAACGCTAACTCGTACATAATCATCGATCTTATCAAAAACAAGGAATCAAAATAGCATCCAGAACAAACAACACACTTAGTAAACATCCTCATAATAGAAATTTAACTAAACAAAACCATACTCAAAATCAGGTTTGTACTTAATCATGCCAAAAACAGGGTGTCAAGCAAATTACTGAAGACAAACGAGGAGGAGGATGGACACATGTTATAAAGAACACAGAAATGTGATCAAACACCAGAAAAACTCGGCAGTATGCGAACACACGAATTCAACAGACGTAGCCTCACAAATATAGAAACAGACCTGAGATTCATGCACTACAAAACTAAAGGGAAATTGCCGTAGAAGAAGCCATAAGTAGTAGAGTAGTGACAGTTCCAACTCACTCCAGAACCCTCCTCGACCCACTACTAAGCCTCAGCCATGTTAAATATCTCTCGAACGCATGGTCCGATTTTGACAAATGACGTGTCATTGGACTCGAGCTGACGTCCTCTTTCGTATGGACCACTCGTTATATTTTTGATTTTTTGTTGAAAATTTTTGTTTTCGAAAGTTGGTGATAGTTTGAAAACCAAACATGGTAGAACGTTGTGCCTTGGCTTAAACGAATGGTCTTTATGACCTTTATTTTTTGTAATAAAACTTTTTTATTTTTTATGTTTTTTTGAAAACACTCGAATTTTGAAAATTCTATATTTTGGAAACTAGGAAGTTTACAAAACAGTTTGTTTGAAATAAATGAAATGTCCCTATGCCCTCAACCCCCAAAATAAATTTCAAGTCTCTAGAGCAAAAATTTGTGTTTTGTAAGTAGTGGGATGAAGACAGAGCTGCTACACTTAGGAAGTTCTGAGCCCCTGCGACCTTGGAATGGAAGGAGTCATGCTAGGAGGGCGTGCTTGGATTCGTTTTTTTGTCTCGTTGTGCTATTTACGGGAATGTAGGTGTCGAAAGGGTGAAAATTTGGAAACATGTTTTTTTGTTTTTTTTTTTGGGGGGGGGGGGGGGGGGGGAAACCGTAAATTTAAACCTTTTGCTATATCTCGCGAACCAATCATGCTAGAGGTGTGTACGACGGGTCCAAGGACTCGGAGTGACGTCCTGTTTGCTATGGACCACTCGTTATATTAAAAAAAAAATGGAAACTCGATTTTGGGGTAAACACGTGTTTTTGTGATTTTTGCCGATATTGCACGAACCAATAACGCTAGAGACGTGTACGAGGTGTCCTAGGACTCGGGCTAACGCCCCCTTTCGACTGTGGTAGATATGGTTTCCAAAAAATAATTCACAAAGGGCCTAACGCCATACATGTTGAAAATTTTTTTTCTTTTTCTTTACTTGTTTATAATGTTATGAAGCGTGGTGGTTGAGAGAGACGATACGGCTGGGTGTGTGTGTTTCAACGAACCTGTCGGTTAGCACAAGGACCATGCTTAATAGAACAATCGCTATTTCGGCGGGTCGGTGTATGAAAGAGCGAGCGTGCGTTTTTCTGATATTTTACCTTTAACATGTAAATGGTGATGAGAACTTGGTTCTATGTTGGTCGAAGCGAGTACAGAAAACAAACTTATAGATGAGGAAGATGTGAATGTCATTTGAGCTTATTGGAAGGCGCTGATCTGACTTGACAACAGGTGCAATGGAAAAATGACCATGACGCTTGAAGGTGAAATAATCTGACCATCGTGGTGGCAGGGAAGAGCGAAATGCATGCATACACGTGTGAGATGACATGTACGCTAAACAAGTTACATCCTGTTTGCTTCGTACGTGACAAAATGCAAGTTCATGTGAAATTTGATCTGCCACAGGTGTTCACCTTGGACGTTATCTGTCCACGTGCATGATAACAGAATGTTCAAAGCGTGGGAAAAAATGATTATACATGCAACGTAACATATATGAAGACATGTCGTTATCATTTCCTCTCTCACTTAGCCTTTGAACACATTGCGTTGCGTGAAACCCCTGATCTTGTTTAACAGTTTTGGTGTTGGTGGAAAATACTTATTCTTGTTGTGAGGTAGGTATATATTTATTCATTTATACATTTATTGATTTATATATATTTACAAGCAATTATTTATTGATTAGGAAATTATTGATTTTTTAATTTATTTGTTTGCAGATAATTGGTATACCTTACATGTCTGAGAGAGAAGATACCATTGCACTTTTGAGCCCACTAGAAGGAAACAGCAATAAGCCACTGCAAGTGAAGGTGGGATAATTTTTTTTAAACTAACTTGTTTCGTTTTCTTGTTTCATATTTTACTTTATAAAATGCATGTACTAACCTGAATTTAGGTATTTATGACGGTTTATTCTATTTATTTTTAGAAACTTGGAAAGAAAAGCCTTACCGCCGTAGCAGTCGCTGAAAACCCGAGACGCAGTAAAGTGCAACCATTGTTTCCAGGCAGTGAACTATTTAAAACTCAGGTAAGACTAACATAAAATGCTATTCCATTTTACCACTACTGAAAACTGGTAGACAAAAAAATTCATTACCTGTACATGACTAGGACGATGATTGCTTTCTTGATTAATGGCTATGTTGTTGTTGACTGGGAAAACTACAAGGCCATGTTGGATTTTCTAAAAATAAAAAATAAAAATTTTATTTATGGGTGGTTCCCTATGGACTCAACGAATATCCACAGGTTTGAACATGGTAATGTGAACAAACTGACATGACATTCATTTTTGTTTATATATTGGTTAAAGGGGGGGGGGGGGATGTAAATGACTAAAGCTTTATAAAAAGAAAAATAAGTGCATGGGTTACTGTTAGTACCGACATACAGTTTATTTTAATGGCGTTTTGATATATTAATGTCAATTAACGTTAAAGTTTAATTACAAGTATTGATTGATTGATTGATTGATTGATTGAGTGAGTGATGGGTCATTTTGTTTGCTTTTAGGTGTCGTCATGTGCCATTAACGTAATGAACAGACAGTGAACAAGCATACATTGTGCTTTAAAGTACTCTGTGCAACGTTAATAACTTACAATAAGAAAAAGTTTTATTATAACACATGGCGTTAGTACCAAATACAACAAGTGAGCGAGTTGGTTTACCACGTGGGTTAAATTTAAAATCAGAACATGACCGTTGGTTAACATTTGAATCCTGACCTGTAGGCTTTTTGTCGACACATGAACTTGCAAAAGCCTTTTTTTTACTTGAACCGAGAAGATGTGGTGCGCTGTGTGTTTTGTCGTATTGAACTTTCACACTGGGAAGAAGGGGATGATCCCTTTAGAGACCATTTGCGATGGTCTCCTTGTTGTCCTTACATGCTTGGAAAGCAAGTGGGTAACCTACCCGTGCATTCATTTTACCGAACCACAAAACCATTGGCCGCTACTTACGTTGCTGAATCACAAATAAATAATAATGATGTATTGCCAGTCAACAACGGTAGTGTCGATATATGTGGTCCATATGCCATAGACAGTGTTGAATTGGCATGTGCTTTTGAAAAATTGGGAGTTTGCAATACTAAAGCACTAGCACACTCAGAGTACAGCTCTGTTGAAAAACGTTTAGAATCTTATAAAAATATTTGGCCATTAATATTAAAACACCTTACCAAACAACTAAGTGAAGCTGGATTTTTTTATACTGGTGAAGGGGATAAAACAATATGTTTTTATTGTGGATTTGCTTTAAAGGATTGGCAAATGACTGATGACCCTTTTGTGCAACACGCTCGTTGGTTACCTAACTGCAAATACATGTTGTTGCTTAAAGGTCAGGAATTTGTGAACACTATTCGTAAAGAAAACATGATTGCAGTACAAGACTTAAAAGTGTCTTTAGAGTTAGAACATGCAGAGCAAATACACGAGGCTGAAAGAAAAGACTTGTCTCACGAACAGATACAAAAGTGTGACCAACAATTATGTAAAATTTGTTATCAAGATGAACTAGGTGTTGTATTTTTGCCTTGTGGACACATGATAGCCTGTGTCAAGTGTGCATTAGAACTCAACACTTGTGATATATGCAGAAAAGCAGTATCTGCTACAGTTAGGGCATTTCTTGCATAAATAATAAAATTTATCAGCCGTGCATAGTGCAAAATCCCTAATTGCACAATATTATTAAAGCTGTTTTAGAGTGTAATAAAAATGCTTTTCTTTTGTTTATAGACTACTACAATGAATGTTTTGAATGCTGTGGGTCAAGCATGTGGCTTAGAGACAAAGAAGCTCAGCAAATTGCCAACGCATATTCCATTCCGCATTATCAAGATTCGGAAATTGAAAACAGCATATGGTGATCGTGTACTTTGTGTATGTGAAAACTTTGAGACATTTCTGCCTACACGGTTTAATGATATGTCGGAGAGTGTTTTTGATGAAGTCAATAATGCTGTACAACCTGTACACTTAATTTATGAAGGTTTTAAAAACAATAGGTGCATGTTTCGTTTTAATTAAATATAAAAAAACAAATGTCAAATAATAATGGAAGATATAAGTCATGACAATGAACTGAAAGAAAAATATGTGTATAGATAATAATGTTTTAGTGTTTAATATAGTCATAAAAATATTATCATGAAACAAAACAAAATGTATATAAAGTTTGTAAATAAATGAAAATAATGGTATAATGTTGTTTTATTTTCTATAGAAGTCAGAATATTTAACATTGCAGAGTATACATGATTATGACAGTAAAAAGCACACTTAATACAAGTCTTTGCCTTTACGGTAGTGTGTTATAGTTTAAAATCAAAGCTTGTTGTAGATCTTTTTTCTTCCACGATGAAAAATAGGCATGAAAACGTTATTGTCTTGTTTTGGATCATTATCACTATCATAATCATAAGCAGCATGATCTATATCACTATTATTATAATCACTATAATTATCCTCAATATTACTAAAACCAGTTAAATATTCCTGGTCCTCTTCCTGTTCCTCTTCCTCTTCCTCTACAGTGTCCTCATGTAGAGTCTTCGTGGCTTTTGATAATGTTAAGGGTTTTTTGAACATTGAATTATTTTCAATAGTAGTATTGTTTTGTAGCACTTGCTTTTTAACATTTTCATGATTTTCTGTTGACAGAAACAGTGTTTCATGCAGTACACTACATTGATGATCACTGACACTTAAAACCACACTATTTTTGCATTTTAGCTCACTGCGACATTGTTTTGAACGTTGTTTTGTACAACGCCAAATAACAGTTCCATTTTTATTGGTTCGTTTCACAATATATGAATATCCTTTATAGAATGCATGAGGCTTACCATACCTAGTCACAGATACTTCCATATTAACTGCCAAGCTTAGACTAAGCTCTAGTAAAGACAACTTGGTAATAAGAACAATAGTTTAATGTGCGAGCATATATGGGTGCAAAGGCGGGAGCAAAAAAAAGTGTGGAGCAAAAAAAGGGAGCAAAAATTGGGAGCAAAAAGTGGGAGCAAAAATTGGGAGCAAAAAGTGGGAGCAAAAATTGGGAGCAAAAAGTGGGAGCAAAAAGTGGGAGCAAAAATAGGGAGCAAAAAGTGGGAGCAAAAAGTGGGAGCAAAAAGTGGGAGCAAAAACTGGGAGGAAAAAGTGGGTGCAATAGTGAGTGCAAAAGTGGGTGCAAAAGTGGGTGTAAAAGTGGGTGCAAAAGTGGATGCAAAAGTGGGTGCAAGAGTGGGTGCAAAAGTGGGTGCAAAAGTGGGTGCAAAAGTGGGTGCAAAAGTGAGTGCAAAAGTGGGTGCAAAAGTGGGTGCAAAAGTGGGTTCAAAAGTGAATGCAAAAGTGGGTGCAAAAGTGGGTGCAAAAGTGGGACCAACAAATTGGGAGCAAAAAGAGGGAGCAAAAATTGGGAGCAAAAAGTGGGATCTGAAGAAAGTAGGAGCAATTATGAGAGTAAATGTGAAAGAAAAAGTGGGAGCATGTATGGGAGCAAATGTGAAAGCAAAAGTGGGAGCAAAAAGTGAGAGAAAAAAGTGAGAGCAAAAAGTTGGAGCAAATATGAGAGCAAAAAAGTAGGAGCAAGTATGGGAGCAAATGTGAAAGCAAAAGGGGGAGCAAAAAGTGAGAGAAAAAAAAGTGGGACCAAAAAGTGTAAGCAAAAGTGGATGCAAATATGAGAGCAAAGAAAAGTGGGAGCACAAAAACATTTTCCTTTTTGCCAGCCTCCCACCGCCATTCATCTGTGACGTCATAGCCAGTCTCTAAGCAAGTCTATACTTGTAGAACATGTCATGTGACAAGGTTAGGTTTACTGAGCTGAGGTTAACTTAGGTTAGCTAGCTCTATCTCACTCCTAGCCAATCATTAACCTTAAAAGCACTCTAGAGTTCTTGGAATCTGTTCATGTAATTATTATTCTTGACAGTACTTTGGAAATTCCACCCTGAAAAATATCAATCCCTTGAATTTTTTTTAAACTGTTAATATTATTATTATTATTAGCCAAGTCACTTTACTAAAATTTAATTTATGTGTATTAGTTGATATGAAAGTCTCTACAACCAGCCATGCTTGCACCCACTTTTTGCTTTCACTTTGCTCCCATATTAATGCCAACTCTTATAACTATAAGCAACTGCAAAATGTAAATGGAATAATATTTCTGATAATGTTCAAAACAAAAGTCCTGAGGTCTTGGGTTTGAATTCTCAACTATGGTTGTCAGCCAATGAGTTACACTACAGAAAACGTTTTATTTTTGTGTTGTGTTGCATGATAATTTGCCCATTTCGCGGTGTAGTGGCTAGTATACTTGGGTGTTATCCCAGAGGTTTTGGGTTCCAACTCGACTATGGTCAGAATTTAATTTTTGATCTGAGAGTTGGAAGGTTAGGTTAGGTGAAGTTAGGTTAGGTGAAATTAAGTTGGGTGAAGTTAGGTTAGGTTAGGTTAGGGGAGATTGTTTTAGTAAAACACCACATTTGACCCCACTTTTTACTCACACATTTTGCTCCCACTTAGTGCACTCACTTTTGCTCGCTCTTTTTGCTCCCACTTTTGCTTTCACATTTGCTCCCTCTTTCTGCTCCCATATTTGCTCACACTTGTTTGCTCCCACTTCTGCTTACACGTATTGCTCCCACTTTTTGCTCCCACTTTTCTTTGCTCTCATATTTGCATCCACTTTTGCTTACACTTTTTGGTCCCACTTTTTTTCTCTCACTTTTTGCTCCCCCTTTTGCTTTCACATTTGCTCCCATACTTGCTCCTACTTTTTTGCTCTCATATTTGCTCCCACTTTTTGCTCTCACTTTTTTCTCTCACTTTTTGCTCCCACTTTTGCTTTCACATTTGCTCCCATATTTGCTCCCACTTTTGCTTTCACATTTACTCTCATAATTGCTCCTACTTTCTTCAGATCCCACTTTTTGCTCCCAATTTTTGCTCCCACTTTTTGCTCCCAATTTTTTGCTCCCACATTTGCACCCACTTTTGCACCCACTTTTGCACCCACTCTTGCACCCACTTTTGCACCCACGTTTGCACCCACGTTTGCACCCACTCCTGCACCCACTTTTGCACCCACTTTTGCACCCACCTTTTGCTCCCACTTTTTGCTCCCAATTTTTGCTCCCTATTTTTGCTCCCACTTTTTCCTCCCACTTTTTGCTCCCACTTTTTGCTCCCACTTTTTGCTCCCAATTTTTGCTCCCACTTTATGCTCCCACTTTTTTTTGCTCCCACATTTGCACCCATATATGCTCGCACATTAAACTATTGTTCTTATTACCAAGTTGTCTTTACTAGAGCTTAGTCTAAGCTTGACAGTTAATATGGAAGTATCTGTGACTAGGTATGGTAAGCCTCATGCATTCTATAAAGGATAATCATATATTGTGAAACGAACCAATAAAAATGGAACTGTTATTTGGCGTTGTACAAAACAACGTTCAAAACAATGTCGCAGTGAGCTAAAAAGCAAAAATAGTGTGGTTTTAAGTGTCAGTGATCATCAATGTAGTGTACTGCATGAAACACTGTTTCTGTCAACCGAAAATCATGAAAATGTTAAAAAGCGAGTGCTACAAAACAATACTACTATTGAAAATAATTCAATGTTCAAAAAACCCTTAACATTATCAAAAGCCACGCAGACTCTACATGAGGACACTGTAGAGGAAGAGGAAGAGGAACAGGAAGAGGACCAGGAATATTTAACTGGTTTTAGTAATGTTGAGGATAATTATAGTGATTATAATAATAGTGATATAGATCATGCTGCTTATGATTATGATAGTGATAATGATCCAAAACAAGACAATAACGTTTTCATGCCTATTGTTCATCGTGGAAGAAAAAAGATCTACAACAAGCTTTGTTTTTAAACTATAACACACTATCGTAAAGGCAAAGACTTGTATTAAGTGTGCTTTTTACTGTCATAATCATGTATACTCTGCAATGTTAAATATTCTGACTTCTATAGAAAATAAAACAACATTGTACCATTATTTTCATTTATTTACAAACTTTATATACATTTTGTTTTGTTTCATGATAATATTTTTTTAAGACAATACTAAACACTAAAACATTATTATCTATAAACATTTTTTTCTTTCAGTTCATTGTCATGACTTATATCTTCCATTATTATTTGACATTTTTTTATATTTAATTAAAACGAACCATGCACCTATTGTTTTTAAAACCTTCATAAATTAAGTGTACAGGTTGTACAGCATTATTGACTTCATCAAAAACACTCTCCGACATATCATTAAACCGTGTAGGCAGAAATGTCTCAATGTTTTCACATACACAAAGTACACGATCACCATATGCTGTTTTCAATTTCCGAATCTTGATAATGCGGAATGGAATATGCGTTGGCAATTTGCTGAGCTTCTTTGTCTCTAAGCCACATGCTTGACCCACAGCATTCAAAACATTCATTGTAGTAGTCTATAAACAAAAGAAAAGCATTTTTATTACACTCTAAAACAGCTTTAATAATATTGTGCAATTAGGGATTTTGCACTATGCACGGCTGATAAATTTTACTATTTATGTAAGGAATGCCCTAACTGTAGCAGATACTGCTTTTCTGCATATAGCACAAGTGTTGAGTTCTAATGCACACTTGACACAGGCTATCATGTGTCCACAAGGCAAAAATACAACACCTAGTTCATCTTGATAACAAATTTTACATAATTGTTGGTCACACTTTTGTATCTGTTCGTGAGACAAGTCTTTTCTTTCAGCCTCGTGTATTTGCTCTGCATGTTCTAACTCTAAAGACACTTTTAAGTCTTGTACTGCAATCATGTTTTCTTTACGAATAGTGTTCACAAATTCCTGACCTTTAAGCAACACCATGTATTTGCAGTTAGGTAACAAACGAGCGTGTTGCACAAAAGGGTCATCAGTCATTTGCCAATCCTTTAAAGCAAATCCACAATAAAAACATATTGTTTTATCCCCTTCACCAGTATAAAAAATACAGCTTCACATAGTTGTTTGGTAAGGTGTTTTAATATTAATTGCCAAATATCTTTATAAGATTCTAAACGTTTTTCAACTGAGCTGTACTCTGAGTGTGCTAGTGCTTTAGTATTGCAAACTCCCAATTTTTCAAAAGCAAATGCCAATTCAACACTGAATATGGCATATGGACCACATATATCGACACTACCGTTGTTGGCTGGGAATACATCATTATTATTTATTTGTGATTCAGCAACGTAAGTAGCGGCCAATGGTTTTGTGGTTCGGTAAAATGAATGCACGGGTAGGTTACCCACTTGCTTTCCAAGCATGTAAGGACAACAAGGAGACCATCGCAAATGGTCTCTAAAGGGATCATCCCCTTCTTCCCAGTGTGAAAGTTCAATACGACAAAACACACAGCGCACCACATCTTCTCGGTTCAAGTAAAAAAAACGGCTTTTGCAAGTTCATGTGTCGACAAAAAGCCTACAGGTCAGGATTCAAATGTTAACCAACGGTCATGTTCTGATTTTAAATTTAACCCACGTGGTAAACCAACTTGCTCCCTTCTTGTATTTGGTACTAACGCCATGTGTTATAATAAAACTTTTCTTATAGTAAGTTATTAACGTTGCACAGAGTACTTTAAAGCACAATGTATGCTTGTTCACTGTCTGTTCATTACGTTAATGGCGCATGACGACACCTAAAAGCAAACAAAATAACCCATCACTCACTCAATCAGTCAATCAATACTTGTAATTAAACTTTAACGTTAATTGACAATAATATATCAAAACACCATTAAAATAAACTGTATGTTGGCACTAACAGTAACCCATGCACTTATTTTTCTTTTTATAAAGCTTTAGTCATTTACATTCCCCCCCTTTAACCAATATATAAACAAAAATGAATGTCATGTCAGTTTGTTCACATTATCATGTTCAAACCTGTGGATATTCGTTGAGTCCATAGGGAACCACCCATAAATTAATTTTTATTTTTATTTTTAGAAAATCCAACATGGCCTTGTACTTTTCCCAGTCAACAACAACATAGCCATTAATCAAGAAAGCAATCATCGTCCTAGTCATGTACAGGTAATGAATTTTTTTGTCTACCAGTTTTTAGTAGTGGTAAAATGGAATAGCATTTTATGTTAGTCTTACCTGAGTTTTAAATAGTTCACTGCCTGGAAACAATGGTTGCACTTTACTGCGTCTCGGGTTTTCAGCGACTGCTACGGTGGTAAGGCTTTGCTTTCCAAGTTTCTAAAAATGAATAAAATAAACCGTTATAAATACCTAAATTCAGGTTAGTACATGCATTTTATAAAGTAAAATATGAAACAAGAAAACGAAACAAGTTAGTTTAAAAAAAATAATCCCACCTTCACTTGCAGTGGCTTATTGCTGTTTCCTTCTAGTGGGCTCAAAAGTGCAATGGTATCTTCTCTCTCAGACATGTAAGATATACCAATTATCTGCAAACAAATAAATTAAAAAATCAATAATTACCTAATCAATAAATAATTGCTTGTAAATATATATAAATCAATAAATGTATAAATGAATAAATATATACCTACCTCACAACAAGAATAAGTATTTTCCACCAACACCAAAACTGTTAAACAAGATCAGGGGTTTCACGCAACGCAATGTGTTCAAAGGCTAAGTGAGAGAGGAAATGATAACGACATGTCTTTATATATGTTACGTTGCATGTATAATCATTTTTTCCCACGCTTTGAACATTCTGTTATCATGCACGTGGACAGATAACGTCCAAGGTGAACACCTGTGGCAGATCAAATTTCACATGAACTTGCATTTTGTCACGTACGAAGCAAACAGGATGTAACTTGTTTAGTGTACATGTCATCTCACACGTGTATGAATGCATTTCGCTCTTCCCTGCCAC
Organism: Meconema thalassinum; assembly: GCA_946902985.2. Classification (NCBI taxonomy): domain Eukaryota; kingdom Metazoa; phylum Arthropoda; class Insecta; order Orthoptera; family Tettigoniidae; genus Meconema; species Meconema thalassinum. The sequence goes on from OX336389.2 coordinate 1,331,465,582, forward strand.
CACGATGGTCAGATTATTTCACCTTCAAGCGTCATGGTCATTTTTCCATTGCACCTGTTGTCAAGTCAGATCAGCGCCTTCCAATAAGCTCAAATGACATTCACCTCCTGCTCATCTGCAAATTTGTTTTCTGTACTCGCTTCGACCAACATAGAACCAAGTTCTCATCACCGTTTACATGTTAAAGGTAAAATATCAGAAAAACGCACGCTCGCTCTTTCATACACTGACCCGCCGAAATAGCGATTGTTCTATTAAGCATGGTCCTTGTGCTAAACGACAGGTTCGTTGAAACACACACACCCAGCCGTATCGTCTCTCTCAACCACCACGCTTCATAAACATTATAAACAAGTAAAGAAAAAAAAAGTTTTTTCAACATGTATGGCGTTAGACCCTTTGCGAATTATTTTTTGGAAAACATATCTACCACACTCGAAAGGGGGCGTTATCCCGAGTCCTAGGACACCTCGTACACGTCTCTAGCGTTATTGGTTCGTGAGATATCGGCAAAAATCACAAAAACACGTGTTTACCCCAAAATCGAGTTTCCAATTTTTTTAAAATATAACGAGTGGTCCATAGCAAAGAGGACGTCACTCCGAGTCCTTGGACCCGTCGTACACACCTCTAGCATGATTGGTTCGCGAGATATAGCAAAAGGTTTAAAATCACGTTTTTTTCCCCCAAAAAAACATGTTTCCAAATTTTCACCCTTTCGACACCTACGTTCCCGTAAAGAGCTCAACGAGACAAAAAAACGAATCCAAGCACGCCCTCCTAGCATGACTCCTTCCATTCCAAGGTCGCAGGGGCTCACAACTTCCTAAGTGTAGCAGATCTGTCTTCATCCCACTACTTACAAAACACAAATTTTTCTCTAGAAACTTATTACAAAAAATAAAGGTCATAAAGACCATTCGTTTAAGCCATGGTACAACGTTCTACCATGTTTGGTTTTCAAACTATCACCAACTTTCGAAAACAAAAATTTTCAAAAAAAAATCAAAAATATAACGAGTGGTCCATAGGAAAGAAGACGTCAGCTCGAGTCCAATGACACGTCATTTGTCAAAATCGGACCATGCGTTCGAGAGATATTTAACATGGCTGAGGCTTAGTAGTGGGTCGAGGAGGGTTCTGGAGTGAGTTGGAACTGTCACTACTCCACTACTGCCATAGAAATCCATTTATCAAAAGTAAACAACCCAGATATTCTAAATGAACACTCTGTTCACCTCTATTCACCACATCATCGGATAATGGTTGGTAATTACATGAATTCGGGTACAGTGTGTAGCATTCCGTATTAAACCATGGCTTAGCTCTCCTTTGGTTGGTTGGGATTGTTGATGCTCGTATGGCTTCCTGAATTGTTGTCAGGGCTTGGTTCAGACTGTTTTCGTTAAGGCATTGTTTTGTTCCCTCTATTGCTTGCGCGGTGTTGCTTAGGGCATTTACGTCTATCTTTCTGGAACTCTTGTGGATTAGTAGGTTCGTTATTTCCTCTTCAGTATTTCCGAGTATAATATTGGTCCTGATAGGTATATGTTTTGTCAGTGGGGTGCAGGATGACTTCCAGAGTCCCTTTTTGTTTTTGATGGAGATGTTGCTTCCTTTGTAGAAAACTAGGTCTATGGTACTTGTACCATTGTGGGCTATGTATGGTATGTCATTTGCTTTGCTAATAAGATAATTGGTGACACGTATCAAAATTTGATAGGCACGGTCGAGGTCGTACGAGGTGGTAGCATGTACTTACCGAGTTTAAATAGCTTTGGCCGTTTAGATTATATTAGGGGGAACCATACACATACGCGCGCGCACACACGCACGCACACACACACACACACACACGGACAAAAGGTGATCTCATGCCTTTTTTGATGTGTAACATCTTTCCACTCGGTTGCTGGATATTTTTGTGGGAGTGATTCTGACAAATGAGACGGATGTGGATCGGACGGAAGTGTGCAAGACGCTCTGCCTGCTGGATCGTATCCCTCCAGAACATTCATCAACACACAAAAATATTTTTTATTTACACAATAATAATACATAACAATTCTAAGACTCTCTTTTTTTTTCTTCACTGCCTACTTGATATTTCTACTCTCGCGCTGCCTTCTTGGTACTCTGCTGCTAATCATATCAATATGACTCATTTTAACAGAATCCATATGAAATTACGTGTTGGTCTGTGAATCAAGAGGTCCGGGAACTGGGCAAGCCTTTCATGATCTACTGCTGTGCACATTGCATTTACTCGCAAGTTGGCCTATTTATAAGGAATTTAAGGTTATGAGCGGTGTCGCGTCTATTAATCTAGTTGATCCATATCGTATTGTTCATTTAGACTAGTGCTGGTGGAAGCTACAATTCATCTAATAAAATGTGTTCCATATTATAAACTACAATATCTGTAAAACACTCCCTTTTACAATAGATTAATATTTGTGCCAAGAATATTATAAAATACATGTGTATCAACAATTTCACGTGAGGTTTCTTCTATGTCAGATGTTACACATCATATGCGACTACTGTAAGGCTCGTAAAGATTTTTTTTCAAAAATGAAAAGAGGCTAAAAACGGGAACAATAGATCAGCCCTTGAAATTTTAGCAGAAGCTCCTCGGCTGATATATCGGGGTGTGGCATTATAAGGTTTAAATTACTTAGCTGGTTATTTGGGCGATATGCTGTTCGTTCTCGTTCAGTTTCTGTCATAATTCACTACCCAATGATACCTAGAGGAAGAGTAGAGCTTTTACCATTCTGCAGCAACAATACTGGTGGACCCTATGCTGTCGTGCGTTGCAATGCGAAATCAAATTATTATTACATTCTACTACGATGGTTCCTCCTTACCTTCTGCACAGGAACATTTTCTCCGATATCTACTGTCCGTCCTTGATGAAGCTGCGTCAATGTGTGCGTCAAATACCTTCGCAGTAGTAATGAGTAATAATAATTACAGGAAGAGTAGAGCTCGTACCTTCCTGCAGAGGCAATACTGGTGGGTCTTATGCTGTCGTGCATTGCATTGCGATACCAAAATCAATTCAAGTTGCTTTGTGTCCCCTCCTGTTGTCTAAATGGACGAATGTACAGTGATATCAAATGTGCAGCCCAGGATATGTGTCCCGATACAAGAAAATATATCATTGGCGGCTTCTAGTTCACGAGATATTACAGTTCAAACTTGATACTGGAACACCTTTTAAGTCTATTAATAGTGGATATTTGTATTCATGTTACTTACAACTTTCTTGATTTTACTGATTTTCTGTTTTCAATTATTATGATTATTAGTATTATTATTTATAAAGTCATTTTTGAAAGCCATTGTCTGGAGCGTGGCGCTCTATGGAAGAGAAACTTGGACTGTTGGTGCAGCGCGAAAGAAGAGAATAAAAGCGTTTGAAATGTGTTGTTACAGGAGAATGATGAAGAGCAGTTGGGTAGATTGGGTAACAAATGAAGAATAATTGAGACGAGTAGGCGACAAGAGATGTTTCTGGTGACTGCTAATGAAGAGAAGAGATAGGTTTGTAGGACACATACTAAGACACCGATGAATTACAAACTTAGTTATGAAAGGAAGGGTTGAGAACAAGAACTGTAGGGGTAGACCATGGTGACAATATGTTTAACAGATTGTCTCTGAGGTAAGGTGTGGTAGCTATGTAGAAATGAAACGATTAGCTCAGGACAGGGAGCCGTGGAGATCTGCATCAAACCAGTCGAAAGACTGAAGATTCAAACAACAACATTGTTGTTATTATAATTATTATTCAATTTTATGGGCGTTACTCCTTACCTTCTCTATAGGAACATTCTGGGAATTAAGTAATTCTACACTCACTTTTCGCCAATCTTTAGTCTGTCCTTAATGATAGTGCGTCAATATGTGCGTCTAGTAAGTGCGCAGTAGTTTCCTGGCAGAGTCGGGAATCGAATCCAAACTTCTCTAATGACATACAAGAATGCTAGTCTTGACGCCACAACGTGGTGACTTCAATGAAATTGTCATTTGTAGCTCTTCAGTCGGTCAACACGAATTTGCCCAATGAATTGGTGGGGTACAAAGTATAAGTATGTACAATATTCTGAAAATGACCCAGAAGCGTTTCACTTTAATCCGCCTTTTTCTTTCATCAAATACATGACACAGGTACAGCACGAGTAGTTCCTTTCACTCTCTAGTCATTCGCAGGTTCCGTCGAACGGAGTGGTTCTTGCACCAAACGAAGAAAGATTCTTTTCCTGTCAGGATCAATCTCCAAATCATTTTGGCCAAAGAGTAGAATTACCAGGTTCTTCCACCAACCCATTCTATTCAATGCTGTTTTTTTAAATTCATTTAAGGGGTTAGGGACATCTTCGTCACGTAACCCCGTATACTTGGGTGTGTGTTGAACTTGTGCGAAAATCTGTAATTATGTGATGATTATAGCAGTGTATGTACCTGTATTAGTTGTAATTGTTCATTCATTTAGGGGCTTTGCGACATCGTGGTCATGTAACCTCGTGTACTTGGGTATGTTTGTGTATAATTTGTCTGATAACCTGTGTCACTCTGATGTCTGCACTAGTATGTGTATTTGTAATTGAGATAGGATATGGGTAGGAAGCAGCAGTGGCCTTGAGTTAGGTACCATCCCGTCATTTGCCTAGAGCAGAAGTGGGAAACCACGGAATACCACTACCAGGATGGCTAAGATAGGAATCGAACCCACCTCTTCTCAGTTTTGCCTCACGAGGCTGAGTGTACCCCGTTCCAGTTCTCAGACCAGAATTAAAATTCTTGGCAGAGCCGGAAATCGAACCCGGGCCTCCGATATGACTGCCGAAGATGCTAGCCACTACGCAACGAGGTGGACGTACCTCTATTAGAGACTGGGATTATTTAGATGCCCCGGGACTTGAAGTGAGGTATGTACTATCCCGGCATTTGCCTAGAGGGAGTGTAAAAAATCACTCACAGGATAGCTGCTGTCTGAGACGGGATTCAAACCAACGATCTCCTAACCTGCTACAGCTGCCCTTGCGGCCATGGAGCACGAGTAAACGAGCACGGCTACGCTGCAGTATGTGGTAAGCTTAGCTATATTGGGTAAAATAGAAAGAGATTTTAAAGTAATGGTGCATTAGTTTTCAAACACATTGGATTGGCCTATAAAAATTTTACATATATTAGTATTAATACGTTTTCTTCGATTGTGCCCATACAACAACATTTTTATGAACGGCGGTGAGAAGCATTTGAACTTCCATTTTCGGAAACCGCAAAGAGGACACCAGCCTCAAGCTGGGCGATAGGCGAGCTTATGCAAGCGAGTGGTAGCGACTGGCAAACAATATGAACAGCACCGACACATCGTCACTTATTCTAGAAGCTCTTCCACGAATTTTGTTTTGGAAGGCAAGTTTGCCCAAGCCTGTACCTCCATAATATGCCAAAACATCAATACAGTAAGTAAAGTTATGTCACCGGATCCGTATTGATACCTATACCTGAGTACGCTGTACCTTCATGTTGCTCCCTAAGCGTGCCTATGATGTAGACCAGGGCCATCCACACAGCGCTTCCCGAGCGCTAGCGCTCCGGCCGCGCTCTTAGCCAGTGCTCCGAACTCCTTGGTGGAAGGTAGTGTAGTTTCGGTAGTGGTGGGAGGAGCTTGGCTGGTTGACCGCGCGGTCTACCCGCCGCGTCGAAGTGAGCTATGTTTGGCTCAACGTACATTTTCGGTTCTTAAGCTTACCAAAAGTAAACATCGTGCAACGATGAGCGATAGAAACTTGCGCAATTGTTTACGAATAGCTGTGTCCAGAAATATTGTGCCCAATTTGGAGAAGATTGTTTCCTCAAAAATTAAAAGCTCGTAAAAACGACAGAGCAAAGGTCTCTCAAGGTCTGTACTATTTGTTCAATTGAGTAAAGTGTTGTTGAATTTCAGTTTGAAATAAATCACAATATTCTTTACTTAACACTTGCGTTCGTTTCCTGCCCATTCCATACATCGGAGTGCCATTCGATTTGTATATTTGTATATGTATATGCGGTATATTTCTTTTATGGCAAAACAGCCCTATCAATATGATGTCAACAAACCCACAAAAGCCGTCGACCGCACGACTGTACGTACGTATCTATTCAGCGCGGTCTGAACATCGTCCGTCTCCTCGCTGCCACAGTGTAGTGGTGGTAGAGGAAGGAGCGCTAGCCTGACTGCCCAGTGCTCCCCGAGCTCGGCCGCGCTCTCAGAGCGCAATGGCTGGATGACCCTGAAGTAGACTAAGCGTTCTCAACCTTTTTGAGACAGTGAGCACCAGCCTCATGCCATACCAAGTACCCGAGGATCATTAAATCGATAATAATAATAATAATGATAATAATAAAGATAGTAATAATAAATAACTCATCACACATCCTCCTCTCTTTCCTTCACCTATCTCTCTCTCAGAAGTCCGGAAATACACTGGCGGAAAAAAATATCCCAACACCAAGAAGGGATTGTGCTAGATTAACGAACGTTGGTAAGTGTGTCTATACATCTGAAATATGACGTTGATTAAAATTTCCCGCAAATCGCATTAGCGTGGCACTAGTAGTGGCCCCATGACGTTGCTCATCAGGTTTGTTATACGGGCTGTACTGTGCGAGAGCGCTAGTTACCTGTGAGATTGGACGGAGTGACTGTGAGTGGGTCATGAATGCCTTTACGATGACGAAGAGGCCAGTATCAACAACTCACTGCGTTTTAACGAGGCCGTGTAATAGGGCTACGTGAAGGTGGATTTTCCTTCCGCTCAATTGCAGAACGACTTGGCAGGAATATCTCCACAGTGCGTGCCTGGTATCAGCAGTGGTCATGAGAGGGTACGGTTGCAAGAAGACCGGGCTCCGGACGTCCCCGTGGCACCACCGAGAGGCACCGGCGTATGGCTTTGGCCCATCGGACGGCGTCTGCAGCAGCAATTCGAACGGCAGTTGGCCCCACAGTGACGCAAGGAACTGTTCGAAATCGGTTACAAGAAGGAGGGCTCCAAGCCAGACGCCCTGCACCGTGCATTCCACTTACTCCAAACCACCGCCGTCTGCGACTTCAGTGGTGTCAAGCGAGAGCTCATTGGAGGATGGAGTGGAGGTCCGTTGTGTTTTCCGATGAAAGCATTCTGCCTTGGTGCCAGTGACGGCCATGTATTGGTTAGAAGGAGGCCAGATGAGCGTCTTCATTCCACCTGTCTGTGGTGTCGACACACTGGACCTACACCGGGCGTTCTGGTCTGGGGAGCAATTTTCTATGACAGCAGGAGCACTCTCGTTGTTAACCCACGCATTCTGGCTGTAGATGTGTACTGTACATCCGTCTGGTGATTCGACCTGTTGTGCTGCCATTCATGAACAGTGTTCCCAGGGGTTGTTTTCCAACAGGATAACGCACGCCTCCATGGCGCTATTGTAACCTAACTTGATTAACAGAGTGTTGACATGCTGCCTTGGCCTGCTCGATCCTCCGATCTGTCCTCAATCGAGCATGTATGGGACATAATTGCACGACAACTCAAGCGTCATCCACAATCGGCATCAGCCGTCCCTGTATTGAACGACCAAGTGCAACAGGCATGGAACTCCATCCCACAAAATGACATCTGGCACCTGTACGACACAATGCATGCACGTCTGCTTGCCTGCATTCAACAGTCTGTCGATTATGAAATGAAAATCCACAGCCTGCTTCCAGTCCCCGACCGGGTCAGGAATGGAATGAATGAAGCCCCCAAATAGCGGCGAGGATATGAACTGTGCCGGCTGCCGAAGCCTGTCGCACTCCTCTGGGGCAATGATTAAATGAATGACAGATGAAATGAAATGATAGGGGAGAGTGTTGCTGGAATGAAATTTTGACAGGGAAAACCGGAGTACCCGGAGAAAAACCTGTCTGCCTCCGTTTTGTCCAGCACAGATCTCACATGGAGTGACCGGGATTTGAACCACGGACCCAGCGGTGAGAGGCCGGCGTGCTGCCGCCTAAGCCACGGAGGCTCTCTGTCGATTATACCGATTATTGATGGACCAGCATGGCACATTTGCGATGACTTTTCTCGCACTTGCATTAACCTGTTGTCTTGTACCTGTAATCAATTAAATATGTTACTTCGCCAAACATATTGCCGAAATTTGCGTACTCTATATTCTTTATTTCAGGGGCTCAATCTGTGGTTTCAGGGGGTACGCGGCAGGCCATCCTTCTACTCGATCCACATGCGCAGTGTGCTTCGTGCCGTGACTACTGTGTGAGTTATTTACGGCGCGTGTATTTGAACTCCACAAAGAATTGCATCTTTTCTTTACCGAGCACAATTCTAATTTATCATCAGCACTCAATGACTTTGGTTGGCTTTTAAAATTGGCCTATTTAAGTGATATTTTTGAAAAACTGAACATTTGGAATAAGTGTATGCAAGGTAGTGTTTCTGATATGTTCTATGTTGAAATGAAAACTAACGCAATGATTGCAAAAAATCACCCTTTGGGAAAAGGATCTGAAACACTACAACTATATTTTGTTTTATTAAAATATATTTCCTTATAAAATCACAAAGGCTAAACCATACTAACTAAATACCTTTTGCATTTTTAATAACCATTATTATTACCTAAGAAAGGTTAGTAGGGGGTACGCAGGATGTTTAATTATTTTTAAAGGGTTGAAAAGGTTGAGAACCCCTGCCTTATTTCTTGGTTTTGGGATATTATTTCCCGCCAGTGTAGCTAGGGCTCACACTGTATGCCGCAACTGCTTGTATGACTCATGCAGATAAGATGCATTTACGTGTGTTCAATGGAGTGGAATCAGCATCTTTTGTGTCACTCATATAGAAAGGTTGTCCAATTATTAGCCTACTTTTCACATTTTGCAAAAATTAGGAAAAAGTAGACTTATGAGATCGATCCGGGAAAATGTGTGTCTGTCTGTCTGTCTGTCTGTCTGTCTGTCTGGCTGTGTGTGTCCCCCCCCCCCCCTATCAACTCCTAAACGGCTGCAGCTATCAACACCAAATTTGGTAAGAGTAAAGATCTATATTTGAATATCTCACGACCATATTTGAAATTGACGTCAGTGCTACCAACTGCTGAAAAATCGCAATTGAAATTTCAGCTCTATGTCAGATATCTCAGAAGTTATGCAGGCGAACTATTCCAAAATTGGAACACGTATAGATATTAACATTCCAGATTAATTTTCTGAAGTTCATACATGCCAGTGTTGCCAATATGATTCTAAGCCTGCCGGTAGGTCCAATTTCTAAATGCATGTAACTTCTATATTATCGATTGGATTTCAACCAAATTTCGTATGTACTATGTGTACTACAACACAGATGACTGTGCATATTCTAAACAGCCACCAGCGCTGCCAACTATTAATAAATGCTCTCACTATGTTTCAACCCTAATGTCAATATATCAGGAAGTATGCAAGCCAACAGCTCTAAACTTTGCACACGTATAGTACCTGATATTCTACCCAAGTTCGGTGTAACTTATATACATCAGTGCTGCCAACACGATTCTAAGCCTGCTGATAGGTCAAGTTGTTAAATGCATATAACTTCTATACTAACAAATGGATTTCAACCAAATTTCGTATGCTCATTGTGTACCATAACAGTTATGATTATGCTTATTCGTAGGAAGCAACAGGGCTGCCAACTGTTAATAAATGTTCTCTCTATTTGATTAACCCTAATGTCAATATATCAGAAAGTATGCAAGCCAACTGCTCTAAACTTTGCACACTTATAGTACCTAATATTCTACCCAAGTTCGGTGTAACTTATATACTTCAGTGCTGCCAACACGATTCTAGGCCTGCTGATAGGTCAAGTTTTTAAATGCATATAACTTCTATAATAACAAATGCATTTCAACCAAATTTCGTATGTGCTTTGTGTACCATAACAGTTATGATTACGCGTATTCGTAGGAACCAGCAGGGCTGCCAACTGTTAATAAATGTTCTCTCTATTTGTTTTTTAATCCTAATATCAATATATAAGAAATATATGCAAGCCTTCAGCTCTAAACTTTGCACACGTATAGTATCTGACTTTCTAGATTAATTTGGAGTATCTAATATACCTCAGTGCTGCCAACATGATTCTAAGCTTTCTGATAGTTTCAATTTTAATTAAATGTAACTTCTATACTAACAATTATTACCAATTGGCACTAGGCTATAATAGATCGTATTATTTCAGATTAATTCTGAGCATCACATACATGACATTGTTCCCAACACGATTTTACGCGCACTGATAAATCCAATATCAAGCAGCATGTAACGTCCGTACTATCCATTAGTCTTCAACCAAATTTTGTATGTGCATTCTATACCTTAACAGAGGGAGCTCAGAATATATTCAAAGTCACCAGGGCTGCCAACTGTAGTAAGTTACTGTATTAGGCTACATTATTTTAGGTGTATTTCAAACTGCAGTACTTAGAAATGTTGGTATTAGGAACTTGATATCGTTATTATTGCAGATAGGTCTATATAGATTGGCATGAATCTTACATTTTAAGAAAAGTATGCTGTTTAGTTCGTCACGGAACTACTTGTTTTTACTGCAGATTGAAAATACTATTTCATAAAATGATACAATTTCTGACTGTCAAAACTTGTGTTGAATTTGTATTGAGCGTGGCAAATGCTTTACGTTGCAGTAGTATACCAGGGGAGTGGGATGGAGAAATGCAGAGCTACGTGCCGGTATCTATATTTTGAGTAAATACAGGTGTGTACGGCCCAGGGTAAATACATACTCATGTAGTTATCACATTGACAGCAGTGGGTCCTTGTATCATTATAACTATCCGAATGCCAAATACTGTGAGTATTGATTCATTGAATCAAAAGGTATGGATTATAATGCTTGCATGATTCACACGGCCACCATCTTGAAATTTATGCCTGACGATCTCGTAGTTTGAGTCATTAGTTTAGACGTAATTTGATTTCAGCTTTGAACATTTGGGTGGTCGCCGTTTTGGTTTGGTTAAGATGGCTTAAATATAAAACATGGCACTGAGATGTCCTTTGCTAGTGGTTCCTCTGTACTAACTTTGGTTCAATCTGCTTCCGTCGAGTTTAAAATAATAGGTGGGAAACAGACATACGCACACACAGACAGTCACACGGACATTTGACTCGTGTACCGTAGATCTCATGTCTCGATTCATATTTTCAAAAATTGAATGTAGGCTAATAAAATGTGCCTCATACACCTTACTCCCGCCTTTTCCGGTCAGCGTTCGGCATTCCGTCTCTTTTCTATTCAGTCGCTTTCTCTCGCTCTCGGGGCTCGATGGCTTCAGCACATCTCCTATCAGCCCAGCAGGCGTCACATGTGGCTGACGACTAAATTTCGTCTACCTTTTAACACCCTCGAATTGAATAGACAAAATGTTTCAACACATTTTTAATGCAATAAAAAACATTTGAGGTTTTTGTTGTTGTTTTTTTTAGCGTATGGCTTTTAGTGCCGGGAGTGTCCGAGGACATGTTCGGCTCGCCAGTTTTTGTAGCTGCTTCGAGACGGACACCCAATGGGTTAGCTACAAGTACCGTTGGGGAGGAATGTTGGATAAAATCTCTTAATGACCTATTTTCTCTTAATGACCTATTTTGGTGTGAAATTAAGAAATCAACAAAGTGTTTTGATACGGTTGGAGTAATGTCTTATCTCTCCTTTGCCTATTTTGTGTTAAGATATGAATGAAAATTAACTGTCCGTAAATGGGAACAATTTGGTAACTTTTACTGTAAGGGGAGTCAGCCCCGGGAGGGGAAGTCAAAATATGCTCTTTTTTGTTTCCATGCTTAAAAATGTCTGTGAAGGTTTCTGAACACAATGATGTAATCTATAGTCTATAAGTTTATTGAAATTCTAAGACACTAAATAACATAGTTGAATTTATATTCGTTATCTCACTTTGTACTGTATGTATACCCCTTATTATTCCCGTTTCCAACGGGGTCGGGGATGAGATGCGATGAAGGTATTATGTGATGGATGATTTTTATGGCTGGATGCCCTTCCTGACTCCAACCTCATGAGAGGAGTTAATGAGAGATGACATGAATGAAGATGAATGAAACTGTGCAAGGATGTGGAAGGAAGCGGCCATGGCCAGTCAGATGGTACCGTCCCAGCATTTGCCTCGAGTTGATGATGGGAAACCACGGAAAACCATTTCAAGGACGGCCAACGGTGGGGCTCTAACCTACGTCAGAGAGCTGGGCCCCATGGCCTATCGAACGTAGCTACAGCTGTCGGTACTTGTTATCTCACGTTACTATTCCACACTTTTACTTTAAAACTTATATTTCCAAAACTATTTAGTGAAGAAACCTGGGAATTATTTTATTTCGTAGAGCAATCTCCATTTCATATGTTGGTATCAGTCATAACAGTAATGGATGCATAAAGGAGGAGTACATGTGTTTGTTGTGAGAGTAATTCTAAGTTTATATCTAAGTCTAGCTTTGAATCCAATTTCTGAAGAATTTAATTTTTCTGCACATTTGACCCATTTTCTCAGGTAGTTATTGCGATTGAGACTTGAGATTTTCACCATATCTGTATCGTTCTCTGTCCCCGTTGTTGAATAGTAAAATTATTCAGCAAAGTGTAAATAAATCATCATTTAAAATATCCTTTAAGTGCAGAACATCCCCCCCCCCCCCAAAGAAAAAACCGCTTAAATTAAAAAAATATATAGTTGTGTAACTTTCAGCTGTAGATTAACTATTCTAGTAAGGTGAATAGAAATAGCCTCCCCCATGGTCTGGTACCTTGACGTGGTGGGGAGGCTTGCGTGTCTCAGTCAAGGCTTCATAACTTAACATAACGAAAATGGTTGTTTGGGTGGATTATGTAACAAAATGGGTCTTGGTCGTTACGTTTCATATCCGGACATCATTTGTATCGCATGGTAACGTTATTGGGCCATATAACGTTATTCTGATATTGGTTATCGTAGAAACGAAATAGTATTGTCCGACAGAAATAACGTTATTTGAATAACACCACAAAGGTAATTATCACTGCTTAAGACTCTTTAACTAAACGTGTGCGTGTCTGTTTAATCTCCTCCCGAAGTCAACAATGAAAGGCTCTCCCGCGTGCATTCTACGCATGGAGTTCTCAAGGAGATACGGAACGAGTGCTGGAATGAAGTATACGAATTTACTGCTGTAAGTAATGGCATACGTATTGTAACAATTGAACTTAAATACCCCATTCCATCATATTTGACGGTCAATGATTGTAAAGTTCTGTTAACATATGAAGGACAAGCTAAGTATTGCTTTTATTGTAAAGAAACCTCCCACTCACAAATAGACTGTCCGAACAGAAGGAATCGCCCGGTACTTCATGTCACACAACAAACCTACAGCACGGAGCTGGGCGAGTCAGATGGGAGTAGTAAGCTAACCAACACTACCGACAAGGAAACTGCAGTACCTTCCCCTGAATATCCAGCCATATCAGAGGCCTTTCATAACAGGCCCCATTCTACAAACATATAGCATTGCGGAAGTAACTCAACCATCAGATAATGTAGCTGAAACATCCCTGACTACTTTACATATCAATGAAGAGGGAACTGTGACGTCACGATCGTACAGCACGGGGAAGGGACACACCAGCAGGCAACACAGCAGTCTGTGCAGCAGCCAGATACTACTAAGACTAAATGTCCCGATTTTTAGTTTGTAATTCTGACACCACGTAGCAGCACCAAAGTGAGACAATTTCTGTTTTAAGTTTTCTCTTCAATGAAAGCTCGTATTTGCGATGTCAAAACCACTATGTATGCTAGAGTGCAATAGAATTGATATCAATTCAATGCATTTTCCAAAATGTGAAAAACAAAGACGTTACTAGCAGTTTTTTGTATTTCTGCTTAAAATATGAAAAAAACTGGTAATACGAAAACGGAGATTTATTTCCTGATTCCAATGCATTTTTCATAAATAAAATCGTGTGAATGGAATCATCGGCATTAGTTTGGGAATTGTTTTGAAAAGGGTGGTAGGAGTAGCGGCGCGGATACACAAGATCTCTAGCGCAAGAAAAATGATGAACACGCCGAGTTGACGAATATTGTTGTTCGGCGAGTTACATGTGCAAGTGCCTAGGAGTGGAACAATATCTGAGCAATAAAATTATAGTAATGTCACGCTTAGGCTATGTAAAGTTGACACAATGTGTTTATACAGATACTTTCTTAATTCCTCAAACATTCTTGTTCTCGTTTTTTGATGATAATAATACATTGTAGGGGCTTGGGACATCTTGGTCATCAGTCCCATGTAGTTGACTATGTGTGTTACTGTATTAGAGCCAGGGATGGGGCAGGTGCCCTGAGTCTTCAAGTAAGGTACTGCGCCCGAAGAAACCCATCATTACTTATATCCAAAGCTCGAAAAAGGATTGCAGACATGTAAGTTACCCAGCTCACAAACTTACCATGCCTACTAAGTAAAATTGGGAATTTCAGGAACATACAGGATAAATATTATTCGTAAAGAAAATAGTACTACTAGACAAGGTACAAATTTCTACTATCATTTACATTTAAAGCAAATCGAGAAACTCCAATCTATAGTGAGCGCCTGTATCTATACCTCGTAGTACTATTTTCGACGATGACGACAATGAAAACGGTATCAGGTTAGATAAAAATTGACTAAGTCGCTAAAAAGCGCCAGCCGTTTATTAAGCTAAAAAAACAAGTATAAAAAACTGGCTACCTCCCTTAATATTGTGTCTCCCTGACACTTCAACAAAAATAACTGCAAAAATAAATTTGTACGTGGCATTAATATTGTTAGAAAATGTGAAACGGCGTGAACCGTAGTTCCATATCTAATCAAAATTATTCATGAACTATGTGCATATATACTGAACCCTTCAGAATAGCAGTGTTTTATGCAAGAATCTTGATCAAGGGGTCGCGCTCAGTTCATAGTGTGATGTTTACGTCCGCCAAACAACATGCTTTACTGAGGCAAGGGTCATAGGATAAAAACAGTAATTAAGAAAGTAAGGAGACAAGACGTAAGATAATAACAAGATTTAATAACTAATTGTGCATAAAAGAAAATAAACAAACAATAATAAAAATATCCTCCCTGAATTTTTCCCTGACAGGAATATCTAACACTTTGAGGAGTCAGATGGATCTCCCCCTTTATAATAAAATAGTGGATCCTAGTTCCACTACCTTGCATTTTAGTTTTATGTGCGCGTGATGACTAACTACGAGAAAATGAGTACTTGGATGACCGTTCGTTTACAACGGGTTAACAGCCACGGTGCTCACGAACAATCATCACGTAAATCAACGTTTATGGATATGGGCATGACATTAATAAAAACCCTTAAAAACTCTAATGACTGACACACACACTACAAATCTATTATTTACAGGAATCTCTCTGAGATCCTCATTAGCGCGAAGACGCACTTAACAACATGAGCTACCAACTGGCCAATTGCTCAATACACACAAGAAAAAGACAGCATTGCACATGACTCACGGGTCACTGAAGTGAAAATAAACCTGGAATAAACCAACAACAACAAAAACCTGACCGGCTAAGATTACTTTATATGAACCAAACTGCATGTTACGGTAACGCTTCGGAGATTATCGTGATTCGTAGGCAACTCCCATTTATTTCAACAATTCTTTTACCATTGATCAGTTCTTATCTGTAATTTAAGTAATTAGGGAGCCAACGAGCACTCCTCACTAATTACCATGCTTTGCACGTTCAGACAGCCTTGTGATACATCTCCCCCCTTTCCTAAAATACTTGTCGTGTCCCACTCCAGTGTATATAAATAGCTGACCAGCTGTTCCGTTACCTCACGGAATCAACAGCAACAAAAATCTCATCCAACTCAACATATGGTCAGACATAATCATATATCCACAATTGCCCTCGCAAGGATACAATATGGACCGGGTACCAAGCTGACAGAAATCAGTCTCAGCTGAAATTCCCGCTTGTAATACCACAAAAATACACACATACACACATCTGGGACTGACATGACGCTTTTCACACAGGTCTGCTGAATAGGTGCTCACAAACATTAAACACAATATTTAAAACCTACGATAGAGCTGATTACTCTTCGTCACAAATTACATTGCTCCAATCGGCAATAGTCACACTGAATCTGATCAATAATAAATCTTGAACAATTTTAATTACCCTCCAATGTACTGTATAATTACATTAATTCAGTCCTACTTCTGAAACACAACAGATCTCCGAGAGACGTTTTTTAACCACATTGCGTAACATATGCAAACACGACCGTTCACATAGCTACGTTAGTTAACACAATACAAAAACAAGAACCTTCCACTAACTACATTCGTGCGAGCTGCTTCCATACAAAAGTGTGTCAGACCAAAACTAAGTATACTACGTTAATCACACAAGCAATGTATTTACAAAAATATGTCCCATAAACCATAAGTTAATTTATCAAATAATAAAGAATATTATTTTGTACTCATCTCTCTTGTAGTCACCCGTCAAAGAACGTCTGCTGCCATTTCCCAACTGAATGGTTCTATCTCATCTCAGCCATCTGGACGGAGTGTTGAGAATTCCAAACTTCCTCTGTAGTCGTCGGTGTCATCTCTGGCGCTGCTTCAAAAAATTAGATTATTATACACTTGATATCTGACTACTAAATTCGCTGTTCAGGTACTACTTTCCCTGTCACAGTTCGTTGGCGAATTATCGACGATACTGCCCCTACAATATAGTACTGTGACTATCTATCACTGAATTTAACACTTTACAATAACTTCTGTGTCCAAGACACACAAAATAATAATCAACCTGTGTCCACGACACACAAAATAGAAGTCGTTCTGTCCGCAGACGAACACAGTAATAAGACGACTACGCCCGTAGACGCACAGAATAATAGTCTACGTCCTCAGACGAACAGAATAGAAGTCAAAGTCTTGGCTCTTCATGCCACTTATAAAAGAACTGGCCCTAGGTCTCGATGGGGGGGGGGGGATTTATGTAAAAATTTCTCGAAATAATTGTGGTACAGGCATGAAATAAATATCACTGAACTCGTAACATTGCACAGGTCAAGAATATGCTCATTAATCCTAGAATCGATCGTAGAGATTTTGTCTAGGCGATTTCCCGCGTGAATGCTAGCCGAGCGTACCCACGCTAGACCTGCCGCGTTAACTAGGCATTCCTCTCTCATTGGTTCTCACATTTTCTGTAATTTGGCGGTTCATAGCAGATCTTGGCGTCGTAGGAGTGTCCAGCCTGCTCATCAGCCGCTCACATTACTGCATCATATTTCTTCGAGGCACGAATATCACAATGAACAAACCGGCAGCATGTCTCACTACGCGTCGCTTCTATTTGAGGCGGCCCACCTGTCCTTCTGACACATCGCTATGCTATTTCCTTTCACAGCTAAAATATTTAGCCTATTGTCAACCTGCTTCAGGTATGTCCCCGCTGTCTCCAACCAATGCTTGAAATTTCCTCATCTCCGTCTGGCTACTTTCATGATGCTGGTTGAAATATTTATTAATTGGAGAAATAAAACATAGAATCATTTATCCAACAGAGGATAAAAGGGTTCAATACATTCTTTAAGAATCTCTCAAATTTTACATTTTAGAATGTCATAAAGATTAAATTTTCTTCCTCCAATAAGTCTTTCATCTACTCAATTTTCTTAAACATCAAATCCAAACATACACCGCAACTATCGTGTTGAAAGTAATAAATACTCGTCATAAACAATTGAACATAAGTGACAAACATTTAAGCTAAGCACTGTTCCTTTTTACCTTTATCTATTTATCATGAAACTGAAATAAGTTCTGAAATTCTTTACTGAGTTAACAATCTTCTGATAAACGTGAACACTGGACGTGCACGGCATTAACCTTCGTTTCCACACTCCTCCTTCATAATTATACAACAATTACTTTCTCTCTTAAACACCCTGTACAGAATCTTCCTTCAATACCCTCACATAACTTCACAATTATTGCAATCAATACTAGAAAAACTTAGAGACTCCTCAGCCTCCCTTCGTAAAATTACGTAACTCCTTTTACGTTTATATCTCCTTAATTTGCACGGTAATTCAACTATAAACTTCCACTTCAATACATATACTTCCTTTACTTTAACATTTCTCCTCTATACTGATATAACTTCGCCTCGTGCTTATAATTCCATTTCTGCAATAAATCGTTGTACTTTCACTTTCTGATCACCCTGTGATTTAACTTTGTTAACTTTCTTTTTCACGTGTTTAAATTCCGCTTTACATTTTATTACAACTTTTCAAGAAATATCAGTAAATATTCATACTCTTAACAAAAGATATAAGTTTGACTTCCTTCCATGAATATATTTGTTTAACAAATTCATTTATGCTTTTTAACGCTCTAAATCTCATTAGACATATGTGTATAAGCTTTTCGTAATACTTTCGTTCATAATAAATTTCTGACACTCGAATCAACATCATGAGTTGTCGAAATATTCTTTACACTTCGTGACATTACTTCTTAAATATGCTGTACTTAAATTTGCTCCAATAAACTTCATTTTATTACTTCAATTACAATCTTACTCCTTCTTTACTTCGTTCAACGTTCTATTCCTTTTAAATAGTTCACTCTACATTCTTTTAAATAATTTGCTTCATATTCCTCTAAACAATTCGTTTATATTCTTTTAAACAATTCATTCTATGTTCCTCTAAACAATTCACTTATATTCCATCGCTGCGATAAAACAGATTTAATTAAATTAAATCTAACGCAAATATGAAAAATATTACACGATTTTACTTTAATATAACCTTAGTGTTAATAGCATCATCATGCCAAAATTTCGTCCAAGTGACTGAAATTTTTAAGAACAAGGCAAATAACTTCGTAGAAAAATACGAAAAATCACTATAACAAGATCTACACAAGTTTAATTACTTTGACAAAATTATACGTTTTAAATAATGCAGTTAAAAAATTACTGTTGAAAAATACTGTAAAAAATACTGTTGAAAAATATGCGGTTGAAAAATATGCGGTTGGTCAATTGGATAATCACAGAGCATAACTACCATTCTACATGATAAAAGACAATTTCGTCACTACCTTGTGTTGGCTTCTGGACTGTTGAAAATACCTGCATCTCTCCTCCCAAACCAAACTTGTCGTGTTCCATAGCATCGCCCACAGCTATGAAGACCGGTTTGTGACAGAACCAGCTGGACTCGTGGTGAATGACCTCGCCGTGAACAGCTCCACCAGCTCTCCGTCCCTCGTACACTGCAAGTAGGCCGGCTTCGAATCTCCATCTCTTCAGAATAGACATCTGGGTTTCTTCAGAATAGACATCGGGTTTCTTCAGAATAGACATCGGGTTTTCTTCAGAATAGACATCACGGTCGTATATTGTCGTTTATGCAAGCGTTTTTCGTATTTCAAGATGTGTTAAAACTCTCGTAGAAAAGTATGAGTTTTGCTCGGTGATGTTGCGCTTTGCGTAGATATACTGTTGCGCCTTTCATGTTAGTGAATCTGGAATTCAACTGACATCCTTGTAGTTTTCACTTCCCTATGCTTTTAGCTTAGCACATGGTAATATTCATATTTCTGACAATATAATTAAGACCTCCCCGTTGCTGACTTCTAACTTGCATTTTCAATGTAATGTTCAAATAAGCTTTTACACGTAGAAATACTGAATAGATTCTCGTCGAAATGTTTCAAGCTATGTGGAACAACTTTGCATAAGCACTGCAATATATGGTTGTACGGTTCCGTTCTGCTTTATAGATTGTAGCTTGCTCCTAAGTTACTGTAAGTTCTGGAATTTCACTCTTCCTTGCTTCCAACTTTTATGAACCGTAGCACTATAATAAGAATACTCGTTGCTGCTCGAGGTCTTGTCTCGTTCAAATCTCAAATTGGAAAGAACTCTCTCGTCCTGTGCTCCGCACTCCTCAGGTTCCAGTCTCTCTGCCTCTCCTCTCGTGGTGTGACGTAACTCCTACCACCTCTCCTCACTTCAGTCCGCAGTTCGACCTTCGTCTCTTCCCCTCTCTCATGACGTAACTCTCGCTTCAAGTGGCGTGATGTTTCTCGTAATATGGACCTCCCACATTCATATAATGGAATACATGTTCATCTTTAAATCATTCCTTCTTTCTTGCCTCTTATAAATGCATAAGATCTATAGTATTTCACTCATTTCCATACAGTTTTTCCCATATTTCTCAATTTTTTTATAAATAAATTTTTTTATCCACTCATTTACTTTCTGGGGTCTTGGTTCATCTCCCGATCAGTTCTTGAGTAATGACCTTCAATAAATTCTGGCGCAGTACTATCTCAGCATTTACCTGGAGGGAGTGTGGAAAACCCTGCGAAACACAAGACACAACTGAACTTCAGGTGCAACCACAATGGTAGGTTGATTGACAAGTGAACTAGTCAATGAGAGATGTTGGACTGATGACAGTTTCCTAGGGAAAAAATCATAAAATAAGAAGGAATTTCGGAATGGCAATAAACATCTGCTGTAAGAAACATTGTTTCAGTTCCTTACCTTTTAATTCGTTCAATACGCCAATACACAAGCTCTGCTGGGACTTTTCTTCGTTTTCTGTGAGCGTACAAAGGAAGTGGATATTTATACAGGACGCTTGCACCTAGAGAACATGCGCTTGACTGTCGTCAGTATCTATGGAGACCAATTTTCCATTTTCACAATGGCTACGTCTTACTTTTCCACACAACGCATTGTTTCCGTTTGAATACGAACTCTCTTCTCTGAAAAAAGTTGTCACTGAATCGTTCGTGGTCTTGTACTCTTACAATTATATATTAGAAGTTCAAAAAAAGACTAAACCCGTGGCGCGACAGCCGTTGAAGGGTCTAGTTCTACCAAGCAACCGCTGTTCAGCCATGTAGCTTGCAGATTGTGGGGTGACGTTTAGTCATCCAACTTGTACAAATAAATTTAAAGTGAAATCAAAACTGCTCACTACATTACACATTCTCTAATGCAAGCGTAATTTCAAATATAAACTAGGGAAAAAATCTTATGTAGGCCGATGTGTAGAGGTTTTTCTTAGGGCCTGGCTTCCTTTTCTTGGTACAGTACTTACTGTCGACCAAAATATTACGTGCACTCGAGTTTGAAGGTTGTTTGTGAAGTAACCAATAGACCCATATAAAATCCACTAACATAATCATTTTCGTCGTTCTATTTTACGTTAGTTCATGTAGGTTTGGAATTTTTAATTTATATTTTAATTTTTATCGCAGTTGAAACACAAAAGGTGGCCGTTTTTAAGCGTGTTTCAACCATGCGTCACATTTAATAATTATTATCTCACAAACCCGTCATCAGATCGAATCCAAATTTTAGCACAATATACATTGGAATGTTGTATAACAGGTTTATTAATTTCAACATTTTGTGTGTTCAAGAACGAATTTTGTTATCATTTTTGTAAGGTAACTATTTCTAGGCTCGGGGTCGTTGTAAAATGTAGTTCTTGGTTGCGTTGTAATCCTTATACATCAAAAAGTTATGTTGTATGACTGTGAAATACGTAAATTAATTCACTTATTTTATATCGGTTTGTATTTATACAGGGAACTAAGACATGGTTCACCAGCTAGACGCTCCGGGATATTCTGTACACCGTTGCATTACTTCCGAGCGAAGCGTGCCTTGACGCGTGATGGAGCCCATCTTGGCAACGCTGTACAGCTTTTACAGGAGCGGCAAACTGGTGAACCATGTCTTAATTCCCCATACAAATACAAACCGATATAAAATAAGTGAATTAATTTACGTATTTCACAATCATACAGCATACCTTTTTGATGTATTAGGATTACAACGCGACCAAGAACTACATTTTCAAACCAACCCGAGCCGAGAAAAAGTTACCTTACCAAAATGATAACAACTTTGTTTCTTGGCCATACAAAATTTTAAAATTAATGAACCAGTTATACAACTTTCCAATGTATATTGTGTTAAAATTTGGATTCGATCTGTTGACGGGTTTGTGAGATAATAATTCTTAAATGTGACGCATGGTTGAAACACGCTTAAAAACAGGCACTTTTTGTGTTCCAACTGCGATAAGAAATATTAAAATATATTTTAAAAAATCCAAACCAACATGAACTAACGTAAAACAGAACGACGAAAATGATGATGTTATTGGATTTTATGTAGGTCTATTGGTTACTTCACAAACAACCTTCAAACTCGAGTACACATAATATTTTGGTCAATGGTAGTCGCAATTCCCCCTGGGATTTAGTGGTATGCCCTTGAATCAGGGCTGGCATGCGAAACGAAATGTGTGGCTGTGGGGGCGAATATATTTCAATTTCGCCGTGAGCACGATACTCGGGAGCGAAATGACAATGATTGTCGGCGGGAAATTAAATCGAAGCGAAACTTAATTAGAAACGAAATGACATAGCGAAATCAACGCGAAACTTAATAGCAACGCGAAATTACATTGTACAATTGAATAAAATTTCACTCACGGCGCGAAAAAAAATCGTTACAATCTTTTAATTTCGCTCCCGGCGCGAAATACAATTCATTACAGACTTTTAATTTCACTCGCGGCGCAAAATAAAATTCGATACAGACTTTTAATTTCGCCTCCGGTGCGAAATAAAATTCGTTGCAGTCTTTTAATTTCACTCCCGGCACGTAATACAATTCATTACAGACTTTTAATTTTACTTGCGGCGCAAAATAAAATTCAATACAGACTTTTAATTTCGCTTCCGGTGCGTAATAAAATTCGTTACAGACTTTTAATTTCGCTCCCGGCGCGAAATAAAACTCGGTTACAGACTTTTAATTTCGCTCCCTGCGCGAAATAAAATTCGTTACAGACTTTTAATTTCGCACCCGGCGTGAAATAAAATTTCCAAACGGTATTTAGTTTCGCCCTCCGATGTGAATTTAAAATGAATGGAACATTTCATTTCGTTGTTGAAATTAAAATGTATTCGTTTCGAGAGTGATATTTTGTTCGGAGCGATGTTCAAAGTCCTGATGTTGGCAGCAGTAGCAGTCTTATTACCGTTCACCGCCTGCACAATCTGCAGGGCTGCAACAGCAACGTGAGTCATTCAATGGTCATCACTCCAGTAGAGGAGAAAGTCAGTGCTATGGCATCAACATCACCATCGTCGTTGACTGCACCTCGGACTCGTGGCTGGCCCTCCCTGACGTTCATAACGCAATGGGGCAACAAGTACCTTTACTTGTTCTATAGCGAACAAGAAGACGAATGTGCTGTGTGGACAGACATTCAAGATAAGTGACGAACTCCAATTACAATACAAATTGTCAGTTGTAACTCTTCAGTCAGTCAACATTAATTTGCCCAATAACTGGGAGGGGTACAATGTATATACAGTATGTATGTCTACCCCTTATTATTCCCGTTTTTTCCTACGGGGTAGGGGATGAGATGCGATGGAAGTCTTTGTGGCGATGATTTTACGGCCGGATGCCCTTCCTGACGCCAACCTCACGAGAGGAGTTAATGAGAGATGAAATGAATGATGGTGAATGCAACTGGGCAAGGATGTGGAGGGAAGCGGCCGTGGCCTGTTAGAAGGTACCGTCCCAGCATTTGCCTGGTGTTGAAAATGGGGAAACCACGGAAAACCATTTCAAGGACGGCCGACGGTGGGGCTCGAACCCACGCGTCTACCGAGTCAGCAGAGAGCTTGGCCCCATGGCCTAATGCTGCGCTTTAGCCAGCGTAGCCACTACTGTCGGTTGACAATGTATATACAGTAATATGTAAATAACATTATATGTATTAGTTTATGGTCACGATTATAATGCAGCAATTTTAGTGATCTTAAATCTAATACTTGTATTTTTTTTCAGGAGTGTTACTTACATCTTATATACGTTGTACCCACCCAGTTATCGGGTAAATTAATGTTAACTGACTGAAGAGTTACAAATAACAGAAAATCGTCTGTGGTAGTACCGCGGCGTATATGGAGTTCTGTTTCGGAGGCGGGTTACTCGAACAACAGGGTTGAGGGGTCATTCCTCTCATTTCTACATTCTTTATTCTTACACTTCCGGAAATTTCGGGGGGCCTTGGCATTCCTTACTACTTCCTTCTTACCCTCAGCGCATTTATACTGACCATGGCACGAAAGTCAAACCCCTGCGCCACGTACAGTATTTCGTTTCGCACTGCAATTTGTTTTGCGTCGCCTTTCACTATGTCATTGTGCTTAGAATTACATTGTGCTTCCATTTTAATTTTCGCGCTTACAATCAATATCATTTCGCACCCGAATATCACGCTCATGGCGAAATTAAAATGTTAACGCTTCCACAACCATTTTGTTTCGCATGCCAGACCAGATTTAATTTCAGACATGAAATGATATGTTCCATGCATTTTAAATTCACGCCGGGAGCGAAACTAAATGCTGTTTGGGAATTTTGTGTCATTAAAATAAACCGTGGCACTACATCCCATGAAAGGCCTAGGCCTACCAAGCGACCGCTGCCCAGGCATCTGCAGATATTGGTCAGCGCATCGGGTTCCCTCGGCCGTTAATCTTGGTTTTCGTGACTTTCAGACAGCTACTCTCGAGGCTGAGTGCACCCCGTTCCAACCCACACGTCCGTTTCTAAAATCACTAACGGAGCCGGGAATCGAACCCGGGGCCTCCAGGTGAGAAGCAGGCACGCTATCCCCAACACCATGGGGCCAGCAATTTTTGTCATACCAGGAGCAAAATTAACAGCCGTTAAAAATGTTATTTCGCGCCGGGAGCAAAATTGAGAGACTGTAGCGGTTTTCATTTCGTGCCAGGAGCGAAATGAAAAGTCTTGTATCGAATTTTATTTCAGGCCAGGAGCAAAATTAAAAGTCTGTAATGAATTTTATTTCGAGTCGGGAGCGAAATTGAAAGTCTGTAACGAATTTTATTTCGTGCCCGGAGTGAAATTGAAAGTCTGTATTTTTTTTATTTCGCGCCGTAAGCGAATTTAAAAGACTAACGGTTTTTATTTTACGCCAAGAGCGAAATGAAAAGTCTTTAATGAATTTTATTTCACGTCACGAGCAAAGTTAAAAGTCTGTTAAGAATTCTGTTTGTAGCCGGGAGCGAAATTAAAAGTCTGTAACGGATTTTATTTCACGCTGGGAGCGAAATTTAAAGTCTGGTACGAATTTTATTTCGCACCGGGAGCGAAATTAAAGGTCAGTAATGCATTTTATTTCGCGCCGGAAGCGAAATTAAAAGACTAATGAATTTATTTCGCCTCTGCAGCGAAATTAAATTTCTGTTACCAATTTTATTTTGCGCCAGGAGTGAAATTTTATTCCTTGGAACAATTTAATTTCGCGACGCTAATTTAAATTGATGATACATTTCGTTTCGCATGCCAGTCCTGCCTTGAATCGGTTTTGGTGGTGGCTCCATTTTTCACCTAAAATGTAAAACTAACTGCACTTGATGACCGTAATGCTCTCCATCACTCGTACCTGTATGTACATCGTTCATGTATATGATCTACCAGAGATACTGTCCAAAAATAAATTGCCGAAAATAGAACACCTAACGAACACTAAAAATAATGGTGTTGCAGGTAAAATAAACTAAGTAAAAAGTAATTAAAGGGATCGATGAACTAAAAACAGGAAAAACAACATGGAAAATTAGAAGTCGTAAGTACAAACTGGTAAAATTTCAAAGGATCACTCAGAAATATCCAGAACTGAACAATAATTCAGAACTAGCCATCACAGTCACAGTCAATCGCAACATCGGACTAGATGCTCAGGAATCCCATTCCGTCAGGTAAGGGGTAAAGGTCATCACTCTCTCACTTGACTTTCGCTCCCCTTTCCTGCTGCTGCGGTGGCCTTGGTCGAGCTTGTGGCGCGCTGTGGCCGCCTGCTTTAAGCGTGTGTACAATCCTGTATGAAATATTACCTTATAAAAGATGCTGGAAGTGTCGTCCTTCCTGGGTTATACAGGCATTGTATCCGGTAACCACATTTTGGCTCACGCGAGTGAGTTTTGCCACTGTAATGTTTCTGATTTTGTATTTTATGTTCTTTATTGAGCACTGAGTCAGTAGGCCTAGTGGAAAACTTATTTACAATTACGTGAATCTGTGCTAGTGAAGGTGACACTTCATCAGGAAATTGCTGAACTTACCCACCGGGCCGACTCGTACTTAAAATAAGATTTACATACAAAAATACGATGTTGCATTGATACCTGTCTGAACATGTTACCATCTGAGGTCCAGGCTGGCGACTGACAACACCTGCACGCTTATTGCAAGGTCAAGTTTGTACTATGCGCGCGCTTTCAATACTACAGCAGGGGGCCGTGGGGTGCCAGAAACTCGGCCAAGCCCGTTGCAGTAGCGAATAACAAAACCGCCGTTCGTCGTTCTTACTTAATATGAAAGACCCTATATGTAGACAATAGAGTTATGTACTATTAGATGACTATTATTGCGTAGGTTCATTATTCAAACGTTGACTTCTATCGCATGATTGGGACACAAGAAATAAAAAAATAATTTAAAAATTTTGCACAGCTGCCATCTTGAGTGTATGTAAACAATTTAACAAAATTAGATATCAGTTCATTACAATGTATATAAACAATTGCTGTACCAAATTTCACTGCGTTCGGATGGTTACATCGCCAGAAAAGTCTATTTAAATGTTCATATTCACTTGGCCGCCATGTTCGTTTTGTAGTAAACAGGTTTATGAAAGTCACTTAAGTGACTTTTATCACCGTACAAAATTTCAGGGTGATATCGGTGACAGTTTCGGAGATATAGAATGCCAGTGAGATATTTCGCACAGCCACCATGTTGAATTGGTGAAACATAATAAGCTTTGAAGGGCACGATCGGGGTCGGCCAAAATAGTAGGCCTACTATGACCTTACCGAATTTCATTGAAATCGCTCCAGCCGCTTAGATTTTATTAGGTGGGGTGTGGGGGAAGAGGGGGGAGGGTTGGGGATGCACACCAAGGCCCGGCGTAGGTGCGTGACGTCATGTCATGTCATGTCAGTAGGTAATCTGTGTCCTTGACTCTCCCCGCCTGCCGCTAGCTACGTGTGCGAGTGAGCTGTGTATAGTATGTCGTGGTACCCTACAAGCCAGGCAAGTGCTTTTAGGGCCATATGACCCAGGCGCACACTGTCAACGCTGGAACTCTCAGTTCAGGGGCGCGTCACGGCTGGATTTCTCGAAGTCGTTCTTCTCTTCTCTTCATATTATTATTATTATTATTATTATTATTATTATTAGACTATTATTATTGGCAATAAAATGTTATTGGATACCAATAGACTACGTCTCAAACTGTTCCCGAGTACATTGTAGATCAATTCTCTATTATTGAATGGATTCATTTGATAGCAAAATTATGCCATTTACACTTAAGTTAGGCATACCCAAACACGATAAGTTATTAAAAAATGCTGATGTTGTTTCTTTCCCTTATTCGAAACGTACCACAAGCTTTCAATTCTCTTTGAAGCCTATCGTTAGCTCTAAACGACCTGTCTTGTTATGCCGATGGTTACTTCACATCTGATGGTGGTGTCCAGCATAAATCTTGTATCCTTCTTACGGCCAATAACAATTATTATTCTATTGTACTTTTGCTTCTAACACGAGGAAGACACGAAAACATGGATCACGTAACATTTCTGAAATGTTACAGATGCATCTTAGATCTATGTCGGTGATTCCCTTCTTAATTTTGATGTTTGAACGGAGCTAGGTTATCAGACACTCCACAGTGGTTGCAGCATACAGTCTCACACAAGAGCAACCTTTGCCTCCACCTATTTGTGCTTGACTACTCCCTTTCATGTGTACTTCTGGATAAGTTGTTCTCCATAAAATATGGTGATTAGACACTTTCGCAATCAACCAGCAAGTTCATTTTGTTTTTTCCATACATCCGCTTCAGGCTCAATTCTCAAGTATTCCTTTGGTTCCTAACTAGTAAATCACCGTCTTCATCGTTACCACCATCTTCATCATCATCACCGTAATGAAAACCTCATTCGTTGTACAAACACAAATTACGCACCATGTCACATTGCCTTCAAGCAATTCTTGCACTCTCTGTATATATGTGGCACGGTGTCCCTACATGATGATTACTATACTTTGGATGTTCATTCACTGAAAATTGCGAAATTAGCTTCGAGGTTTTCCTATGCCCAGAACATAGAATGCTATGAAAATCAAATGTTCTTAAATACGATGTGTGGATTACATATACATATGCAATTGGATTAACTCACGACAGCTACTTGTAGCATTGGCCTTTGAGAATATTTTACGGAAGCTATTCTAACAACTCTACGAGGTGAGTTTCTCTCCGAATTCCCATATGAATGTTCGAATTGCAGAATAAGAATGTAGAAAAAAAAAGGAAAACTTGTGGTCACTGACCTGGTGCAAGTCCTCAAAATGAACACCCCTTTGATGACTTAGGTATCATCGATACCATTTCAATACCTCAAACCGAAATTAAATTTCTTGGCAGGCCAGGGAATCAAACCCGGACCACCGGGGCGACAGCCAAGAATGTTAGCCGCTACACCACAAGGTGATCTCTTTCATTGTCAGCGCAATCTATTGCACGATGCCATGTAATTTCAGCACGAACTATAATAGTACACCTTTCTTCGTATTTTTGGCATTACAGTGCCCCTGGTAAGTTAGAGAGATGATTCGCATACCATAACCAAAGAGCCGAATAGTTCCAAAAACCAACAAACAACCGAAAGAAATACTGACAAGCTGGTAGAAAGACATACAACAGATTTTGTAATTTTCAGAGCAAAATTGTTTTACAATGAAGAGCACTCTCGGTCTCCATACTGTTGAAATAATGAAAATTGTCCTAAAACTTCAAAAGTTAGAAGGATTTCATGTCAACTTGTTTATTTTGCCGTATATCTTATGTGTAGGTAAATTCCATGAGTTATTGTTTCAGGCGATGTTGAAAATACGAATAAAAGACATAAATTACCTCAGATTGCGGCGGAATATTGTTCAGTTTAAAAACCTGATAAATTTACTAACGCACGTTTCTCGAATTCACATATCCCTGAACAGCACCAATCTAATCAGTTGGTGAATTCAGAATCTTGTTATTGAAATACTGTAGACTATAGCTTTATAGTCCTAATGTAGTTTCTTTGTTCTACCCGTAATTATTTAGGTTGCAATGAGGAAGGGGATATGGTGAGACAGTTTCCTTGTGGGAATGATATTACGGATAGATGCCCTTCATGACGCCAATCTAATGAGAGGATTTAATGACAAATGAAATTAATGAGGCAAGGTATGAAATGGTTGTGTGTGGTATTTCGAGTTCGGTGTAGTCTGACCATGCACGTTAGCGTGTGTAGCTACGTCGGCTGGTTTGTGACAGTATGTCAACAAATTTAAAAAATATATTTTAACACTCCTGATTCCATACCGGCCCTGTTACTGTCACATGCATGATTACCAATATGCTTGATTCTATTTTTAGGATTATTATATCTCGCTGCACCTGCTACATCACCCAAAAAGTAGGGGCAGGTGACCTCGTAGTTCCGCCCCTTAAAACAACGATAACTAACCCAACAAGTAGTTCCGCGAAGAATTATACAGCCTATTTTCATATATCCTACTTATGTTAATTGCCTCTATCAACATACAAAAGTTCAGTTTGATTGCTGTAATAGATTCGCAGATATTGAGAACCGGCTAAATATTGCGCATGGTCGCCTTGTTGGATTTTTATATCTGTAGGTCTTAGAGTTATGTACTGTTACGTGAAGTGTATTGTGTACGTGTAACTTAGTATTCAAACTTCAATCGCATGATTAGGACACAAGAAGTAAAAACGAGATTTTAAAATTTCGCACAGCTGCCATCTTGTGGTTATGGAAACAAATGAAAAAATTAGATGCCAGTGGATCAACATTTGTAGAAGGATTTACTGTACCAAGTGTCACTGCACTCGGATGGTTAAATTGCGAGAAACGACCATGTGAATATGTATACTTCGCGTCGCCGCCACATTGGATTTGTGTTCACCAGATTATTGAAAGTCCTATAGGTGAACGTATGTTCATAGCCCCAATGAAGATTAAAAAATTTAGTTTGATTGATGTAATAGATTCGTAGATATTGAGATCCATCTAAATATTTCGGATGGTCGCCATGTTGGATTGTTATATGTATGGGCCATAGAGTCACATACCATTAAAGGAAAATTATTGCAAGGGTTCATTACTCAAACTCTCACTTCGATCGCATGATTACGACACAAGAAATAAAAACTTAATTTTAAAATTCGCACATTCGCCATCTTGAGGTTATGTAAACAATTGAACTAATATAGATACCAGTGCATTACAATGTGTATAAACATTTCCTGTACCAAGTTTCATTGCGTATGGACAATTAAATCGCGAGAAAGGTCTATTTAAAATTTTCAAATTCGCTTGGCTGCCATATTCGTTTTTTAGTTAACCGGTTTTTGAAAGTCTTATAGATGAAACTCCAGTAGTGCCCTTTATCTCCGTACAAAATTTCAGGGTGATATCGCTAATAGTTTCAGAGATATAGAATGCCGGTGAAATATTTCGCACAGCCGCCTTCTTGAGGTTATGTAAACAATTGAATGAAGTTAGATGTCGGTACATTACAATGTGTATAAACATATACTGTACCAAGTTGCATTGCGCTTGGTTGGTTAAATCGTGAGAAACGTCTATTTAAAAGTCGCAAATTTGCTTGGCCGCCATGTTGGTTCTGTAGTTATCAGGTTTTCAAAAATCACATTGGTGAACTTCTAGTAGTTCCCTTTATCACCGTGAAATATTCCAGGGTGATATCGGTAATAGTTTCGTAGATATCGAATGCTGGTGAAATATTTCGCACAGCCACCATGTTGGATTGGTGGGATGTAACAAAATTTGAAGGGCACGGTCGGGGTAGTGTGGAATAGTGCTATGAACTTACCGAGTTTCATTACAATCGCTCCAGCGGTTTAGAAGTTATTAGGGGGGGGGGGGTGGCACACACCATATCACACACACACGCGCACACACAGACAGACACACTGACAAAAGGTGATCTCATAAGCTTATTTTTTCATAAATTAAAATAGGCTAAAAAGTATGCAACTTCTTGTATCCTTGTTGCAGATCTTGTTCATGTACGTCCAAATATCATGTTTTATTCGTCTTCGGTGTGTTTCTTTAAGGTGTGACTTTCCCACTATGGTATGGTTGTGCTCCCCAGGCACAAAAGACGTTATGAGCACGGCAGACCACAAGCATATGACAAAATGTTGGCTCCAGTGCGCCTAGTGACCAGGCTCTGCGCTCAGTACTAAACGTACTGCAGCACCCCGTCAAATGGACAGTGCTTGTGCGACTAAGCGCTGCAGTGCTAGTGTGATGTCGTGCTGCACTGCTCAGAAATAGGCAGAATAGGGCTGCGCTTCACCTGCTAACACTGCTTCACCTTGCCCATTGCACGGCCCTGGTGCACACACACGGACAAAAGGTGATCTCATAAGCCTATTTTTTCATAAATGGAAATAGGCTAAATACGAGATTTTAAAATTTCGCACAGGCGCCATTTTGTGGTTATGAAAACAATTCAGTTTGATTGCTGTCATTGATTAGTTGGCATTGAGAATCGTCTAAATATTTCTAAATATGTGTAGACCATTGAGCTATGTACTATTAGATGACGATTATTGCGTACGGTAGGTTCATTGTTCAAACGTTGGCTACGATCGCATGATTAGGACACAAGAAATTAAAACGTAATTTTTAAATTTCACACAGGCACCATCTTGCGGTTATGTAAACAATTGAGTTGAATAAGATATCAGTGCATTACAAGGTGTATAACATTTGCTATACCATTTGACGGCGCTCGAATGGTTTAATCGCGAAAAAAAAAAAAAAGATCTATTTTATTGTATCAACTTCGCTTGGCCCCCATGTTCGTTTGTTACTTAACAGGAATTTTGAGAGTCCCATCTAGTAGTTCATTTTATCACCGTACAAAATGTCAGGGTGATATCTGTAATAGTTTCGGAGATATGGAATGCCAGTGAAATGTTTCGCACAGTCGCCATGTTGGATTGGTGAGCTGTAATAAAATTTGAAGATCACGGTCGGGGTCGGACAAAATAGTACTATGACTTTACCGAGTTTCATTGAAATCACTCCAGCCGTTTATATTTTATTAGCGGACACACACACATACGCACACACACGGACTAAATGTGATGTCATAAGCCTATTTTTTCATAAATGAAAATAATAAAGAAAGCTTTCCATTCGGTCTACGCAAATTTCGTGTTGACCGACTGAATAGCTTTCTTCATTAGAAATAACCATCACTGAAAAATGGCTTCTATCACTACTAAATGAAAATAGGATACCAAGTAAACGAAAAGCAAGAACGGGAGATTTCATTTAGGAAAGAAATACTCTTATTGGTCACAAAGGAGTGAAAGTTTGGTGTGTAGGTTACACTCTGCCTTATATGGCAACACTGCGAGAAGGTGAGTTCGATTCCCATCTTAGCTATCTTAGAGTGTTTTTCTGGGGTTTCCCACTTCCACTCCAGGAAAATGCGTGGATAGTTCCTAAGTCAAGGCCATTGCCAACTTCAAAAATAACAAAGTTTATCAGACTTCAACTACATGGGACTGATGAACAATAGGCTATGTTCCAAACCCATATATGAAGCAACAAGAAATATTTCGAATCAATGGGATCCATCGTATTGATTTTAGGAAACATGTTTCTAACGTAGGCTACAATATGACCGCCTTGCCATGTCTGATGGGGCACGTGCTCAGATTGAAATCATTATGTTGATTATTATTGATATTTCAAGAAG
This sequence comes from Meconema thalassinum, assembly GCA_946902985.2. Classification (NCBI taxonomy): domain Eukaryota; kingdom Metazoa; phylum Arthropoda; class Insecta; order Orthoptera; family Tettigoniidae; genus Meconema; species Meconema thalassinum. The sequence continues at coordinate 1,331,498,703 of OX336389.2, forward strand.
TAATTATCCTATGATTGAATAAATAATTGGCCTGGAATTACATATGGCCCAGCATCGTCAGTTCACGGTCACCTTCCATGCTTGTCCGGGAAGCGGGCAAATAGACACTTCCATAACATTATTGACGAGATTCTTTTCTGAAATAACGGAATCAATTTCTCCGCTAAGAATAATGTTACTGATAGCGCATAGCTGGTAAAAATCGCATGTATACCGTTATTAGACTTATAACGTTGTTGGTGGGTTCGCATTTCAAAATAACTGAATTAATTTTTCTGCCCTGAATAACGTTATTGATAGCGTATGGCTGGTAAAATTCGCTCGTATACCGTTACTAGCCTTATAACGTTATTGGTGGGTTCGCATTTCTAAATCACGGAATTATTTTTCTGCCTTGAATAACGTTATTGACAGCGCAAAGCTCGTAAATATCGCTCGTATACCGTTACAAAGCTTATAACGTTATTGGTGGGTTCACATTTATAAATAACGGAATTAATTTTTCTGCCCTGAATAATGTTATTGATAGCGTATAACAGGTTAAAATCTCTCGTATACCGTTACTAGGCTTATAACGTTATTAGTAGGTTTGCATTTTGAAATAACCGAATCGATCACTCTGCCTGAATAACGTTATTGATGGCGCGCAGCGGGTCAAAATCGCTGTCATACCGTTACTAGACTTATAACGTTAATAACGGGAGCGCATTTTAAAATAACGGAATCTTTTCCTCTGCTGGTTATAACGTTAATAGCACAAACCAGGGAAAATTATAACCCCTTGTTTCGTTGCCGCACTAAAAACGTTATTCATATACCATTTGTTTTGGGTACGGAAGCAGTAACGTAACAAAAATTAATTCGTTATTTCTGGAAATTCTGTTACGTTATGAAGCCTTGGTCTCAGTGATCCTGAGAGCAATGCCAGCGGGAGCTGCGGCTCCTGGCAGGGCCACCCATGCCGGTAAGTTCGAGGGTGAGAGCCAAGACTAAATGACAGACTACACTATGATGGTGGGCACCAGAGTCAGCAGTAGGTTATTTCCAGGCGGAGCTGTAATTCAGCGGTATGGTTGGAAAACTGCGGGGGCTCGTTTTCAGTCCTTAAAGTGGCAGCCCTACCAGAAACTAAGAAGCTGTGGGCTAATAACTCGCACTCTCCGAAATTCATTATTATTAAAGAAACTGAAAAAAAAACGGACTGATCTCATGTTGAAAATTTTCGGCACGAAAAGGAAGACACGGATAGGTTTCTGGAATGTAAGGACTTTGGGTGAGAGTAGTAGGCTGAGGTTGGTGACCAAATAAATTATCTCGTTTAAACTTGATATACTTGGGCTCAGTGAGATAAGATGGCCAGATTTTGGTGAGATAAACACTTATGATGGACTTGTCCTCATTTACTCTGGGAGGAGCGAGGAAAATGCTGAACGCAGAGATGAAGTTGGTCTGTCGCTTACTGAACATGCAAAGAAAAGCCTTATAAGTTGGCATCCCATTTCCGAGAGAATATTTATTATCAGCACGATTTCAACTCGTATTCGCAATGTTACGATTATACAATGCTATGCACCCTCGGACCCATCAGGAGAAGAACGTATTCTACTCCCTTCTACAAGCGACAAATTTAAAATAGAAGTAAGAGAGATGCGATTATAATAATGGGAGACCTTAATGCTAAGGTAGGAGAGAACAACGAGGGACTAGAACATGTGATGGGTATACAGGGATAGGAATGGAAATGGAGAAAAGGTCACAAACTGCTGTGCTAGCCATGCCTTTGTTATTGGAACTACTTTGTCTCCTCTTAATAGGTGCCATTAGATCAAGTGGGGTTCCCCCGATCATGAAACTGAAAACTGAATTGACCACATCGCAGTGAGTAGGAGGTTCAGAAGATCACTCACCGATGTTGGGAATAAGAGAGGAGCTGATGCTAGCAGTGATCGCAACCTTACTCTGGCTGAGTTCAAGATGAAGATCATTGTGGCAAAGAAGAGGTTTGAAAAACAGAGTAAGGGATTTGATGTGTGGAAGTTTTAGGAGGAGAAGGTCAGAGAAATAATTAAATTGGAGATTAGAAATCGTTTTCAGGTACTCGAATCTGATACAGCGGAACCTGATATTGAATCTTCCTGGAGTAATGTAAATAACAACATCCTTGATGCAAGTGAAATAGTCTTGGGAAAGAGAAATCCTCTCAAGAAGGACTGGATGTCAGAGCAAACTTGGGAGACCATAAGTCATATGAAAATGATTAAAGAGAGGTTGAATGTGTCTATGACTCGACAGCAGAAAGCAAAAGTGCAAGCAGAATACACGGTCATTGACAAAGAAGTCAAAAGAAGTGTGAAGAGAGATAAGAGTAATTGGATCGATGAGATGGCGAAGAAGGCAGGAGATGCTCACAAAAGTGCTGTCCAAGAGGAGCTGCCAAAAGAACCGACCCATAAAAGACAAACAGGGAAATTTACTTGCAACTCAAGAAGAACATCAAGAACGGTGGCGGGAATACTTCACCGAAGTTTTTAATGTTGATCGAGCGATTGATGAACAACACGAAGAGAAGAATGAAGAACCTGAAAAGTCTGATCTAAATATTATTTTTTACAGTCCAACTTGTGCAGAAATCACAGAAGCCTTGCTACAGCTGAAGAATAGAAAAGTCCCCGGTGTCCACAACATTTCGCCAGATCTCCTCAAGATAGACAAGGACACCACAGCTAATATCCTGAAGCCATTGATGGAAAACATCTGGTTGGAAGGGAAGCTGCCTGCGGAATGGAAGAAAGGTGTGATTGTTAAAATACCAAACAAGGGTGACTTGGCGAATTGTAACAACTGGAGAGGTATTACCTTACTATCCGTACCAAGCAAAGTATTTCTCAGGATAATCTTGAATCGCATAAGTAAGTCTATCGAGTCAAAGTTGGGGAAAGAACAAGCTGGATTTAGGGAACACCGCAGTTGTGTGGACTTAATTAACACTTTACGGATTACTGTAGAGCAGAGTAACGAGTGGCAAGCAGCACTGTACATCACGTTTATAGATTTTGAGAAGACCTTTGATTCCATTAATTGGAAGGTCATGTGGGAGACCTTAATGGAATATGGTATACTAAGTAAAATAGTTAACATCATCCGAGAGATGTATTCTGGTTATGAATGTCAAGTCCTGCATGAGGGCCAGCTAACCAAGCCATTGACCATCCAGACTGAAGTTCGACAAGCATGTATACTTTCTCCCACCCTGTTCCTGATTGTTCTTGATAATACACTTAGGAAGGTGGGGAGAGGAAGGTAAGGAGGGATACAGTGGGGACTTCAAGACAGGTTGGAGGATCTTGATGTTTCTGATGACATCTGTATGCTAGTACAGTGCTTCAAAGACACAGAGGGGAAACTGGCAAACATAGAACTAGAACTTGAAGCTGCTAAGGTTTGACTTAAGATAAATTCAAAGAAGACAAAAGAGCTGAGAGTGAACTCGACAGTACAGGCTGGTCTCGCGGTGGGAGGAGTAGATGAAGAACAGGTGGATACATTTGTTTACTTCGGAAGTGCGGTACGGTAACGGGAAGTGGAAGGGCTGAAGAGGACGTCAAGAGCACATTACGAAAAGCAAATGGGGCTTTTTTTTTTGTACAGCTCTATCCAGTCTGGAGAAACCGCAACATATCCAGGAAGACGAAAATCAGACTCTTTTAATAACAATGTGAAAGCTGTCCTATTGTATGCTCGTGATATATGGAAAGTGACCAATCCTATTAGCCACCAGCTTCAAGCATTCATCAATCGTTTTCTGCGTCGAATTCTAGGTACTACCTTACCAGGGAATTGTTACCGCTAGATGTGGAGCGGGGCTGTTGTGTATATATTACGTCATCTCGCCTCGTTATGGCTGCAGCGAGTGGTTGCGGAGTAAGAGGGGGAACGCATGTACAGTCATACAATGAGAACGCACCGCACAGCGCATGACCCAGCATGAATCATGCACACAAATGACATGCGATGTGGTTTCGCTGGCGACGACTGCACGTCTATCGCAGGCGTGTGGTTGGGCGGAGCACATTAGTTCCGATTTTCGTCACCGATAACAATTCGCTGGTAGGGTAGGGCTAACCAACAACTTATAGAAGTCCAAAATAAACGGAAGAAATGGGGCTGGATTGGGCATACTCTGCGGAAACAGAATGATGCAGTAGAAAGGGGAGCTCAGGACTGGAATCCTCAAGGGGCTCAAAGACGAGGAAGACCAAGGAAGACCTGGAAATGTGCCACTGAAGAAGAGACCAGGAAAGTTGGAAAGACTTGGAGGGAAGTGAAGAACTTGGCAGCAAACAAAGGCAGATGGAAATCATTCTTGGATCACCTATGCTCCACGGAGCGAAAGGAAATCAGTCAAGTAAGTCAAGAATAGAAATAGGTGCATGCTAATATCTGTAAAAATTTCAGTCTTATGTGTTTATTAGTTGCTGAGATAATAGGGTATCATTTTTTCATGTTTTAACATAGGCGGTATAAGGCTGGTTTACTCGCCTTAAAGTACACTGCATTTATGGGCAGATGATCTCGCTGTTCCGCTCATTAAAAAAGAAAAGAACTAATTAACTAACTTAAGTACGGTTAAGAATGTAAACAACGCTCTTAGGTTTCTACGTTCGTTGCCAAGCGCCGACTGCGGTGGCGTCTAGTAGCTAAGTTCTGAATTAGACCTAGTAGTCGTTGACGGTGGCGCTTGGCGGCAAAAGTAGGAACTATTTGAAAAATTATAAGTTGCAGTACTTAAAATTAAAAAACAGATACACACACTAATACAGTCATCACAATTAACACCGGTTATCAGACAGATTCTACACACAACCAAAGTACACGGGGCTAAATGACCGCGTTGTCGCAGCCCCTAAACTTAAGAACCAACCAACCAACCTAACTTAAGTACAGTACAATGCATGGTTTAACTCCATAGTCGAGTGGGCTTCACGCGAAGACTGGGTAGTTAAAACATTTGGTAATCCAAAATTTATACCCGACATACATAGCAGCCATTCCACGATGACATTTCTCTAGGTGACATATATACACACTCATTCCTGTCTTATACCTTTTTTCAAGTTCAATGACACCTGTCAAAATTCCATACCTTAATGAATTCACTAACGTGCTATCTATATCACAGTAACACGCCAGATACACAGAGCTGAGGGCCAATGTGTCCCTAGCCTGTAAAATGAATTAACAACTACTCTCTTCAATTGGACTGGACGTCCAACACAAGATGCTTGGCGTCAACTTGCTGTGATGTTGAGCGCTACAGCTCGACCTAGCTCCGGGCTAATATTGGGGCTGAACTTGAAAAGGAAAGGTCAAAGGTCATGCCTGAAATAACTTGCCATGGGAGACAGGAGCTCACGGGAAGCGTGACAACACACACACTACAGTATACTGCCTGCTGATTGGGGCGTACAAATTATGCTCTTCAATATATCAATTCAAAGTCTTACAATGAAAAATGAAAATCCACAGCCTGTTCCAGTTATTCGACCGGATCAGGGATGGAATGAATGAAGCCCCCATTTAGCGGCGAGGATATGAACTGTGCCAGCTGCCGAAGCCTGTCGCACTCCTCTGAGGCAATGATTAAATGAATGACAGATGAAATGATAGTGGAGAGTGTTGCTGGAATGAAATGTTGACAGGGAAAACCGGAGTACCCGGAGAAAAACCTGTCTGCCTCCGTTTTGTCCAGCACAGATCTCACATGGAGTGACAGGGATTTGAACCACGGACCCAGTGGTGAGAGGCCGGCGTGCTTCCGTCTAAGCCACGGAGGCTCATAAAGTATTACAATACTAAACTTAATTTAAAAATGGATGTTGTTCATCCATACAGGGGCTATACAACATCGCGGTCAGGTAGCTCCCGTTTACTTGGGGGGTGGGGGTGAATACCCTTGTCTGATAACTTGTGTTCTTGTATCAATGTGTGCATTTTTTGAAACTCGGCCTAGCATTGCGTAGGAGGTGGCCGTGGCCTTACGTTCAGTACTATCTCGGCATTTGTCTGGAGTAGAAGTGGGAAACCACTGAAATCCATATCTAGGATGGCTGGAGTAAGTTCTTAACCCTCCTCAGTTCTGGATTACCCCGTTCCAGCCCACAGACCAGAATTAAATTCATTGTAAGAGCCGGAAATCGAACCCCAACCTCAAGGGTGCAAGGCAAGAATGCTAGCCACTGCCCAACGAGGCGGACTACGGAAAAAAGAACTCATCTTACCACTTTAACTGGCAGAATCTGGATTCTACTATAACAGAGATACGTATGTCCAGGCACCTATACCCAGCTGACCTCTCACCAGTTCTCATTAGGTAGGATAAGGTTAAATATGAATTTGAAAATGTTTGTTGTTGCTGATTGATTTAGGGGCATTGTGACATCATCGTCATGTAGCTTCGTGTACTTGGATTTTTGTGTAATTTGTCTGATAACCTGTGTTACTGTCGGTATTTTTAGTGTGTATATTTGTAATTCAGTTCAGGATTGGGAAGGAGACGGCCATGGCCTTACGTTAGGAACCATTTCGGTATTTGCCTGGAGTAGAAGTGGAAAACCACGGAAACCACTGCCAAGATGGCTAAGACGGGAAAAAACCCTCTTCTTCTCACTTTTGCCTCACAAGTTTGAGTGTACCCCTTTCCAGCCTTCAGACCAGAATTAAAATTTCTTGGCAGAGTTGGGAATCAAACCGGGCGTCAGCCAAGAATCCTAGCCGCTACACAATATTGAATGATGATGATAGTAATAATAATAATAATAAAAATGTATTTACGTCGAGTGAAAATCAAGATTATTAATAATAATGTATTTACGTTGAGTACAATTCAAGATTAATATTAATAATAATGCCTGTATGTTGAGTGAAAATAAAGATTAATAATAATAATAATAATAATAATAATAATAATAATGTTTTTACGAAGAATGAAAATCAAGATTAATAATAATAATGTCTTTACGTTGAGTGAAAATCAAGATTAATAATATTTATAATAATGTCTTTATGTTGGGTGAAAATCAACATTAATAATAATAATAATAATAAGGTATTTAATGATGATACTAATAATAATAAGAAGAATATTATTTATAATAATAATAATAATAATCACATTACTTTGCAATGGGGAAATTACGATTAATAATAATTATAATAAGCTTATTATTATGGAAAAATTAGGATTAAGAATATTAATAATGTTAATAATAATAATAATAATAATAATAATAATATAAATGCTAAATACAGGATGTTTAATAAGTTGTGGTGTTTGAAGCCATATTTTCAGTGTTGCCTTAGTAAACAAGAGTTTAGTGCTTTTCAGTCGGTCAACACGAATGTACCCTAAAGAGATGGGTTATGCCCTAATCCTGAAATAAATTACATGAGATTAATAAAACACTAGGATGACCAGTTTCGATCGTCAAGCGATCATCATCAGATCCAATACACTTAGGCTATAAAATCTATGTTTGAAATACAGGTGAAAATATTTACAATATGTACAATTATTTAGTTGCAGTATTGGTACTGCAACTGTCAGTGTATACTAAATGCAGTATATATGTTAGGTGAAATGCTAAATGGTGATAGCTATCCGGAGATTGTACTTTAGAGAGATTATATGGTTGTAAACTATGGTTAAACTATAAAATTTTTAGGCTAACTACTTATCTGATTGTCTTCCGTACTACAGCTATTCGCAGTTTTCGTGCTCACTTGAACTCGCTGTGCGGTCAACTGCCTGTGCCAGCTGCCGAAGCCTGTCGCACTCCTCTGAGGCAATGATTAAATGAATGACAGATGAAATGATAGTGGAGAGTGTTGCTGGAATGAAATGTTGACAGGGAAAACCGGAGTACCCGGAGAAAAACCTGTCTGCCTCCGTTTTGTCCAGCACAGATCTCACATGGAGTGACAGGGATTTGAACCACGGACCCAGTGGTGAGAGGCCGGCGTGCTTCCGTCTAAGCCACGGAGGCTCATAAAGTATTACAATACTAAACTTAATTTAAAAATGGATGTTGTTCATCCATACAGGGGCTATACAACATCGCGGTCAGGTAGCTCCAGTTGACCGCACAGCGAGTTCAAGTGAGCACGAAAACTGCGAATAGCTGTAGTACGGAAGACAATCAGATAAGTAGTTAGCCTAAAAATTTTATAGTTTAACCATAGTTTACAACCATATAATCTCTCTAAAGTACAATCTCCGGATAGCTATCACCATTTAGCATTTCACCTAACATATATACTGCATTTAGTATACACTGACAGTTGCAGTACCAATACTGCAACTAAATAATTGTACATATTGTAAATATTTTCACCTGTATTTCAAACATAGATTTTATAGCCTAAGTGTATTGGATCTGATGATGATCGCTTGACGATCGAAACTGGTCATCCTAGTGTTTTATTAATCTCATGTAATTTATTTCAGGATTAGGGCATAACCCATCTCTTTAGGGTACATTCGTGTTGACCGACTGAAAAGCACTAAACTCATGTTTAATAAGTGTTTGTGAAACGTGGAAAATAGGGTGCATGTTATGTATTACGGTGGCTAATCCGTCAACTAATTTGGTGTTTCGGAGCAAGCCGATTGGGTGCGAAGGTAGATCCGCTTACATGTTGTGAATGTGCAGAATCTTCGAGGAAGTAATAGGTGGCTATTACAGTAGGTAAGACCTCAGATTAAGTGATGGTGGAACAATCCCCTGAAAAAGTTAGTATATCGGAGAAAATTTGCGTAAGATGTCGTATATATAAAATTCAGGGACGTAAAAATAATTTTAAAAGTAAAGTAATTGCACTGTAAACACGCTAGGAAGAAGAGAGTACTCAGAAGTAATTCGACAGAACCACAAGGTAAGTGGCATCGTCCATTCCCAGTTGTATTTGCCACGAGCTAGGTTTACTTTTATCAGAAGATCTATCCTTTGTGATTATAGAGCAGTATATACGGCAGTCAAGTTAATATTGAGTTTTATTGATATTTTATATTGTGGTTTATGGAGTGATTGGAGTTCTTGATTTTAATGTTTGATTCTTGAATTTATATTTTGTTGTGGTCCATGTTAGCGTACATGTAGGCAATAAATATAAGTATACCCGCAAGCTAGTGTTTGATATACGGAGTTATTTGACCCCGAGTAACGTGAACCGATAGATGTTTGATGCCAGGCGAATTTTCCGAATAACGCGAGAAAAGGGTTATGAATTTCATTATGTGTTAGGGCAACCAATAAAAGTTTAGTATGTTTCCATTTGTTTTATAGGGTGGTCTACGTCCAAAATTTATGTTTAGGTTAAATGTCAGTGTGGAGTAACTCATTAGACCATGGTATATGTAAATAATTGCCTTAGAGAGCAGAAATCACGACGTTATGTTGCTAGATTAAGTACTTATGTAATTAGGGACCAGAACGCACTAATTGGAAATACCCCAGTTCTTAAATGTTGTAGTACTCATCAAGGGCAGCGCAAAACTGTCAGGAAAATGGAAAAGAAACATAAACAATACATTTTTTTAATAAAAATTGCAAAATTCTTATACATAAATGACCAATACATTTTTATAAATATATATAAATACTGCCAATACCTTTTTATAAACATTGCTAAATAAATGTTAATATTATAATCTATACATTTTTATTATAAGCAATTGAACATATAAACGTTAAGGTATGTGAAGATTCTAACCATCCAATTGCAAGAATGTAATAAGCGTTGATGCCAATTGTCAGTACTAATGTTATCGACATTGACAATTTTGTATTAAAAATTTGTTATAAACAATTAAACTTTTATAAACAAATTAAATTTTATAAAAATATAAAATGTCATCTACAGTAAAAATTAATCAACAAATTGTGATACTGTGTACAATTAACATTTGTTTAACAAATAAAATGTCAAATTAAACTAAACGATTCTTTGAAAATTCTTGAAATGGGTGTTAATTTATGTAAACCATGGCAGTTTGCGTAAATATTGAAAAATTAAAGGAAGTATCGGCCAACTCTAGCAAACATTGGCAGATTGAAATAACTTTTGAAATAAATGACTGTGTGTAAGGTATCCGACCCAATTTTATAATTAAACATTACAAATGGCGTATTAATGGTGTTTTGTAAGAGAAGGAGTTGTGGTCGTGTGTTAGGCCAGATGTTAATATTTTGAGCGCCTTGTACAGTGTCATTAATGCATTTTATATTTTGTTTCTTGTCAGTCATTCAGATACTAAATTCATTTTTCTTCTTTATAAATCCACCCAAGTGTATGTGTCTTTATTTAAGTAGTTCTGATAAACCCCAGACATGAATTAGCGGCAACGTGATTTCCAAATCTTAACCCGGCACACCCCGAGTGACCGACTGATTCTATTTCTGATGTTATTCTATTTTGGCCCCAATTTGAAGTGTATACCACCGACAAAAGGATACAATAAATCCGACTTTAAGAAATTAAATATACCAGCGTATCACGGCCAAGACATCAACATTTCTTCTTTCATCTTCATAACAAAGGTGCAAATTTAGGCGGAAACAAGTTTTAACTTCAACCTCCCTAGAAAAGTAATGCATCATGGATATTTTTATAAGACAGTTGGCGTACATCATAAAAGTGACAAAGGTTTGCCTGACTGCGTGGCTCAGCGGTAACGTTCTCGGTTGCTGAGCCCAAGGTTGCTGGTTCGAAGCCTGGCGCAGTCAGCTGGCATTTGAGGGTGCGCAAATGCGAGGTAGCCGTGTCAGTAGATTTACTGGCACGTTCAAGATTCCGTTCGGAGCTAAATTCCGGCACCCTGGCGTCTCTAAAAGGGACGTAAAACCAATAACATTATTATTATTATTATAATTATTATTGGCAGAGGTTAGGTTCCATTCCCTTCTTAACAGGTCGGAAGTAGACAATAAAATGTTTCTTTATATTCTCAGGCCCTCTAGTAGAAAATATGTTTCCCAGAATTGACTACAGAAATATGTCCGAAATATAGCCTAGCTGCTACATGAAGTATTTGGCACGATCTATTCCAAGATGGGTTCATAAACTCTGATTGAGGGTCGGGCCTTCTCATGCAGAATTTTTAGATAAGCCAGAAGAGCATCACAGAAAATTGTGGAAAGTTTTCTTCCACTCTCAGGCCACCAAGTAAATGGTTTCCACAGAGACATGTCAAAATTGCCGCGGTTTGAAGAGCATTTGGAATTTTTATTGCACCAGTGTGGGGCGCACATAAAAGTAACAGATAAGTGCAGGCACTCAAATCTATCAAATCTATCATAAATTTACTGTTCCTTTATGATTATTGTTTGTGTTGTGTAGGCTAAGTTATAGAGATAGGCTGGTTCATAATGGGAAGTTAATGATCCATTCCCAGGTTATATTGACAACTGACTGCTCCATCTTGAAAATGTAACAATTACAGTTACTTCTTTTATGCTCGACGATGTCGAAATGTAAATATTATATGTCAGAAAAAGGTATCATAATGAGGGTCATTATAACACTATTTTTCATTATGAAACAGCCTCTCCCACCAATCAGAGCTCAAGAAACAGTTGTGTGACCAATTAGGTGAGGATAGCATCGCACCTGCGCTTACTTCCACGGCCTCCTATTTTAAATTTCACTGCGTGGCTAGTGTCATAGTTGGGTATTTGAGGAGGCCATGGCCAAATACAAGGTATTCTCTACGTCCCATGCGCTGAAATCTCGACAGATATTTATGAATATTTATGTTCGAACACAAAGTAGTTATAATTATCGTCGAACATAAACAGTCGTATGCAACTCGCCTATAATGGTAATCAAGACACTCGTATGGAAATTATAAATAAACATACTGTACTCGTGTCTTAATTATTGCCATTGTAGGCTCGTTGTATAATATACTATTAAACATTTATTTCGTAACCCTCTCGTTACCGTGAAGTAACCGTAACTAGTAAATGTGTCATAAGTAACACATTATTCCCCAATCCAGTTCAAAATTTATAACTCAAGATCCAATTTTGCAATTAACACGAGGGAATAACAGATAAGATACCTCGCTTGGTTTAGTCATAAGACTATCACACTGCATGTAGCACGCGGCCGCCATCTTGAATATATAAGATAATAATATCGACAATCCACTATTCATTACAGTTTGAAACGCAGCAAATACATAGTCTCGCAATTAAGGCTCTCCATGCAGAAGGGGCAAGACAAACGATTCCATACATTCAAGATGGTGGATGGGCGTACTTTTCTAATGTTCCAATCAATTCACCTGGAAGAAAGACTGGAATTACAACGAAACTTAATAAACGGAGACTTTCGTAGGGAACACCATGTTCAGCACAAGAACATTCAATTATATTCCATGATAAGGACTTTTTTTTAACTACGCCTCTAGCTATACGTTTAGGAGATGGTAGAGTATATGTTATTTACTGAACATCGTGTTCATTCATATTGTTATACCGTATAATATTACAGTGTAATTGATCTTCCACTCAACGAACTATACGAAGAATCTCCTTCAGGGGCAAATGACATAGATGTTGCCGTCTTACGGAAACAATCAAAATCGATGTCACTGATAAAGAATGAAAACAATTCTATTCTACGTACATGGACTTGCAATATCGACAGCGGTATCAATGGGCAGGGATTTTCACCCCCCAATGCCTCAACACAGGCACTGTTAATGACAGAAACAAGAGATACTTCTGACCTCGATACTCGGTTCTTATGAAAATACTGAATGTGGTTGTCTCTAATATTCCTCGGGATTCAAAAGTGTATCGCTTAAATACGTAATTCCAAAAAGTAATCTAATTTTTCATATTTATACCTCCGAATGCCAAACAGTTTGTGTTACCCTACTACGATACGGTTTCACTGTCCCACGCACATTTGTATATTTAAACTTGATGCAGCGTATAGTTAAGAGTGCCACTTGGCGGTGTAGCCATGAGCGCTAAATCCCTCATCACAACCACGACGGGGAGGTGCAGCAAGTCTGGGGAATTTTAAATCCTGGCATTGACTGTGGCTTTCCTGACTTTATTCCCCGTTTATTTTTTATTCTCCCTCCAGAAAATTGCCGGAGTAGTACCTCACTTTAAGTCCCGGGATACCTAATAGAACTGATTAGCGAAGTTCGATCGAATAATTTGAAATTAAACAAAAACGATTGATCGACTGACCGTTAGTAGGGGAGTACTGACAGTTCTTTTACACTTGGCGTGGCTGTGCCCAACAAGCCAATATGGCGGCCAAACGTAGGTGAAACATTTAGATAAAAATTAATATCTCGCGAACCCATGGTCGGATTTTAGCAAATGAGGTGTTGTTGGACTCGAGCTGACGGGGGCTTTGCTAAGGACCACTCATTTCAACCCTAAAACAAAACCTACGCCTACTAGGGGGTGAAATTGTAATTTTCTTAGTAATAGTCGCTTACCGTGTGATACATGTATGCAAGTCAATGCTAATATGAAATTAAACATCTTTATGCATGGACAACATGCAAACGGGCCGACACCGCGATGAATTACCATGGTTTTGTTTTGTTTTTTACGCACTTGGGGATTTTGTAAGAGGGCGGGCTTATTAAATAATTATTTATGGATTAGTGTTTTTTTTTAATTTAACCAAAAGATCGAAAACTAATACGCTTTTTAGTATCTCGCTAACCAATAATCGGATTTTAACATATGGAGTATACTAGCACTCGGGGTGACGTCCTGTTTTTTAATGTATTTTTGATTTTTGTCAAAAGGACCTAAGTGCACTTTTGTTAAAATTTTGAGAACCAATAAGGCTACGAAATTGTATAAGAGGTTGTTGCACATGGGATGACGCTCCGATTTTGAATGTATTTTTGATTTTTGTCAAAAGGGCCTAACTGCACTTTTGTTAATATCTTGCGAACCAATAAGGCTATGGACATGTATAAGGAGTTGTTGGACTTGGGATGACGCTCCGTTTCTGAATGTATTTTTGATTTTGGTCAAAAGGGCCTAAGTGCACTTTTGTTAATATTTTGTGAACCAATAAGGCTATGGACTTGTATAAGGGGTTGGTGGACTTGGGATGACGCTCTGATTTTGAATGTATTTTTCATTTTGGTCAAAAGTGCCTAACTGCACTTTTGTTAATAATTTGCGAACCAATAAGGCTATGGACATGTATAAGGAGTTGTTGGACTTGGGATGACGCCCCATTTCTGAATATATTTTTGATTTTGGTCAAAAGGGCCTACAGTAAGTGCACTTTTGTTAATATTTTGTGAACCAATAAGGTTATGGACTTATATAAGTGGTTGGTGGACTTGGAATGACTCCCTGTTTTAATGTAATTTTCAATTTTGTCAAAAGGGCCTAACTGCACTTTTGTTAATATTTTGTGAACTAATAAGGCTATGGACTTGTATGAGTGGCAGTAAGTCCCTGTATGATCCGGACACCTAGCGAGGTGCCTCAGGGGCAAGTTCCGCGTTTGGAAATTTGGTTAGATCTGCTCTGAGGTCCTAAGGTGAACACAGATACCTCCGTTTATCGGAGGCAGTTCCACAGCATAGTTCACTTGGAGTGACATTTTTCTTTTTGAGTGTATTTTTTAATTTTTGATAAAAGAAATTACAAAGGGTCTAACGCTATACTAGGCCTATATGTTGAAAAAAATATGATTTTAAATAATTTTAAATTGTAAATGAAAAGTGGTTGTTGAGATAGACGATACCACTGGGCGTGTGTTTGAACAAGCCTGTTGCCGACCATGGTGACCGTGCCCGGAAGAAATGAATCGCTATTTTGGCGGGACGACGGGGCGGCTTATGACGGTTGGTTTTGTAATATTTCCCATAACGGATGGAGGCGAATATTTGACAATGTGTTAAATGTGCTAGGATATTTTACCCTGAAGGAGATCTTTAACGTTTTAGTCAACGGTGATGAGCGAGACCACTCTCTGACACAGCAGACGGTTGTAGGATATGACCAAGTGATTCTTGGACGTGGTGAAAGTATGTGGTTAACATGGTCATGTATTGAGGATGGCCGCTTGCTAATGATTATTATTACAGTAAAATGTTTAAGACACACGTTTTCATTACTAACACACACACACAGTTCTGCTTGCTGGAGACTGAATACGGTACCTAGCCAGAGAGAGGCCTTGTGAGAACTGTTGCTGC
The DNA here is from genome assembly GCA_946902985.2 of Meconema thalassinum. Classification (NCBI taxonomy): domain Eukaryota; kingdom Metazoa; phylum Arthropoda; class Insecta; order Orthoptera; family Tettigoniidae; genus Meconema; species Meconema thalassinum. The sequence continues at coordinate 1,331,513,959 of OX336389.2, forward strand.
TGCTGACAAGGCAGGAATGTCTACGTCAGCAGGAAGTGCGATACCAGCTTACTTGCATGGTAGAGGCTAGCAGGTCTGCTGTTTAAGCAGCCGCCATGTTGGTTCTTAGGCAGTAGTAATACCAATGTATAAGAGGCAGCCATTATGGTTCCTTTATAAATCATGAAACTTGTATAAGGTACGCGAATCTTATCGCGTTTGAGGAATGTGGCGAGGCGTGGAAACATGTGAGAAAGAGAAACAGACCTCCATTCAAGGTCAAAACGCTGAGAAAATGCAACTTTTTCTGTTGCTAGGCTAACTGATAACGATTGGGTTAGTGATGCACTTGCCATTTTAGCAAACGGACGTATACAGTAGAGCTCTGAACTGAATATTGGAAGAAAAAATCCTTTTATTTTTTGGTAAGTACCTATTGTGCCCAATTGGTCTCGGCAGATTGGCATCGAACTCAGATCCTATCTGAGAAGACCAGGCACTTGATGCTAACTAGAATTGAACCATTGATCTCTGAGGGGTATCAGTTTTAGGGAACCCGAAGAGCAATGTGTTAAATAATGACATATGATAATGTAGCATGATTTCACGGCCTGTATGTGAATATCATAGCAGTTTTAAGGTGAAGAATTGTAAGCAAATGCAAGCAAATATACGTTTTCGAAGCATACAAGGACGAAAGGAGGCCAGTTTGACGTTTTACTAATTGCAGTTGGAAAATGGGTGGAGATCGTAGGCGCCAAGGGACCTACTTTCGTCTGGAGCGAGGAGACAGCTCAAAATTAATGACTCGGGTATTCACCGCTTGACAACGATGGAACCTAGGGTAGGGATGACTGCTCACGGAAATTAAATAATTACCGCCAAGTGGAGCATTGAAATGGAGTGAAATGTACACCCAGGTGAATATATTTTAGGAGAAATAATTTAGGAATGATTTTACACCTAAATTAAAGCCTAGATCTCTAAATGAACGCGTTACCACCGAGCCTACGCTCGAGAGGAGTGATTTGGTGACTAGCCAAGGGGGAATCACCATGGTGGCGTCCTGACGCGCTGAATTAAGGCAATTAATTGTAATTAATTGGCCGAAGCGATCGCCGGCACGCGAACGTTTATGAAACCTCCATACTTAAATAAACAAAGTGTATATGTCATTTCGGCTGAAAAGGTATTATTTCAAGGAAGGAGTCGCAGCCACATGTCCGGTGGACTAGTTTTTACGAGAAACCTTTATAAGGAGGGAGCAGTGCAGGCCAAGCCAGTTGTCTTCAGTCTGTTCTCAAGTCTACACGTAACTAATACGCTGCCAGTAAGCGCGCGAAATGTTAAAGTATCGACGCTCAGCCGTTGAAAAACAATAGAAGAAAGTCATACAGCTTCATAAATAATCATGAATTGCGTCGAAGTAAAATTAATACAGATATTTGTCTATTATCTGACGCAAATATAAATTCGCTACAGCGAAAAGGTAACTTATAATGTTTTTGAACATTACACATACCAGGAGGTATTGTCAGAGTTGTATATGCCATTATCATCAGGATCACTACAATTATGGGAGCTTGGGAAGCATCGCCACTTTATCTTGACAGTGAGCTGAACGATATTGCAAGTGACGAGGATCGAACATCCGTAAACGCAGTTAAACTTTCACGGAGACTAGCGGTTGGCGTAATTGCATCGCATCTCTGAGATCAGGCGTAGGAGGAGTCCAATTAAGGTTCAACCTGTGAAGTAGTGAATAAGTGTACATAAATTGTGTAATAGTGATTTAAAAGTGTTCATGTGTATAGTGATTAATATGCATTGTGTAGAAGTGAAAGAGGCCACTGATAAGAGTATGTTTATCATGTGGGAAATGTGTGAAATTAAGTGTTGTGAAAAATATAACATGATGGCTTAAATCAAGCGTCATGGTAGGCCTGAAGCTAAGGTGCTGGTACTATCCAGCGAAAATTAAAAAGTGAGTACCAATTTACAATGTTATTATAATTAAATAGTTCACCATATAACGATTTATCACTTTGAGACTAAGATGTCACAGTCACTTATTGAACGAGTTTTCACCACTCGTCTTGAATAGAATATGGCTTGGAAGGTGATTTGTTTAGGGCCATTCAGGCCGAAAATAGTGATGGATGTAACGGTAACGTTAAATGATAATAATAATAATAATCTGGGGTCGGCAACAGTAAAGTAATAGGCATTTTTGGCCTAAATAACGTTCAAAGTGTGTCATGTCTAATATAAAGATACTGTATTTTGGTAAACAGTAGGAATGTAACGTGGAATATAGCGAAATACGAGAGTTTTTCAGTGTCAGTAAAATGTTGAATGAATATTTGATATGGTCAATTCTTAGGATTATATTTGAGGACCATCAAAGTAAAGTAAGCCAGTAAATTTATATCTTGTTGTTAGGAGCTATTTAAAGCTTTGGCTTAAGTTTTATTACAGAGAGAACGCGGGTGCCTTAATAATTGAGTCATCTATGTGAAGTATTGTTTGAGCCGCATGCAAGCGTGCAGAGTAACGTAGAATCCAGTGATTTACGTAAATATTTTGCGGGGACCAAACTAATATAGCTTGCGCGTTAGGTGAAATGTTGGCTAATCTACGAGTTGGTATCGCTGTTGAGCATACTTTATTATTCGCAGCGAATTGGACAGAGCCTGTCTGTATCCATCGCTTGCATGAATTATGGCCACGAATGACGTCCGTCGAGACTCCGTGAGCATGTGTATAATGATCTACCCTGAGAGGTAAGGATCATATTCGTCGTTTAGGAAACGCAGATTTCCTGATTATGTTTATTGTGACAGCTGCTGGTGAGAATCCTGTGTTCTCATTATGATGCGCGTCCAAAAGCCACTAGTATTCACCATAGAACGACAAGACTATCACAGGATCCATCCCCAGCCATGAATGTTAATAAGGAGCCAGTTGTGCCCGATACACTTTAAAGATAGGTGTTATATAATTAAATGACTCAATTACTTAGGAACCACACCTAGCGTATCTCTGCTGTATTGCATTTGTAAACAAACCTGACCTTGCCAGCAGATGGGGGAAGTGGGTTGGCACACTGAGTCGAGCAGCCATCTTGTGTAGCTTGCCGGAACTAATTTTTATTGCCTGCTAGGAAGAGGGGACATCGGTACGCCAGTCCTTTAAATTATGGTCATAGTGGGACACTGAAGAATCTCGATATTTCAATATGCAATTATGATATGAGTGTAATGATGATGCCAAGTGAATTAAAAGATGTGTTGCAACACACATACATTGTTGAATCAAAGAAATCGGATAATATTTGGCCCAGTTATTCTCTGAAGAGGAACACTGAACCAAATAAAGAGTTAGGCATCCATTTAGAATGCATTTTTGCCAGTTCACGCTAATTTATGCAGACGGGTATGTGATTTCTAAGACCATGACACATTTGTAACGATAAAAATCCCGACAAGACCCAGAGAATCGTTGTATGGTGAAACTATAATTATTTCTATCCATGTTTATTTTGGAAGGGAGATGTACCACTTTTTAAGCGTTTCATATTGATGGAAAGAAGGAAGATGATTCACACGACACAACAAGTATTTGTTAATTAAGACATAAAATAATGAATTTATGCTAATCAAAGTAAATGCAATAAGAAACGGAGTAATGTTTTATTGTTTCAGTATTTAATGTCATTTAGATGTGATATGTGATTTTTATGTTGTAATAATCCAGTTATATAAAAATTGTGTCACACAATGAACACTATGGAGACCCCTAGAAGTCTGAAAGTATCAATGATAGGATGCTAGAAATAGATTTGAGTGCAGTATTGCAATAATGAAGAAGAGACTCACAAAATAACCCTGATTTTAATTGTGGGAGTTAAATATGAAAAAATCCACAGCCTGCTTCCAGTCTCCGACCGGGTCAGGAATGGAATGAATGAAGCCCCCATCTAGCGGCGAGGATATGAACTGTGCCGGCTGCCGAGGCCTGACGCAGGGAGTTAAATATAATTTGTCTTTTATTTGTATTTGTTGTATAGCCATGATTTTATACCAGTAAATATTTTATTTTAGGAATATGTTGTGTATTTCATGTAGAGTAGTTCCCTGGTAGACTCAAATCCTGAGCATGTGGTCGTGTGGTGGGCAGGAACGCCCCATACCTCGAAAGACCGTGAGTTAGCTGGGATACGAACACATGTTCCACATGATGACAGTTGGGTACACTATGAATGATTATTTTAATAATGTCATGCCGATGAACATTAAATTTGTAGTTATTGATAAGGTAATTAATGATTTTTTTAATTTATTTGTTTGCAGATAACCAGCATAGCTGTCATGTCTGAGAGAGAGATCATTCCACTTTTGGACCCACTAGACGAACACAGCAACAAGCCAGTACAAGTCAAGGGGAGATATTTTTTTAAACTAACTTGTTTCATTTTTGTTTGATATTTTTATGAAATGCATTTATTAACCTGAATTTAGGTATTTATAGCGGTTTATTTTATTTATTTATTTATTTATTTTTAGAAACGTGGAGAGAAAAGCTTTACCGCCGTAGCAGTGACTGAAAACCCGAGACGCAGTAGAGTGCAACCATTGTTTCCAGGCAGTGAACTACTGAAAACTCAGGTAAGTCTAACTTAAAAATGCTAATTCAATTTACCACTAATGAAAAACCATAGACAAAATAATTCATAACCTGTACATAACTGTGACGATGATTGCTTTCTTGATTAATGACTATGTGTTGGCAACCGGTACAAGACCATATTCGTTGTTGACCGGGAAAGTACAAGGCCATATTGGATTTTCTAGAAAACAAAAATTTAAATATAATTTATGGGTGGTTCCCTATGGACTCAACGAATATCCACAGGTTTGAACATGATAATCTGAACAAAATGATATTACATTCTTTTTTTGTTTTTTGTTTATGTATTGGTTGAAGGGGAATGTAAATGACTGCAGCTTTATTAAAAGGAAATAAGTACATGGGTTACTGTTAGTGCCGACATACAGTTTATTATAATTTTTATGGTGGTTTTCATTTAATGTCAATTAACGTTAAAGTTTTATTTACAAGTATTGATTGATTGATTGATTGAGTGAGTGATTGGTTATTTTGTTTGCTTTTAGGTGTGGTCATGCGCCATTTACGTAATGAACTGACAGTGAACAGGCATACATTATACTTTAAAGTACTCTGTGCTCTTGTGCAGCGTTAATAACTTGCAATAAAATAGTTTTATTATATCACATGGCGTTAGTACTGAACCCAACGGGGTTAGGCTGACTGGTGTCGAACGTGGATCTCAGAGATAGTTGAGCTCAGAATAGAGGTTCCAGCAAGGAACGAACACGAGATCTTTTGAGGGAGTTTAAGCTATAAAAACCCCTAGAGAAAATACATATTAAATCACTGTTGTGATATGAACTATTCTGACATTATTTGTTAATATAATGCAGGCAATAATAGCAGAATACTGCATTTATGGGCTGTATGGAGTATACTATTCTGGACTTGAGCACAGAAAGTTTGAGTGCTTGACAGTTGTCAAATGACTCTGGAAAAGGGGCGTAGTTTCTTGGAGCCGTGTCACTCTATGTGACCTACTTAAGTCGTCTGGAGCAGGTCAGGAGGGTAAATTATTGTCAAGTTATTCCCCGTTTCAGAATAGAGAGGCTAGTGGAGTGAGAATATACCAGCGTAATTTAATGATTACTCGTGATTGGAGCAACTCAGAGACATGAGGTTTGCACCTAGGTGAATGTATAGCTGGGAGGCTAATTATCAAGCCATTAAACATTGAAATCGAGGCAGATTTAATAGAACGCGCAAGGACACAGTAGTCTCGGTGTTAGCGGCGAGATCTGACCAGGTCGCCGGGGATTTTTAGGTGACGCCGCGTGGGCACGCGCTGGCAAAGGCAATTAATATTAATTAATTGGCCGATCGATCCTCGAGCACGCATACAGATCTGTGACCAGCAAGGAAAAAGGAACCATATAAACGTTAATTCAAGACCAGAATCATACTGTGGGAGAAGATGACGCTGCAGGGAAATTCTCGGTCTACTTTTTCTCTCCAAACGAATGTAAGGGCTGAACGAATGACAGAGGCAGTCAGTTGAACCATACTTGAGCGCAGGGAGCACGTCACCAGAGCTCAGAGAACAGACGCGCGAACTCTAACAGCTTAAGTGCAGCAACATAATAATCATGCAGTAAGCCATGAATTAGTAACGATTAATATAGTCAGTTGAATCGCAGTCTAATGCGAAGTGAACGTTACCGAATTCAGAGTAGGGACGCGCGGACTTCAACATGTAGAGCCATGCAGTAATTCATTTATTAATCACAATTATTAAGGACAGCCGTGCCATACTTTTATAGTCGGCATTATGAGGGACTACTACCAAGCACGCAGGAAAGGTACCGTGTGATATACAAGGTAGGACAATTGACAGTGGTAATCTGTACAAGTACAATGTACAATGGTTGAGCGCAGTATGTAAACTATTGGTTAGACATATCATAGGATGTCGGATTGCGCAGATATAATCTTTGTTATGCGATTGGTAAAATTTCGCAGGGATACCACTGTAATTAATGCTCAGGACGATATGCAAGCATATTTATGCGATATCCGGAAATTTTTCTAAGGATAGAAATTGATAGACAGATGGGGGACTGATAGGAATCCTTAGGCGGAGAATCGAGACTTTCAGACGAGATGCGGGAGAGTATTGGAGGAGAGACCTTCAACGTCTGCATTTCTGATATTTTGCCAGGAAAAGTCAACCACTAAGAAATGTACATAGTGAGCGTGTGATTGTAGTGATGATCATTTAAATATATGTAAAATTAATAGTGTAATAAGTGCTATAAAGTGTTGTGTGAATAAGGAAGCGGCAGCTTCAACATGGGAAAGGAAAGTGCCGTGTGTTTTTTAAGGCAAAAGTTATGCATAATGTGTGTGAGAAGTGTAAGAATGTCTTGCTAATTTGCAAATAATGGCGGGCATTACTGGAGGAAATGCGTGGTTGGAGCCACCAGATTAACTAATGTAAGTACCCAAAAACCATGATTTTGTAGCAATTATAGTCCACTGTTGTTGTTGTTTGAGTCTTCAGTCTTTTGACTGGTTTGATGCAGCACTCCATGCCTCCCTGTCCTGAGCTAATAGTTTCATCTCTACATAACTACCACACCCTACATCTGAGGCAATCTGTTTAACATATTCTAACCTTGGTCTACCCCTACAGTTCTTGTCCTCGACCCTTCCTTCCATAACTAAGCTTGCTATTCCTGGGTGTCTTAGTATGTGTCCTACCAACCTATCTCTTCTCTTCATTAGCAGCCGCCAGAAACATCTCTCCTCTCCCACTCGTCTTAATACCTCTATGTTTGTAACCCTATCTACCCATCTGATCTTCATCATTCTCCTGTAACACCACATTTCAAATGCTTCTATTCTCCTCTTTTCTGCTGCACCAATAGTCCAAGTTTCACTTCCATAGAGCGCCACGCTCCAGACAAAGGCTTTCAAAAATGACTTCCTAATACCTAAATCTATATTCGATGTCAGCAGATTCCTTTTTTGTAGAAAAGCTTTCTTTGCCTGAGCCAACCTACTTTTTATATCCTCTTTGCTTCGTCCATCACTGGTTATTCTACTTCCTAAGTAACAGAAGTCTTCTACTTCCTTCAGCTTTTCACCTGTCAATTTGATCTCCACTGTATGTTGAGTGATTTCAAAATTTATAAAATATGCCACTAAGAGTCAATTTTAGGAGGTAGAGCCTCAAAATAGTATTGTTGTGTTGATTTTAGCCAAGTTGAGATGTCTTTGTGCATCATTGAGTGGATAAATCGTTACCACTATTGTAAAATGGCAATCCAGTTTTATAAAAACTTAACGTAACCAACACGGATGTTCGGTTATTAAAAGGGTTACGTTGTGTCGGGTTATTGTAATTCATGTCAGTAATAATAATAATAATAATAAGAATAATAATAGATGATGATGATGATGATAATTGTTGTTTTAAGGGGCCTAACATCGAGGTTATCGGTCCCAAGAATAATAAGAATAAACGAATACACATCAGGGAAAAATGGATGTATGAAATATATATATGCTAATTGGAATATTTATCTATCCAAGCAGTAATATTATACATGAAGGGCTAAGAAAAGCAATTTAATATCAGAGTATATTATGATAATGGAAATAAATATGCAAGAATCTAGGAAATGGAAGAGTTTAATAGAGAATTTAATTTGCAGCTTGTGAATAAGCTTGTAAGAGTAATGGATAGATTTATCTTACTAATTAAAGGACGAGATCATAGCACAATGGTCAGGGGAGCCAGGTAATCTAATCGACGTGTGAAATCTCGTATAGCCTAGGGCATACAGAGATATTTATTATTGCCAGAGCGTACTTAGTGGCTGACCCTAGCTCTGTGGATGGATATGGAATGTTCCGGGTTCGAATCCTGTGGGGTATGAGAGGATAACAATGGAAACCTCAGCATGACACCTGATGTCGACCGAGAACTAGTTATTGGATAAATTCAGCTCCTGGGAAGCGAATTTTGGCGGCAGGATGTGCCTGACCGTGCCATTTAATAAGATGCCGGCTAGCCAGTTCGACCAGTGATTGATGAATCTCGTTCCTTCATATAATGTCTATGGACCTGTTGAGGCCAGTTATTAATATCCTAAGGTTAGGAATAAATGTTTAAACACGCCCATAACCTGTCTTGCATACAATTTAGTTTAAATCATATGGGATATGTGGGTCATTGAGACTGCACTATTGTATTTAGAGTCACAAGTTACTGCTTGGAGGTAAACAGAGAAGGGAGTTAGGGAGAGACAGAGCACGTGGTTTTGTGACCGCTCGACTCATTCCCATTGTATACAAGTAGCTCCGAGTGGGAGATTTTTAAACGACCCTTGAAGGTTGATATTAAGAATGGACAGACTTTGAAACCCTGTTTGTAATGAAAGGAGTCGTTGTTGTATTGTATAATTTATTTGTGTGGTTTGAAACACATTGTTAATTAAGGTTCGTTCTGATAACGTAATACTTGGCAAACTTATGAGTTGTTGAAAGTTGCATTTTTTACTCACAGTGTCACTAGTTCTAAAGGTCGACACTAGATGCCATAGGCTATGCCCACGCAAGGGTAGCATAATATACCATCCGACACAGCGGTAACGGAATTTTTGAAATTGAAATCACAACGGCATACAGTGGAACTGTAGAAAAGGGGACTGCAGAAGGGAACTGCAGAACGGCGTATGATTACAAATAATTGTGGAGTTGCAAGTGAATTTGATGTGCAACCCAGAAATTGGTTAATGCATGGTAAAGCATTTTTGTGGGAAGAGAGATACAAAACACAGGTGTACGCATAATGTAAATTAAGAGGTGTTGAGAGTAAACAATTAAGATTTTGAAATTAAAGAGGTCACAAGAGGTGACATAAGATTATAAGTACAGTTTATGTGTAATTTACCTGTGCGTCAGCGCACTTGAGAATGAATTTTGATGTCAATCTCATGGTAAATGAATGAATAATCATTTGAATTTGCTGGGATAAAGTGTGAATATTAGTGGATTGTAGGAGTAATTTTGCATTGTTTTGTGATATATTGTTGGGATTGTGTTTTTGTGTGTTTGAAGCCATGATTTAGAGCTGAATTAAAATCTTTAGAATAGAGTTGTGCTTTATCATTGTAGAGTTGATACCTTTTAGTCTCAGATCAAAAATATGCAACTGCTCAGTGGGTGGACGGTACACGCCTGAGGACTGATGCTGGCTGGAGGCAGAAGCATGTTTTCCATGGAAATTACTCACATGGGTACAGTACCAAATACAACAAGTGAGCAAGTTGGTTTACCATGTGGGTAAAATTTAAAATCAGAACATGATCGTTGGTTAACATTTCAATCCTGGCCTGTAGGCTCTTTGTCGACACATAAACTCGCAGAAGCCGGTTTTATTACTTGAACCGAGAAGATGTGGTGCACTGCGTGTTTTGTCGTATTGAACTTTCACACTGGGAAGAAGGAGATGATCCCTTTAGAGACCATTTGCGATAGTCTCCTTGTAGACCTTACATGCTTGGAAAATAAGTGGGTAACATATCCGTGTAACCATTTTACCGAACCACAAGGACATTGGCCGCTACTTACGTTGCTGAATCACATTTAAATAATAATAATAATGATGTATTACCAGCCAACGACGGTAGTGTCGATATATGTGGTCCATATGCCATAGACAGTGTTGAATTGGCATGTGCTTTTGAAAAATTGGGAGTTTGCAAGACTAAAGCACTATCACACCCAGAGTACAGGTCTTTTTAAAAACGTTTAGAATCTTCTAAGAATGTTTGGCCATTAATATTAAAACACCTTACAAAACAGCTAAGTGAACCTGGATTTTTTTATACTGGTGAAGGGAATAAAACAATATATTTTCATTGTGGATTTGCTTTAAATGATTGGCAAATGACTGTTGACCCTTTTTTGGAACACGCTCGTCGGTTATCTAACTGTAAATACATGGTGTTGCTTAAAGCTTAGGAATTTGTGAACACTATTCGTAAAGAAAACGTGATTGCAGCACAAGACATAAAAGTGCCTTTAGAGTTAGAACACGTGGAGCAAATACATGAGGCTGAGAGAAAAGACTTGTCTTTTGAACAGATACAAAAGTGTGACCAACAATGTAAAATTTGTTATCAAGATGAACTAGGTGTTTTATTTTTGCCTTGTGGACACATGATAGCCTGTGTCAAGTATGCATTAGAACTTAACACTTGTGCTATATGCAGAAAAGTAGTATCTGCTACAGTTAGGCATTTATTGCATAAATAGTATAATTTATTAGCAATGCATAGTGCAAAATGCCTAATTGCACAATATTATTACAAGCTGTTGTTGAGTGTAATAGATATGATTTTGTTTTGTTTATAGACTACTACAATGAATGTTTTGAATGATAGATAGATAGATAGTTTTATTATTTCCATTTGATCAAATACATGTATACAATATATTTTTGATATAGGACACGTCAGAATTTACATCTATAATATAAAAGTACTAATAGGTATATACAGTAATACTAATACTATAACTATTTATAACTTATTATACTAACAGATCTTAAGAGACGCAATCTTATTGGACAACTATTTACACCTTTTTCTATTGTCATAATATGAAAACTTAATTCTATAAATACAACAACTTACAGCTAGGTATTACAATTAAAATAGAAATGTAAAATATAATTATAGATTTCATCGTTTCTATACAATAAGATATTCAACTACAGAGTAAAAACAATGGCACTGCAGATAAGCTTTCCACATTTTATCAAAGGTTTTTATTTTTGGGGCATGTTTTATATACTGGGGTAGTTTATTGTATAATTTTACTCCTGTGTGATAAGTTCCTTTTTGATATATGCTTGTGTGTGTGTGTGAAATATGAATGTTTTGGTTTTGTCTTGTGTTATGCCTATGGACATCATTGTTTGTTTTAAGAAAAACATCCTTGTTCATTAAATTCTTTTTACAAAACATAATACTTTCAAAGATATATATCCAGGGCAGAGGGAGAATGTTTAAATCTTTCAACAGAGGTCTACGTGATTCTCTAGTGTTTACATTTGCCATAATTCTAATCGCCCTCTTTTGTATCCTAAACGTGCTTAGTATATCTGGCGACATACCCCAAAATATGACCCCATATCTTAAGTATGAATGGAAATAAGCAAAATAAGTATTTCTTAATGTGTGCATGCTAGTGCAGGTTTTCAAAATACGTAACGCAAAGCACATCGAGTTCAGTTTAGTATTCAGGTATTGTATATGTTTATTCCATTTCAAGTCATGTTGTATCCATAGTCCTAAAATCTTTGTTTCTGATTTTTTTCTATTTGATGACCATTTAATGTTATATTGGGCTTCACAGGATTCCTATTCTATATGGTGTGGAAATTTAGACATACTGTTTTTTTATAGTTGATTATGAGGCGATTATCTTGTGACCATTTGGTGAACTCTCCTGTAACGGAGTCAGCGGACTGCTATATGACCTGTTTAGATTCACCTTTTATTACGAGTGTTGTATCGTCCGCAAACAAAATTTCCTTGTGTGAATGAACGTTCTGTGTTATATCATTGATATATAGAATAAAGAGTACTGGGCCCAAAACCGATCCCTGGGGTACTCCAAATTTAATAATTCCCTCATTGGACAGGGTTTCATTAAGTAATTTGGTTCCATCATCCTTGTGTCTCAAGCTTACTATTTGTTTACGCCTTGTTAAGTAAGACTCTGTCCATTTATTAGCTAGACCTCTAATACCATATTGATTAATTTTTGTAAGGAGGATTTTATGGTAAACAACATCAAATGCTTTCGATAAATCCAAGAATAGGCCAGTTACATGTTCCTTATTGTCAATTAATTTCAGTATACTATTAATACATTCATAAATTGCTGTCTGTGTAGATTTTTCCGTTCTGAATCCATGTTGTGAGTTTGATAATATTTTTTATAAAACTTATCAGTCTCTTATACATGATTTTTTCCACAATTTTTGCAATACCAGTTGGTAAGGTAATAGGACGATAGTTATCTAATTCATCTTTTGAACCGTTTTTGTGCACTGGAATTACTTTTGATAACTTCAAAATATCCGGGCAAGTTCCTGAGAGAATTGAACTGTTTATTAAGTGTGTAAGTGGATTTATTATATTTTCTGCATATTTCTTTAAAATTGCATCAGGGATGCCATCAATGCCAGCACAAAATTTATTTTTAGCTCCTTTATAACTATTCTTACCTCTTCACCTGTGGCATAATTTATAAATAAAGAATCACTACATATATGTATTTTATTATTAGAATTTAGTGTATTTACCTGTGATTTATTGAATAATTTTTGTGGAATTTCCAGAAAATAGTCATTGAAAGTGTTTGCTATTTCCTGTGGATTATTAATCACTTTATTATTTCTGGTCAGTGTAATGTTGCTTTGTATTTTAGCAGATTTTCCAGTTTCTTTCTTTATCACGGACCACATAGCCCTGTTTTTATTAGATGATTGGGAAATAAAATTATCATTATGCATTTTTCTTTGCTAGTCTTATTACCTTATTTAATATGGTAGTGTTTTTTTTTGTAGTATGAATTGAATTCAGGTGGTGTGTTCTATTGTTTATATAATTTGTGTAGAAATTTCTTTCTTTGACATGAATTTATAATCCCTGTTGTTATCCAATTGCTAGTTTTGTTATTTTGAACAGTTCTTTGTCTAAAGGGGAATGCTGTTTCAAAATAGTGTTTTAGGGTACTGTTAAATGCATTAAATTTATCATTTACATTTTCTAGTTTATAAATTTCAGACCATGTTTCCTTACATAATAAGTCATTGAAATATGTAACATTTGTTTCAGTGAATGACCTGCATTTGATTTTACTCCATTATCATTATTATTGATTGTTTCGGGTACATCGAAACTCAGTATTTGTCCATGGTGGTCACTAAAACCCGGACAATAGACTTCTATTGAATGGTGATATTTATCTGTATTTAAAAAAATTTGATCAGGAGTGGTTTTACTAAATTCTGTTATCCTTGTTGGGGTATTTACTATAGGTTTCAGTCCATAAGAAATTAGTAACTGTGTTAATAATTCACAATTTCTATCAAATTTTAAGAAATCCACATTCTGTGGGGCAAGCTTGAGGCTTAGAGACAAAGAAGCTCAGCGAATTGCCAACGTATATTCCATTCCAGATTATCAAGATTCGGAAATTGAAAACAGCATATGGTGATCGTGTGCTTTGTGTATGCGAACATTTTGAGACATTTTTGCCTACAGGGTTTAATGATATGTCGTAGAGTGTTTTTGATGAAGTGAATAATGCTGTACAACCTGTACACTTAATTTATGAAGATTTTAAAAACAATAGGTGCATGGTTCGTTTTAATTAAATTTAAAAAACAAATGACAAATAATAATGGAAGATATAAGTCATGACAATGGACTGAAAAAGAAAGAAAATATGTGGATAGAATAATAATGTTTTAGTGTTTAGTGTTGTCTTTAAAAATATTATAATGAAACCAAAAAAGAAATGTATATAAAGTTTGTAAATTAATGCAAAATGATGTTATAATGCTGTTTTATTTTATTCAAAGTTAGAATATCTAACTTTGCAGAGTATACATGATTATGACAATAGATGCACACTGAATACAACTTTTTCTCTCTTTACAATAGTCTGTTATAATTTTTAAACACAAGGCTTGTTATAGATTTTTATAGCAATGTCCATTCACTGTTGTTTTCGAAAACTGGGGAAGCCGCAATGGTTTTATAGGCATAAAAAACCTTATTGTTATTACTATTTAGTCATTTTGATCCTCTTGCAATACTGCCTTTTTTGAAGAGCAGATGACCTAGTTGTTCCACTCCTTAAAACGACAACATCAACACTACCTCTTGCATATTTTGTGATGTTGATGGCTCTTGCGACGTGGAAGATGGATTAAGCATAACTTTTAGAACATGGGTTAAACGTTGCTCATTAAACAATCCACTATTTTGAGTAGCAATGTGGTTTACTTGATTTTTGTCGACGGCCAACTGTGTTTCATGCAGTACACTACATTGATGATCACTGACACTTAAAACCTCACTATTTTTACTTTTTAGGTCACCACGACAATGCTTGGAACGTTGCTTTGAACAACGCCAAATAACAGTTCCATTTTTATTGGTTCGTTTCACAATATATGAATATCCTTTATAATATGCATAAGGCTTACCATACCTAGTCACTGATACATCCAAGTCAACTGTCAAGCATAGACTAAGCTCTAGTTAAGTCAACTTGGTAATAAGAATAATAGTTTAATGTGAGAGCAAATATGGATCCAAAGAGTTCAGGTAAAAGTGAAAGCAAATAAGCAAATATAAGAACCAAGAGTGGGGGTAAAAGTGGTCGCAAGGTGGTAAACCCATTAAACAATAATTTCAGCACGACGAAGCTCTTGTTCAATTTCTTTGATTTCCCAATCGTGACCGGTACGCCCAGCTTGTTGTAAAGCATGCAACAACTGTAGCTGCTGGACGAGCTTATTGGGATTGTGCCAGTATACAAATTTAACAAATTAATTTTTAGGTGTAAAAAAGCATTACCGTTATCATCATCATCATCATCATTATCATCATCATGATCATCATTATCATTATCATCATGACAATTATCACTATTATTATATAGTCCTTTTTGATCCTCTTGAAATACCACTTCATTTATAGTCTGTGTTGATTTTGATAGTGTTGAAGGTTTCTTGGACGTTGACAACTGTCTTAACATGACGTTTTGAGGACATGATAAGTCCTTTTGAACAAACACTGCACTATCTGTAGCCACAATATTGTTTTCTTGAACTTGCTTTTTAGCATTTTGATAATTGTTTGTCAACAACAACCGTGGTTCGTTTGGAGCACTACATTGATGAACACTCACAATTAAAACCTTTCCATTTTTACTTTTCAGATTGCCTCGATATTTTGTTGATCTCTCTTTTGAGCATCGCCAGAATATTATTTCATTCGCATTCTGACGATTATAGTTATAAGAGTAGCCTTGATAGAGTGCACGTTGCCTACCTTTGTTGGTTGTAGTAAGTTCCATAGTAGTAACTGACCCGTCAGTACGATGTTCACACTACAAAGGTTACAACTGTTTTGCTTATGGAGTGACTTACCATAAGCTTATATGTAGGCTTATGTGTTGGTTTTTTGAGTTGGCTTTTTGTGTGGGCTTTTGGTGTTGGCTTTTGTGTTGGCTTTTTGTGTTAGCTTTTTTGTTGGCTTTTTGTGTTGGCTTTTGTGTTGGCTTTTTGTGTTGGCATTTTGTGTTGGCTTTTTGTGTTGGCTTTTTTGTGTTGGCTTTTGTATTGGCTTTTGTATTGGCTTATTTGACAAGTTATTTTTGTCAATGTATTTAGTGGATTTTTTTCTTGGTGATGGAAAGTATTTGAAAGAGAGGGAATATTTAAGGACTTAACCTCAGCTCACTAACCTAACTTGTCAAATAAGCCAATACAAAAGCCAATACAAAAAGCCAACACAAAAAGCTAACACAAAAAGCCAACACAAAAGCCAACACAAAAAGCCAACACAAAAAAACAACACAAAAGCCAACACAAAAAGCTAACACAAAAAGCCAACACAAAAGCCAACACAAAAAGTCAACACAAAAAGCCAACACATAAGCCAACACAAAAAGCCAACACAAAAAGCCAACACAAAAGCCAACACAAAAAGCCATCGCAAAAAGCCAACTCAAAAAGCCAACACATAAGCCAATATATAAGCTTATGGTAGGTCACTCCATCAGCAAAACAGTTGTAACCTTTGTAGTGTGAACATCGTAATGACAGGTCAGTTACTACTATGGAACTTACTACAACCAACAATGGTAGGCAACGTGCACTCTATCAAGGCTACTCTTATAACTATAATCGTCAGAATGCGAATGGAATAATATTCTGGCGATGCTCAAAATAGAGGTCAACAAAATGTCGAGGCAATCTGAAAAGTAAAAATGGAAAGGTTTTAAGTGTGAGTGTTCATCAATGTAGTGCTCCAAACGAACCACGGTTGCTGTATACAAACAATTATCAAAATGCTAAAAAGCAAGTTCAAGAAAACAATATTGTGGCTACAGATAGTGCAGTGTTTGTTCAAAAGGACTTATCATGTCCTCAAAACGTCATGTTAAGACAGTTGTCAACGTCCAAGAAACCTTCAACACTATCAAAATCAACACAGACTATAAATGAAGTGGTATTGCAAGAGGATCAAAAAGGACTATATGATAATAGTGATAATGGTCATGATGATAATGATAATGATGATCATGATGATGATCATGATGATGATGATGATGATGATAATGGTAATGCTTTTTTACACCTAAAAATTCATTTGTTAAATTTGTATACTGGCACAATCCCAATAAGCTCGTCCAGCGGCTACAGTTGTTGCATGCTTTACAACAAGCTGGGCGTACCGGTCACGATTGGGAAATCAAAGAAATTGAACAAGTGCTTCGTCGTGCTGAAATTATTGTGTAATGGGTTTACCACCTTGCGACCACTTTTACCCCCACTCTTGGTTCTTATATTTGCTTATTTGCTTTCACTTTTACCTGAACTCTTTGGATCCATATTTGCTCTCACATTAAACTATTATTCTTATTACCAAGTTGACTTAACTAGCTAGAGCTTAGTCTATGCTTGACAGTTGACATGGATATATCAGTGACTAGGTATGGTAAGCCTTATGCATATTATAAAGGATATTAATATATTGTGAAACGAACCAATAAAAATGGAACTGTTATTTGGCGTTGTTCAAAGCAACGTTCCAAGCATTGTCGTGGTGACCTAAAAAGTAAAAATAGTGAGGTTTTAAGTGTCAGTGATCATCAATGTAGTGTACTGCATGAAACACAGTTGCCGTCGACAAAAATCAAGTAAACCACATTGCTACTCAAAATAGTGGATTGTTTAATGAGCAACGTTTAACCCCTGTTCTAAAAGTTATGCTTAATCCATCTTCCACGTCGCAAGAGCCATCAACATCAAAAACTATGCAAGAGGTAGTGTTGATGTTGTCGTTTTAAGGAGTGGAACAACTAGGTCATCTGCTCTTCAAAAAAGGTAGTATTGCAAGAGGATCAAAATGACTAAATAGTAATAACAATAAGATTTTTATGCCTATAAGACCATTGCGGCTTCCCCAGTTTTCGAAAACAACAGTGAATGGACATTGCTTTAAAAATCTATAACAAGCCTTGTGTTTAAAAATTATAACAGACTATTGTAAAGAGAGAAAAAGTTGTATTCAGTGTGCATCTATTGTCATAATCATGTATACTCTGCAATGTTAAATATTCTAACTTTGTATAAAATAAAACAGCATTGTAACATCATTTTGCATTAATTTACAAACGTTATATACATTTCTTTTTTGGTTTCATTATAATATTTTTAAAGACAACACTAAACACTAAAACATTATTATTCTATCCACATATTTTCTTTCTTTTTCAGTCCATTGTCATGACTTATATCTTCCATTATTATTTGTCATTTGTTTTTTAAATTTAATTAACACGATCCATGCACCTATTGTTTTTAAAACCTTCATAAATTAAGTGTACAGGTTGTACAGCATTATTCACTTCATCAAAAACACTCTCCGACATATCATTAAACCGTGTAGGCAGAAATGTCTCAAAATTTTCGCATACACAAAGCACACGATCACCATATGCTGTTTTCAATTTCCGAAACTTGATAATCCGGAATGGAATATGCGTTGGCAATTCGCTGAGCTTCTTTGTCTCTAAGCCACAAGCTTGTCCCACAGCATTCAAAACATTCATTGTAGTAGTCTATAAACAAAACAAAAGCATATCTATTACACTCTACAAAAGCTTGTAATAATATTGTGCAATTGGGTATTTTGCACTATGCATTGCTAATAAATTATACTATTTCTGCAACAAATGCCCTAACTGTAGCAGATACTACTTTTCTGCGTATAGCACAAGTGTTAAGTTCTAATGCACACTTGACACAGGCTATCATGTGTCCACAAGGCAAAAATACAACACCTAGTTCATCATGATAACAAATTTTACATAATTGTTGGTCACCCTTTTTTATCTGTTCAAAAGACAAGTCTTTTCTTTCAGCCTCATGCATTTGCTCCGCGTGTTCTAACTCTAAAGGCACTTTTATGTCTTGTGCTGCAATCACGTTTTCTTTACGAATAGTGTTCACAAATTCCTGACCTTAAAGCAACACCATGTATTTACAGTTAGATAACCGACGAGCGTGTTCCAAAAAAGGGTCATCAGTCATTTGCCAATCCTTTAAAGCAAATCCACAATGAAAACATATTGTTTTATCCCTTCACCAGTATAAAAAATCCAGATTCACTTAGCTGTTTTGTAAGGTGTTTTAATATTAATGGCCAAACAATCTTATAAGATTCTAAACGTTTTACAACAGACCTGTACTCTGGGTGTGCTAGTGCTTTAGTCTTGCAAACTCCCAATTTTTCAAAAGAACATGCCAATTCAACACTGTCTATGGCATATGGACCACATATATCGAAACTACCGTTGTTGGCTGGTAATACATCATTATTATTATTTATTTGTGATACAGCAACGTAAGTAGCGGCCAATGTCCTTGTGGTTCGGTAAAATGGATACACGGGTATGTTACCCACTTGTTTTCCAAGCATGTAAGGACTACAAGGAGACCATCGCAAATGGTCTCTAAGGGGATCATCTCCTTCTTCCCAGTGTGAAAGTGCAATACGACAAAACACGCAGTGCACCACAGATTCTCGGTTCAAGTAAAAAAACGGCTTCTGCGAGTTTATGTGTCGACAAAAAGCCTACAGGCCAGGATTCAAATGTTAACCAACGATCATGTTCTGATTTTAAATTTTACCCACGTGGTAAACCAACTTGCTCATTTGTTGTATTTGGTACTAACGCCATACTTTTTTATTGCAAGTTATTAACGCTGCACAAGAGCACAGAGTACTTTAAAGCATAACGTATGCTTGTTCACTGTCTGTTCATTACGTAAATGGCGCATGACGACACCTAAAAGCAAACAAAATAACCAATCACTCAATCAATCAATACTTGTAAATGAAACTTTATCGTCAATTGACATTAAATGAAAACCACCATAAAAATTATAATAAACTGTATGTTGGCACTAACAGTAACCCATATACTTATTTCCTTTTAATAAAGCTGCAGTCATTTATATTCCCCTACAATCAATACATAAACAAAAAAAAATGTCATATCATTTTGTTCAGATTATCATGTTCAAACCTGTGGATATTCGTTGAGTCCATAGGGAACCACACATAAATTAATTTTTTTTTTTTTTTTTTTTTTAGAAAATCCAATATGGCCTTGTAATTTCCCGCTCAACAACCAATATGGTCTTGTACCGGTTGCCAATACATAGTCATTAATCAAGAAAGTAATCATCGTCCCAGTTATGTACAGGTAATGAATATTTTTTGTCTATGGTTTTTCATTAGTGGTAAATTGAATTAGCATTTTTATGTTAGACTTACCTGAGGTTTCAATAGTTCACTGCCTGGAAACAATGGTTGCACTCTACTGCGTCTCGGGTTTTCAGTTAATGCTACGGCGGTAAAGCTTTTCTTTCCACGTTTCTATAAATAAATAAGTAAATAAATAAAATAAACCGCTATAAATACCTAAATTCAGGTTAATAAATGCATTTCATTAAAAAAAAATATCAAACAAAAATGAAACAAGTTAGTTAAAAAATATCTGACCTTGACATGTACTGGCTTGTTGCTGTGTTCTTCTAGTGGGTTCAAAAGTGGAATGATCTCTCTCTCTCTCAGACATGACAGCTATACCGGTTATCTGCAAACAAATAAATTTAAAAAATCATTAATTACCTTATCAATAACTACGAATTTAAGGTTCTTTAGCATGACAATATTAAAATAATCATTCATAGGTATTTACCGAAAAATAAAAGGATTTTTTCTTTCAATGTTCAGTTCAGAGCTCTACTGTATACGTCCGTTTGCTAAAATGGCAAGTGCATCACTAACCCAATCGTTATCAGTTAGCCTAGCAACAGAAAAAGTTGCATTTTCTCAGCGTTTTGACCTTGAATGGTGGTCTGTTTCTCTTTCTCACATGTTTCCACGCCTCGCCACATTCCTCAAACGCGATAAGATTCGCGTACCTTATACAAGTTTCATGATTTTAATAAGGAACCATAATGGCTGCCTCTTATACATTGGTATTACTACTGCCTAAGAACCAACATGGCGGCTGTTTAATCAGCAGACCTGCTAGCCTCTACCAAGCAAGTAAGCTGATATCGCACTTCCTGCTGACGTAGACATTCCTGCCTTGTCAGCAGCAGCAACAGCTCTCACATGGCCTCTCTCTGGCTAGGTACCGTATTCAGTCTCCAGCAAGCAGAACTGTGTGTGTGTGTGTTAGTAATGAAAACGTGTGTGTCTTAAACATTTTACTGTAATAATAATCATTAGCAAGCGGCCATCCTCAATACATGACCATGTTAACTACATACTTTCACCACGTCCAAGAATCACTTGGTCATATCCTACAACCGTCTACTGTGTCAGAGAGCGGTCTCGCTCATCACCGTTGACTAAAACGTTAAAGATCTCCTTCACGGTAAAAAATCCTAGCACACTTAACACATTTCAAATATTCACCTCCATCCGTTACAGGAAATATTACAAAACCAACCGTCATAAGCCACCCCGCCGTCCCGCCAAAGTAGCGATTCATTTCTTCCGGGCACGGTCACCATGGTCGGCAACAGGCTTGTTCAAACACACGCCCAGCGGTATCGTCTATCTCAACATTCACTTTTCATTTACAATTTAAAATTATTTAAAATAATATTTTTTTTTTCAACATATAGACCTAGTATAGCGTTAGACCCTTTGTAATTTCTTTTTTCAAAAATTAAAAAATACACTCAAAAGGAAAAATGTCACTCCAAGTGAACTATGCTGTGGAACTGCCTCCGATAAACGGAGGTATCCGTGGTCGCCTTAGACCGCAGTGCAGATCTAACCGAATTTCCAAACGCGGAACTTGCCACGGAGGCACCTCGCTAGGTGTCCGGATCATACAGGGACCTACAGCCACTCATACAAGTCCATAGCCTTATTAGTTCACAAAATATTAACAAAAGTGCAGTTAGGCCCTTTTGACAAAAATGAAAATTACATTGAAAACGGGGAGTCATTCCAAGTCCACCAACCCCTTATACAAGTCCATAGCCTTATTGGTTCACAAAATATTAACAAAAGTGCACTTAGGCCCTTTTGACCAAAATCAAAAATACATTCAGAAACGGGGCGTCATCCCGAGTCCAACAACTCCTTATACATGTCCATAGCCTTATTGGTTCGCAAGATATTAACAAAAGTGCAGTTAGGCCCTTTTGACAAAAATCAAAAATACATTCAAAATCAGAGCGTCATCCCAAGTCCAACAACCGCTTATACAATTCCGTAACCTTATTGGTTCTCAAAATATTAACAAAAGTGCACTTAGGCCATTTTGACAAAAATCAAAAATACATTAAAAAACAGGACGTCACCCTGAGTGCTTGTATACTCCATATGTTAAAATTCGCTTATTGGTTAGCGAGATACTAAAAAGCCCATGACCTATTCGTTTTCGATCTTTTGGTTACATAAAAAAATTACTAATCCATAAATAATTATTTAAAAAGCCCACCCTCTTACAAAATCCCCAAGTGCGCATGCGTAAAAAACAAAACAAAAACATGGTAATTCATCGCGGTGTCGGCCCGTTTGCATGTTGTCCATGCATAACGATGTTTAATTTCATATTAGCATTGACTTGCATACATGTATCACACGGTAAGCGACTATTACTAAGAAAATTACAATTTCACCCCCTAGTAGGCGTAGGTGTTATTTTAGGGTTGAAATGAGTGGTCCATAGCAAAGCCCCCGTCAGCTCGAGTCCAACAACACCTCATTTGCTAAAATCCGACCATGGGTTCACGAGATATTAATTATTATCTAAATGTTTCACCTACGTTTGGCCGCCATTTTGGCTTGTTGGGCACAGCCACGCCAAGTGTAATAGAACTGTCACTACTCCCATACTACCGTTCATTCGATTAATCGATTAACCGAATAATTGATTAATCGACTAATCGAAGAATCGATTAGGAGACACGAGATAAGAAGTTTAAATGAGATATCATCGCTTAAGTTGAGTTACGCTTATTTTCGGAATGGTGCATAGAAATGTATAAAAGCTACTTTTTGCCAAAACATACAATGTGTCCTTCCTTGTTTATGTTAACAATAACCAAATAAGAGTCGGTGACAGTGCAAGGACAAACATCAATCAAATTGGGAAGGGTTTCGAATAATGAAATGAAAAATGTTTCAGCAAAGATTTTGAGCTCTTGTTCATGTTTACAATTAATGACAAGACCATACTTATTTTACTTTGTTTTAGCCTAGTTTTCACAAAGAAAGTACATTATTTAATAAGTAGTTCCGTGAAGAACTATACAGTCTATTTGCATATATCCTACTTACGTTAATTGCGTCTATCAACATACAAAATTTCAGTTTTTTTGCTGTAATAGATTCGTAGATATTGAGAACCGTCAAAATATTTCGGATGGTCGCCATGTTGGATTTTTATATATGTAGACAATAGTGTTATGTACTATTACATGAAGATTATTCGGTAGGTGTATTATTCAAACTTCAATCACATGATCAGTACACAAGAAATAGCAAATAGTTTCGTGAAGAACTAAAGCGTATTTTCATATATCCTACTTATGTTAATTGCCTCTATCAACATGCAAAATTTCAGTTTGATTGCTGTAATAGATTCGTAGAACCCTCTAATATTTCGGATGATCGCCATGTCGTATTGTTGTATATGTAGATATTAGAGTTAAGTACTATTTCATGAAGATTATTGTGTACGTGTAGCATTCAAACTTCAATTGCATGATTAGGACACAAGAAGTAAAAACAAGATTATAAAATTTCGCTCAGCTACCATCTTGTGTTTATGAAAAGAATTGAAATAAATTGCCCGTGGATTAACATTTGTATAAGCATTTACCGTACCACGTTTCAAAGCCCTCGGATAGTTTTATCGCGATAAACGTCAATTTAAATATTTATACTCCGCATCGCTGCCATGTTGGATTTGTGCTAACCTGGTTATTGGATGTTCTATAGGTGAACTTATGTTCATAGCCTCTATGAACATAAAAAAATCAGTTTGATTGCTGTGAAAGATTCGTAGATATTGAGAACCATCTAAATATTTCGAATGGTCGCCATGTTGGATTGTTATAGGCCATAGAGTTATGAACCATTAAAAGAAAATTATTGCGTAAGTTCATTATTCAAACTTTCGCTTCGATCACATGATTACGACACAAGAAATAAAAACGTAATTTTAAAAATTCGCACAGCCACCATCTTGAGGTTATGTAAACAATTGAACTAAATTAGATGGCATTGCATTACAATATGTATATTCATTTACTGTACCATATTTCACTGCGCTCAGATGGTTAAATCGTGAGAAAAGTCTATTAAAATGTTTCAAATTTGCTTCGCTGCCATGTTCGTTTTGTACATTACAGGTTTTTGAAAATTACATAGGTAATCTTGTAGTAGAGCCCTTTAATACCGTACATAGTTTTAAGGTGATATCAATAATAGTTTCGGAAATATAGAATGCCGGTGAAATATTTAGCACAGCCGCCATCTTGATGTTATATAAATTGAACTTAATTAGATGCCAGTGCTTTACAATATGTATAAACATTTTCTGTGCCGTATTTGATTGCGTTTGGATGGTTAAATCATGAGAAAAGTCTATTTTTAAGTCTCAAATTCACTTGGCCGCCATGTTTGTTTTGTAGTTAGCAGGCTTTTGAAAGTTTCATAGGTGAACTTTCAGTAGTGCCCTTTATACCGTACATAATTTCAAGGTGATATCGGTAATACTGTAGTTTCGGAGATATTGATTGCTGGTGAAATATTTCGCTCAGCCGCCATGTTGGATTGGTGAGACGTGATTAAATTTTAAGGGAAGAGTCGGGGTCGGCAAAGATGGTGCTATGACCTTTCCGAGTTTCATTGAATCCGCTCCGGCCGTTTAAAGGTTACTTCAGAGGGACACACACACACACACACACACGGACAAAAGGTGATCTCATAAGCCTATTTTTTCATAAAATGAATGTAGGCTAAAAACGAGATTTTAAAATTTCGCACAGCCGCCATCTTGTGGTTATAAAAATAATTGAAATAAATTAGATGTCTGTGGATTAAAATTTGTATAAGCATTTACCGTAACAAGTTTCACTGCGCTTGGATAGTTAAGTCGCGAGAAACGTCCATTTATATATTTTAACTTCGCGTCGTCGCCATGTTGGATTTTTGATCATCAGGTTATAGAAAGTTCCATAGGTGAACTTATGTTCATAGCCTTTATCAACATACAAAATTTCAGTTAGATTGCTGTCATAGATTAGTAGATACTGAGAACCGTCTAAATATTTCGGATGGTCGCTATGTTGGTTTTTTATATCTTTATGCCATAGAGTTATGCAATATTAGATGACGATTATTGCGTGGGTTCATTATTTAAACGTTGACTTCGATCGCATGATTAGGACACACGAAATAAAAACATAATTTAATAATTTCGCACAGCCACCATTTTGAGGTTATGTAAACAAATGAACAAAATTAGATATCAGTGCATTGCAATGTAAATAAACATTTGCTGTACGAGGTTTCACTGCGTTCGAATGGTGAAATCACGAGAAAGGTCTATTTAAATATTTCAACTTCACTTGCCCGCCATGTTCGTTTTGTACTTAACAGGTTTTAGAATGTCACTAAGGTGCATATCTCGTAGTCCTCTTTATCACCGTATACAATTTCAGGGTGATATCAGTAGACGAATAATTTCGGAGATATAGAATGCCAGTGAAATATTTCGCACAGCCGCCATGTTGGATTGCTGAAATGTAATAAAATTTGAAGGGCTCGGTCAGGGTCGGGCAAAATAGTACTATGACCTTACTGAGTTTGATTGAAATCGCTTCAGCAGTTTAGATTTTATTAGGAGGGGGGGGGGGGGGCACACACTCAGTCACATACACGCACTCACACACACATATTATCCACACGCACCCATACACACACACGGACAAAAGCTGATCTCATCAGCCTATTTATTCATAAAAGAAAATACGCTAAAATAGGCCTTAATGATACAATACAGTTTATTAAATTACATGTCTGCTTTGCTTCTGTGAGAGCGTATAGAAAGGAGCGAAGTACATCGATTAATCGACAAAACAATCAATTTTTAATCAACCGATTAATCGACTAAACAACCAATCGATTAATCGATTATCGTTAAAACGATTAATCGTTATTTGAAGCAATTAATCGATTTTTCTTCTTCGATTAATTGATTAATCGATAACTGAAAATACATTCGATTAAAAGTACCAGCCCTAGTACCTACCCTATCTCCGGCCTTATTATTTACAGCTACACACATTTCCTTTCACCAGAGAGAAACAATTGTTATGGGGCAAATTTAACCTTCACCCAAGTACACGGGGCTGGTGACCAAATATAGGCTACCCCAAGCCCGTAATAAGCTTGGTTTGTCTTCAGTGTGTGCACGAAAAGGAAGCAATCGCCTAGACGAGTGAAGTCGCTGGATATCCGTTACTCCAAAGAATCTACCTATCTTGTTGCAAAAAGCATGAGCCGGTGAGTGAGTGAAGGTTACCGAAAAGTAACGGTGCCTATGACGTAGATCACCGCGTGCTAGCCAAGGTCGAGTGATGTCACGCCCGCCAACACTTGCATAACAACACACCCTCTCTCGGCTACGCGTGCTCATTTCAAAGCCACAGCATCATCGCTCATTTAACTTTCCGTATTTTTTGGTTCACTTTTGCGATTCAATTTTCCCCGTGGTTCAGGTACCAAATAAAAACCAACGACTGACTTCATAGACCTTCTTTAAAAAAAAAGAGACAGTCAGTCTGAAAGACTAGACTTTGTATAATTTTAAATGCTCCAAATGCTGAAAAATGCCAGAAAGGCTGAAGGCTTCTCGCTTCGCTTGAAGCCAAAGACTCTGGACATGTTAGAAAATTATCTGCATAATACTTATCTTGCTTTTCTTGTTTCAAATTACTCGCGAACGGCAAGTGCAAACCAAGGGCAAAGCATGGTCAAGCGCGCGGGATGCCGCATGCTCACCAGAGCGCGCGGGGACGTGCCCCTTCCATCCAGTCTAAAAACACTTATAGTGGGCGATGTATTGAAGATAGAGATATGCTCTCGCGGACTTTTTTTTGTAGAACTTTTCATGCTGACCAATTCTTACGCTCATAGTATATTGATATTTTTAACGGTTTGCCCAGCGTAAGCTTAAGAAGCGCACGGACGCCAAGTTTGTTTTCGACTTTTTCACTGAAATCGTTACTGCTTGGCTTCCTTTGATCATACATAAATGATTTTCTACAGAATCTTTCCTCGAGATATCCTTTACAGAATGGTGAAAACCGCATCAAAATCCATCCAGTGGTTCTCGAGATTACCCGTGACATCCAAGAATCGGGGATTTTTGTCTTACACTAACGAAGTAGAGATTGTCGGGGAACACATGCACCAAGCGGTACTATGACGTCACACAACTCAGTGCATCTGGCTACATTTCGTCCCGTCACCGTAACGTAACGCCAGACCCCAGCGTAACGACGAAGTCGACAAGATCATTTAAAATGTTAAAAGAAACCTTTCAGAACCAAATTTGTCGGGGAATTATGGATGATTATGCAGGCGTAACGATGAAGGAAAAGATTTGGCTACATTTTCAGCCGTAGTGAACTAGATAGTCGACTAATATTCCAGATATGACGTTGCAAGTCATGATCAAAAGCTTCTTAGCACATATAACTCTGTGAGCTGCCTGAATAGGATTGACATTTCGCCGGAAATTCCACGTCAGCCATCACCCCACTGCCTCTTGACCAATCCATGTTCGCATAGTTGATGTCATAATACTCGGCGTTGCAATATTACAGCCCACGTGCGTCAGTGCCTTGTCAGCCGTATCTCTGGCTTGTACAGTTTGGCAATCTCGTTCTGAGACCACATGGCGAGAGAAGAACTGTCAATCCTCTTCTGGCAGCTCACAGAGTATAGCAATCATGCCTGTAGTAGGAAGTGAACGAAAGTTCTTGCTTGATTGTCGACTTGTACAAATAATTTATAGACGTCTTTTGTCATTGACATCTACTCCAGTTTTTCAGTTTGTCTGTGTGTTCGGTGTGTGTATCAATCACTAAATGCTTCAGCCAAACAAAAAGTGCTGGAGTGACAGCTATGGTACTTCCCCTGCACATTAACCGCACTTTTCACATTGCCGAGAGCTTATCAAAAACAAAATGGGTGGCTACTTGAATTTTCATTTTGTATGTCGATCACCAGCTAAACTAATACTATCAGATCCTTCGTAAATAAGGAACTTAGTACCATCTCACGAGAAGAGTCGGACACTGGAGTTACAACACCTTTTGATAATTAATTTAAATATGGCACCATGCTTAATTTTCAAGTATTATAATTGGACCGGTCTCAAACAAATTAAACAAAATTTACTGCAGTGTTAGCCAACCTCCCGAGCACCTTATTAGCGGTCACTTGAATTTCCATTGCTTAAGTCGGCTGTCAGCAGTACCAATATCAGGAATCCTACTATTTTTGAGTCTTACATGCCGTCTTAATAAGGGAGTCGGTCACCAAAGTTACGAAATTCTCAGCTAATTAAGTTCAATACGGCGGCCATGCGTATGTTTTAAGTATGATAATTAATAACTCATGTTTCAATAGATCAATGCTCAGCAAAATTGACATTCAGGAAGAGCCACATGATAGACATACGCCTCACGAATTAGAACTCAATAATATTCAATAATAGCATATCCACCATTTTGAATATGAATTCTGGAGCTGAGAACAGAAAGGGCGAATAGTGTGTGTCATTTTATTGCAGATTCGCCCTGTCTCCTCCCAGCTGAAAGGGCGAATATTGTGTGTAATCTTATTGCAGATTCGGCCTGTTTCCTCCCAGCCGGAAGGGCGAATATTGTGTGTGATCTTATTGCAGATTCACCCTGTTTCCTCCCAGCTGGAAGGGCGAATATTGTGTGTAATCTTATTGTCTCCTCCCAGCTGAAAGGGCGAATATTGTGTGTAATCTTATTGCTGATTCGCCCTGTCTCCTCCCAGCTGAAAGGGCGAATATTGTGTGTAATATTATTGCAGATTCGCCCTGTTTCCTCCCAGCTGGAAGGGCGAATATTGTGAGTAATCTTATTGTCTCCTCCCAGCTGAAAGGGCGACTATTGTATGTAATCTTATTGCAGATTCGCCCTTTCTCCTCGCAGCTCCTGAATTGTCTCTTAGAGCAGGAGTAAAAACTCAAAGTGAAATGATTTCCACATTGAGATTTAATGAAAAAACATCATGTTAGCTGAGAAAGCTTCCTCAATGGGTCTGTATGGGAGTGCCTGTCTCAAGGTCCCAAGATTGCTGGTTCGATTCCCGGCCGAGGAAGTCGGATTTTTGAAGGGCAGCAAAAATGCACGGTACGATTTAGGTTTGTGAATGATCTCTCGTATTACATTTGGTGATTACACAGCAGATAATTAAATGTCGACTACAGGTCACCCAATATAGTAGGATGGGTGTGTTAGTAGACGAGCCTATTATTGTTAGTCTATTATTGGTTATTGTTATTATTATTGTTAATATTATTGTTAATGGTATTATTATTATTAACATCATCTTAGCCAAGTAACGAGAGATATTGAATGAGTTTCTCAATTGACAGAGTGTTGAAGAAATTATTCATGTTAAGATACACTAAATATAAATCAAAACAAGAAGTTCCGTGACGAACTAAAGCGCCTACTTTTCTTAAAATTTAAGATTCATGCCAAGGATTAATCTATATGGACCCATCTAGAATAATGACGAAATTAAGTTGGTAATATCGAAATTTCTAATTAGTTCGAAGTATACCTGGGATAATGTTGCCTAAAGAGCTCTACAGTTGACAGCCCTGGTGGCTGAATATATTCTTAGTTCCATCTCTTAAGGTACAGAATACAAAATTTGGTTGAAGTCCAATGGATAGCATGGACGTTACTTGCAGTTAGACATTGGATCTATCAGCGCGCGTAATATCATGTTGGCAACAATGTCATTCATGTGTTGATCAGAAATAATCTGAAATAATATGATCTATTGTTGTGCCAATTTTGAATGAAAGCCATTAGTTAGTATAGAAGTTACATGCATTTTAAAATTGGACCTATCATCAGGCTTAGAATCATGTTGGCTGCACTGACGTATATTAGTTACTCCAAATTAATCTAGAATGTTGGGTACTATACGTGTGAAAAGTTCAGAGCTATTGCCGTGCATACTTTATGATATATTGATATTATGGTCACAAAAATAGAGACAGCATTTATTAACAGTGGCAGCCCTGGTTGATCTTAAGTATACGCATAGTCATATCTGTTATGGTACACATAGCGCATACGAAATTTGGCAGAAATCCAAATGATAGTATAGAAGTTACATGTATTTAAAGTTGGAGCTATCAGCAGGCTTAGAATCATGTTGGTAGCACTGACGTATATTAGTTACTCCAATTTGATATAAAATGTCAGGTAATATACATGTGCACAGTTTAAAGCTGTCAGCTTGCATAATATCTGATATATTGGTATTTGGATTTAAAAAAAATTGGGAGCATTCATTAACAGTTGGCAGCGCTGACGGCACTTAAGAATACGCTCAGTCATATCTGTTTATGTACACATAGTACGTACGAAATTTGGTTGAATTCCAATTTATAGTGTAGAAGTTATATAATTTAAAAATTGGACCTATCAGCAGGCCTAGAATCATTTTGGCAACACTGCCATGTATGGCCTCAAGGAAATTAAACTGTTATATTATTGTCTATACGTGTGCAAATTTTGAAGTAGCTCCCATGCATACCTTCCATGATATCCAGCATAGAGCTCAAATTTCAATTGCAATTTTTCAGCAGTTGGTAGCACTGACATCATTTTCAAATACGGCATTGAGTTATTCAGGTATAGATCTTTACTCATACCAAATTTTGTTTCGATTGCTACAGCCGTTTAGGAGTTGATAGTGGGACACACACACACACACACAGACAGATAGACAGACAGACAGAAGGACAGACAGACAGACACACATATGCCCAGATCGATCTCATAAGACTATTTTTTCCTCATTTTTGCAAAATGTGAAAAGTAGGCTAAATACTAGAATGCAGCGGAAAGAAGCAACATAATCCTATTGGTGTCGGATGAGCCAAAGAAAAGCTTGCGGAAGAAGGTGAATTCTACTACTTGGGAGGCAAAACAAGCAGACACGGACCAAGTTGAGAGGATGTAGAAGTTAAGTTAGCTTTTCGGCAGAAAAGAAATTCAAATACAGATTTAGGTATTAGAAATACATTTTTGAAACCTCTTTTTCTGAAGCATGTAATGTACTAGGAAAGTTAGAGCAGAGGCAAGAGTTTCAATATTAGCATCCTTCTTTATTGTTAAGATGTGAATAAATAACTCCATTTATCAGCAGTTTTGCTTGTCTTTATCAGTGAAAATACGAAGTAATTGCAGTTCAATCTAGAGGCTGATTTTCCGCACGTTGTCCTCTTATAGTATAACGATTGCGTCCACAAAGTTTCGAGATAGGTTTCGACCCGTCTTACCTGATAATTCCCTGTCAGCAATTTCTCTAGAGTTGTGCCGTGTCTTGTTTGCGTTTTCACCTAGGAACACCCAGCTGGCTCTCGGTTGCCGTGCTCGGACCCCCATTGGTGTAGCGATTTGTGTTCTACCTCCCTTTTTATGAAACACACCTGCGCCTCTTTACTGCGAGAGCTAAAGGCTCAAGCAGCTTTAACGTCCCTCTGAAGGCTTCCAAAAAGATGGTATATTGGCTTTCACGGCCAGTGAATTAAAACTCAAGCGATTTTTCTAGGTTTATGCCGTGTCTTGTGTGGGGTTTCGCCTCGGAACACCAAGCTGGCTCATCAGCGGGATCTCAACAAAACACTGAACAGGCGATAGTCTGTTACAAAAGGGGGAACACACATTGGAAACTCCACAGAGGGAACACAACAGTTTCTCAGTCACTATGTACACCAAACACACGTTCTATATAAGCACTAGATCATGTTGAGATCCTTGCCACGGTGGGTGAGTGGTTAACGTGTCGGATTACCAACCCCAAGCTTGGAGGTTCGCCCCTGACCGTGGTAAGTGATTTTTGAAAGGCGACAAAAATCACGACATGGATGTCATATGTTGTTGGCATGTTAAAGAACCCATTTGAATTCAGTAGGCCGTGTTCAATGGCAAAATTAATCTCAGGATTTTCCGCCAACACAAAGTTCCTCCATTCTCTACTAGAAAGCGCTGTAGTGTCAAGAAGCTTAGATATCTAACCTCCTTGACTTTCATAGCGTTCAAAGGAACGACGAAATTCGACATGCAAGCTGCCCTCTGGGTGTCAATTAACAAAGCTTGCACCCGGCACCCGAGCCATACGATATTATTATTATTATTATTATTATTATTATTATTATTATTATTATTATGTTGAGATGTTTGTCAAAAGCCACAGCCAAACGCTTACTGCAGATGTATGTCCAGCGTTCTCGTCTATTGGATGGACGGTCAATTCTCTGCTGTGGAGAATATAGTAGATGGAGGCAGCCAATAACCAAGCACCGAATTGTTGACCGTAGTCGGAGTGAAATTACATTCCAAGGTAAGGATTTTGTCTTGTATCGGGTAGGTGGGGGTGATGTGTAGAATGTGACCTATTTTTGTGAAGGACTACAAGTATCAATTTGATGATAGTGTATGCAAAGACGGGAGTTTGAGCGGTCATGGTTGAAGAGTATGTCCTTTTTAGGAATCATTTCGTTTACTTAAAGGTAGAGCAGTTCCATTGTAATGGAAGTCATCTGTTGTCTAAGTTATTCCATACGGACGTCCATTGCCGGGAAGTATATTTGCTTGAATTACCGGGGTCTTGATGATACTAGCCATAAAATGAGTGTTTAGCTGTTTGGTCCATACTTCAGGACCTTGATCCGTGGTGTTCATGGATCGTCGAATAGGCAACGGTGAAGCACTGGGTTGTCTGTTGGCCACTGTGATGCAGTATGAAAGGGTGGCCGCTTTAAAATAATTGGTATCTTGAGAGCGATAAACTCTAATGATGTTTCTGGTGAAGAGCGCTGAACACATAGCATCGACGCAGACCAGATCAAGCCCTCCTTGCGTAAGGTTTGGTCAAACAGGATACGGGCTACCCGCGCGAACCAGGCTGCTCGACCATTGCGAACTCTGTGTCGTGAAATATTGCATCATCCTGGTTAAACTGAAGGTGGTCTACCGCGGCGGACCAATCTAGTTCGCGGCGTGCAAGTAAGCAGTTGTGATTTTCCTCAAAGTCCGCGCGGGCTGGAAGCATGGCCGACGAAACGGAGAAGTTAATTGACCTTGTGCGCGCGTGCGTTCTACAGTCATTCGAAAATGTACGAAAAAAAACGGTCTGGAAATGACCTCAACTCGCGGCATAGTTTGTGATACTAGCCAAACTCCTGTCTTTTTTCCAATAATATCATGCACCCATTTTCATTTTCGTCTCGTTTGACTCAAAGCGAACAGAAGAAGCAATTATTCTTCGTCTTAGGAACTGCTGGACATGTTGAAGTAATACCACGAACAGAAAACACTGTGATATGCACTTGATCGCGATTGCTTTTACACTCGTTCGGTTTGACTTGTCCGTATTCAGTTTGACCACCTCAGTCCGCGACCGGCGGTGGTCGTTCCATTCGCGCGGGCATCCCGCGTACTGTTTGACCGAGCCTTTAGGCGGTAAGTAGAGTTGCGTTCTAGCCACTCGATATGGCTGGCCCTCCATAGGTAGTATCCGATTGCAAGATCAATTTTCTTAAGGATACTCGGTGGAGGAGGTAGAATTTGTGCCAAGTACCACAGTTTGCTGAAAATTAAGCTGTTTACTACCCACACCTTTCGCATGATGTTCGGGTTTCAAATATGTTGCGCATGTAACACGCTCGTCCAGTTTTGGTGTGACATATTATCAATGTTGGAAGTTAAGGTGATGCCAAGAATTTTAGAACGTAGGACAGTAGTTCGCCATGGGGAAGTGGTGGGCCAGGTTCCGAAAGGCAAAATGGAGGATTTCTGAGCACTGTGCTCGGCACCCGAATGTAACTCGTAGTCTTGTATGATAGCTCGCAGTGTTGGAAGTTCATTGGAATGGCTCAAAATGACTGTGACATCATCAGCGTAAGCTTGGGCGTGGATCATGGTGGAGCCAAACTGTATCCCGGGCAAGTTATCGGATGAAAGGCTCAACGCTCAAGGCAAACAATATAGTGGAGAGAGGACATCCTTGGCGTATTGATTTCCGAATCTTGATGGTCGGTGTAAGGAATCCATTGACCTGGATTCGAGATGTGGCTCCATGGTATAGCTTCTGAAGGGTAGTGAGGAGGCGACCAGGGAGGCGAATTTGTGTAAAACGGACCATAAGTAGGAATGGGAGACTGTATCAAAGGCTTTTGCAAAATACATGCTGAATAGTGATGCGGCTGTGATAGGGTCCTTCATCACGTGGAGCACGATAGATTCACCAGGTTCGGTGTGCTGTTCTGATCCAAGAATGAGGGGTAGTACAAGTTTGATACGGGCAGCTAACATCTTCGTCAGAAGCTTGTAATCAGTATTATTGAGAGTTAATGGACGATAATCAGAGAGCTGTTTTGGGCGCGTCTTTTTGGGTACAAACACCAGGATACCTTGTGCAATATCAATGGGTTTATCGTTGAGGGCAAACAATTACTGGAATAGGAGCAACAAGTCATGTTTTATTAGATGCCAAAACCGTCGGTAGAATTCAAATGATATCCCGTCTGGGCCAGGGATTTTATTCTTGTTACACGACATCAGGGCTTGCTCAAGCTCATCCTCCCTGAGATTGTTAGTCAGGGTGGTGGAGTCCACAGGTTCGAGGTGGTGCTACAAAGAGTCGAGGAAGATATGAAGCGAAGCATAACGCTGGGGAACGTCCTGTGTGAACGTTACAGTGTACTGCTTCGTAACGTCTTGGAGGATATGAGGGAGTACAGCTAGTTCATCTTTCGGCGTGTGCAAATGAGTTATGAATCTATTGCGGCCTCTCTGGGCCCTTTTGGCAACTTGATAGAGGGATGTTCGTTCTTCTTCAACAACTGACGGCACGCGTGCTCGTATTTTAACCCCGTCCATGATTTGCTGCTGTTTTGTGCATGTGATGTGTTTGACTGTGATGCGGTGTTGAACTTCGTGATCTTGATGTTGTAGTCGGCTGTAGTCATAAAGGGCCTCGTGATAAAATTGTGAAGTTTGTCGTTGACGTCTGTTCTGCCAAATTACGGAAGAATTGTCTTATGCCAGGTTTAGCTGCATGGGTCCACCAGAGCAGAAGAGATGGGTACTAGCGCATGTGCTTCACTAACTGGTCCCATTTCAGTGGAAATCGTTCTTGTGCCTCTTAGGACTCGAGCAACCGATTGCTCATTTTCAAATAGCCCCTACCCCTGAAGGGGACCATCCTTTGTGCTTGTAGAGTGCGGCAGATTGTATGATGATCACTGAATGACACAGGAAGGAAATTGATATTATGGATGGCCGCGCGGGAAGACGAAGAGACATATATTATATCGTTCCTCAATTCTGATGTATCCCGATGGAACGTAAATTCAACATAGTTCTTGTGAACGTGCTCCCAAGCATCCGCCAAACGTATTCCTGAGACTAGGTCCTGCAAGGCGACAGATTTGTTAACTGATGGACTCCGTTGATCTTTAGCGTGGAATACGCAATTGAAATCTTCTGCCAGGATAATGTCAGTAGCACATTTAAGGTGAATATTGAGTTCTTCTCTAAAGAAAGTTTCCCGCTTAATCCTACGATTGGAGCCGGAGGGGCAGTAAACGTTGATCAGTACAGTGTTGTTATACAGCGCAGATACCACGCGACCACTCGGGTTTGCAACGAAGTCAGAAATTAGTAAGCCAGGTCGAAAAGCTATTGCAGTACCCCTGGTGTCGTCTCCTAAGTTGACCAAGTATTCATACGGGGACAGGATATTTAAGTTGGCAGTACAAACCTCCTGGAGAAACAAAAGACACGGATAGTCAGTCTGAAAGAATGGACTTTATATCATTTTAAATGCTAGCAGCCGAGTACCAAGAAGGCAGTGCGACAACAAAGTTTCAAGATTCTATTTTGTTCCTTCACTGCCTACTTGATTGTTCTCACACTGCCTTTTTGGTACTCGGCTGCTACATCGTACCATGACGTCACATACTTCAATGCATTCTAAGTACATTTCGTCCCGTCACCGTAACGTAATGCCAGACCTCAGCGTAACGACGATGTCGACAAGATCATTTAAAATGATAAAATGTCGACATCATGGTCGGTGATGAACTGAACCAACTTATGTTGGTTATACCATCGATATTTGCAGTGGCGATTGCACGTAGAATCATTATAACAACGAGGTGGTAGCGTAGAAGGCTTCTAATAGACATCTTGATCGTGTACTGTCTTAATATCCTGAGATTTATAACCCAGCTCATCTAACAAGAGCCTGATAGTTACTTCAAAGGAATGCAGGGTACCTTCTGAATATCCAGTGTATTTATCTCTCATGATTCGTAAAAATTCAGGTACGTATTCGTCTTGTCCGGTTTGCTTACAGGTGCGTAATATGGAGAGGTTGGGCCCAATGTTGGGGATGGAGTTCATGTAACACAGATCGAACATTAGACGGGTGACGTCATTCTCGGGATCAGCCAAAGGGAGAGGAGTTACTTTTGTCTGTGGTTGTGGAGTGTCGGGAGCCGTGGTGGAAAGTAGGCGAGGATCTTTGGGGCTTGGTTTGTGATCTTTGGACTTCTATGTTTCGGAAACACGCATCCTTTTTCTTTTTTGAGTCTTGGGAAGTTGGAGAGGTGTCGGAATCATCAGCTGATTTTGTAGCGACCTCCATTTCGAAATCTACTACCGTGTCTTCAGCCTACTTAGCTTTCTTCTAAATCGCTCTTTGCTCTCTGTCACGTGTTGTGGAAGTATCTGGCTGTTTGAAATGACTAGCTGTTGCGCCTTTCGGCGCAGTGGTTTGAGGGAGAGGTGGGCTAATTTTGTCGCTGGGCCTGACCTTCATAGTCTCTGTAATCTGACTTGTGTTGTCTATAACTGTTGTCTGTTCATTTGTTTCCCGTGCACTCGAGAAGGGAGGAAAGTTTGTCGGCGATAAGACTGTTTGTTTATCTTCCTCGCTGCTGGCAGAAAGTCGTACCTCGGTCGACTGGAGCCGAGAGCCTGGTTCTCGCTGTGTTACCTGTGGTACCGGAGCGAATCGTTTGGGGCAGTCTATTCTTAGCGCACCTTCGTTCCTGGCCTTCGTATGAAACCTGTGCACGATAACCCTCGATAGAGGTGAATAACGGCATTCGTTGATTAAATTCAATTTTCAATTGCCTTATACCATTAGCGACGGAAAAATGCATAGTTGTTCGACCAGAATTCATTTATGTCACGGATCACACCCAGGCTCGGATTTAGAGATCCAGGGCCCCTAGGCACTTGACATTTGGGCCCCCCGCCATCTCGTAGCTATTTTGAAAATTTAGCAAATTAAATGCACTAGTACAGAACAAATAATGTTTAATCGACTTTAATGACTTCAATAATCATCAGAATAATACAGTCTATGTTACTATAGTTACAGCCTTCGTGGCTTAGGCGGCAGCACGCCGGCCTCTCACCGCTGGGTCCATGGTTCAAATCCCGGTCACTCCATGTCAGATTTGTGCTGGACAAAGCAGAGGCAGACAGGTTTTTCTCCGGGTACTCCGGTTTTCCCTGTCACAAATTTCATTCCAACAACACTCTCCACTATCATTTCATTTCATCTGTGACTCATTTAATCATTGCCCCAAGGGAATGCGACGGGCTTCGGCAGCCGGCACGGTTCATATCCTCGCCGCTGGATGGGGGCTTCATTCATTCCATTCCCTGACCCGGTCGGTCGACTGGAAGCAGGCTGTGAATTTGATTTCATGTTACTATAGTTACGTTATTCTATAAAATGTATAGAATC
The DNA here is from genome assembly GCA_946902985.2 of Meconema thalassinum. Lineage (NCBI taxonomy): Eukaryota > Metazoa > Arthropoda > Insecta > Orthoptera > Tettigoniidae > Meconema > Meconema thalassinum. The sequence continues at coordinate 1,331,552,037 of OX336389.2, forward strand.
ATGCGACGAACTTTCTTCTGTGCAAAAGAATGAATGAAGTCATCATAGTCAATTGACTGCAATATTTGTGACTCTATGTACATTCCAGAGAGTGAATTGAGTCTTGTTTTCTCCTATGTTAGATCTTAAGTAATTATTTACTCTCATTAGCGCTTAAAACGACCGTTCTGCTGAGCAGTTTGAAGCTGGTGTACACAACAGCATTCGGAGCGCAATACCTACGTTTGGATAAATGTCCAAAAAGCCTTTTTCCGATAAGTATTTGTATAGCTTCAGTGACGATAACTCCATAACATCATCATTTGACGACAAATGAGCTTGCAGGTGCAGACACTCGTTTTCCAAAGTCCTGTCCAAGTCCCCCGGATAAAAAGTTATAAGGTATCTGGCTCCTTCACGGATGTCCTTAGATTCCAAACGATGTAGTTCTTAAGAAAGGCAAACTTTTTAATTAACTCCTCATAAGCAGATCCGCGTCCCCGTATTTCTGTAATTAGTCTATAATGACGTTAGAAATGGTAACTCTGAATCTGTCCCTGACAGAGAGTTCAGTCTCGTTTCCTTTTACTTCGTCGAACTGGACTTTACGCTTACGTTTCTTCTGCATGTCATATGCATAACTATTTTCACCAGATTTTTCAATAACTTTCAACTCATAATGATGAAAGGTACTGGGTTTCCTTAAGTGTTCTAGGTATGTTAGCAAAGACTGATATAGTTCAACGATCGTACCCAGGTTGATGTTAACAGATTGGAGAGATTTGCTTACTTTGTTGAACCATTCCAAGATGTCATTCCAGAGAAGTGACAAAAAGCAAGTTTCCATCGAGTCTAATGAATTCAGAATATCTGAAGCCTCAGAACGCGTAGATGTTTTTTTCATTTGCATCATTGGCAATTATCTGAAGAGCTGCCATGATCTCATCCCAGGAGCAACATAGACTTCGACAGGCGTCAGCTCGAACAGACCATCTTGTCTGAGAAAGACCCTTCATGACTGTTGAATTTGACTGCAGGTTCGACAGCAAAATTTCACATCTGTGTGTTGATGCGGAAAAAAATTGTAAGTTACAATGACTGCAAACTACCGAAGAAAGATACAGCAGCTTCACAAGACTCGGCCTCACAGGATCCAACAAGATTCAGTGAGTGAGCCGAACAGGGAACAAAATCTATCAGAGGGTTCACTTGTTTATTCACGCCTGATGACCAGAATATACACCCGACATATTGCTAGCGTTGTCGTAAGATCGGCGATATCCAAGTCGTGATTATTCAATGTCTCTAGGACGACTTCAGCCAGGTTTACCGCATTATGGCCACAATTTGGAATGAATTTCAAAAATCGTTCGACAGGACATCCGTCTTCAGAGACATATCTCACTATGAAAGTATGTTCTTCTAGATGAGAAATGTTCGGAGTATAGTCCACAGAGATAGAGAGATATTTGGCATGCTTTATCTCAGTCACGATTGTATTTATTACCTTTTCTGCCATGATATTGATCATTTCATCGCATATTTTGACGAAATATATGATGTTGTGCCACTTCCTTTGTTACCGTGGCGTTTTATGTGTAAGTCCAGAAAAGGCTCGAACTCAGCCAAATGTTCTAGGGTCATAACATAGTTCCCACTGTTTTTTGATCCAAATATCTCATGAGAACCTTTAAACGGCAATCCGCGTGCAGAAAGTGACCTCACAACAGCCACGATGCGCCTCAAAACCTCATGCCAGTATTTTATTTCTTCTTCCGTTTGAAGAACAAGACTTTTGTCAACTATACCGCCAGCATTCTTTCTAGCTAATAGTGTCGCAAGTGCTGACTCGTGTTCGTCCAAATTCTCGTGTTCCTTCATTCTTTGAACTGCGTTTTTCCAGTCGTTGTACCCTTCATTAGCTAGCGACCCCAATTTCTCAAACATCTTACAAGGGGCGCAAAACACTGCACCCCTACTCTTCAAAAATATGAGCCAAGGTCGAGGTCGTGTTTCACCACTGCCTAATGTTCGGTTAAGAAGTGACAGCGATAGATACCTGCTTTTATCTGCGTACTGACGCCTTGATGAAGAAACGTCGGCATCACTATTTTGTTTCACGCTATTTTGAACAAGGTACTCCAATGTAACTTCGTCTAGCATCCACTCAGCAGGATCGTCACTTAAAGAAGAATTAGATTCAGGATTTTCTAAAGAATCGTTTTTTGTAGCTATAAGCCTATGGTGTTTTCAGAAATAATGTTTTCAGGTAGCTCGTTGCTGTCAGACACGTTTGTTGGAGTTGCTTGTTGACGGACATCAGCAGCATCACTGCAACTGCCACTGGCTAATGCACTAGTACTACTAGTACTAGGACTAGAGCCAGAACTAGGTCTAGACGTAGACGAGACGAAAAATGTGTTTAACTTAGGAACATTACGAAGAAGCCCTTTTTCTTTTTCGAATTTTTCTTTATTCCGTTTTCTTTTCTGGAACCCGCTTAGTTTTTTATTGAAATCAGACATCGCGACATCAGTAGGAACTAGGAATTTCGGATTGTGGTTTTGTTTTTAGGTGTTCAACTTACGAACTAAGAACTAGAGTGTTGGCCTTTCTTGAATATTCCAAACATAAGTGCCACCTAAAAGAGAAGTTAGTAAAACTTCGCAAGAGAAAGGACCATAACAAACACCTTGCCTCTAAAGTGTGCGATTTGTACATTACAAACGGCAGTAGTCTAACATATCTTGGACTATATTGCATTAAGTTTGTGCCAATTAAATATGTTATATGTGAGAATATTATAATCAGTTGCTATCCGGTTGCATTAACTTGACCCGTTCAAATGCTAAAATGAGACGAACGCTACGAGTTATAGGCAATACGGCATACCGGTTGCATTTACCAATAACTCATCCTTTCTTCTTTAATATATATTTAATCATTATAATTAAATAGCCTAATTTATTAACACTTATTTAACCAATAATAATTTAATAGCTATATACTGAACCCAAGTACCATTGGTTCAAGGGGTCGAATCCATGTTTTATTGGTAAAAGAAGAGAGGAAAAATTCAGTCTTTAGTAGAACTTAGAAAGATTTTAAGTAGAGGACTGGTATAATGTTGTGCAAGAATAAGAATCCAGGTGGCACCAGAAAATGATATCATGCGTGACGCATCGATAGGGAGCCGATCATGACTATAAATAGAACGATAGAAACTTTCCACTGTGTGTAAGCGAGAAGAGGTTTCGGAAATTGATCTTACGCAGCAATAAAATGGCAACCTCGCAGTTGTGCAAGAAGAGGAATAATTAGATTTAAACCATTTGCGAGAATATAATTAACAAAAGAAATACATCATTGTGAATCATTTTGGAATAGAGATTTTTGTGTGGTGAAAAGGGTTATAATAATTGCACAGGAAAGAAGTGCAAACGCAGCATGACGTAGTTAAAATTTTCCCGAGACCAGAGGTGGTAGGGATTAAAAATCAACCGCAACACCCACGTATCTGAAGAGCAAATTTTATTTAATATCTCGGAATTGTACGATCGATTTTCAGGTGCAAAGAAGTCAGTTTACGTTTAGAAAACAAGCTTTCCAGAGATATAAATTTAAAAAGTGTGCGACTATTGCTTCAAAAGTTAGTTATAAAAAAGACGAGGATTTTATCTTTTTGTCGCCGATTTGTATAAAAGCCCTGGCAGAGCCAGACCAATCATGCAGTTTTAGTCCGTCCAGGGGACGTGACGCTACATCACATCGTTAATGCAGTACTTACTAGACCTCGAGAGGTCGTGATACGTTGTGTCACCTACGAGCAACCCGTATGGGCGTGGCCGAGAAGTATCGTCAATAGTATCGCCGTGTGAAGACTTAGTAAAATCCTAGTATAGGATTTAGTTCAGCAAGCGTCAGTCATTATAGTGAAAAGTTCATTATTACAGTCAAAGTTAGGCTGCGAACTTAAAGAACAGGCGATAGGTCTTCGAATAACAGTTCAGTTAAACGACAGAAAGTATCGTAACGTTTTGAAGTACCAACGATAGTGAAACAAACATTTCTAACAAAGTTAAGGAACCTGATCAGGGTCGGACGAAATAAGTAACGCCTAGTGTACCGAAAAGATAGGAACTAGAGCGCAGAATAATAAGAAGTGAGAATTTAATCCAAAACGTTGTCTACAGGAGACAAGCGAACAGTAATAAGCAATAAGCTACGAAACTAAGGAATAGCAGTAAATGCTAGGGAAATAGGAAGGTCACCGATAAAGTATTCGAGAGGCCGTAAACAGGACAGACTTTCGCTAGACAAACTAAATAGTGTCTAGAAAGAAACGACTTCGAGCTAGTAAAAATAGAAGCCGATAGTCAGAAAACCCGATCTGAAAAATTACCGTTCCAGGGAGGGGTAGATTGATCGAGACTTTCATCATATGGCTAGATTAGGGAGCCGACGTCTAAGAGTGTCACCCTTGGAAACGGGGAAGAAAGAAATCACGTGTGTAAGGTAAAAATCAAAGCCTCAGTGATTAAAAGCAGTGTAATGTAAATATAGTAAAATCTGTTTTAGTGTAATAATTTTTAGTGAATTTATTTGTGTATGATAAAAGAATACAAGATTGTATTCAATATGTTACCAGTGTCTAAGGTAAATAATGTGTATGTGTATCAAGAAGTGTCATCGTGTGAAATGGGATTAATGAAGATGGCTTAAACACATTGAGTGGGCAAAAATGAAACATCGCTGGAGAATTCGGTCGGTGACCGTAATATCATGTGAGTAACCATTTCATTATGTTATGTGTTGGGAGGGTTTGCGTACAATCCACCTGAGAACGAAAGAATAGGGATGTTTTTGAATAACAAATAACAGAATAATAGCGCGATCTGAACGATTAAAAATTGAGAAAGTAAAAATAATTATATGAAATAAATAAATCCCTTGGGGGAAATGTATGAAATAAAATATCAGTGTATTTGATAAATGATTTAAATATGTGAAAGCAAGCGTAATAATAATAATAATAATAATAATAATAATAATAATATAATTGAAGGAATATTATGATGAATTATATGAAAAGTAGTAGCTTATGAGCTCCTTTAAAATAATTAATACATGTTATGAACACATGTTCTTAAGATAAAGCGATTATTGTCACGGGAGAGGATTAATATAGAATTGAGATATTGATCAAAGGTTGATTTTGAATTATCAGTTCATTGAAGGCAACTTGGCATTAAAGTAATAGCGCAATGGAGCGCATTGAAGTAATTTGTCACGCTAGGAAGGCGTTGAACCTAAATATACTCGGTAACACTAATTATGAGGGGCAGTTGGTCGTGGTAATTGAGCTAAGGTAAGTCCTCTAAATAGTGATGTGATCATGAGGCCGTGTGTGTATTGTATTGAAGAAGGGTGCTATTTATTGTATTATGAGCGCTGATTCAAGGCAAAGGCCGCCCTAAGTCGCGAATGTTATAAGTCCTCCAGTATGGGATATGGTTCCCGAGGCATTTGAAAGAATCGAACCCAGATTCGTCTATGTTGAAGCCCCTAAATATTTGTTGTTGTATTGAATTATTCTTACCCACCAATGAGGACACTTCATAATTAATAAATGCCGAGTTTAAGAGAATAGGTCTAGTGAACCTAAATATGTTGTTAAAATAAGTAGAATGAAAGCCTTGCTTGTTCAAAGAACTGCATTTAAGAAACAGCTGTATAGAGCTGAGGGTAGCCCGTCTCTAGTGAGTGAGACATTGAAGTTCCTGCTCCCGGCAATAAATCACGCTAAGTGGCCCAGGACAGACCCTTACTATTGATGTGTTGTGGTAGGTCTAGAGAGCCGTCTGTTTGAAGTTATAATACACAAGAGTGTTTAGAGTTTGTTTTAACGACCCGGTCTTCGAACCTAGGATCTTTTAGTTGAAGATTACCGCTTGCAAGTTCAGATCGTTGCTTTCTTATGAGATAATGGTCTTTTAAGACAAATAATGATAAATCCCTAATGTAATGTTAGATAATGTAGTGATTCACGAGTTTAGTGAAGACAATTAGATTCCGGGAGTGATCTTAATTTTTGACGTGTTCAAGTAGTCTTCTGTAGCTCGGGAGTACGCAAATGTTTCCCAATCACGGTAGTGAATTGTTGACTTGAGAGAGATGGTAACCTGAGAACATTGTGAAAGCCCAAAATTTAAGTAAAAGAGTAACAATACTTTAATAAGAATTATATATTTTTGATTATAATATACTCATATAATAGGAAGTGATGTGTTGTAAAAGAATAACACTGTATATAAAATGTATCGAGCCTATTGGAGCTCTTGATTTTAGGGAATTTTAGAAGGACACTATATGGAAGTGAAAAGTAATATGAGTTTGTTGGTTTATGAAAACCATTTACTATGATTTAATCTTTGTTTTATTATGTATCCCTTGTTCACTCTGAACAAGTTAGAATTTATGGGTCAGTATTTTATTTGTTTAATTTGTTGTAGCGCCATATATTTGGTTAATTAAATGTTTTATAGTAGGAGTTGATTTTGTTTATTATTTTTGGAAGTGTATCCTCTATTTAATCCAAAATGTGTAAGTCACAGAGTGGGAGAACATACCATAACCCCGATTTGAGCATGGCTGGCATACTGTGATTTGCATATTTCATGCTGAATGGGCACAATACCAGGTATTGCAAGAAGGCGATATTTGATAGCACACACGGTACCATCTTAAAATCAGAATTTACCTGCACATCCCTCCACCTCGGCCATGGTAGGATATTCGTGCTTATACATTTGGCCACTCATAGCGTGGCGATGTATTTCTCGCCCCAACGCACGGAGCCTATAGAATGGACTGCCTACGCGTGGCCTGGCAATGCTAAGCGTGGATACAGCAGGCGAGAGAGAGGGGAACGAAGAGGCCTAATTCTAGCTTTGTTGCACGCAGGGCTATAAGTTTTGGCAAAATGTAGTACCAATATTTATTATAATATTATTTTCGATAAAGCATTTTGATAAGGCAAGCCAGGCTTTTTTGCTTATGTAATGATTCCACCACCGGAGCCCCTAGGCTGACTGGGCCCCTAGGCCAAGGCCTTATCGGCCTAGGCAGAAATCCGGCACTGATCACACCCAATTTCATGAAAAAATGACGTATTTTTCATTTGACAGTTCGGGAGGAATATTAAAAATACGCACCCTTGTTGCTTCGACACCTGCTGCTTCTATGTGTACAGGCACTCTCTCGCCATTGAATAACACTAGGGTATTATCGCCATGAAATTTGATAAGTAGTTAATCAAGTACAGATTGGGTAATTACCATAATGAAGACATAGTTAGTGGCGGAGTCAAGTTGGATAGCTTGAAATTGGTCCATGGTGATTGCAGCTGCTGAACGTCTTGTTGTGGTGCGTTGGAACGTGCATCTTAGCGTATTTTTACGGAGTTGTTGCATCTTTATTTCGTGGAGATTCGTGGGTTTCCAGTAATTCTCTTGAATATGTTTGTGCGTGTCACTGGACACCAGTGACCACTGTACGGCAAAATTCACAATTACTAATTTACTGTATGAAAAGTAGCCTGTTCGACGGTGGCAACTTGTAGCGAGCTCAGTCTGTTCCAGACCAGTGTCAACAGCACACTTAATTGAGCTCTTTCCATGCATGTTCAATACATTTCATATCCGCAGAATAGACTGGCAACTCCATTCTATGTATGACATGCATCTGAAGGAACTGATTGACCACCCTAGCTCGATGGGCATGAGCATTATCGTACACTAGTGTGAGGCCCTCACCCATTGTGGCAGCGAATCCTGTAACAACAGGTTCAAGGATGTTGTCGCTGTACTCCAGACCAGTCATGTTACCGTGGATAGGAATTAGAGGCTTACGTCGACATATATGTGTCCACCCCAAAACATGACTGAACCTTCTTGCTGTTGGTGGCTTTCCTGGATGAAGGGCTCGTGAAATCTCTCACCCACTCCTCGCCACACTCGAATGGCGACTAAATCACAATGTGCAAAACTATTTTTCAGTACTGTACTACTCAAGGTACAAATACATGTGAAAACAAAGTATTCTCAAAATAAAATGAAATTTAATATGTTTATCAAATCAATTCAAAATAATGTACTGGACTCAGACAAATTATAGACCAGGTTTGTTTTCAATACTGAGTTAAGCGAATAGAGATGGTAAGATCCATGTCATTACCTGATGACGAATTAACTTTCCCACAAAACAACATCTTTAAGTCATAAATTGAAGGTCGAGTCCATCTGACATATCTCCAGGTTTCAAGTGGCATCACTACCACGCTAGATTATGAGTATAATATTATTCAATTAATTTATGAGGGGGAACCTGAATATAACTTAATTAAATCCTGGATTAAAATAAGAACATCATTTAACTGTAGCTTATGGGTGAGTACTGTACTAAATGTAGCGAGAATGAGGAAGTAATAAAGTACTGTAAGACCAAGCCCTAGGTCAATTAACACATTAATTATCAGTCAAATAAATACATCACCCCTATCGAATCCAGTACAAAGAACACATGATTTTAAACTAACACTCAGTAATAGCGTATCCACACCACAGGGCATACTGTCAGTACATCCTAACTATTCATCTTTAATTTACCTAATTCATGTCAATTATTTACATGTGACTCCACTTTCCAAATGAACCACGAACCAAGTACTCATATTTCCGTGTTATTCCAATTATAATGTCCTAATGATGCCTGGTTTTCCAAATTTTTAAAAAATGCGAATGTAGCCAAGCTTAAAATAATTCTATGGTTGGGTAGATTTGCAAATCATCAATAAAATGAACGATGGGTATGTTTCTCAGTCTAATATATGAGGGGTGTAGATGCAAAACCGGCTATCTCCACTTTTTGGCGAAATTGAGTTATGATTGGAGTACCATTCTCTGAGGTGTTTGTCATCTGTTTATAAACTTGTTTGGCAGCAAATCCGGCTATATCCCCCTCAAAAAGAGGGTGAAAAATAGGGGTTAGTTGCAAACCCGGCAATCTCCGTACAGCGTTGAGGTGCAGAACCGGCTATCTCCATAGCAGATAATAACAAAAAGAGAAACTGTCACAAATCCGACCGAGTACAAAAACATTTTTGAAATATTTGGGACCGTTATTGAAATTGGAAATGACTGTCTAGTCTCTGACTGGATGACAGAAGCAAATAAGGTGTTCAAAATCACTGGCTCGTGGCACCTCAAATTTATTGTTAGTAAGTGTTTCATTCTAACAAGGTCCAAAACAAATCCCATGAATAACGTGTTGGTGCGTGGAGAGCCTTATTACAGGACTGATGTATGTGTGTCAAAAAAGTGTTTGTAAATCAGGCAAGAATGAGGGAATGCTTAATCCAGCCGTAATCAGGAAGGATGTTGAAGTAAACCCTTTGAAATTACGGGACATTACTAAACACTACGGTGACCAATGGAAAACCCTCAAAGATCTACGACTTTACACCGACTTGATGGAGATCAAGCAAAAGAAGCAAACAATGATGGAGCCGAGAGACTTATTGAAGAAGATGGCTTGGAGGAAACTGAGGATCTCATTGTTTAAACACCTTTGTTGAGGAAAATTGTACTATATCATAATTCCATAGAATACACTGAAAATACTTTTCTCTCCAGTGTTAATCTTCTTATTTCACTTTTCTCTATCCCGATTCCAGGTATCCCAGCAAACAATCGTGCTATACTTGTATTTTAAATGATTGAGATGCAAAACCGGCAATCTCCAATTTTTATTGCCCCCTATTAACATGTTATCATTTATTCTAGTTTGTTCATGCATTTAATGTCATTTATAAATCGAACAATACATTATAGAACAATAACCATAATATTATATCACTTAGTTACTGAGGTATGAGAAATTCGTCTCTCCTGTAAAATTAGACTCAGTGGAGATTGCCGGTTTTGCATCTAGACCCCTCATATATGGCATATGAACATAATATTCTCTAATCTTCCAGATAATAATTAAACAGCTCAACTAATAATCGAATCACATCAAAAATCACTTCTCTAGTATTAATTCTCAACTTCAATCGTCAAATCAAACTCACCCAGTTACAAAAAACAATCATCAAATTCCTCATTGAATTATATCATCAGTTTGCTCTTAATAGTGACAAGCTATTTCCTCTCATTAATGTACACTGGTTTCATATCATCAGCTTAACTATTGATCATCTCGCTATAATTCACAATTAAAAAATGAATGACGTTATTATTATTATTATTATTATTATTATTATTAATATTACTGCTACCATTCAATTTAGCTATGTTCAATCGCACCTATATCCATCAGATGATATTAACTTGAGGCATGAGTAACTCACATTGTCTTTCATGATGCAGTGTGCAGTAAAATCCATTCATCGGTGTTCTTTTTGATTTCCATACAATTCACAATTAAATCGGGCACATGGTCCGAATCGTCGACTCATCATAAACACATATTATCATCAAATATTATGAAAGAAATTTACTGATCTCCCTTGTCAATTATCATGTAACCTAGTAGGCTACAACAACATACCATTTCATAACGCAGAACCGTGGGAGAAAATATCCATCTCCCTACTCACTTACCATTCACTATTGCCGTGCACATTATTAATATCGTAGACCTACTTATCATCTCATACCTTAGCACGTATGCACACTTAATCTCGTTCAAGTCTCTGCTGCTCTCTCTTTGAAACATAAGGCTACACGTGATTGCAATGCCCCGCAAAACAAGTCATATATAACACACAACTGAAGTCTGTTCGCCGAGTCGAGATAGTGGAAGTAAACACAGTTGTACACGTGATTGCAAGGCTGACCGCAAGGGGTGCATAGAGCTGTTCCTGTTGAACGTACGCCAACTTCAGTGCTGTGTATAGCCTACATGTGAAGCAGGCTGACTTATCGATTACATGCTACAGCGCGGTTTATTTATTGTTCGTTTATGTATTTAATTAATTAATTAATTAATGTTCTTAACTGCTTATGACAGGCAACAGTATACAGTGCAGCAAGTATTGTCTTTTGTAGGGTTACGGCATGACTAAAGATCTCGGAGCTTCTTGGCTACCCCTGTCCGGCAGAGCCAAAGACGTAAAGACGTGAACTGGGCGTATTTCCCTGTCCGGGTAGCCAGGGGCACTGTCTCGACTCGGCGAATAGACTTTAGTGCCTGTATGTACTGTGAAAGTTCTACTCATTTGGTCGGTGTTATTGTTCTGACTCGGTGAAGAAAGCAATGACAAAGTACCTCACTACTTACCTTGCCTAGCATGCCTCATTATAGCACTTCCTTAGGTTTCTGTGGGTATCACTACCGACCTAACCTATGGCGGTTCTTTTTGAGGATCCAACCAGCCTCTGGGCTGACTATCTAACAGACGGACTCAGGGAACATGCTTATATTTATGTACGCTTAAGGTGAAGGACAGTATGCTAATTTTCTTGTTTACAAATTTAAAGTGTGCCTGGGTCCATCACCTGCTCCATGATGGTTTGGGTTACCAAAGAGTGTCCGCAAGATTGGTACCGAGAAACCTGACCCCAGAGCAGGCTGTGCGACAATTCCTTGCATCGCAGGGCACCGAGCTTTACCCGAGTGGTTTCTTCAAACCTATTGCACGCTACGGCAAGTGTCTCAATGTCGGTGGTGACTATGTCGATTAACAGTGCAAGGTGCATAGTTCATGATGCCATGGTGTTTGTCAGATAGGCAACATGGGTCCCTGGGTAAAAATGACGAAACATATTTTCGGAACTTCCTCGTATAAAACGCTAAGGTGTACAGTAGGCCTATGTTTCACAAAACTCAAGTCCTTAAACAGAGGGAATTAGAAGGTGTGGATTGGGCCAAAATTATCAAAATCGTGTCAATAGAACTGGAAAAATCTCGCATTTCTTGAAAAGTCAATGGTAATATATTTCTTTGTTTGTAAATTACGTTTAAACAAGTAAACAAGACGCTAGCCCCTGCCAGAACTGTGTCGCATCGAGGCCGCACAACAGTAAAGCCATGCGGGTGGTCTATACACATGCGAGACTTCGCGCACATACCTTCTAGTTAGCGACTACTCATAGCTCACGTGCCCAAAACCTATCAATTCACAGTGACAATAACATTCTACATTCAGAGGCCTACATCTCTACAACGCACTCGTGATTTATAAAGGATGCTTGTCTGATTATTTTGTTTTTCATCTAGTTGTTCACATGATACAAAATAACCTGCAATTTTAATGAAAGTTATTCATAAACTGTTTACGCTGTGCTAGCCTTATTCAACCTTGCATACTACATAGGTCTTTCTTTATGATGATTATTATAAACAAATTTCAAATAGAGTTCCTGTTGAGAAAATTCTCATGTCCTGAAGCTCTGAAACTAACACTGGTTAGACTTTCCACAATTCTTATGCCCATCAACTTGGAAATTCATGTTCTGGTAAATGAGCGAAATGATTAAATAAACAGATTATTTAAATATGAATAAACCATTGTTACCCCCCCCCCCCCTCCTCACACACACACACAAAAATGTCATTACTGTGCTGGTAGAGAGTTAGACTGGACCACCCAACAATCGATCGTACCGTAAGTAGAACGACCAACCAATCAATTGGTTGATCCACCATCCCAACCGACCGATATCCTCTTTAGAAACTTTGCACAATGTGGTAGGGACACAGGCCGAAGGACGAACTCGTCTGACAACTGGTAGGTTACCCAGAAACGACGACCACGTGCCGCCAGAGCCGAAGTAAACCGCATCGGACCTACGAACGTTGGGAACAGACCTCAAGAGCTGATCAGTCAATCCACTTACGCAATCGGATACGCGATCCGAAACAGGAACAAGACGATCAGATAACGACTTTCCTCGATCAGTGGCATCCCATCGCAAGAGCCAAGACGAGCACCAATCAGAGGTCCGAGATCGGTCAATTAAATGGAAACTTGGTCAAAACGTTGAACAAGATGGAGGTCAACTATATGAACGACGAGATATGTCATTACGAGACCCAGGAACGAAGTAAGAACATTTATTTAACATGGAGTTAAGGAAACAATCAGAAACAGATTATCTGATACAACTTTGATCAGTTTGAATTGAGTTTGTACCATTTGTCCAGACCACAGATTAAACTTTCTTAATCGAGTTCAAGACAAGTGACAAACCGTGATTATTCAACGACAGTGAAGGATCCAACTTAACCAATGCGCAGTTAAACCGAGAATGAAGAGGAAAGAGAAGAGCTGTCGAAATGTTAAATGGGGATGAAAGTACCTAGTGGGGGACAAGTTTAGCGACTAGGATCCTCTGTGGTCGAAATTTAATGTTTTCAGTCGGTGTTTCAGTTCAGTGCAGGCAGTGGTGATGGCAGCTGGGGGAACGGACAACACACCGCTCAAATAGCTAAGTGCACAAGTCTTGTCATTTCTAGGATTACGGCATGACTAATGATCTCGGGGCTTCTTGGCTACCCCTGTCCGGTAGAGCCGACGACGTAAACTGGGCGTATTTCCCTGTCCTGGTAGCCAGGGGCACTGTCTCGACTCGGCGAATATACTTTAGTTACTTATTACCTCAATAACCATTTCTATGAATTAATTCATGCAACAAGTGCTGATACCTTCACTGTCATTGGGTCTGACAATTAATAAATATATCGCTATATTTTATTTAGAATAAGTAATACATTTCTCTTCTAAGCCTCCGTGGCTTAGGCTGCAGCACGCCGGCCTCTCACCGCTGGGTCCGTGGTTCAAATCCCGGTTACTCCATGTGAGATCTGTGCTGGACAAAACGGAGGCAGACAGGTTTTTCTCCGGGTACTTCGGTTTTCCCTGTCACAATTTCACTCCAGGAACACTCTCCACTATCATTTCATTTCATCTGTCATTCATTTAATCATTGCCCCAGAGGAGTACGTCAGGCCTCGGCAGCCGTCATAGTTCATATCCTCGCCGCTAGATGGGTGCTTCATTCATTCCATTCCTGTCCCGGTCGGAGACTGGAAGCAGGCTGTGGATTTTCAATACATTTCTCTTCTCTTACCCAGGCCATCACACATCCACCATTAGGTCCTGCCTTCACTTGTACCTTAATCAAGACGGTGATAGGCTACTTTGATGTATCATAATTCTGTGATGGGACGTGAACTATGATTTACGCGGCCAACATTCATTATTTACCCTTTATCAATTAAACTTATATTTTAGTTACGTACGTGTTCCTCTTTCTTGTTATGGTAGGATTGAGTTCTTGTTAATTAGTTAGGAGATTTTCGACATCACGCTCATGTAGCCCCATGGACTTGGGTGTGTATAAAATTTGTCTCGTGGCCTGTGTCACTGTGATGTCTGTACAAGTGTTATTAGTGTATTTAGTGCATTACTTTAGTCCTATTTTCATTTTATGAGAAAATAGGCTTATGAGATCACCTTTTGTCCGTGTGCGTGTGTGTGCGTATGTGTGTGTGTGTTCCCCCCTAATAACTTCTAAACGGATGGAGCAATTTCAATGAAACTTGGTAAGGTCATAGTACTATTACCTTGCCCCTCAAATTTTATTTCGTGTCACCAATCCAACATGGCGGCTGTGCGAAATATTTCACCGGCATTCTATATCTCCGAGACTTTACCTGATATCACCCTGAAATTTTGATCGGTGATGAAGACTACTAAAAACTCACATATGTGACCTTCAAAAACTTGAAAACTACAGAACGAACAAGGTGGCCAAGCGAAGTTGAAACATTTTAATAGACTTTTCTCGCCATTTAACCATCCAAACGCAATGAAACTTGGTACAGCAAATATTTTAACACATTGTAATGCACTGGCATCTAATTTAGTTCAATTGTTTACATAACCTTAAGATATGGCGGCTGTGCGAAGTATTTCACCGGCATTCTCTATCTATTACTGATATCACCCTGAAATTTTGTACTAGACGTTCAGCTATGAGAATTTCAAAAACCTCTAAAATACAAAGAGAACATGGCAGCCAAGCGAAGGTGAAACATGTTAATTTACTCTTCTCGCGATTTAACCATCTGATCACAGTAACATTTGGTACAGTTAATGATTATACACATTGTAATGCACTGGCATCTAAATTAGTTCAATTGTGCACATAACCTCAAGATGGTGGCAGTGTGCAATTTTAAAATTAAGTTTTTATTTCTTTATTTTTATCACGCAATCATTGTGAACGTTCGAGTAATGAACCTACGCAAAAAACGTCATCTAATAGTACATAACTCTATGGCCTACATATTAAATAATCCAACATGTGGACCAACCGAAATATTTAGACGGTTCTCAATATCTACGAATCTATTACAGCAATCAAACTGAAATGTTGTATGTTGATAGAGGCAATTAATATAAGAGTCGTCTAGTATCAAAACCGGCCAAGTCACAAAATTTACGAAAATGAGTTATGGTTATCAATTTGAAGTAGAAGTATAGCACTATCAGGTGAAACAAGAATATGCTTCAAAAACGTCCATGTCTTCATACTACAGAGCAATGAATTCTTGGTCGTGCAACAAAATGGGCCAAGTCATGCAGGCAGTGCTTTCATAACCGGCCATGTCAAAGAACGAGTAGCAATCTTCATGTCGCAGCATCATTGTTTGGAATCTTGCGTTGTTAGATTATGCAAGAATGTGATAATATCAATAGGCAACATTGTTCCTTATATTGTATACCCTTTGAAGTCATAATAATTTGTATTTTGTTCGTTTGCAACACTGACTTCAGTATTCGCGGTCTTCTTACCGCATAGACGCGAAAGCAATCGTATATCCTGTGTGCTCGTATTTTGTCATTATTGCGTAGTGTAACGTGTATATTGTTCCTATTTTAATAAGTGACTCATTTTCTTTTACTGTGTTCAAGATCTAACTGAACTACTAACTTTTAATGATATAATACCTATTTTGTATTCTCCTCAGCATTCTGATGTTCATTTTCATATATTAGTATCCAATTTAAGCAGAATGCTTTCGTTTTTATTGCAATTAAGACAGGTAATTACAATGTCAATTTATTTTAATTTAATTGCCTTTTTTCACTGGAATTTGCAACTTAGAAAGAAAAGTTTTACCAAAAAAGACTAAAATTATACCAAATTGCAACAAAAACGGCCAAGTCAAAATTAATATTAGCAAAAAAGATGGGTTCATTATGAATCAGATTCCTCAAAATAGCAGAACTTAAATATTAAACCATTACGGATATAACTATGCAATAAAATCTTTTGTGACCACCATTGCTTTGTCTCTAGAGGTTTTTCATCCATACTGAAAAATATGCCTTCAGTGACTTGGCCGGTTTTGATACTAGACGACTCATAAGTAGGATATATGAAAATAGGATGTATAGTTCTTCAAGGAACAACTTTTTATATTTGCAATTGAGGTACCATCCAGTCGTTTGCGTGAAGTAGAAATACAGTAGAGTACAGTACTAGTAGGTCTACAGTTACTACAGAAACCTGTGGTATCAGACAAATTCAATATGTCTGCGTACCTAAAAACATGGGACTGATGGCTAAGATTTCCCAAGCCCTTACGGTGATTAAACAACGACAAGAATGTCTTCAAGACCAGCGCGGCGATGTGTATAAAGGAAGCACCTGATCGCATTAAAGTGACTTGTTCAAGGACGCGTTATTCATGGCCGATGTTGCACCCACATCCACAACGCTCACACACAATATCTTCAGCATAAGCCTGCGTGTAACGATACACTCTACTTCCTACATCTTACATTAACCAACAAACAGCAGGTTATTTGTATCTTGAAGAAAATTTCATGTCCAACCTACAAATGGAACAAAAATATGTTAGAAAATGTTGTGTTCTGTTTACTTTAAAGTAGAGGCTGCAGTTGTAAGGTACTCGCTTGATGAGCCCAAGCTTGTGTGATCATATTCCTGAAAGGTGGTCTGTTTGCCTGTGTTTCTTTCACGCAAAACGTACTCAACCAATTGCGCTGAGCTTTTGTTAGCGCAGTCATATTTGGGGTTTCACCTCGGAATAATGTGACGTATGTCATGGATGGTGGATTTCTTCTGCTTCGTGTCGTATGGAGTAAAGACGATACTTTTTCCGTCGTTTTAGATAAATACGTTAAGTATTTACAAATACAGGGTTATGGTTCAAAAACTGGTGTTGTATTAGACGGATATTTAGACTCCACTAGAAACATAAAAGCAATGGAACAACGAAGAAGAACTGCTGCTCTTTCGAAAGCTTATGAAGTTTGTTTCGACGAAACAATGATTGTCCCAATTAGTCAAGGTAAGTTTTGTCAAATCGATGTATTTAAAATAAACTTATTGATATGCTCATTGATAAGTTAGAGAGTGAACAAAACAAGCAAGAGAGCGTGCTGATGTACTTATCATAGAAACAGCTATCGAAGAATCCAAACATGAGAGGACTCCCGTCATCATTGTAGAAGACATAGATTTGCTCGTTATTTTAATTGGACGCATTCAATTACTTCATGAAGAAATTTTCTTTAAAAAGGTTGGAGAAGGCTATGTCAAAGCACAAATCTATACGTCAAAAAGTTTTGGATCTATGCTCACCAGGTTATTGCAAGTCCTATAGGTGAACATATGCCCATAGCCTCTATCAACATACACAATTTGAGTTTGATTGCTATCATAGATTATTAGATATTGAGAACCGTCTAAATATTTCGGTTGGACGCCATTTTGGATTTTTATATAATTATGTAGGCCATATACAGTAGGTATGAACTATTAGATGACGATTTTTGCGTAGGTTCATTATTTAAACGTTCACTTCGATCGCATGACTACGACACAAGAAAAAAACTTAATTTTTGAAATTGCGCACGGCCGCCATCTTGAGGTTATGTGAACAATTGAACTTAATTAGATGCCAGTGCATTACAATGTGTATAAACATTTACTGTGCCATATTTCACTGAGCTCAGAAGGTTAAATCGCGAGAAAGGTCTAATAAAATGTTTCAACTTTGCTTGGACGCCATGTTCGTTTTGTACTTTACAGGGTTTTGAAAGTTACATAGATATGCTCAAAATCGAGGAGTGGGACTTTGTACTGTGGTCAAGCTAGCGAAGTCTGCTTTTACACTTTGCGCCACACATTGCACCAGTGCTTTCTTCCAGAGAGGTTTGGATTAATGTAAACACATTGCTGCAGACAATGGTAAGCACGAAGCGTGTGATCTATTAATGAAAGAGGAAGATGCTGTATGTATCCGGGTTGGTCCGTGGGTGTTCCTGAAGGCAGCGGCAGCCACTTGTTGACCTTACCGCCCGCTTACTGACCTTGTGTTCAATATAATATGACAAGTCTCAAGGTCGCGGGGCAGCCAGCGGACGAGAGAAGGGAAGACATGAGGAAGAAGCCGAGTAAAGGTCACCCGAAACACAAACAGTGAGCAGACCGGGAATAGCTTGGCTCTTCCTTCCTGTGACCCACTTCCCCAAAGCGAGTCAGTGTTACGTCAGCGCGGTGTTTGAGCTGAGCGGTTCATCTTCTTCATTATAAAAAGGAAGGAAGCTTTTAGTTTTACGCGACCGTTAATCATGCAATCATGAGCCACGGGACCTGCTTTTTACGTGGAATCCGAACCACAGGACATGCAATTTCACTTCGAAAATCTCACATGCATTGGCCGGGAATCGAACCTGGTCCACCTTGGTGAGATGCCAACAGTTTGACCACTGTGCCACCACGCCCCTCTTCATGATCAGAGTTTGTTATTAAATCTTTTGAGGGCCTTGGGACATCTTGGTCATCAGCCCCGTGTAGTCGTCAGTTCTGTGATAACTGCAGTATTGTGTAGGGATGGGGTGGGCGCCCCGAAACTTGCAGTAAGGTACTATCCCGGCATTTACCTGGAGGGAGTGTAGAAAAGTCCAGAGAAAAAACGCAGTCTTGATAATCGCTGTAAGCGCCGGGATACGAACCTGTGACCTCCGGACATGCTGCAGCTGCCCTCGCGGCCTTGGTGCACTATTTAACTAGGGCGGCTATGCCGCAGGATTAAGATAATAAGACTCTAGCGGAAAGTGTTGTTGTTGCTGTTTCATTTAGGGGCTTTGCAACATTATGGTCATGTAGCCCCGTGCACTTGGGTGTGTGGAGTCTGTTTGATAGGAGGTGGTGGTCAGGGCCATAGTACGAGGTCATCCAGACCCTTCCATTGTTTGTACAGTCTGTGATATACGCTGCCGAAGTGACGCGCCGAGCAACCGTATGGGTGCAGCTACATTGGACCCAAACAACTGGTTGCTAGGTTTTTATACATAGGAAGCTGCATTAACGCTGCGCAGCGTCTTGAATTTTGTGGGTAAAAATGTGTAATACGCGTGAAATTAGGCAAACGCTGAAGATCATCTACAGTGTTGGAGCTACAAAATAGAAGTGAAATTTTATGGAGAAAGTACGAGAATTTTGCGAGATACTGTAGAATGAATAAAGTTGACCTCACTCCTGAGGCTAGAATTGCATGGTGGGTACCACAAATTATAAATATTTATCATTTAGTGGATGGAGTATATCTAATATAGAGAGATATTTAGGACATATATTGAACCCTTTAGTATTGCAGTGTTTATATGTAAGAAATCTTAATCAAGGGGTCGCGCTCAGTTCATAGTGTGATGTATACGTTCGCCAAACAACATGCTCTACTGAGGTAAGGGTCATAGGATTAAAACTATAATTAAGAAAGAAGTGACAAGACGTAAAATAATAAAATAATTTAATGACTATTTGTGCACAAAGAAATGAATATAAACAACAACAATAATAACAATTCCTCCCTGAATCTTCCCATGACAAAAATATCTATCAACTGTTGAGGAGTCAGACGGATCTCCCCTTTATAAAATGTGGATCCAAGTTCCACTAACTTGCATTGGATTTTATGTATGCGTAATGACTAACTACGAGGAATGAGTACTTTGGATGACTGTTCGTTTACATCGGGTAACAGCCACGATGCTTACGATCAATCATCTCGTAAATCAACGTTTACGGATATGGGACACAACACTAATAAAAACCCTTAAAAATTAATGCTGACACACAATCTAAATCTACTATTTACAGGAATCTCCCTCGAGACCCTCCTTCAATGCGGTGACGCATCTGACAAATGAGCTGCCAACCCGGCCAATTGCTCAATACACAAACAAGGAAAGACAGCATCGCACGTGACTACACGGGTCACAACTATGAAACATAAACATGGAATTAAACCAACAACAACAAAAGCCTCAACGGCTGAGATTACCTTATATGAACAAACATGCACGTTAAGCTAACGCTTCGGAGATTATAGTGATTCGTAGGCAACTCCCATTTATTTAAACAATTTTACCATTGATCAGTTCTTATTCTGTATTTCAAGTAACTTTACGGAGCCAAAGCACTCCGTAATGACCTTGCTGCAATCCTTTCAGCCCGCCTTGTGAAACCAGCAACCCCCTACCACAACACCTGTCATCGTCCAGCCCAGTGTGTAAAAATAACCAGACCAACTGTCCCGTTATCTCGTAGAATCAACAGCAACAAATCTCAACCACATAAACATATGGTAAGACATTAATCGAAATAGCCACATATGTCCTCGCAAGGTAACGATATGGGCTTGGCATCAAGCTGACAGAAATCAGTCTACGCTGAAATTCCCGCTTGTAATGACCAATAAAAACACACACACACACTGCTGGAAATGACAAAACACTTTTCACACAGGTCGGTTGAATAAGATTCTCACAAACAATTTAAGAAAATATTAAAACCTAAGAGAGAGCTGACTGCTCCTCGCCACAAATCACATTGCTCCAACGGCAATAACTTCACTGAATCTGATCAATAATAAACATTACAAAGATTACTTTACCCTCCAATCTACTGCATGATTATACTACTTCAGTCCTACTTCTGAAACACAACATATCTCCGAGAGACGTTTCTCAACCGCATTACGTAAACATATGCGAACACGGTCGTCCACATAGTCACGTTAGGTAATAAAAAAACAAACAAGAAGCTTCAACTAAATAAAATTGTGCGAGCTGTTTCCATGCAAAAGGTGTGTCAGACCAAAACTAAATACACTACGTTAATCAACACAAGCAAGATATTTACAAAAACTATTTGTCCCATATACCATAAGTTAATTTATCAGATAATAAGAATATTATTCAGTACTCATCCTCAGCCAATCACCGTCAACGGACATCTGCAGCCATTTCCCAACTAATGCTGCTCAGCTCGTCTCAAACATTTCGATGGAGTATTGTCGGTTCCAAACTTCTTCCATGGTCAGTGATGTCATCTCCCGTGCTGATGTAAAAAGTTATAGATTATTATACACTCGATATCTGACTACTAAATTCGTCGTTGTAGGTACTTAGTTCCCCAGAAACAGTCTGTTGGCGAATTGTCGAAGATACTGTCCCTACAAAAATAGTACAGTGACCATCTAACACACTGATTTTAACACACTTTAGTATTAATAAAAATCTGTGTCCTCATGACACGCAAAGTACAGTAACCTACGTCCTTAGACGCACAAATGTAATCAGTAGAAGTAATAACCTGTGTCTTCCGACACACACAATGTCAATTCAGTCATACGTCCTCGGACGCACAAAATATAGTCATATTTCTTGGCTCTTCACGCCACTTATAAATGAACTGGCCCTAGGTATCGATAGAGGGGGAAATTATATAAAAAATTCTCCAAATAATAGTGGTACAGGAGTGAAACAAATATCACTGAACTCGTAAAATTGCGCAGGTCAAGAATATGCCCATTAATTCAAGAATCGATCGTAGAGATGTTGTCTAGCCGATCTCCCGCGTTAATGCTAGATATCGCGTGCCCAAGCTAGACTTGGCGCGCTCGTAAGCATTCATCTCTCATTGGTTCCACATATTCTGTTAACTTCGCGGTTTTATCAGACCTCGGCTTCGTAGGAGTGTCCAGTGGTACCATCAACCACTCACGTTACTGCATTATATTTTTTCTAGGCGCGAATAGTACAATGCACATGCCATAAGCGTGTCTCACCACGCGTCCCTTTTATTTTGAGGTGGCCACCACCTGTCCTTCTGAATCATTGCTATGCTATTTCTTTTCACAATCCTTAAGTATCTAGCCTTTTGTCAAACTGCTGCAGGTATGTCCCAACTGTCTCCAACAAATGCTTGAAGTTTCGTCATCTTCGTCTGGCTATTTTATGACGCTGGTGGAAATATTGATTAATTGAAGAAATAAAACATCGAATCATTTTTCCATCAGAGGATAAAGGGTTCACAACTCCTCCACTCACAAAATTTCGAACGTAGGATAAAGTCGATAATTTTTAAAAGACTTCCGTAGGCCAATTTGTTTTATTTCAAAATCACCCCTTTTTTATTACTTGGTCTAGCCGCTCCTATCTTGAATGGCATTTACTCGTTTTATTTCCTGCTTGGACCTCCCCTCTCAGTCTGCTTGCGTGACGCGCTAATGCCTGAGGCAACACTCTGCCCGTCTCGTTAATGATTGTTAACACCAACTCCACTTCCTTCTTCACGTGCCGTACTCAACTGCCCCCCGTCCACTTGGTTGATATTAGGACGTCCATATATTTAAACTGCATCATTATTTCGGCGCTCCCATGGTTCGCTTCTTCGATAAGTTTTTAAGTTGGCTGCATTGTAGACCAACATTGTTCCTGTGCTTAACTCTTTCACTCTGTATGCATTATTTCCTAGGTTTCTTACAATAGAATAGGGTCCTATGAACTTTTCACAGAATTTGCTGAAGATTTTCTTCTCTGGATCAGATGTAGCGGGTCGTTTCACCAAAACGAGCTGGTTGATTTCTAGATCCCTTGAAATCTCTTATTTCTCAATCGCCGTAATCTGCGATCTGCTTGTTTTCTCATGTAGGCTCTCGTTCTCTCGATTCGCAGGTCAGGTGCTATCATGGGATCTTGTGGGCAGTTAATGATGCTTTTCCACGTCCTCACTGGATACTCGTTTTTGTGTAGGACCATAGGGATCTGTCCTGTTGACTCGTGCCTGGTAGATTTCATGCATGTCTCTACATCCTTAATTTTATCCACCCACTTATGATGTTCTTTGGGAATGAAGATTCTCAAGTATGATGTTACACATTTTATTGCTCTCTCACTTGGATTAGCTTGGGCATGTCGGATACTGCTTAAAACGTGTTTTATACCCATGTCCTCCATACCTTTCTTGAATTCGGCGCTTGTAAAATAGCTGCCATGATCTGACAATATAAATTCTGGTTTTCCAAGGATTGGAATAACTCTATTTCGAATACGACTGAGTACTTGCTTCGATGTAGTTTTCTGAATGGGGCATAATACGACAAACTTAGAAAACACATGAATGCACACTACCAAGTGACGGCAACCTCGTCTTCCTTTCGGGATTTGACCGAAACAGTCTAGGGCCAGTAGCTCGCAGGGTTTCTGAGGTAGCAATGGTCTAGGATACTGCCTCATTAAATAGTTATTGGGCTTTGTCCTCTGACAAGGATCACAAGTCGTAATGACGTCACATATAGTTGTTCTCATACGTGGCCATGTAAATGTCTCTCCTATTGTCGCTTCGCACTTGTCAACGCCGACGTGTCCGTAACTTTCGTGAGTATGCCATGTCAATCCTCGCTGTAAAGATGCAGGTACTAGTATGCGTAACTTGGTGTGGTCATTATCTACCCATTTGTGCAGCAAATTGTTGATATAAACATATCTTCCTTCTTTTGCTTTCGCTTCTCGAAATGCAGGTGTTCCTGTAGGTAGCTGCTTTCTGAAGTATTGAATTAATAGCATCATCCATGGTTCCGCTTCCTGTTCTCGCTGTATCTCACGTAACTCCTCCAAGAATTCCCGGTCCTTCGGTGTTAACTCCAAGTGTTGTACCATCGCTGTTTCTTCAACATCAGGCTCTGGGTTCCTGCTGAGTGCATCCGGAATCACGTTCATCTTCCCTGGGCAATGTTCAATCTCAATGCTAAACTGCTGAATATATATAGACCAACGTGTCACACGTTCGCTTGCCATCGACGTCTTAAACAAGAATGTTAGTGCTTTGTGATCAGTCCTGACAACAATGGGGTAACCATAAATTATCCGTTTCCATTGTTGAAGCGCATGAAGAATGGCCAACAGCTCTAGCTCCGTTACAGTATAATTGCGCTCGTGCTTACGCAATTTTCGGCTGACAAATGCCAAATATGTTTTATGTTGCAGGTTAGCTGGATCTTCTTGGTAGAGCATGGCACCTATACCAATTAGTGAAGCATCCGCTTGGATTATACATTTGTGCTTGAAATCTGGATATCCTAACTTAATGCAATTTTCCAGTAGCTGTTTTGTTGCTTGGAACGCCTTCTCGTGTTCCGCATTCCATAACCATTTATTATTCTTTTTTAGCATTTCCTGCATTGGAGCTACAGTCTCCGTGTAACCTGGACATTTTTCTTTAAAGAATCCCGTTACGCCTAAGAAAGCCCGAATGTGCTTGACTCTCGTTGGTGTAGGGAATTTCTTTATCGCTTCGATCTTAGCTGGGTTTGGCTTCACTCCATCCTTGCACGGCGTTCTTAAGTTAACAGGCGGGAACACTGCCGGCGGGGCTGTGACGTCATGGGTCTTACTACAGACAGCAAAGATATGCTCAGTCTTCTTGGAGCGCTGTGATGTGGTCATTGTTTCTATGTTTCGATGGTGACATTTCACAATATATTGCTTTTCCTGTTGTCCACTGACAAGTGTTAAATATACCCGTGCCCCACGTGGTATATTTTAAAAGCAAATACAATGCCACGAAGGTGTTATGTACCAGGATGTAGTAGTAATTTTCTGGTTCGTGGAGTTGAAACCGCCTACGTGAAATGTTTCTCTTTTCCCAAGGAAGTAAACTTGAGAAAAAGATGGCTGAGAAGCATCCCGAGGAAGGACTGGACACCTTCGGAGAACAGTGTTGTGTGTATTAAACATTTTCAACCGTACTGCATTATTCTACTGATTAAATACTGTGATTCTAATGGACAGAAACAAGTGTATAAATACGATCATCCTAAGCTAGTTAAAGGTTCTTGTCTTACTATTGTTGAAGATTTGCCGAAATACTTGACAAAGGAAAGTGAAATTAAGCGGAAACAACCAGAAGAGGAGAGAAGAGAAATCGAAGTGAGGAAGGAACATGCTCAAGAAAGTGCTGTTGCTGCTACAGAATGGGACGATGTTACAATCAGTTTCAAGAATTTATTCAATTCTCTTGGGAAACGATAGCAGATAATATCACTAAAGTGAAAGGGGACTCAGCTGTTAATTTCAATATATTTGACGATAGAGTGGTTATATATAGAATCAATTTTGAGTCTAGACTTTTGTTTCTTTATATTAATGTAGATAATCATTTACTTGTTTCGGCTTTCTATAACAATTTGCAATTGTTTTCTACAGAACTTTCTTCAGTGTTGGGAATTGAAACAGCTGTGAAGAGTTGGAGATCACTGTTCAGTTTGTTACAGTATCTTACTGAGAAGAGATTCCAAACCAACTTGGAAAATTACGTGGCCAATGTCTTAAAATTGCTGGATGTCATTCACGAAACTTTATTGGATAGTGGAGAAGAGGGAATTTCTCAGCAAGTTAATTTTTTATCCGAGCAATTCTCTCTTATATTTAAGAACAAAAAAGGTCCCCCAACATGATACTTTGCTCTTACATATTGTACATGCAATCTGCGAAGTGTTATGATACTATCAGGCAGAACAAATTTCCATGCCTTCCTCATTCTAAATATTTACAAAGATTGACTTCTTCTCTTAATGTGACTCCGGGTAATTTTAACGAAAACGTTCATTTCTTGAAAAAAGCCGCTGAAAAGTGTGATGATAAGTGGGTAATTTTGCAACTTGATGAAATATATGTTAAAGAAGAAATTTCCCGTTTGTTAAAGTACATAAACAGATATGATATTCTCACTTAAATATATTCAACTAATTTTTGTGTTCTGTAGAAGACACAAAAACCGCCTACTTGTAGTGCAATCAAACATTAGTTTCCTGCATGCTCTTTTTGTATACCGCTCTGGGCTGACTTGTATCGCAGTCATTTGCTTTAATCGCCCGTAGTGACAGCGGAAAACGTCTCACACAATTCATCGATCACTAAGGAAGGACTGTGGTGAAATTCGGAAGTCCATCCCAATTTCTTCTGTAAACAAAACTAATTTAATTACATGAATGCATCTCTCTGCCATATGACTAGCGTGCTGTCCGCCGGCCAGCTAAGACCCCTGACGTCACTCGCCGGTGGCAGAGTGGGGTTACCGCTCCCGCCTGTAACTTAAGAACGCCGTGATCCTTGTCAATGATGTGACCCAAATACAAGATCTCGCTCTTGAAGAAATGCGATTTCTTCAGGTTTACTTTGAAATTTGATGCATTAAGGTTGCCTAATACTTTATCTAAATTTTCCATGTGAATTTCAATGTTGTCGGATGCCAGCAGAATGTCATCAATGTAGCGCACCGTCATCTCCTTAACTTCCTCGGTTAGATTTCGATCCAGGGCTCGGTTTAAAGCACAGCCCGCTGTTTTGACTCCGAAGGGCATTCGGACGAAACAAAACGTTTGGTTATCGAATAAGAAGCCAGTTAGAAGCTGTGACTTCTCATCCATTTCAATATGGTGGAAACTGGACGTCAAATCAACTGATGAATAAATGCTCTTGTTCTTAAAGCCTTTTAGTACGTCTCTGATAATTGGCGCTCTGTCATACTCAGGAAAAATAAGTCTCATGTTGAGATTTCTGGCATCTAAACAAAGTCTAATAGATCCATTTGGTTTTGTGACTGCCAAAATCGCATTTAGATAAGGTGTAGGTGTCTTCCTTATCACTCCTGCTTGTAACATCTCATCTATAATGACCTTGACTTAACCACGATATTTTTCCGGAATTGGATACAATCTGCTTTTGAAAGGTGACTAATCCTCGACTTGCATTGAATATTTGAAATTTAATATTTTCCCAGGTACTGTATCAAATACTGCTTTGTGCTTCCTTAAAATCTCTTCCAATTGTTTTCTATGTTCACCCCCAAGTTGAATGTCATTTAGCTGCTCCTGTAGTAACTCTTCAAATCGTGCATCACTTTCATCTCCTTCTGTTAATAAAGACCATATCTCCTGGGATTCACTCTCCTCATCTAGTTCCACAACAGCTCCTTCTATGATGTTATCTTCTGCCTTTCGCATCTCATCTTCCGTCTCTTCTGATATTGCTTCCAATGCCCAAGAATTTACATCTCTTCCGGTAGTGATTTCATCCATATGCAATCCCACGTTTTTCAGTTGATCATACTCTCTAAAACTGACTGTATTCTTGTGCAAATCTATCACTGCTTGATAGTCACAAATGAAATTTGCACCAAGAATTATATTAAAATTCATCTTTGCCATGATAATGAATATTTGCCCAAAAGTGTGTTCCAATATGTTCAGCTCTAAGTATGCCTGACGTTTACAAGTGACGGTGCGTTCAGGAATAACACCCCTCACTTTGAGTTGTGGTACGGGAATCACAGGAATATTCTGACTCCGTCCCAACTCTCGAACCAAGGCCTCCGATACCAGACTGATCTGCGACCCCGTATCCAATAAACATCTTATATTAATTCCACCAATCCTCGCGTAAATAATGGGTAACTGCCTAATTTCATCGATCCGTGGTTTCACCGTCTCCTCCAGGCAATCTTCTGGCAAAGCAATCCATTCTTGTATGTTCGCTACTATCCATCCATCTTCAACTTCCGACTGTTGCGTTTGTAGACTGTCTTCTTTGTCCAAATTTTGCATTTTTTTTAGCTCCGTTGCGACTCCCATCATCATTTTGTCGCCCACGCCCCTGACATTCCTCTTGTCTCAGTAGACTTCCAGCTTCCTCAGTATGTGTGTCTGGATTCTTAATGTTCCCAATGGCCTTCTCCCATCGTCCGTGCTCCCCACCTTGACTAGCGTGTAATTCCTCTAGGTAATTTTGCGATTGACCGTGCCTATCATCCCAGTCATTTCGATAATTACGTGCCTCTTCTTGATTTTGATCTCTCCTTCCTTTCCATCTTTGATTCCCATTGTAATCACCGTATCTTCCATAAGGCCTCTCATTTCTTCGATTTTCACGCCATTGTTTATATCCTCTCTGTTGATATCTATTGTTGCCTTGATATGACCTATTGTTGTAATTATTCTCGTTACGCTGGTACGGTCTGTTTTCTACCTCTTCCGGGTTTCGCCTCGGTGTGGATGTGCTTGTATTTGTACCCTGCGTTTTGGTGTTCGCCTGTTTTGGTTTTTATGACCTCTGTCGTATTTACTAACTCCAGTTGTCTTCCTCCTCTATAATGACTATGAGATGTAGTCTCATCTATCTGGCGTAATATCTGCTCTGCATGTAAGGCCGTACTAACGTTCGCTGCGACTAGTACTTGTTGCACGTTGACTGGTAATTGCCGCGCTATAGTCATCACCAGATCCGCTTCATTTAAAGGGTAATCAAGGACGCGAAATTTTAGCATTTGCATGTTAAAGAAATCTGAGTATTTCGTTTGCTGGGTAGTTTGATATTTCCTAGAGTAAATCTCCATTCTTAGACTCTGTTGTAATGCCGGCGACCAGTACTTGCGCAGAAACGCGATTTTAAAATCCATCATAGTTCCAAAGGTATATTTGAAGCTTAAAAACCATGTAAGGACATTTCCTGACAAAAACCTTTCCATCATCCTCAACCTACGTGCTTCAGGTACCCCAGTGTCATTATAATGATCTTCAATTTCTTTAATAAAGGCTTTAGGTGTCACCCCTGAATTCTCCGTGTACTTCTGCGGTTTATAATCGTTCGAGCGAATTACTTGGATAAGTTGTGTGGGCTGATGACCGTCCTGTGGCGTGGAACTCCTTTCAATATTCTTGCGAAACCCCTCCGTGTTTGTCAATAATGGGCTCTCCGTTTGAGTCGGACTCCCTGCTGTGCACGTCCCGTCCGGGCTATTTGAGTCGACCTGCTTGTCTTTCATGGTTCCCGTTTTAAATATTGAGGATTGTTCTATTGACCTGAGTTCAGCTTTAATGATCCTGTCTGTTTGTTCTTTAAGCTTATTCTTATTTTCTTGTTCTAATGCTTGAATACGAGTATGATTTTCGCCTACTGTCTTAAGGATGGTTGATCTTTCCTCTTTAGAATCGATATTCATTTTTCGCCAATCTTTTCTTATCTGCTCCTTAATTGAGCTTACTTTCTCTTCAATCTGGCTTTTAGCGTCATCCTGATTGCTTTCTATCTGGCTCAGCCTTTCTTCCAATTTCGCGCTATTTTCGTCAATGGTACTCTTTAATTGATCCTGATCCGCTTCTAGGCTTTTCCATTGCTCCGCTGATTTTATTTCGAGACGGTCCATATCTTTAATTATGCCGGATATATTTTCATCTACCGCTGATAATTGTTGCTGAATGACGTTGCCGCTTTTTTCCATTTCCTTAAATCGTCCTTCCAACTTATCCTGAGCTATCTTGACCTCGCTCGTACTCATAGTGCATGCTAGTTCAATTTGCTCTAATTTAGCTAACACCGTTTCATCCAGAATGCTAAGTTTTTGATCAAAAATAATTCCCATTTTCTTAATCTGATCTAATTGTTTTTCATTGTTTTTACTAACATCTAGGGCCAGCAATACCATCTGTTGATTAGTGTGCTCCTTCATCTCTGCGGTTAACGAAGCTAATTGGTTCGTGTTTTTAACATTCTGCGCTTGTAACTGCGAATTTATAGTATCATTGATTTCACTTTTTAATAATCTAGCTTGTTCCGCCTGATATTCATTTTGTTCAATCCTACTGTTGTTTAATTGTGTCCGCAATGATTCACTCTGTTCAGATAGTTTTGTGTTTAATGATTCACTTTGTTCTAACATACTATTATTTAATGATTCACTTTGTTCGGATAGTTTAGTTTTTAGTGATTCACTCTGCTCAGATAGTTTAGTTTTTAGTGATTCACTCTGCTCAGATAGTTTGTTTATAGCTTCACTTTGTTCTAGCATACTACTATTTATTTGTTCAGATAATTTCGCGTTTAATGATTCGCTCTGTTCTGCCAATTTAGTGTCCAACAATTGCTGTGTTCTCCTAGCAGCGCTCTCAATGATTTCTTGAATCTGTTCTACTGTTGCCATGTTATAAACTTTATATGAGACATTAGGGAAATGGCATAAAGCAATGCCCCCTGACACATACATACAATCCCCATGCACATTTAATTTATTTACCCTACTCAGTTCATTTATAATTTACATTTAATCCCACTAGTCGATTGCATCTCTGAGTGGTTCTAATTTTACTCAATTTAATTTAAACCCAAACACATATTCAGTCATTAAATTGTTATTCTGATCTGATATTAACACTGACTAATTAACAAAGTATTAATTGTCATTTAAGGCTACCAGCCTCCTAACATTTTCATGAGCTTGACTTTCTAAACAAATCTAGTTTTTACTTTAATCATTGGGCGCCCGATACCACGTATATTACCTTTTACTTTAATTCAATAGACAAAATCGTGAACCGTATTTTACATTGCAAACTCCTGATTTTAATTTATCTTTCACACATTTGGCGGTATCCTCTTCGCCTCAATTACTTTTAATAAAATGTCACTTTCCGGTGATTAAAATACTGTCATATCTGCCTGCACTTGCGGCATGTCAGTTTTACTCAAATACGCCAACTAAATGTGTTCCAGCAGCGAACCGGCAACAAAATTACACCTTCATTGTTGCGTCAGTTTGTAATCCCAACTACGCTTACATTGACATGTGCAATTTCTTTGCCGTTACACCACAGTGAACCACCCCACGCTTGGCCGCGCCAGTTTACCTCCTATGAACCCTTTAGTATTGCAGTGTTTATATGTAAGAAATCTTAATCAAGGGGTCGCGCTCAGTTCATAGTGTGATGTATACGTTCGCCAAACAACATGCTCTACTGAGGTAAGGGTCATAGGATTAAAACTATAATTAAGAAAGAAGTGACATGACGTAAAATAATAACATAATTTAATGACTATTTGTGCACAAAGAAATGAATATAAACAACAACAATAATAACAATTCCTCCCTGAATCTTCCCATGACAAAAATATCTATCAACTGTTGAGGAGTCAGACGGATCTCCCCTTTATAAAATGTGGATCCAAGTTCCACTAACTTGCATTGGATTTTATGTATGCGTAATGACTAACTACAAGGAATGAGTACTTTGGATGACTGTTCGTTTACATCGGGTAACAGCCACGATGCTTACGATCAATCATCTCGTAAATCAACGTTTACGGATATGGGACACAACACTAATAAAAACCCTTAAAAATTAATGCTGACACACAATCTAAATCTACTATTTACAGGAATCTCCCTCGAGACCCTCCTTCAATGCGGTGACGCATCTGACAAATGAGCTGCCAACCCGGCCAATTGCTCAATACACAAACAAGGAAAGACAGCATTGCACGTGACTACACGGGTCACAACTATGAAACATAAACATGGAATTAAACCAACAACAACAAAAGCCTCAACGGCTGAGATTACCTTATATGAACAAACATGCACGTTAAGCTAACGCTTCGGAGATTATAGTGATTCGTAGGCAACTCCCATTTATTTAAACAATTTTACCATTGATCAGTTCTTATTCTGTATTTCAAGTAACTTTACGGAGCCAAAGCACTCCGTAATGACCTTGCTGCAATCCTTTCAGCCCGCCTTGTGAAACCAGCTACCCCCTACCACAACACCTGTCATCGTCCAGCCCAGTGTGTAAAAATAACCAGACCAACTGTCCCGTTATCTCGTAGAATCAACAGCAACAAATCTCAACCACATAAACATATGGTAAGACATTAATCGAAATAGCCACATATGTCCTCGCAAGGTAACGATATGGGCTTGGCATCAAGCTGACAGAAATCAGTCTACGCTGAAATTCCCGCTTGTAATGACCAATAAAAACACACACACACACT
The DNA here is from genome assembly GCA_946902985.2 of Meconema thalassinum. Taxonomy (NCBI): domain Eukaryota; kingdom Metazoa; phylum Arthropoda; class Insecta; order Orthoptera; family Tettigoniidae; genus Meconema; species Meconema thalassinum. The sequence continues at coordinate 1,331,584,231 of OX336389.2, forward strand.
GCTGGAAATGACATAACACTTTTCACACCGGTCGGTTGAATAAGATTCTCACAAACAATTTAAGAAAATATTAAAACCTACGAGAGAGCTGACTGCTCCTCGCCACAAATCATATTGCTCCAACGGCATTAACTTCACTGAATCTGATCAATAATAAACATTACAAAGATTACTTTACCCTCCAATCTACTGCATGATTATACTACTTCAGTCCTACTTCTGAAACACAACATATCTCCGAGAGACGTTTCTCAACCGCATTACGTAAACATATGCGAACACGGTCGTTCACATAGTCACGTTAGTTAATAATAAAAAAAACAAGAAACTTCAACTAAATAAAATTGTGCGAGCTGTTTCCATGCAAAAGGTGTGTCAGACCAAAACTAAATACACTACGTTAATCAACACAAGCAAGATATTTACAAAAACTATTTGTCCCATATACCATAAGTTAATTTATCAGATAATAAGAATATTATTCAGTACTCATCCTCAGCCAATCACCGTCAACGGACATCTGCAGCCATTTCCCAACTAATGCTGCTTAGCTCGTCTCAAACATTTCGACGGAGTGTTGTCGGTTCCAAACTTCTTCCATGGTCAGTGATGTCATCTCTCGTGCTGATGTAAAAAGTTATAGATTATTATACACTCGATATCTGACTACTAAATTCGCCGTTGTAGGTACTTAGTTCCCCAGAAACAGTCTGTTGGCGAATTGTCGAAGATACTGTCCCTACAAAAATAGTACAGTGACCATCTAACACACTGATTTTAACACACTTTAGTATTAATAAAAATCTGTGTCCTCATGACACGCAAAGTACAGTAACCTACGTCCTTAGACGCACAAATGTAATCAGTAGAAGTAATAACCTGTGTCTTCCGACACACACAATGTAAATTCAGTCTTACGTCCTCGGACGCACAAAATATAGTCATATTTCTTGGCTCTTCACGCCACTTATAAATGAACTGACCCTAGGTATCGATAGAGGGGGAAATTATATAAAAAATTCTCAAAATAATAGTGGTACAGGAGTGAAACAAATATCACTGAACTCGTAAAATTGCGCAGGTCAAGAATATGCCCATTAATTCAAGAATCGATCGTAGAGATGTTGTCTAGCCGATCTCCCGCGTTAATGCTAGATATCGCGTGCCCAAGCTAGACTTGGCGCGCTCGTAAGCATTCATCTCTCATTGGTTCCACATATTCTGTTAACTTCGCGGTTTTATCAGACCTCGGCTTCGTAGGAGTGTCCAGTGGTACCATCAACCACTCACGTTACTGCATTATATTTTTTCTAGGCGCGAATAGTACAATGCACATGCCATAAGCGTGTCTCACCACGCGTCCCTTTTATTTTGAGGTGGCCACCACCTGTCCTTCTGAATCATTGCTATGCTATTTCTTTTCACAATCCTTAAGTATCTAGCCTTTTATCAAACTGCTGCAGGTATGTCCCAACTGTCTCCAACAAATGCTTGAAGTTTCGTCATCTTCGTCTGGCTATTTTATGACGCTGGTGGAAATATTGATTAATTAAAGAAATAAAACATCGAATCATTTATCCATCAGAGGATAAAGGGTTCAATATGTCACATAAAGGGGTTTTTGGTTCATGTGGGGAGTGTAGTTGTAATTAAATATGGTTTGTACTGTACTGTAGGTATTATAAATGACAACCTACATAACCTTACAGCTGATTCACTAACACCAATAAATGTTATCCTACAACTTTTCTGAGTGGTGATTTTTCACTTAATTTATTTAAGCAGTGAATTGTGTTTCCAAATAAAAATTAGGCCTATCCCCGGGTGAACATTTCTGCCTCAATATTTTGTTTTTTGCAGTTTCAGAAAACAATTATCATATAGGCCTACACCCTGTAACAAAGTTACAGTACTGTATAGTGACATTATTCAAGCCAATGAATACTGCTTATTTCTGAAGGGATGGAGTGGCAAGTCTTGTTGGGATTGTCAGGGACGTTTCGCTGAAAATCATCGTTATGGTACCGGGACTAGTATTTCCCTACATCAACACTTTGGCCCACTTCATACCAAGTAGGCTACATGTACCACTTTGACTGTCCATGACATATTGTGTGAATGTTTGCTAGGATTGCTCGTGAAGATGAAGGGTAGCTATTTTTTTGTTCTAAATCTCTATATAGGCCTACCAGCTAATTCTATTTAGCTCTTTTGTGGCACACCAGCTAATGAGTAACAATAATCAGTGTGATAATGTGGTCATCAGCTTGGTGTACTTATTGGGTGAGAGCCTCGGATATTTTCATAGGAAAAGTGTCCCATTATTTAGAATGAGATAGGACGATAGGCCTTAATTGTAGACTTCTCTAACCTATTAGTGAGCACACAGGTTAGGCTTTGTTAATTTGATTCGTTTTCAAACAAACGCGGAGTTGTGGTAAACACACAAATTGTATTGAAATGCAGTCTTTGTTTCTTCTATAGCTGTTGATGAGATTTGGCCTAAACTCTCATCCAAATATTTTAAACTGTTCCCTTATGCATTGATAGACCTTAAGTTAATTTTATTGGTCACGGTACTTTATTTTCCGTAGTTTATTTTCTTTTATTTTCATGTTTTCACTTAATTTAAGGTAAATATCGTAGGCCACATCTCTACGACTTATGTTCTAAGACATAATGTGCATCTCGTACGCAATATTTTACAACTTTATTGGACAACTATGTTAAATTACTGTGGAAAATATACTTTTCTATGCTTTCTTGCCTCTGGACATCCATCCATGTACAGTTTTATACGATACAAATAGGAAATAATGACGGCTCAAAGACTGAAGCAAGCTACAAGGGAGCCATGTTGTATTGCTCCAGTTGCTTAGCAACGGAGCGGAAGTGACGTTGACTTCGGCAGCGTATATTGCTCGGTTCCAAGCTCTGTGAACTTGCGGGATGAAGGGCAGAGGCAGGGTAGGAGCAGGCGAGAATTGAGAAGCATGTCACCAGCCCGCCGTGTTACCTGACATTCTCGTCTATTTCAATACTGCTAACATGGGTCTTTTCTGAGACCAGTGTGGCGTTGGGAATGAGTGACTGAGTCACCGACTAATGTATTAGCTTCTGACCGAGAAACCTCATCACTCGTCAACACCACAACTCATAGTCTGCGATGCACATTCCTCTCAGGTCCACGCAGCTTAGACCCGAGCAGTAATTCTGGAAGTATGAAGTTTGCAATTTTTAAACCCATAAAAAAGAAAAACTCCGAGGAATTTAGCATGAACAATTGAACATCAGTCTACTGCTCGGGTCTAAGCTGCGTGAACCTGAGAGGAATGTGCATCGCGGACTATGAGTTGTGGTGTTGTTGACGAGTGATGAGGTTTCTCGGTCCGTGCATAGTACAGAACCAAATACATTGGTCGGTGACTCACTCATTCCTAACACCACAGTGGTTTGAGCAACGGCCCAATGCAAGCAGTATTGGAATAGAAAGGAATACCATATATCACGGTGGGCTGTTGACAGATCCTTTTCTTCTCGCCCGACCCTTCCCTGCTCTTTCCCCTCACCCCGCAAGTTCATAGAGCTTGGCCTCGAGCAGTACTGTACTCTTCTTATATTTTTATCTAATTGGACGTTATTTTCGTACTTGAAGATTTCGATCAATGTGCATTAAAAGTATCATTTTCGTTGTATCTGACCGTGCTCAGGCAACACCAGATAAGCCATACTCATTTTACGAATGTACGGAATAAATAACTGACTTCTTCGGAGATTGAATAAGAAACTCTCAAATCTACAAAGAGCTCCTGAACTGTCGCACGGTATAAATTTAGAGGACAACTCTGGCAACTTTGCCATTTTCACTGCAGTGAAACGAAAACCCACAATAATTATTTATAAAATTCATTATATCGCTCATTTGCTGCAACTGTGGCGTAACTCACAATAAGGTATTTGTGGAAAACAGTATTTAAAGATTCGAAACGCATTTACTAAATTGTGGATTATTAAAATGATATCAGGGTGTGACGCTATATTGAATTAGATATCGGCTGGCCACGTGGCTCAACGATAACGTTCTCGCTTGCTGGGCTCAAGGTTGCAGGTTTGTATCCTGGCGCAGTCAGCTGGCATTTGAGGGGGGTGCAAAAACGAGGGAGCCGTGTCAGTAGATTTACTGGCACGTTAAAGATCCCCTTCGGGGCCAAATTCTGGCATCCCGGCGTCTCTAAAAGCCAGAGTAGTTAAAAGGGACGTAAAACCAATAACATTATTATTATTATTATTATTATTATTATTATTATTATTATTATTATTATTATTATTATTATTATTATTATTATGGATTAGAGATCTTTTACTTTGCTTCAGATGAGCGCAACAGACACAAACGCAATTAAAAAGTAGTTTGTTGTTGATTCAATAGGGGCTTTGCTACATCGTGGTCATGTAACCCCGTTTACTTGGGTCTGTGTAGAATTTGTATGATAACCTGTGTCATTGTGATGTCTGCAATAGTGTGTGTATTTGTAATTGAAGTGGGATTCGGGTAGGAAGCGGCCGTGGCCTTAAGTTAGGTAGCATTCGCCTGGAGTAGAAGTGGACACCACGGAAAAAACACTTCCAGGGTGGCTGAGGTAGGAAATCTCCCGCTTCTTATCAGTTTTGTCTCATGAGACTGAGTGTGCCCCGTTCCAGCCCTCAGACCAAAATTACATTTCTTGTCGGAGCCGGGAATCGTACCTGGGCCTCCGCGGTGACAGCCAAGAATGCCAGCCACTCTACAACGAGGAGGACAATTACGAAGTATCAGTGTTCTTGATGTAATTGCAATATTTTCAGAAACTGCCACAATTATCTAGACATGCGTCGCCAAGAAGAACGATTGAGTAGAGTCAATTTATGAATCGTTAAAGAATATTTTCCAGCACAATAAAAATCACATTCTTCGGCTTTTCCCAATTAATTGGGGTCGTGGGAGCCAAACAGACTCATTTTGGTTTTAGCCAGGTATTTAAGGCCGAATGCCCTTCCTGACGCCACGTGATTTTTCAGGTGAAAATTCCACCCTTCTGTCACCGGGATTCGAACCCCCTGCCGTCCGGACGAAAGACGAGCAGCTCGGCCACAACAGCGCCATCACGCTCCCCATTTTCTAGCACGATACTGCAGTAATAAAACTGAAAGAGTACAGATTTCTAGTTATGCCACTGTTGCAGTAAATGTGCGACATGTTCACTTGGATAGCCTACTATTCACTGGTTTTGATTACATCGATCATAGACATATTTAAACTGTTGAGAAATTAATGAAAGAATAGCTGTCGACTCAATATGTCCTGACTCCAGGACTACGTCTCCTTTGGCCTTTCCTCCCGTCGGACCTAGGACATCTGCCTCTAATGGTATGGGTGATAGTGAACAATAAATCGAAAGTGCTATAATATAACTGCAGACTTGTATCTAACTTATAAAACACCCCGTGGTGTAGCGGCTATTCAGCTAGGCTGTCCGGGATCTATTCCGTCTCCGCTAAGAGATTTAATCCTGGACTGAAAACTGGAGTGGGGAACACCTAGCCTCGCGAGTCAGACAATACTGAAAGAAGTTGGTTTCGATTCCCACCTCAGTCATCCTGGAAGTGGTTTTCCATAGTTTCCCACTTCTACTGCAGGCAAATACCGGGAAGGTACATAACATAAGGCCACGGCTGCCTCCTTCCCAATCCTGACAAAAAATTACAATTACACACACTTCTAAATACACCGCAATAACACAGGTTATCAGACAAATTTGCACATACCCAAGTACACGTGGCTAAATATCCACGATGTCCAAAGACCGTAAGGGGACCTTGAAGATAATGAATGTCATATTTAATCCAATGTTAAAATTTGAATATATTTAGGTACGCTTTGTAGACAAATTAACCATTGGAAAACCTTCAAATAAATCATGGACGTGTGGGATATTATATGTTGAAAGATTCCATGCAGATCTAATACATTAGCACTGATTTGGTCTCAGATATACATTTGAAAAACTATGCAATTCATTTTGTTGAAATAAAAGTCAAATTTTCAGTGCTTGTTGCTCGAGTATTTTCACTTCTACCCAGCAGATTGTTATAAATATGCACTAATATCATTGTCTTTTGTGTAAGAGGAGTAAGCTGTGTAAGATTTATATTTATAGCTCTCTTACTTTTCTAGAAATATGCACCTAAAACTGAAGATAATCACTTTTATGGTAACTTCAATTTTAAAGTTACACAAATGATAATTCTCTGTTACATTCACAATTAGAGCTGACCTCCACGCGCACGCTGGAAAAGAATATTTCATACTTAAGAAACTAACAGTCTGAATTCTATGATACAAACGTAGAACTATAATGTGTGCGTAATCAGGCTGAACAAAAAAACAATTCATTGAGTTTGGCCCCTCTAGGCTACCAGGTCCCCTTCAATGAAACAACAACAATAATATCTAACTTACGTTCTAGGGAAAGAAATGGCCCGACCGTCGAAAAATGAATTTTGAAGCCCTTGAAAATAAGTAGAGCTTTGAAAGGCAGATAGGAAAACTAAAGATGAGAGAGTCCGTCCCAAAGTCACTGGAAAAATGGGGAGAAACGGACCCAGCTCAGGAATTTCTGGGGTTCGCCAACTCCACAACTCACCAACCAAGAGCCCTTGAGTGTGTGGATACACACATCCTGCCTCCTTTAGGATCTCTTACCAAACGCAGGATATACTAGAAAAATTCAGAAGCAGGCTGACCACACGTAGAATGAGGGTATCAGAAAGTAAAGACAAGGGCCAATTAAGGCGGGAAAATGAACGAAACCCTAGGCTTCGGATATCGTAATACCGTCGGGAACGAAAGAGAACGAGAATTGATAATGGGAGGTTAACAGGAAAGATGAAAGGGAGGAACTCATCACAAATAAGTGGAAGCTATAGTATGCCGGACTCAGCTGGGTTCCCGTGGTCGCCAACCCACATTCCACTAATTATGAGCCTTTGGGGAAATCTGTCTGACAATCTGCGACATTGTGATGCACGAGGTGCATCATGAAAGTAAATTTCCCAATTAAGAAAAAAGAATTGAATTTATTCATAGAGAACTGCCACTAAGACTAAAGAGACCCTTTATGTAGCATATACAATGTTCTGGCTTGAAGTTTTATAATAAGAAACTAAACCTAGCTTAACAACTAATAAAACAAAATATAAAATATACTTATAACTAAATAAGCCAATTAGCAAACATTTTATACAAGATGAATAATACAAATTCGAATATAATAATTAAATAAATAACCAACTAATGTATTATTATATCTGTTGAAAAAAAATAGCCTATAGTACGTTGAAGAAGGGCTACAATATATATGTGAATTATAATATTGTATGATCTATTATTAAAACAAGTACATAAGTGACATGATTACTCGAACTACTATCAATTCCACGGAGGTTTTATCATGGATACTAGATACTAGATACATATGCAGCAGGTACTTGGACCACAACAAAACGCGATGAAAGCCGAATCCAAGCAGCCGAGATGAAGTTCCTTAGAGGAATAATAGGGAAGACACGGAGGGATCAAATCAGAAATGTGGACATTAGGGAGAGAACTGGATTCCCAAAACTGCAAGACAAGATAGAAACGAGTAAGCTGAAGTGGTACGGACATATGATGAGAATGGAAGAATATAGAGTAGCAAAAAGAATATTTATGGAGAAAATACCAGGAAGAAGACCAGGAGCAAGGCCCTGAAAGGAAGGAAGCTTGTAGTTTAACGTGACCGTCAATCTTGAGATCATGAGCCACGGGACCTCCTTTTTACGTGGAATCCGAACCACAGGACATGGCATTTCACTTCGAAAATCTCACATGCATTGACCGGGAATCGAACCCGGACCGCCTTGGTGAGAGGCATACAGGCCCTGAAAGAGGTGGATTGATACGGTGAAGGAAAGCATAGAGAAAAGTGGAGTAAAAGAAAAAGAAGTAGACTGTTGAAAGAACGAAATGAATGGTGGAGGGATAAACAACTGTGGAGGTCCTTGATTCGCAACCCGGCCCTGGGAACTGGAAACGGGAAATGAAGAAGTAGAATAAGAAGAGACTAGAAATATAATTTTTAAAAACTGTATGGCAGGGATATATTTCAAAAATTTTGTATGAACTATAGGCTAGAGAACATAGTTATATGCAAAACTTTATTGGCAACAGGTACAGCAATCATCATCTTCATTTCCCCTTTTCCAGTTGACACTGGGTGGGGGCAAATATGGTTCCTCTCCACTTTGTTCTGTCGTTCCACCATTCCTCTTCCGACACAGTGTTCCAATCCAGGTTCCGTTTTCTAATACTATTCTCCACCGAGTCCATCCAACGCATTCTTGGTCTTCCTCGTCCTCTCTTCCCTGTCATCCGTCGATCCAGTGCTCGTCTTGGTAGCCTTACTTCATTCATCCATTTGACATGTCCAAACCATCTCAATCTGTTTTGCTCCAGTTTGTCATTTAATTTCTGTACTCCCAGTTCTTTCCGTATATCTTCATTTCTCACTCTGTCCCTCCTCGTTTTCTGGACCATACTTCTCAGGAATCTCATCTCAGCTGCTTGTACTCTGCTCTCATTCCTCTTAGTCATTGTCCAAGTTTCTGCTGCATATGTCATTATAGGAACATAATATGCTTTGTGCATAACTTCTTTAGCCTTAATTGGTATATCCTTGTTCCATACTAGTCCCCGTACCTGTTGGTAGAAAGCACTCCCGAGTTGTATTCTTCTGCTAATTTCCAAATCTAGTCTTCCATCTTCAGTCAGTTCACTTCCCAAGTATTTGAAGTGTTTCACTACTTCCAATTCCTTATCTCCTACTTTGATTACTCCTTTTCCTTCTTTCTTATCTCTCCTCATCACCACTGTTTTACTCTTCTCCACATTTATCTTCAATCCCCATTGCTCAATCTTTTCATTTATTACGTCTGATGAATTGAGACACTTGTCATAACGTGGTATCAACTTTTGTAGTCCTGTGGCATAGAAGTCTGCAGCCTGCGAATGGAACCACCGTCTGATATTCGTCTTCAGCTCTTCGTCAGTGTGAAAATGCTGACTGGAGAACAGAAATGTATTGAGGTGCAAGAAAAGGTGGAAATTGCTGGGAGCAAGATGAGGATGATCAAACATCTCCCAGCCAAACTTCTGCAGAACAGTTGCTGTCTGTGTTTCAATTCGTTTGGTGCATATGTCGAAAATTAGCTGACACTTTGCTGTACCTGTTGCCGAATAAAGTTTTGCATATAACTATGTTCCGATATTTGGCGGCTTCGGTGGCGTAGTTGGTAGCATGGTGAGCTTCTAAGCCCAAGATTGCGGGTTCAAACCCAACCGAATCATCGGATTTTTCAAGAGTGTTAAAATCCCTCAGTATGCCTTCCTTCGGAGAGAAAGTAAAGCCGGCGGGCCCATGCCATAGATCTATGGCATGTAAAAGAACCTTCCACTAACTACAATTTATGTGAAACTAAATTTGTAGGTTAGATGTTATTAACGCTCTATTATGTTCCAACGTTCGTCACAGGTGCCGGTTGTGGTGGTATCAAGTAGCCAAGTTCTCAGCTAGGTGTCGTTGACGGTAGCATTTGGTATCAAAAGTAGTAACTACTTGAAATTGATCGTCTGCAGTCCTTAGCTGAATTACAGATAACACACACTAATACAACCATGACTATTAACCCCAGTTATCAGACAGATTCTACACACACACACACAAAGTACACGGTGCTACATGACCGCGTTGTCGCAGCCCCTAAACTAAGGAACCAACCAACTACTGTATATTCTCTAAAGAAAAGAAAATTGGGAAACTTACTTTCTGGATACATCTCGTAAAATTGTCGTAATTGTATTGTATGTCTACCCCTTATTATTCCCGTTTTCCAACGGGGTCGGGGATGAGATGCGATGGAAGTCTTTGTGGCGATGATTTTTACGGCCGGATGCCCTTCCTGACGCCAACCTCATGAGAGGAGTTAATGAGAGATGAAATGAATGATGGTGAATGAAACTGGGCAAGGATGTGGAAGGAAGCGGCCGTGGCCTGTCAGAAGGTACCGTCCCAGCATTTGCCTGGTGTTGAAAATGGGAAACCACGGAAAACCATTTCAAGGACGGCCGACGGTGGGGCTCGAACCCACGCGTCTACCGAGTCAGCAGAGAGCTTGGCCCCATGACCTAATGCTGAGCGTAGCCACTACTGTCGGTGTAAAATTGTCGTAATTAATACCACGTATTTATGAAGGGCAAGATGGCTCAGTGTTCAAGTGTCTCCCACTTAGGTGGACCGGGTTCGACTCCCAGTCTGAGTATTTCAATTTTTGAGGTGAAATGCTATGTCCGGTGTTTTGGATTCTAAAGAAACAAGAGGTCCCGTGCTTTGATGATCAGAAGATTAACAGTCACGTAAAACAACAAGCTTCCCTCTTTCATAATGTTCATGATCTTAGAGTATACCGCAATTATTACCTGATGGCACTTGCGGGCGAGGCCATGTGCTGCAGCGTGTTTGGAAGGGGAGAAACGTTGACTTTGTTTGTTGCTAAGGAAATGTTGACATCGGCTCCTACTGTAACTGTAGCAGTATTGCACGTTAGTGTCTCCCACGATCATAGCAGCAGTGACCTCCTCCACTATCTTCCTTCTCCTCCTTTACCCGATCCGCTCACGAGTTGGCGCATTCTTCCGCCATCAGGTATTAATTACTGTCTACTACAGATGCTGTGATTTCCAGAAAGAATTAGGAAAATATTTTATAATCATGAGTCTTGAATTGCATTAAGGTACTATACCAGAATAGAATGTGGAAAAACCATACAGGAGGGCAGCTGCTGTTCCCAGCGAACAAACTGCTCGTAGGGTAGAGTTCAATTACTCCATGATATCAAGTAACACCGTGATAAAACGTATTTCCTCTATCACTACGTAGGTTCAACTCAGAATGTTCTAAGTTTTTCCCAACAAATGGCAGTAGAAACCAGGCATCCAGGAAGCCCTTGCGCTCTGTCTTTGACCAACTCAACGAAGTTTCAAAAATATATTAAGAGAGAGTTGACATTTCAACAAGTGATCCACATCCAGTGAAATCTGTGGTGAAGATTTTAATTTCTTATAAACAGCTGTTTCATTATATAAGTTTCATTTTAACTCCAATCAGAGGTAAGATACAGACCATTCGCATAAAAAACTTACATGCATGTACTGTTACGCATGTTAGGCGTGTGAGCTTAGCAATAAGTTCGTTTTTTCTAGGTTGGACGCTGAAATGGGGTCAAAACGGAATACACAGCTGAAACACTTAAAGAAACAATGAGGTCGATGAAGGTAGAAGGATGGTCAGTATACAAGGCCAGTAGACGTTTTTATTACCCGTGGAGTACACTAAAGGATTATTGCACAAAATATTCAGCAGATCCAGGAAGTGCAACCTTTGCAAAAATTGGAAAGCCATTCGTTGTGTCACCTGAATTTGAAGTGAAGATTATGTGTCAAGATAGACACAATAGATCGGTCTAGGCCTAATTCCAGACCTCAGAAAAATGACGATGATGGTTGTGGTGCGTGAAGTGGCTCTCCTGGCGGATGAAACTAAGAGGAAGAAGGGAGCCGAATAGATTATCAGTTTCGTAATGTCTGGTACCGATAATGCCTATTGTATGTGTGATAGGTGTGAGGAATCTGATAGTGACTTAGGAGACTTAAGATATGTTTAATGGAATATTTTTAATAGAATGTGTTTCTTCTCTTTAAAAAAATGTAGTTAATTGTTTCAATATGGGCAATATGGGGTAGTAAAAACTTATAGACTACATACAATTTGAACACTTTTATTACATTAAACATTAGTTTTCACGATTAAAAGTGCACTGAATGGTGAACACCATGCTATCACGGAGTAACTTGAACACTATCACGGAGTAACTTGAATATCACGGCGTTACCTACTTCTACTACCGGATTTTGTTACTTAATACCTCGAAATAACTTATGAATGTTTGTAAGATATATGCCAGAAATGTTCCGTAGGGTATCCCTCTTAAAATGAAACGAATCGAAATAACTGAAATCTAAAATTTCTGAAATAGTAACAAAAAAGAGCTTAGTGTCACGGAGTTACTTAACTTTACCCTATATTGATACTTAGTAGCGAGCTATGCTCCACGACCTCGGCATAACATTCTGTCAAAACGTAACTGTACATACAGAAAAGACCTATATCCAACAATGTTAACATAGCACATGCAGTAAAGCATACAAAACCATGAACCATGCTAATTTACTGTAGATTACATCTCCAGATGTGAACTCTGCAGTGAAAAGAGAGACATAGATATCATCATGATAATTGTTGTTTTAAGGGGCCTAACATCTGGGTTATCGGCCCCTAAGCGACATCGAATGGCATGACCTGCCACAATGGATTTTATTGACAAATTTTAGGGAACTTTTGTTGTATACGGTACGAGTCACCATAAAAATGTACTGTCTGATATGATTAAGACAAAGGAGCTGAACTTTGTGTCACTAGGTGGTGGTGTTGCATTATTCAATAGTGCCAACATGTATGAATCCTGGAGCTGCATTCTATTATTGTTATGTAGGTACCGAGTTCGATTCACGGCTCGGTAACGTTTTTAGAAACTGATTTGTGGATTGGAATGGGGTCCATAAAGTCTGGATATGACAATTGAGTAGCTGTCAATAACATTAGACATTTATGATTTTCCAATATCATGGTATATCTATGAAAATCCACAGCCTGCTTCCAGTCGACCGACCGGGTCAGGTAATGGATTGAATGAAGCCTCCATCTAGTGGCGAGGATATGAACTGTGCCGACTGCCGAAGCCTGTCGCATTCCCCTGGGGCAATGATCAAATGAATGACAGATGAAATAAAATGATGGGGAGAGTGTTGCTGGAATGAAATTTGTGACAGGGAAAACCGGAGTACCCGGAGAAAAACCTGTCTGCCTCCGCTTTGTCCAGCACAAATCTCACATGGAGTGACCGGGATTTGAACCACGGATCCAGCGCACAGTGGGTCAAAATCGAAATCTAGGGGGACAAAATTATTTTTACGTTTTAATCATGAATTTAGAGTGAAAGCAACGTATATAATTTGTTTACTTCATAATAAACATCAGTTAAGACCATTTTTAAGCTACGTCTACACATGCAAGAAATTGTCTATGACTAGGAGTTGGATAGAGCATTCAGTTATCTCTTCAGAACAATTTTCTACCCCTAATTTTCTTTTAACAAAGTTCCACTTTTGACATAATCGTCGAACCCAGTGCTTCCAACAGTTGTAAACGTGTGAGAACTGATTGCGCGGCATCTTCTAAAACGTAAAATAACTAAGTAAGTTGCAAAAAGATGCAAAAAACTTATAACAGGCGTAAACTACAAGACTTTATCTACATTTTAACATTAAGTAGAAAGTGACGCAGAGTGACGTGACATACTAAAAATCTAAGTGAAAATATAATTTAAAAAATAATAGTTAAATATTATATAATGCAAATATAGCTAAAATTATGTAACAATTACGCCCATTAATAACTGAATCACGATACAAAGATCATACCTTCAGCTGCATGTTCCATCCTAAAGCATCACACTAACCACAAGGACAACCAAACCACAGCCACTTACATTCACACTCCAATTCAGACTGCTCGAACAGTGGTGACAGATTTACACTAAGATGCGTTTATATCCCAGAATAGTGAGCGGCAATTATATGAGAATGCTGTAGAAGTAATAAATTTTGATTTTTTAATTATGAAAATAAATAATTTTGTCCTCCTAGATTTCGATTTTGACCCACTGTGCAGCGGTGAGAGGCCGGAGTGCTGCCGCCTAAGTCACGGAGGCTTTTATCATGGCATATCTATATCAATGGTAAACCCTCAAATAGATGTCTGACAGCGAGTCACAGAAACCATATGGGGCCGGTTGAATAAAACCTAGCAATTACTAAGTCTAGGTAATTTTCAAGCCAGTGCTAGCTGTTGGTTGATTAAAGTTGGGTAGCAATTGCTAGGCCTAGCAGTTGCTTAGAATTTCACGAAAGCCTAGCAATTGCTTGAAAGTGAGTTGAATAAAAAGAAATATCTAGATCTCGAGTCTAGCAACTGCTAGGAAATATCCTACTCTGGTCCGGAGCATGCTAGCTTTTTACTTAGTCGTTGTTAGGCGTTAGATATGGCTGCTTTCCTACGTGTACGTGAACGAAAACAGTACGCAATTCGTCGGGAAATAACAAAGTGGAAAGAATTGTTAAGGTTTGAGAGTGGAAGTGTTGATTTTTTAGCTGCTGAGTTCTTAAACGAAAGTGATATTAGAGGAGGTGGCCTGTCTCGGAGGAAGCAAATGGAGATTTTCTTGAGGTTTGTGGCAGACCCCGGGTTTCAATTAGGTATAGCTGAAGATATCGGTGTACATAAGAGTACAGTTTGCAAAACTATAAGTTTTGTATTGGACAAGATAATTGAAAGATCCCACATAAAGATGCGGTTTCCTTCAACAGCACCAGAAGTAAATGAAGCAAAACTTATTTGGCAACAACGTTTTCGTATGCCTACTGTTATTGGAGCGCCTGATTGTACACATGTAGAAATTAAAAAGCCCTCGGTCTTACTTCACGGTGACGAGTACGAAACAGGAAAGGTCCTACCAGCATTAATGTGCAGGCTACTTGTGACGCCAAAGAACGGTTTACAAGTGTTAGTGCGGAATGGCCTGGGAGTGTACATGACTCACGAATCTGGCGGAGAAGTGCGATTAGAGAGAGTATATCTCGTTTTGAAGGAGCTTCTTGTTTACTTGGTGACTCTGGGTATGCAATATCGCCGTGGTTAATTACTCCGTTCAAACCACCGGTAGATGTTGAACAACGAAACTTTAATTTAATACACGCTAAAGAGAGAGTTGTAATAGAACGGTGTTTCGGTCAATTGAAAAGGCGGTTCCCAATATTAGGAAACTGCGTAAGAGTTGCTTTGGACAAAATACCAAAGGTAATAGTTTGCTGTGCTGTGCTCCATAACATAGGAAAACACTTGAATGATGCATTTGATGAGGACGATGAGGAGGATTTGATAGGCAACGAAGTCGAAGGCATCGCAGAAGAGCGAAATGAAACACCAGCTACAGTTCTGCGAGGGCAACAAAAAAAAAAGACTACAAATGATGGCGCATATGAGCCAGCAGTGAACTGGAACTATATTGTTATTCAGTGTTTGTTTGAGAAAACGATAATCTTTAGCATTATGTAAGTAGTTTGACCAACAGTTACAAATGAATATGTAAGTAGCTAAATGAATTGATCATAGTAAAACAACATTGAAATAATTTAAGTTGAATTTAATTTAATTACCATTCTCACTGTCTCCCATAAGTCCAACCCCTCGTCCACGTCGTGGGAGACTGGCAACGGCACAAAGTAGGGGATCGCCTGTAGGGGCGAAGTACAGTGGGGACTTTGTGTGCCCCGGGACCGTTACGGTAGCTGTGAAGGTCCTACAGGAACCCTGAAAAGTGACAGGGCTCTGGTAAAGCTACGATAGGCCCAGCAAGCCAGTAGTGGATGAAACCAAATGCTTTCAAAAATGGAACGAGCCTCGGGCATGATGGATTTAATAGACGACGACACGGCTGTACACACGGACTAAGATTTGGAACTTTAAACCTAAGAACGCTGACGGGGAAGGTGGAGGAGATAGTGGATATGATGGAAAGAAGGAAGTTGGATTTATTGGGATTGGCAGAAACAAAGTGGAAAGGGGAAGGAAGGAGAGAACTGAGAAAAGGCTACAGACTGTACTGGAGTGGGAACGAAGAGGGAAAGGGGAATGGATTGGGAGTAGTAGTACGAGATGGTTTGAAAGAAGAAGTGAGGAGAATAAGTGATAGGATGATGAAAGTGAAAGTAGCACTGAGGGGAGAGACCGTAGAAATAGTGCAAGTGTATGCTCCACAAGTAGGCTGCGCCTCTGAAGAGAAGGAGGAGTTTGAAGAAAATTGCAGAAGCAGCTGGTAGGAAGAAATATGATTGTTATGGGGGATCTCAATGCCCATGTAGGAAGAGAAAGACAAGGTTATGAGAGTGTTCTAGGACCAGAGGGTTGGGGCGGAAGAAATGAGGTAGGAAAGAGACTGTTGGATTTCTGCCAGAGGAACAGCCTGCTAGTTGGGAACTCATGGTTTAAGAAAAGAGAGAGCCACACAATCACATGGTACAGTGATGACTTGACCAGGAAGTCGGTGGTCGACTATATACTGTATGAGAAAGAACTAAATAAGAACATCACGGACATCAAGGTTATACCATCGGAGAACCTGGATAGCGACCATCGATTGCTGCTAATGAACCTGAGAGGGAGTAAGGAGAAGAAAGGGACTGAGAACCAGGAAAGACGTATAAGGATATGGAAACTGAAAGAAGGGGATAGAAGGGTCGAGTACCTCAAAATGGTAAAGGAAGGAATTCCAACAGATGAAGAAAGAGGGGT
The DNA here is from genome assembly GCA_946902985.2 of Meconema thalassinum. Lineage (NCBI taxonomy): Eukaryota > Metazoa > Arthropoda > Insecta > Orthoptera > Tettigoniidae > Meconema > Meconema thalassinum. The sequence continues at coordinate 1,331,600,832 of OX336389.2, forward strand.
GGAAGAGGAATGGGCTAGATTTAAGAAGACACTAGTAGGTGTAGCAGAAGCAGTATGTGGGAGGACAAGTAGTAAGAAGAGGTGGAAGGAAACACCATGGTGGAATGAGAAGACAAAAGATATAGTAAGGGAAATGAATAGAGCCTTTAGGATGTGGTATCAAAATAGGACGGTAGAGACAAGGGAAGAGTACCAGGAAAGAAAGAAGGGGGCGAAGAGAGTAGTGGCTGAGGAGAGAAGAAAGTGGATGGATGAGTGGACAAAGACGATGAAGGAGGATAGTGAAGGTACAGAAAAGGTCCTGTATGGGATGGTAAAAAATAAGAGGCGGAAGGATCCTACGGATTATGTTAGAATGGTGAACAAAAGTGGACAAGAGATAGAAAATAGGGAAGAACTGAAGAAAATGTGGAAATAATATTTTGAAGAACTTCTGAACCCAAATGGAAAAGATCGTGAGGAGGAAGAAATCGGGGAAGAGGAAGATGAACTGCAAACAGAAAAGGACTTAACATGGAAAGAAGTGGAAGATGCAGTGAACAAGATGAAAGGAGGGAAGGCGCCGGGTGTGGATGAGTTGAGTGTGGAGATGGTGAGAGCAGCAGGAGAGGTGGGGATACAGTGGTTGTGCCGAGTGATGAGGACAACATGGAAGGAAATAAGGAAGACCCCAGAGGACTGGAAAAAAGGAATAATTGTCCCGATCTTCAAGAAAGGTAGTAGAACAGATTGCAGAAACTATCGGGGAATAACACTGACGAGTCATTGTGCAAAGAACTTCGAGAAAGTTTTGGAAAAGAGAATTAGGACAAGGATAGAAGGAGGGATGAGGGAAGAACAACATGGCTTCAGAGCAGGAAGGTCCACAGTGGATTTGATTTTTGCTGTAAGGCAGTTACAAGAACAGCACTATGAGTATGGAACAGATCTACTGATGGCCTTCCTGGACATTGTGAAAGCATATGACAGTGTATGCAGAAACAAAGTATGGAAGTCCCTGGAGGATAGAGGAGTAGAGAAATGGACTATAAAGAGGATAAAGGAGATGTACAAGGGAAGCGTGAGCTGTGTGAAAGTGGGAGGAGAGAGATCAGACTGGTTGGAACAGTGAAACAGCCTGAAACAAGGAAGTGCACTGTCACCGTTGCTTTTCATTGTGGTGATGGATGACATAATGACCCGAGTGGCACAAGTAATTGGGGAAGGAAAGATGAAAGCAATGGTGTTTGCAGATGATTTGATGATTTGGGGAAACAAGGAGGAGGAGGTACAGGAACAGTTGGACGTGTGGGAAGGAATAATACAAGGATATGGGATGAAATTTAGCATAAATAAGAGTGACATGGTGATCACAACACGGAAGAAGGAAAGAACCACAATGGGAATAACAATTGGTGGGGAACAGCTGAAGAAAGTGGAGAGTTTCAAGTATCTGGGAAGCCTGATACAAGATAATGGAAAAAACGATAGAGAAATAAATGAGCGGGGGAGGCAGGCAGAAGCATTTCGGAGGAGTGTGAGAAGCATGTTATGGAGCAAGGATGTTCCTCAGAACAGCAAAAAGATCATATATCGGACGTACTATGTCCCTATCCTGACGTATGCCTAGGAGACCTGGGTTATGAAAGGAAGGGAGAAGAGCAAAATACAGGCCAGTGAGATGAGGTTCTTGAGAAGCAGTATTGGAGCTACAAAGATGGACAGAATAAGAAATGAGAGGACCAGAGAATTAATGAAGGAGGAACCATTACAGGATGGTATAGAGAAATCTAGACTTAGATGGTATGGACATGTAAAACGAATGGAGGAGAAGAGGATACCCAGGAGAGTACACGAGACGAAGTGGGAAGGAAGGAGACCGAGAGGAAGACCGAGAGTCAGGTGGCTGAAGGGGGTGGAAGAAAGCGTGAAGAAGAGAGGAGAAGACTGGACAAGGGTGGAAGCTGAGAGATGGTGGGCAGACAGAAGACGTTGGGAGGCTTGTGTTCCAAACAGACCCGGCCAGTGGCTGGAAACTGTGCAAGATGATGATGATGACCATTCTCACTGCGTATGATTAGCGTGCACGTGTGAATGAATGATTTTTTAATAATTATAAAAATAATACGGGTATTAATTCCAAACAGAGCATGTTAAACATGTATTGTTAATTTTCTGAGCGCTATAAGCGCATTCAATTTATACAAACATAAGTTGTGTTTATTTATTATAGAACAGTAAGCCACTCATTCACATTTAAACACACGATCTTTTATAATAATTATTAGGCCGATTTTAGGTTATCTATGTGAAAAACGTACTCACTCATAATATTTATCCCAGTAATGTAAATATGCTTGTATAGATACGTGTTTACACACGTGGACTGATGTCCGATGCAACGTTGCAACGCCATTCTAACAGTTCCCGTGTTTTTGTTGGTGGAACGTTTTTACCTAGCTGATGATTTAATAACTGTTCCACCAATTCTAACTCGAAGAGGGACATCACTGAACTTACGACCCATCGGACGTCGACAACACCCTGAAGTGTAATCGTCCCCGAGGGTGTAAGACATGTTTTTTTTTTTTTTTTTTCAAATTGATATATTAAGGATAAGGATAAGGGTTTTAATTTTATTTATTTACAAATTGAAGTACGATCTGCCATATTCAATTAGGTCAGTTTGGGTTGATACATCACTGACATTTTTCTGTGCCTCTTTCAGTTTCTTCTCTTCTATTTGAATTTGAATATCTAGAAGCTTTTTTTGCTGAAGCAAAACAATTATTTGCAGTTGCGTGGTTGACATATTTTTTTGTCTCTTCTGATTCGTACTGCATAGCTTGCTTAACGCTTTGTCTTATTTTTGTAGCAGCTGGTGATGCTTTGGCACTTGATCTTGAGTGCTTGGCCCAGGTTCAGCGTAAAACACTTCAGCACTGCCTCCGTCTTCTTGAGTTCTTTCCACGGGTCCTAAGCCAACACCAATGCTTCCAGGGATTTTATTGAAGATCGGATTTTCTTGCTGGATTAATACATGAAAAAATTGTTTTTCCCAGTCTTTTAGTTTATTTTTTAAATTCCCAGTGGCATTCTTGTCTGTCTTCAATTTAATGTTGGCCTTCATGTTGCTCAACAGTTTCTGTAGCTGGGCCACTGTGACTACCTTTCCCGTAGCAGTTGAGTATTCATCTTGAATTGTAGTCCAAGCTCTTTTTTGTTGTTGTTGCAGAAATCACCGATGGAATTTTGGACTTTTCTACTACAACCTGATTGACACATTAGTTTAGTAATTAGGGCCCGGTCTAATCCCTTGTACCCAACGGTGTCGTCTTCGCCTTCACTAGATGACATGATAATACACACTTCACTTAAGTTGGACGCTACCAAGTTACAACGTGGTCACACTGTGATGTATCAGTGATCAGTGTCGTCTGTTGTCGCCAATCACACGCTCCTGACGAACAAGTTACAACCTGCAGGCCTAGCAGTAGCTAGAGCGCTAAGCAATTACCAGGCCTAGCAATTGCTTAACAATTTCACGCAACATCTAACCTCGCCTAGTTATTCCTACTTAGTCCTAGCAGTTATTTATTCAACTGGATTTTAGCAAGAGCTAGTTCTAGGCACTAGTTCCTAACCCCTAGTTCCTACGTTTTATTCAACCGGCTCCATGATTAAGGACCGAGGGGATCCAACTCGCAGACCATTACGTCACCACACAACCTGTAGGCCGAATGCCTGAGCAGCAGGTAGGCCTACTTGGGAATTAATCTTGCAGCAGGGTGTGTGCCTATTTATTTATTGTATGTCTTTAGCAGTGGCAAAGTTAGAACTCCTGGCCCTCTCTTACACTTAAGGTTTTATAAACAAAAGAAAACATACCTAACCCGGGGCTTACGCCCCTGACATTCTTCCTAATAGATCAAACATTAATTTTTGTCCAGATAGTGGTTTCAGGGGGAGTCAAGTGCAGTGAACTTAAGAGCATTGATTGCCTTTTCGAACATGGCAACTAAGAATTTCATTTCTTTACTACTTTTTTTTTTAGTCGGTTACCCTCCAGGTTGGTGGAACCCACGGACTCAGCGAGGGAACTCACGACTACTGCCTCTACGGGCAGTGTCCTAGAGCGGGGAACATCGAATCGGAAGGGATACAACTGGTGAGGTGGGATTGGCACCTCGCCCAGGCGGCCTCACCTGCAAAGCGAAAAGGGGCCTCATGAGGGAAGGTAAGAGATGGTTAGGATGGATAGGCAAGGAAGAGGGAAGGAGGCGGCCGTGGCCTTGAAGAAGGTACCATCCCGGCATTTGCCCGAAGACGAAGTGGGAAACCACGGAAAACCACTTCGAGGATGGCTGAGGGGGAATCGAACCCCCTCTACTCATTTGGGCCACCCGAGGCTGAGTAGACCCCGTTCCAGTCCTCGTACCACTTTTCAAATTTCGTGGCAGAGCCGGGAATCGAACCCAGGACCTCCGGGGCGGCAGCTAACCATGCTGACCGCTACGCTACGGAGGCGACTATTTTACTACTGTTAAGTTAAATATTCATAATTTCCTTCCTAGATTAGGAATGGGGTGTTACTTGAATGCAGATACTCTCAATAATTAGAAACAACTTTCGGAGCGATGCATGTAAAATTACAAAAACTCGCCTCGTATATGACACAAGAGTTCAGAATAGGCCAAGCAACAATTTTAAATGCAATCTACATAAAGTGAAATATTTGTGATTCCAAAGGAGACCAGAATTTTTAATCACTGATTGGGAAAATTAATACTCAGAAGAATGAATAGTTTTCAGACTTCTCAGTCTAATAGCCAATGTGCATTCACTTCAGCCTGACTTGACAGGACTCGTCCTCATTGTGTAGGTGGCAATTTGGGCATTAACACGTGTCCTAGGATGAACATTAACTGACATACCTTGAAAGATATAGTAGAGAGAAAATAAGATTCTTCACTGATATTTCCTGTCAATAACACAAATACAACATATCATAAAACTCACTGTACCTCTATAAATTCTGCAGTTGAAAGCACAACAAAGAAAACAGTGTTTGCAATTGGCCATATGCATTAGTTCAACACTTTACCCCAATATCATTCTTAGATGAATTGAGATTAATGGCCATCTTTGGGTGAAGCAACATTATGGTGAACGGAATCTGCCCCTCACCATGCAGGAGAGTTGCTTACAGGGGCACATCAGTGAATAACTTGGGGAAGAATTACCCCCTAACGATAACAGCTAATACTTCTCCTTTCCAGGTGGTCTGACACCTGAGCACTACTACAGGCAAAAGGTCTTCCGAACCATGTCTGAGTCATCACGCAATATGCCAAACCAATTTCCATCTTAATTCTTGGCAGACCTCTCACAATTTTAGGCCACCATGTATTTTCTTGAAAATGCTGCAGTACACATTACGATTGCATCTTGCATCTCCAGAACCAACACAATGGCATAGTCGAATGAATCAAGAGTCATCTCACCGGATATCATTCGCAGAGTAAACAAAAACATGCTATGGCAGTGTGCAGTTATCCATACCGGAAAAACATACCACAATTTAATTTCAATGAACTGGAAGTATGAAAAAAAGAAACAAGACAACACAGAACCTACTAAAGAAATTCAGTATAAATTAGTGCCTACAGTACAAATAAAGCCCCCACAGTAAATTTTCCTGTAGAGCTAGTTGTCAACAAAAGCAAATTGTACTGTGAGATAATATTTACGCTGTGCTACCGCAGTGCGATAATGTCTTACCTTTTGTGTTCTGTATAATGCTAATCGTCCCCACAGCTGGGTTTCTGATCACTGGCATGTATTGTGCTGCGTGGTGATAACCCAGCAGATCAAGAAGGAGATAGTAGGAATCCACAAAGATGAGTGTGTTGGTTAAATAACATGATTGGACTACTATTAAGTTCTCTACAGGAACTTTCAATAAGTTGAAGCTATAGCAGCTACAGTAGTCTCTCGCGAACTAGGCCTAATGTGGACCGAAGGGTGGCCGAGTTCGCGAAAATGCCGGGTTATCGGGAAATGTGTTTAAAAGACGAAATAAGCTGTTTGTTTGGGTAATGCAATGCAGTGCATTTATTTGTTTTAACAGAAACACAAGTTTTAAAATGATTAAGCCACTACAATTACAGTATTTGAATATGTACAAAACAATTCCCGTAGGCAAATAGTGTTTTCACTTAATGAAAATTACCATTTACTTTTTTTTTGCAAAAAAGTAAGTATTGTTTTCTGCTTTTCGCTTTGAAAACTGTTTCTTGAAGCCTCGTCACAAAGACGGCGAAGAAACAGAATTGCGGAGAATGCGCAAAGAAATAAATACAACGCTCTGCGCGAGAACCGTTTGTTTACCTCATACTGCCAACAGTTTGTGCATTTACAGTACTGTACAGTACCTGTATTTATCAGGTTGTCCTAACTCTTCTTACTATGTACTGTAGGTCAACTTGTTTTCGGTCGTATTTAACTCTCGATAATTCCAGTGATGGAGAAGAGGAAAGAAAACATAATAATGCTCTGTGCGGAAACACAAAAACGAATAAAAATCATGATTTTTTTCTCCTGTCAGGGTGGCCGAGAAATCCGGAGTGCCAGGTTACCGAGTGCCGAGTTTGCCAGACTCTGCTGTATTTCTTAGTGTTGCCTATTTCCAATAAAGAAAGCTTTTCAGTCTCACAACACAAACTTTGTGCTCAATTACTTTAGGCGGGAAAACAAGTATTTATATGCCCTATGGAGTACCATCCTTGTTGTACATAAAAGAGTGTTATTTTGTGATAAATAGGCTATCTTAGATAATGTTTTTCATGTAGAAAAAATTAATAATTGTTTTCCTGCCTAATGTAACTGGGCACAACATTTGTGTTGTGAGACTGGAAAGCTTTCTTTATTACTTTCAGTAAGATAAAACAGAAGAAATTAGTTTCCAACAACCTTCATATAATGCACATCATGGACCTGAATACACTGTCATAGTAGACATCTGCACAATGCAGGATCCTCTCGACATACGACGTGTCTTTCTTAACCAGTTCGATCAATATACCTTTTTACGTCCACACCTTTTCTTGCCACACGCATACATTTGGCCCTGTACTTGTCCATAATATTTATGGCCTCTGTCGAGTGCCCTCACCCCCGACAGAAAGCTGGCGTCACTAGGCGATTGAAACCGTATGCTTTAAGGACACTTCACTTCCACCAGAGTGGAACCATCATCTTTGCTGGACTTGAAGAAAGATTTCCTGCTTCCACAGTCCTCATAACTTCCCACAACATGAAAGCAGTGATTTTATTTCTTCACTCTTCCAACCACAAGGGGCAGCTTGATTGCCCTCTTGTCCTCTCCTCAAGTGTTCCTTCACACCCGACTTCTTCTGCCCAACGAGGTTTATGGAACAGCGGGCTGTCAGACACGTGGTCCTGAAGAAGTCCAATGAGGGAGGACTGGGCAGTCTGGCTGGTGACTACCTCTGGCAGAGTACATCTTTGAATAGTACACACACTCATTTGCTGTACTTGCCGTCCCGGCTTAGGCTAACCTCAAGCCTGAAAGCAGTACAAATAGTATAAGAAAATGTGTATCCACAAAGAAAAGCAGTCAATGAGATATTTAAAACATAATGAGGCACCCAACTCATGTAATCCTTACCTAGGGCATTCTTGTCTTGTAGACTAATTCCATGGTTTCTCCCAACAATCAATGGCATTCCAAGTTAAATGACAGGGCAGCAATGTGCTTGCATGCAGCAGACCACCCTTCACCAGCCGGGCACGAACAGGTAGCTTGGAGGATCCTGGCTGCTGCAGAAGTGTTGACCACAATTTGAATGCCGTGGTCAACCTGCTTTGTTGTCTGTGCGGCACACTACGAAGCATACCTGACCTTCACTAACAAACTGTATAGGCTACATTTCACAAATCTCTTCAAAACCAGGGTGTGGCCCGCTCTCTGGCTAGCCATGGCCTTCCTCTGCTTGAACCACACAGTAAGCTTCTTAATGGAGAAATGATGAAAAGGCTTCTTTTTTCAAGCAGTCATGCCCACAAACTTGTCATCATTTGGGAAACTAAAACTGCTTTCAGCAGGTATAAGAACAACTTTCAGCAGGCTCTCACCAAGGCCAAGTTTATCCCATAATTCTAGCCTGTAAAAAAGGAGAAAAAAAACTACATTAGAGAAAAGAATTCATCAGTTGGTTATGCATAACCATACGCCAGTGGCGCGTCCTATGGCAATTGAAAGAACGAAAGAAAGTGTAAGCTCAAACATTTTGACACTCATTAAATACAAAAAATTCAGGAGATCTAAATAAAATAGATATAAACTGGCCCTATTGTAGCGTGAAATCAATGGAATAATGGTGTTATAACCAGTATGCTAGTCCGGCTTCGTGGCTAAATGGTTAGCGCGCTAGGCTTTGGCCCGAAGGGCTCCGGGTTCGATTCCCGGCCGAGCCATCAGGAATTTTAATCTCCTGGGGTTAATTCCTGTGTGTCGGGGACTGGGTGTATGTGACGTCTTCATCATCATTTCATCCTAATTACGACGCGCTGGTCGCCCAGGGGCGTCTACTAGAAAGACCTGCACTCAGCCTCTCCGGAGGCCACACGACCATTATCATTATTTATTACCAGTATTCCTACAGTACATAACGTTTAAGCCTTGTAACAAGTGCATGTGTACTCCGCGGTAAAACGTGTGACACCTTAGCATGTACTGCCACAGTTTAGAACATATTTATTGTCCATGGGGTGGTTCCCAGGTTTATTATTATTATTATTATTATGGCTATACAGAGTCGCCTCCGTAGCGTAGCGGTCAGCATGGTTAGCTGCCGCCCCGGAGGTCCTGGGTTCGATTCCCGGCTCTGCCACGAAATTTGAAAAGTGGTACGAGGACTGGAACGGGGTCTACTCAGCCTCGGGTGGCCCAAATGAGTAGAGGGGTTTCGATTCCCCCTCAGCCATCCTCGAAGTGGTTTTCCGTGATTCCCCACTTCGTCTTCGGGCAAATGCCGGGATGGTACGTTTTTCAAGGCCACGGCCGCCTCCTTCCCTCTTCCTTGTCTATCCATCCTAACCATCCCTTACCTTCCCTCATGAGGTCCCTGTTCGCTTTGCAGGTGAGGCCGCCTGGGCGAGGTGCCAATCCCACCTCACCAGTTGTATCCCTTCCGATTCGATGTTCCCAGCTCTAGGACACTGCCCGTAGAGGCGGTAGTGGTGAGTTCCCTCGCTGAGCCCGTGGGTTCCACCAACCTGGAGGGTAAATGACTAAAAAAAAAAAAAAAATGGCTATACAGAATGTCACAAAAATCTACTAACACTTTGAATGACTATAAAATGATTATTTCTGAATATAGAGACAAGTTTAAGGGCTTCAATTATAGAGGAGACATGTAATTAAAGAATCATGTTCGCAAATGTTCAAATTGATGACCGTCAGTGTCCAGACAAAGCTGATAACGCGTAGCAATGGATTCGCAAACGTTACGACAAAGTTCATTTGGAATTTCGTGACATTGTCTGTCAATTTCCAATTTCGTGTTGGAATGTAGGATTTCCAGCGCAGACGCTTCATGATGCGATGGACGCTATCTTTTGAGATGTGTGTCTCTCGTGCCGTTTGTCGTAGTGATTTCGGTGGGGATCGATTGAGGGCTTCCTGCACCTGTTCTTCTTTTCTAGGCCTGGTGGATGTCCGTGGTCATCCAGAACGTTTCTTGTTGACGTTGTGAACGGTTCCATCTGCTTCAAATTTATCTCTGATGCGAGCAATAGTCCGGTGCGTTGGTGGCGGTTTGTCGAACTCCTGGACACTGACGGTGATCAATTTGAACATTTGCGAACATGAGTCTTTAATTTCATGTCTCTTCAATAATTGAAGCCCTTAAACTTGTCTCTTTGTTCATAAATAATCATTTTATAATCATTCAAAGTGTTAGTACATTTTTTTGTGAAATCCTGTATAATCCCTTGTACCATCATAACACTGATTGCTAGTCATTAGCCTATGTGTTCGTTTTAAGTCTTGTATTGTGCAAGTCTTATTAAAGTTCTAGATTAGTTCTTAGGGTGTGTGTTAAATTTATTACGGTATATTTATCATTATAATAATACTGCATTAATAATAAATATCGGTAATAAAAAACAAATTCTGTTCTTGAAGCCTACACACCACAACCTAACATAAGTTACCCAGGTTCCACTTACAGGAACAGTAAGCCTGCTGTAGGCATAGGCTACTTCTTTTACAATTTCCGGGCTATTTCCGTTTAGACTAGAGGAAGGAAATAAACATTCTTGAGTGCCGGTAATCAAACATCTGGAGTAATAGTTTATATCGAAAGCAACAAAATAAGAAGAAGTGCTACGGTAATTTAAACTTTTATCCCTCACGTAAATTAACCACACAATGCGAGTATTAGGGAGACATTTTCTTAATGAGACCTACTAACGGAGATTTGGTTTACCTATCTTCAGATACATTCCGGTCGGAAATTTCAGGGGATCTAAATAAAATAGATATAAACTGGCCCTACTGTAGCGTAAAATCATCGTACTTTGAAAGTAGCCCAGTCAAGATGATACGACGTGCTAACATCTTGATACTCATTAAATACAAAAATCACTCTCTTTCACACCATCTTAGATTACTTCCAAACATATTTTCGGTAAAACTACTTGTAAAACATAGAAAGTTGACAAACAACGAATGCTGTTGCTGATATTTCACATCGCTAATAAATGACGAACAACTATGAATACAGTAGAGCATTCCCACTTTACCTAACCTGCAGATCATTTCATTTTTCTTACATTTTCCAACTTTTATTTTCCTTTGCGATTCGCGAACTCAAAGTGACGGTGCTGGCGTTATCTCGAACTAGCGTAAGGGTGATGGAAACGTAAACAAACATGTGATTTGAGTTCATGGGTGTGCTCTTCTCTCGTTTTTTCAGTTATTTTCATAATAATTGAGGCTAAAAGATGAGTAATATAATTATTCAGTTCTGCTGTGGTCTTCAAATTCAACAATCGCGATATCGGTGCATTACTTTAACAAAAAGATACCTTTTCAGACGGAATGGAGTTGATTACTTCGCGTCGCAAAGCCGGAAGTATATGATCGTGTGCGGCTGGTATTTTACAAAGGAGAATTACTTATTAATGGATTTCATGCAATATCCAGTACGGTACCCTACATTCTCCCCTGCACTACCAACTAGGCGACTTAGCAAGGTCGATTTGACAGCTGTTCTTCCCATGAGCCAAACATTACTTTTAGGGGTCGCTTGATCGTAGGCATACATGTGATTGTCTTTCTTTAACTTGCCCCATTGCTCCTTCAAATCGGTGAAGCTCAGGTATTCTACGTTTTCAATCATGTGCTTATTAAATATTTAAAAAAAAATCTTTATATTCAACTAAACAGTATTAGGCTATATCTTCCAAATTTATATGTATGTAAAGCAATGTACTACCAACTATACGCATATTACATATTCCTGAACAAATATTTTTTTTCTCGGCAACTGGTGACCGAATTTAATTTTGAATCTAGGGAGGTACCGGTAGGCCTACTCCTCTCAAATTACTAGTTTGTAAGCACAAAGCTTCAAGTCTCCTAAAATCTTCTGTTTCTAGCACATACCCACACATAATTATGTGTTTGACATATAAAATTGCCTGTCCTTCAACGAGAGCCTAGACTTGCCAGCAACATTCAATACATTCTGAAGTCTATCACCCTTGCGTCCACCATTTTGTCGCGACCGACCTGCCACCTACATTCGATTGAGTTCGCGAATAACAAATTCTTTAATTCCTGGCCTGTTAAGTCGGAGGACACAGATACCAATACTTCCATAACGGGGACTTTCGAACCGGAAGTTGGTTATGCATAACCTTACGCTAGTGGCGCGTCCTATGGCAATTGAAAGAACGAAGGAAAGTGTAAGCTCTATAGACCTCTTACTTCCAAGCAGGTGGTGGGGATATAGCCATAGGAGAGCTTTCACTTTCCCGTGCGGTCAGTGGCCAAGCTGCAAGGCGCAGCGCGCAGGAAGCGCGGCTAAGTGGGTCTTCAGGTCAAGGCCAGACAGTGCACACGCTTTGTGCGTGAGGGAACAATACGATACAATACCTGCCAGTTAGTTAAGTGTACAATACGCTTCTCTCAACATACCAACTGGCCATCTTTTATCCGACAGTAGCCAATGTTAACTACCATATCTCACATAATTACTGATGAATCGCGTTTACTTCTTCATTGTACGATTATTGTTGCTGTCGATGCATTTATTAGGGTTTTGCGACACCGTGTTCATGTAGCCCCGAGTATAGTAGCGTAACCACCGCTCATCAAAGAATCGGCATGTGATTGTTCATCAACCCCTTAAAAGTGTTTCTCACACAGCATGGGAGCGGTTTTATGAGGGTAATGGGCTTTTAACGGGATTTGGCTGTTGAGTTTCTATTATCCAAGTAGTTAGTTATTGTTGTTTTAAGGGGCGAAACTACGTCTATCATCCAAGCCAAATAGTTACAGCCATGGTCCCAATGCATCTCTCATGTTACACGGTGATATATGCCCACTGTGCACTATCGCCGGCCCCGTGCTCATGGGGTACCACGCCTGCCTCTCACCCGGATTGTGAAAATGAAAATCCACAGCCTGCTTCCAGTCGACCGACCGGGTCAGGGATGGAATGAATGAAGCCCCCATCTAGCGGCGAGAATATGAACTGTGCCGGCTGCCGAAGCCTGTCGCACTCCTCAGAGGAAATGAATAAACGAATGACAGATGAAATGAGATGAAAAAAGGAAGATTGTAATTTAACGTGACCGTTAATCTCGCGATCATAAGCCACGGAACCTCCGTTTTACGTGGAATCCGAACCACAGGACATGGCATTTCACATCGAAAATCTCACATGCATTGACCGGGAATCGAACCCGGTCCGCCTTGGCGAGAGGCATACAGCTTGACCACTGCGCCACCATGTCCCCCGAAATGAGATGATAGAGGAGAGTGTTGCTGGAATGAATTTTTGACAGGGAAAACCGGAGTACCCGGAGAAAAACCTGTCTGCCTCCGTTATGTACAGCACAGATCTCACATAGAGTGACCGGGAACTGAACCATGGACCCAGCGGTGAGAGGCCGGCGTGCTGCCGCCTAAGCCACGGAGGCTTTCTCTCACCCGGATAGTACAGATTCTAAACATACGTAAGATCTATTGCATCCTTGTACCAAATCTTTAAATACAGTGGAACGTGGCTAATTCGAACTTCCATAATACGAAATCTTCTTTTATGTTCGACCCTGACTATTATGTGTCAGAAAACTGTATCATAATGAGGCTCATTATAACACTATTTTTCATTATGAAACAGTTTCTCCCACCAATCAGAGCTCAAGAAACAGTTGTGTGACCAATTAGATAAGGATACCTTCGCGCATGCGCTCAAAATCCAACATGTCTATATAAATTACCGAAATTGCACCGTCCATATGTTCGCGTAAATAAACTGGTGAATATGAGACAAGAAATGGCACTGAACTTTAATATCCCCCAAATCAATTTCTACACAGCGCGTGGTTTTGAAACGACTTCGGTGACAGATTTACTGAATACTGAAGCACAATCTGAACATATGACATTGAAGCACACAGAGCGCATGCGTCGGTTGTCCAGAGAGCTTGGAGAACAGAGATATACTACCCACCGCAGCACCCGATCACAACATTCTAGTGACTGAACAGATATTTATGAATATTTATGTTAAAACATATAATAAAGTTATAATTATCGTCGAATATAAACAGTCGTATGCAACTCGCCTATAATGGTAATTAAGACACTCGTATGGAAATTATAAAACTCGCATACGCTCGTTTTATAATGAAAATACTCGTGTCTTAATTATAGCCATTATTGGCTCGTTGCATAATGTACTATAATTTGATTTTTTCTCTTGGTCCCTAGCATTTTATATACAATCAATGCTAAAAAAACGTGGTTAATTCGAATTATATTTTGGATAATTCGAAGTTTTTAGTGTAAAAAGCCGATCGGAAGCCAAACAGTTGGGACAATTCCCGAAGAAACTGTTCCGAGTGCAGCCCCAAGCAACAAACCACATCACAGAACTTACGCGGTTTGTTTAAAGTAGAAATGGCGTAAGTAGTTCTGTTTTCCGTTCCTTAAATTTGTTGAATTCTTTTGTGATGGCTGAGAGACTTAATTGTAGGAAACAGGTAAAAATCTCAAACTATTTTGAAAAACAATAGATTTCTCTAAGACTTAACTAGATTGCTGGATTACTACTGTCGTTAAATAGGTGAATAGTACATTTTGGTTTTATTTTTCATTTGAAACTTTTCAGGTTATTCACGATACAGTCTTTATAAAGTACCCTTGTCTGTTAATCTGCTTTGTTGAACGTAAATCATTATGTAAACGTAATACAATATATTTTCTCCACCCCTTTCAAAAAACTTTTTTTTAATTCGAATTTTTGGATAATTCGATTTTTTTACTGGTCCCTTGAGGTTCGAATTATCCAAGTTCCACTGTACATGTTCATTAACGTTTCCACAATTGTTTCCAGAAAAGATGGGTGTACTCCATAATATTGGCCTATGTTGTTAACATATGAGTTACCGTAATTGCCAAAGGATTCTTTGATGAAATCTTTGGTAGAACAGTAACAATGCCTGGGGATACTAGCGCTTTCGGCGACTCATCCTTTACAATCGCCTCTTCTCAGTTCTGCCTTACGAGGTTGAGTATACCCCGTTCCAGCCCTCAGACCAGAATTAAATTTCTTAGCAGAGCCGGGAATCAAACCCGGGCCTCCGCTGTAACAGCCAAGAATTCTAGCCACTCCGCAACGAGGCGTACCATTTAATGTTGTACTCGATAAATCTTGTAATAGGCTATATCAATGTTCTTTGATTGTATTGTATTATATTATACTGTTAATTATAATATTTACCCATCGTTGTGTTGTTTGAGTCTTCAGTCTTCTGACTGGTTTGATGCAGCGCTCCATGCCTCGCTGTCCTCAGCTAATTATTTCATCTCTACATAGCTATCACACCCTACATCCGAGGCAATCTGTTTAACATATTCTAACTTTGGTCTACACCTACAAGTTCTTGTCCTCGACCCTTCCTTCCATAACTAAGCTTGCTATTCCTGGGTGTCTTAGGATGAGTCCTACCAACGTATCTCTTCTCTTCTTTAGCAGTCGCCAGAAACATCTCTCCTTTCCCACTCGTCATAATACCTCTTCGTTTGTAACCCTATCTACCCATCTGATCTTCATCACTCTCCTGTAACACCACATTTCAAACGCTTCAATTCTCCTCTTTTCTGCTACACCAACAGTCCAAGTTTCACTTCCATAGAGCGCCACGTTCCAGACAAAGGCTTTCAAAAATGACTTCCCGATACCTAAATCTATATTCGATGTCAACAGATTCCTTTTTTGTAGAAATACTTTCCTTGCCTGAGCCAACCTACTTTTTTAAAATCCTCTTTGCTTCGTCCATCACTGGTTATTTCGCTTCCTAAGTAACAGAAGTCTCCTACTTCCGTTAGCTTTTCACCAGCCAATTTAATGTCCATAGAGGTTTCTGATTTATTTCGGCTGCATTCCAATATTTTTGTTTTACCCATCAAGATCCAGTTATTACGACAGACAAATCTGGGAGGTGGGAGTGGTGGTGGGGGGACGGAGGAGGGGGGGGGGGGGTCTATATCCGCCACTGCAACAATGGTCCTGAAGCATGAGAGCCACGTGCTTGTTCACATGAGCGACCCTGGTAGACCAAGAGGTAAACAAAGAACCAAGGAGGGAGTTAAGGATGAGTCTAGCGAGCGAAGGTCGGCGCGGAGTAGAAGTGGGTCAGTGGCACGCGCCGGCCATTCCAAGTGGGGCAGCACGCTGCGTGGCCTTGAACTTGGCCTCGCGCCCCTCACTTGGCGCTTGGCTTTGCAATGCTCTGGACTGGACTATCATTCACCAAA
Organism: Meconema thalassinum; assembly: GCA_946902985.2. Classification (NCBI taxonomy): domain Eukaryota; kingdom Metazoa; phylum Arthropoda; class Insecta; order Orthoptera; family Tettigoniidae; genus Meconema; species Meconema thalassinum. Next base: position 1,331,616,892 of record OX336389.2, read on the forward strand.
CATAAAACATACGAGATTCTTTTCTGTGAATCCAGGGTAGTCATCTGTACTCCTCAAATGAAAATGAAAATCCACAGCCTGCTTCCAGTCTTCGACCGGGTCAGGAATGGAATGAATGAAGCCCCCATCTAGCGGCGAGGATATGGACTGTGCCGGCTGCCGAGGCCTGACGCACTCCTCTGGGGCAATGATTAAATGAATGACAAATGAAATGAAATGATAGTGGAGAGTGTTGCTGGAATGAAATTGTGACAGGGAAAACCGGAGAACCCGGTGAAAAACTTGTCTGCCTCCGTTTTGTCCAGCACAGATCTCACATGGAGTGACCGGGATTTGAACCACGGACCCAGTGGTGAGAGGCCGGCGTGCTGCCGCCTGAGCCACGGAGGCTTCTCAAATAATTTAAACAAAAAACTAGTAAAAAACAAGAAGTTCCGTGAAGAACTATACAGCCTACTTTTCATGCCAATGATTATTCTACAGAATATGAACCTATCTAGAATAATGACGAAATTAAGTTGGTAATATCGAAATATCTCATTAGTTCAAAATATACCTGGTATAATGTAGCCTAATAGAGCACTACAGTTGGCAGCCCTGGTGACTGAATATATTCTTAGTTCCATCTCTTAAGGTACAGAATACAAAATTTGGTTGAAGTCCAATGGACGTTACATGCAGTTTGACACTGGATCTATCAGCACGCGTAAAAGCATGTTGCCAACAATTTCATGCGTGTGCTGGTCAGAAATAATCTGAAATATTATGATATCTTGTTGTGCCAATTTTGGATGAAATCCATTTGTTAGTATAGAAGTTACATGTATTTTAAAATTGGTCATAAGTTATTAGCAGGCATAGAACAATGTTGGCAGCACTGCCTTGTATTAATTACTCCAAATTAATCTAGAATGTCAGGTGCTATACGTGTGCAAAGTATAGAGCTGTTGGCTTGCATACTTTCTGATATATTGATATTAGGGTAAAAAAATATAGACAGCATTTATTAACAGTTGGCAGCCGTGATTGCTCTTAACAATACTTATGGTCATATCTGTTATGGTACACATAGCACATACGAAATTTGGTTGAAATCCAACTGATAGTATAGAAGTTACACGTCTTTAAAAATTCGTACTATCAGCAGGCTTATAATCATGTTGGTAGAACTGACGTATATAAGTTACTCCAAATTAATCTAAAATGTCAGAATATACGTGTACATAGTTTAAAGCTGTTGGCTTGCATACTTTCTGATAAATTGGTATTTGGATTTTAAAAAATAGAGAGAGCAATTATTAACAGTTGGCAGCCCTGGTGGCTCTTAAGAATACGCTCATTCATATCTGTTTATGTACAGATATTACATACAAAATTTGGTTGAAATCCAATTGATAGTGTAGAAGTTATATGCATTTAAACATTGGACCTATCAGAAGGCTTAAAATTATTTTGGCAACACTGTCATGGTTGGCCTCCTGGAAATTAACTGAAATAGTCTTATCAACATGTGTGCCAATTTTGGAATAGCTCCCATGCATACCTTGTAAGATATCCAACATGGAGCTCAAATTTCTAGTGCTTTTTTTCAGCAGTTGGTAGCACTGACATCATTTTCAAATATGGAAGTGAGATATTCCGGTATACATCTTTACTCATACTAAATTTGGTTTTGATTGCTGCAGCCGTTTAGGAGTTGATAGGGGGACACACACACACACACAGCCAGACAGACAGACAGACAGACAGACAGAAGGACAGACAGACAGACATTTTCCCGGATCGATCTCATAAGTCTACTTTTTCCTCATTTTTGCAAAATGTGAAAAGTAGGCTAAAAAATTACGAGCTTTACAGTAGTCGCATATGATGTGTAACATCTGACATAGAAGAAACCTCACGTGAAATTGTTGATACACCGGTATTTTATAGTATTATTGGCACAAATATTGATATATTGTAAAAGGGAGTGTTTTATAGATATTGTAGTTTATAATACGGAACTCATTTTATTAGATGATGTGTAGCTTCCACCAGCACTAGCCTAAATAAAAATAAATAATACGATATGGATCAACTAGATTAATAGACGCGACGCCGCTCATAACCTTAAATTCCTTATAAACAGGTCCTCTTGATTCACAGACCAACACGTAATTTCATATGGATTCTGTTAAAATGAGTCATATTGATATGATAAATATCGTTTAAAAAGATAGTCTGGTAGCAAAAATATTTACCCCGCCCAGGATTCGAACCCAAGATCTCTAGATTTACAGTCATACGCAATAACCCCACGGCTATTCCGACTACGCAAATATTGTGCACAAGATGGTGCCTTATTTCCACGTTCATGTAATACTGTATTACGGAATTAAGTTTCATTTATATTTTGCATGTTTCGATAATGTTCCTGAGTGACATTGAGTTTAAAATGCCTTATGCCAATGCAATGCTGACTACTTACAATGTTTGATATTGAGGCATTTTACCATTTGAATACTGATACGAAGACTTCGAACATGTACCATGTCATTTGTTTAAATCACTTGACACCAGAGTTTGCATGAGCGTTTTCCGTTCAGTATGTCATATACATTCCACATGGCCGAGAGTGCATCATGGTAACAATTTTTGACACCGCGCGCTGATTGTTTCTCTTACCAGAGCCAGCTGGATCGATCGATCGAGTTGGCAGTGTGTCTTATACTTCCGTTCGATCCATCACTGCCAGTCAGGGCACACTTCCATTCGATCGATCGAGCGGGCAGTGCATACTTCCGTTGTCCACCACTGCCAGCCTAGTACACTTCCGTTTGATCGATCGAGCGGGCAGTGCATACTTCCGTTTGATCTACCACTGCCAGCTCGATCGTTCCGATCCACTTCCGTCCCCAATTTTCAAAATCACTCCCACAAAACTATCCAGCAACCGAGCGGAAAGATGTTACACATCAAAAATTACTTTTAAAACAATTATTTACACAAATTCACAAGCGGAAGGGTTTCCGTAGTTTCCTCTGATCTTCGCCTTCAGCGATTGCGCCCCGTGTTGGAGTTTTCGAATTTTCAGAAGGATCTTGCAGCGTATGTCTACCCCTTGTTAGGCCTATTGCCGTTTTAACGTGGTTGCGGACGAGATGCGATCGAAGTCTATGTGACGGTGGTTGATGCCCTTCCTGTCGCCAACCTCAAGAAATGAGTTCAGGGGCGGTTCCTGATTAAAATTTTAGGGTGGCCCAGATGATACTATCGTTGTTTCATATAAAATATTGTTTTATATTTGGCATTTATAATTGCCAATATCGCCATTATCATAATTCCACACAGCACAACATTTGAAACAAGTATTAATAAATAGTTGATGCGTAAGAAACCGTACTCACATGGCTCCTTGTTTGTAAATATATTCTCTCCAGTGCTTGGATGAAGCAAATTTATCTATCAGCTTGGTTGATGAGGTCATAATTATTTAATTTCTAACTTTGTGTTCAGAGCTATAGAAGAAAATGGATTTGTTCATAAGAATTCCACTTTCATTTCCCTATGTCGCGTACAATCGACATATTAAATAACTACGTACCGTGCCAAAAAAGTTAAAAACACATTTATACAATAGGAATTAACTTCATCCACAGAACTCACTAACACATTTGTACTGTACTTGGAACATCAGACAACTGAAAATGTATAAATAAATTTTTGTCTTATGTGAGAGAGCTGCCAACAATAGCTGAATACCTGTTTAAGGGCGTGGGGAGGGGTGGACCCTTCTCCCGTAGTCCAGTTTAACAGAGACAGAAGCAGGAGTGAAATACGGAGATCTTCTATTTCGCTTCAAAGCAACGCTATGGGCCCATTCTGCTCTCCCTTGAAGAGAGAGAACATTCCCTTCATAGCACTGAAGAATTTGCGTGCAAGACAGGGCTATATCCACTGTTTCTTTGCCCGGCCCATGAAGCCATATACTTTACATGGGACTTGCTGTGGAGCGGCCCTCGCTATGGCGATACACGGTAAGAGTCTGTCAGGATCTTAAGCTAGGGATGAGTTATTTACTATGAATTCTCTTTAGAGATTGTAGAAGGGTAAAACACTTATTTTAAGTTGAGTATCTGCAATATCAAGTAATTTTAAAAGACATTAATTAAACAAATTATTTGCAATGCTGCTTAACGGCCCTGGGTGGGCAGGGCCCATTCGGCCCTTAATGACGCACCGACCCTGAATGAGTTAATGAGAGATAGGAATGAATGAAGATGAATGAAATTGGGCAAGAATGTGGAAGCGGCCGTGGCCTGTCAGAAAGTACCATCACAGCATTTCCCTGGAGTTGATAAATGGGAAACCACGGAAAACCATTTCAACGACGGCGGATGGTGGGGCTCGTACCCACGTCTACCGAGTCCACAGAGTGCTTGGCCCCATGGCCTAGCGCTGCGCGTTAGCCAGCGCACAGTGGGTCAAAATTGAAATCTAGGAGGACAAAATTAATTATTTTCATAATTGAAAAATCAAAATGTATTACTTCTACAGCATTCTCATATAATTGCCGCTCACTATTCTGGGATATAAACGCATCTTAGTGTAAATCTGTCACCACTGTTCGAGCAGTCTGAATTGGAGGGTGAATGTAAGTGGCTATGGTTTGGTTGTCTTTGTGGTTAGTGTGATGCTTTAAGATGGAACATGCAGCTGAAGGTATGATCTTTGTAACGTGTTTCAGTTATTAATGGGCGTAATTGTTACGTATTTTTAGCTATATTTGCATTATATAATATTTAACTATTATTTTTAAAATTATATTTTCACTTAGATTTTTAGTATGCCGCGTCACTCTGCGTCACTTTCCACTTAATGTTAAAATGTAGATAGAGTCTTCTAGTTTACGCCTGTTATAAGATTTGTTGCATCTTTTTGCAACTTACTTAATGCTTTTACGTTTTAGAAGATGCCGCGCAACCAGTTCTCACACGTTTACAACTGTTTGAAACACTCGGTTCGACGATTATGTCAAAAGTGGAACTTTGTGACTTTGTTAAAAGTAAATTAGGAGTAGAAAATTGTTCTGAAGAGATAGCTGAATGCTCTATCCAACTCTTAGTCATAGACAATTTCTTGCATGTGTAGACGTAGCTTAAAAAGCTCTTAACTGTTGTTTATTATGAAGTAAACAAATTATATACGTTGCTTTCACTTTAAATTCATGATTAAAACGTAAAAATAATTTTTGCCCCCTAGGTTTCGATTTTGACCCACTGTGCAGCGTAGCTCCGCTGTCGATAAAAACTATTATTGAGTATAAATTTAAAAAATCCCCCCGCCGGTACTGCCACCTTGAAGAAGGCAATTTGTTATTGCCGGGTGTTTTGGGGGCTTGCGAGCTCAAATGATCTGCAGAGCTATGCCAGCGGGAGCTTAAGCTCCTGGTAGGGTCACCCAAGCTGGACAGGTCTAAAGTGATGAGCCAGACTAAGAGCGGTACCCTGGTCCTCCAGGTTGGGGGTTGGGCGTGGGGCTAACAACCCCACACTGTAAAACCTCAAAAGTTACGAAACTCTCAACGAAGCCTCGGAATTTGGACGGAATTAACGATGATGAACCTGGAAAATGTTTAAGGACAAGGAAAAAGGATATGACTTTGACAATGGCAACATGGAACGTACGAACGATGTTGCAGATAGGAAAAATGGCAGAAGTAGCTGAGGAAGTTTTGAAGTATGGAATGGATATAGTAGCGATACAGGAAGTGAGATGGAGGGGAAACGGTAGGATTGACAAGAAGGACTATACAATGTTATACAGTGGTCCTGAAGTAAGAACTGGTCAGTGTGGAACAGGCTTTATCATTAGTTCAAAGATAAAAAGAAGTCTTCTTGGATTTGAGCCTCTAGGAGATAGAATGTGTAAAATGAGACTAAAGGGACGATTCAGGAATCTGACACTTATATCAGCGTATGCACCTACAGAAGACGATAGTGAAGAGAAGAAAAATGCATTCTATGACCAGTTGGAAAAGGAATGTAGTATGATACCAAAATATGATGTGATAATACTTCTTGGGGACTTCAATGCCAAAATAGGTAGAGAGGACTTCTTGCAGTATGTAGCAGGGAAACATTCTTTACATACTAATACTAGTGAAAATGGGAAGCTTCTATGCCAATTTGCAGAAAGTAATAGAATGGTAATCAAAAGTACTTGTTTTAAACATAAGGACATACACAAAGGAACCTGGAAAATGCCAGGCACCGGAGTGGTAAACCAAATTGACCATGTCTTGATTTCAAGAAGACATGCATCTTCAATGATTGACGTCAGATCTGCAAGGGGCCCCAACTGTGATTCGGACCATTTTTTGGTGAAAGCTCTGTTTAGAGAACGAATTGCGAATGTAGAATGTGACAGAGGAATTAAGAGGATACAGTGGGACGTGGAAAAGTTTCAGCAAACACAAATTGTTAAGCAATATGAGGACACACTGAACAAGAAGTTGGAAGAGAGATTAAAGAATATGAGCGAGGATGACACTGTAGAGAGGAGATGGACTGGAATAAAGAAGGCATTGGAAGAGACTGTGAAAGAAACTATTGGGGAGAAGAAGAGGAACAGGAATGAAGAATGGTTTGATGATGAATGTAGGAAATATATAGAGCAGAAGAATGCAGACAGATTGATTATGATTCAAAGAGAGACAAGATGGAATTGTGAAAGATATAAAGAAAGTAGAAGAACAGCAAATAGAGTTCTGAAAAGGAAGAAGAGAATGTATCTAAGAAGACAAATGGAAAGAATTGAAGAATTGAACAGCCAGAATGAAAGTAAGAAATTGTACCAAGCAACGAAACGAATGACAAAGGAATTTCAACCACGGGAGAACTCGTGTAAGGATAAAGATGGAAAAGTAATTGGAGAGGAAGAGAGAGTTCTTGAAAGATGGGCGGAGCACTTTAAAGATACGTTAAATATAGAACGTAAGGACGAGATGAATGAGAGACAGGTCTACATGAATGTAGGGCCACAGGTCACTAAACCATCCATAGATGAAGTTATGGAGGCAGTGAAGCGTCAACGAAATGGAAGAGCACCAGGAGAGGATCAGATCATAGCGGACGTAATAAAGAATGGAGGACAAGGGATAGTTAGGAACCTACATGAACTGATTGGGGAGATATGGGAAAGAGAGATAATGCCTCAGGATTGGAAGGTTGGCCTTATCTGTCCCATATTCAAGAAAGGTGATAAGTTACAATGTGGAAATTATAGAGGGATAACATTACTAAGTGTTGTATATAAGATATTCTCAAGTATATTGCAAAGGAGACTGAGCGACTACGCTGAAGAAATACTGGATGAGAACCAGTGTGGATTCCGGCCAGGAAGGGGAACTACTGACCAAATATTTGTTATGAGACAATCTATGGAGAAATGCTAAGAATATGGTGTTGATCTGCATTTGCTATTCATTGATTTCCAACAGGCGTTTGATAGCATTGATAGAACGAAGATGTTGAACGCCCTAGAAGCATGTGGAGTGCCAAAGAAGTTGATCAGTCTAGTAGCAATGACAATGGAAGGATCGCAGGCCAAGGTTTATGTGGGAGGCAAAACTAGCAGGAATTTTGAGGTGAATACCGGAGTGAGGCAAGGAGATTCATTGTCTGCAGTGTTATTCAACTTGACACTGAATGAAGTCATGAAAGAACTGGGTTTGGGAGGGACGATAATAAGCAAGTCCAAGCAGGCGTATGCATATGCGGATGACATTGTGTTGATGGCACGGAACTGGGAATCTCTTAAAGAAATGTTCAAGATTCTGGTGGAGAAGAGTGGAAAGATGGGAATGAGAATTAATGAAAGGAAAACGAAATATATGAAAATGTCAGCGGGAAAAGATAGAAGAGCAAGAGAAAATGTAGAAATTGGTCAGTATAAGTTTGAGAATGTAAAATGCTTCAGTTACCTTGGTACTGCCCCCGTAATTGAATTATGTAGAGACCACGGTGGCTATATTGAAATTTATTAGGAGAGTTATGGCTGTCATAGTTATGACGTGGGTAGTCATGACGTAAGCACGGATGACGTAAATGTTATGCCAGCAGGCTACTTGAGCTGAGATTCTCAGTGACGTCAGCATTTAGTCGAGAATGTTCCAAGATTTACGACGCAGTCGCAGGAAACGAGGAATTCTGCTGAGGAAGAAACTATGCTATTGGAGGAGAGGCTTGAACCAATGAACGATAGTTTAAAGGAAGACGGAGATTGCTGAAACTATGGTATTTTTATTACTTTTGGAATGCAGAATTGTGGAAATCCATTTGCAGTAAAAGCATTGATTTGGAATTTTGGTGAAATTTATTTTCAGTTTTTGAATTTTGAAAATCCGTCATGTATTAACGAAGTTGGAACTTTTAGCGATGACGTAGTATCTCGCTTTGGAAGGGATGGAAACGCCCCTCGTGAAGTTAATAAAAGGGCTTGCGCAGAAGAGAGGAGCCTCTTTCGTTCTCTGATCATTCTGAGATCTCATTCTCAGATCATCGAAGTATATTTGTGAAAGTTCTTTTCTTATACATTCATTATAGTGAGACGTCGAAGTGAACAGCAGTGAAAAGAATCGTCTTTATAACGCGTGGCGAGGCCACTATATTAACGAGATCCAGGTCAAACTAGGTGAAGTTGAAACGGACCTTAGAAAGCTTCTACAAGTTTAGCTTCGAACAGTTAGCGGTCACCGATAAGCTAATTGTATTGTGCTGTGCTTCATAAAGTAATAGAGAAAAGCTGAACAATTTCGACCGATTAGTTTAAAAGATATTAGCAGTTTTATACGACTGACAAAAGTGATTATCTCGCCACAAGAGAAGCACTTTTGTATAGCCAGAATCAACGCAACGGCTGACGCTGCGAGTGGAACAGAAAGACTTCAGATTGCTTGGTTACAGAACGCTACCAGTATAATGGAGCAATTTAATACGGCAGTTTGTTCTTCTGACACTACAACCGAAGAGCAGATGGAAGGCTAAAAGGGCTTATTGCAATTGGGACATATTTCAACGGAGTAAGATAGCGACATGGAACTTCGCTAATTGCTATTCCACACAAGCGAACATGCGGTGAATACCATCTACACCCATGTTTCGTAATTAAAGGCTGAATACCATCGAACAGCCATAGAAACAATTTCATACTCTGAATATGAATAATTTCTTCGGAAATTTCTACAAAACTTCATGGCGATTGTCTACTGGAACTTCAGGGAATTTTTCAAGAGAGGTCAGGGATGTCCCGACTCACAAAGAAGATTATTGCCGGAAGGATGTCTATTCGTCTTCAAGGAGCAGAGCGATTTCCGGAGAAGGAAGCAGTTCGATTCTCCGAGGGTGCTATTTCCTATTTCGAGGATGGAGCTCAACTTTAACGTGGTGAAATGGATCCATCAGCAGTCTTCTTTGGGGAATTTTCCTCTGGAACGTCAATCGGCAGATAAGGTAGTCGTGAACGTTTATTGTATTTGAGTTTACTAATGATGTTTGAGCAACCATTTTTCCCATATTTTTATCCTCATGTATTTTGCCCTATTTTCTTGTTTGAGATTCTTATTCTCTGTACTCCTTGTTGAGTTATGCCTTTTTCGACGATTTATTAAGACATTGTTATGTCATGGGCATAGTTAATGATTTTGAATCAGTTGAGACTGATATTTAGAATTTTTCAGTAATTAATATTTTTGTAGTCACGATTTGACTGTAAGTTAATGATTTTTATGGCAGATTTAAATTCAGACAGCGTGTCATTTTATTAAAGTAATTCTACCCCAGTTTAATTACTTTGACCAATTTTCTGTCATCATCAAGAAGGAAGAACATTTAAATGATTTTAGAGCGTTAAAATCTCTTACGTTGTCGACGATCTTGGAAATACTAGTCGTTATTTGTATTGATTGCAACACAGACATTTATCGTCAGTTAGGAATGAACATTGCATCATAGACACTTTTGTGAAAGAGTAACTTTAATAATGAATTATTGAATGCATTAAAGTCAAGAACTTTTGTTAGGAGTTTTTCTCAATTAGAGAATTATATAACGATGTTTGCATTCCCCAGTCTAATTGGATTCTATTCGACTACTTTGCATTTTAGTCGCACTTTATTTGATGATAGTATTTTCATACTACAATCTTTTTTTTTTAGGATGTTAATCTTAAATTTTGATAGACCAGACAGGCGTATATAAGCGTATTCACTATTAAATTTGTTTGTGATTGGCAAGTTTTGACTTCATTTCGGTTCATGAATGAAATCCACGAAGGTTAAATAAAAAACAGTTTTGAAACAATTAATGATTATAAAAAAAATTTTAAGTGGAACTATGAATGTATAATCGCTAGTGCAGCGCGTGTTGAAAGTCGCTGAGGTATAATGCCCTTGAATATGAAGGAAGTTCCCACAGGAATTAATGTTAAAGAATTATTTGTGGAAGTTTTGTAAGTTATGTGGAAGTTTTTAATGCCATATAGATTAATATATGATGATTTTGGGCATATTTTTAATGCAGATTGTGCATTAACTTGTTAGCGAAGGATTTTCCGCTGGAGTAAGATTGTCATAGTTCGTTGAAAATTAATCAAGTAATTTACTGTTAGAATTAACACGAGTTTTGAAAGAATTTGAGATAAGATTTTGAATGAAGGTTGCCGTCACAAATCATTATTAAAACCTTTATTAAAAGGATTGTGACATTAATATGTATAACTAACCTTCATTGGTCGATTATATTAAACACGATTATGAAAATTACCAACCGAATGAACATGTGGTTAATGTATTTCTTAAATTAATAATTTAAACAATTTAAATGTTAATATTGTAAATAATTGCTGTAAATATTTTTGAAAATAATGTGGAACGAGAGTGATGTTAAAGGCGTGCTTATAATATTTTTATTGTCTTTGACAAATATTATCAACAATTTCTAATTGTTATAAATAATTTATGTGATTTTGTTATAAACATTTAAGAGCTAATTAAACATTTGGATTGAAGTTAACAAGTTTAAGGAATTAACATAATGATCCAATAGGATGTGAGCAAAGTACTTGAAAGATTTGCGTAAATATTAATGTGAGTTGTCTTGTAGACATTTAAAAGCTTGAGGAACAAGCTGTATTCTTACGTAACATAGCATGTGAGAAGGGAGTGCATTTGACCAGTATGCAACAGGCTGGAGGGTAGCCCGCAGCTGTGCCAACATCTGGTTCTCAGAGAGTGAGGTCGTACACACTCTGGCCTTGCGACTATAAATACCATTCTCATGTTTATTAAAAGGAAACCAAATGCTCTATATATGTCACACCCTGACGTCCTTTTCCAATCCAATAGTGTTATGAATATTACGTTATTTGGAGCTCTTGGGAGCTAAAATGTTTTATATCATGTTGTATGATAATTTTTGCAAGTCCTACTGGAGGACGTAGTCAGATTGACTTGGGCTACTGATAGCCACGTTTATTTTGTTGTGTTATCAAAATCATACCCTTTATTAGAAATAAAGCTTTTGTACAGTTCAAAGTTCTCGTCTTCGTTTTGGTTCATTTTTAAATGTCATGGTGGAGGTTATTGTGTGAACAGACTTTAGTGATCCTGTTGTCAACTCAAACCCCGAGATAATTAAGAGGTAAGTAACGGTAAGTATGAACCCCCGTCTATTTTGGTGTGTTCCACAATGATTTCCTGTGAACTTCTGTGCTCTTATCTCGATAGTATCTGTCAGTGCCATTTTCATTGATGTAACTGTGCCGGTGCGATTGATAATTGGCAATCCGATTGAGGGGGCGGATATCTGACAGCCTACTATCCAGGTAAACGGGGACAGAAAGATTGGCGACCCAAGAGCGTGGGGCTGAGTCAACAGAAAGATTGGCGCACCTAAAACGTTGGGGCTCGATTCAACAAAACTGGATTACCAGGTTGAACGCCAGAAAGAGTGGCAAACCTAAAACGTGAGGTTCGATTAGACTCAAATAAAGAGGTTGATTCTTTGTTAGATGTCTAGGCCAATTGTAGTATTTAAGAGTGTGATTATATAGGAATTAAATGTTGTATTGTGTTAGGAAAATTACACTCAGAAAAGATCAGATCTTATACAACTTGAGAAAGGTTAAATGGGCAGGAAACTTAGAAAAATCGCCTATAATCTGGAATCTTATTTTATTTGACCGGCTTATGACATTTTAGTCATGTTAAAGATAAAATTAAATTATTTGGATTATAAATGTAAATTATTTGTGTTAGGATATTTTAAAATGAGCCAAAGAAATTTGAACATGTGCTTGAGTTTGTTTCAACATGAAGTATCTTCGAAAGTTAATTATAAGGTAGTTATAAGTTAGATTTAAGACAGAAAATTGATCAAAATTATATATGGTGAAAAGTGTTGCTCAAATGTTGTTATTTTACTCTTTTGATGTATGTCCCTACAGCAGTCCATTTTTGAATAATATTGTAATGGCAGATGAAAGTATGAGGTTGATGTTAGAAGAATTGAAAGCTAGCATGAATGAAAGTGCGAGGGAGATGTCTGCTAATTTGAAAGCAAGCATGACTAGTAGTATGAAGCAGATGTTGAATGAAAGTATAAAGGAGATGGAAGTTAGGAATACTAGTAGAATGGAGGAGAATGCTAGTAATTTGTCTGCTAATTTGAATGCAAGAATGGAGGAGAATGCTAGTAATATGTCTGCTAATTTGAAGGGTATCCAAACTAGTGCTGCTAATTTGGAGGATAATATGTCGCGTTTACAGATTAATACCCTAGGAATTGAAAATACTGTAACTGACATCCGCACAGATGTATCTAATGTGCATAAAAGTGTTGATGATGTTAAATTTGACGTGTCTAAGGTACAGAAAGACCTTACAATGTTAAATTTAGATGTAGCTAATGTCCGAGGGGATATTTCTTGTGCTAGAGCCGAAGTTGTTGTTGTCAAAAATGACGTTGCGACTGTCCAAGACAAGGTCGAGGAAATTCAAAAAGCTAGAACTGATGTATCCAATGTTCAGGTAGACATTAATAACATTCGTGCGGATATAACTGAGGTGCAAAGTGACATAACTAAGATTCAGGTAGAGGTCAACACAGTTTTCATAGATATGACTAAAGTCCAAACTGATGTAAATAAAGTCAGGGAAGAAATCGAAAACTCAAAAACTCTTTGTACGCGTAATATAACTGCATTAGCGACTAGGTTAGTCGATGAATCAGTTAGAACAACAACGTATTTAGCAGAGTTGAAGTATGATGTAGAGGTCATGAGAACACAGGTATTAGACCACAATAGAGTATTAAAAGAGGATATCGAAGTAGACATAGCCGAAATGTTAACAGCAAACGTAGCGGTATGGAAAGACGAGTGGAATAAGTCAAGTGGGGAACATGTAACCCAAATTCAGGAAAGGAAGGAAGCTTGTAGTTTAACGTGACCGTTAATCTCGCGATCATAAAAATTCAGGAAAGGATTGAAAGAAAACTTGCCAGTACGCAGATCGAAATTAACAATGAAGTAGTACAGATTAGGAAAGATTTAAGCGTCAGGATAAATTCGCTATCCGAAAAACAAGTTGACGATAGAACACAACTAGATCAGGACATGCAAACTTTAAAATCTACATTAGAGGAACAGATGCATAAAGTTGTCTCGGATGTAAATGAAACAACGAGTAAACTGAAAAATTTGAAGTTAGGAGAGGCTAGTTTAATGGAGAACTACAAAGAAGAGATAGTCAAGAAAGTCTTAACAGAAATCACTGACAAGGATACAGAAGGCTTAGCTTGCGAATTGAATAGGAATTATGCTAGAAGACATAACCTAGAGCCAGAAGAGAGAGACGTGACTCCTGAAGAACGTGTATCCAGATTCAGAGAGGAGGATGACGAGAGGAATATGGAACCTGAGTGGAACTATCGAGATAGTGGGAAAAACTATCCGGATTCATATCCGAGGAACGTGACGGTCATCAGGAATTTCGAGGACAAACCACAAAAATTCAGTAACACTGATAGTTTGACACCTATAGAGTATGTAAGGAATCTCAAAGATTATTTCATCGAAGCTCACATTCCCAGAGAGAGAGAGATGAAGATAGTAGAGAGATATCTGATTGGAGGACCCCTCGAATGGTTTTGCGCATTTAGATACACATTCAGTAACTTTGACGAGTTTGCAGAGGCATTAATCAAACGATTTTGGTCTATAGAAGCGCAGAATTCGTTAAGAGCGGAGGTGTATTCAAGAAAATACTCAGGTACTCTTCCAACGAGGTACGCTGATTTCTTTACGAGTCAGTTGTCCCGCTTGAGATTTTTGCAACCCCCATTGTCCACGGAGCAACTAATAGATGCGATTTCTCGTATGCTGCCAGTTGAGGTGAGGAGACTTATAATTTCGTCCAACATCAGGGATTTATCCAGCATGGATGAATTACTGAGAAGGTTAGACTACACAAGTCCAATGCCTAACGTAGTACAGAAAGGTCAAAGGCAGGAGTTTAAAGAAATCAATACGGTATATATGGACCAAGTCCAACAAACTGACAAGCCAGAGGAGGAGAAAACTGACAATGTAGGTCCTCACAGGAATAATCAGTTTAGAAATTACAGATCACAAGGTTACCGACCGTATCAACAGAGAAGAGGTTGGAACTACAACCGAGGAAACTACAATGGAAGAGGCAGATATTACAACAATAATGGGTATAACCGTAACTATAATAGGAATAACCTAAACCAAAACAGAAATCAGAATACTCAAGGTCAGGTTATGACACCTGATCAGTATCAGCAAAGAGAGAAGGAAAGCCAGCAATACTTAAAAGAATTAAGGGATAAAGAAGCTGACAATCAAAAGAAAAGGCAGGATGTTGTAATCGATCCTGGTCCCTCTACGAGCCAGCAGAACTTAGAAAATAGAAATACTGGTCAGAAGAGAAAGTAGAGAGGAAAGAATACATTAACCACACACAACCCAGAGTAGAAGAAATTTATGATTAAGGAACATAGAGGAAATATCATACTAGAGTAAGCCAGTAATAATTCAATTTCGTGTTCAAAAGAGTTGAGATACTTGTAACATTGAGTTTAAAAACAATTTGCAACTGTTTTTAAAACGTGGTGAGAGGAGAATGCCCCCGTAATTGAATTATGTAGAGACCACGGTGGCTATATTGAAATTTATTAGGAGAGTTATGGCTGTCATAGTTATGACGTGGGTAGTCATGACGTAAGCACGGATGACGTAAATGTTATGCCAGCAGGCTACTTGAGCTGAGATTCTCAGTGACGTCAGCATTTAGTCGAGAATGTTCCAAGATTTACGACGCAGTCGCAGGAAACGAGGAATTCTGCTGAGGAAGAAACTATGCTATTGGAGGAGAGGCTTGAACCAATGAACGATAGTTTAAAGGAAGACGGAGATTGCTGAAACTATGGTATTTTTATTACTTTTGGAATGCAGAATTGTGGAAATCCATTTGCAGTAAAAGCATTGATTTGGAATTTTGGTGAAATTTATTTTCAGTTTTTGAATTTTGAAAATCCGTCATGTATTAACGAAGTTGGAACTTTTAGCGATGACGTAGTATCTCGCTTTGGAAGGGATGGAAACGCCCCTCGTGAAGTTAATAAAAGGGCTTGCGCAGAAGAGAGGAGCCTCTTTCGTTCTCTGATCATTCTGAGATCTCATTCTCAGATCATCGAAGTATATTTGTGAAAGTTCTTTTCTTATACATTCATTATAGTGAGACGTCGAAGTGAACAGCAGTGAAAAGAATCGTCTTTATAACGCGTGGCGAGGCCACTATATTAACGAGATCCAGGTCAAACTAGGTGAAGTTGAAACGGACCTTAGAAAGCTTCTACAAGTTAAGCTTCGAACAGTTAGCGGTCACCGATAAGCTAATTGTATTGTGCTGTGCTTCATAAAGTAATAGAGAAAAGCTGAACAATTTCGACCGATTAGTTTAAAAGATATTAGCAGTTTTATACGACTGACAAAAGTGATTATCTCGCCACAAGAGAAGCACTTTTGTATAGCCAGAATCAACGCAACGGCTGACGCTGCGAGTGGAATAGAAAGACTTCAGATTGCTTGGTTACAGAACGCTACCAGTATAATGGAGCAATTTAATACGGCAGTTTGTTCTTCTGACACTACAACCGAAGAGCAGATGGAAGGCTAAAAGGGCTTATTGCAATTGGGACATATTTCAACGGAGTAAGATAGCGACATGGAACTTCGCTAATTGCTATTCCACACAAGCGAACATGCGGTGAATACCATCTACACCCATGTTTCGTAATTAAAGGCTGAATACCATCGAACAGCCATAGAAACAATTTCATACTCTGAATATGAATAATTTCTTCGGAAATTTCTACAAAACTTCATGGCGATTGTCTACTGGAACTTCAGGGAATTTTTCAAGAGAGGTCAGGGATGTCCCGACTCACAAAGAAGATTATTGCCGGAAGGATGTCTATTCGTCTTCAAGGAGCAGAGCGATTTCCGGAGAAGGAAGCAGTTCGATTCTCCGAGGGTGCTATTTCCTATTTCGAGGATGGAGCTCAACTTTAACGTGGTGAAATGGATCCATCAGCAGTCTTCTTTGGGGAATTTTCCTCTGGAACGTCAATCGGCAGATAAGGTAGTCGTGAACGTTTATTGTATTTGAGTTTACTAATGATGTTTGAGCAACCATTTTTCCCATATTTTTATCCTCATGTATTTTGCCCTATTTTCTTGTTTGAGATTCTTATTCTCTGTACTCCTTGTTGAGTTATGCCTTTTTCGACGATTTATTAAGACATTGTTATGTCATGGGCATAGTTAATGATTTTGAATCAGTTGAGACTGATATTTAGAATTTTTCAGTAATTAATATTTTTGTAGTCACGATTTGACTGTAAGTTAATGATTTTTATGGCAGATTTAAATTCAGACAGCGTGTCATTTTATTAAAGTAATTCTACCCCAGTTTAATTACTTTGACCAATTTTCTGTCATCATCAAGAAGGAAGAACATTTAAATGATTTTAGAGCGTTAAAATCTCTTACGTTGTCGACGATCTTGGAAATACTAGTCGTTATTTGTATTGATTGCAACACAGACATTTATCGTCAGTTAGGAATGAACATTGCATCATAGACACTTTTGTGAAAGAGTAACTTTAATAATGAATTATTGAATGCATTAAAGTCAAGAACTTTTGTTAGGAGTTTTTCTCAATTAGAGAATTATATAACGATGTTTGCATTCCCCAGTCTAATTGGATTCTATTCGACTACTTTGCATTTTAGTCGCACTTTATTTGATGATAGTATTTTCATACTACAATCTTTTTTTTTAGGATGTTAATCTTAAATTTTGATAGACCAGACAGGCGTATATAAGCGTATTCACTATTAAATTTGTTTGTGATTGGCAAGTTTTGACTTCATTTCGGTTCATGAATGAAATCCACGAAGGTTAAATAAAAAACAGTTTTGAAACAATTAATGATTATAAAAAAAATTTTAAGTGGAACTATGAATGTATAATCGCTAGTGCAGCGCGTGTTGAAAGTCGCTGAGGTATAATGCCCTTGAATATGAAGGAAGTTCCCACAGGAATTAATGTTAAAGAATTATTTGTGGAAGTTTTGTAAGTTATGTGGAAGTTTTTAATGCCATATAGATTAATATATGATGATTTTGGGCATATTTTTAATGCAGATTGTGCATTAACTTGTTAGCGAAGGATTTTCCGCTGGAGTAAGATTGTCATAGTTCGTTGAAAATTAATCAAGTAATTTACTGTTAGAATTAACACGAGTTTTGAAAGAATTTGAGATAAGATTTTGAATGAAGGTTGCCGTCACAAATCATTATTAAAACCTTTATTAAAAGGATTGTGACATTAATATGTATAACTAACCTTCATTGGTCGATTATATTAAACACGATTATGAAAATTACCAACCGAATGAACATGTGGTTAATGTATTTCTTAAATTAATAATTTAAACAATTTAAATGTTAATATTGTAAATAATTGCTGTAAATATTTTTGAAAATAATGTGGAACGAGAGTGATGTTAAAGGCGTGCTTATAATATTTTTATTGTCTTTGACAAATATTATCAACAATTTCTAATTGTTATAAATAATTTATGTGATTTTGTTATAAACATTTAAGAGCTAATTAAACATTTGGATTGAAGTTAACAAGTTTAAGGAATTAACATAATGATCCAATAGGATGTGAGCAAAGTACTTGAAAGATTTGCGTAAATATTAATGTGAGTTGTCTTGTAGACATTTAAAAGCTTGAGGAACAAGCTGTATTCTTACGTAACATAGCATGTGAGAAGGGAGTGCATTTGACCAGTATGCAACAGGCTGGAGGGTAGCCCGCAGCTGTGCCAACATCTGGTTCTCAGAGAGTGAGGTCGTACACACTCTGGCCTTGCGACTATAAATACCATTCTCATGTTTATTAAAAGGAAACCAAATGCTCTATATATGTCACACCCTGACGTCCTTTTCCAATCCAATAGTGTTATGAATATTACGTTATTTGGAGCTCTTGGGAGCTAAAATGTTTTATATCATGTTGTATGATAATTTTTGCAAGTCCTACTGGAGGACGTAGTCAGATTGACTTGGGCTACTGATAGCCACGTTTATTTTGTTGTGTTATCAAAATCATACCCTTTATTAGAAATAAAGCTTTTGTACAGTTCAAAGTTCTCGTCTTCGTTTTGGTTCATTTTTAAATGTCATGGTGGAGGTTATTGTGTGAACAGACTTTAGTGATCCTGTTGTCAACTCAAACCCCGAGATAATTAAGAGGTAAGTAACGGTAAGTATGAACCCCCGTCTATTTTGGTGTGTTCCACAATGATTTCCTGTGAACTTCTGTGCTCTTATCTCGATAGTATCTGTCAGTGCCATTTTCATTGATGTAACTGTGCCGGTGCGATTGATAATTGGCAATCCGATTGAGGGGGCGGATATCTGACAGCCTACTATCCAGGTAAACGGGGACAGAAAGATTGGCGACCCAAGAGCGTGGGGCTGAGTCAACAGAAAGATTGGCGCACCTAAAACGTTGGGGCTCGATTCAACAAAACTGGATTACCAGGTTGAACGCCAGAAAGAGTGGCAAACCTAAAACGTGAGGTTCGATTAGACTCTAATAAAGAGGTTGATTCTTTGTTAGATGTCTAGGCCAATTGTAGTATTTAAGAGTGTGATTATATAGGAATTAAATGTTGTATTGTGTTAGGAAAATTACACTCAGAAAAGATCAGATCTTATACAACTTGAGAAAGGTTAAATGGGCAGGAAACTTAGAAAAATCGCCTATAATCTGGAATCTTATTTTATTTGACCGGCTTATGACATTTTAGTCATGTTAAAGATAAAATTAAATTATTTGGATTATAAATGTAAATTATTTGTGTTAGGATATTTTAAAATGAGCCAAAGAAATTTGAACATGTGCTTGAGTTTGTTTCAACATGAAGTATCTTCGAAAGTTAATTATAAGGTAGTTATAAGTTAGATTTAAGACAGAAAATTGATCAAAATTATATATGGTGAAAAGTGTTGCTCAAATGTTGTTATTTTACTCTTTTGATGTATGTCCCTACAGCAGTCCATTTTTGAATAATATTGTAATGGCAGATGAAAGTATGAGGTTGATGTTAGAAGAATTGAAAGCTAGCATGAATGAAAGTGCGAGGGAGATGTCTGCTAATTTGAAAGCAAGCATGACTAGTAGTATGAAGCAGATGTTGAATGAAAGTATAAAGGAGATGGAAGTTAGGAATACTAGTAGAATGGAGGAGAATGCTAGTAATTTGTCTGCTAATTTGAATGCAAGAATGGAGGAGAATGCTAGTAATATGTCTGCTAATTTGAAGGGTATCCAAACTAGTGCTGCTAATTTGGAGGATAATATGTCGCGTTTACAGATTAATACCCTAGGAATTGAAAATACTGTAACTGACATCCGCACAGATGTATCTAATGTGCATAAAAGTGTTGATGATGTTAAATTTGACGTGTCTAAGGTACAGAAAGACCTTACAATGTTAAATTTAGATGTAGCTAATGTCCGAGGGGATATTTCTTGTGCTAGAGCCGAAGTTGTTGTTGTCAAAAATGACGTTGCGACTGTCCAAGACAAGGTCGAGGAAGTCCAAAAAGAAATTCAAAAAGCTAGAACTGATGTATCCAATGTTCAGGTAGACATTAATAACATTCGTGCGGATATAACTGAGGTGCAAAGTGACATAACTAAGATTCAGGTAGAGGTCAACACAGTTTTCATAGATATGACTAAAGTCCAAACTGATGTAAATAAAGTCAGGGAAGAAATCGAAAACTCAAAAACTCTTTGTACGCGTAATATAACTGCATTAGCGACTAGGTTAGTCGATGAATCAGTTAGAACAACAACGTCTTTAGCAGAGTTGAAGTATGATGTAGAGGTCATGAGAACACAGGTATTAGACCACAATAGAGTATTAAAAGAGGATATCGAAGTAGACATAGCCGAAATGTTAACAGCAAACGTAGCGGTATGGAAAGACGAGTGGAATAAGTCAAGTGGGGAACATGTAACCCAAATTCAGGAAAGGAAGGAAGCTTGTAGTTTAACGTGACCGTTAATCTCGCGATCATAAAAATTCAGGAAAGGATTGAAAGAAAACTTGCCAGTACGCAGATCGAAATTAACAATGACGTAGTACAGATTAGGAAAGATTTAAGCGTCAGGATAAATTCGCTATCCGAAAAACAAGTTGACGATAGAACACAACTAGATCAGGACATGCAAACTTTAAAATCTACATTAGAGGAACAGATGCATAAAGTTGTCTCGGATGTAAATGAAACAACGAGTAAACTGAAAAATTTGAAGTTAGGAGAGGCTAGTTTAATGGAGAACTACAAAGAAGAGATAGTCAAGAAAGTCTTAACAGAAATCACTGACAAGGATACAGAAGGCTTAGCTTGCGAATTGAATAGGAATTATGCTAGAAGACATAACCTAGAGCCAGAAGAGAGAGACGTGACTCCTGAAGAACGTGTATCCAGATTCAGAGAGGAGGATGACGAGAGGAATATGGAACCTGAGTGGAACTATCGAGATAGTGGGAAAAACTATCCGGATTCATATCCGAGGAACGTGACGGTCATCAGGAATTTCGAGGACAAACCACAAAAATTCAGTAACACTGATAGTTTGACACCTATAGAGTATGTAAGGAATCTCAAAGATTATTTCATCGAAGCTCACATTCCCAGAGAGAGAGAGAGATGAAGATAGTAGAGAGATATCTGATTGGAGGACCCCTCGAATGGTTTTGCGCATTTAGATACACATTCAGTAACTTTGACGAGTTTGCAGAGGCATTAATCAAACGATTTTGGTCTATAGAAGCGCAGAATTCGTTAAGAGCGGAGGTGTATTCAAGAAAATACTCAGGTACTCTTCCAACGAGGTACGCTGATTTCTTTACGAGTCAGTTGTCCCGCTTGAGATTTTTGCAACCCCCATTGTCCACGGAGCAACTAATTGATGCGATTTCTCGTATGCTGCCAGTTGAGGTGAGGAGACTTATAATTTCGTCCAACATCAGGGATTTATCCAGCATGGATGAATTACTGAGAAGGTTAGACTACACAAGTCCAATGCCTAACGTAGTACAGAAAGGTCAAAGGCAGGAGTTTAAAGAAATCAATACGGTATATATGGACCAAGTCCAACAAACTGACAAGCCAGAGGAGGAGAAAACTGACAATGTAGGTCCTCACAGGAATAATCAGTTTAGAAATTACAGATCACAAGGTTACCGACCGTATCAACAGAGAAGAGGTTGGAACTACAACCGAGGAAACTACAATGGAAGAGGCAGATATTACAACAATAATGGGTATAACCGTAACTATAATAGGAATAACCTAAACCAAAACAGAAATCAGAATACTCAAGGTCAGGTTATGACACCTGATCAGTATCAGCAAAGAGAGAAGGAAAGCCAGCAATACTTAAAAGAATTAAGGGATAAAGAAGCTGACAATCAAAAGAAAAGGCAGGATGTTGTAATCGATCCTGGTCCCTCTACGAGCCAGCAGAACTTAGAAAATAGAAATACTGGTCAGAAGAGAAAGTAGAGAGGAAAGAATACATTAACCACACACAACCCAGAGTAGAAGAAATTTATGATTAAGGAACATAGAGGAAATATCATACTAGAGTAAGCCAGTAATAATTCAATTTCGTGTTCAAGAGAGTTGAGATACTTGTAACATTGAGTTTAAAAACAATTTGCAACTGTTTTTAAAACGTGGTGAGAGGAGAATGCCCCCGTAATTGAATTATGTAGAGACCACGGTGGCTATATTGAAATTTATTAGGAGAGTTATGGCTGTCATAGTTATGACGTGGGTAGTCATGACGTAAGCACGGATGACGTAAATGTTATGCCAGCAGGCTACTTGAGCTGAGATTCTCAGTGACGTCAGCATTTAGTCGAGAATGTTCCAAGATTTACGACGCAGTCGCAGGAAACGAGGAATTCTGCTGAGGAAGAAACTATGCTATTGGAGGAGAGGCTTGAACCAATGAACGATAGTTTAAAGGAAGACGGAGATTGCTGAAACTATGGTATTTTTATTACTTTTGGAATGCAGAATTGTGGAAATCCATTTGCAGTAAAAGCATTGATTTGGAATTTTGGTGAAATTTATTTTCAGTTTTTGAATTTTGAAAATCCGTCATGTATTAACGAAGTTGGAACTTTTAGCGATGACGTAGTATCTCGCTTTGGAAGGGATGGAAACGCCCCTCGTGAAGTTAATAAAAGGGCTTGCGCAGAAGAGAGGAGCCTCTTTCGTTCTCTGATCATTCTGAGATCTCATTCTCAGATCATCGAAGTATATTTGTGAAAGTTCTTTTCTTATACATTCATTATAGTGAGACGTCGAAGTGAACAGCAGTGAAAAGAATCGTCTTTATAACGCGTGGCGAGGCCACTATATTAACGAGATCCAGGTCAAACTAGGTGAAGTTGAAACGGACCTTAGAAAGCTTCTACAAGTTTAGCTTCGAACAGTTAGCGGTCACCGATAAGCTAATTGTATTGTGCTGTGCTTCATAAAGTAATAGAGAAAAGCTGAACAATTTCGACCGATTAGTTTAAAAGATATTAGCAGTTTTATACGACTGACAAAAGTGATTATCTCGCCACAAGAGAAGCACTTTTGTATAGCCAGAATCAACGCAACGGCTGACGCTGCGAGTGGAATAGAAAGACTTCAGATTGCTTGGTTACAGAACGCTACCAGTATAATGGAGCAATTTAATACGGCAGTTTGTTCTTCTGACACTACAACCGAAGAGCAGATGGAAGGCTAAAAGGGCTTATTGCAATTGGGACATATTTCAACGGAGTAAGATAGCGACATGGAACTTCGCTAATTGCTATTCCACACAAGCGAACATGCGGTGAATACCATCTACACCCATGTTTCGTAATTAAAGGCTGAATACCATCGAACAGCCATAGAAACAATTTCATACTCTGAATATGAATAATTTCTTCGGAAATTTCTACAAAACTTCATGGCGATTGTCTACTGGAACTTCAGGGAATTTTTCAAGAGAGGTCAGGGATGTCCCGACTCACAAAGAAGATTATTGCCGGAAGGATGTCTATTCGTCTTCAAGGAGCAGAGCGATTTCCGGAGAAGGAAGCAGTTCGATTCTCCGAGGGTGCTATTTCCTATTTCGAGGATGGAGCTCAACTTTAACGTGGTGAAATGGATCCATCAGCAGTCTTCTTTGGGGAATTTTCCTCTGGAACGTCAATCGGCAGATAAGGTAGTCGTGAACGTTTATTGTATTTGAGTTTACTAATGATGTTTGAGCAACCATTTTTCCCATATTTTTATCCTCATGTATTTTGCCCTATTTTCTTGTTTGAGATTCTTATTCTCTGTACTCCTTGTTGAGTTATGCCTTTTTCGACGATTTATTAAGACATTGTTATGTCATGGGCATAGTTAATGATTTTGAATCAGTTGAGACTGATATTTAGAATTTTTCAGTAATTAATATTTTTGTAGTCACGATTTGACTGTAAGTTAATGATTTTTATGGCAGATCTAAATTCAGACAGCGTGTCATTTTATTAAAGTAATTCTACCCCAGTTTAATTACTTTGACCAATTTTCTGTCATCATCAAGAAGGAAGAACATTTAAATGATTTTAGAGCGTTAAAATCTCTTACGTTGTCGACGATCTTGGAAATACTAGTCGTTATTTGTATTGATTGCAACACAGACATTTATCGTCAGTTAGGAATGAACATTGCATCATAGACACTTTTGTGAAAGAGTAACTTTAATAATGAATTATTGAATGCATTAAAGTCAAGAACTTTTGTTAGGAGTTTTTCTCAATTAGAGAATTATATAACGATGTTTGCATTCCCCAGTCTAATTGGATTCTATTCGACTACTTTGCATTTTAGTCGCACTTTATTTGATGATAGTATTTTCATACTACAATCTTTTTTTTTAGGATGTTAATCTTAAATTTTGATAGACCAGACAGGCGTATATAAGCGTATTCACTATTAAATTTGTTTGTGATTGGCAAGTTTTGACTTCATTTCGGTTCATGAATGAAATCCACGAAGGTTAAATAAAAAACAGTTTTGAAACAATTAATGATTATAAAAAAATTTTTAAGTGGAACTATGAATGTATAATCGCTAGTGCAGCGCGTGTTGAAAGTCGCTGAGGTATAATGCCCTTGAATATGAAGGAAGTTCCCACAGGAATTAATGTTAAAGAATTATTTGTGGAAGTTTTGTAAGTTATGTGGAAGTTTTTAATGCCATATAGATTAATATATGATGATTTTGGGCATATTTTTAATGCAGATTGTGCATTAACTTGTTAGCGAAGGATTTTCCGCTGGAGTAAGATTGTCATAGTTCGTTGAAAATTAATCAAGTAATTTACTGTTAGAATTAACACGAGTTTTGAAAGAATTTGAGATAAGATTTTGAATGAAGGTTGCCGTCACAAATCATTATTAAAACCTTTATTAAAAGGATTGTGACATTAATATGTATAACTAACCTTCATTGGTCGATTATATTAAACACGATTATGAAAATTACCAACCGAATGAACATGTGGTTAATGTATTTCTTAAATTAATAATTTAAACAATTTAAATGTTAATATTGTAAATAATTGCTGTAAATATTTTTGAAAATAATGTGGAACGAGAGTGATGTTAAAGGCGTGCTTATAATATTTTTATTGTCTTTGACAAATATTATCAACAATTTCTAATTGTTATAAATAATTTATGTGATTTTGTTATAAACATTTAAGAGCTAATTAAACATTTGGATTGAAGTTAACAAGTTTAAGGAATTAACATAATGATCCAATAGGATGTGAGCAAAGTACTTGAAAGATTTGCGTAAATATTAATGTGAGTTGTCTTGTAGACATTTAAAAGCTTGAGGAACAAGCTGTATTCTTACGTAACATAGCATGTGAGAAGGGAGTGCATTTGACCAGTATGCAACAGGCTGGAGGGTAGCCCGCAGCTGTGCCAACATCTGGTTCTCAGAGAGTGAGGTCGTACACACTCTGGCCTTGCGACTATAAATACCATTCTCATGTTTATTAAAAGGAAACCAAATGCTCTATATATGTCACACCCTGACGTCCTTTTCCAATCCAATAGTGTTATGAATATTACGTTATTTGGAGCTCTTGGGAGCTAAAATGTTTTATATCATGTTGTATGATAATTTTTGCAAGTCCTACTGGAGGACGTAGTCAGATTGACTTGGGCTACTGATAGCCACGTTTATTTTGTTGTGTTATCAAAATCATACCCTTTATTAGAAATAAAGCTTTTGTACAGTTCAAAGTTCTCGTCTTCGTTTTGGTTCATTTTTAAATGTCATGGTGGAGGTTATTGTGTGAACAGACTTTAGTGATCCTGTTGTCAACTCAAACCCCGAGATAATTAAGAGGTAAGTAACGGTAAGTATGAACCCCCGTCTATTTTGGTGTGTTCCACAATGATTTCCTGTGAACTTCTGTGCTCTTATCTCGATAGTATCTGTCAGTGCCATTTTCATTGATGTAACTGTGCCGGTGCGATTGATAATTGGCAATCCGATTGAGGGGGCGGATATCTGACAGCCTACTATCCAGGTAAACGGGGACAGTACTATACTAAATTGTGAGAATTCTGTATCAGAGGAGATTCATAAACGGATCATGAATGGAAACAGGGCTTACTATGCTAACACTAAGCTCTTAAAATCAAAACTGTTAAGTAGGAACTTGAAAGTTAAACTCTACAAGACCCTTATTAGACCAGTGGTGACCTATGGATCTGAGACGTGGACAATGTCAACAAATGATGAGAATGATCTCAAAATTTTTGAAAGGAAAGTTTTAAGAAGGATATATGGCCCGGTAAAGGAGGATGAAGGGTGGCGAATCAGGACAAACAAAGAAATTGAAGAGATAATCAAAGGTGAAGATATTGTGAAATTTATTAAGTCCCGACGTCTGGATTGGCTTGGTCATGTAGAGAGGATGAGTGAAGAAAGAACACCAAGGAAGATATTACATGGAACTATGGAAGGGAAGAGGAGACGTGGACGACCGCGCAAAAGATGGCTACAAGACTTAGGAGAAGACCTGAGAACTATGAGGGTTGGAAGATGGTGGGAGAAAACTCATAGAAGGGACGAATGGCGAGGAATCGTGAGAGAGGCCAAAGCCTACCCCAGGCTGTAGCGCCGAGGAAGTAAGTAAGTAAGTAAATTTAAAAAATGTTTGCTGTTAAAAAATGTTAGTGTAAATGGGCAATGGAACCTTTTGTTGTTGTTGTTGATTAATTGAGAGGTTTTTCGACATCATGGTCATGTAGCCTCATGTACTTGGGTGTGTGTGTGTATGTGGAATTTGTCTGATAATCTGTGCTATTGTGATGGCTGTAATAGTGAGTGTATTTGTAATTCAGTGACATTGGCTGCGTGGCTCAGCGATGTTCTTGCCTTCTGTGCACAAGGTTCCAGGATTGAATCCTGAGTGTTCGCAAATGCAAGGGAGCCGCGTCAGTTGATTTTCTGCCACGCTAAATATCCCCTTCGGGGGAAAAATTCGACACCCAAGCGTCTCTAAAAGCCGCAGTAGGTAAAGGGGACGTAAAACCAATAACGCGATTAATATAGTAATTAAGATGAGGATTGGTAAGGAGGCGGCCGTGGCCTTAATCTAGGAACCATCCCAGTATTCGCCTGGAGTTGAAATGGGAAACCACGGAAAACAACTTCCAGGATTGCTGAGTTGGAAATCGAACCCGCCTGTTCTCAGTTTTGCCTCACGGGGCTGAATGTACCCCGTTTCAGCCCTCAGACCATAATTACATTTCTTGACAGAACCGGGAATCGAACCCGGGCTTCCGTGGTGACAGCCTAGATCTGTAACACTTAGGAAAATGTAATTCGTCGAAAAGGGTTTCATAAATACTGAACATTCATTATAATGGTTTTTCTTTTAATTCTAGGGGATCTAGTTTTGTACATTTGGGAACAAGAATATACAAAATTTATTAAGGAATTCTGTCGCTTAGGGTTGGGTTTGGAATGTTATACCGGTATCTCGATTAACTTTACAGCTTCGCTATTATTGTAATGTGAGAATGGCTGTTTGTTGTGGCATTGTTGGGCTCCTATCTTATGTCTTGTTATTCAGTACTCACTAGAGCATCAAGAAGTTTGGTTGCAGTAAAGATGAGTGAAGACTGAATGTGCAAGGATGTGATGTGACGTTTTAGTGGCAGTGATTTTGGCGAAAGCACTAAATATTGAAAATAAATTAGCGGCGTCTGTTCATGAGAATTTGCTCAAAATCAAAGAACTCATTTTGTACTCAACTGAAAGTAAAATTTTAAGGATACCGCGTACTCTTACACGATGAAAAAGTCTATTTTTGTGGCATCACTTTACTAAGTATTTTCTGGGTTTATGCTAAAGGTACAGCTATGATTCTTGTAACATATAAGAAGCGGTATATTCTGAGCTGTTTTTAACCATGTAGTGCTACTTTGCTTTTATAGGATGTGTGAAATGAATACAAATTTGGACAGATACATTTTCAAAAAAATGTTGTATAATTTGCTTCAGGTACACATTTCTCAGTTGTTTTTCAATCAAATACTCTCAAATTTTGTTCACATACTTGGAATGGATCATGGCAGACGAGTAACTACTTTGTTTCATTATTATTGGGACAGAATGCAAGAAAAAATCCGAACTCTTTCTTTTTAAATTTATTCAAAAATATGTATCAATTTTTCTCTCCCCAATCCATGCCTACTAAGTTTTGGAAGTGAAAATAGGTTAACATTCAAGTACTCCATTAGGCAAGTTAATGTAAAAAATAGCCCTCTATCTTAAATGGTTTCCTAGTTATTGGTACCTGGTTCGAGCCACGTCTCGAAACGTATTCGGACCCGAATGAAACACTTGGGGCGAATAATTTGCCGGAACAAGAATCGCGCGCGCACAAACAATTAATCCACGTATGCATTTAAATTATATACATTTATTACAGTACTATACACACTACTATATACACAACATATTGACATTATTTCGTTATTGCGCTGCGAGAAGCTGCGGCTTGTGCGTGCTGCCAGTAAGGCACGGCTTTACAGAATGTCGCCCAAAGACCAGGTAGAGGGCTGGGGTTGGACAATAGAATGACACAGTGTTGCCAAGCATCACCATCACCACGTTGTCACGTCTTGTTCCCTCCCATAACACTGTTCACCTACTGTCCCCAACATACCGCCACCTAAATGTACTACATTTAAACACAAACATGAATGATGGGCACACCAAAAGTTCACTGAGAAAACAACACTAACAGAAAATAAAATTACACAACAAAAATATATACAGTCACAAGAGCACACGTCACGGTGCCGGTAGGGGGCACAGTTTCTGGGTTGATCTCTTCAGAGTTCCGTTGCTGGTACGGACGATGGCTACTCTGACCAATCCATCCTTGCCGGATATCACGTATTCGGCCACTGCAAGCCTCCATGCTGTGGGTGGGAGATTGTCCTCCTTTACAAGGACGATGATGCCGGGCTGAATGTTCACCTCCTTGTTAATCCATTTGGATCTTTGTTGTAGACTGTTGAGGTAGTCCTTTGACCACCTGCTCCAAAAGTCCTGCTGCATTTTCTGCAGATGCTGCCACCTGGATAGACGGTTGGAGGCTACCTCTGTCAGATTTGGTTCAGGGATGGACATCAATGGGGAGCCGATTAGGAAATGACCGGGATTGAGATAAGAGGGATCATAGGGATTGTCAGAAAGACGAGAGATAGGCCTAGAATTAAGACAAGCTTCTATTTGGCAAGCTAACGTCTGTAGTTCGTCGTATGTCAAGCAGGTGTTGCCAACCACCCTTCTAATAATGATGTTTCATTGACTTAACCCCAGCTTCCCAGAGGCCACCGAAATGAGGGGCATCCGGAGGAATGAAATGCCACGTGAATCCTTCTTTACAACCAAACTCTTGAAGTTCTTCCACGCAGTGTTCGGATTTGAAGAGGCGGTGCAATTCGTTCAACTCATTTCGCGCTCCCACAAAGTTTGTTGCATTGTCCGAGTAGAGGTTAAGACACTTTCCACTCCTCGCGGTAAAGCGTCGCAGAGCTGCAATGAAGGCTTCTGAGGTGATATGGCGAACTACTTCCAGATGTATTGCCTCATTGGAGAGGCATACGAATACTGCAATGTAACACTTCACCTTCACCTTGCTTCTTGTTGATCCTTGCTTCATAAACATTGGCCCAGCAAAATCCACTCCAGAGTTCATAAATGGGCACGCTGCTGTCACCCGAGGAGCTGGTAGTTGACCCATTAGTTGCTTCGAAGCAGATGCCTTCAACCAAATGCAACGTAAACACTTGTGGATAAGCGGACGTATTGTTCGTCTGGCGTTTACAATCCAATATTTTTGCCGTAGAGAGGCGATCAGCAATTGTTCACCAGAGTAGGGGGGGGGGGGGGGGGGGGGTGAGGCGGTTTCTACTTCACTCCACAACATACATGCACTTACTACTAAGCCTCAGCCATGTAATATTTGTCAATATCTCTCGAACGCATGGTCCGATTTTGACAAATGAGGTGTCATTGGACTCGAGCTGACGTCGTCTTTCCTAAAGACCACTCGTTATATTTTTGATTTTTTTTTGAAAATTTTTGTTTTCGAAAGTAAGTGATAGTTTGAAAACCAAACATGATAGAATGTTATGCCATGGCTCAGACGAATGGTCTTTATGACCTTTATTTTCTATAATGAAACTTTTTTACTTTTTATGTTTTTTTTGAAAACACTCGAAATTTGAAAATCCTATATTTTGGAAACTAGGAATTCTACAAAAACAATTGTTTGACATAAATGAAAGGTCCCTATGCCCTCTACCCCAAAAATAAATTTCAAGTCTCTAGAGCAAAAATTTGTGTTTTTCTCTGTACCCGTTCGTCCTGGGGATACGATGACCCATCTGCTATTACATCGCATTCCTGGATTTCCAGGACAGAGCGGAGTTAAATGAACACCTAGTCAAATAAGGAGTGGGTCGGAAATTCAGTTGAAATATCTCAAAAGCAGAGGGTAACACGAGATAAAGTATCTCCAGGGTCGTTACGGGTTTAAATTTAATTTTAAAAAAATGCAAATATAAATGGGCGCCATCAACTGAATCCCTAGCAAACCACATCCTTTCTGGTTAAGCCTTAATTAAGACAAGGAAAGAAAAAGGAAAATCACATCATCATCAGATCACAACTAAGATAAAAACAAATTTATTCAACTTTGATAGTCAGACAGACATATTAAACACTCATCCTACCTAAGAGCATGGTCGAATGCCAACGTTAAATTGTCATTGTCCAGGAAATTGAACCATCTCCATTCTACTCAAAGTGTATTTAATCCACATAAAATAGGAAAAATTTCTAAAGTTCTCTTGGGCTCTCAGGATCACCGTAGCACTATGTCTTTGCGTCACTGACATTCGTGATAACTGAGACCTAATTTCTCTTTAAATTAACATCATGAATGTGGATGTAAAAAATATTATTAATCTGTCTAAACACACATATTATAAACACATATTTTAAATATCACATAATTTATGGCTTGCATGGCATTATTCAAATGCTGAATATGTTAGTAAAATGCTCCTAAACATCGAATAAGTAATTTACACTATTTACACTGTCATTAATCATTGCTGGTTTTGTGAATCACAGAAAATCCACTATTCATTGGTTATAATCATCATCATCATCAAAATTAATAGTTTAATTCATCAACACAAGTTGCAATTCTTCAAATCATTTCTCAAATAAATATATTTAAATTCATTTAAATTTATTAATCATCAGCTTCTTTATTTAATTATCACCTTCTAATTCAGTTATTCATCATCTATTTAATCATCTATTAATTTATTTAAATCAGCTCATTTATTCAATCTTTAATTCATCCATTTATTTAATTCATTGATCTATTCCAAAATTTAATTTATCAACTTATTTAAATTTTATTCATCTGGTTATTTAGATTTTTATTATTTCATCGAGTCATTCTGATTTTTATTTCATTAGGTCAGATCATTAATATGCTTAATTTTCAGATTATTATTTCATTAATTATTATTATCAGAAAATCTTGTATTATCAACACTATATATTTGTTTAATTTCCTAACAAATTGTTTAATATGGTTTATAGAACGTTGTCTTACAGTTTTATCACTTCCAAGTTATATCTCGTATTTAATTATCATGCCAAAAATATTATTGCCTTCACAAATTCACGTTGGATCTCACTATCCACAACTACATTATATATTTTCACTTTATCAAATATCACATTTGAATACCACAATTATTCCACAAACTCCATAAATATTCAGCGCACAGCATGAATCTCAAAAATAATGCTAGACTGGGTTCGACAACCTCATGTCTGCTTCAAAATACATTAGCAATATTGCAACTTCCACTTGGCAACTTCCACAAAATGCCTATCACAAACTTCACTTAATCACGTTGCATGATCTACAAAAAATACATAACTGGCTTCAAATTATCAACGCACACAATCTCCAATAACTGTAATTAATCTGATCACATCTAGACAACTTCTTAAACAATTAGGAAAAATATCACTTTAGTAATCGTAATCAAATTCAAGATCTGCTTTCAAATAGCATAAATTCTCTTTAAAATTCTCATAATTCACTTCACAGAAAAACACCAATGTGCTATAATCTCTCACATCGAAATGTGCAATACTGATCTGCCTTAAAATAAATCTGACCATTAATGATTCATCTTATAAGATTCAATTACTTTAAATCCTTCTCAAAGGTATCAAATTCAATCATAAAAATTATCAAAAGCATCAGCTGTATCAGCTGTTAAATGGAAAGTACTCTCAAAAGAGTATAGAACAAAATATTGGATTGGCAAACAAGAATTACAAAATGTAACCCTGCTGACATGTATTTTTAATTTATTTAACAAAATTCGACTGATATGTGACTAGTAGTTCCTTGATTGATCCTCTTACAATCTCAAGTACACTCGGATGATAAAAATGAGTTCCTCAATGGCAAGTAAGATGAGTAACCACCACTCGATCGTATAAATACGAAAGGCCTTGCCCCGTCGTCTAACATGATAATGCCCTGAACGATGGGTAAAGATGTGTACCACCACGCAATCGTATAAATACGAAAGGCCCCATCTCGTCGTCTCATGAGTGAATGTACCAGATTGGAATCAACAAGTCTCTAGTTGTCATATAAAAGCGATATTCATTCACTTGAGTGAATAACATCTTAATATTTCCAAACAATCCAATGGAAAAATCCCTACTGATGAATAATACACACTCGCTAGTATGCAATGAACTGACGAAGTGATTTAAATAATCCAATTGCAGATCACGAGTTCGAAATACTCGCCACAAAAAAATAACTATCCAAGAAAAATATCCTTACTGGAAAATGTCTAAAAGACCAAATATCTGCTTAATAAAGCCAACCAATGGTGAGAATTTCGTATAATGGTGCCTGCCATATCATATGGTAACGCCATATTCTAGCAATACTCGGACAAATAATGTTTAAGCCATGTCTAAATAATCGTATAACTCCTACTAGAAAAATATATACATGTATGCCCAGTGTTCATGAAAATATCATATTAGAAAGTCATAACTCTTACAGTACCTTCTCATATCAGCTGTTATTATATTTCAAAGATCGTCGATTATTCTTGTGTGTAATACATTTCTCGAAAGATCGACGTGAATATCGTTTCACCCACGCAATAACGATCGCCTTCATATCCCAAGTGAATCAGCTGTTAGACCTCCTCTTCTTCAGGAATCGAATCCATCGCTCCGTGGTGCCATCGCGTCTCTGTCTTCGTTTACTATGACATGATGAACTGCATGTTATCCATAGCGGATACTGTCCAAATCCTTACGTAAATGTTCATAAAAGCAGCGTACCCCATATTCCTCTTCTATGTTACGCCACTGTCCCATACAATGTTCGGTTTGCTTGTTAAAAGTTCAATCTCCACAGCGGTTAAGTCTCACTTGTAGAAAATAAATTTTATTTATGAGAGTGTATAAGTTTTTGAAACACCCTGTAGCTGTGTTCGTACTCGGTATTTTGTGATAATTCATGAAAAAGAATTCTATTAATGCACATGCCAATGTTCATAAGTGCATATAATTGTAACAGTTCGTTTGCTTAAAAGCGTTAATGTTGTTTGGACCCCATGGTCGCTCTACATATTCCGTTATGAAATGCATAGTCGTAATGTAATTTGAATATCTAAGTTCATAATTGCAGTATATTGTAACTATCTGCCTGCACAACTCTATTACTGAATACAAGTCCCAACTCAATGTTGTAACTGAATGTTGAAATGAAGTTCAGCTTCTTTAATGTTGCCTGCGTATAAAAGTCGGAACTAGCCCGCTCGGATCTACTGCATTGTTCCAGAATGAACTATGCTTAAAGCCGGCCTCGCCATGCCGCTTTGCTATACTGTTCTGCGTTATAAAATGCAGCTCGAAATAAAGTTCTCAAACTCATATTACAATGCTGTTCTGAGCCCCGGCCTTTCTCCTCCGTACACGGCCCGTACAACTTGCCTCGGAAGCGGTCTTCTCGCCGTCTGCCCTGCGTTGCTCGCCTTGGCCCAATGACCTATTTCCTGCTCTCTGCTTGGTTAAGTAATACTGTCGCCTTCGCTTTACGTAACCAGTGCTGTTCACCGCTCGACTTTACCGTACGCTCTGCGCATGTGTACCACTTCAGCTCGCTGGCTGAACTCGACTGACTTCTCTAAACTGCATTGACCAGCTCCTACCTGGCGCGGTCACGTGATGCTCTCGCCCACCATCTATGGTCGTGTGTCACAAATATAATCTCGACCACCTTCATCTCGGCTATTAAGTTATACAATAACTTAAGGGATTATCTGCCTTTCTTCAAGTTATTATCATATATAATGCTTGTTATCTCTTCTCTTCTGAGATGATTAAATATACTGTTCCATAAAGATCTTAATAAAACTTTAATATTCCTCCCATAATTCCATCTACTTGACTGGCAGTGCCTTCTTGATCCTTGGCCTTCTACGTCATTTTCTAATATTCTCCTCTACTCGATGTGAGCGCTATCTTTACAATTTTTCCCATAAATCTCAACTACGGCTTAATGTCAGCTGGCGTAGCCGATAGCCTCAACTGGGTATCGGGTACATCTCTCCCGTACATCTCCTTTTTTTATCAGGCTTGAGAAAAAAAATACACTCTCAGGCATTCTATACACAACATATGTACACGATAGCTCTATAATCCTCTTATTCAGCTTAATGATATTTTCTAATGCTAGCTGCGTTAAAAGTCCCCACAACTTCATTAGTATCCACTCCCTCGATGTACTATATCTCCTTAAATTAGATCCTCTTCTTTGACCTGATACGTTTCAACAATGATGATTGATTCCCAATGAATAGTATTCTGCTTCTGCATTACTTTGTCGTTTATTTCTTCCTTCTGCACTCGTGCTTGCTCGATTAACATCTCTAGTTATCTCTTCGGGTGGTGCACTAGGCTGTCTACTTTCTTGCCTTGATCTCCCATATTCTCGATTGTCTTGTCTTTCATTTGGATCATCTCTTCTGCTATCCTGCCTATCGTTCTGATTAGACTGCTGACCTTGGTTCCAGTTGTATCGACCTCGATATCTATTATTGTACCTATTCCTATTCTGGTATCTGGAATTCTGATCATAGTTCCTGTATCTACTGTTTCTTGCGTCCTGATCGTATGGCCTCTCGTATGGTCCTCGATATCGATCATTTCCGCGAAGGTTGTGAATATTACTTCTATTCCCTTCGTTCCTTCTGTTTCCCCAGGAATCTCTTCCATCAGTCTGTGCTGCGTTATCGACAACTACCGCATTCACCTCTTGCGTGTTTCGATTCTCGTTCCGTGCAGTTCTGGGTGTGATTTGAGCGCTTGTGTAGTCTAATCGGCGTAATATATCGTCATAGTGCTCAAGTGTGTTCGCTCCCGATGCTATGAGTGATCGTTGTACCTCAATTGGCAACTGTCTTGCTATAGCTTGCAAGAGCTCTTCTTCTGGCAATGGAGGAATCAAAAACTGCAAGTTAGCCAATTGCGAAGTAAAGTAATTAGCATAATGCGTTGGATGTGACGTAGAGTAACGCTTCGAATACATTTCTGCTCTTACGTTCAGCTGATCCTCTGCACTCCAAAATCTCCTTAAGAATGCTATGGCAAATTGTTCCATATTCGCAAAATTGCTCCTGAATGCGCGAAACCAAGTTAACGCTGGCCCATCTAAGGCGCGTTCGACTATCCTTAGTTCCCTTTCCTTGGCTACTCTATGTTCCGCCATATAATCGCGAATATCCCTCAGAAATTCGACTGGTGTGACTCCTGTGTTTCCTGAAAACTTCCATGGTTTGTCGTCCAAATTTCTGATGATGGTCACTGGACCTGAGTATCGTTCACTCGTACCAAACGTACTCCTATTCGAATTCGGATTGTCTTGAGGGGTTGAACTAGCCCTTTCGAATGTTACATTCTGTTGCGTTTGACGATCTTCTCCCACGCTAACCTCTTGACTGTTCATACTGCGGTCTATCGGTGTCTGATTCATCGATACCTCCCCCGTTGTAACATTTTGACTTGTGAAACTATTTATTATAGATTCTAGTTTAGTCATTCTATCTTCTGTTCTTTTTTCTACGGTCTTGACCTGAGTTTTCAAATCATCTAACGACGTAACATTCTGCTTTCTGTTACTCTCTTCTAAATCGTTCTTTAATTTGTCTATCTTGTCTTCGCATGTAGTCTTTACAGACGCGACTTGTTCCTTTAACTGATCAACATCTGTCCTAAACTGAGTTGAATCTATCTTCATCGCTTCCTTATTCTCAGTAAATCTCGCTTCCAAGTTCGCCATACCTGCGATTAATTTCTCATCCAACCCTGCACGTTTTTCTTTTGCTTCGGCATCGACCTCACTGTACCGTTCTTCCACTATTGCACCGACTCTATTTTTAAATAAAGCTAAGTTTTCATTAACCTTCTGCTCTATATCATCATCAATTTTTCTAATGTCTATCTGCAATTGGTTTGCTAAGAATTTCAAGTTAGAATTAACCTCTCCTAAGACTTCCTCTTTAACGGTCCCAATTACTGATTTTAAACCTTTGATTTCATTACCTAGATTCATTTCTAGACCTTTGATTTTAGTTTCGAAAGATACTTCGGTAGACCACTCTTGTATTTTGCCTACATCTGCCACTAAACCATCAATGTCGAATCTCAACTTCGATACATCTGATTTAATGTCTTTCTGAATAGACATAACATCTGTTCTTAAATTAAGAATGTTTTCTTTTTCTCTAATTTATAAATCAATAATATTCTTCCTTAACATTTGCACATTTTCCTCTCCTTTCATTTCTACTGCTTTTATATCTAATTGTAAAGCCTTAAAGATTTCATCATTCTTTAACGTTAATCTATTCTCCAAACTAGTTAAATTGTTTTTCAACTCTGTGTTATTCTCTTCACTACAAGTTTGTATTCTAGTTTCTAATAATTTAAAACTATCCTTTAAATTACCTTCGTTACTGGTTTGTAACCTAGTCTCTAATGACTTCAATTCATCTTTACTATTTGACTGTAATCTATCTTCCAATAATTTCAATTCATCTTTACTATTTGACTGTAACCGAGTCTCTAATGACTTTAAATTATCTTTCAGATTGTCTTCATTACTAGCCTGTAAAGCTTCCACATTTTCTTTACATCTAGCTTCTAACCTAGCTTCTGACTCATTTATTTGCTCTTTAACTTCTGTTTCCATTTTAGAAATAGTTACTGCAATACTAGACATGCCATTCTGTAACTCTCCTAACACCTTAGCTACATCTTCCGGTAACATAATTATATTTTTCAATAAACGTTTTATTCAGAGACGTTAGACAACAACACATCACAATGTATCAATTCCTGCATTCACTTGGGTATAAGAAAAATGACTTATAACTAAACATGATATAACACTAATATGATTAACATGGCCGGCCCCGTGGTGTAGGGGTAGCGCGCCTGCCTCTCACCCGGAGGCCCCGGGTTCGATCCCCGGCTCCGTCAGGGATTTTAAAACTGACGTGAGGGTTGGAACGGGGTGCACTCAGCCTCGTGAGGACAATTGAGTAGCTGTCTGACAGTGAGACAGCGCCCCGATCACGAATACCAAGATTAACGGCCGAGGGGACCCGACGCGCTGATCACGCGTCACCCCAATATCTGCAGGCCAAATGGCTGGGCAGCGGTCGCTTGGTCGGCCTTAGCCCGTCATGGGCTGGATAGTGCCAGGGGTTGTTGTTGTTTGTTGACACCATTAAATGAAATTGAGATCAATCTCTCCGTAATCTAAATCTGATGTGATTCCATAGAATAAACAAAATCGAATCCCCACGTTGGGCGCCAATTCTCCCTCTCTCTCTGTACCCGTTCATCCTGGGGATGCGATGACCCATCTGCTATTACATCGCATTCCTGGATTTCCAGGACAGAGCGGAGTTAAATGAACACCTAGTCAAATAAGGAATGTGTCGGAAATTCAGTTGAAATATCTCAAAAGCAGAGGGTAACACGAGATAAAGTATCTCCAGGGTCGTTACGGGTTTAAATTTAATTTAAAAAAATGCAAATATAAATGGGCGCAATCAACTGAATCCCTAGCAAACCACATCCTTCCTGGTTAAGCCTTAATTAAGACAAGGAAAGAAAAAGGAAAATCACATCATCATCAGATCACAACTAAGATAAAAACAAATTTATTCAACTTTGATAGTCAGACAGACATATTAAACACTCATCCTACCTAAGAGCATGGTCGAATGCCAACGTTAAATTGTCATTGTCCAGAAAATCGAACCATCTCCATTCTACTCAAAGTGTATTTAATCCACATAAAATAGGAAAAATTTCTAAAGTTCTCTTGGGCTCTCAGGATCACCGTAGCACTATGTCTTTGCGTCACTGACATTCGTGATAACTGAGACCTAATTTCTCTTTAAATTAACATCATGAATGTGGATGTAAAAAATATTATTAATCTGTCTAAACACACATATTATAAACACATATTTTAAATATCACATAATTTATGGCTTGCATGGCATTATTCAAATGCTGAATATATTAGTAAAATGCTCCTAAACATCGAATAAGTAATTTACACTATTTACACTGTCATTAATCATTACCGGTTTTGTGAATCACAGAAAATCCACTATTCATTGGTTATAATCATCATCATCATCAAAATTAATAGTTTAATTCATCAACACAAGTTGCAATTCTTCAAATCATTTCTCAAATAAATTTATTTAAATTCATTTAAATTTATTAATCATCAGCTTCTTTATTTAATTATCACCTTCTAATTCAGTTATTCATCATCTATTTAATCATCTATTAATTTATTTAAATCAGCTCATTTATTCAATCTTTAATTCATCCATTTATTTAATTCATTGATCTATTCCAAAATTTAATTTATCAACTTATTTAAATTTTATTCATCTGGTTATTTAGATTTTTATTATTTCATCGAGTCATTCTGATTTTTATTTCATTAGGTCAGATCATTAATATGCTTAATTTTCAGATTATTATTTCATTAATTATTATTATCAGAAAATCTTGTATTATCAACACTATTTATTTGTTTAATTTCCTAACAAATTGTTTAATATGGTTTATAGAACGTTGTCTTACAGTTTTATCACTTCCAGGTTATATCTCGTATTTAATTATCATGCCAAAAAATATTATTGCCTACACAAATTCACGTTGGATCTCACTATCCACAACTACATTATATATTTTCACTTTATCAAATATCACATTTGAATACCACAATTATTCCACAAACTCCATAGATATTCAGCGCACAGCATGAATCTCAAAAATAATGCGAGACTGGGTTCGACAACCTCATGTCTGCTTCAAAATACATTAGCAATATTGCAACTTCCACTTGGCAACTTCCACAAAATGCCTATCACAAACTTCACTTAATCACGTTGCAT
Organism: Meconema thalassinum; assembly: GCA_946902985.2. Taxonomy (NCBI): domain Eukaryota; kingdom Metazoa; phylum Arthropoda; class Insecta; order Orthoptera; family Tettigoniidae; genus Meconema; species Meconema thalassinum. The sequence continues at coordinate 1,331,656,755 of OX336389.2, forward strand.
GATCTACAAAAAATACATAACTGGCTTCAAATTATCAACGCACACAATCTTCAATAACTGTAATTAATCTGATCACATAGCCTCCGTGGCTTAGGCGGCAGCACGCTGGCCTCTCACCGCTGGGTCCGTGGTTCAAATCCCGGTCACTCCATGTGAGATCTGTGCTGGACAAAACGGAGGTAGACAGGTTTTTCTCCGGGTACTCCGGTTTTCCCTGTCAAAATTTCATTCCAGCCACACTCTCCACTATCATTTCATTTCATCTGTCATTCATTTAATCATTGCCCCAGAGGAGTGCGTCAGGCCTCGGCAGCCGGCACAGTTCATATCCTCGCTGCTAGATGGGGGCTTCATTCATTCCATTCCTGACCCGGTCGGAGACTGGATACAGGCTGTGGATTTTCATTTTCAATCTGATCACATCTAGACAACTTCTTAAATAATTAGGAAAAATATCACTTTAGTAATCGTAATCAAATTCAAGATCTGCTTTCAAATAGCATAAATTCTCTTTAAAATTCTCATAATTCACTTCACAGAAAAACACCAATGTGCTATAATCTCTCACATCGAAATATGCGATACTGATCTGCCTTAAAATAAATCTGACCATTAATGATTCATCTTATAAGATTCAATTACTTTAAATCCTTCTCAAAGGTATCAAATTCAATCATAAAAATTATCAAAAGCATCAGCTGTATCAGCTGTTAAATTGAAAGTACTCTCAAACGAGTATAGCAACAAAATATTGGATTGGCAAACAAGAATTACAAAATGTAACCCTGCTGACATGTGTTTTTAATTTATTTAACAAAATTCGACCGATATGTGACTAGTAGTTCCTTGTTTGATCCTCTTACAATCTCAAGTACACTCGGATGATAAAAATGAGTTCCTCAATGGCAAGTAAGATGAGTAACCACCACACGATCGTATAAATACGAAAGACCTTGCCCCGTCGTCTATCATGATAATGCCCTGAACGATGGGTAAAGATGTGTACCACCACGCAATCGTATAAATACGAAAGGCCCCATCTCGTCGTCTCATGAGTGAATGTACCAGATTGGAATCAACAAGTCTCTAGTTGTCATATAAAAGCGATATTCATTCACTTGAGTGAATAACATCTTAATATCTCCAAACAATCCAATGGAAAAATCCCTACTGATGAATAATACACACTCGCTAGTATGCAATGAACTGACGAAGTGATTTAAATAATCCAATTGCAGATCACGAGTTCGAAATACTCGCCACAAAAAAATAACTATCCAAGAAAAATATCCTTACTGGAAAATGTCTAAAAGACCAAATATCTGCTTAATAAAGCCAACCAATGGTGAGAATTTCGTATAATGGTGCCTGCCATATCATATGGTAACGCCATATTCTAGCAATACTCGGACAAATAATGTTTAAGCCATGTCTAAATAATCGTATAACTCCTACTAGAAAAATATATACATGTATGCCCAGTGTTCATGAAAATATCATATTAGAAAGTCATAACTCTTACAGTACCTTCTCATATCAGCTGTTATTATATTTCAAAGATCGTCGATTATTCTTGTGTGTAATACATTTCTCGAAAGATCGACGTGAATATCGTTTCACCCACGCAATAACGATCGCCTTCATATCCCAAGTGAATCAGCTGTTAGACCTCCTCTTCTTCAGGAATCGAATCCATCGCTCCGTGGTGCCATCGCGTCTCTGTCTTCGTTTACTATGACATGATGAACTGCATGTTATCCATAGCGGATACTGTCCAAATCCTTACGTAAATGTTCATAAAAGCAGCGTACCCCATATTCCTCTTCTATGTTACGCCACTGTCCCATACAATGTTCGGTTTGCTTGTTAAAAGTTCAATCTCCACAGCGGTTAAGTCTCACTTGTAGAAAATAAATTTTATTTATGAGAGTGTATAAGTTTTTGAAACACCCTGTAGCTGTGTTCGTACTCGGTATTTTGTGATAATTCATGAAAAAGAATTCTATTAATGCACGTGCCAATGTTCATAAGTGCATATAATTGTAACAGTTCGTTTGCTTAAAAGCGTTAATGTTGTTTGGACCCCATGGTCGCTCTACATATTCCGTTATGAAATGCATAGTCGTAATGTAATTTGAATATCTAAGTTCATAATTGCAGTATATTGTAACTATCTGCCTGCACAACTCTATTACTGAATACAAGTCCCAACTCAATGTTGTAACTGAATGTTGAAATGAAGTTCAGCTTCTTTAATGTTGCCTGCGTATAAAAGTCGGAACTAGCCCGCTCGGATCTACTGCATTGTTCCAGAATGAACTATGCTTAAAGCCGGCCTCGCCATGCCGCTTTGCTATACTGTTCTGCGTTATAAAATGCAGCTCGAAATAAAGTTCTCAAACTCATATTACAATGCTGTTCTGAACCCCGGCCTTTCTCCTCCGTACACGGCCCGTACAACTTGCCTCGGAACCGGTCTTCTCGCCGTCTGCCCTGCGTTGCTCGCCTTGGCCCAATGACCTATTTCCTGCTCTCTGCTTGGTTAAGTAATACTGTCGCCTTCGCTTTACGTAACCAGTGCTATTCACCGCTCGACTTTACCGTACGCTCTGCGCATGTGTACCACTTCAGCTCGCTGGCTGAACTCGACTGACTTCTCTAAACTGCATTGACCAGCTCCTACCTGGCGCGGTCACGTGATGCTCTCCTCCACCATCTACGGTCGTGCGTCACAAATATAATCTCGACCACCTTCATCTCGGCTATTAAGTTATACAATAACTTAAGGGATTATCTGTCTTTCTTCAAGTTATTATCATATATAATGATTGTTATCTCTTCTCTTCTGAGATGATTAAATATACTGTTCCATAAAGATCTTAATAAAACTTTAATATTCCTCCCATAATTCCATCTACTTGACTGGCAGTGCCTTCTTGATCCTTGGCCTTCTACGTCATTTTCTAATATTCTCCTCTATTCGATGTGAGCGCTATCTTTACAATTTTTCCCATAAATCTCAACTACGGCTTAATGTCAGCTGGCGTAGCCGATAGCCTCAACTGGGTATCGGGGACAGTAAGTAGTGGGATGAGGGGAAGGCTGTCCACTAACTTATTGAACCCTCCTCGTATTTGCCCCGAACCTGATATCTTGCTAACCAATCATGGGATTTGAACATACAGGGTGTCCTAGCACTCGTAGTGATGCCCCCTACTTTTCTATACGCTCTTTATTTAATTCGAAGACCAAAACTAAAAGGTCATCCGCTTTTAATATCTCGCGAACCAATCATGATATAGGCGTGTACGAGGGGTCCAAGGACTCGGGGTGACGTCCTATTTGCTATGGGCCACTCGTTATATTTTTTAAAAAATTTGGAAACTCGATTTTGGGGTAAACAAGTGTTTTTTGTGATTTTTGCTGATAACTCACGAACCAATAAGCCTAGAGACGAGTGCGAGGTGTCATTTTTTTCATCGCGTTGCCCTCTTGCCGAGAATGTTCGTGTTGAGCAGGAATGAAAAACCATGTTGAGGTAAATCCGTGATTTTAGACTTTTTGCTCTGTCTCGCAAACCCATAACGCTAGAGACGTGAACGGGGTGTCCTAGGACTCGGGCTATGTTTGAAACTATGTTTGACATTTTGAAAAAGGGCCTAACGCCATACTTGTTGAAAAATCATTATTCTTTACCTGTTTAAAATGTTCATGAAGCGTGGTGGTTGAGAGAGACGATACTTTTGGGTGTGTGTGTGTTTCAACGATCCTGTCGCTAACCACAATGACCATGCTTAACAGAACAATCGCTATTTCGGCGGGTCGGTTTATGACAGAGCGAGGGTTCGTTTTTTTTTTCACACATTTTACCCTGGAAGAGAGCCTTTAACGTGTAAACGGTGATGAGAACTTGGTTCTATGTTGGTCTTGTACCGGTTGCCAATACATAGTCATTAATCAAGAAAGCAATCATCGTCCTAGTCATGTACAGGTAATGAATTTTTTGTCTACGAGTTTTCAGTAGTGGTAAAATGGAATAGCATTTTATGTTAGGCTTACCTGAGTTTTAAATAGTTCACTGCCTGGAAACAATGGTTGAACTTTACTGCGTCTCGGGTTTTCAGCGACTGCTACGGCGGTAAGGCTTTTCTTTCCAAGTTTCTAAAAATAAATAAAATAAACCGTTATAAATACGTGAATTCAGGTTAATACATGCATTTCGTAAAATAAAATATGAAACAAAAAAATGAAACAAGTTAGTTTAAAAAAATAATCCCACCTTCACTTGCAGTGGCTTCTTGCTGTTTCCTTTTAGTGGGCTCGAAAGTGCAATGGTTTCTTCTCTCTCAGACATGTAAGGTATACCAGTTGTCTGCAAACAAATAAATAAATAAAATCATTAATTACCTAAGCAATAAATAATTGCATGTATATATATATATATATATAAATCAATAAATATATAAATGAATATATATATATATATATATATATATATATATATATATATATAAATACCTACCCCACAACAAGGTTAAGTATTTTCCACCAACACCAAAACTGTTAAACAAGACCAAGTGTTTAACGCAACGCAATGTGTTCAAAGGTAGTCACCTAAGTGAGAGTGGAAATGATAACGACATGTCTTTATATATGCTACGTTGCATGTATAATCATTTTTTCCCTCGCTTTGAACATTCTGTTATCATGCACGTGGACAGATAACGTCCAAGGTGAACACCTGTGCTAGGTCAAATTTCACATGAACTGGCATTTTGTCACGAACAAAGCAAACAGGATGTAACTTGTTTAGCGTACATGTGATCTCACACGTGTATGCATGCATTTCGCTCTTCCCTGCCACCACAATGGTCAGATTATTTCACCTTCAAGCGTCTTGGTCATTTTCCATTGCACCTGTTGTCAAGTCTGATCAGCGCATTCCAATAAGCTCAAATGACATTCACCTCCTGCTCGTCTGCTTCTCGGCAAGTTTGTTTTCTGTACTCGCTTCGACCAACATAGAACCAAGTTCTCATCACCGTTTACACGTTAAAGGCTCTCTTCGAGGGTAAAATGTGTGAAAAAAACGAACCCTTGCTCTGTCATAAACCGACTCGCCGAAATAGCGATTGTTCTGTTAAGCATGGTCATTGTGGTTAGCGACAGGTTCGTTGAAACACACACACACCCAGCAGTATCGTCTCTCCCAACCTCCACGCTTCATGAACATTTTAAACGGGTAAAGAAAAATGATTTTATCAACATGTATGGCGTTAGGCCCTTTGTCAAAATGTCAAAAATAGTTTCAAAAAGGGGGCGTTAGCCCGAGTCCTAGGACACCTCGTTCACGTCTCTAGCGTTATGGGTTTGCGAGATAGAGCAAAAAAGTCTATAATCACGGTTTTACCTCAACATGGGTTTTCATTTCGCTCAAAACGAACATTCTCGGCAAGAGGGCAACGCGATGAAAAAAATGACACCTCGCACTCGTCTCTAGGCTTATTGGTTCGTGAGTTATCAGCAAAAATCACAAAAAACACTTGTTTACCCCAAAATCGAGTTTCCAAATTTTTTAAAAAATATAACGAGTGGTCCATAGCAAAGAGGACGTCACCCCGAGTCCTTGGACCCCTCGTACACGCCTCTATCATGATTGGTTCGCGAGATATTAAAAGCGGATGACCTTTTAGTTTTGGTCTTTTAATTAAATAAAGAGCGTATAGAAAAGTAGGGGGCATCACTACGAGTGCTAGGACACCCTGTATGTTCAAATCCCATGATTGGTTAGCAAGATATCAGGTTCGGGGCAAATACGAGGAGGGTTCAATAAGTTAGTGGACAGCTTTCCCCTCATCCCACTACTTACAAAACACAAATTTTTGCTCTAGAGACCTGAAATTTATTTTTGGGGTAGAGGGCATAGGGACCTTTCATTTATGTCAAACATTTTTTTTTGTTGAATTCCTAGTTTCCAAAATATAGGATTTTCAAAATTCGAGTGGTTTCAAGAAAACATAAAAAGTAAAAAAGTTTCATTATAGAAAATAAAGGTCATAAAGACCATTCGTTTGAGCCATGGCATAACGTTCTATCATGTTTGGTTTTCAAACTATCACTTACTTTCGAAAGCAAAAATTTTCAAAAAAAATCAAAAATATAACGAGTGGTCCATAGGAAAGAGGACGTCAGCTCGAGTCGAATGACACCTCATTTGTCAAAATCGGACCATGCGTTCGAGAGATATTGACAAATATTACATGGCTGAGGCTTAGTAGTAAGTGCATGTATGTTCTGGAGTGAAGTAGAAACCGCCTCACCCCCTACTCTCCAGCATGTAGTAAGCGTTGGTGTTCAGATTCTATGATCAATTTTGTCAAGTTGTGTTTAGGGGGAAGGATGATCTGATGACGTTCACCGAAATGCATTGGACAGTTTTCTAATCTTCCGCCCACCCTGAGGAGGTCTTCTCCGTCGAGGAATGGGTTGAGACTTCTGAACGTACTTTTGGTCGCTACACTTGATATACCTTTCAGCTCTTCCACCTCCACCATGTAGCTGAACCACTGCGCTTGTTTGATGCACACCTTCAAGGCTCCTTCAAGTTCCATAGGCGTCAATGGACCAGTTCGCTTGGTGCTTGGATTCATTGTATTGTGGGCAAACCTATGCAGTAGGCGATGACCTTCTGCATTCGGCAAAGTGACGAGAAGCGACGGGAAATGTCTTCTTGCTCCTCATAAGTCACCATGCATTGCGTCTCTCGTTTCTCAGGCATTTCATCAATTTCCATAGAGTTGTAGATTGAACAAGGCCAAGAAGATTGATGTTTGCGTAACCAAGATGGCCCATGCCACCAAACTGCATGCGTTTTCAGAACTAAGGGGAGCGTTTCTCGGGATAGAACGTCTGCTGGATTTCCCTCGGAGGTCACATGATGCCAGTGAGCTTTCTCCGTCATTTCTTGTATTTCTGACCCACGATTGGCAACGAAAGTTTTCCACCTCGTAGGTTCCGCTGCAATCCAGGCGAGTACGATGGTAGAGTCCGTCCACAGATGAAGATCATTTATTTTCCTTTCCAGAATCGGGATAGTTTTGCTGACTAGGCGGGCTAGCAGTAAAGCGCCGCACAGTTCAAGACGGGGTAAGGATTGCTGCTTGAGAGGTGCAACCCTTGACTTGGAGCACAACAGATGCACGGATATATTTCCATTATCATCAACACTGCGCACGTACAAACAAGCTGCGTATGCTGCTTCTGATGCATCACAGAATTCTTGCAATTCAATTCTGGATACATTCCCCTTGATCACGACAAGTCGATCAACGTGTATGTCATTTAGACTTGGAAGTTGACTATAGAGGTCTTCCCAAGCAACTCGTAGTGCATTATGAATGTTGTCATCCCAGTTCAAGTTCTCTTTCCATAATCTCTGCATGAAAATTTTACAAGCCATGATCACAGGCCCAAGTAAACCCAATGGGTCAAATATAGACGAAATGATTCCCAACACAATTCGCTTTGTGAATTCATCAGTGCTTCGTTTTACGTTGATCTCAAACTGAAATTTGTCCAGTGCAGGGTGCCAAAGAAGACCCAGAGTTTTGACGCTGTTCTTCTCATCAAATTTCAGCGGTACCTGTGTCTCTCTGAGCTGTTGTGGTATGCTCTCCAAGACTGTTGAGTGATAGGAGCACCATTTTCTTAACTGGAAGCCACCAAGTCGTAGTTGATGTTGGAGATCCTCTTGCAGTTTTACGGCTTGTTCCACTGAGTCCACTCCAGTGATACAGTCATCGACGTAGAAATCGCGTCTGAGGATTTGTGAAGCTCTAGGATACTGAACTTCTTCGTCATCAGCAAGCTGTCTCAGACACCTTGTTGCCAGGAAGGATGCCGATGAAGTTCCATACGTCACGGTCTTTAACTGGAATTCCGAACGGGTTCAAAAGAGCTCTTCCTCCATAGTATCCTCTGCATGTTGTACTCAATGGGATCTATTTTCACTTGCCTGTACATTTTGGCGATGTCTGCTGTGATGGCTATTTGATGTGTTCTAAATCTTGTCACGATTGAATAAAGATCCTGTTGCACTGTAGCTCCAACAGCTAGCACGTCATTGAATGAGTCATTGTTATCCAATTTGCAAGATGCGTCGAAAACGACTCGCATCCTGGTTGTGGTGCTACCTTCCTTTGTAACCGCATGGTGAGGGAGATAGAAAGAAGGCTCGTTCCTGGGAGGTCGGCCCACTGCAAGCTGCATATGATCCAGGCGTTCGTACTCGTCCATGAAATCGAAGTATTCTTGCTGTAATTCATGTCTCTTCTGTAACCTTCGCTCGATCTGAAGTAACCTTTTCTCTGCATTGTTACGCGATCTACCAAGTGGCTTGCACTGCTGACGGACAGGCAATCTTACAATGAATCTTCCAGACTTGTCACGTTTTGTGTTGCGCTGAAAATGGTCTTCACAATATCGTTCTTCTTTGGTGAGTGGCATAATCGTTGGAATCTCTTCCATTTCCCAGAATTTCTCGATTTGACGGTGTAGATCGTCGCCATCCCTCAGGAAGAATGATGAACTTGATTGAAGTTGACTCCTCTGGGACTCGGAGTATATAGAGCCAGAGAAAATCCAGCCTAGCTGCGTGTTCTTCATTACAGGCAGGTCGCTGTGTAACTTGAACGTTCCCTCGGCCAGGAGTTCCATGAAGAGTTCCGCGCCAATTAACATATCGATGTTGCCTGGTATGTTGAATTGCGGGTCAGCTAGTTGTATACCGGTCGGTATGTTTCAAATTCTGTAATTGATATAGGCTCCAGGCATTTCCCCTGTGATCCTGGGAAGACCTGAGCATGTAATTGTAGCCTTGTAATTGGTAACGTTAGAATATAATTCAACATCGACGCTGTGATCCGAATTTACAGTCGTATTGCTTATCCCTCTAAAAGGCATTGGATTTCTACGTCGTTTCAATCTTAAACGTTGCGCCATCGCCCGCGTTATGAAGTTAGACTGCGATCCACTGTCAAGTAGAACTCGGCATTGTTGTAGTTCACCATTGTTGTCCCTCACTTTCACCAAGGCAGTGGACAGCAGTACCTGTGCTTGTGAGCGAAATTTTAAAGAACAGTAAGAGCCTGATTCCTGCAGTTCATTGTTGTCATCAGTTCTTCTATTGGGTGATTCTTGTGATTCTGACCCCGGTTCACGCCTCGCGTCTCTTCCGCTATTCCTTGTGACGTTCGGATTGGGTGCTATGTCAGAGTGCAACAGGGTGTGATGTTTCCTGCCACAACTCTTGCAATAGCCTGCAATGCATTGTTGGACATTGTGCGGCCGAAAGCAATTGAAGCACATTCCTTTACTCTTAACAAATGCATAGCGTTGCTCAACACTGCGATTAATGAATGGCTGACATTTATGAAGGGCATGCTGGGATTCACAAAATGGACATGCACTGATGTTAGATACAGACACATTTGAATAGGGTGACTTGGGTGAGATGGTCTTAGAATGACTTGCCTTTTGAACTGTAGTGGTCAATTTTGCGTCATGGGTGGATGTAGCTAATTCTAATGCCTGACATCTGCCTTCCAGAAAAGATTGCAATTCGGATAATTCTTGGAAGTCCTGTCCATTAGCATTAATCTTGTATTCCTTTCTAGTTAAGGGATCTAGTTTATCCAGTACTAGCTGCGATAGGAGAATCTCTTCTAGCGGTGTTTTTAACTTCAGAGCCTTAATGGCATTCAGATTAGATATTAACTGGTTAGTTAGGTGGCTAATATCGGCTGCCGAGTCCTTGCTGCAAGATGGTAATGATAATAGCTGCTTGATATGCTTAGTGGCTATTAAGCGGTTATTAGTATATCCACTACAAATCAGTTCCCATGCTACGTCAAAGTTTTCATTTGATATCGGCAGATTGCTTATCAATTCTAAAGGCTCCCCCTTAAAGGCTGATTACAGATAATGCAATTTCTGTACATTAGGAATGTCTGAATTTTGTGTTATTAACCCATTAATGGTGTCTCTGAATGCTATCCATGAGCTATAATCTCCGATGAAAGTAGGGATGTTTATCACTGAAAGTCTGACGTTACTTGTTAGGCACCCTGTGCAATTGTCACTAAGGGATCGGGTGTGCCTCTCTCAACTAATTTAGTCAGTGCTGCTTCTAAGTCAAAATATTGTGTTTCAAACTCTTCACGATCTGCTGCGTGACTATCATCATCATCGTCATGAAGCTCTAATTTGCTTTGCGGTTCCTCGTACCTATTTCTAATAGCTCTAAGCTCATTTAATCGAAGCCGTACGGTAGTTACATCAGTTCCTTGGCGTGCTTGACATTTCTCAAGAAACTTACTTGTTCGAGTTAAGCTTGCCTTCACTATCGCTCTCTGTTTAACTAGTAATTTCTTTTCATTGAGTTCCATGGTGAGGAAAGGGTAGAGTGAGAATGGAAATACAATAAGGAATTCTGAACTGTTTGAAACAGCCTCACCTGTATTGTGTCCCCCGCTGCCTGTGTCTCGCCTCCCGCTGGGCTGGTCTTCCGGCGAAAGGATTGCCTAGCTGTCGCTACCTGGGTCCTGTCCTGTGTCACCGATGGGACAGCTGTGCTGCTGATCTTGCCTGTTTAGCTGCAGTAATAGCATTCACGAATCCGTAGAAGTTATATTCACACACGTGATAACCATGTATGCGCGTAAACGTAATACAGTATATCACCCGGCTCGGAGGACCAATGTTTCGAGCCACGTCTCGAAACGTATTCGGACCCGAATGAAACACTTGGGGCGAATAATTTGCCGGAACAAGAATCGCGCGCGTACAAACAATTAATCCACGTATGCATTTAAATTATATACATTTATTACAGTACTATACACACAACTATATACACAACATATTGACATTATTTCGTTATTGCGCTGCGAGAAGCTGCGGCTTGTGCGTGCTGCCAGTAAGGCACGGCTTTACAGAATGTCGCCCAAAGACCAGGTAGAGGGCTGGGGTTGGACAATAGAATGACACAGTGTTGCGAAGCATCACCATCACCACGTTGTCACGTCTTGTTCCCTCCCATAACACTGTTCACATACTGTCTCCAACAGTACCTAAACATGAAAAATGAGTATTAACGGAAAACAGCCGGCAAAGTTAAAAGTGTATTATTCAGAGCATGGGACGCTAATTTAAAAAAAAAAACGAATTTAAGGTAGTTGTAGACATCAAAACCCCAACAAACTATATATATTCGGATTCAGAAAAGAATGAAGAATTTTATGGCGCCAAAATCAAAAAATCGATTTTGTTTATCATGCAAGAGTACGTGGTGTCCATAAATTAAAAATGATCTTTTCTGTTTATCCTCTTTGCGTGCAAGTTTCAAATAACGCAAGTACAATAATGTTGTGTTCATTCTTTTTAAATATCCAAGTGTGTTGTTTTTTTTTTTTTTTGGACCGGTAGTGTAGAATGTTCGATAGAGTCCACGATTTACGACAAGGGAGCATCGCATCTTGCGCACATACCTGCATGGCACGTTGATAATACCGCAGTTAGGTGATTCAGTGTAATGTCTGCTAATTTCCTTGCAAGAGGGCACATAAGGGGAGGGTGGATACTGTATCTCTTCAAGCATGGGTGCGAGTCCAGAGCTGAGGCGTGAATAAGTGGTATCAAGAACATTGCAAACTGGCTGTTGTTTCATTTGAGGGGCTCGGGCATAGTGGTCATTTAGTGCCGTATACTTGTGTGTGTGTTTAGAATGTGTCTGTGTTATTGTGATGTATAGTGCTGTGCGTATTTGTAATTCTTGTGAGGATTGGGAAGTAGGCAGCGTGGCTTTAAGTTTGAAACCATCCGGGCATTTGCCTGGAGTAGAAGTGGGAAACCATGGGAAACCATTTCTAGGGTGGCTCAGGTGGGAGGAGAACCCACCTCTTTAAATTTTGCTTCACGAGGCTGAGTTTACCCCATTCCAACACTCAGACCCGATTTAAATGATCTGTGAGTTATTACAAAAGAAGAACGCTGACAACTGTCATCAACTCGTAAGGTGAGGTGTGTAGAGCAGGTGAGTGGTGGTAATGGTTTCCATGGTAACAACGAGCCGTTTTGCAATATATTCAGGGGCAATGGCAAGCATGGGGCTTGACGCCGTGTCCTTGCGTGGCGTGTCTGATCATTCACTGTCACTATTATCCCGTGTAGCTATTGGCATATATTTGTTTACCAATATTCTTTCACATTGGGCCAGACGTTTCCGTGTTACACGTACAGAGTACATATGGCAAATTCATATTTGAAATAAAATTATATATCAAACAAAACAGAGCCAATAATGTATATTGTGCCCATCAGACGGGAAGATCGGGGAACTGCTGACCACAACAGTCTTCTTGATACCCCTGGTGTCGAAACCATAACCCTGAGAGGATAGGATGTGCTCTCAGACCAGCCCGCACGGGACTAGTATCTCGCGTAAGAGCGGTGTTGGCTGAGAGCTAGAAGTTTAGGAACTAGCCCAAGAAACACACCCACAAAGACAACAAAGCTAAAATGAGAAGTTCAGACTTAAAATATCTTTCATAAAAATTTATTATAAAAACAACGAATCCCTAGCCTGCTTCCGAGAGTAAAATATCGGCTAATCTGCTAAGTTAAATAATAATAATAATAATAATAATAATAATAATAATAATAATAATAATAATAATAATAATAATAATAATATAATAATCACTCCTCAACCTGAATTGAAGCTACGCCCTCGCGAAGTCCTAATGCAAAGTTTTCGAAGAAACAAGCTAAGATAGTGAGGCAAATTAAATCCCTAAGCAATTTCAAAAATCCATTGAAAAATAACGATAAACACACCCTGAATCTACTGCAAAGCAAGTCAAGTTAAGCGTTGACAATGTAAAAATCTGTCATTCACATTTAAATCACAAATAAGCATAGCTAAGACATGGCAGTGTCACTTCAAACATTTATTTTTACGTTACTGTTTGAGATAAATCCTAACTGAAGTTAATTGATAATTGAGATGCACCCATCGCAAGAAAAATCTAAATTTGTACACAACTTTGTCTATAAAAAACAGCTGTCTATTACACACATAATACAGAAAATACATAAGTAAATCAGTCACACTCCTGCTGTTTCGCAATTTGCGTCGGTCCTGTGCGAATTAACTGCTGTTGGCAATTAATCGTCACCTAAATGCATGTTTAAAATGTTGGTGACTGCGTAATCAAAACTAAGGCTTACACCACGTAATTTGCTAATCATCTGGATTTCCGTGTTTCTACAAAGATTGTAACCCGTCGTCTTACAAATCGTGTCAGCTCGTCCTCGGCTTGTATATAAATTGTTACTAATATCAAAGTTCGAAGAGTAGTTCATCTTATTAAATATCCAAGTTTATATTTCAAAATTTAATTTAATTTCCAAATTATTTAAGTTCGAGTTTAGCTGAGAAATATCTATAGTTTTACTATTATTATTATTATTATTATTATTATTATTATTATTATTATTATTATTATTAGCCTCCGTGGCTTAGGCGGCAGCACGCCGGTCTCTCACCACTGGGTCCGTGGTTCAAATCCCGGTCACTCCATGTGAGATCTGTGCTGGACAAGACGGAGGCAGACAGGTTTTTCTCCGGGTACTCCGGTTTTCCCTGTCAAACTTTCATTCCAGCAACACTCTCCACTATCATTTCATTTCATCTGTCATTCATTTAATCATTGCCCCAGAGGAGTGCGTCAGGCCTCGGCAGCCGGCACAGTTCATATCCTCGCCGCTAGGTGGGGGCTTCATACATTCCATTCCTGACCCGGTCGGAGACTGGAAGCAGGCTGTGGATTTCATTTCATTATTATTATTATTATTATTATTATTATTATTAATAATATTATTATGCTGGTTTAGGTATTTGTTTAATCCCTCTCGGTGTTTATCCTCTATGACCATAAAAATATACGATATTGAGTACGAAAACTCACTACATCAATTCATATCACCTACAGCTGTGAGAAAAAGCCCTCAAATAATAGCCTACATCATAATACAACAACACATCGCACTAAATAGCGGAATAATCATTTCGTGGCACTTAACGCTCACGAGAATACCTTGCCTAGGAGTGATAAAAGCATTCTACTGCCCCAAAACATATTACAATTATGATACGGGCAAACCAATTTGCTTCATTATTATCCGTCTCCTCGAGACATAACAATATTATTATTATTATTATTATTATTATGCTGGTTTAGGTATTCGTTTAATCCCTCTCGGTGTTTATCCTCTATGACCATAAAAATATACGATATTGAGTACGAAAACTCACTACATCAATTCATATCACCTACAGCTGTGAGAAAACTCCCTCAAATAATAGCCTACATCATAATACAACAACACATCGCACTAAATAGCGGAATAATCATTTCGTGGCACTTAACGCTCACGAGAATACCTTGCCTAGGAGTGATAAAAGCATTCTACTTCCCCAAAACATATTACAATTATGATACGGGCAAACCAATTTGCTTCATTATTATCCGTCTCCTCGAGACATAACAATAGCATTGCTCTTAACTGATACATCGTGTTTAGTCTTTACAAAAAAATTGGCGAGAGAAAAACAGATGTTCTCAGCTTCAATAATAATATAAATGACTGTAGCATAAACCTCCTATAAGAATTAAAATTCCAAAAATGGCATTAATGTTTTCTCTTCATTTCAAATGAGCAGATCTGACTGCTATAAACTTTAAATACTTTACATTCCTTCTACTCAAACTGAGGAACTCCTAGGTTCAAAGCCTTTCATCATTATTGTCATATCACGTCGTCTCAATGTAGTCGAGAAATAAAACACACAAAACTAAAGTGTCAACACTCGCAGGTGTTCAAAAAGCTGGCACAGTCGGCCACAGACATGTTCACATTCTATCCAGTCAAACTTCACTAAGCGTTAATAACGAGCATAGCACGTTGTTCTGTATAAAATATTTTCATCCTGCAGCACTTCATAACATCATTGTTTCACATTATAAATATAAACTTCATGTCTGCTGTGTGTATTTCCAAAGCATGTAAAAAAGCAAAATATTTTTCAGGTAGTAGCAAATGAAAAATGTGGCAATTGTCTACTCTGACAAGCCATTGAAAATGGTACGTTGTGCTCAAATATTTACATTCACACTTGTGTGGCTTACTCCAAGGTATCTCACATTTAGTTCGCTGTACTCCCAAATACTGTAGGTGTTTGATTAAATACATGTGGTGCGGTCTTGCCAGTGATTAATAGACCAAATATTACCTGAGAAGATTTCCTAATAACTACTAACTAAATCTTGACAGAACTCCTACTCAAATGTCAACCTCACCTGCACGTGGTGCACCCTGCTTAAGACTGACGAGCCTCTGACGACCGAGTGACCTCCGGTATAAGAGGTCCTCCTCTACCAAGTGCCAACGGTTTCCTTGGAAGGTGGATGAGCGGGTAGAGGTTTAGGGCACTCTGTTGTCCTAGGGATGAGAAATTATCCCTGATGGCGGAGGAACCATGATTGGTCAACGGCATCAGAATGTGGAAGGCAACGGGAAACCACCTCATTAAATATTCCAAGAAAACCCCATGGCTTTGCTCAATTTAAAATGTTCCGGAGTTTCAAGTTCCCCGTTCGGATCTCCGGGGGGAACTAAGATGAGAGGGGCTTTAAGAAGAGTGCAATGCTGCAAGGAACAGTACTGTTTAGGAACATGGAATGTGAGATCCATGTATCAAGGAAAACTAGATGTAGTTAAAAGAGAAATGGAGAGAATCGGCATCGACATATTGGGAATAAGTGAAATGAGGTGGTCTGGAATGGGAGAGTTTATTTCGGATGACTACACAGTATACTTTTCTGGACAAGACAACAACAGAAGTAATGGAGTAGCCTTCATAGTTAGTAACAGAGTAGGTAAAACTGTGATAGGTTGCAACTATAAAAATGATAGAATGATATCCATCAGACTTCAAGGTCAACCTCTCAATGTTACAGTCATTCAAGTTTATGCACCAACCATTGATGCTGAAGAGGACGTAGTTGACCAATTTTATGAAGATTTGCAAGAACTACTACGGTCGACACCGAACAAGGATATCGTGTTCATAGTTGGAGATTGGAATGCTAAAGTGGGAAATCGAATAGTAGATGGTGTAACAGGACAATTTGGTCTTGGTGCAACAAATGAAGCAGGACAGAGACTCCTAGAATTCTGCCTAGACAATTCACTGATTATTACCAACACACTATTCCAGTTACCCAAAAGACGTCTATACACTTGGACTTCACCAGATGGCCAATACCGAAATCAAATTGATTACATAATTTGTAATAGTAGGTGGGAAAGTGCTATTCAATCTACTACAACAATACCAGGCGCTGACTGTGGATCAGATCATGAATTATTAATTGCAAAATTCCGGTTGAAGTTGAGGGAAACGTCTAGAACTGCCTCATCGTACAGATTTGACCTGGGATTATACAGTAGAAGTCAGAAACAGGTTTAATACATTGCAGATTGGAGACAAAACCCCTGAAGAGTTGTGGACAGAAGTATCTTCTGCTGTTAAGCAGGAAGAAGAAAAATACATTCCCAAGGAAAAGAATAAGAAGAAGGCCAAATGGTTATCGGGTGAGGCACTGCAAATTGCAGAAGAACGAAGGAATGCAAAAATTAAAGGGGATAGATCAGCAATGTTTGAGTTTAATGCAGAGTTTAGAAGATTAGCTAGAAGAGATAAGAATATTTTTATAACTAATCAATGTAAGGAAGTTGAGGAAAATAACAGAATGGGAAAGACGAGGGAACTTTACAAGAAAATTAATGATATCAAAGGAAAATTTCAGGCAAAATTTGGGATGGTAAAAGATAAATATGGCAAAGATCTAACAGAAGCAGAGGACATTAAGGAAAGATGGATGGAATATGTAGAAGATCTGTATAAGAAAGAACCATGTATTATGGATAATGAAGTTCAAGTGCCCTTCGAACCAGAACCAGATATTTTGGAAACTGAAGTCAAATGGGCCCTAGAGAATATTGCTAAAAACAAAGCTAGTGAACATGATGGAATTCCAATAGAAATGTTCAAAGAAGTTGGAGATAGTGCAGTGAAAATTTTACATTCCATATGTCAGCAAATATGGAAAACCCAACAATGGCCAAAAGACTGGAAAGGTTCAGTATTCATCCCAATTCCTAAGAAGGGAAATTCTAAAGAATGCACGAATCACCGAACAATAGCACTTATTTCACATAGCAATGTCATGCTTAAAATCCTACAAAATAGACTACTCCAGTATGTAGACCGAGAGCTACCTGAACAACAAGCTGGATTTCGTAAAGGAAGAGGGACCAGAGATCAAATCGCTAACGTACGATGGATAATGGAGAAGGCAAGAGAATTCCAGAAAGATGTATATTGTTGTTTTATTGATTATGCTAAAGCTTTTGACTGTGTTGATCATAATGAGTTATGGAAAGTACTAAAATACATGGGAGTACCAGAACATATCATTAACCTCATCCGGAACTTATACTCTGATCAAGAAGCTACAGTGAGAACCATATATGGAACAAATAAATGGGTTAAGATTCAAAAAGGAGTACGGCAAGGCTGTATATTGTCACCTTACCTTTTCAATCTGTATGCAGAACACATTATGAGGAATGTGGGGTTAGATGAAGAAGAAACAGGAATCAAAATAGCTGGGTTAAATATAAACAACCTGAGATACGCAGATGATACAATCCTAATGGCTGAAACTGAAGAAGATTTAAAAAATCTCTTACTGAAAGTGAAAGAAGAAAGTTCAAAGGCTGGACTAATGTTGAATGTCAAGGAAACAAAAATTATGACAACTACAACTGTCAATTCATGGCAAGTAGGAGGAGAAAAAAATGGAGATAGTCTCTGTTTTTAACTATCTTGGTTCACAGATTTCTGCCGATGGTGACTGCAGTCATGAGATCAAAAACGATTGCTACTTGGTAGACAGGCATTTTCAAATCTGGACAATATCTTAAGGAGTAGAGACCTAACCTTAACAACAAAGATCCGTATAATAAGGGCTATGGTTTTTCCAGTTGTGATGTACGGATGTGAGACCTGGACCATAAGAAAAGCTGAACGCCGTAGAATAGATTCCTTCGAATTATGGTGTTGGAGAAGAGTTTTTAGAGTTCCATGGACTGCGAAGAGAACCAATAAGTCAGTTTTACAGCAAATTAAACCAGCTTGTTCCTTGGAGGGCTTAATCCTGAAACAAAACCTGGGCTACTTTGGACACATCATGCGAAGACATAATTCATTAGAGAAGACCTTAATGCTGGGAAAGATAGAAGGCACAAGAAGAAGAGGGAGGCAAAGAATGAGATGGATGGATGGCCTCACAGAAGCACTAAATTCCAGCTTGGAAAGTCTTCGAGAGGCAGTGCAGGACAGGAGAAATTGGCGTAGTCTAGTACATGGGGTCACGGAGAGTCGGAATCGACTAAACGAATAGAGAGAGAGAAATCTACTAAGTGCCTGCCTATCGTTGTGTACAAAGTGTGGTCATTGTTAAACTAATCCACCAACAAATCTACCGTAACAAAGGTTTTCTTTGCAACTCACATGTCGTCTTGGGAACTGGGTTCGAATCCTCACATACTAGCCTGGGTTTGGTATCTAGTGATCACCCATTAGGATTAGATCGTCCATCTTTGTGCTTTATGGAATGAGATTTCGTGCAAGCGGCTCCCCCATCATGGTTCGACTTTTATTCCATAGCACCTCCCATAGAAATTATGGTATCAGCCATATGCTCCATCGTTGTGATAGTAGAAATTCCCATGATGTCTTCCCTGTTTCACTCAGTTTAAGTTTACACTGGGAAATGATTGAACTGGCTTTACACTAATGCGAATGTTGCAAATACGGGCCTTATTTTTCCGCCACAGAATTTACGAATGCTTGTTCACAGTATCTCACTGATTCTCCGTGTAACGTGGTCATACAAAGTTCACCATCTATCGACACAATCAATTGTCGGAATTTCACAGTTCATTTAAAATATTGTTTAATAAATGCCGTAGATTAATATTAAGACAAAAATAACGTTTCAACAGCCTCCAGAATATTTTATCGGATTCTCCAACTTATCACAGTAACACGTGCGAGTCGTCGTTTCGACTCCACAATCGTGAAAAAGTGTCAAAAACATAAAAAGTGCCAAATATCACTGTTTCACTCTTTTATAAATATTCTCAAACAACTCAATCACCGAGCAATACGTTTGGGTGTCGGAAAAACACTCCTATCCACCCTGATATGCCCTTTATATCAATTTTCACGCTCTCACAAAACCGTGGCGATCTGAATACCATCTCGAAACTGTGTGTGTGATCATCCCTTCCGACAGACTAGCTGGCCTGATATGAAAGTCATTCGGCGACTTTAAAAATGTCATTTCCCTTATCTGCGATGTATAAATCCTTCTAAATGTTGCCAAAAATCATAGAAAAATCGTAGAGACTTCTAAATATCAAGAAATGCAAATAATTATCCATTAATACATTTCGAAAAATTGTGGCGAAACTTCCTGTAGTTATCCTCTTGATGTTTCAAAGCATAAATATGCACCTTGGAGTTGAACTATCTGTGTTGGCGTGAGTTCAATCCTTCTCCAGATCGTTCCGTTAGTGGCGTATTTCACGGTGGTGAAAAGTGGAATAAATCATGAGTCTTACGGTCTCAATATTTGTGGATAGGCCTGTTCCCTAGTTATTTAAGTTACACTTAGGTATTTTTAGTTTTCTATATAATAATTAATTTCGAAACGTGTGTTAATTTTTACATTGAATCAAATTTAAATTTAGCTTTTATATTATAATTAGAATTAGCTTCTTATTACGATGCATTGAAATTCCTGGCGATAAGAATTTCACTTATATATAACTACTCAATAATGTAGAAATACCCCAAACTGTATTTAACTGTGTAGGTGCACTGTTATTGGGGCGCATATTGAGCCCTGTTGTGTACCTTAAATAAATAAATAAATAAATAAATAAATAAATAAACGTTGAGATAACCTGACACAATGACTACGCTGCATATCCCCACGAGCTGGCTTTGACTCAGCGTACTACACCATAATACAGACTGTACCAACTGAAAAGAAAGAAGCTATATGCCGATTCAGACATTCATATGGGCTATTCAAGCATTTTAAAATGGCAGTCATTGATAGACTATAAGTTTTTAACTGAACTTACTCAAGTCATATCTCCTAAGAACCAAAATTATTGGTAAATGGTTAGTCTTGTCACAAATTGAAGCCCACCGAATGTAATTTAAATGAAATTTTCTAGAAACCCCTCGAGCGCTGTACACAATTAAGATGATGCGTTCGTGCATCTTAAAAGTAGTTGCATTAATGTTATGGGGAATAATATGTCGTAGACCACCTTCTAACTTCTAACATGTGAGCTTGATTCTCGGCACTGCCAACACATTTACTTCTGTTCTGAACGTTAAAACAGAGTCAGTCAGCCTCGCAAGAAGATCTGGATTCTATTTCTACCTCAGTCATCCTAGAAGTGATTTTTCCATGGTTCCCACTTCTACAACAGGCAAAACCTGGATTTTACCTAACTTAAAGCCACGGTCGCTATTTTCTGAATTCTAGCCTCCAATGTTGTTTGAGTCTTCAGTCTTTTGACTGGTTTAAAGCAGCTGTCCATGTCTTCCTGTCCTGTGCTAATTGTTTCATCTCTACACAGCTAGCACACCTTACATCCGAGGCCATCTGTTTAACATATTCTAACCTTGGTCTACCCCTACAGTTCTTGTCCTCGAACCTTCCCTCCAAAACTAAGTTTGCTATACCTGGATGTCTGAGTAGGCCTATGTGTCCTACCAGTCTTTCTATTCTTTTCATTAAAAATCGCCAGAAACCCTCCAACTCGTCTTATTACCTCTTCATTTGTTACCATATCTACCCATCTGCTCTTCATCATTCTCATGTAGAGAGTCTAGCGCCGGACAAAGCCTTTCAAAAATGATTTTCTAATATCTAAATCTATATTTGATGTTAACATTTTCTGTTCGGTAGAAATGCTTTCCTTGCCTGAGACAACTTACTTTATATATCCTCTTTGCTTCGTCCTTCACTGGTTATTTTGCTTCGTAAGTAGCTTCCTTTAGCTTTTCACCTGCAAATTTGATATCTGTAGGGTTTTTGATTTCTGTAGGCCACATTCCATTATTTTGGTTTCACTTATTGATTTTCATCATGAATTCTTTCCTGCAATATAAATAGTCTACTGCAGGCATTGAAGAATTAGAAGCCATTTTTCTGTGTTTCCTAGTGAAATGAAAATCCACAGCCTGCTTCCAGTCTCAGACCGGGTCAGGAATGGAATGAATGAAGCCCCCATCTAGCGGCGAGGATATGAACTGTGCCGGCTGCCGAAGCCTGTCGCACTCCTCTGGGGCAATGATTAAATGAATGACAGATGAAATGAAATGATAGTGGAGAGTGTTGCTGGAATGAAATTTTTGACAGGGAAAACCGGAGTACCCGGAGAAAAACCTGTCTGCCTCCGTTTTGTCCAGCACAGATCTCACATGGAGTGACCGGGATTTGAACCACGGACCCAGCGGTGAGAGGCCGGCGTGCTGCCGCCTAAGCCACGGAGGCTCTTGTGTTTCTTAGTAATCTATTGAAATAGTCAGACATTGCGATCACAGTAGGCGGGGACTGCAAATGCTTAAACACCCCAACCTAAAAAAATAATTATATGAATTCATTTATACCAATGTAACACAAACAATTAATACAATTAATTCCCCCTTGTTTGTAATTCAATTATTAACCCACCTTGTGTGAAATCCAATACCTCCCTTGTTTGTAATCCAATTTATTACCCCCCCTCCCCCAAGTTCGTTATCCAATTAATTACCCCCTTTGCTTGTTATATAATTAATTACGCCATCTTGTTTGTAATTCAATTAATTACCCCCTTGTTTGTAATGCAATTAATAAACCCCTTGTTTGTGATCTAAATAATTACCCCCTTGTTTGTAATTCAATTAATTACCCCCTTGTTTGTAATCCAATTAATTTCCCCATTGTTTGTAATCCAATTATTATCCCCTTGCTGGTAATCCAATTACTTACTCCACTCCTTGTTTTTAATCCAATCAATTACCCCCTTGTTTGGAGTCCAATTATTTACCCCCTTGTTTATAATCCAAATAATTACCCCTCTACTAATTTATAATCCAATAATTACCCCCTTGATTATAAACCAATTCATTTCCCCTCTCCTTGTTATTTGTACAATTACTGTAATTACCTCCTTGTCGATGGTCCAATTAATTACCCCGCTTGTTTGTAATTGAATTCAAATATTGACCTTTCCTTGTATGTAATCCAATCATTACCCTCACCTTGCTTGTAATCTAATTAATTACCCTTCCTTGTGTGTAATCCAATTAATTATCACCCTTGTTTGTAATTCAATTATTACCCCACCTTGCTTGTATTTTAATTGATTACCCGTCCTTGTGAGTAATCGAATTGTTTACCTCCCTTGTTTGTTATTCAACTTATTACCTCGACACCCCAAGTTTGGTATCCAATTTATTACCCTCTTTGCTTGTAATCTATTTAATTACCCATCTTGCTTGTAATCCATTTAATTTCCTCCCAGTTTGTAATGCAATTAATAAATCCCTTGTTTGTAATCTAAATAATTACCCCCTTGATGGTGATCTAATTAATTACCCCCTTGTTTGTAGTCCAATTAATTACCCTTCTCCTTGTTTGTATTCTAATGAATTACACCCCCCCCCCCCCAATTGCTGGTATTCCAATTAATTACCCTCTCCTTGTTTTTAATCCAATTAATAACCCACTTAATATAGGTCTGCGGCATTAGGTCGAGTAGTATTTTTAAAGCTGACGTTTCAAAACAACTGCTTGTCCCTCTATCAAGGTTTGTCAAGAAAGAAAGAAAGAAAGAAAGAAAGAAAGAAAGAAAGAGTAAACAATGGCATATAGCCTCCATTGATAAATGGTATAGGATAATAATAATAATAATAATAATAATAATAATAATAATAATAATAATAATAATAATAAGGAAGGAAGGAAGGAAGATTGTAGTTTTACGTGACCGTGAATCTTGTGATTATGAGCCACGGGACCTCCGTTTTACGTGGAATCCGAACCACAGGACATGGCATTTCACTTCGAAAATCTCACATGCATTGACCGGGAATCGAACCCAGACCGCCTTGGTGAGAGGCATACAGCTAGACCGCTGAGCCACCCCGCCCCAATAATAATAATAATAATAATAATAATAATAATAATAATAATAATAATATTGTATGGCCTCGGATGCCGGGTGCAAGCTTTGTTATTTGACACCCAAAGGGTAGATTGCATGTCGAATTTCGTTGTTCCTTGAAGCACTATGAAAGTCAAGGAGGTTAGATATCTAAGCTCCTTGAACACTATAGCGCTTTCTAGTAGAGAAATGAGGAACTTTGTCTTGGCGGAAACTCCCGAGATTAATTTTGCCATTATGAATATGGCCTACTGAATTCAAATGGGTTCTTTGACAGGCCAACATCGTATGACATGGTGTTGTAATTTTTGCCGCCTTTCAAAATTCACTTACTATGGCCAGGAGCGAACCTGCAAGCTTGGGGGTTAGTAGTCCGACACGATGACCACTCACCCACTGTGGTAAGCTATGGTATAGGATACGAAACCATGTCGAAACAAGTAGTTAATCCATGACCTCCTGAGACCAAGAGAATGTTGGCAATGAAACTATAGAGGGCAGCCATGATTTACTTGAGGGATAACCATCACCTCTATTAAAGTTCTAGGGTTGTTTAGTTATTTCAGTCGCTTCCCGAATCATACGAGTAGTGAAATGTTTCTCCATACAGATGGCAGAAGTTCCATCATAAAGAATTCGATGGTCATTCTGTATGGCATGTTCAGTCACCGCATACTTCTCTGGTTCTCTGGTTGGCAAAGACGTAAATGCCTACGATGTCCATTGACCCTTGTTGTGATTCTCCTACATTTCTCTCCAATATATACGTAACCACAGGAACATGGACTCGTATATACTCCAGCACAGTGAAGACCAACTGAATCCTTGACTGATCGCACGGATTTGCCTACGGTGACGTTAGGCTTGAATATGGTTTAGATATTGTTTCTTCTTAGAATATTGCTAATCCTGTCCGTGACAGATTGCACGTCTGGCAGAAAGGCCAATTTCGAAAGTATTTCAGTTTAGGATGTAACACTTCATTAATCTGTCTCATCTAGTAGTCATTCTTCTGGAAAGTATCGGCCAGGAACACAAGTTCGCCGTCTAACTTATCCTTTTCACACACCGTCCTTGCTCTGTTAACAAGAGTGTCAAGGGCAGCCCGTTTCTGACAAGGATGGTGGTGAGAGGAACCATGAAGATAACGATTTGTATGAGTGGGTTTACGGTACGCAGTGTATCCCAGGCTGCCGTCAGCCTTTTTGGAAACCAAGACATCCAAAAAAGGCAGGCAACCTTCACGTTCCGTTTCCATAGATAACCTAATATTCGGATGCTGGTTGTTCAAATGATCCAGAAACATGGATAACGTGTGGTCACCATGGGGCCATACAACGAAAGTGTCATCGACAAACCTCAGCCAGATGGAAGGCTTGAGGTTGCAAGATTGAAGGCAAAGTTTTTCAAAGCTTTGCATATAAAAATTAGCGATGACAGGTGATCCCTTGGCAACACCATCCAATTGTTCAAAGAAAACTGAAATACGTGGTGGTGAGGACATGATGAATCAGATTAACTATATCACTAGGGAAACTCCCTTCTAACAAGTCAAGGGCAGCCCGTTTCTGACAAGGATGGTGGTGAGAGGAACCATGAAGATAACGATTTGTATGAGTGGGTTTACGGTACACAATGTATCCCAGGCTGCCGTCAGCCTTTTTGGAAACCAAGACATCCAAAAAAGGCAGGCAACCTTCACGTTCCGTTTCCATAGATAACCTAATATTCGGATGCTGGTTGTTCAAATGATCCAGAAACATGGATAACGTGTGGTCACCATGGGGCCATACAACGAAAGTGTCATCGACATACCTCAGCCAGATGGAAGGCTTGAGGTTGCGAGATTGAAGGCAAAGTTTTTCAAAACTTTGCATATAAAAATTAGCGATGACAGGTGATCCCTTGGCAACACCATCCAATTGTTCAAAGAAAACTGAAATACGTGGTGGTGAGGACATGATGAATCAGATTAACTATATCACTAGGGAAACTCCCTTCTAACAAGTTTATGGCATACTTGATGGGAACCTTAGTGAATAGTGACACAATATCGAAACTGACCAGAATATCATCAGGTAATACTTGCAGACTGGACAGAACCCCAATTCTGCCTCTCTTGGCTGGGCTACCTGTCCTGACTACTGGTGCGTGAGACCGAGTCAAGTTGGGATCGCCTTCGCACCGGACGTATTATAAACAAACTCTTCATCGAATGCGTTGGTTGTCCGACACATGTACTGCTCGGGTCTAAGCTCTGTGAACTTGCGGGGCGAAGGGCAAAGGCAGGGAAGGAGCATGCGAGAAGTGAGAAGCTTGTCAACAGCCCGCCGCTTTACCTGGTATTCCCGTCTATTCCAATACTGCTAACATAGGATCTTTGCTCAAACCACTGTGGTGTTGCGAACGAGTGAGTGAGTCACCGACCCATGTACAGTATTTAGTTCTGTTACTACGCAAGGACCGGACTGGGAAGCCGGCTCATCTATCATCATAAACGCTCCACGTCAACGCTCCACATTCCTGTCAGATCCACGGAGGTTAGACCCGAGCAGTATATTGTGTTTTGCGCGTTTCTCTGCCTACCGGTACTTGAAGATTGCATGCTTAGCATTAAAACAGTCAGAAATATTGATAAGATATCGTGGGAGTCATTTAATACATTGCAATTTCGGTCACATTTTTATCTTCCTTGTTTTCAATTTGTTTTCATATTATGCCCATTGTTAAGTACGATTGTTTGAAGAACAATCAACCGGAGACTATTTCGCAGGATATTGGCAGACATCTGAGCACGATGCAGATAAAACGTTTCAAAGATATACGTTGCTCCGAACATTGATAACTAGGGCTCACATTTTTAGGTGACAAAAATCGGGAAAATATTTATTTTTTATGCATTAACAATACCTGAAATATGTGACCAAAAAAAACCATATGTAATTATAATTTAGTTTATTAATGTGAATATAAACAACATGCAGTACTCACGAATGCAATTTATTCTATGTCTCACTGACTGCTGAAGCATCACAATGCACAACGAGATACATCTTCAGGTTGTCCATCACAAATGCCCGACGATTATCGCGAATCACTTCTTCTGATGGCGCGAAACTGCGTCAATATGTTTCTTGCCCTCGAGGTGTTGTGTAACTTGAGATCGTTGTTCAGCCATGATTGCTTTTCCACAGGGTTGGCAAAAAAGAACGCTCCCATAAGAAGTAAAATTATCTTTAAATTCTGCAGCATACTGCTGCAGACGATCAATTGTAGTTGCTTTTATTTTAGGCATCGTAGAACTGCCTTAAACTTAACAGTGCCAGAAATGACCTGCATGTGAGGGACACTGGTTCCAGGTAGCTGGGGGGAGGGGGAGGTCTAGCACGTGGTGAAATTTGGCTATGGACAAGGAAATCCCCGGCTTCCACAGTGAGTGGCATGGGGCGACAAGTTAAAAATAACAGAGTTGCAAGCTGACATACGCTCTGCATGAAGATTAGATAGCTCACAGGTTCTTCCCCGTTGACGTAACACAGTACAAAAATGCAATAAACTGAAAGATCTAGCTTAGACTACTGATTTAAAAAAAATGTAAATAGTATGCATTTTTATGTGCTAATAAATGAAAAGCAGGAATTTATGTATTTATAGAAAAAATGCTTAAAATATGTAGTTACATAAAAAATATTTATTCACCTAAAAATCCGAGCCCTATTGATAACACTTGTCCGGCCTACCTGTGCAATTTCGGATATTCTTGCTGCAGAAATTTTGAATAGATGTTGTTGATTCATTTAGGGGCTTTGCGACACCGTGGTCATGTAGTCCCGTGTATTTGTGTGAAATTTGTATGACTACTCTATAGTGATTGAAGTTATCTTCAGTGTTGCCTCAGTAATTGAAATTTGACTGATTTGATGTGTGACTGACAAAACTCGTCATCCAAGTGTATATATTAATTTCATGTATTTTTTGTCAGGAATAGGGAATAACCCATCAGAATCGGGTACAATCGTGTTGACCGGCTGGAAAACATTTAATTTTGATTGTATGATTGTAATGTCTGTATTAGTGTGTGTTTTTGTTATTAAATTGAGGATTGGGAAGGAGGTGGCCGTGGCCTTAAGTTAGGAACCATCCCGGCATTCGCATGGAGTAGATGTAGGAAACTACGGAAAACACTTTCAGGATGGCTGAGGTTGGAATCGAACTCGCCTTTTCTCAGTTTTGCCTTACGAGTTTGAGTGTACCCCGTTCCAGCCCTCAGACCAGAATTAAATTTCTTGTCAGAGCCAGCAATCGAAGCCGGGTATCCACAGTGACAGCCTAGAGTTATCCACCACGCAATGAGGCGGCCAAATTAACATTTCACCGCTTACATTTAGCTTTTCAGTTCCTAACGCGGTTTTAATTTTATTCACCGGCCAGGAAACATAGGCTACATGTTGTTATAATTCAGTGTATAATTCAAGAAGTTTTCAGAATTAGGGCCGCCAGTGTATAGCCTAGGTACGTTTCTACGTCATGGAGGATGATGTGAGCTGAAAGGTCAATGAGGTGTTAATGAGAGATGGAGCGGATGAGGATGAGTGAAACTAAGCGGAGAGTTATGGAGGAAGCATTCTGTTCCTATTTCAGTATTAGGGCCTACTAGACTACAGTCATCACGTAATACAGGTTCACACTCGTTCAACACACACCCAAGGACATGGGGCTGATGACGAAGATGCCAGACGCCCGTAAATGTTGTTGTTGTTGGTTCATGTAGGGGCTTTGCGACTTCGTGGTAATGCAGCCCCGTGTACAAGTTGTGCGTGGAATTTTTCTGATAAACTGTGTTATTGAGATGGCCATATTGGTGTTAGATTTTGTAATGGCTGGGATTGGGTAAGAGACGGCCGTGGCCTAAAGTTATGTACCATCCCGGCATTTGCCTGACGTAGAAGTGGGAAACCACGGAAAACCACTTCTAGGATGGTTCAGGTAGGAATTGTTCAAGTTTGGCCCCACGAGTCTGAGTGTACCTGTTCTAACCTTCAGTCCATAATTAAATTTGTTGGCAGAGCCAGGAATCGAACCCAGACCTCAGAGGTCACAGGCAAGGGTACTTGAGTTGGTCCAACACGGATTAGCAGAATCATTCCCAAATAACTGTCAATTGAACGGTGAAATTGAATTGTTGTTATTGTTTCATTCGAGAGGCTTAGGCATCATGGTTATTTCAGCCCCGTGCACTTGGTTTAGTGTGGAATTTTGTCTGATAACCTATATTATTGTGATGGCCATATTAGTTTGTGTATGTGATTCAGGAGACGATTGGGAAGTAGTCCCAACTCTTCGGGGTCAGAGATGAGGTGTGATAATTTGTTTTTATATAATGGGTGGTTTGTACGGCCGGATGCCTTTCTTGACACTATCCACATGAAATGAGTAAATGAGAGATGAAGTTAATATTGATGATGAATGAAACTGGGCAAGAAGTTGAAAGGAATTGGTCGTGACCCATTAAGAAATAGTCGGCTGTCCCGATTTTGCCTAGAGATAGGAAACCACAGGGAAACCTTTCAACGATGACCGACGGTGGGGTTCAAACCCTCTCGTTTGCCAAGTGTGGAGATAGCCAGGCCCGTTATGCCTTGCAACTTACCACGCGAAGTTCCACGGTCGGCAAATTTAAAAGGTATACAAATATTCTATATATTCTAGCTTTCTACTAAATAGCATATTGTAAATGTACGATACATTCAGTGCAGTACCATTATAAACCAGTCTTCCTTGAGTTTCCAAGCCAGGAAATGCCCGAGTGCCGCTGCCATGGCCAACTCAAGTGCGTGGAGGTAAGGACAACTGGTCAAGGAAGCTCAAAAGTGTGGAACGAATTCTAGTGAGGGTTGAACATATGCAGTCATGGAGACTGTTTTGCATTAAATGTCGACAACATCTGACTGCTTTGTTCTTTACGACCCAAGAGCCCTTGGTTTGATCACCACCTCTGCCAAATTAATAATCTGTTCTGAGCGCTGTTGAGTGATGGATAACTAAGAAGACGTTTATTTGAATCCCACCTGAACTATCCCAAAAGTAGTCTCCCGTGGGTTCCCACCTCTTCTCCTGGCAATGCTGTTTGGAACTGGGTTTTGTAAATAGAACGATTTGTGCATGGAACAGCCTACCGTGTTCCCTGAAGGCCAGCAACAATAATGCCGTACAGTTCAAGAGGAAGCTGCGGCATTTGTGCAACAAGTAGGTTGTTCTCAATAAATTATGCCCCGATTCCCGTGAATCTCTATTTGCAATATTTATTTGATCTCTTCTCTTCATGTTCCTCCCTTATCCTATGTCAATGAACATTTACCATATCATCATATATATTATTTCAGTAGTAGCCTATAGATCCCTTGTGCGGCGCTCACAAGCGACCGATGTGACAAATCAGTATTCCAATGAAAGAGAATATACATTAGCAGTGACGAATTGCATTTTAATTTCATAAATATCTATAATTTCTTTTAAAAATGTATGAAGTGTGCGATTTCCAGATAGGCTACTATTGATGTAGGAAAACATACTCCATAATTGCTGTCCACTTCACATTTTGGCCGCTGTGACACCTGTTTCATGTCATGTTAACATTCTGAGGTCTTTCCTTTATCATTTTGCATGGATTTCAGAAACAGTAAATCAAAGGAATGAGTACAGTACTCAAATCGTATATTTTTATAAATATCGAATAACCGGTGAGTGTTATGATGATCCAGTTTTCCGTGATGGCCTTCTTAAGTTAGAGAACGTAAAACTTGGAATTCTAACTGAAATGTAAATAGTGTTCTATAATCATTCGGTTGAAATAAAAACATAACAACCTCTCTCATTAAATCTTTCATTATATACCTATTGGGGAAAGTGTGGTTTATGAACATGCGAGATTTCTCGCACGGGCCCGCTAGTCCCTATATATTCTGTAAATAATGTAAGCATTACTCGATTCTCACTAACTGCCATCTTGTGTACATATGTAAATATAACCCAGTATATATAGTGGGGGCTCTGACGCATCCCGAATGCGAAGTGGGGCTTTGCTCTTTTCAGAGACTCCCTTCAATGTAGCCTACTGTAAATATAGTCTAAGGCACTGATGAATAAATATGAAATGAAATGAACCTAACTTAGGCCTGCCGTCTCGCGCCTAATCCTGGCCCAAATTACTTAAAACAAACAGGTTCCACAAATACAGGGTCCTGATGGCCACCGTGTCTCAGGCCACTAAAAGAAACAACAACACAGGTGCTTTTTTTTCGAACATTCATAATCGAATGGTGTGTAGTGGGGTGTGTGTGGAGACTGTTGATTTTTGATGTGTAACATCTTTCCGCTCGGTTGCTGGATAGTTTTGTGGGAGTGATTTTGAAAATTGGGGACGGAAGTGGATCGGAACGATCGAGGTGGCAGTGGTGGATCGAACGGAAGTATGCACTGCCCGCTCGATCGATCAAACGGAAGTGTACTAGCTGGCAGTGGTGGACAACGGAAGTATGCACTGCCCGCTCGATCGATCAAACGGAAGTGTACTAGCTGGCAATGGTGGACAACGGAAGTATGCACTGCCCGCTCGATCGATCGAATGGAAGTGTGCCCTAGCTGGCAGTGGTGGATCGGAAGTATAAGACGCACTGCCAAATCTATCGATCGATCCAGCTGGCACTGGTAAGAGAAACAATCAGCGCGCGGTGTCGAAAATTGATACCATGACGCACTCTCGGCCATGTGGAATGTATATGACATACTGAACGGAAAATGCTCATGCGAACTCTGGTGTCAAGTGATTTAAACAAATGACATGGTACATGTTGGAATTCTTCGTATCAGTATTTAAATGGTAAAATGCCTTAATATCAAACATTGTAAGTAGTCGGCATTGCATTGGCATAAGGCATTTTAAACTCAATGTCACTCAGGAACATTATCGAAACAAGCAAAATATAAATGAAACTTAATTCCGTATTGCAGTATTATTGGAACGTGGAAATAAGGCACCATCTTGTGCACAATATTTCCGTTGTCGAATTACCCGTGGGGTTATTGCGTATGACTGTGAATCTAGAGATCTTGGGTTCGAATCCTGGGCGGGGTAGATATTTTTGCTACCAGATTATCATTTTAAACGATATTTATCATATCAATATGACTCATTTTAACAGAATCCATATGAAATTACGTGTTGGTCTGTGCATCAAGAGGACCTGTTCATAAGGAATTTAAGGTTATGAGCTGTGTCGCGTCTATTAATCTAGTTGATCCGTATCGTATTATTTATTTTTATTTAGGCTAGTGCTGGTGGAAGCTACACATCATCTAATAAAATGAGTTCCGTATTATAAACTACAATATCTGTAAAACACTCCCTTTTACAATAGATTGATATTTGTGCCAATAATACTATAAAATACCGGTGTATCAACAATTTCACGTGAGGTTTCTTCTATGTCAGATGTTACACATCATATGCGACTACTGTAAGGCTAGAAATTTTTTTCAATGCTGTAACAAGGAGAGGGTAGCTTTAGCATGGCTAACTGGTTGATGTTCCAGGAGAGGAGCCTATATGTCGTAAGCTTTGGATGAAACCAGTCATTTTATGAAAAACGAAGTCACTTCATGAAAAGTGGGCTTTTGGTGAAACTTCTATAACATTCACTATAAACTTCGCGTCTTCATGAAATGACTTACCCAAGCCGTCACATAGTGTAATTTCGTTTCATACATTATCTGCCGGTTGGTTCATCGAGTTACTTCATAAGGTAGCTGTGTCCTCGTTATGGTCAGTTCTAGTTACATTTGTACCAATTGAACATAACGTATAGTCGACTTATTTCGTGTTTTTGAGGCCTTGAAGTCTTGTTGGAGACCTGTGAAGACCCATCCTTCAAAATCTTCGGCCGCGGCGTTGTATGGTTTAAATAATCTGTTAAAGAATTGCGAAACCACGAAAAACCGCTTCCAGGGTAGCTGAAGTAGGATTTGAACCCACCTCTTCTCAGTTTTACCTCACAAGGCTGAAGCGATCGTGGCCTTAAGTTAAAAACAATCACGACATTCGCTTGGAGAAATGGGAAATCACAGAAAAACCACATTGAGAATGGATTAGGTGAGAATCAAATCCACCTCTTCTAAGTTTTGCCTCACGAGGATGAGTGTACCCCGTTCCAGCCCAGAGACGAAAATAACATTTATTGGCAGAGCGGGGAATCGAACCCGATCCTCTGGGTGTGAAAGTCAAGAATGCTAGCCACTACACCACGAGGTGGTTCCTATTAAAAATGATTATTTGATCAAGTAAGAATAGCCTCTCCTATATAGTCTTTCTTTCTTTCTTTTTTCCTATCTTTTTCTTTCTTTCGTTCCTTCTTCCTTCCTTTCTTTCTTCTTTCATTTCCTTTTTCTTTATTCCGTTTTTATTTTTCCTTCTTCCTTATTTCTTCCTTCCCTTCTTTTCTCCTTTCTTCTTTATTTCTTCCTTCCCTTCTTTTCTCCTTTCTTCCTTATTTCTTCCTTCCCTTCTTTTCTCCGTTCTTCCTTCCCTTCATTTCTCCTTTCTTCCTTCCCTTCTTTTCTCCTTTCTTCCTTATTTCTTCCTTCCCTTCTTTTCTCCTTTCTTCCTTATTTCTCCCTTCCCTTCTTTTCTCCTTTCTTCCTTCCCTTCTTTTCTCCTTTCTTCCTTATTTCTTCCTTCCCTTCTTTTCTCCTTTCTTCCTTTTTTCTTTCTTCCTTTCTTTTTTCCTTCGTTTCTTTCTTCCTTTCTTTTTTCTTTCCTGTTTTTCCTTTCTTTCTTTCTTTTTTGTTGCTCTCTTTCTTCCTTACTCTCTATTTTTCTTTCTTCAACCTTCCTTTCTTAATTAATTTCCTACTTACCTTCTTTATTCCCTTTTTCCTCCCCTTCTTCCTTTCTTTCTTCTTTCATTTCCTTTTTCTTTCCTTTCTTTCTTTCTTTCTTTCTTTCTTTCTTTCTTTCTTTCTTTTTTCTTGCTCTCCTTCTTCTTTACTCTCCATTTTTTCATTTTTCTTCCTTCCTTTCTAACTTCATTTCTTACTTACTTTATTTCTTTATTCCAATCTTCCATTCTTTCATTTTTATTCCTGCCCTTCTTCCTTCCTTTCGTCTTTCATTTCCCCCAGGGGCTCACATCTAGTGGGACGTGGGTTGGCGACCGCGGGGCCCCAGCTGAGTCCAGCATTGCTTCCACTTACTTGTGCCGTGCTCCTCTCCGTCGTCTTTCCTGTCGACCTCACTTGGTCAACTCTTGTTCTCTTCCGACCCCGACGGTATTAGGGTATCCGAGGCCTAGGGAGTCTCTTCCTTTCCCGCCTTCATTGGCCCTTGTCTCATCTTTTCTGATACCCTCCTTCTGGAGGGGTCAGCCTTCTTTTTCATTTCCTGTTATCTCCTGCCTTCTGCTCAAGGCCCTCAAGGAGGCAGGGTGTATGTAGCCCCACCACTTCTGGTGCACCCTAGATATTGCTACACCCTCAGGGGCTCACG
This sequence comes from Meconema thalassinum, assembly GCA_946902985.2. Taxonomy (NCBI): domain Eukaryota; kingdom Metazoa; phylum Arthropoda; class Insecta; order Orthoptera; family Tettigoniidae; genus Meconema; species Meconema thalassinum. Next base: position 1,331,690,722 of record OX336389.2, read on the forward strand.
GCTGGTGAGTTCGGGAGTTGGCGACCCCGAGGGATTCCTGAGCTGGGTCCGGTTTCCCCTTTTTATCCATTACCTGTGGGGCGGACCCTCTCCTCCTTCCCTTTCCTATTTGCCTTTTATGGCTCTCCTTCCTTCCAAGTCCCTCTCCGCATTCTTCGAGGGTTGAGGGCATTTCTTTTCCTCCTGTCCTTTATTTGCCTTATTCTCCTTTTGTTTACCATTTCTTCTTCTAGTATATTAGTTAGTAGTTAGTTTTAGCTATAGTTTTCATTTCATTATCATCTTCGCGATCACCCAAACCATTAGGGGGCGATAACCTAGATGTTAGGCCCATTAAACCAACAATTATCATCATCATCATCATCGTCTTTCATTTCCCTTGTCTTTCTTCCTTTTTATTTTTTCTCCTTCCTTCCTCTCTTTTTTCTTCCTATTTTCTTCCTTCCTTCCTTCCTTCCTTTCAATCTCTATTCAGGCTCTCTTTCTTCCTCACTCTCTATTTTTCTTTTTCCTTTTTCTTCCTTTCTATTTTTCATCTTTCTTTTCTTTTTTTCTTCTTTCTTTCTTCTCTTCATTCTTCCATTCTTACTATCGTTCTATCCTGCCTGTTTATTTGTTTCTTGTTTAGTTCTAGAGCCCAGATTCCTAGCTCAAGGAATTAGTGGAGTAAGGGACTTGGCCAAACTAGTTACAGTAAGGTACCAAAAGACGTGTGCTCAGTCTGGCCTGGGGTCGAGTGATTATACCCCGCTGCAAGCACTATGCACTACACAAGTTACAGTTAGGCTAAATGAGAACTTGCCTGCCTTGGGAATTGCTGATCTTGCTTCTAGTTTACCGCATGATTTATTACCAACATACTGTACTTGCCTCTAGCTGTACAGTTATATAATCCTTGCTGCTTGCATCTTCGCCACCTTGCTGCGACATCACTTTAAGTGAGTTTGTCATGGCTATTATAAATCAGCTGTGAAATGAAAATCCACAGCCTGCTTCCAGTCAACCGACCGGGTCAGGGAATGTAATGAATAAAGCCCCCTCTAACGGCGAGGATATGAGCTGAGCCAGCTGCCGAAGCCTGTCGCACTCCCCTGGGGCAATGATTAAATGAATGGCATATGAAATTAAATGATAGTGGACAATGTTGCTGGAATGAAATTGTGACAGGGAAAACCGGAGTAACCGGAGAAAGACCTGTCTGCCTTCGCTTTGTCCAGCACAAATCTCACATGGAGTGACCGGGATTTGAACCACGGACCCAGCGGTGAGAGGCCAGCGTGCTGCCGCCTAAGCCACGGAGGCTCTATAAATCAGCTGTAATGATTAAAATTGCTAATACCTCTCGCCCGTACAATCCTACACCACCATAGTGGTTCTTGAAACCATGTGTCATAGTGACCTGGAGATGCTGTGACACCCCTATCAAGTGTTGCTGGTGTACAGTAATTCACATCCTTGTGATACGTTACAATTCCGAGACTTTTTAGCCTACTTTGGATTCTTGTAAAATATGGAAGTATACTTAAGAGATCAACATGGACCAAATATCCGTTTATTTGTCTGTGTGTCTTGAAGCTTGCTACTAATTTTCGACATAAGCCATGCCTTGAGAGTTGTCATCAAGGGGATGAGCTTTATGCTTATTTAAACGTAAGTTTTGAAGCCATTCTCACAGTATTACCTATGGGTAGCTCTTCAGTCGGTCAATACCTACTTAAACATTAATCTTCCTCTAAATTTCACTCTGGAAAACGTTTAGAACCAAATTGACCAGATGGATTAAGAGAAGTAAGTACAACGACCTAAATATATATCGTTAAAAACCACAGCAAATAATTTTTATGTGTATGTTTTCAGGTGTCTCTTAGATATTATTCAACTTTAAATAAAGGGTGTTTGGCATTATCCTCGTTTTTCATATTCACTAGGCAGAAGTACGGCAACAACACGGTACACTTTCTGAAAACTCCTCATATAGCTAATTTGAAAGAAAAAGAAACAGTCTTCATTGTCAACCGCTGCTCAAGAATTATTCATGTTGACCAGTACATCCTATGTTCGATTCCGAGCTGTGCCAAGAATTTTCGTTGTGGTCTGAGATCTGAAATGGCGTACACTGTAGTAATGAACAATATTACAAGGAGCTACCGCTCATCTCGCTCAGCAGACGTGGCTATGAGCCTCGTCACTGCACCTCGCTAGAAGTGAGTCTCAAGCTAGAGTGCTTATTGTCAGCGACTAAGGAATAAAATATGTGTACGGTAGGTATATATATTATATGATAGATATTAAATGCTTGCATGTCGAATTTCGTCGTTCCTTTGAACGCTATGAAAGTGTGTGTCAAGATGATGTGTCATTTACCAGTAAAGCAGTGCATTAAAGAGGAAGCTTAACATTTCTTGTAAAATTTATAAAATTCAGAAATTTTGTTAAAAAAGTTTTAAAGCATTAAAACAAGAAATTAATGTTTCTTTTGTTTGATTGGTTGGTTCCTCAGTTTAGGGGCTGTGATAACGCGGTCATGTGCCCCGTGTGCTTTGGGTGTGTGTGGAGTCTGTCTGAAAAGTGGTGTTAATTTTGATGACTGTATGAGTGTGTGAATTGCATTGCGTATTTTCAATTTCAATTGTATTTTGTAAGTTTTTTGAACCTCTATTGCATTTTGTACATATTTTCAATCCCATTTGCATTTTGTAAGTATTTTGAATTTCAGTTGCCTTTTGTAAGCGTTTCGACCCTACATTGCATTCTGTACGTATTTTGAACCTAACCTCCTTGTTAATTCTCGACAGGTATACTCTTTGTATTTAGTTAGTTTTAGTTTTTTTTTTGTGGTCGTGTGGTCTCCTAAGAGGCCGAGTGCAGGTCTTTCTATTCGACGCCCGTGGGCGACCTGCGCGTCGGGATGAGAGATGGAATGATGAAGATGAATGAAACTGGGCAAGGATGTGGAAGGAATAGTTGTGAGTATGTAGTTAGTTTGTTTATTAGATATAGCTCATTGTTCCAATAGACTGTGGTGTGTGAATGTGTCTGGTGGCAGCTGCATTGTTTATTAGATATAGTTCATTGTTTCATTAGACTGTGAAGTGTGAGGATGTATGTGAGTGTGCCTGGTGACAGACTGTTTTAGTGGTAGTATTTTGTTGTTGGTAGAACTTAAGTATTTTTTTCGTAAGTAGAATTTTCGTATTTAATTGGTAGTAGAAGGTTAGTGTTTTTGTTAGTAGAAATGCTCTATTACTTATTCTGAAAGGGAGTAGCAGCCTTTCAGAATAAATCAATTCTTTACTTGTCTTATAGACGGCTAAGATATTGATAATATAAGCCAACTAATGGCTACACTGCGATCTGCTGCACGGCTGAAAGCAACGGGAAACTTCAGCCGTAACGCTCTTCCCGAGGATATGCACCTCTCTATGCATAATTACATGTGATGATGGCCTCCTCCGTTGTAAAATTCCAATCCGGAGGTAAACTAGTCCCCCGTTCGGATCTCCGGGTGGGGACTACTCGAGAGGGGGAAACATCACAGAAGTGACAAAGAGGAAATCTGATATTCAACGGATTGGAGCGTGGAATGTTAGAAGTCTGCTAGGAAGTGGAAGGTTAGAAAACTTGGAAAGGGAAATGGATAGGTTGAGGTTGGATTTGGTTGGGATTAGTGAAATGCGCTGGCAGGAAGAACAGGACTTTTGGTCAGGAGACTATATGGTCATTAGCACTAAATCAAACAATGGCCAAGCAGGGGTTGGTCTCATATTGAGCAGGAAACTTGGACAGCGGGTGGAATATTATGAGCAATATAGTGAACGGATTATTGTAGCAAAAATCAATACAAAACCTATGTGCACCACAGTGGTACAAGTCTATATGCCTACCCGTCAAGCTGATGACGAAGATGTTGAAAAGGTCTACGAAGAAATAGATGAAATTCTGAGGTATGTCAAGGGTGATGAAAATGTTATAGTAATGGGAGATTGGAATGCTGTGGTAGGAAAAGGGAGAGAAGGGAATATAGTAGGAGATTTCGGAATAGGTGAAAAATGATCGAGGAAGCAGGCTGATAGAATTCTGCACCGAGCATGAGTTGGTCATAGCTAACACCTTATTCAATAACCACAATAGAAGAATATACACATGGATGAGACCAGGAGATACAGGGCGTTACCAAATCGACTTCATTATGGTCAAGAAGATGTTTCGAAACCAGATTTTGGATTGTAAAACATATCCCGGTGCTGACATAAACTCGGACCACAATCTGGTTGTTATGAAATTCAGATTAAAGTTGAAGAAACTGAAGAAAAGTCAAAAGCCAAAAAAGTGGGCAATAGACAGACTGAAAGAGAAGGATGTAAATGAAAGATTCAAGAAGAGTATAAAGGAAGGACTAATGAAAAATCCTAAATAAACTTCCATTGCAGACGAATGGACACTTTTGAAGAATGAAATAACAAAATCCGCAGAAGAAAACATTGGTAGGAAAGAAAGAATAGGCAGAAAACCGTGGATCACTCAGGATATACTAGAATTGATGGACGAAAGGCGGAAACACAAGAATGTAAGAGATGAAAACGGGAAAGCAGAATACAGACGTCTGAGAAATGAGGTTAACAAGAAGTGCAAGGTAGCGAAAGAAGAATGGTTGAAAGAGAAATGTGCAGGTATATAAAATTGTCTGAAATTAGGAAAAGTAGACACAGCTTATCGAAGGATTAAGAATACATTTGGGGAAAAGAAGACTAAGTGCTGTAATATTAAGGACACAAATGGAAAGCCTCTAACAGATAGGGAAGAAAAGGTTGAGAGATGGAAAGCTTACATAGAGTGTTTGTATAGGGGAAAGGAGATTGAGAATCATGTAATGGAAAGGGAGGAGGAAATTGATGAGGATGCAAAAGGAGATTTAATGATGAGATCAGAATTTGACAGAGTATTGGAAGACTTAAGAAGGAACAAAGCACCAGGTATAGATGATATACCGATTGAGTTGCTACGCTGCATAGGAGATGAAGGTCTGATCAGGTTATTTCACTTGGTGTGTAGGATTTATGAGACAGGTGAGGTACCCCCCGATTTCAAGAAGAATGTTATCATCCCTATACTGAACCCATGTACCATGGCCTCAAAGAGAGTCGAATCCATGTACTTTGAGAAAGGAATGAAAGAATCATACAGTTTCTAAGGGAACGGAGAGAGATTTCAAGCCAGGATTACAGCCTAACATTGTGCAAGCGCTAGGGCCAGGTGTTCCTTAGATGAGCTCATGCCTCTTGACATTTATAAGGAGCCAGTCATGGATATTATTAGAACGAGTGGAAAGTTTTGACTGTAAGACGAAGAAGCTGGACTCGGAAATTGCTCTTACGTTGCAGGAATATGGCAACCTCGCTGCTGAGTCAGAACAGGAATAATTAAATTTAACCCGTTTACGAGTATAAAAATAAGTAAACAGATACAGTACGGTGAATCAATTTGGATTAGAGATTTTTGTGTAAAGAAAAACCTTGTAAAAATTGCACAGGAGAAAACTGCAAACGCAAGTAGACGTCATTGGGGGTTCACCGAGACCCAAGGAGTGGGAGAATAAAAAAAGAACAGCACCACCCACACAGTTGAGGACGAGAAATTAATTAATATCTCGGAAATGCACGATCGATTTCCATGCACAGGAAGATTATTTTACGTTTGGAAGACGAGCTTTCTGGAGATACGATTTTTATAATTGTGCGACAATTAGTTCAAAAGTTGGTCACGAAAAGGACTAGGATTTTATCTTTTTGTGACTGAAAGGTATAAAACTCCTGGCCTCACCAAGCCAATCATGCAGTTATTCTGACAGCCCGTGAGGGGAACGTCACGCTGTATCAATACATGCAGTATTAGTCCGTCCAGGGGGGCGTTACGCTGGAGCATCATAATCATCAGTCTACGAGCATTCCGTGAGCGGAAGTGCTGCACCACATCGTATATGCAGTATTCAAGAGCCCGTGAGGGGGACGTTAAGCTGTATCAGACATCGATCCAGAGCCTGTGGGAGGCTATGCTACAAGTTCACCGAGTGTAGACCAGTTATGATATAAGCACGCTACGCTGAGGGTTAGCAGTTCGAGACTTTGAAGAGTCCTAAAATATAAAGAACATTAAATATACGGACTTTAAAGCAATATCGCCAAAGTAAGACACAGCGATCAGTAGGGAACTTCGAGTTCCAGAAGAACACTAGTTCAATACAGTTACGAAGTTATAAGAACTCCAACAAATAAACGGCGTTACGTCTAGTAAAGACATTGTTAAAGACATTAAGTCCTGTAAAGGAACCAAACAGTAATTACGATCGCGAAAGATAAAAGTTCAAGCGAAAGGAACTTAGGAACTTAGGTTCGAAACCAGAGGGAAACGTACTCTAGTGAGAAAACGTCAAAACTATACGATAGACAGTATACGGTCCTCGAAGGGAGGCCAAGATATAGAAACTAAACGGTACGATAGACAGTATACGGTCCTCGAAGGGAGGCCAAGATATAGAAACTATAGGGGGCGATAGACTACCATATATAAATAGAGGTGACGGCAAAGTAAAGACATTTATCGCCTAGTTAAAGCAGATAAAGTAAAGCCGAGTAATAGACAATAGAAGCGGTTTTGAGAGACTGAAACCAGTAGTTTCCATTGTAGGAGAGAGAAACTTTGAACGAGTAAAATCACACGTCCAATGCAGGTCGATAGGATTCACATCAGGGATCATCAACAGCCGACAGAAATTGTAAAAATCGTTGAGATACGCCCGTGTGATAGGAGTGAAGTGTAAATATTGTAAGAAAAGAAATAAGAGTATCATTTTAAGTGTTTTAGGTAAAGTGAAAGCGTTTTATGCACAGTGATATGTGTTATATGTACCAGAGTAATATTTTTTGGTGTTTTAATGTGTGTTCAAAACGGATACACCAGTGTATAAAAAAATGTTGTCAGTGTTAAATATAGTGAATATGTGTCAAGATATTTCTGTACATAAGATGAGATTGTACAATATGGAGTAGGTCAAGAAGGTGGGCCAAAATGTCACATCAAACGAGAATAAAGGTCAGAAAGCGACCTTAAACATGTAAGTAAAGATTTTCATTATGTTTTGGTGTCGGGAAAAATTTTGTGTACAATTCCACCGGAGTTTTGAGTAGAAGGGATGTTTTTAAATGAATAATAACTAAATAAGAACGCGATCTGAACGAAAATAAAGTTTTAAGAAATAATAAATAATTATGTGAAATAATAAATCCTGTAGAGGAAATGCATGGAATAAAATGTCAGTATTTAATGAATGTTATAAAAGCAAGCGTGATAATAATAATTGTAACAAAGATATTTACATAAAGGTAAATTTGAATTATATGAAGGAATAGCTTTTGAGCTTTTGTAAGGAATGAAAACATGATGTGAATAACAAGGTAAAGAAATCTAAATAAAGATTAAATTGAATGATATAAAAATATAGAGCGTTGAAGCCTTAGCAAATGTATAAGACATGATGTGAATGCGTGTTCTTAAAAAGGGAGCGATTTATTGTCAAAGGAAAAGATGAATATAAGAATTAAGATATGTATCAATTGTTACTATGAAATTTATCAGTTCTTTGGAAGACATTCGGCCGTCAAGTAATGTGTAGCGTAATGGAACGCAATTAAATAAAAAATCACGCTAGGAACGCGTAAAAGTTAAAGTACTTGGTAAATTACTTATGGAGGGTAGTTGATTGCAGTGAATTGAGATATGTTGTAAGTCCTCTAAATTGTGACGTAGATCACGAGGCCATGTGTTTATTATTTAAAAGGGAGCTAATGTATGGTATTATTGAGCGTAGGTCCTGTAAGCTACGGCTTGACCCTAAATCGCGTTTTGTATAAGTCCTCTGATGTGGAAATGTTCCCGAGGCATGTTAAGAGATTCGAACCTAGAATCCTCTTGTTGTTAAAACCCCTAATTATTCGTCGTAGAATGTGTATTAATCTTCCCAATCAATGAGGATCCTCTCATAATTAATAAATGCCAAGGTTACGAAAGTGGTTTATGAGCCAAAGAATATTGTTGAATGGAAATAAGTGAAGTAAAAGCCAGGTCTCTCCACAGAACTGAGAATAATGTGAAGGTTTGTTTTAAAGCATTGAAGAGAGCTGCCACCGTAGGTTAGGCAGAGAGTCGCTTTCCTTGTCATAAATCACGCCCGAGTATAATGGCCTGACCCTCATAGAGCGAGGGTGGGTAAAAACCGTCTTGTAAGATGTGTTAAATACACCGTGAGTGTTTAAAGTTGTTAATGACCCGGGCGTTGAACCGAGGTCCTTGTAGATTGATATTATCGCTTGCCAATTCAGATCGTAGTTTTCTTATGTGATAATGGTCTTATAAGACAAATGAATTAAATAAAATCCCTATTGTAATATTGTATGGAAAAGAAGGAATCCACGAGTTTTGTGAAGATAACTAGGTTCCGGGAGTGATCATAGTTTTTGACTTTGTCAAGTAATCTTTATAACTCTGGAGTACACAAATAGTTTTCCCGATCACCGTAGTGAATTTGCAAAACTTGAGAGAGATAGTAAATACGGAGAACATGTGATATGCCCAAATATTGAAGTGAATAATTAACATGTAATTTTAAATGTAATTATATATTTGTTTTTATGATAAGAAAAGATAAAAATAATTCTTGAGGTGTACAAAAATATGACACCATTATTATGGGAAAGTATCGAGCCAAAGAAGCTCGTAGTTATTTGGAACTTTAAGATAAGTACTTTATGGAAGTGAAAATAATCGTGAATTGTTGGTTTTAAAGAAAACCATGTGTTTTAATCTAATATTTGTTTTATTTTTATGCTATTCCTTGTTCACTTTGGACAAGTAGAATAATATTGGTCAGTAGTTTATGTGTTTATTTGTTTGTAGCGCCATAATTTTTGATTAATTATATGTGTTAAAATAGGGAGTTGATTTTGTTGTTATTTTTGCAAGTGTATCCTCTATTTAATCCAAAATATGTAAGTCACAGAGTGGGAGAACTTACCGCAGCCCCGAAAAATCCCGAATTGAGCAATGCTGGCATACTGTGATTTGCATATTTCTTGCTGCAAGGGCACAATACCGAAGAAAGTAGGAGCTGACAGATGTGAGGATTACCGTACAATCAGCTTGATTACTCATGCTTCAAAGATCCTGTCTAGAATAATTTACAAGAGGATGGAAAGCCAGATAGAAGCGGAGTTGGGTGAAGACCAATTTGGTTTCAGGGGAAATGTAGGAACAAGGGAAGCTGTACTAAGTCTTAGGCTGATTTTGGAAGGTAGAATAAGAAAAGATAAGAGAACGGCGTTCATGGCATTTGTAGACTTAGAAAAGGCCTTTGATAACGTTGATTGGACTAAATTGTTTGACATTTTGAAAATGATTGGAATAAAGTACAGGGATAGGAGGCTGATCTACAATCTGTACAGAAACCAGACAGCAGTCATTCGAGCTGATGGACATGAGAGAGAAGCTGGTATTCAGAAAGCTGTGAGACAAGGCTGCAACATATCACCCATAATTTTCAATCTTTACATTGAACAAGCAATGAAGGAAATTAGAGAAAAATTTAAAGTGGGAGTGAAGATTCAAGGAGAAATAATTTCAACTCTGAGAATTGCTGATGACATCGTCATCATGGCCGACACGCCTCAGGATTTGAATGAGTTTTTGAATGGTATGGACTTCGTCTTGAGGAAAGAATTCATGATGAAAATTAATAAATGTAAAACAAAAATATTGGAATGCGGCCGCAATAAATCAGAAACCTCTATGGAAATCAAATTGGAAGGGGAGAAACTAAAGGAAATAGGAGTCTTCTGTTACTAAGGAAGCAAAATAACCAGTGATGGACGAAGCAAAGAGGATATAAAAAGTAGGTTGGCTCAGGCAAGGAAAGCATTTCTACAGAAAAGGAACCTGTTGACATCGAATATAGATTTAGGTATTAGGAAGATATTTTTGAAAACTTTTGTGTGGAGCGTCGCACTCTATGGAAGTGAAACTTGGACTATTGGTGCAGCAGAAAAGAGTAGAATTGAAGCGTTTGAAATGTGGTGTTACAGGAGAATGATGAAGCTCAGATGGGTGGATAGGGTTACAAACGAAGAGGTATTAAGACGAGTGGGAGAGGAGATATGTTTTCAGGCGAATGCTAATGAAGAGAAGAGATAGGTTGGTAGGACACACACTATGACACCCAGGAATAGCAAGCTTGGTTATGGAAGGAAGTGGTCGAGGACAAGAACTGTAAGGGTGGACCAAGGTTAGAATATGTAAAACAGATTGCCTCGGATGTAGGGTGTGGTAGCTATGTAGATATGAAACGATTAGCTCAGGACAGGGAGGCGTGGAGGGCTGCATCAAACCAGTCAAAAGACTGAAGACTCAAACAACAACAACAACAAGGTCTTGCTCACCACACGTGGCTATGAGCCTCGTCACACTACCTCGCTGGGAGTGAGTCTCGGGCTAGAGTGCTCTGTGTCAGTGACTAAGGTCTCGCTCACCAGACGTGGCTATGAGCCTAGTCACACTACCTCGCTGGAAGTGGGTCTTGAGCTAGAGTGCTCTGTGTCAGCGACTAAGATCTCGCTCACCAGACGTGGCTATGAGCCTTGTCACACTACCTCGCTGGAAGTGAATCTTGAGCTAGAGTAATCTGTGTCAGCGACTAAGATCTCGCTCACCAGACGTGGCTATAAGCCTCGTCACACCACCTCGCTGGAAGTGAGTCTAGGGCTAGAGTGCTCTGTGTCAGCGACTACGATCTCGCTCACCAGACGTGGCTATAAGCCTCGTCACACCACCTCGCTGGAAGTGTGTCTAGGGCTGGAGTGCTCAGTGTCAGTGACTAAGGTCTCACTCACCTGACGTGGCTATGAGCCTCGTCACACCACCTCGCTGGAAGTGAGTCTCGGGCTAGAGTGCTCAGTGTCAGTGACTAAGATCTCGCTCACCAGACGTGGCTATAAGCCTCGTCACACCACCTCGCTGGAAGTGAGTCTCGGGCTAGAGTGCTCAGTGTCAGTGACTAAAGTCTCACTCACCTGACGTGGCTATGAGCCTCGTCACACCACCTCGCTGGAAATGAGTCTCGGGCTAGAGTGCTCTGTGTCAGCGACTAAGATCTCGCTCACCAGACGTGGCTATAAGCCTCGTCACACCACCTCGCTGGAAGTGTGTCTAGGGCTGGAGTGCTCAGTGTCAGTGACTAAGGTCTCACTCACCTGACGTGGCTATGAGCCTCGTCACACCACCTCGCTGGAAGTGAGTCTCGGGCTAGAGTGCTCAGTGTCAGTGACTAAGGTCTCACTCACCTGACGTGGCTATGAGCCTCGTCACACCACCTCGCTGGAAGTGAGTCTCGGGCTAGAGTGCTCAGTGTCAGTGACTAAGATCTCGCTCACCAGACGTGGCTATGAGCCTCGTCACACCACCTCGCAGGATGTGTGTCTGGAGCTAGAGCACTCTGTGTAAGTGACTAAGGTCTCGCTCACCAGACGTAGCTATGAGCCCCGTCACACTACCTCGCCGGAAGTGTGCCTAGGGCTGGAGTGCTCAGTGTCAGTGACTAAGGTCCTGCTCAGCAGACGTAGCTATGAGCCTCGTCACACTACCTCGCTGGATGTGTGTCTGGAGCTTGAGCACTCTGTGTCAGAGACTAAGGTCTCGCTCACCAGACGTAGCTATGAGCCTCGTCACACTACCTCGCTGGATGTGTGTCTGGAGCTAGAGCACTCTGTGTAAGTGACTAAGGTCTCGCTCACCAGACGTGGCTATGAGCCTCGTCACACCACCTCGCTGGAAGTGAGTCTAGGGCTGGAGTGCTCAGTGTCAGTGACTAAGGTCTCGCTCACCAGACGTAGCTATGAGCCCCGTCACACTACCTCGCCGGAAGTGTGCCTAGGGCTGGAGTGCTCAGTGTCAGTGACTAAGGTCCTGCTCAGCAGACGTAGCTATGAGCCTCGTCACACTACCTCGCTGGATGTGTGTCTGGAGCTTGAGCACTCTGTGTCAGAGACTAAGGTCTCGCTCACCAGACGTAGCTATGAGCCTCGTCACACTACCTCGCTGGATGTGTGTCTGGAGCTAGAGCACTCTGTGTAAGTGACTAAGGTCTCGCTCACCAGACGTGGCTATGAGCCTCGTCACACCACCTCGCTGGAAGTGAGTCTAGGGCTAGAGCACTCTGTGTAAGTGACTAAGGTCTCGCTCACCAGACGTAGCTATGAGCCTCGTTACACTACCTCGCCGGAAGTGTGTCTAGGGCTGGAGTGCTCAGTGTCAGTGACTAAGGTCTCGCTCACCAGACGTAGCTATGAGCCTCGTCACACCACCTCGCTGGAAGTGAGTCTAGGGCTAGAGCACTCTGTGTAAGTGACTAAGGTCTCGCTCACCAGACGTAGCTATGAGCCTCGTCACACTACCTCGCCGGAAGTGTGTCTTGGACTGGAGTGCTCAGTGTCAGTGACTAAGGTCTCACTCACCAGACGTGGCTATGAGCCTCTTCACACCACCTCGCTGGAAGTGAGTCTAGGGCTAGAGCACTCTGTGTAAGTGACTAAGGTCTCGCTCAACAGACGTAGCTATGAGCCTCGTCACACTAACTCGCCAGAAGTGTGTCTTGGACTGGAGTGCTCAGTGTCAGTGACTAAGGTCTCACTCACCAGACGTGGCTATGAGCCGCGTCACACTACCTCGCTGGGAGTGAGTCTCGGGCTAGAGTGCTCTGTGTCAGTGACTAAGGTCTCGCTCACCAGACGTGGCTATGAGCCTAGTCACACTACCTCGCTGGAAGTGGGTCTTGTGCTAGAGTGCTCTGTGTCAGCGACTAAGATCTCGCTCACCAGACGTGGCTATGAGCCTTGTCACACTACCTCGCTGGAAGTGAGTCTTGAGCTAGAGTAATCTGTGTCAGCGACTAAGATCTCGCTCACCAGACGTGGCTATAAGCCTCGTCACACCACCTCGCTGGAAGTGAGTCTAGGGCTAGAGTGCTCTGTGTCAGCGACTAAGATCTCGCTCACCAGACGTGGCTATAAGCCTCGTCACACCACCTCGCTTGAACTGTGTCTAGGGCTGGAGTGCTCAGTGTCAGTGACTAAGGTCTCACTCACCTGACGTGGCTATGAGCCTCGTCACACCACCTCGCTGGAAGTGAGTCTCGGGCTAGAGTGCTCAGTGTCAGTGACTAAGATCTCGCTCACCAGACGTGGCTATAAGCCTCGTCACACCACCTCGCTGGAAGTGTGTCTAGGGCTGGAGTGCTCAGTGTCAGTGACTAAGGTCTCACTCACCTGACGTGGCTATGAGCCTCGTCACACCACCTCGCTGGAAGTGAGTCTCGGGCTAGAATGCTCAGTGTCAGTGACTAAGGTCTCACTCACCTGACGTGGCTATGAGCCTCGTCACACCACCTCGCTGGAAGTGAGTCTCGGGCTAGAGTGCTCAGTGTCAGTGACTAAGATCTCGCTCACCAGACGTGACTATGAGCCTCGTCACACCACCTCGCTGGATGTGTGTCTGGAGCTAGAGCACTCTCTGTAAGTGACTAAGGTCTCGCTCACCAGACGTAGCTATGAGCCTCGTCACACTACCTCGCCGGAAGTGTGTCAAGGGCTGGAGTGCTCAGTGTCAGTGACTAAGGTCCTGCTCAGCAGACGTAGCTATGAGCCTCGTCACACTCCCTCGCTGGATGTGTGTCTGGAGGTAGAGCACTCTGTGTCAGAGACTAAGGTCTCGCTCACCAGACGTAGCTATGAGCCTCGTCACCCTACCTCGCCGGAAGTGTGTCTCGGGCAAGAGCGCTCTGTGTCAGCGACTAAGGTCTCAGTCACCTGACGTGGCTATGAGCCTCCTCACACAACCTCTCTGGAAGTGAGTCTAGGGCTGGAGTGCTCAGTGTCAGTGACTAAGGTCTCGCTAACCAGACGTGGCTATGAGCCTCGTCACCCTACCTCGCCGGAAGTGTGTCTCGGGCAAGAGCGCTCTGTGTCAGCGACTAAGGTCTCAGTCACCTGACGTGGCTATGAGCCTCCTCACACAACCTCGCTGGAAGTGAGTCTAGGGCTAGAGTGCTCTGTGTCAGCAACTAAGAACTCGCTCACCAGACGTGGCTATGACCCTCGTCACACTACCTAGCTGGAAGTGAGTCTCGGGCTAGAGTGCTCTGTGTCAGCAACTAAGGTCTCGCTCACCAGACGTGGCTATGACCCTCGTCACACTACCTCGCTGGAAGTGGGTCTTGAGCTAGAGTGCTCTGTGTCAGCAACTAAGGTCTCGCTCCCCAGACGTGGCTATGAGCCACGTCACACCACCTCGTTGGAAGTGAGTCTAGGGCTGGAGTGCTGTGTGTCAGTGACTAAGGTCTCGCTCAGCAGACGTGGCTATGAGCCTCGTCACACCACCTCGCTGGAAGTGAGTCTCGGGCTAGAGTGCTCAGTGTCAGTGACTAAGATCTCGCTCACCAGACGTGGCTATAAGCCGCGTCACACCACCTCGCTGGAAGTGAGTCTCGGGCTAGAGTGCTCAGTGTCAGTGACTAAGGTCTCACTCACCTGACGTGGCTATGAGCCTCGTCACACCACCTCGCTGGAAATGAGTCTCGGGCTAGAGTGCTCTGTGTCAGCGACTAAGATCTCGCTCACCAGACGTGGCTATAAGCCTCGTCACACCACCTCGCTGGAAGTGTGTCTAGGGCTGGAGTGCTCAGTGTCAGTGACTAAGGTCTCACTCACCTGACGTGGCTATGAGCCTCGTCACACCACCTCGCTGGAAGTGAGTCTCGGGCTAGAGTGCTCAGTGTCAGTGACTAAGGTCTCACTCACCTGACGTGGCTATGAGCCTCGTCACACCACCTCGCTGGAAGTGAGTCTCGGGCTAGAGTGCTCAGTGTCAGTGACTAAGATCTCGCTCACCAGACGTGGCTATGAGCCTCGTCACACCACCTCGCTGGATGTGTGTCTGGAGCTAGAGCACTCTGTGTAAGTGACTAAGGTCTCGCTCACCAGACGTAGCTATGAGCCCCGTCACACTACCTCGCCGGAAGTGTGTCTAGGGCTGGAGTGCTCAGTGTCAGTGACTAAGGTCCTGCTCAGCAGACGTAGCTATGAGCCTCGTCACACTACCTCGCTGGATGTGTGTCTGGAGCTTGAGCACTCTGTGTCAGAGACTAAGGTCTCGCTCACCAGACGTAGCTATGAGCCTCGTCACACTACCTCGCTGGATGTGTGTCTGGAGCTAGAGCACTCTGTGTAAGTGACTAAGTTCTCGCTCACCAGACGTGGCTATGAGCCTCGTCACACCACCTCGCTGGAAGTGAGTCTAGGGCTAGAGCACTCTGTGTAAGTGACTAAGGTCTCGCTCACCAGACGTAGCTATGAGCCTCGTCACACTACCTCGCCGGAAGTGTGTCTAGGGCTGGAGTGCTCAGTGTCAGTGACTAAGGTCTCGCTCACCAGACGTAGCTATGAGCCTCGTCACACCACCTCGCTGTAAGTGAGTCTAGGGCTAGAGCACTCTGTGTAAGTGACTAAGGTCTCGCTCACCAGACGTAGCTATGAGCCTCGTCACACTACCTCGCCGGAAGTGTGTCTTGGACTGGAGTGCTCAGTGTCAGTGACTAAGGTCTCACTCACCAGACGTGGCTATGAGCCTCGTCACACCACCTCGCTGGAAGTGAGTCTAGGGCTAGAGCACTCTGTGTAAGTGACTAAGGTCTCGCTCACCAGACGTAGCTATGAGCCTCGTCACACTACCTCGCCGGAAGTGTGTCTTGGACTGGAGTGCTCAGTGTCAGTGACTAAGGTCTCACTCACCAGACGTGGCTATGAGCCGCGTCACACTACCTCGCTGGGAGTGAGTCTCGGGCTAGAGTGCTCTGTGTCAGTGACTAAGGTCTCGCTCACCAGACGTGGCTATGAGCCTAGTCACACTACCTCGCTGGAAGTGGGTCTTGTGCTAGAGTGCTCTGTGTCAGCGACTAAGATCTCGCTCACCAGACGTGGCTATGAGCCTTGTCACACTACCTCGCTTGAAGTGAGTCTTGAGCTAGAGTAATCTGTGTCAGCGACTAAGATCTCGCTCACCAGACGTGGCTATAAGCCTCGTCACACCACCTCGCTGGAAGTGAGTCTAGGGCTAGAGTACTCTGTGTCAGCGACTAAGATCTCGCTCACCAGACGTGGCTATAAGCCTCGTCACACCACCTCGCTTGAAGTGTGTCTAGGGCTGGAGTGCTCAGTGTCAGTGACTAAGGTCTCACTCACCTGACGTGGCTATGAGCCTCGTCACACCACCTCGCTGGAAGTGAGTCTCGGGCTAGAGTGCTCAGTGTCAGTGACTAAGATCTCGCTCACCAGACGTGGCTATAAGCCTCGTCACACCACCTCGCTGGAAGTGTGTCTAGGGCTGGAGTGCTCAGTGTCAGTGACTAAGGTCTCACTCACCTGACGTGGCTATGAGCCTCGTCACACCACCTCGCTGGAAGTGAGTCTCGGGCTAGAGTGCTCAGTGTCAGTGACTAAGATCTCGCTCACCAGACGTGGCTATGAGCCTCGTCACACCACCTCGCTGGATGTGTGTCTGGAGCTAGAGCACTCTGTGTAAGTGACTAAGGTCTCGCTCACCAGACGTAGCTATGAGCCTCGTCACACTACCTCGCCGGAAGTGTGTCAAGGGCTGGAGTGCTCAGTGTCAGTGACTAAGGTCCTGCTCAGCAGACGTAGCTATGAGCCTCGTCACACTACCTCGCTGGATGTGTGTCTGGAGCTAGAGCACTCTGTGTCAGAGACTAAGGTCTCGCTCACCAGACGTAGCTATGAGCCTCGTCACCCTACCTCGCCGGAAGTGTGTCTCGGGCAAGAGCGCTCTGTGTCAGCGACTAAGGTCTCAGTCACCTGACGTGGCTATGAGCCTCCTCACACAACCTCGCTGGAAGTGAGTCTAGGGCTGGAGTGCTCAGTGTCAGTGACTAAGGTCTCGCTATCCAGACGTGGCTATGAGCCTCGTCACCCTACCTCGCCGGAAGTGTGTCTCGGGCAAGAGCGCTCTGTGTCAGCGACTAAGGTCTCAGTCACCTGACGTGGCTATGAGCCTCCTCACACAACCTCGCTGGAAGTGAGTCTAGGGCTAGAGTGCTCTGTGTCAGCAACTAAGAACTCGCTCACCAGACGTGGCTATGACCCTCGTCACACTACCTAGCTGGAAGTGAGTCTCGGGCTAGAGTGCTCTGTGTCAGCAACTAAGGTCTCGCTCACCAGACGTGGCTATGACCCTCGTCACACTACCTCGCTGGAAGTGGGTATTGAGCTAGAGTGCTCTGTGTCAGCAACTAAGGTCTCGCTCCCCAGACGTGGCTATGAGCCACGTCACACCACCTCGTTGGAAGTGAGTCTAGGGCTGGAGTGCTGTGTGTCAGTGACTAAGGTCTCGCTCAGCAGACGTGGCTATGAGCCTCGTCACACCACCTCGCTGGAAGTGAGTCTCGGGCTAGAGTGCTCTGTATCAGTGACTAAGATCTCGCTCCCCAGACGTGGCTATGAGACTCGTCACACCACCTCGCTGGAAATGAGTCACGGGCTAGAGTGCTCTGTTTCAGTGACTAAAGTCTCGCTCCCCAGACGTGGCTATGAGCCCCGTCACACTACCTCGCTGGATGTGTGTCTGGAGCTAGAGTGCTCAGTGTCAGTGACTAAGGTCTCGGTCAGCAGACGTAGCTATGAGCCTCGTCACACCACCTCGCTGGAAGTGAGTCTCGGGCTAGGGTGCTGTGTGTCAGTGACTAAGGTCTCGCTCACCAGACGTGGCTATGAGCCTCATCACACCACCTCGCCGGAAGTGAGTCTCGGGATAGAGTGCTCTGTGTCAGTGACTAAGGTCTCGCTCAGCAGACGTAGCTATGAGCCTCGTCACACTACCTCGCTGGATGTGTGTCTGGAGCTAGAGTACTCTGTGTAAGTGACTAAGGTCTCGCTCAGCAGACGTAGCTATGAGCCTCGTCACACTACCTCGCTGGAAGTGAGTCTAGGGCTAGAGTGCTCTGTGTAAGTGACTAAGGTCTCGCTCAGCAGACGTAGCTATGGGCCTCGTCACACCACCTCGCTGGAAGTGAGTCTAGGGCTGGAGTGCTCAGTGTCAGTGACTAAGGTCTCGCTCACCTGACGTGGCTATGAGCCTCGTCACATCACCTCGCTGGAAGTGAGTCTCGGGCTAGAGTGCTGAGTGTCAGTGACTAAGGTCTCGCTCACCTGACGTGGCTATGAGCCTCGTCACACCACCTCGCTGGAAGTGAGTCTCGGGCTAGAGTGCTCAGTGTCAGTGACTAAGGTCTCGCTCACCTGACGTGGCTATGAGCCTCGTCACTCCACCTCGCTGGAAGTGAGTCTCGGGCTAGAGTGCTGTGTGTCAGTGACTAAGGTCTCGCTCACCAGACGTGGCTATGAGCCTCATCACACCACCTCGCCGGAAGTGAGTCTCGGGCTAGAGTGCTCTGTGTCAGTGACTAAGTTCTCGCTCAGCAGACGTAGCTATGAGCCTCGTCACACTACCTCGCTGGATGTGTGTCTGGAGCTAGAGCACTCTGTGTAAGTGACTAAGGTCTCGCTCAGCAGACGTAGCTATGACCCTCGTCACACTACCTCGCTGAAAGTGAGTCTAGGGCTAGAGTGCTCTGTGTCAGTGACTAAGGTCTCGCTCACCTGACGTGGCTATGAGCCTCGTCACACTACCTCGCTGGAAGTGAGTCTAGGGCTGGAGTGCTCAGTGTCAGTGACTAAGGTCTCGCTCATCTGACGTGGCTATGAGCCTCGTCACACCACCTCGCTGGAAGTGAGTCTCGGGCTAGAGTCCTCAGTGTCAGTGACTAAGGTCTCGCTCACCTGACGTGGCTATGAGCCTCGTCACACTACCTCGCTGGAAGTGAGTCTAGGGCTGGAGTGCTCAGTGTCAGTGACTAAGGTCTCGCTCACCTGACGTGGCTATGAGCCTCGTCACATCACCTCGCTGGAAATGAGTCTAGGGCTGGAGTGCTCAGTGTCAGTGACTAAGGTCTCGCTCCCCAGACGTGGCTATGAGCCTCGTCACACCACCTCGCTGGAAGTGAGTCTAGGGCTAGAGCGCTCTGTGTCAGAGACTAAGGTCTCGCTCACCAGACGTGGCTATGAGCCTCGTCACACCACCTCGTTGGAAGTGAATCTAGGGCTAAGGTGCTCAGTGTCAGTGACTAAGGTCTCGCTCACCAGACGTGGCTATGAGCCTCGTCACACCACCTCGTTGGAAGTGAGTCTAGGGCTAGAGTGCTCAGTGTCAGTGACTAAGGTCTCGCTCCCCAGACGTGGCTATGAGCCTCGTCACACCACCTCGCTGGAAGTGAGTCTAGGGCTAGAGTGCTCAGTGTCAGTGACTAAGGTCTCGCTCCCCAGACGTGGCTATGAGCCTCGTCACACCACCTCGCTGGAAGTGAGTCTAGGGCTAGAGTGCTCAGTGTCAGTGACTAAGGTCTCGCTTCCCAGACGTGGCTATGAGCCTCGTCACACCACCTCGCTGGAAATGAGTCTAGGGCTAGAGTGCTCTGTGTCAGTGACTAAGTTCTCGCTCCCCAGACGTGGCTATGAGCCTCGTCACACCACCTCGCTGGAAATGAGTCTAGGGCTAGAGTGCTCAGTGTCAGTGATTAAGGTCACGCTCACCAGACGTGGCTATGAGCCTCGTCACACTACCTCGCTGGAAGTGAGTCTAGGGCTAGAGTGCTCAGTGTCAGTGACTAAGGTCTCGCTCACCAGACGTGGCTATGAGCCTCGTCACACTACCTCGCTGGATGTGTGTCTGGAGCTAGAGCGCTCTGTGTCAGTGACTAAGGTCTCACTCCCCAGACGTGGCTATGAGCCTCGTCACACTACCTCACTGGAAGTGAGTCTAGAGCTAGAGTGCTCTGTGTCAGCGACTAAGGTCTCGCTCACCAGAAGTGGCTATGAGCCTCGTCACACCACCTCACTGGAAGTGAGTCTAGGGCTAGATTGCTCTGTTTCAGCGACTATGGTCTCGCTCACCAGACGTGGCAATGAGCCTCCTCACACTACCTCGCTGGATGTGAGTCTCGGGCTAGAGTGCTCTGTGTCAGCGACTAAGGTCTCGCTTATACACACATCAAAAAAAGTTTTGCATCACCTCGGTTCCCAGATCTCCGGCATATAGACGTTGACTGTGTATATTGTATCAAAGATACAGTCCCTTTGACTGTTCATAGATGTCACTAAAACTGCTCAAAGATGTAAACAACCATGCATGAGCAGGGCCTATTAGACGGAGGGGGTACGACAGCCGATCAGTTCCAGTCATTCCACCAGGACGAAGGTACGCTGCTCATGTTGTCTGTAGTTCTACCATGCCTAGAAGGTCAATACCGCAGTTCGATCGCGTCCGCATTGTTACTTTGTGTCAAGAAGGGCTCTCAACAAGGGAAGTTTCCAGGCGTCTCAGAGTGAACCAAAGCGATGTTGTTCGGACATGGAGGAGGTACAGAGATACAGGAACTGTCGATGACAGGCCTCGCTCAGGCCGCCCAAGGGCTACTACTGTAGTGGATGACCGCTACTTACGGATTGCCGCTCGGAGGAACCCTGACAGCAATGCCACCATGTTGAATAATGCGTTTCGTTCAGCCACAGGACGTCGTGTTTCAACTCAAACTGTGCGCAATAGGCTGCATGATGCGCAACTTCACTCCCGACGTCCATGGCGAGGTCCAGCTTTGCAACCCCGACACCATGCAGCGCGGTACAGATGGGCCCAACAACATGCTGAATGGACCCCACAGAATTGGCATCACGTTCTCTTCACCGATGAGTGTCGCATATGCCTTCAACCAGACAATCGTCGGAGACGTGTTTGGAGGCACCCTGGTCAGGCTGAACGTCTTAGACACACTGTCCAGCGAGTGCAGCAAGGTGGTGGTTCCCTGATGTTTTGGGGTGGCATTATGTGGGGCCGACGTACGCCACTGGTGGTCATGGAAGGCTCCGAAACGGCTTTACGATACCTGAATGACATCCTCCGACCCATAGTGCACCCATATCGGCAGAATATTGGAGAGGCATTTGTCTTCATGGACGACAATTCTCGACCTCATCGTGCACATCTTGTGAATGCGTTCCTTCAAGATAACGACATCGCTCGACTACAGTGGCCAGCATGTTCGCCAGACATGAACCCTATCGAACATGCCTGGGATATGTTGAAAAGGGCTGTTTATGGACGTCTTGACCCACCAACCACTCTGAGAGATTTACGCCGAATTGTCGTTGAGGAGTGGGACAATTTGGACCAACAGTGTCTTGATGAACTTGTGGATAGTATGCCACGACGAATACAGGCATGCATCAATGCAAGAGGACGTGCTACTGGGTATTAGAGGTAGTGGTGTGTACTGCAATCTGGACCACAAATGCTGAAAGTCTAGCTGTATGATGGTACAACATGCAATGTGTGGGTCTCATGAGCAATAAAACGAGCTGAAATGTTGTTTGTGTTGATCTCTATTCCCTTTGTATTTAAAGGTTCCGGAACTCTTGGAACCGAGGTGATGCAAAACTTTTTTTGATGTGTGTATATCAGGTGAATGTCATTCGACTTACTCTCGGAGATAGCGACAGAAGGCACCTCGTCTGAATTGAAGCGTACCTCAGGAGAAGATAAAGAACCGAGAAATCAGAGTGCTGCAAATTTCAAATGACGCAGCAGATATTTGTGGTAACAGTGAATGTTAACCCAAACAATATGACAACATATAATTTGGTTGTCAACTTACAATACCATTTCTGTATTTTCCAGCAAGATCTTAAAAGGTTCGTCTATATCTCAGGAATATCTTCTCAATTACAACGGAGAATGGTCATGGGTCATGGACATACTGTTCCACACATGCTCTAGTGACCCCTCGACCTTCTGGTCGTAAACAGCTGTTCTTAATCATACAACCTTTCGCGTATATTACATTAAGCATTTAGTTAATTTACATTCAACGTAAACGACTTCTTGTCCCTGACAGTTTTAAATCGTTTCTTTAAGTCACTCTTTCTATTTGTTCTTTACCTCACCATGTAAATACTCCTTTCCACTTTTATTCTCTTCCCTCCAACTTTAACGACAAATCTTAGTCTGAATTTAAACGTAGGCTACTCCTTCAGTAGGCTACCACTGTAGATCAATAACCACCGTATCAAACGCCGCAGGGCAGTAGACTAAGGATTTAAGTAAACGTCTGTAGTCCGCGCTTTTGCGCCTTGTTACTTTACATATAATATATTTGCGTTTGTGTTTTGTTCCCTGCCCCCTTGTCATGTTCCGTCAAATTTTAACAACACTTATTAGAGTCCCGAATTTCTGGTTTCAACGACATCAGTATTATATTTCAGCAAACATATACATATCTTATCACAACGATATATTTATCCCAAATAAGCCATTTTTTCGACCTTGAAACCGTGAAGTATCTTGAAAGTTATGTTGCGAAATTTGGTACCTTCCCCTTCAAATGCTAAATACCAACGAAATGCTGGTAATAAGATTACTTTTTAAATATTTACTTTATCTGTCGTTTGATAGAAAATTAGAAATCTTAAATATAAATGTTTCATAAGATAAGGGATGAAGAAGTCCCATCGAGCTTCATTGGCTGAAGTCCTGAAATGATGGAAACAATGCACTGCTTATATTCTGGGAACAGCACAAGTTTCACGGGTTAGTGACTATGGTAGTCAAGGAGAATGATAGGTCAGCTATTAAACACAGAAAATGCATGTATAATTATTTAGAGTTCTTGTTCTTTCGAAAAACGAAACTAGAATAAGTGGTTTGTTATTCCGCCAAATGTTTCTCTAGTGTTCATTATATATATAACTAGCAACCCGGCCCGGCTTCGCCCGGGAACAGTTATGAATTCATTACGTGATAAGCGCTTTTTTTTTCAATGTCAATGAACGACGACCAATATTCGTTTTGTGTCTCGGCATGATGGGTTAAAATCAATGACTGAACTATTATTTATATTATCATGGAGATGCGTGTGCAACAAATTCTTGTCAGACGTAATTTACGAATGGCAAAGTGCATGAAACACAAATCGCCCTTCCGTCCAATCTTAACTTGACTGTGAATTTTGCGGAACGAAAAGTTCACAGGTGAAATGAAGAAAAGGCAAGTTGCACTTCCAGGGAAACTCCAACACAACCACTCTTCTCTAAAGATTTTAACTCAACACGACTCGACAGTTTGCTGCTGGCTGTATCTGGGGCAATAAGCTCGTCCAACTGAATGCAGATTAGTGGAAGAAATGGAAACCAAAAAAACTTATATTAGGCGATGTATTGGAGATAGAGATATGCTCTCCCGTGCTTTTTTTTAGAACTTTTCATGCTGAACAATTCTAACACTCATAGTATATAGATATTTTTAACGGTTTACCCAGCGTAAGCTTAAAAAGCGTACGGACGCCAGTTTTTTTTTTACCTTTTCACTGAAATCGTTAGTGCTTGACTTCCTTTCGGCAAAAATAAATTATTTTCTACAGAAACCTTCCTCGAGATATCCTTTACAGAATGGAGAAAACCGCATCAAAATCCATTCAGTGGTTCTCGAGATTACCCGTGACATCCAAGAATCGGGGACTTTGTTTTATACTAAGTAGAGATTATACGCCAATCAGTATAATTTTATATAATATAATCCCCTTTCCTTCCAATCTTAAATTGACTGTGAATTTTGCGGACCGAAAAGTTCACAGGCGAATGGAGGGTTGCACTTCCAGGGAATGGCGAGGTGAATGAAACTCAAATCCCCCTTCCGTCCAATCTTAACTTGGCTGTGATTCACAGGTGAAATGAAGAAAACCCGAGTTGCACTTCTAGGGAAACTCCAAACTCAACCACCCTTCTCAGAAGTCTTAATTCAACACGACTCAACGGTTTGCTGCTGGCTGTATTTGGGGCAATAGGTTCGCCCGCTAGCTAGGCTGTAACAGGAATGGTAGACTCGCCCTTAGCTAGCTCGTAAACTGTCGCCTCTGTGGTTGAATAGACATGTTTGGAAGAAATTAAAACGTAAAAACACTTATAGTGGGCGATGTATTGAAGATAGACATACTGAATGCTCTCACGGACTTTTTTGTAGAACTGTACATGCTGAACAATTCTTACACTCATAGTATTTAGATATTTGTAACTGTTTGCCCAGCGTAAGTTTACAAAGCACTCGGACGCCAGGTTTCCTTTTTGACTTTTCCACTGAAATCGTTATTGTTCGGCTTCCTTTGATCATAAATAAATAATTTTCTGCAGAAATCATCCTCGAGATATCCTTTACAGAATGGTGAAAATCGCATCAAAATCCATCCAGTGGTTCTCGAGTTTACCCGTAACATCCAAGAATCGGGGACTTTGTTTTATACTAAGTAGAGAATAAATCCGTGATCGTTGAATCGGTCATTTCAGGAACAGCATAAGTCAAAAACAAACACTTTCGAGAAAGTAGAAAAAAAAACTGTATGGTTTCTAGAAAACTGCCATAAAAATTAAGAAAAATATGAAATTAGTACATGCTGTTACTCTTGAAATTGTTGTAAATTATAATGGATTTTAATGATTTCACAACATGGTAATTTTAACTTTTGAACCTTGATTTATGTTGTTTCGAAAATGAACGTGGATTTTCAAAGTGAAGCTCGAGTTTTTAATTTACAAAATATGTATTTTAGACAAAATAGGTGCAAAATCTGGTTACAACAGTACTTTCTTAGTTCTCCATGTCAACTTTTTCATTTTCCTCTCTATTAATGGTCTCCCAATGACTGTGTCATAAGAACGTTTGATTCTTCCTCGTGTGGTTTGTACTCCCGAGACTTCTTCAGGTCGTCTAACTTCTTAGAATTTATTGGCATAGAACCTTTTGGGTTGGCTATGTTAATTGACATGGCCATCGTGTCAGGAGTAGGGTATTTTACATTAAGTATCTGAATCAGTAAGCCGCCAATATGGGTCCTGGTTTTTGTAACGAATGGAGCACTTAGTGACTAATTCTGTTTCTGAAATGTCCGATTGAGTTATTAAGCACACTCACACATTGTTTCTGATGTGTAACGTCTTTCCGCTCGGTTGCTGGCTAGTTTTGTGGGAGTGATTTTGAAAATTGGGGACGGAAGTGAATCGGGCGGAAGTGGATCGAACGGAAGTGGATCGGACGGAAGTGAAGACGCACTGCCAGAAAAATGGGACGGAAGTGAATCGGGCGGAAGTGGATCGAACGGAAGTGGATCGGACGGAAGTGAAGACGCACTGCCAGCTGGATGTACTGTACCCGAAAATCCGGAAAGGATCCTGTTGGAATATCCATTGCCCCAGCTGGATTGCCTATTTCTAACAGCACCGGCAAATACTACATTAGAAATCGCTTCCAACATGGCCTTTAGGGAATTACATACAGCAGTTACAAGAATATTGTGGATCAACAACCAACTACACGGGGCACTTACCTTTACTTACCTCCTCGGGGACTGGGAATTCAGCTTCGCCTACAATACATCCACAATACTCTTCTTCTTACATTTAAAATGAATCACACTCCAACTACAACGGATAACAAACTGAATAAAATTTATTAACAATAGTGTAAACTAATCTAGTATAAACAAAATAACAATAAACTAATTTAACAATAGAAGTTAAAATAAAAAAACACGCAATCATTCACACTTCCTTTCAACTCTACATCTTACTACAATGCTGTGTATAAAAATTATGAGCATAAAATCTTGGCTTGTTTTAGGCCTACACAGCGTAAAAATAAAACCGTTTAAAGAAGGCTCTTACATTCGTGGCATTCCTGACACATGATTTCATTCACTAGCTTGCGTTTGTAGAACGCACGTGCAGTGGCCTTGTTTCATCAATGAAATACTAAACTAAATTATTTAACAAATTAAATCATTTTCAAAAAATTATTTACATATAATATGTTCATAATAATATACATTATTTAGTGTTGCTAACACGATACCTTCGAGATTCTGGCTTCTCGGTTACAATACAATTCTCAACTAACTATATACACTGGTTTTTCACATAACCCTTCTCTTACGTTCCGTAGTTTTGATATACTGCTTACACATCGTCTTATATAGGTTTCAATACATTGTCGGTATAATACAGTCGACTAATGAAAGTTAACTGTACGAAATTACATAACTTCTGGTTTAATAAAATATAATAATAGTATTATAGACATGAGTAGACAATCTTTCTGAAGTTATATTTCTCTACACAAAGAATGTTTATAGGGATTAAGACTTCGGTCTTATCAAACGACTAGTATTTCCTAGATCGTCGACAGTTTATGTACAATAATGATATAACAATATAATTCGATGTTTCTTCTGTTCTTGAAGTTAGACGTTGTTACATTAAAGTGCTCAAATTAAATTTAATAAGAATTTAATTTGAAGCTATGACACAATGTCAGAATACTTGGTTTAAAATAAATTATTAAAAATTCGAGAGTCGAAACGACTAGTCTTCTATGAGGCAATATAATTCCTCAAACAAAATTTTTAATGTCAGTTCCGCAACTGATCCGTAGAATAAAATTGAAAAATAGATAAAAGGCAATCATCTCCTAAATAATCTTGAAGCATAAAAACCTCAACACACATCTGAAGTGTAAAATACATGAAAACACTGGAATACATGAAATGTGAAAATATATAAATATGGAATATGGAAATATGAAAATATGGAGCAAGATCGCTGGCTCAGGATGTCACTAATCAAGCTCTATACTACAAATGAGATACACTGCTATCTTATTTGGACGAAAACTTGAAGATCTATGTAAGTATTCCCACAATACTTTAGATGTTTCCTCAGTACAAGACACTGAGATGGATCTGCATTCGAACCTCGGATCTGCGACCTCAGAGATAGGAAACGTCCCTCTCTGGAATTCACCAACATTCGCCTGGGCTCGAACGACATCCTTCTGGCAAATTCTTCTGTGTTGCTAGGCTACCCTCCCTAGCATCTTGACAAATCTCTTCTGTAGAATCTTCATTCTCCGTCGTAAATATGTATCAGCCTCATCATTTGAATAATTTATAGAAATATTCATATGAATGGTGAATGAAATATTTCCATAGCTAATTGATGTTACATTAGTGTTCGTAGACTGATGAAAATGTACAAGATGGACCGTACACTACGTCTGTATTCAAGAATACGTCGTCTAACGAAGCTCCATCGTTGTATCTTAACTCCTGCTATCGAATATGTCTCTGGCGCATGACTATTTAGTTCATCATATGAACAATGTTACTTATGTTGAATGAAGACATTTGAAGAATAATAATAGACATTCTGTTAATGTTTATGTGTTGCGCCAATATTAAAAGTTCTCCGCTACTGTTCACTTGAACTGCATTCGTCAACTTCACGTTGCATTTCAAAATGATATTGAGCTTTGTTTCCAACACATTTGAAAATCTGACTTAACAGGCTTATATTGTCGAAACGGTGAGTTTTAAAACGCTCGACTTTTCGCATAATGTAGTATGCGACCTGTTCTTTATATATATTCGCTTATTTAAATTCAGATCTCAATGATATAAGAGATATAATCAATTCAATGTTCCTCGCAACTTCGCATAGAATGGAAGTGCGGTGATCTCCTACGTTCCACCTAGCTATCCTCGCGTCTCCACAAGTCGAGAGTCGTCGCACTCGGACTAAGCCTTGGGATCTCCGTTAACCCAGTAAAAACACTTCCTCACTCTTCAAAGACGGCTGGAATAAGAACATCGATTCTTGGATCTCCCCCTCCAAGTCAAAATTTTGGCGGCCATATTAAACTCCCACCATAATTTTAGCGCGTAGATTACTAATGCTTATTACTGCGTAGATTAACCGATCTGCGGTTTTTAAAGTATCAGACATAATTTCTTTTAATATTCTCTTCATTACCAAATAAGAAAATCTTCTTCTAAGGGCCTAAATGCATAATTTCATCATATTATGTAATTGAAGTTGATCCCGTCTTCAATAAGACCTCTTCTCATTGGCTCTGGGCTGGGATCCAATAGCATAATTTATAACAATATTTATAATATTAATTTCCAAACTCGCTGTTGCTATGCTAATTATAGCCTTCTAGAAGCGTCCATTGTGCAATATATCACGTGATCGGGCTCTCCCACAGCCTCGAGCTTGTAACACTACACTCCTGTGTCACACTTCCAGAAATTATATTTGCTGGTTAAATTTTATCATGGGGACGGAAAATACTCTCATTTTGTCCCAGAATAATTCAATTTACGGGGGCAGTACAATTGAAAATGTATGTATTGGAAACAAGGCAGAGTGTGCTCTGTAGCGCGAGAATGTTATGGCAATACAGTAGGCAGTGCATTTAGCATGCACTGGTTTGACGAGCACAGTGGCAAATGTTTCACCGGCTTTCATTTGTCATTGAGCAGTTTATGAAGCTTCACGTTCAAGGTTGAATATCACATGGGGTAGGGCAAAGACGACAAATGACATTTAAGTAAGCGGCATTATTGTCAAGCTGTGGGTGAGTAGTCAAATATTAAATGCATAACAGAATGTTGTTATATGAGTGGAATAAGAGCTGTATTTTCATCATATGTGAGACTAGGTCATTTCATGATTGTAGGAAGCCATGCTTTGATTGTTTACGACGAACTGTATGAGAGCCTTGAGGATAATGAATGGTATAGTTACTGAGGAATGTGCTCACAGTATTTGAGAGTATTGTCGACTTTGTGTGTCACTTTGTTATTATGAATTATTAATGTAAAAGGGAAGAAGGAAGCTTGTAGTTTTGCGTGTCCGTTAATGTCACGATCATGATCCACGGTACCTCCCTTTTACGTGGAATGCGACCCACAGGACATGGCATTTCAATTCGAAAATCTCACATGTATTGACCGGGAATCAAACCCGGTCTACCTTGGTGAGAGACTAACAGCTTGACCGCTGCGCCACAAATGTGACAGTAGCATATCTCCAATTCAATCTATAAATTCATCATAGTACCAGTATGAAAATGGAGTGTAAATTAACATTTTAAGAATGTCCATGCTGTGTAGTATACGAGTAGGATAACATGTCAGATGTTACACACCATATGCGACTACTGTAAGGCTCGTTTTTATTTTATTTTTTTATTTCACTGCTTGAAACATTTTATTTCATCGCTTTGAAGCCTTTTGTACTAATATAAACCAGTGTCCCTAATCATGGTAAATGTTTTTCTGTCTCAAAAAAAAAAAAAAAAAACAGTTAGCACAGAACAGACTAGCCATTCAATGTATTGAAGCTCATAACTTCCAATTTGTTGTTCTCAAATTTCCCCTATCCTAGTTGTAGGATGCGTTGGATAATGATAGCGGATGTGTACATTCTGTTCGCACCAGTGGAAGCTTTATTCGTCACGTCGCGTCGTCGTCTTCCACGTTCCGCCTCCTTGCACGTCATAACAAGCAAACACGCAGCAGTTCATGGAATCTGCTTGTTATTCCTCTTCATGGAGCTGTACCTGACGAGCTATGAATGAAGCTTCGCGCTGTGTGAGTCAGACGAGTAATGCCCGAGGCTTGGGAGGGATTTGTGAGGGAGTGATATGGTTTCTATGTTATATTATACTGGCTTTTCTACACGGCGTTGCTCAGGTTAGGAATCTATATATTTAAAACAGTAAGCTAATTTTATCATTTTAAATGATTATGTCGACTTTATCTGGGGTCTGGCATTACGTTACGGTGACTGGACGAAATGTACCGAGAATGCACTAAGGTGTGTGACGTCATAGTACGATGTAGCAGCCGAGTACCAAGAAGGCAGTGCAAGAACAGAGTTTCAAGATGGCAGTGCGAGAACAATCAAGTAGGCAGTGAAGAAACAAAATAGAATCTTGAAACTCGGTTCGTGCACTGCTTTCATGGTACTCGGCTGCTAGAATTTAAAATGATATAAAGTCCAGTCTTTCAGACTGACTATCCGTGTCTTTTTGTTACCGCGAGATTGACAGAACGGCTAAACCTATTGACTTCGTAATGCACTCTGACGAAAGCCCTTGGCCTGTATATTTGCAGAGTGTCTTTAAAATAAACAAATATGTTACCATATATTTTTAAATTTATAAACATAAATGCAAAATTATTGGCCCCAGCGCATGCGAAGAATCACCTCGGTTAATGACAGACATGGCGGATGTCCACATCGCGTTTTAATGTGAGAGTTATTTATAAGAATTATAAAGGAGGGGCAGATTCATTAATTGTTGAGAGTACAGTAGGTACTCCTCCCTTTTCATAACTTTCACAAGGCAGATTATTGAAAATATATCATTTATGATTCACATACGGTACCTTTCTGGGAGTCATTAGAAGTTGATTTCAATTTGAATTGTCACTGCTGCACCGGAAATATTTCTTTCATTACGAGAATATATCATTTTGATACCTTATTTTATCTCTCGAGGAAGCCTCCATGGCTTAGGTGGCAGCACGCCACTCTGTCACCGCTGGGTCCGTGGTTGAAATCCCGGTCACTCGATGTGAGATTTGTGCCAGCAGTGTGTTGCAATGTCGAGAGTGCAATCTTTTGACGCCCATAAAGTTGCAATAGTGCCAAAAAGTAATCGTACAAAGAATGTAACTTATATAGGAAACTTCTTCAGTAAATATTTTGTTCACTGTCTGTCATGTTTTGACGGGTTTCAACTAGTTTGAATTAAGAGAGCAACAACGTTGAAGAATATAATGGAGGCCTCTACACGCCGTGGAAGACATCTTCAGAAGCCCCCGAACGCGCATTTAGCAATCCTTCCCGAGTTGAACCTGCCGACTCGATCAACATCAATTTTTCGCCTTGCGGTTATAGTTTGCTTGGCTGTGCGGATAGCGGATAAGCTGCGGTTAATGTGTAGTTTTTAGAATACAATGTTGAACTGGATTTTTAAAAAATAATTTTAGTTTTTGCAAAGATGTGCGTCTTTCACGTTTCTTACTATTTGCCTATTTGCCTTCGCTAGGATTGTATGAGAATAGAGAAGTGAGACAAGCCAGTCATGGAAATACAGTTCAACTAGTGTTGACTTAAACCAGAAAAAATCCACCTGCGCTTGACTGCGGAGGTAGCCTATATTCGACGACTAATTGCTGTAATTAGCCAGCCACCCGCTGTTTCACAGTCAACATTGTCCCTCGATTCACACAAAGCCTAGGGGAACGACTTTTTCCTCAAATGTCTAAATGTGTTGCTTTAATACTTTATGCTTTATCTAATAAACTAGCAACCCGAACCGGCTTCGCCCGGGAACAGTTATGAATGCATTACGTGATAAGCGCTTTTTTCTCAATGTCAATGAACAACGACCAATATCCGTTTTATGGCTCAGCATGATGGGTTAAAATCACAGACTGGACTATTAATGATATTATCAAGGAGATGCATGTGCAACAAATTCTTGTCAGACGTAATTTAAGAATGGCGGAGTGCATGAAACACAAATCCCCCTTCCGTTCAATCGTAACTTGACTGTGAATTTTGCGGAACGAAAAGTTCACAGGTGAAATGAAGAAAAGCCGAGTTGCACTTCCAGGGAAAAGTTTTTAACTCAACACGACTCGACAGTTTGCTGCTGGCTGTATCTGGGGCAATAGGTTCGCCCGCTAGCTAGGCTGTAACAGGGATGATAGACTCGCCCTTAGCTAGCTCGTAAACTGTCGCCTCAGTAGTTGAATGGATTCGCTTGGAAGAAATTAAAACGTAAAAACACTTACAGTGGGCGATGTATTCAAGATAGACATATGCTCTCAGGCACTTTTTTGTAGAACTTTTCATGCTGAACAATTCTTACACTCATAGTATTTAGTTATTTTTAACGGTTTGCCCAGCGTAAGCTTACAAAGCTCTCGGACGCCAGTTTTTTTTCTCGACTTTTCCACTGAAATCGTTACTGCTCGGCTTCCTTTGATCATAAATAAATTATTTCCTACAGAAATCATCCTCGAGATATCCTTTACTGAATGGTGAAAACCGCATGAAAATCCATCCAGTGGTTCTCGAGTTTAACCGTAACATCCAAGAATCGGGGACTTAGTTTTATAGTAAGTAGATATTAAAATATTATTGTAATGTTAACAAATTCGGATAAAACGTGCGGAAGCGGATAAAAGTCGTGCGGATGCGGTTCGGATGAAGATAGTCCTGCGGATGCGGGGCGGATGCGGATAACAGTCGTGCCGATGCGGGGTAGATGCAGATAACAGTCCTGCGGATGCGGGGTGGATGCGAATAACAGTCGTGCGGATGCGGGGCGGATGCGGATAACGTTTTGTTTATCCGCACAGAACTCTACCTATTGGTACAATTTGATCTCTTTTGACTTGCCATTGACTCCTGATTGACTCCACCAGCTCCAATTATATGGACACTCTTTCAGTAGCCTCTGTTGAGTGTGCAGGTTGTGCGCACTGTATTTTGAATGCCAAAATAAATCAGCGTGACTTCCTTCAATCTTTAGTTGAAGATCACTCATCATTATTATTATTATTATTATTATTATTATTACTATTATTATTATTATTATTGTTGTAATATTGATACTATTATTATGGTGTTGGAAGCAATTTTGCAGGGTTGCCTTAGTATTAATGCTTTTTAGTCGGTCAAGACAATCGAGTAGACTGACTGCAAAGCATTATTTTTATTTTTTATGTCATTAATAATAATATTACTGTATTATTATTATTATTATTACACTGGTCAAAGAAAGTTTTGCATATTGCAAGCTCTTGTATTTGTAAGCCAAATATAATGCACGTGATTTACCCGAAGACTGATTTTATTTAGTCAGCGTATGGTATTACACGTGAAACATAATAATAATAATAATAATAATATCACGTACATATTAGCACAGACATCAACCTTATTACGACCTTATGTCCAGTTTAGTTCTCCAATCCAGGCTCGATGGTGTAGCACTGAAAAATTCTTTAGGGTCACCTAAGTACACTCTTAGTTTGCAATCTTCCACGTTGTGCCTGATGGTCGGGTTCGATGTATCGCAATCACAGCAGGAGGTTGGCCAATTCCCCCATTTGTGCAGGTTGTATGCTCAAACTCCATGTCTGAAAACAGTGTACGGTTTAAAGAAACAAACGTGTATCTTAGAGGTAACACATGAGCCAACGTGCAAAAACGAAATGTCGTCATACAGCAATGATAATACAACATCATTCAATAGGCCTATGCGAAACTATTTTTGACCAGTGTATTAGTGTCGAATTATAGCATAACACAAATCTCTACTACTTTTTGATTTCCCGCCGGACCAGTAGAAAATTAAAACATACGATGTCTGCCGTGGTATTTCATGAGGAAACATGTAGGCTAAGTACATGATATTCAAGTGTTTTAAGAGAAATGTTATATGGCAATGTGAAACGCTGACCAGTCACTAATGTTTAATATTTAAATAATAGTTCATTACTATGATATTAAAACAGACTTTTATTATAATTTATTATAAAACAAGTAATGATAAAAGCCGTCCATTTGCTACTGTAGCCTAATGTTGGATAACAAGAATGATTTAACTCGCAGACATCTAATTATTATCAGGCTCTTATAACCAGAAGCGTATCCAGGAGTTGTACTCAGAGGCGGTTAAATCCATAGATTTACAAAATCATGACCAAAGATGAACTTGTAAATCTCAGAATGAAATAGGGCTAATAATAAATCAATCCTGGTCATCAGCCCCGTGTAGTTTGGTGTCTGGTAACCTATATTTATGTGATGAAGCAAGGATGGAGGCTTGTAGTTTTACGTGACCGTTAATCGTATGGTCATGAGCCGCTGGACCTCCTTTTTACGTGGAATCTGAATCACAGGACATGGCATTTCACTTCAAAAATCTCTCATGCATTGACCGCGAATCAAACCCGGTTCACCTTGGTGAGAGGCAAATAGCTTGACAGCTAAGCCACAACGCCTCCCTTGTATGTGAAGACTGTGGTAGTGTGTGTAGCTGTATTAGGGAAAGGGAGGCGGTAGGTGTCCCTGGACTTGAACTAAATTATAAGTACTATCCCGGCATTTGCCTGGAGGAACTGTGGAGAAATCCGGGGAAACTCCATACCCAGAATAGCCTCTGTCAGCGCCGGGATTCGAACCTAACGATCTTCGGTCATGCTGCAGCTGCTCGCGTGGTCGTGGTGTACAATTTAACGAGCATGGCTACGCCGTGGGACAAACCTGAACATTGTATTAATTAAACCAGAGAATATAGTAATTATAAATACACGTAAAAATATTGAACTTTTCTCATAACCTGTGTTATTGTAGTTGTTGTGTAACTCGATTTGGGTCAAGTACTTGAAATATGGTACCTGGATTGTGAAAAACTGCTATCAGTGCCGGGATAACAACCTCGGATCTCCGTACGCTCAGCTATCCAGTCCAGCCGTGGACTATACCTAAACTGCAGCAACGCTAACGTTTATTAAAAATCATGACAATATTTGCTGGGATGAAACAAAAATATGGTTCGACAACGCTAAAATTTATTGGTTTTAAAGTCTACGAATTTCGGGAAAGGCTGCAGTCCCATAACTCTCTGCTTATAACTATATCGGGCTCATGTCCTCCAGGACGGGCAAGTTCACGGTGACCTAATCAGAAAGGCAGCACCTATCTTGTTACAAAATGAGGTTCAAGTATAGGCTATCGATATGTACGTGTTTGGGGGGAAAATATAGTGTAGTTGATAACGTCACAGATGACGTGAGGACGTTGATATTCGTTTGTTTTATGGTGTGGCTTGAATTGCTGCCATATTGGTCAGCTGTATGAGGTTTCAAACAATGTGTCATTACATGCCGATCTAGTAACATGTGATCAAGTGCAAGGTGTACTAGTGAGTTACTAATGGTCATAAATGATTTGATTTGTTCAATTTAATTAAAAACCTGCATTGCTTTCTTCTAAAGCCATGGAGAGAAGAAGTCATTGGTCGCTCCCCCCAGGGGCTCACATCTAGTGGGACGTGGGTTGGCGACCACGGGGCCCCAGCTGACTTCGGCATTGCTTCCACTTACTCGTGCTGGGCTCCTCTCCGTCTTCTTTCCTGACAACCTCTCTTGGTCAACTCTTGTTCTCTTCCGATCCGGACGGTATTAGGGTCTCCGAGGCCTAGGGAGTCTCTTCCTTTCCTGCCATAATTGACCCTTGTCTCATATTCCCTGATACCCTCCTTCTGCGAGGGGTCAGACTTCTTTTTCTTTTCATGTTATCTCCTGCCTTCTGCTCAAGGCCCTTAAGGAGGCAGGGTGTGTGTAGCCCCACCACTTCTGGTGCACCAACAGCAGTGGCTATGCTGGTGGTGTATTCTTTGGAATACACGGTAAGACAGAGTAAGCTTTTGCTTCTCTTTGCTTTAGTTCATCCCTTACTTTTTTCGCAAACACCAACAGTGATCTCCTGATTTCTATTTGTTGGTATATGTTTCTTACACTGCCTGTAAGTCTGTTCTAGATATATATCTTCCATGACCCACCTAGCGTCATCTAGCAGCGAATCTCTGAAGTTCCTCAATTCTTCCCTGTACAAGAGGACTTCCTTACCAATCTAGCCACCAGATCACGTCGCTATCGCCAGCTATCATCTCCGTGATCAAGAGAACTTCGTCTACTTTTTCACCCGCCAAGCTGCGCTAGTGACGCCTGCTATCAACTCTTTGAAGACCATTTCATCAAGAATTTTTTTATTTCTGTTATGTTGGCTATCCTTATATGTATTCCTTTTGTCACCTACCCCCACCTTTTTCCCTTCCCTGGTCTCTTCGCGCTCTGTAGAGCTGTCCTCACTTGTGCGTCTGAAGTCAAACTAGTCAGTCGGAGCTTTACTAGAGCTCGTCTCCTCACCTCGAGAGACAAACTTTCAAATCTTCGCCATGTTGTGAATTCCTGACTAACGGTCACCTAAGGATTCACCGTTCATCAGAAATGAGCTAAGTACTACTTCAACGTTCTTCAACTTATTTTAATTGATTTTAAATAGCTACATGCTTTTAATGATCATTTTATAGGCAGTGTGAGATTTCTTATGTGGGGCATTAATCATCCTTCGCGGGATTTTCTATGTTGGGCTTTTGTCTATCTAAGCCAATCTTAACATGAAGCAGCATTTCTTATGCTTATTAAATGAGAGATTTTCTCACAACGTGGGACACCATTAAATTACCCACTGTCTATAAAATACTTGGCTCGTTCCACCGCTGGACTAACTTTTGCCCTATTCTTCAGTCATGATTGTTCTGGAATTTTCCATGCCGAACAATTTATCTACGAGTTAAACCTTCTAGTACTTTCCACTCACATATGGGAATACTTTTTCAAACTAAGGAATCTTCCTTATGAACTGCTTACCAATATCTAATTTTTCTTCCTCCATTGGGATTTTTCTGGTGCATTCAACTATAACCTACAAGTTTTTCAAGCAATAGTCTCTCGCAAATCTAGTGTAACTAGTTATTTTCCACCATTGCAATAACTTTCTTTGCCATAAACTTCTTGTGCTACTACAGTGAACTTTTCAACTATATCAACAGACTATAGTGAAAACAGTGCCTGTTCAACTTTTCATCCGCGTCGCGCTCGTCCGAGTACAATAAATACGGCCTTGAACACTCTTCCACAATCCCATTTGATCTATCCCAAAACCTTCGCTAACAAACTAAAATAATAAAATTGTTACTTTAGGTCTTTTTTCAATGAGGTGTCACTCTCAATAAGTGCCCTCCCTTACTTGCTCCACGTATAACGAATTAATGTCTGTAAAACTTCGTGTCTAGTACACGCCTTAAATTATATTGTTTCTCCCTTCTAATGAGGGAATCCAATTCTTTTTACTCAAAAGTGAGTTATCTCTAGGTTTCACGAAAGGGAAATTTGCCCTATTTTTCTCGTGATCCCTACCAACATAGGAGTTCTAGAAACTTCCTTTCAATTTTTCTCTTCAGGTTTCACAATAAGTGACTGCCCTATTTGCATAATCGCCAAATGTAGCTCTGTATTAATACAAGAAGTTATAGAAACTTCTATTTCATTTCTTCCTGTTTTTTGTTGTTACTTTCGAAGTTGTTATTTGTTCATATTTCTAAGATACCTATCTAGAAATCCTTAAAGTACACATCTTGTACTTGATTTATTGTTTAACTTTAATTACGTCAATTATCTTTAAATTTCCCATTTGTTAATCTTAACAACATTTCAAAATCTTACGAAGATTTTAAAGCATATAAAAGGCTTAAAACCAAAAGAATTGTCAATTGCCTGGCGCAATCTTTAGATGTTTTCGTAGGTCTGCGACCCCAATTGTTTATAAAAATCAAAATTATATATTTTTTATATAAACTACTTCTTTTTGCATTGTTAAATAAATCAAGATTTATTTCTTTGCTTTTTCATTTCTCTAAAATAACGGTTAGGCAAGATCCTGTCTTCCTTGACTATTCCTAGGTTTATGCCCTCTTTAATAAAAATAAATCCATTGATAAGGTTTTCACCACTTGTTGCATTTGAGCAAGAACTCTTAGTTATTAACTTATTAAAGTCTCTCTTAGCTTTGATAGCTAATTTTAACTGGGCAGTAAGGCTCGCTACGCCAGCTTCCTGCTTGTGGAGATTCTCTCTACCACTTATGGTTGGTTTTTCAAAATTTAAGTGTTTCTCATTGTCTAAACTTTTAGTCGGTGCCTTGCTGGGTAAAAGCTTAGTCATTTCTAAATGCAACTATTGGTCCTCTTACCAAAATTATTCCCAAGGGCATAATTGCTTTATCCCTATCCTTCTTGGAAGCATTCGTTCGCTCTTTAGAAATTCTACAATTTGAAAAACTAAAATATCAAGGCTGATTCAAATTATTTGTACTCTTCAAAATACTTGTTTAGAAACAAACTCCTTTGAACAGATACACACTAAATCTGTTACTCTTTGTCTTGCCAGACCACCACCCTTCCCCATAGTAGGTATATTTATGCTTGAGAGGGAATACGCTATAGCAACTTTCTTGCGAATAGCCCAAGTTCCAGCTGCGTTTCCTGTTAGCTTCGCCCAGGTCCCTACCCACTTTAGGTATCGGAAAGCGGATTTGAGTATACTTAAAGTTAAAATTATAACTTCTGTTGGACTCTCGTCCTATTTCTCCATCCTTTTTCTCCAGTCCGATACCCACTTCTTTTTCTTCATCATCTTCCCTTGGGGGTTAGGTTATTCCCAAGCTAATAATCTACCCAGCTGGCTAAAGCGCAGCGTTAGGTCATGGGGCCAAGCTCTCTGCTGACTCGGTAGAGGCGTGGGTTCGAGCCCCACCGTTGGCCGTCTTTGAAATGTTTTTCCGTGGTTTCCCATTTTCAACACCAGGCAAATGCTGGGACGGTACCTTCTGACGGGCCACGGCTGCTTCCTTCCACATCCTTGTCCAGTTTCATTCATTTTATTCATTCCATCTCTCATCCAGACGCGCAAGTCGCCCACGGGCGTCGAATAGAAAGACCTGCACTCGGCCTCTCAGGAGGCCACACGAAAAAAAACTTCTGGTGCACCCTGGATATTGATACACCTTCAGGGGCTCACGGCTGGTGAGTTCGGGAGTTGGCGATCCCGGAGTATTCCGGAGCTGGGTCCGTTTCTTCCCCTTTTTTCTCTGACTTTGGGGCGGGCCCTCTCCTCTTTCTCTTTCCTATCTGCCTTTCATGGCTCTCCTTCCTTCCATGTCCCTCAATCCTCATTCTTCGAGGGTTGAGGGTATTCCTTTTCTTCCTGTCCTTTATTTGCCTTATCCTTACTTGTTTACCATTTCTTCTTCTAGTTTTTAAGTTTGTAGTTAGTATTAGTTATAGTTTTCATTCTCATCTCATCTTTTACTATCACCCAAACCATTAGGGGCCGATGACCTAGATGTTAGGTCCCTTAAGACAACAGTTATCATCATCATCATCATCATTGGTCGCTACTAAGTTAGATTGTCGGGACGAAAATCACTGCTTGTAATATAAACAATGGGTCTGGGGCGGAAAGCCCCGGGTTAAGTTTGTTTTTATATGTAAAGCATTATTAACACATCGAATTTAACATGTATGCATCTTTCAAAACTTAATTGTCATCCATGACGGCGTGGATACCACCATATTGTGTTTATGGGAAATTTGTAGTGTTAAATGTTGCTTTCTATACTACTCCCCACAATAAAACCTCAGATTTCACCTATCCCTGCTCATAAGTTGCGCAGTTAAAAGTTACAAAGTTCCCTTGATTTCTTTCATTAACATTAACTATTAAACTGCGAACATCATGGCGGAATCTAAGGAACCGAAGCAAGTTATATCATAACGTGCTCCAAGTGTAGCAGTGAAATATATCGGGTGAAGAGTCATTCAAACATGTTAATTGCAACAACATATTATAACGAAGCACAAATATCTGCGTCACAAAAGCTTGAAAGTGGTAATTAAGGTTTTGAAGTTGGTAATTGCTAACTGATCGAAGTGTGCTTGCACGTGTCAGGGTTACGTTCTCTGTGCTTTTCAAAATACTGTAGCTAGTAACCTAAGGATTTAACATTTTCAGCGATAAATCTGGTTTTTTTTTGTCAGGGGTCCAAATACTTCAAAGATCTTATAAATGATCAAAATATACAGAAATAATTCGGTTTAATATCTGTACAGTATATTTGAGCTGATACTTGTCCTGCTCCATGTAGTTGTGAGCAATGTGTGTCGTGGAGGACGAGATGGGGTGAAGGGGGATATAGTTCTCTCATTTTCCTCGATAACTCAAACGTAAGGTAGAAGCACGCACCTACATTAACCATTGTTCGCTACTGAACAACAGCTGACGGTTCTTGACCAATAGCATGCTTCCTCTATCTCTGCACGTTGACTCCAGAGTCCGGTAATGGCGGCCTGCTCGCGTGTCAGGTGTCCAGAGTTGCTCAGCTGCACGTGGTTCTGTTCAGTCTCGCTGTTTGCTATCTGTGGCCACGGTGGAGAGTTGACAGCACTGTGCCTCGCGCTGGGAAAGCCGTGGCTCGTCGCTGGCATGGGACATAAACATAACCACCCAGCTATGTTTCAAAGGCGACCCTCCCGCTATCGAGGGAAGTGTGAGAACTACACCAGTCTGTGCATACTAACAGAACCATATACATTTGCCGATCATTTAATGTGCACGTTACGTTACTTTTACGTTTAAAACCAATAAGCGTTTAATATTTATCCGTCAATATCCCAAGTTATTAGCGTTAGACTTAATCAAGCAAACCAATATCAGACCTCTACAGTGGGCATATTTCCTGGAGCTTCATTTTCACATTTCTCAAGCGTCTCCTATGAAATAATTTGCACATACTTGGTGATATTAAAAAGAAACATGACACCTAATTACTTCAATGTTGGTAACACATTTGTTCAAGTTAGTTCTCTCACGGTTCTAGCATCTTCATTTAGTCTTATATCAACTAAATATTGATCTATTGCCGTGCACAAATGCTGCGAAGTTCATATATCATCATATATCTTCACGAATTAATTACAGGGCTTCATTATGCACAACAAAACTTTTCATTTTAGCGGGTCAAGAGATTAATCCTGATAGTCCTTCAGCCATACCGCGTATTGCTCAACCACCAGAATGTGTAATAATTGAATCGCCAGCATTTAATTTACACCTTCTTTTAATTTTCCGCTTCAGGTGAATTATTAAACATATTTTATTTCTGCCATGAGAACTACGTCCACCACACGCGAGAATGATAGGGAAACAACTGTTGGATGGATCACTCCCTTGCAACTACACACTGGTTTAGGGAACGGGGCGTTCATGGTTCATAGAATAATATTAGATCGGTCACTTTTGGTTACAAACGTGCCTAGAAATAAGGCTGCCGCAGGCTACGTTGCGTTCGGGCAATTCTGCCAACACAAAAGGAGAAATACCATATACATTTTTACTATTGATCCCGAGGTGCTCATAGTCGATGCTACAATCGATTGTTATCGAGTGACTGTAAGGAACATGCATCATAGCAGCAGTGGGCTTACACACATCAACCTTTTCGATCTAGTAAATCATATATGAGCTCTTAGGACATAATTTGACCGACTCAGAAGGCCGTGAGGTTAATTTTTCTAATATTTTTACATGTTTCTACGTAATTTTTGGATATTTTGGAGACCTTGCTAATGCATTATGTGATTTTTAATGATATCTTAGAACATGAAATAACTCGGAAAAGGGCGAATATTAGAGTGTAAATGACTCTGTATTCGAACCTACAAAAGAGAAGTGCACGAGGATTTTTTAATCACTTGATTCGGAGCCAAGATTGAAGGATGACGTATTGCTCCGCGAGCCGATAGAAAGTGTGTGGTGTATCACTTTAATATCAGCCGCAGTAGGCGATAATTAAAGCCAATCCAGCAATTATTTATCGCTATAGTTTTTGTACAAACGTGTGGGTATAATATTGAAGGAATTGTGAGCCAATTGATATTTTTTGCCGGCGATTGAAGCGAGGACTGTGTAGACGGACGGTCGTCTTTATGAAAATGTATAAGTGTCGTGAGTCGTGCATAAATTGGAATATTCCTACGAAATATTATTCACTGTTGTTTGAGGACTTTATTGACACTAAAATCGCAATCGTCTAAATAACGATTATAGTTATATTCCACGGTCTTTTGTATACGCATGGTCATACGTTAAACAGTGAGTTATCCTTACAGAAGTTGAGCATTACATTCTGTGAATTGCGGAAGTGCATGGGTAATCTTGATTTATCCGCTGGTGTAACTTCAGTGTGTCATTTTTTTCTACGAGACATTTAACGTTAAAATCTGTGCTACAAAAATTTAACATCAGGTCTGCAGAACCAACTCTTGTTACCAACCACATGGTCCGACTTCAACTTGAATCACGAGACCGTAAAATGGAGTAGATTACTATGGATTGGGGGTCTTGCAGGCTGGAACGCAGATTATTGAGCCCAGAGATGAGGATGGTTAAGCTCTTGATGGCGATCTTGGGTCTCATTACCGTGACCGAGGCTCGAACAGTGAGCCGAAACAACCTGCATGTGAGTCTTTGAGGATTCATCAGTTTCTGTAGGTCACTCGGGAAAAGTTGAGTTTGCAGTAGATTAATTTAAGGGTCGTACTTTAGCACAACTGACAGGCAGGCATCTTATTGTGCAGTTTGAAATCGTATTATTTTTTACGCTGCGAGGGTCACGCAGATTTTATCTTTTCATTCTTACGAATTTAGAGAATTTCTTTGTAAGAGCTTTGGACTTGCCGTGTTACGAGATAATTGTAGAAGGCCGACAGAGCGGCGAGTTGATTTATTATTTTGCATGTGTTAGTTGGAGAGCAGTGATAACTGACTGTTACGCAGTATCATTGTACAGTTTATTTCTTGAGTTTAGAAGGCTGTGGACTGTTAGTCTGGTATTCAATGTAAACCAGTTATGAGGACGTGTTTTATGTTCGACGATGTCGAAATGTAAATACAGTATTATATATCAGATAACTGTATCATAATGAGGGTCATTAAAGCACTATTTTTCATTATGAAACAGTTTCTCCGACCAATCAGAGCTAATTCATTGACCAATTAGGTGAGGATAGCTTCGCACATGCGCTCAAAATCCAACATGCCGTACATGAATTACATGATTTGAAAGTTGACAATCCATATTGGATCAACCTTTGTAGTTACAATCCCAAACACAAATACAAAATCAGCACGAACCTTTACGGTAACAGAAAATGCTATGACATATGCAAGAAATGTATGAATCTACGTCCCGAAGATTGCAACACAGCATCCTTCCATATAAATTACCGACATGGAAAGTGCACCGTTCCATATGTTCGCGTAAATAAACTGGTGAATATGAGACAAGAAATAGCACTGTTCCTTAATATCCTCGACTCCAATTTCTACACAGGACATTGCTTTCAAACGACTTCGGTGACAGTTTTATTGAATGCTGGTGCACATCGGCAGGCTGTAAACATATGACATTGCCAAACTGACAGAGCGCATGCGTGGGTCAGAGAACTTGTAAAGCACAGATAGCAAACCCAGCGCTTGCACTCCGATCACTAAATTTAAGTGACTGAATCTTGACAGATATTTGTGAATATTTCTGTTTGAACATAAAATAAAATAAAGGTATAATTGTCGTCGAACATTAACAGTCGTATGCACCTCGCCTTCGATGGTAATTAAGACACTACTATGGAAATTTGGTGTCTTTATTATTGCCATTATAGGCTCGTTGCATAACGTACTATTATAGCACACAGGTGTGAACTAGAGAGTGAAGGCTATTTTTGTTTCACTTTTTGAGCGACTTTTGAGACGACGAAATGACAGGAATACTCGGAAGC
Organism: Meconema thalassinum; assembly: GCA_946902985.2. NCBI lineage: Eukaryota > Metazoa > Arthropoda > Insecta > Orthoptera > Tettigoniidae > Meconema > Meconema thalassinum. The sequence goes on from OX336389.2 coordinate 1,331,734,309, forward strand.
TTTGTGCGCACTAGAGTGCGTGTTCGATGAACATCTGATATTGGTCTGAGCTTGTAGAAGCTGCAGTATTAAATAATTCTCATGTGATTATTAGCAAAGGTTATTACTTTGGAGTTCAGATGGAGAACTCAATCAATGATTTAGTGAATGGTGATTAATATCCCTTAACATTTTTTATATTGACCTGATTGTGTAATTTAAGGGTAGCGTTATTGCTTAGTCTGTAGAAGACATGTGATTGAGCAGACGTGGATCGATCCAATGATGAATGTGGTATTTTAGGCGACAGTGGAAGGATTATCATGTCGGCCGTTGATGTATTTGAGAGCTATAGAGCTACATGATGGATTTCTACTAGTTAAGGATGTTTGGATGAAATATGAGCGAATATTTGAACTTAGGTTATACAGGTTATGGAGAGTGAATTTGATGGTATTTAAAACGATACTATTTTACGTGTGTGTTACTCTGGTCACAAAATATAAATACACTTTGAGGGATTAAATTGAATATTAAATCAGCTGATAATACTCACGAGTGATAGAATTTTTATGGAAACTGAATGCTAATAATCAAGTGACTAAATAATTTGAGGAATGCTAAACTTATTTTTTCTATTTAGGACCACTACACTTCGAACTTGCCTTTGATGTTATTAGGCACATCCTAGGACATATAACCTGATTCTGATACGACGAGCTGCCATGATGTGATAATTTGGCAACACAGTCATGCATAACTACGTGGCATAAGACATGGGATGAAACCATGCTGTTGCCGACATCATTATTCCTCCTTACTCTCAGATGTTTACTGAATGCAAACAGTATTTCGTATGCGTAGGTAGGAGCACCAATTCTGCACCAATAAGAGTGTTTCTTCGCCTGTATTCATTTGTGTTGTATTAGAACTTGTTATCTTATTGTTAGGATTCAGTTGTGCTCTAGATTTGATTTTCTCTTGCACAGACGCTTATCGTCTACCTAATATAACGTCAAATATGAGTAGCTAGACGAGTAAAGTAGAGGTAAATATTGGAGGTGATACCATCATAGCTTATGTAGATATTTGCATTGTTGCTTATTAAATGTAAATGAAATCGTGCTTATTGTCGACGTTGAAATAATGTTATTATTATTTATTATTAATCACGATTGTACTGTGTAGTGATTTATTTATGGGTCACACTCTTAGTTTGTTGGTTAATATTTTTCAAGTGGACAGGACTTCGAGAGGGAACATTTAAAATTCATTTAGGGACGTGTTTATTTATTTAGAATAGTTAAGTGCGGAATAACCGATTTTACCCTCGACGAAGTAGGCCAGGGACCTCCTTTTCTTTTGAATAAATTTAATGGATTTTTACTTAAGTGTGGCCAACTTTTTATTACACTTGCTTTTTCCTGCGTGTGTGTTCTTTGAGCTGCTTTCATAACCAAGTTGATAATCGTGCACATTTTCATATTTCAATGACATTTCTCTAGACCTATCACAGCTGTAAGCCTGAATATTTCTACCACGATAGAATAATATAAAGAAACTTCAATGATATAGAGGCTTGGTGGCGCAGCGGTCAAGCTGTTTGTCTTTCACCGAGCTAGACCAGTTTTGATTCCCGGTCAATGCATGTGAGAATTTTGATGTGAAATACCATGTTCTGTGGTTCGGATTGAACGTAAAAAGGAAGACCCATGACTCACAATCGCGAGATTGACGGTCACGTAAAACTATAATCTTTTTATAAGTAAACTGCGTGTAATTCCCATAGCGGGTTCACAATGTATTTGCATTTCCATTGATTTAAGCTTGATTAGGCCATAAGGACTAAAAATAAGTAGAAAAAATGCATTGTGAATGAAGAGTTTTAGGGATGTACGTACATCCAGCACTTTATGCATCACAAGTAGGCACGTTATGGTCGGTTAGCTCCCCTATTCATAACACTTGCCAGCAATATTTTGTGGGCGTGCCCGCTGACTTCACTTACTGACCGTTAGGGCGTCTCCTTAATATTCCTTGAGTACTACAGAGGCAGAAAGTAGCTAGGTTGGCTACACAGTATAGGAAGAAAGGAGACATAGCGTGGTGTTGAGCAGTGATGTGGATGCTATATCAGTACGTGCTTTTTTGAAGTCATAAGTAGAAGAAATCACAAGGAAAATGAAACGAGTTCTTCTTCCTTTCTTTTCGCACAAAACATCATTAAAAAAAGCTGAACTTTCAGCAGACAGAAAACTTGTCTCATTATATTTCACTTTTAATTTTCACCTTCATGCAGTGTAATTTTTGATTTCATATATTAATTCTCCTATCTTATGGGTATTTCTTGTCTCCCTTCGGGACATAAATAACTCTGACACAAATGACCCACAACTGATCTATTTCTTAAACCCAGAATTCTTAAATAATAAATATTAGGCTTTGAAAAAGGACCAAGAGTGAATGGTCACCTCGACCTCTCAGTATAAATAAGTCACTTTGGCAGTCACATTTCAAGGTAGTAACGGTCAGTATTTTACAGTACTTAGAGATTTACGACAGCGGTTTTAGCGATGAATCACTGCGCGTTGCACTCCAGGAATAGCAGCATACATAATTGGTTTGTGATGAAAGCTGGCTTTTTACCAACCCTGCAGTGCACAATGATAAACTACCCAATAAAACATGCATACATAAACGATAACAATAAATATCTGCTAACATACAATTAATATCGAAATTGAATGTTTTTCAGTCGGTAAACACGATTGTACCCAATTGTAATCGGGGGTTCCCTAATCCTGAAAATAATTATTTGAAATTAATAAATACACTTGGATTATCAGTTTTGATCGTCAAGCGAACATCAGATCCTTTACACTTGGACAATAAATCTGTCTACAGGTGGTGATGCTATTTACAATAGCCTACACTTATTTAGTTGCAATAGAAATTAAACTAGCAAAACTAGTCAAGATAATTATGTGATTGTTTGATGAGATACTCTGCTGATAGTGGTGATTGACCATCAAGTTTGCTTGCTTAGTGATGGATAATTTCAATCAATTGGACACATACTGTAATTAAATGCAAGCCAGCTGAAGTTATAGAAGCCAAAGATGAAGATAAAGTTTAAATTATGAAGTGCATCAACTCTTGGTAAAGAGAAATGAAAAGTTACCTTTAAATGACATGGACTTTATTGTATAGACCATGCGTTATAAGCTTTCATGCCATACAAAGTACCCGACCACCATTAAATGGAATATTATAGAGATGTTAACAATAATAATAATAATAATAATAATAATAATAATAATAATAATAATAATAATAATAATAATAATAATGTAACAAGCATGCGACTATCTTTCCTTTCTCTCTCTCTCCCTCTCTGAAGTGCTGAAATTGCATGGGGCTCACCAGCAATGCTGCAACTGCTTGCATGGCTCATGCGTGTAGGATACATTTACGTGTGGACAGCCGAGTCAAATCAGCATATTTAATGTTACTCATAAAATAGGGATGTCCAATTAATTTTACTGTAGATTAAAATTATACTATTTCACAAAATGATAAAATTTCTGACTGTCAACATTTCTAAATAATTCACATTTAATCCAGTACGTGCAACAGAATTAATTTCTCGTATGACGAGAACACCAAATTTCATTTAAAGATCACCGTGGTGCTCGCGAGCATCAGGTTGAGAACGCATGGTAGAGACCATTTGTTATAGGACGTCATGGTAGAGACTATTTATTTGGACCTTTTCTCCTATTGGACGTTATTGACTGGATCTTGCGTTCTTGATTGGTTTGCTTAATTATTTATGCTGATTGTAGCAAGGAATACAGTTGAGGAAAATGTGAAGCTTTTAATGGAAGTGACTTGAGAGGCATTTTATTGTTCTTTAACTACACATTCGTGGCTAAATGGTTAGCGCGCTAGTCTTTGGCCCGAAGTGCCCCGGGTTCGATTCCAGGCCGAGCCATCAGGGATTTTAATCTCCTGAGATTAATTCCCGTGGCTCAGGGACTGGGTGTATGTGACGTCTTCATCATCACTTCATCCACATTATGACGCGCAGGTCGCCCACGGGCGTCAATTAGAAAGGCCTGCACTCGGCTTCTCCGGAGGTCACACGATCATTATTATTACTACACATTTTGTCTAAAAATACGTAAATGAATTCTAAAACTCTTACTTTAAACATCAGTTTCTAACACAATGTACTGCTAACATGCTACAGTGGGTTAATTAAATAATTAAATAAATATATAAATAAATAAACAAATAAATAAATATAATAATAATGTTGGGGCGTGGTGGCGCAGTGGTCAAACTGTTGGCCTCTCACCAAGGTGGAACCTGGCTCGATTCCCAGTCAATGCATGTGAGATTTTTGAAGTGAAATGCCATGTCCTGTGGTTCGGATTCCACGTAAAAAGGAGGTCCCACGGCTCATGATCGCATGATTAACGGTCACGTAAAATTACAAGCTTCCTTCCTTCATTTTAATAATAATGTTATTGGTTTTACGTCCCATTTAACTACTGCGGCTTTTAGAGGCACTGGGTTGCCGGAATTTTGCCCCGAAGTGGATCTTTAGCGTAAATCTACAGACACGGTTCCATCATATTTGCGCACTCTCAAATGCCAATTGACTGCGCCAGGATTCGATCCTGCAACCTTGGTCACAGCAGGCGAGAACATTACCGCTGAGCCATGCAGTCAGTCAATAAGTAAATTAATTAATTAATTAAATAAGTACCGGTAGTTAATATATTAATACATAAATTGATAAATAATTGTAAATAAATAATAGTAAGGTATATTATGGTCTAGAGATTGACAAGGCTAAAACATAGGCCAAGATTGTAGATAAGATGAACAACCGTCAGCAATCCCCAAGACAAGTCAACACGTTCATCTACTTGGGAACAATGAATTCAAACGATGGGTGTTGCTTCGAGGGAATCGGGAGAAGACTAGTAGCGACCTGAAGAGCAGCTTCCAAAATTACCAAAATTTTGAAAGAAGGACAGGATATAACTAAAATCACCCAACTGCGTGACGTTAGCGCTCTGATATTTCCAACTGTCACGACATTAGTTGTTTAGGATTAATTCTGTCGATTCGTGAGAGAGTTTGATTGATGATCCAGCAAGTTCCATAAATATTGGAATTCATGACCATACAAATAAAACAAAAGTTAACAGCCACCCCTCAAAGAGGAAAATATACTTAAATAAAAATCTATTGAAAACAAGAAGCATTTCTTTTCCTATCTTCTATTTCCTGCTCAGACGAAAGTCGAAAACGAAATGTCGGATTTGCATGCCACATTTTCAGTGTTGCCTTAGTAAACAAAAGTTTGGTGCTTTTGAGTCGGTCAACACGAGTGTACCCTAAAAAAGTTGGGTTATACCCTAATCCTGAAAAAAAAACCATGAGATTAATAAATACACTAGGATGACCAGTTTCGATCGTCAAGCGATCATCATCAGATCTATTACACATAGGCTGTAAAATCTATTTTTGAAAATATTTACAATATGTGCAATTATTTAGTTGCAGTATTGGTAATGCAATTTGTCATTGTATGCTAGTTGTAGTATATACGATGTTAGTGAAATGCTGAAATGGAGATAGAAATCCAGAATTTGTCTGTTTGGAGTGACTATATGGTTGTAAAAGTCAACTATGGTTGTAGTTTATAGTGCAGGTTATTACTTATCTGGTTGGATGTCTTCCTCGCTCTAGCTGCGAGTAGTAATCTCATGTAATTTTTTTTTCAGGATTAGTGTATGACCCAACTCTTTTAGGGTACATTCGTGTTGACCGACTGAAAAGCACCAAACTTTTGTTTTTCACATATTTACACAACATTTACGATTTTTTAGCGTATGGCTTTTAGTGCCGGGAGTGTCCGAAGACATGTTCGGCTCGCCAGTTTTGTAGCTGCTTCGAGACGGACACCCAATGGGTGAGCTACAAGTACCGTTGGGGAGGAAAGTTGGAATGTAATGACGAGGAGTTGGAAGGTAGCGGCTGTGGCCTATAGTTAGGGACCAACCCCGGCATTTGCCTGGAAGAAAGATGGGAAACCACAGAAGACCATCTTCAAGGTTGCCAGCGGGGGGATTCGAACCTCCTTGCCTCCCGGATGTGAGTGACTGCCAGCAGTCATGCCGTAACGACCACGGCTAACTCACCCGGTAACATTTACGATAAACACACTAGACGGAGGTGAAATGTAAACATACATTGATGTTGGAATGTTAATGAATATTTTCAGACTCCTTTGCGAAATTATAATTATATTTTATTGTATTTGCAAACGCGCTACTTTCACTGGCGGACTAACACAGGATTACCAACCTTATCCTCATGCCACGAGCTCGTGGTTCTTCAGTGTGTAAATGGAGTCTTAGATCACTAGCCGTTTGGAAAGTTGGCTACAGCAGCTGTCCAATAAGTGCTAATTTACAATACAGGAACTCCACGCATAGCTATTGAGGCTGGTTACCTAGTGCGATGGGAGTGCGAGTCGGGACTGATTGTATGTATGACTTACCGCCCAGTGTTCTAATGGTTATAGGACTTGAACATTCTTGCAGCGTACGCATTAACAACATTAGTACCTGACCCTGGGTACAGACGCTGCGACATCGGGCCGGTAATTTGCAGGAACATCAATACCGGTAGCGACCTTGTGTCTGAGGCACTCAATACTGCTATCCTAGCAACTTACTTGCTTACTTACGGAGCTGTTGGTCGATGCTTGGGTGAAACTGGACTCATCCATTAGTAACTTCTAGTTTGCGTACACACGATCATGGCCCAGTTGACGGGTATTGACTTAAAACCATCCCTGACCTAGTAAGGGAATTGATTTTCTGTCGGTCAACACTATAATTCACCCAGTAAATTGTACGGAGAATAACACTTATCAAATCATATCTACTAACCAGGTAAAAACTTACAATTAATTTATTATATGATCGTATAGGTTACACTCCCCGAAAAAAAGGTTAATTGACTGGCTGCGTGGCTCAGCGGTAATGGTCTCGCCTGCTGTAACCAAGGTTGCAGAATCGATATGCTAGTGCAGTCAGCTGGCATTTGAGGGTGCGCAAATGCGAGGGAGCCGTGTCAGTAGATTTCCTGGCTCGTTAAAGGGTTAATTGGATTCGTGAAGTGTATATGGAGGGAAGTATATTACAAAACTTAAAACAAGTAGTACCGTGAAGAACCAAATATATTACACCGGTTTTTAGCCTATTATAATTCATGTGAAAATAGTTGGACGATAATTATAACTATTTTATATTCGAATATAAATATTCATAAATATCTGTCGAGATTTCGCCAGTTTTATGTACTGAACAGAGCGCATACGGCGCAGACAATACCTTGTATTTGATCATGGCCTCCTCAAATACCCCACTATGACACTAGCCACGCAGTGAAATTTAAAATAGGGGGCCGTGGAAGTCAGCGCAGGTGCGATGCTATCCTTACCTAATTGGTCACACGTCTGTTTCTTGACCTCTGATTGGTGGGAGAAACTGTTACATAATGAAGAATAGTGTTATAATGACCCCTATTATGATACAGTTTTCTGACGTATAATATTTACATTTTGACATCGTCCAACATAAAATAGGCTTATGAGATCACCTTTTGTCCGTGTGTGTGTGTATGTGTGTGTCCCTGTAATACAATCTAAACGGCTGGAGCGATTTAAATGAAACTCGGTGAGGACATACTATCACAACGTCCAACCTCGACCGTTTCTCTTAAATGTCAATCAGTTTCACCAATCCAATATGGCGGCCGTGCGAAATATTTCACATGCATTCTATATCTCCAAAAGTGTTCAAGATATCACCCTAAACTTTTGTAGGGCAATAGAGTATACTAGGATAAGTTCACTCAAGTGACTTTTGAAAATGAACTCCGTACAATCAAAAAGACGACCAGGCAAAGTTTAAATATTTGAATGGACTTTTCTCGTGATTTAATCATCCGAGCGCAGTAAAACTTGGTACGGCAAATGTATATAGCAGGTGAATCAGCTGCCCCTAATAATATTGTTTTATGCAGCCCAATTGGCGATGTTATCAAGAAAGTCGATAATTCTCTTTTTACATTCCGTACGGTACTTATGCACTGCAAGCATCTCCTGCAAACGATACTGAACCCTATAATATTTCCTTCCATGTGACTACAGACTAATACGAGGGAAAAAAATAGGGTTCTGTATCAATTGCAATGCATCAGTACCATACTGGATGCAGGCGGAGAAATATCGACCTTTCTGCCATAACGCGTTCGTTGGGCTACATAAAACAATATTATTAGGGAAAGGTGATTCTCCTGGTATAAGGTTTAACCTACTGACATCTAACTTGAATTGTTTACATAAAATCCATATGGGGACTGTGCGAAATTTTTAAATTTAGTTATGGACTTTGTGTCCTAATCATGCGATCGAAGTGAACGTTTGTATAATGAACCAACGCAATAATCTTCATATAGGCCTACTGGTATATAATTTATGGTCTATATACAGAACAATCCAGCATGGCGAACATCCGAAACAATTCACCAGATCGTAATACATACGAATCTTTCATAGTATGAATATCTATGACTTTTGTCATTATTCCAGATTTTCCCGTATTGATTATGATATATTACATCAATATCCACTTTACAATACAAAAATATTTTTATACGATGTCCTTACACTCTTAGATACATGTTTCGGCACTGTGAGCCTTCTTCAGTCAAACACATTAATGATTCTCATGTGACAGTCTATGTGTTGATCTTGTTAATAAGAATCTTTTAAATAACTTTGACGATTGTAAAAAGATTTTTTTACAGGTTCAGGAGAATTATAGGAGGTGTCAAGGTCGCCTGGCCTCAAATAAGTATGAAATTGGAGGACCAGTATTGCAATATTGTTATTGTATAATTTTAGAATTTATGGTAAAATAGAAGCACGGTTGTGTCTTCACAGATGTGACAAACAGTGTTACTATTTAAAGGTGTTCTAAATTAATTAATTAATTAATTAATTAATTAATTCATTCATTCATTCATTTATTTGCAATTGGGGGTGTGTCCCAGGTGGCAAATTGGATATACGTAACAAATAAATTATTATACATAACAATTCAATAACAATTAAACTGGAGTATTTACACAAGTCGTCAGTCTTTTCTTAAACACACCTTGAGTATTGAACCCTTCAGAAAAGCAGTGTTTAAAGTAAGAAATCTTAATCAAGGGGTCGCGCTCAGTTCCTATGTGATGTTTACGTTCGCCAAACAACATGCTCTACTGAGGAAAGGGTCATAGGATATAAACTATAAATCGAGAAAGAAAGGTGACAAGATGTAAAATAATAACAAGATTTAATGACTAATAGTGCATAAAAAATAAACAACAATAAAAATATAAAACACTCCTCCCTGAATTTCCCATGATAGGAATATCTATAAATTTGAGGAGTCAGACGGATCTCCCCTTTTATTTAAAATGTGGATCCTTGTTCCACTACCTTGCAATTTGGGTTTTATGTGCGCGTAATGACTAACTACGAGGAATGAGTACTTTGGATGACTGTTCGTTTACAACGGGTTAACAGCCACGATGCTTACGAACAATCATCTCGTAAATCAACGTTTATGGATATGGAACATGACATTAATAAAAAACCTTAAAAGTAATGCTGACACACGCACTAAATCTACTATCTACAGGAATCTCTCTCGGGACCCTCATTAGCGCGAAGACGCACTTGACTTTGAGCTGCCAACACGGGCCAAATTGCTCAACATAAACAAGGAAATACAGCAAGCATGTGACTCACGGGTCACTGAATAAAAATAAAAACATGGAATAAACCAACAACAACAAAAGCCTGACTGGCTGACATTACTTTATATGAACTAAACTGCATGTTAAGCAAACGCTTCGGAGATTATCGTGATTCGTAGGCAACTCCCATTTATTTAAACAATTTTTACCATTGATCAGTTCTTAATTCTGTATTTAAAGTTATTACTGAGCCACACAGGCACTCTCCACTAATGACCTGGCTGGCACCCATCAGTTCGTCTTGTGCAACATCTCCCCTCTTCCTCAATCACCTGCCATTGTCCCACTCCAGTGTGTATAAATATAACTGACCAGCTGTGCCGTTATCTCAAGGAATCAACAGCAACAAACTCAACCACTTCAAAATATGGTCAGACATAATCAAAATATCCAGAATTGCCCTCGCGAGGTCACAATCTGGATTTGTCATCAAGCTGCCAGAAATCAGTCTAAGCTGAAAATCCCGCTTGTAATGACACAAAAACACACACTCACACACACACATTTGGGAATGACAATACGTTATTACACAGATCGGCTGAATGGATGCTCGCCGACAATTTAAAAAAAAATATTAAAACCTACGATAGAGCTGACTGCTCTTCGTCACAAATCACATTGCTCCAAAGGCAATAATCTCATTGAATCTGATCAATAATAAAACAAAAGAAATTAATTACCCTCCAATCTACTGTATAACTATTTTACTTCAGTCCTACTTCTGAAACACAACATATCTCCGAGAGACGTTTTTAACCGCATTGCGTAACATATGCAAACACGGCCGTTCACATAGCTACGTTAGTTAAAACAACAAACAAGAAAAGAACCTTCTACTAAATATATATGCGAGCTGTTTCCATGCAAAAAGTGTGTCAGACCAAAACTAAATAGACTACGTTAATCACACAAGCAAATTATTTACAAAACACAATTTGTCCCATACACCATAAGTTAATTTATCAGATAATAATAAATATTATTCTGTACTCATCCTCAGACAGTCACCCGTCAACGAACATCTGCAGCCATTTCCCAACTGGATTCTTCTTATCTCATCTCAACCATCTTGATGGAGTCTTGATATTTCCAGGCTTCCTCCATGGTCAATGATGTCATCTCTCGTGCTGATTCAAAAATTAAATTATTATACACTTGATGTCTGACTACTAAATTCGCCGTTCGGGTACTTCTTTCCCCAAAACAGTCTATTGGCGAATTATCGAAGATACTGCCCCTACAAATATAGTACTGTGACTATCTAACACTGAATTTAACACTTTTTAATAATAATTTCTGTGTCCTTCATGACACGCAAAGTTTAACTGTCAACGTCCTTAGACGCACAAAGTAATAGTCAACCTGTGTCCACGACACACAAAGTATAATAAGCTTACATCCGTAGACGCACAGAATAATAATAAGCAAACTGTGTCCACGACACACAAAATCAAAGTCTACGTCCGTAGACGCACAGAGTAATAATAAGCAAACTGTGTCCACGACACACAAAATCAAAGTCTACGTCCGTAGACGCACAGAGTAATAAGCAAACTGTGTCCACGACACACAAAATCAAAGTCTACGTCCGTAGACGCACAGAGTAATAAGCAATGTCTTGGCTCTTCACACCACTTATAAATGAACTGGCCCTAGGTCTTGATAGAGGGGGAATTTAGATAAAAATTTCACAAAATAATGGTGATACAGGAATGAAATAAATATCACTGAACTCGTAAAATAGCGCAGGTCAAGAATATGCCCATTAATCCTAGAATCGATCGTAGAGATTTTGTCTAGGCGATCTCCCGCGTGAATGCTAGCCGAGCGTGCCCACGCTAGACCTGCCGCGCTAAATAGGCATTCTTCTCTCATTGGTTCCCACACTTTCTGTCACTTGGCGGTTTTTAGCATATCTTGGCGTCGTAGGAGTGTCTATTTTCTTCATCAGCCACTCACGTTACTGCATCATATTTCTTATAGGCGCGAACATCACAATGAACATACCAGAACCATGTCTCACTGCGCGTCGCTTCTATTTTTGAGGCGGCCAACACCTGTCCTTCTGACACATCGCTAGGCTATTTCCTTTCACAGCTAAAGTATTTAGCCTTTTGTCAATCTGCTTCAGGCATGTACCCGCTGTCTCCAACAAACGCTTGAAATTTCCTCATCTCCGTCTGGCTACTTTCATGATGCTGGTGGAAATATTTATTAATTGAAGAAATAAAACATAGAATCATTTATCCAACAGAGGATAAAGGGTTCAGTATATGTTTGGAAAAATGCTCTAAGACTGCGGCAGGTAGAGAGTTCCAGTTATCAATGGCACGGTTTACGAAATAATATTTACCATAATTTGTAAGCTATGGTCGGGCCTTAACTTTGAAAGGATGATCACTCCTACTCATGTAAGTGGGCTTTCCCATACGTCTGCTAAGCTCACCCCATGCTGGTTGATTTGTATACGTGTTGTACATAGAGCAGAGTCTAGATTTCATCCTCCTAGCCTCATGTGATTCCCACCCAAGTTTCTTTAACGTACTGCTCACACTGCTCCTGGGATTTAAGTCACTGAGTACAAATCTAGCGGCCTTTCTTTGTACCATTTCCAACTCGTTGATGAGCCCTACTTGATATGAAACCCAAACCGCCGAAGCATATTCCAGAATAGGTCTTACAAGTGACAAATATCCTAATTCTTTTGCAGAGGTACTACTTCCTTTTAATACCCTCATTACAATGTGTTACAGGATGAAATGTATGAGTGAAATGTGCGGCAAGTCGCAATCACGGGAACATGGATAAACATGAAAATGTGATGCTTTCAACGCTAGGAGTTAGTGTGTACATCAGCGTTATTTAATAAACTGGTGGGAGGGTTTTTAAATCTCGTTGTTGGAATTTTTTTGGTAACTTTTTTACCGACCAGGTTTCTCTAACCAGATTAATCCCATCAAGATTATATCTATGGCGTCTCGTGCGAGGAGTTCTAGTGATGCATCCTTTCTGGTGTCAGTTCGCGGACTTGGGACGAAACGACGGTAGGCTGGACCCGATCCGTGAGAGTCTAGGGTTGGTGAAAGGGCACAGTATATTCGTTTGCAAATACCGGTACATGATATCCTCAGTTACCCATTTATTGTAACTTTTTAGATGATATTTTATTTTGCAGTTGCTGATCGGAACCATTTTATTATAAGTTAATGATGACTGAACCACGTTTATGTACCTATTTTTAACTATGCTCTGCTTCTTAAACTCTTTCCCAAATTGTACATTTGAGAGCATTTAGAAAATATATAGTAACATTTTGGTTTATTTTTCTTCTGTTCACAAATCTGCACATGCTATTTAGTGCCATTTTTCAATCAGATCGATATTTCCAGTTGACATTTGGTTATAGTGGTCAGAAACAAATGAAGCAGTGGATTTAGCTGCTTCAGCATCAGGCAAATTAGACATTGAAACTGGAGGTTTAGAAGGCCAGCAAGAAGAGTCTTCGACTAGCCACGAAGGCCCATACCAGTACAGTTGAGATGCTGCTAATTGAGAAGGTAAGCAACTACGTGATACTTTTCTGCCGTACACTTGTCTAATGGAGAATCTGTAATCATATTATCAATGCATGATGCTAAATGTGCTTTAATCCCAGTAGGCTCATGAGTAAGTGACATCATGCCAAAGGAGCTTAATAGTAGTTTAAAATAGTGTACATGTTTATCATTAACATTAATAATGTTATGGGTATAACGTCCCTTTTAACTACTGCAGCATTTAGAGACGCCGGGTTGCTGTTAATTTGACCCAAAGGTGATATTTAACGATCCAGTAAATATACTGAAATGGCTCCCTCGCATTTGCACAGCCTCAAATGACAACTAACTGGGCCAAGATTCGATCCTGCAACTTTGGGAACAGCAGGTGAGAATTCTACCACTGTGCCACGCAGCCAGTCTTATCATTATCAAGCAGAAGGTCTATATTGGAAAAATCACACATACTATTGATACCGGCCCCGTGGTGTTGGGGTAGCGCGCCTGCCTCTCACCCGGAGGCCCAGGTTCGATTCCCGGCTCCGTCAGGGATTTTAAAACTGACGTGAGGTTTGGAACGGGGTGCCTTCAGCCTCGTGATGACAATTGAGTAGCTGTCTGACAGTGAGGCAGCGCCCCGATCACAAAACCAAGATTAACGGCCGAGGAGACCCGATGCGCTGATCACGCGTCACCCCAATATCTGCAGGCCAAATGGCTGGGCAGCGGTCGCTTGGTCGGCCTAGGCCCTTCATGGGCTGTGTAGTGCCAAGGGTTGACACATAAAATTATGAAAGTTTTGATTGTTGATTCATATTTCAGAGTGAATTTCAGAGCGGTTATTTATATCACCACGAGGTGATCCGCAAACTTCAAATGTGTCTAATAAGAACAATGTTTAACTGATCTGCATTTATTTCACAGTCTTACATTTTACTTTAAAATGTTTACTGGTCCTCACATCATCAATTTATGCTTTTCAGTCAGTCAATACGCTTCTACCCAATTAGAATAGGCGGGGTAACTATATACTCCTTAAAATCCCTTCTTTATCAGTGAGTAATATTAAAACATGTCATTAACTTTCATGAAGTGTTATACAACCTCTGTCTGAAAACTTCGGTGAATGGGCTATATTACGAACGGATTGGTGGCTTACCTGAAACAGCCATTACTGTCCTTCGAAGTAATCCCCGTGTATGGTTATGCAGCTCTTAGAACGACTGAACAAGTCCTGAAAACTCCTGGCATAGTCTTCTTTAGGAATAGCCTTCACTTTGGGTCGTCAAAACTCTAAATTCAAAGCAAGAGAGAAGCGTGAATTTATGCAACCTGCATTGCACACCTGATGAACGGGAGGCAGTGAGAAGGGTGAATTTATGCAACCTAACGTGCACACCTGTTCGACGTGTGGCAGTGAGAAGTGTGAATGTTTCGTGGAATGGAATGGTCCTGAAAACCATCGTCACGGGTGACGAGACCTGGTGCCTGAGGTACGACCTCGAAGGCAAGCGTCAAAGTATGGAGTATCGTGGTCCAGGGTCGCCGAAAAGCCCTGAAGGGCCAGAGGTTTTCGGTCATTTCGAATATCCAACGTAATGTGACAACCCAACTGAAGGCTATCCCTCAGGAAGACTACGCTTGGACTTATACAGCCAGTCTAAGAAGTGCATAACCACCCACGGGGATTACTTCGAAGGACAGTAACGGCTGTTTCAGGTAAGCCAACAATCCGTTCGTAGTCTAATATACTGTAGACCCATTCACCGACCTTGTCAGACAAAGGGTGTATACAGGGTGGACCACGTAAGTTGAGATTGTACAATATCTCAAATACTAAGCGTTGTATAAAGAACTGTCTGGAATAATAATCGCGTGGTATTAAGAGGGAAAGAACATGCTATATGTCGTAATTAATTTGGAGAATGTTTCGATTGTAATTTGATGGTCACGTGACTTTTTTTTAATGGGAACCAGCAATTTTTATTTTGTTTCCTTATTCCCGACACAAAACTAAACAGTATTTCGTACACCAATTTTATAAGTACAGGGTTCTGTCCCTGATGAAAGGTGCGCAGCGTAATACCAGTTATTGCATACCCATCGGACATTAATGTAATAAATGCATTTTCCAACTCTGTGAATGGACGATTGATGTGTCCGTAAAAGTATGTCTCTGTCAATATTGGCACAAGCATGTCGTATCCGTGCCATCGTGTTGTCCAGAGTCGTTGGTTTTTCACAATACACTCGATCTTTCAGGTAACCCCATAATAAAAAGTTCAGGGAAGTAAGGCCCATTAACGGGACCTATCCAACGATCATGGTAATTGTTATTTAGGACATCTCGAGCAGGGCATTCGTGTAATTCGTTCATACGTGACGTTATTATATACGTTGGTGTACGAACAAGTGCTTTACACAAAAGTTATTAAGTTTTGTATGAAGAATAAGGCAACAAAATAAAATAATGTTGGTTCCCATTTAAAAAGCGTCACGTGCCCATAAAATTAACATCCAAACGTTATCCAAATAAACCATAACACATAGCATGTTCTTTCCCCCTTAATATCTCGCAAATTGTATTTCTTTGTAGTTCTTTATACAACGCTTAGTTTTTGCGATATTGTACAGTCTCAACTTACGTGGTCCACCCTGTATATATATTGATGTCGTGCCAAGAGATGGCAGTTGGGTTTGAATTGCAGATGTATTTCCGCTCACTTCGTACCACGCATTCCAAAAACACTAAGTTGGTCTCTACTTGCTTTACTCACTCAGCACATTCATTCTTTCACTGGCTGCGTGTCGTTTGTGCAAAAACAACCATTGGCTTTCGGGAAGCCGATATATTTAGGTTTGGAATAGGCAGGCCGCACATGCGTACTGCAAGACCCCCACACCTCGTCACAGCGTGTAGAACTGTCATCTCCTGGCGCCATAAAACAAGATCAACCCCGCCTATTTTAATTTTGCAAAAGCGTGTTGACCAACTGAATAGTAGAATTGATAGTTTGTACAGGCAACACATAAAAAAATGGCTTCCGAACTTCCACATGATCCTCATTTCGTAATTTTCTTAATTTATTTTGTTTTAATTGGAGCACCATCTGATTTTATCTCAATTCTGCAAATAAAAAAAATACTACTACCGTGTATTCACAATAATTTACAGACTGTGGATCATCCCATGCTTTGTCATTACAAAAACCATTTGGTTGCCTATTATCAAGATACTAGCAACCCACTCCGGCTTCGCACGGGAACAGTTATGAATGCATTACGTGATAAGCGCTTTTTGTTCGATGTCAATAAACTACGACCTATATCCGTTTTACGTCTCGGCATGATGGGTTAAAATAACTGATGGACTATTAATTATATTATCATTGAGATGCATGTGCAACGAATTCTTGTCAGTCGTAATTTTAGAATGGCGTGGTGCATTAAACACAAATCCCCCCTCCGTCCAATCTAGAAACACTTATAGTGGGCGATGTATTGAAGATAGACATATGCTCTCCGGGACTTTTTTGTAGAACCTTTCATGCTGAACAATTCTTACACTCATAGTATATTGATATTTTTAACGATTTGCCCAGCGTAAGCTTAAAAAGTGCACGGACGCCAGTTTTCTTTCGACTTTTTCACTGAAATCGTTACTGTTTGGCTTCCTTTGATCATAAATAAATTATTTTCTACAGAAACCTTCCTCGAGATATGCTTTACAGAATGATGAAAACCGCATCAAAATCCATCGAGTAGTTCTCGAGATTACCCGTAACATCCAAGAATCAGGGACTTTGTTTTATACTAAGTAGAGATGTTTCAGTTTGTAGCTTCAACATACACTGATTTGCAATACTTAGGGACAACATGGATGAAGCCACATAACTAGCGACCGGACATTCATGCACTAAAATTGATTAAGATATGCATTAAGAATTGAAAAATATGCACTTAACAATAACTTAATAAGCCAATCATATTCACTCTTCTTTCCCGTCTTCGCTGTAATACAGGGTGTCTCCAAAAATGTACTAACGTTTTGAATGACTATAAAATGATTATTTATGAACATATAGAGACAAGTTTAAGGGCTTCAATTATAGAAGAGACATGTAATTAAAGACTCATGTTCGCAAATGTCCAAGTTGATGACCGTCAGTGTCCAGATAAAGCTTCACGAAGCAATGGATTCGCAAACCTAACGACAAAGTTCATTTGAAATTTCGTGACATTGCCTGTCAATTTCCAATTTAGTGTTGGAATGTGGGATTTCCAGCGCAGACGCTTCATGATGCGATGGACGCTATCTTTTGAGATGTGTCTCTCGAACCGTTTGTCGCAGTGATTTCGGTGGGGATCGAATGAGGGCTTCCTGCCCATGTTCTTCTTTTCTAGGACTGGTGGATGTCCGTGGACGTCCAGAACGTTTCTTGTTGACGTTGTGAACGGTTCCATCTGCTTCAAATTTATCTCTGATGCGAGCAATGGTCCAGTGCGTTGATGGCGGTTTGTCGAACTCCTGGACACTAACGGTGATCAATTTGAACATTTGCGAACATGAGTCTTTAATTACATGTCTCTTCTATAATTGAAGCCCTTAAACTTGTCTCTTTGTTCATAAATAATCATTTTATAGTCATTCAAAGTGTTAGTTCATTTCTTTTGAGACACCCTGTATGTGCAGTCGTTTTAGCATGTTGTTCAAGTTGAAATTTCTTTTCACATTTCACTTTCTTCGAGCATATTTGGAAATAAACGACAACACAATCAGTTGAATAATCACTATTACCTGACACTCTCTGATTTATTAATACTTCCTGCTGCACTTCTCTTTAGGCATTGTGAGTAAATGCTGACTAAAGTAACACTTGAACTGAAGAAACTCATCACAAAACTAACTCCGGGGTACTGGCTGCCGAGATGGTGAAATATCATTATGAACCCAGTCCCTTTTTGAAATAGCCAGGCAACATGCTTGCGTAAAATACTGTTATTCGGTTGTCTGTTTTCCAGAAAGTAGCTGATAAGGGATACTGCCCATATGGTAAAAGAAATGTCCCACCCCATCCATTTCTAGGAATACCAGGCGTAAAATACTGTTATCTCGTTATCTGTTACTCAGAAAGTTGTTGGCTGGCTGCGTGGCTCAGCGGTAACGTTCTCGCTTGCTGTTCCCAAGGTTGCAGGATCGAATCCTGGCACTGTCAGCTGGCATTCGAGGGTGCGCAAATGTGAGGGAGCCGTGTCAGTACATTTACTGGCGCGTTTAAAGATCCCCTTCGGGGCAAAATTCCGGCACCCAGGCATCTCCAAAAGCCGCAGTAGTTAAAAGGGACGTAAAACCTATAAGTTAACATTATTATTTATTCTTACTCAGAAAGTTGCTTATAAGTAGGCTTGCCATATTTTTGGTGAGTGAAACCGGGACACATTAATATGGGATGGCCATGCCGCGGGGGGGGGGGGTGTCTAAAGGGTATTTGGGGGGAGGTCCGGGATTTTTTTTGAAGCAAAATGGTGAGTTTTAAGCCCTTTTTTTTATCGCAAGTGACGGGAGGGGGTGTGATGGTCC
Organism: Meconema thalassinum; assembly: GCA_946902985.2. Taxonomy (NCBI): domain Eukaryota; kingdom Metazoa; phylum Arthropoda; class Insecta; order Orthoptera; family Tettigoniidae; genus Meconema; species Meconema thalassinum. Next base: position 1,331,753,302 of record OX336389.2, read on the forward strand.
CAATTTGTGACCAGAACGAAATAATTTTATATATTTTATTATTATTATTATTATGATTATTATTATTATTATTATTATTATTATTATTATTATCAATATTTTTTAAGTTTACATTTTACCTTTTATTAGTTATTATGTTAACTAATATATTTATATCTATTATTATGCGGTAATGTAGAATATTATGGCAATTGAAAGGATTTGGAGCGATACACATTATATTTGAAATTAGTTTGACGCTTGAATGAATATTATTTCTGAAGAAAATTCGAACAAGAGAAAAAGAGGGTGTTCACAGAAGGCGGCTTCTTGGAAATGACATAAATAGACACTTATGTCTGTCACATCAAGTATTCTAACAATATACAAATCATACTAAGAAAAGATTCTAAGAAGACTTACCACTAACAATGCTGGGCCGATGAATGAGTCCTTTGCAACTTGATACAAAAGGTGGGCTGGACCTCCGGAGAATTGCTACAAAGAAGTATTGTCATTGTTGATATATGAAAGGCGGGCTTATATCGCCTAGCGACTTCTGAAGAGGGGTCATACACGTGCTTTACCTGGGAACGTTATATATATGACGGCCGCCCAAATGGATTATTATTATTGAATTGCTGGAGGAGAGGGAAGGATGCTGAGTGGAGCAGAGGAATTTGTAGCGAGATGGAGTCTATAACGCAGTTCTAAACTAGACAGTTGACTATTAAGTATGTGAATTTGATAAGACATTCTGTCTCATCAAACTGTGACATGGTTGTGTACGAGGCTATTGTCACAGGGATGATTTTTGGAATTTATTCCGTCATCCACATATAAATTAATTACTTTGAGGATGATCAGGGCCACCTGGAACTCTCTACGCAACAATCCAACTACAAAGATCTTCAATGCGGTGAGCGATGTAAACAGTTATACTCCAGTCAAATCAGAAGGCTATCATGCTTATTAAATTCAATATATTCTATTCAATTAACTCAGTATACTCCAATTTCCAATCAAGAACCATAATACAAGTAAATTCAGTAGATTCTTTAATTTAAATTTATTATTATTATCTTTAGTATTTTATATTTTTTGCACTTGTTGTTTTTATATATTAAATTCATTTTAAATTCAAATATTTGACTGGTTTCCTTTAGTAGCTAGAAATTACTATAAGGCAACACCATACTCCTGAACTAATTATCGTAAGGTTAGATTACGTAAGTTTCACTACGGCTGGAGATAGGAATTTCGATGCTCTACCTCTGTTTAACCGAGGTTTAATATATTATTTTGATCATGATATATATAAATGATCTGGCGCCCTGGCAACACATATATTACACATTATGTACTTTTTTAGTGAAGCTGACAACAATACAGATACACTATTAGATTAATACACAATTAAATGTTTCATTTTGATCACCCAAATGTGGGCGATTATTTAAATAATAACCTTTTTTTAAACTTTATTCTTATTAACAGTAATCAAGTTTAAATATCTTAACAACCCATTACAAATGACGCCCAACTAGCGGAGCGCTTTTCTTATTATTAATAGAACCCCATAAAGCTCTCACAAACCATTACAAATGGCCCCCAACTATGTGGCACGGAAACCTAACGATATTTACGGAAGGAGTGAGTGTTAATTCAGTGCAAATTTTCAGTGATTTTGGGGGAAAGTGAAGTGAATTAGTGTATTATTAGTGATTGATTTTGGGGGAAAGTGAGGTGAATTTTGGAACGATAAACTTTATACGGTGTACTTCGAGATGGCGGATGAGGAACAAAGGAAATTGAGGAGTAGGGGTAAAGGCGAGAAAGCTAATTATACGAAAGTAGATAGTGGTACTGAGGCTGAGAGTGTAGAGGATTATACCAAGATGTCGGAGGTAAATCTTGAGAGTAATCCTGAGGATAATCCCGAGGTTAACCCTGAGACGAATATAGAGGTACATCCTGAAATAAATCCTGAGACTAGTGGAGGGAAGGAGAAACAAAAGCCTTTGGATATTTCGGAAAACAAATTAGATGAGATCATGGGAATGTTTCGGGAGATAAGTAAGCAAAATCAGGAGATAAGTAAGCAAAATCAGGAGATGAGTAGGGAGATGAGAGAGGAGATAAGCAAGGCGATAGACAAGAAGCTAGAAGATAGCAATAAAAATAATCAGGAGATGAGTAGGGAGATGAGTAGGGAGATAAGAGAAGCGATATGTAAAGATAATAAAGAAATTAATCAGAAATTAGATAATATGGTCAAGGAGAATGAGGAATTAAATAGAAAGTATGGGACGCTGCAGGAGAGTATTCAGGGGGCAAAACAGGAGATCAGATGTGAAATTAAGGATGTGTTAGAAGAAAAGGCTAAAAATATTATAGAGGAAGTAGATCTGAAATTAGTGGAAGTGGAAGGGAAAATTCAGGAAAAGTTAGTCAATCAAAGAGAGAATCTTCAGAAAATAGTACAGATGGAAACTAGACAAGTAAGAACAGAATTGGGAGGAGAGATAAAGAAAGTGCAGTCAGAATTTCATAAGAAAGTAGAGGATAGTCACCTGACAAATGAAGAAAATTATCAGGAGATTCAGGAAAAACAGAAGATATTAAGAAATGAATTGATAGAAAAAGAGAATAATTTGAAAGAAAGAATGGAAATGGTAGAAAAAGTGGCGGATAAAAAGATAGCAGAAATTGAGGCTAAGATAAGAAAGCAATTAAGGCAGGAGGGAATACAGGGTAGAGTTATTGTATCAGGAGGTGGAATGAAGGAAACTGAACTAGTTAAGTTCTCTAACGAGCAGGGATGTCCTATGGAATTCATAACTATAGTAGAAAATAAATTCAAGGAAAGGCTACTAGAAGGACAGATAGAGTGGAATATGGTAGTGGAGATATTAGATCAGGCTTTTGTGGGGGAAACAAAAAGCTGGTTTTCTGTTTATAAAAACACTTTAGTGGACTTTAATGATTTTAAAAATAAATTTTGTGAAAAATATTGGAATGATGAAATACAGGCCCAAAAAAGGGAAAGTATTATTTGTGGGATATATCCGCCTGAAAGTACTTGCAGTATGACTGAATATTTTCTGAATAAGGTTATCATCTGCAAATATCTAGATGGCATGACACAAGACAGCGATATAGTCAGGCAAATGATAAAGCATTTCCCATTCCGAATAAGAGAGGCTGCATGCATGCAACGCACTTCGACTATCACAGAGTTAGAAAGATTATTAGGGAGATTTGATGCTCTAGAGAATAGTGTTGGTGAAACACCGGCAGGACAGCAGAATAGTCTATATATGAATGAGAAAAGGAATCAAAATAATAATGGCAGGCAACAACACCAGAATTTTCAAGGCAACAATAGGGGGCGTAATTTTGAAAATTCATATGCTCAAAATAACAGGGGGCAATTTCAAGGTAGAGATGGTTATCAGAATAACCGTGGCCAGTATCATGGCAATAGGAGAAACCATGATAATAATGGTAATCAGGATAATAATGCAGGTCCTAACAATGGGCAGCGTTATTACAATCAAAGAAATAATGCAGGAAATTCGGGGAGGCAGAGAGAAGAAAATCAAGGTAATGGCAGCAACCCTCGTCAGAACCACAACAAAAATAACGGGGAGACACAAAACCAAGATAATGGTACCGATACTTTAAATGTGAACCAGACTGTGACGTAAGGTCAAGTTGTCAGTCTGAGTCTTTTCCAGCTTACACCATTTTGAGCGAACCGTATGACCTAAATATCCGTAATGATTTATTAAGTGAATTTATGGAGGTATCTAAAGAACCTACCGTTATAAATTTTAACTCAGTGTTAAAATTACAAGTGTTAGGGGCGTGTATCGATACACTTTTTGACAGTGGCTGTCAGGTTTCTTGCATCAGTGCAGCATTTTATAATAATAGGAAGGAAAATGGTATTAAAATTGAGGAAATTCCAATTAGAACTACTTTCGTGTTAACTGCGGTGGGCAAGAAATCTCACATAATTTCTAAACAAGTGGTTGTAGAAATTTTAATAGGAGGTAAGATTGGAACTCATGTTTGTTAAGTGATTCCAAATCTTGTTTACTCACTGATTATGGGTTCGGACTTGATGTCGCAACATTCTGCACAGTTATGCTATAAGGAGGGTAATGTTAAATTCAGATGGATGAATGAAAATGTGATCATATCATTTAATAATTCGAGTAAGTTTTATGGTGGTTCTAAGAATATATGTACGCTTGAGGAGATATTAACGACTAAAGGAGTCGATATTTGCAGTAAGGTTAGTGGTGAGATTGTCAGGGTATCTATTGAAAAGGAACCTCATTTTTTACATTTTTTAGGCAGTATGATGACGAAGGATTCTCTAGAGGATACCTTGCGTAAAGCTGCATTACAGAGTGAGTTAGAGAGTAATCGAGTGGATGAACTATTGGAGGTGTTGATAGAGAATAAGTATATATTTGAGGACCGTATTGGATTAGCTAATTGCTACGAACATTCATTAAATGTACTTGATCGCAGTATTTTTGTAGGTCATCGTTACCCCGTGCCTTACAAATTCCAGGAAGCTGTGAGAAGGCAGATTGAAAGCATGTTGCAGGATAAAATTATAGAACCCTCGATTAGCCCATATATTAATTCATTAATTGTTGTTCCCAAGTCTGACGGAAAAGTAAGACTTTGTTTAGATGCACGAAATTTGAACAACCATATATCTGTGGATCAGCTTAGATCTCAATCAATTGAGGAATTAGTTCAGGGATTTCCAGGTAAACAATGGTTTACATGTGTTGACTTAAGTTCAAGTTTTTGGCAAGTTTCGCTAAAAAAGGAAGATAGGCCTTTAACCGCTTTTTCCTTTCAAAATCATCTGTATCAATTCTGTCGAGTAGCTTTTGGCCTGAAGAGTAGTTCTGCAGCACTGATTAGAGCTCTAGGGATCGCTTTAGGAAGCGACATGGACAAATTTGTAACAATATATATAGACGATTTGGTGATCAGTTCAGAAACGTTCAGTGAGCACTTAATGCACCTGGACCGGGTTTTTAAGAAATTAGCGAGAGCTGGTTTCACTCTCAAACTCAGTAAGTCTTTTTTTTTGTCGTAAGGAAATTACTTTTCTTGGTCATACGGTGTCAGCGGAAGGTGTGAAGCCTGAGGAAAGCAGGGTAGGTAAGATTTTAGATGCTAAATCACCTAGGAATGTGAAAGAACTGAAAACATATCTGGGCATGTGCAATTATTTTCGTCGATGTATTATGAGGTATGCCTGTATGGTGGAACCATTCCGTGAGTTATTAAAATCAGGTAATAAATGGTGTTGGACAGAAATGCACGAGGGAGCATTTAAGGCTCTCAAAATTGGATTTGAGAAGGCCGTAGTGTTAAAGTACCCTTTAAAGGACAGACCATATGTGCTGATGACTGATGCATCCCACATTGGCATTTCCGGTGTACTATGCCAGAAAGATGAGGAGGGCAATTTGAGGATTGTGTCCCTGGCCTCACGTGGTCTTTCTGCCGCTGAAAAGCGCTACACTATAACGGAGTTGGAATTACTAGGCATTGTGTACAGCCTAAGTAAATTCAGAATGTATGTCCTTGGCGGGAAATTTGAAATCTTCACAGATCACCACGCCCTAGCATTTATTAACACATGTAAACTGAGTAGTAACCGCGTTAGCCGATGGATTCTTGCACTGCAGGAATATGATTTCGACATACATCATATTAAAGGTAAGGATAACATTTTGGCAGACATGTTATCCAGAGACGTCAATTTAAATCACAGTGAGTCAGTTGTTAAGGCGAACCAAGGGGTGTTGATATGCGCATGCTTGGATCCTACCAATAAAGAATCTTTAAAGGAGTTAAGAAATCTGTTGGTAAGACAGAGAGAAGATAAGGTATTAAAAGAACCTTTGTCATTGTTAGAAGGAAGTGATTTAGAGTGTGTGGTATCTGGGAGATTCGTATACAAAATGTAGGACGGATTTCTAGCACGGAAATGTGGGGAAGAAAAATGGGCTATTTGTGTGCCTAAATCTTTAACGGAGGAACTTACTTGGTTTATCCATAAGGAATTAGGGCATTTTGGAGCTAATAAAGTGCTCTATGAACTCCAACAAAACTTCATTTGGTGTAGAATGGGGAGAGAAATTAGGACTATTCTTGCAAAGTGTGACCTCTGTCAGAAATCTAAATTTCCAAATAGATATTTAACGGGAGAAATGCAGGCCGTTCTCACAAGTAAACCCGGAGAGTTACTATGTGCGGACCTGTTTGGGCCTATAGTGAAAGGTCAATTTGGCTATGAATACATTTTTGTAATAGTTGACTCATTCAGTAAATATGTCAAACTATATGCTTTAAGGAAGGCCACCGGGAAAGCTTGTAGCAAATTGATCATAGAGAAATATATACCTGAGTTCGGTCTTCCACTCAAAATATTAACTGATAGCGGCCCGCAATTCACATCTAAACACTGGAAAACCAAGATGCGTGAAGCCGGGATATCACATGTACATTCATCAGTTCGCTATCCACAAGGGAATATTTGTGAACGAAATATGAAGGAACTTGGTCGCTTGTTACGAGCTCTCGTGTATGACAAACACTCTTCTTGGGTATCGCAACTTAGCAGAGTTGAAACTTGGTTGAATGCTGTCCAACACGAAAGCACGAAAATGACGCCGCATGAAGTGCATTTTGGCAGTAAGCCACAAAATGAGTTAGCAAGAATATTGGGATTAACAGTGGGAAAAGAACCAGGATTGGATGTCACTATCCAGATGGCAAAAAAGAATTTAGGTAAAGCAGCTGAACGCAGAATTCGCCAACAAAAAGGTAAAAAGCTGGATCAATTTGAGGTCGGTGACAAAGTCTTGTTGCGAGTTCCAAGGCAATCCAGTATTCTTCAGAAAGTTATAATGAAGTTCTTCCTTATTTTTGAAGGCCCCTATACTGTGCAGAAGAGGATAGGTAAATCCGCATATGTCCTAGAAGACGCAGGAAAACGATTATACGGCACTTACAATGTGAGATCCTTAAGGAAATATGTGTCATGAGTAATAGAAGTGAAGTTGATGTTAAGTAAGGAAAGTCGCTGAATAATAAGTGAATGATTGTGGTCTGAACGAGCAGGTAATGGCGAGGGTTTGCATCAACCTATGATATTGTGTGTCTTGAAGAGCACAGAGGAAATATAAAGCGTATTTTGTCGGCTATAAGCTTGTGTATTTGAATGTGATATATATACATATGTGGGGTAATTTAGCGCACTGCATTTGCACTGAACAATGTTGCCTTAGGTAATACAAGCTAATAAAGTTTCATTTTTTTATAATATGCCTGTGTTACTAGATACATATAATTCCTGAGAGACTGGAGTAGATCTGGTGATTCGCATCACATACCAAGTGTTGTGAAGTGATAAAGTGAATTAATCAGTTGGCAGTCCCACCAACTAGCCATAGTGTATTCAGTTCGACACCAGGCTGAAAATTGAACTCTACGTTCTCAAGATATAAAGCAAAGGTGTATGCCACCCAAATATACATAAGTGCAACGATGACTTATGTCCAAAACAAGAATATAAAAGTGAAGGGTATTTTGATGTACATTGTTTACAGGTCGCTTTAAATATGTAAAGAAGAAAGAAAAAGACATTATGAACAATGAATGACTGTAATGATGAGATTTAAAAATATAGATACATAAAACTTGAAGGGTATAATTTTTTTGATGTTGGTAATTGCTTTGAAGGGTATAATAATGTCGATGTTTGTAATTTCTTTGTAGGGTATAATATTTTATATTTGTACAAGTGTTGAAGAGAAGTATGGTGATATGATTGTTGACATATACCATAATTCTCTGGGGCGAATATGTGATGGTCCCAATTTGTGACCAGAACGAAATAATTTTATATATTTTATTATTATTATTATTATTATTATTATTATCAATATTTTTTAAGTTTACATTTTACCTTTTATTAGTTATTATGTTAACTAATATATTTATATCTATTATTATGCGGAATGTAGAATATTATGGCAATTGAAAGGATTTGGAGCGATACACATTATATTTGAAATTAGTTTGACGCTTGAATGAATATTATTTCTGAAGAAAATTCGAACAAGAGAAAAAGAGGGTGTTCACAGAAGGCGGCTTCTTGGAAATGACATAAATAGACACTTATGTCTGTCACATCAAGTATTCTAACAATATACAAATCATACTAAGAAAAGATTCTAAGAAGACTTACCACTAACAATGCTGGGCCGATGAATGAGTCCTTTGCAACTTGATACAAAAGGTGGGCTGGACCTCCGGAGAATTGCTACAAAGAAGTATTGTCATTGTTGATATATGAAAGGCGGGCTTATATCGCCTAGCGACTTCTGAAGAGGGGTCATACACGTGCTTTACCTGGGAACGTTATATATATGACGGCCGCCCAAATGGATTATTATTATTGAATTGCTGGAGGAGAGGGAAGGATGCTGAGTGGAGCAGAGGAATTTGTAGCGAGATGGAGTCTATAACGCAGTTCTAAACTAGACAGTTGACTATTAAGTATGTGAATTTGATAAGACATTCTGTCTCATCAAACTGTGACATGGTTGTGTACGAGGCTATTGTCACAGGGATGATTTTTGGAATTTATTCCGTCATCCACATATAAATTAATTACTTTGAGGATGATCAGGGCCACCTGGAACTCTCTACGCAACAATCCAACTACAAAGATCTTCAATGCGGTGAGCGATGTAAACAGTTATACTCCAGTCAAATCAGAAGGCTATCATGCTTATTAAATTCAATATATTCTATTCAATTAACTCAGTATACTCCAATTTCCAATCAAGAACCATAATACAAGTAAATTCAGTAGATTCTTTAATTTAAATTTATTATTATTATTATCTTTAGTATTTTATATTTTTTGCACTTGTTGTTTTTATATATTAAATTCATTTTAAATTCAAATATTTGACTGGTTTCCTTTAGTAGCTAGAAATTACTATAAGGCAACACCATACTCCTGAACTAATTATCGTAAGGTTAGATTACGTAAGTTTCACTACGGCTGGAGATAGGAATTTCGATGCTCTACCTCTGTTTAACCGAGGTTTAATATATTATTTTGATCATGATATATATAAATGATCTGGCGCCCTGGCAACACATATATTACACATTATGTACTTTTTTAGTGAAGCTGACAACAATACAGATACACTATTAGATTAATACACAATTAAATGTTTCATTTTGATCACCCAAATGTGGGCGATTATTTAAATAATAACCTTTTTTTTAACTTTATTCTTATTAACAGTAATCAAGTTTAAATATCTTAACAACCCATTACAAATGACGCCCAACTAGCGGAGCGCTTTTCTTATTATTAATAGAACCCCATAAAGCTCTCACAACCCATTACAGGGGGAATCTGGCACCCTAAATTGTTAGTTCTACACACCTTTTAAAAATAAAAAAGTAATATTTGCTACCTAAAAATACATGTTTTTTCCTTTTTAATGGTAATATTTTCTGGTCTACCATCTAGAAAGAAGTGTCAATAAAATACAATTTAAAATACTTCATAAAATTGTTTAAGTGAACGTATTGTAACCTTTATGCATCTGTGATTGCATAAATTCTACATATTTATTTCAACAAGATTTTATTCATGTTTCAAAGCTGATGTGAGAAAGACGTTGCCTGTAGACCAGAGGACAACAAAGGAAGACCCGTACGTGCTTTTTCTACAACTTTCACCGAGAGCGGACAATGGAGAGAGGAGGAGATCGGCAAACATCTGGTAACCACATGGGCTTAGACAACGCGAAACGGTCATTCAACCAAGCGGGTAAATACGAAAATTTCAACGATCACTTACTAAATAAACCCCGCCCATTTGAGAGAAATTGGAGCAGTAAATAAAATGCAGAAACAGGAATTACACCATCGTGTAGGGGACAATCCCAGCCTCTCAGAAGTATCTTCAAAATTTAAATTGAGTCATTCTGTGATTTTTGCCAGAATTAAAACGAAATTAGGGGGCGGATTTGAAACTACCAATAGTAGCGAGGGACGCAGGACGCGACCAAATCCCACCGAAATTAAGGAACAATGAAGGGAATTACGGAGCTCATTATCTAAGGATCCAGCGATCGGATTTTGGATTAAAAGAAGCCATGAGACATTAAAAATGAGGACGTTCGAATGAGCTAATTTACATATTCATGCGAGTGTTATTATAGAATAAAATTCTAATAGCTCCCCACTCCGAGTACTTCTTCGACAAATCATATAAATAATAGCTGGAGACGCAGCGAATACAGTTCTAATTTGGGCGCTGCAATGGCGCGAGCCCACGATCGTTGTGTTCTGAAAGTAAAAAAAAATTGCAAGTTCAACAGTTCTACTTTGAGCGCTGCAGAGGTGCGAGCTCACGATCGTTGCGTTAGAATATTAACGAATTTTTTACAAGTTCTACGGTTCTACTTTGAGCATCGCAGAGGCGCGAGCCTACGATCGCCGCGTTCTGAAATTAAGAAAATTTTATAAGGCGTGCCCAATCGGACACGGCAGATTGGCATCGAACTCGGGTCTTATCAGAGAAGACCAGGCCCATGATTATGCCTAGGGTCGAACCATTGATCTCTGAGGGGGAACAGCTACAGGGAACCCGAAGAGCAATGAGTTGTATAATGACATATAATAACATAGCATGATTCCACGGCTAGAATGTGAATATCATATCTGTTTAAGGGAAAAATTGTTAGAAAATGCAGTCATATACACGTTTTCGAAGCATAGATGCATGAAAGCAAGCCAGCTTGACAGTTTACTAATCGCAGCCAGCAGAGGGGCGGAGATTCGTGTCGCCGAAGGAACTCATTTCGTCTGGACCGCTGGGACAGCTCGAAATTAATGACTCTGGGGTTCACCACTAGACAACGTTTGAGACCGGAGTGGGGGTAATAGCCCACGGAAATTAATTGATTGCAGCCAATTGGAGCATCGAAATGGAGTGAAAAGTACACCCAGGTGAATATATTCTAGGAGAGATAATTTAGGAGTGGTCTCACACCTAAATTAAAGCCTATATCTCTAAATGAGCCTGTGAACACAAGGCCTACGCATAAGAGGATTGGTTTGGAGACACGCACGAGGGGATTTACCATGGTGGCGTCATGACGCTATGGAAAAAGGCAATTAATTGTAATTAATTGGCCGAAGCGATCGCTTGCACGAGAGTGATTATGGGACTTCCACACCTAGATAAACGAGGTGTATACGTTGTTTTGAATGGAAATGCATTATTTCAAGATAGGAGTCGCTCTCGTATGTCCTGTGGACTACATTTTTCGAGAAACCTTTATATAGGGGGAGCAGAGCAGACCATGAGAGTTCGTCTTCAGTTCATCTGCAGTCTACACGTAAACTAAAACGCTGCCAGTAAGTGCGCGAAATGTTAGAGTATCGACGCTTGAATATATTTGAAGAACAGTGGAAGCACATCATACAGCTTCTTAATAGTACTTATGAATCGCGTAAGTTTTAATATACAGCAGATATTTATCCATTATTATACGCAAGTGTAATTCGCTACAGCGGAGGAATAATTTAGGACGTTTTTGGACACTGAATACCAGGAGGTATTGTCATAGTTATAAATGACGCAGTATCGTCAGGATCACTACAATTATGGGAGCCGGGAAGGCATCACAAGTAATCATGACGGTGAAATGAACACTATTGAAGGTGACGAGAATCGAACGCACACACACGCAAGATAGACTTTCACGGAGACCTGCGGTTGTCGTAGCTGCAGCGCATCTCTGAGGTCAGGCGTTAGGAGGAGTCCAATTAAGGATCCACATGTGAAATAGTGCGAAAAGTGTATATAAGTTTTATTACAGTGATTTCAAAAGTGTTTATGTGTATTGTGATATAATATGTATTGTGTTAAAATGAGAAAAGCCAGTGATAAAAATATTATTACCATGTGTCGTGTGAGATATAACATGATGGCTTAAACCCAGCATCATGGTAGGTTCGTGGCTGGTGTGCTGGAATAATCCAGCAAAATTGAAAAGTGAGTACAAATCTACAATGTTATTCTAATTAGATAGTTCACCATACAACGAGGCATCACTTTAAGACTAAGATGTAACAGTCACTTATATAAGAGCTTTCACCACTCGTATTTTTGGTAGAATATGGCTTGGAGGGTGATTTGTTTAGGGCCATTCAGGCCTAAGATAGTGATGAATGTAACGGTAACGTTAAATGATAATAATAATAATAATCTCGGGTCGGTAACAGTAATCAGTAATGTGATAGGCATTTCAGGCCTAAAGAACGTTCAAAGTGTGTCATGTCTAATATAAAGATACTGTATTTGGTAAACAGTAAGAAAGTAACGTAAGATATAGCGAGATACGAGAGTTTTTAGTGTCAGTGAAGTGTTGAATGAATATTTGATATGGTCAATTCTTAGGATTGTATTTGAGAACCATTAAAGTAATGTAAGCCAGTAAATTTATACTTGTTTTTGGAGCTATTTGAAGCTTTGGCTTAAGAGTAATTGCAGAGAGGACGTGAGTGCCTCAATAATTGAGTCATCTATGAGAAGTATTGTTTGAGCCACACAGAGCGAGCGAGGCAACGTAGAATCAAGTGATTTACGTCAATAAAGTTGCGGGGACCACTCTAACATAGCTTGCACGTTAGGTGAAAAGATGGCTAATCTACGAGATAGTATTGCCGTGATGCATACTTGTATTATTCGCAGCGAGTGGTACGGAAGGTATCTGTATCCACGGCTTGCAGGAATAATTGCCACGAGGGATGCTCTTCGAGACCCTGCGTGAGCCATGTATTAATTGATCTGTCCTGAGGGGTGAATCATGTTCGTCGTATAGGAAACGCAGATTTCCTTATTATTATTTAGGCAGCTGCTGATGAGAAATCTTGTATTCTCATTATGATGCGCGCCCGAAGCCACTAGTATTCGCCACAGAACGGCAAGGCTATTACCGGATCCATCCCCAGCCATGAATGTTAAATAGGAGCCGAATTGAGCCCATTACACTATAAATATAGGTGGTAAATAATTAGAATGACTCAATTAATAGAGACAACACTCAGGGTAACTCCTTTGTACAGCAATTGTAATCAAAGATGACCTTGCTAGCAGCCAAGGGGGGTAGTATGTAGACCACGGGGACGGCGGCCATCTTGCTCGGCCAGCTGGAACTAATTTTATTGCCTGCAAGAGTTTAGTGCTTTTCAGTCGGTCAACACGAATGTACCCAAAAGAGATGGGTTATGCCCTAATCCTGAAATAAATTACATGAGATTAATAAAACACTAGTGTTTTATTAATCTCATGTTTACTAAGGCAACACTGAAAATATTGCTTCAAACACCACAATGTTTTATTGCCTGCTTGAAAGGCAGGTCTGTTGACCTGGGCCCTTTATTTTAAAAGCATAGTGAGACACTGAAGAATCTCGATATTTCGAAATGTGATTAAGATATGATTGTTGTGATGATGCCGATTGAATTAAATGATGTGTTTCAACACACATACCTTGTTCGATCGTAGTGATCGGATAATATTTGGCCCAGTTATTCTCTGAGGAGGAACGCTGAACCAAATAACTGTAGGCATCTTTTTAAAGTGCATTTTTGCCCAGTTCACACTGATTTATGCAGACGGGTAAGTGATTTCAAGAACATGACACGTTTGTAACGATAATAATTTCGACCAGACCCAGAAAATCGTTGTATGGTGAAACTATAAACATTTCTATCCATGTGTATTTTGGAAGGGAAAACGTACCACTTTAGCGTTTCATATTGATGGGAAAAAGGAAGACGATTCACACGACTCAACACTTGTTAGTTAAGGCATAAGGTAATGAATTTATGTCAATGAAAGTAAATGCCGTGAGAAACGGATTAATGTTTAATTATTACTGAATTAATGTCATTTAAAGTGATATGTGACTTTTGTGTTGTGATACTCCAGTTTGTTAAATTGTGCCACATGGCGAACGCTATGGAGACTCGTAGATGTCTGAAAGTATCAATGATAGGATGCTAGAAATAGATTTGAGTGCAGTGAAGCACTAATTAAGAAGAGACTCACAAATAACCTTGATTTTCATTGTGGGAATTAAATGTAAATTATCCTTTGTTTGTATTTTGATGTATAGCCATGACTTTATATCAGTATATGTTTTATTTAGGTATATGTTGTTTCTTTCATGTAGAGTAGTTACCTGACAGACTCAAATCCTGAACATGTGGTCGTATGGTGGGCATGAACGTCCCATACCTCGAAAGACCGTGAGTTAGCTGGGATACGAACACATGTTCCACATGATGATAATTGGGTACATGGAGGAGATGTCACTGTACTAGGATTGAGTCACAGGTACTAATAAAAGTCGGCCAAGATATTAATGGTAGAAGCAAGTACAGCAGGAAAATTATGATATATTAGGAAAAGACCGCGTCCCATTTGTTAATAAGCCTTTACGTCAAAATAAATGTTGATAATCCTCCATAAGACATGCTTAAATGTAACGTGTTCACTGGTAACCCTCCTTTTTCATTATCATGACGCAGATACGTGGGGCCGGTTTAAAATACAGGTCACCATAGGTGTGCGTGTCTACTCTCTTCATTTTCATGGCCCAAGCAACGTGGGGCGGTATTAATTCATTATGGAACCGTCTGCATCAGTGCAATATGAGCGATCTTGGCATTGCGCAACTTGGCCACGGATACACCCTCTACTCTCTTCTTTATCATGGCGCCCAGATACGGGGAAGGCTTATGGGATTCAGAAAACCCCATAATAATAGCATGGTTTTCATGGGGAAAACCATAATAGTATTTTTTCCCTCAAACTGTGTTTGAGCGATTGTGAGTCTATCTAGATGATACTCAGATATTAGACACTGTTGTCAGACGGGTACGAGGGTCTAAACCCATTCCATAGGTGGTTACAGAACTGTGTAAGATGATGTGTTGTTGTCGCGAGATCGGAATTCCTTTTTTCCAATAGAACGCGCCAGCATGCTCAGCGGCGGCCTACCTGAATCTCAAAATAAGAAATACAGGATGGCTGGAACTGAGGAAGTACTCAAGTGTATCGCGGAGTTAAGAGAACATTTTGATACTGCTCATGCTAAGAGTAAGGAAGAGGCTAAAGCATTTAAAGACGAAATAGCGGGTAGATTGAATGCCAATCAAACTGAAATAAACACTAGATTAGAAACTAGTCAAACTGAGGTAAGCCAGATGTTGGCCACAGTAAATATTCAGTTAGAGACTAATCAAACTGAAATAAACACTAGATTAGAGGCTAATCAGTTAGAGGTCAGTAGAAAAATGGATGACGTTAAAGAGTCTATTAAGCAAGATGTAACTAAGAATATTGTTAGCGTGGTCTCAGAGATGCAAGCTGATAACGATAAACGCTTTGAGTCAATAGAGCTAAAACTAGAGAATAATCTACAAGCGTGCAGAGAATCACAGCGTGAGATTAATGATAGCTTAAGCAGTATGTCCATAGAGCTTAAAGACATTCAAAGTCAAAATGAAGCGAATATTAAGCGTCAGCAAGAGCAATTTAATACGTTCACTCAGACCGTGGATCGAAGGCTCGAAGGCAGCGACGGAAAAAGGAATAAGCGGATGGCAGGCTACGCAGAGGTGGTAGACGAAGCCTTAAGGAAGCAGGATCAGAATATCCTTGGCCAATGCAAGGAGATCAATGAAATAAAAACTTCTGATCAAGAAAATAAGGAAATAATGTCAAACATGAAAAGGCAGGTCGGAAAGGTTCAAAAAGAGTTAGAACAAACTCAGAACGACCTAGCAGTCATTCATAAAAGGCAGGATGAGGACCAGGGAGAAATTACGAAAATAAGGACTGAAATCTCTCATTTGCATGGTCACATACAGAAAGAAGTTACAGGCTTACGAGAAGAATTAGAACTTCGAGAAGGCTTGAAGACTGAAGCCAGCGATAAAACTCTTGCCGAGGTAAGAGAGAGTCTAGCGGGGAAAATTACCCACATGAAAGAAAGCCTTAAGGATGACAAGGAGAAAGTATTTTCTATGGCAGAGAAAACCCGGGATCGCTTAGAAAAAAATAGAACGAGAGGTATTAGCTCGTTTAGAAAGGGCAGAAAATAGGCACAGCCAAATAGAAACTAGAATGATCGCACAGGAGGAATCCATATTGCGAAATCCTAGATCTAGCGAAGGAAGTATAGATGAAAATAGGAGAAATAAATGGGCAGATATAGAGATACAGCCCACTCCAAAGAATGCAGCCATGCCGAGTGACAGCCTGTATACCACGCCTGGTATACCCATTGCTATGTCTACACCGCATGAAAATGCTGTTCAAAATCAAATAGTCACTGTTGTGAGGGCTAGTGACGAGAAACCGAAGAAATATTCTGGGAGTAATTCTAACATGACACCCAAGTACTGGCTCAAAGAGGTTTCCAAGTACTTGAATGACGCGAAGGTACCGCCAGAGCGAAGGTTGAGAACTATCGAAAAACTGACTGAAGGCGAGTGTGCCTTATGGTTTAGGAGTTTTCGGTACACGTTCGACACCGTTGTTGAATTTCCCCAGGCATTTTTAAGCAGGTACTGGAACGCAAATATACAACTGAACCTCAGATTGGACTTGTACTCCAGGCGCTATAGTACTAATAACCCTACGAAGTACGCAGAGTTTTTCGTGGCTCAATTGTGCCGCTTCCGCTAACTTGATGAAGGAATTAGAGAGTCAGATCTGTGTATAGCGATAGCCAAGCAGCTACCGTATGATGTACAACGTCTATTAATCTCAGCAAACGCCAAGACAGCGATTGACATGGAGGAGGTGCTGAGACAACTCGATCTAACCACAGCGCAGCACACAAGGTAAAGTCGGAACATGGAACAAGTCAACATGACGACTACACCGACTGAATCGACTAAGGTGCAGACTAAAACTAAGTCTACTAGCACCGAAACGGAGAAATCAGACTGGCAACGCGAAGAACGGGAAAACCAGAATTGGAGGCCAGCATACAGAGGAGGATCGAACCGTGGATACCGAGGAAGGAAAGCCTGGAATCAGTGCGGCACAAGAGACCAGCAGCCTGATAACAGAAGAAATTACGGCCGAAATGGGAATAACCAAGGATGGAGATCCCAAGAACAGAGTCGCGGGTTCGATAAAGAAGCGGAAGAACGATATCACGCATCATTAAGATACATGGAAGAGCGTGGAGACGACCATAGAAAATCGCAAGTACATTGGGATGAAGCGAGTAAGAATAGGAGGTCACCCGACATCTATAAAAATGATGACGGTGCCAAGAGTCGGGAACTTCAGCAGTATGAAGACAGACAGAAGAACTCCACAAAGAATGGAGCAATGGAAAAAAAACCATCAAAATTAAATGACCAAATAAGAGAGATAAATGCAGGATGGAATACAGTGAATGTGGTTAACTGGATTGCCAAACCTGAGGAACTTATTGAAGACCTAGATGAAGGGACGGTCAAGGTGAGAAGGGAACTACCCATTATTATTGTAAACATCGCAGGCATGAAGATAAGAAGTCTTCTAGATACAGGCTCAACGGTATGTCTAATAACCCAGGCATTATATAATGAAATCCAAAGTAAAATCCACGTATTGAAAATACCTATTTCAAGCGTGAAGATAAAAGGTGTGATACCAGATAAAGTAATGATATGCAGATACCAAGTATTTTTAGATTTGCAGATAGGGAACTCTACATTCTCACAGAGCTTCCTACTTGTGAATAAGCTGCCTTTTAACGTTATTGTTGGCATGGATTTCATAAGAGAATATAAGGTCATAATAGATCTCTCGCAAGACATTGTTATGTTTCGCGCAAGTGAGGGAAAGGAAGATTTAGAGCTCTCATTAAAACACAATGAAACGAGACCAGAAGAGTACGTATGGCATACTAACGGAGATATGACTGGGGATGCAGTATTGACAACAGAAGACATCGAGGGAGAGTTGGCAACACTGGCCGCAGACATTGAAAAGGACCTCGAACCAAAATTTGAAGAATGCCTGGAAGAAAAGATAGAAGAAGCTAAAATTGGTCCAGAGCATAAGCAAATGCTAAGGGAACTGTTATTTGAATACAAAGGAGTCTTCGATTCGAGACCTGGCCGGATCAAGAATTTCCAATATGCGTTCCAAGTTAGTGACTGGACAACATTCAGACAGAAGCCGTAAGCTGTAGCCGAGAAACATTATTTAAAGGTCAAGGAAGCAATACAGGAGATGCTAGAGGCAGGCGTCATTGTGAAGACGGCCACAACTTATGTCAGCCCACTGGTAGTTGTACCTAAACAGGACGGAAGTGTAAGGATATGCCTGGACCTACGAAATTTGAATTCCAAGGTCATACCAGAGTTTGACCAAGTGCCGCTAATCAAGGAGGTCCTCAGGAGGTTCGAAGGAAAGAATGTTTTCTCAAATCTTGACCTGACAGCAAGCTTTCACCATCTTGCTCTGGAGGAGAAAACAAGCTTACTAACTGGGTTTTTATTCGACCAGCATACATATTCATACGTGCGTCTCCCATTTGGCCTGGAAACAGCGGGTTCAGCGTTGATACGAGCGCTTGATCGGAACCTGTCTGAAGAAGTAAAAGCAACAACCATGATGATATACTACTGACATCTGAAACAGTCGAAGAACACATCAGAGACCTACGCAGGCTGTTGAATGACCTAAGTCAGGCTAACTTTAAGGTCAATATAAAGAAATCTGACTTTGGTCAGAGAGAAGTTAAATTCCTAGGCCACATAATAGATGCGCAAGGAGTTAGGCCTAATCCGGGAAAATTGGAGGTCATTAAACATTTCCCGAGACCAACGAAGGTAAAGAACGTCAGGCAATATCTAGGCGTTATTGGATTCTTTTCAAGCCATTGCCCGAAGTATACCGAGACCGTAGCACCACTCCAAGATTTACTGAAGAAAGGAGGAAGGTGGCGTTGGACGGAAAAATGCGAGGAAACCTTCGTGAAATCTAAACAGATGCTTTTAAATTATGTTAAATTGGGATATCCAGACTACACCCAGAAATTTATTATCCAGACTGACGCATCATTTGTAGGCATTGGAGCGATGCTCTACCAGGAAAATGTGGACAGGCCAGAGGAGAAAACTTATATTTCATTCATAAGCAGAAGGTTGAAACCTAATGAAAAGAATTATACGGTCACGGAGATCGAATTACTCGCAATACTGTATGCCTTACAGTATTGGAGAAAGCTAATTTATGGCTTCAGAATTATATTAAGAACGGTTCATAAAGCCCTAACATTCCTGTTGAAAACTGACTTGTCGAGTCAAAAACTGACGAGGTGGTCCTTGTATATACAGCAATTTCAAGTGGAAATCGAGTATTGCCCGGGGAAGGACAATATCATACCTGACTTGCTAAGCAGATACCCGACAGCGGATGAAGAGGAAGCCCTAGCTATCGAGATAGAAGATAGAGACCAGAAGACCTTAGATGATCTAAGGAACATCACTGTTTTTCAACGTGAAAATCCCTGGATACGGATGATGATTAATTACATCGAGGGAAAGCTTGTCAGAGGAACCCCGATGTATGTTGAAGCTGAAGCGCTATTAACGGAGTAATTATGGTTTAACCAGATGCTACACAAATGGAGCGATACAGACCACACTCGACCCAGTATTGTTATACCACCAGCATTGCAGAGAAGGCTAGTATGGTTAGCACACAGAGCTTTTGGCCACCCTGGCGTAGACAAATCTGTTGCCCTGCTTAAAGAAGCATTTATTTGGCAAAAACTTAGAGATACAGTCAGGAATACAATCAGGACATGTGATATTTGCCAACGAGTAAGGCCTAACTCGTATTTAATGAGGCAAAAACCGATACCACTCTTACCAGAGAAGCCATGTCAGCTTCTGGCATTGGACAATTTTGGGTCGCTTCCGAGAGCTGGAAGAGGAAATAGACACATCCTAGTCGCACTAGACGTGTTTTCTAAAATGGTAGTCCTATGTCCAATTCAGAAAACCAGTACGTAACAGGTACTTAAGAGGCTGAAGGAAAGAATCATTCCTATACTAGGGAAGCCGGAGAACATATTATCTGATCATGGCAGCTGTTTTGCCAGCGTAGAATTTCGCAGGGAGTTGGAAAATCTGGGTATAAGACAGATTTTGTCCACAGTTCGACACCCGGAGTCGAATTCCGCTGAGAGAGTGATGAGGGAACTGCAAAAGTACATGAAGATATACTGCACTACAGAAAACTGGAAATGGATAGATGTACTAGAGATTATTGAGTATTGTATCAACAATACCGTGCATGAAGCGACAGGAGAAGTGCCAGTGAGCCTACATCTTGATAGAAGACCAGAGAGGCCATGGAATAATGTCATTCGGACACCTGTACATGCACAGCCTGGACGCGAGTTGAGGATCCGGAGAACATTCGAGTATCTCAAGAAACAAGCGGACAGACGGGAGCGAAGAAATAGGAGGAAACGCTACCACAGACCACTACTCGTAGGAGAGTGCGTCCTATTGAAAAAAAAACACCTAGTTCAGATCCAGAGAGCAGGAAATACAAGAAATTTCAACATAGCTATCACGGACCCTACCTGATTATAAGGGACTTGCAAAATAATGCATACCGAATCAAAGATGAAGAGACAGGTAGAGAAGTTGTAGTAAATGCAGCGAATTTAAAATTATATAGTCCGCCAGAGGATTATGAAACAAGAGAAGAGCAAGCCACTCACACCCAAATGGACGGGGAGTCATTATATATGCACGCACAGAGTCCTGAGATAAGTTCGCAGACCCAGGGAGAAAGAAAGCGAGACGACTTGTTCGCAGACCCTGGGGAAACGAGGGGTGAATGCAGCTGTCGGTTGAAAGATTTTTTACCAGATGTGTGAGGCCGCTGCAGAACTCCAAGAAATGAATGAACAACTAAGAGAGCAAAACAAGAGAACACGAGACGGCAGACAGAGTGGAATGGGGGAACGAGACATCCCATTGCCGAGAGCACTGACCGCTTAAAGTAAATATAGCATGGTGTCAATGCCATCTGAAGGCCCGAAAAATTCACTTGTGAAATGAATTTTCCGAGCTTAGCAAGGGAAAGATGTGCCCAATCGGACACGGCAGATTAGCATCGAACTCGGGTCTTATCACAGAAGACCAGGCCCATGATTATGCCTAGGGTCGAACCATTGATCTCTGAGGGGGAACAGCTACAGGAAACCCGAAGAGCAATGAGTTGTATAATGACATATAATATTATAGCATGATTCCACGGCTAGAATGTGAATATCATAGCTGTTTAAGGGAAAATTGATAGAAAATGCAGTCATATATACGTTTTCGAAGCATAGATGCATGAAAGCAAGCCAGCGTGACAGTTTACTAATCGCAGCCAGCAGAGGGGCGGAGATTCGTGTCGCCGAAGGAACTCATTTCGTCTGGACCGCTGGGACAGCTCGAAATTAATGAACCTGGGGTTCACCACTAGACAACGTTTGAGACCGGAGTGGGGGTAATAGCCCACGGAAATTAATTGATTGCAGCCAATTGGAGCATCGAAATGAAGTGAAAAGTACACCCAGGTGAATATATTCTAGGAGAGATAATTTAGGAGTGGTCTCACACCTAAATTAAAACCTATATCTCTAAATGAGCCTGTGAACACAAGGCCTACGCCCAAGAGGATTGGTTTGGAGACACGCACGAGGGGATTTACTATGGTGGCGTCATGACGCTATGGAAAAAGGCAATTCATTGTAATTAATTGGCCGAAGCGATCGCTTGCACGATAGTGATTATGGGACTTCCACGCCTAGATAAACGAGGTGTATACGTCGTTTTGAATGGAAATGCATTATTTCAAAATAGGAGTCGCTCTCGTATGTTCTGTGGACTACATTTTACGAGAAACCTTTATATAGGGGGAGCAGAGCAGACCAAGAGAGATCGTCTTCAGTTCGTCTTCAGTTCATCTGCAGTCTACACGTAAACTAAAACGCAGCCAGTAAGTGCGCGAAATGTTAGAGTATCGACGCTTGAATATATTTGAAGAACAATGGAAGCACATCATACAGCTTCTTAATAGTAATTATGAATCCCGTAAGTTTTAATCTACAGCAGATATTTATCCATTATTATACGCAAGTGTAATTCGCTACAGCGGAGGAATAATTTAGGACCTTTTTGGACACTGAATACCAGGAGGTATTGTCATAGTTATAAATGACGCAGTATCGTCAGGATCACTACAATTATGGGAGCCAGGAAGGCATCACAAGTAATCATGACGGTGAAATGAACACTATTGAAGGTGACGAGAATCGAACGCACACACACGCAAGATAGACTTTCACGGAGACCAGCGGTTGTCGTAGCTGCAGCGCATCTCTGAGGTCAGGCGTTAGGAGGAGTCCAATTAAGGATCCACATGTGAAATAGTGCGAAAAGTGTATATAAGTTTTATTACAGTGATTTCAAAAGTGTTTATGTGTATTGTTACGGCTGTGAGTTTGTGTCATCGCTCGCCGCATGAGTCACAACTGCCCCAGGGCTGGGCTGTGGCCTGCCTCCTGTATTGCGTGCGCCTTATGCAACAGGGCTACTAGGACAAAGGGATAGTCCAGAATATTCGTGACTGGACCAGCGATTGAAACCTCGAGAAGCCGTGAACCCTGGATGGATCTAGAAGCATTTATTGAGTCACCGGCCTGCTATATAAGTGCGACCTGTCAAGCACCGATTGTTGTTGCGTTTTACGAGCTAGTGTGAGCGATTATCCTGAGCGACAGATGTGTGGTGACTTGCGAAACCCCTAGTGGAGCGGGGAAGTGAGACTCCTACAGAGGAACTGTGTCTTGAGCGAGTGTGTTTATTTCCAGTGCGACAGAAGTGATTGTGCTACATTGTGAAACAGTGTGTAGTACGGTGACAGGCTGGGTGCAGCTATTTCCAGCTAGTGTACGGGACCGGACTCATTAGCGAAGAGGATTAACTGTGGGCTGTTGACAAGTGAAAGGGGAAGTGTTCTCGCCGTAAGGAAACTGGAGTAAGGTAATAATTGCTAGTATTTACTGAAGAGTGCTGTATCCTCCTGGCCGCAATAAAGTTAATTATTTCTTTAAGCAGTAATTGGTGTTGTGCTTCCTACCCACCGTAATCCAGTTAACAAAGGTGCCACTAGGGGGTGGCACGTAACAACTGGTGTCAGAAGCCGGATTACGAACTCAAGCACAACACCTGACGGTCCTGGTTTCAAAACACGAGCAGGTCATTTTCTCTAATTTTCCTGTGAGTGCATGCCCTTTACAAGACAAACAACTAAAATGGAGGAGAAATTGCCAGCATTGCAAGAAAAGTTAAATGGCATGGAAACCAAGATGGAGGACGGCCAGAAGAAGCTAGAAGACGGCCAGAAGAAGATGGAAGACGGTCAAAATAAGTTGACACAGGACCTGAAGAAATTAGAACTGGGTCTGCGTGAGGAAGTCACGGCAGTGGAAAAGAAGTTCGACGCCTTACAAGGGGAAGTTGCCGAGCTGCGCCAACGCCCACTGATGGGGGTGGAGGAGAAATTCATCGTCTTACAAAAGGAAGTTGCCGAGCTGCGCCAAGGCCCACTGACGGGGCTGGAGGAGAAATTCAACGCCTTGCAAGTGGAAGTTGCCGAGCTGTGCCAACGACCGCTGATGGGGGTGGAGGAGAAATTCAACGCCTTACAAGTGGAAGTTGCCGAGCTGTGCCAACGCCCGCTGATGGGGGTGGAGGAGAAATTCAACGCCTTACAAAGGGAAGTTGCCGAGCTACGCCAACGCCCACTGAAGGGGGTGGAAGAGAAATTCAACGCTCTACGAGAGGAAGTTGCCGAGCTGCGCCAACGCCCGCCCACCGTTACACCGGGAATATCAGGAACGGGACATAGCAGAGTGACGCCCCCAACCTTCGACGGAAAGGTACCGTGGAGCACCTACTTACGTCAGTTCGAGGCGGCCTGTTCCATAAATAACTGGAACAACACAGAAAAGGCTACAGCTCTCATCGTAGCGCTGAGAGGTGACGCCCTTAACGTCCTTCAGGCCATCCCGACTGGATCCAAGGACTACGCTTCCCTGATCGCCCATATGGAGTCCCGATATGGAGATAGCCATCTTCGGCAGGCCTATCAGATGCAGCTCCGGACCCGGGTACAGAAGAACGCGGAAACCCTGCAGGAGTTCAAGATGGACATCGCACGCCTCGTTAGGCTCGCCTACCCAACAGCGCCGGCCGACTTTCTGGAGCAGATAGCGACGCAGATTTTCACCGACGGGCTACGGGACTCGGACACTCAACAGGCGCTGCGTCTCGCGCGCAATAAGACCCTAGCAGATGCGCTGAGCCACGCACGTGAGTTCGAGACGGCAAAACAGGCATCTAGAATGCACGCGCGGGTGCGTCAAGTGGACGTCGAAGAACCAGCAAAAACCAACAAGACCAAACCCCTGGCCGATGAACTGAAGGAGGCGCTAGGCCGGTTCTTCAAGAGTCGCAGTACCACCAACAAAAACGTAGCCGAAGAACATCCGGAGAGGCGGCCCGGAAGAGGACTACCGACCTGCTGGACCTGCCGTAAGAGAGGCCACCTGAGCAAGGACAGCGGTGATCGCCGCCGCCAAGGGTTTCCGTCGGGACAGTCAGTCGTAGGGAAACCGCGCGGCCCAGGAAAGCAAGTATCAGCCAGCCTTGGGGGGCAAAGGTTGGCTTGTGACAGTCGTCAAGCCCCGGCAGTCCAAGTTCGTGTGACGCAGTTGCGGAGGGATAATAGCAGCCTGATGGTCGACGGAGTCGTCAACGGAGAGAGCTGGCCACTGCTAATCGACACGGGAGCATCGAGGACCATCGTCAGTCCCACCGTGATCCCGAAGTGGAGAGTGCAACCCACACAAAAGAACCTCCAGCTAATAACCACGACCGGAGAGACCGCACCGGTACATGGCGAAGCATCACTGGAGTTCGTCATTGGTCGACGGGCGATAAAGCATCCAGTGCTTGTGGCTGACGTATCAAATGAAGTAATCATCGGACTGGATTTCCTGGACCAGTACAACATCATCTTGGATCTGAGTACCAACACTCTGCATTTCGGAGGTGAGGAACTTGCTTTGCAACCTGCGCACGAGTCCATCACCGCACGACGAGTAAGGTTGAGAGAAGACGTCATCGTTCCCGCCAGGACGGAGGTCAGCGCTGCCGTAATTGTCGACGGAACTGCTGAGGGAGTGGCGGCTGTCATCGAGCTAAAATATGAGGACATCCAGACAAAAAGATTGCTAGTTGCCAAGACACTCATCAACACGACGCCTCGGCCGTACGTCCCCTGTCCAACCTGAACGACTACGATATTACGGTTCACCGGGACACCAACATAGGAGTCTGCGAGCCCGTTACCTGGATTGCCCGCATCACAGATACGACAGACGGACACCTGCAGACGGACAACCGAAGAAGACGCACACTGCCAGAAGAACTACAGAAGCTGTACCAAGGATCCCAGGACCATTTAGACGAGGAACAATCGCGCCAACTTCAGGACCTGCTACGCGAATTCCAGGATGTCTTCTCCGTGGGGAGCAGAGACTTCGGCAGGACAAGCTTGGCCCAGCACAGAATCGACGTTGGGGACAGAGCACCGATTAGGGCTCCATTCCGACGTGTCCCGCTCGCCAAGCAAGCCGAAGTCGACCGGATGGTAGAAGAGATGAAGGAGCAAGGGGTGATCGAGCCATCACATAGTCCTTGGAGTTCTCCGGTCGTGCTAGTGAAGAAGAAGGACGGTTCCACCAGGTTCTGCGTGGATTACAGGCGGGTGAATGTCGTCACGAAGAAGGACAGCTACCCTCTACCCCGGATCGACGACACCCTGGACACCATATCAGGGTCAAGATGGTTCTCCACCTTGGATTTGAAGAGTGGCTACTGGCAGGTGGAGGTCCACCCTAAGGACCGCGAGAAAACTGCGTTCTCTGTGGGCAGCGGGCTCTGGCAGTTCACCGTCATGCCATTCGGTCTGTGCAACGCCCCTGCGACCTTCGAAAGGCTAATGGAGTCCATTCTGAGGGGACTACACTGGAAGACCTGCCTGGTCTACCTAGACGACGTCATCGTTCTGGGGAGAAGCTTCGAGGAGCACTACAGCAACCTGAAAGAGATCTTGTTGAAGCTACGGCTGCCCAGCTGAAGTTGAGCCCCAAGAAGTGTCAGCTCTTCCAGAAGCGGGTCCAGTACCTTGGGCATATCGTCTCCGAGGAAGGGGTGCACACCGACCCAGAGAAGACCGCAGCTGTGAGGGAGTGGCCAGTTCCGAAGGACAAGTCCCAACTACGAACCTTCCTGGGACTCTGCACTTATTACCGTCGCTTCGTGAGGGGATTCGCCGACATCGCCAAACCTTTACATCGACTGACTGAGAAGGACCAACTCTTCACGTGGACAGCAGAATGCCACAGTGCCTTCGAACAACTCAAGCAGGCTCTGTGCACCGCGCCTATTCTGGCCTACCCCAGACCTGGAACAAGGTTCATCGTCGATACCGATGCCAGCGACTTTGGCATAGGGGGAATCCTGTCGCAGGTAGTGGACGGCGAGGAGAGAGTAGTGGCCTACTTCAGCAAGGCCTTGTCAAAGCCAGAAAGGAACTACTGCGTCACCAGGAAGGAGCTGCTCGCCATCGTGAAGACCATTGAACACTTCCACAAGTACCTGTACGGGCAAGAATTTCTCATCAGGACCGACCATGCATCCCTGCGGTGGCTCCTGAACTTCAAGCAGCCCGCGGGACAACTCGCGCGGTGGTTAGAGAGGCTTCAACAGTACAACTTTGAGATTCAGCCGAGGAAAGGCCAACTGCATTCTAACGCCGACGCCCTGTCACGAAGACCGTGCCCCGAAGACTGCACCTACTGTGCCCGAAGGGAGGAGAACACCGGGATACTGTGCCGACGGACTAGTCTGGAACTTCAAGGGAACTGGAGCCGCGAATCTTTCACGCGGGCACAAGCAGAAGATGATGACCTGGGACTGATAGCCGAATGGAAGAGGGCCTGTGTCCCCAGACCCGGGTGGAACATTGTGAGTGACTGCAGCCCGAAGATTAAGTCCTACTGGGCACAGTGGGACTCGCTGATTGTAAGGGATGGCCTCATCTGCCGTACCTGGGAGAGCACCGACGGGAAGACATCTCGGGAACAAGTCGTCGTTCCAAAGGCTATGACGGAGGAAGTCCTGAAGGAAGTTCATGGAGGATCATCTGGTGGACACCTAGGGATAAAGAAGACCCTGGAGAAGCTGAGCGAGCGGTTCTACTGGTTCGGATGCCAAACAGACGTGGAGAACCACTGCGCGAGGTGCCACGATTGCGCAGCCAGCAAGGGCCCAGTTCGAAGACGACGGGGTCCACTGAAGACCTACAACGTTGGCGGCCCCATGGAGAGAGTGGCCATCGATGTTGCTGGGCCATTCCCGTTAAGCGAGGCAGGGAACCGCTACATATTAGTCGTCAGCGACTACTTTACCAAATGGCCGAAGGCGTATGCGCTCCCTAACCAAGAAGCCGCGACGATTGCAGAGACCCTGGTGAAGGAATTCGTCAGCCGGTACGGAGTACCCCTGGAGCTGCATTCCGACCAAGGGAGGAACTTCGAGTCGCAGGTGTTCCAGAACCTATGCCAGCTGCTGGGAATCCGGAAGACAAGGACAACGCCGCTACACCCTCAGTCCGACGGGATGGTAGAGCGATTCAATCGCACCATCGAGAACCATCTCCGAATAGTCGTCAGCGAGCACCAGAGGGATTGGGTCAAGCATCTTCCACTATTTCTCCTGGCCTACCGCGCCGCCGTGCATGAAGCCACCGGGTGCACACCAGCCCGTGCCATGTTTAGGAGGGAGCTCCTTCTACCTGTCGATCTTGCCTTCGGACGACCTGGGAATGATCCGATCCCGGTAAGCCAGTATTGTCAAGAACTGGTCGACCAACTGGAGGACGTACACGCGTTCGCGAGGAGGAAACTGCGGATCGAGACCGACCGAATGAAGACCCGATACGACCAGCAGACGGATGCCGGCGGATTCCACGAGGACGACCTGGTCTGGCTCTTCAACCCATTACGGAAGAAAGGCCTGTCACCCAAACTGCAGAAGTCCTGGGAGGGCCCGTACCGAGTCGTGAAACGGATCAACGATGTCGTCTACAGGATCCAGCGGAGCCCGAGGGCGAAGATGAAGATCGTGCACCGAGATCGCCTGGCAGCCTACGGAGGGACACAGACGGACCAATAATTGATCGGGACGATCAGCCTTTTTAGGAAGGGGGTGGTATTACGGCTGTGAGTTTGTGTCATCGCTCGCCGCATGAGTCACAACTGCCCCAGGGCTGGGCTGTGGCCTGCCTCCTGTATTGCGTGCGCCTTATGCAACAGGGCTACTAGGACAAAGGGATAGTCCAGAATATTCGTGACTGGACCAGCGATGGAAACCTCGAGAAGCCGTGAACCCTGGATGGATCTAGAAGCATTTATTGAGTCACCGGCCTGCTATATAAGTGCGACCTGTCAAGCAGTGGTTGTTGTTGTGTTTTACGAGCTAGTGTGAGCGATTATCCTGAGCGACAGATGTGTGGTGACTTGCGAAACCCCTAGTGGAGCGGGGAAGTGAGACTCCTACAGAGGAACTGTGTCTTGAGCGAGTGTGTTTATTTCCAGTGCGTCAGAAGTGATTGTGCTACATTGTGAAACAGTGTGTAGTACGGTGACAGGCTGGGTGCAGCTATTTCCAGCTAGTGTACGGGACCGGACTCATTAGCGAAGAGGATTAACTGTGGGCTGTTGACAAGTGAAAGGGGAAGTGTTCTCGCCGTAAGGAAACTGGAGTAAGGTAATAATTGCTAGTATTTACTGAAGAGTGCTGTATCCTCCTGGCCGCAATAAAGTTAATTATTTCTTTAAGCAGTAATTGGTGTTGTGCTTCCTACCCACCGTAATCCAGTTAACAAAAGTGCCACTAGGGGGGGGGGCAGGTAACATTATTGTGATATAATATGTATTGTGTTAAAATGAGAAAAGCCAGTGATAAAAATATTATTACCATGTCGTGTGAGATATAACATGATGGCTTAAACCCAGCATCATGGTAGGTTCGTGGCTGGTGTGCTGGAATAATCCAGCAAAATTGAAAAGTGAGTACAAATCTACAATGTTATTCTAATTAGATAGTTCACCATACATCGAGGCATCACTTTAAGACTAAGATGTAACAGTCACTTATGTACGAGCTTTCACCACTCGTATTTTTGGTAGAATATGGCTTGGAGGGTGATTTGTTTAGGGCCATTCAGGCCTAAGATAGTGATGAATGTAACGGTAACATTAAATGATAATAATAATAATAATCTGGGGTCGGTAACAGTAATCAGTATGGTGATAGGCATTTCAGGCCCAAAGAACGTTCAAAGTGTGTCATGTCTAATATAAAGATACTGTATTTGGTAAACAGTAAGAAAGTAACGTAAAATATAGCGAGATACGAGAGTTTTTCGGTGTCAGTGAAGTATTGAATGAATATTTGATATGGTCAATTCTTAGGATTGTATTTGAGAACCATTAAAGTAATGTAAGCCAGTAAATTTATACTTGTTTTTGGAGCTATTTGAAGCTTTGGCTTAAGAGTAATTGCAGAGAGGACGTGAGTGCCTCAATAATTGATCATCTATGAGAAGTATTGTTTGAGCCACACAGAGCGAGCGAGGTAACGTAGAATCAAGTGATTTACGTCAATAAAGTTGCGGGGACCACTCTAACATAGCTTGCACGTTAGGTGAAAAGTTGGCTAATCTACGAGATAGTATTGCCGTGATGCATACTTGTATTATTCGCAGCGAGTGGTACGGAGGGTATCTGTATCCACGGCTTGCAGGAATAATTGCCACGAGGGATGCTCTTCGAGACCCTGCGTGAGCCATGTATTAATTGATCTGCCCTGAGGGGAGAATCATGTTCGTCGTATAGAAAACGCAGATTTCCGTATTATTATTTAGGCAGCTGCTGATGAGAAATCTTGTATTCTCATTATGATGCGCGCCCGAAGCCACTAGTATTCGCCCCAGAACGGCAAGGCTATTACCGGATCCATCCCCAGCCATGAATGTTAAATAGGAGCCGAGTTGAGCCCATTACACTATAAATATAGGTGGTAAATAATTAGAATGACTCAATTAATAGAGACAACACTCAGGGTAACTCCTTTGTACTGCAATTGTAAACAAAGATGACCTTGCTAGCAGCCAAGGGGGGTAGTATGTAGACCACGGGGACGGCGGCCATCTTGCTCGGCCAGCTGGAGCTAATTTTATTGTCTGCTTGAAAGGCAGGTCTGTTGACCTGGGCCCTTTATTTTAAAAGCATAGTGAGACACTGAAGAATCTCGATATTTCGAAATGTGATTAAGATATGATTGTTGTGATGATGCCGATTGAATTAAATGATGTGTTTCAACACACATACCTTGTTTGATCGTTGTGATCGGATAATATTTGGCCCAGTTATTCTCTGAGGAGGAACGCTGAACCAAATAAATGTAGGCATCTTTTTAAAATGCATTTTTGCCCAGTTCACACTAATTTATGCAGACGGGTAAGTGATTTCAAGAACATGACACGTTTGTAACGATAATAATTTCGACCAGACCCAGAAAATCGTTGTGTGGTGAAACTATAAACATTTCTATCCATGTGTATTTTGGAAGGGAAAACGTACCACTTTAGCAACCGTATTGATGGGAAAAAGGAAGACGATTCACACGACACAACACTTGTTAGTTAAGGCATAAGGTAATGAATTTATGTCAATGAAAGTAAATGCCGTGAGAAACGGATCAATGTTTAATTATTACTGAATTAATGTAATTTAAAGTGATATGTGACTTTTGTGTTGTGATACTCCAGTTTGTTAAATTGTGCCACATGGCGAACGCTATGGAGGCTCGTACATGTCTGAAAGTATCAATGATAGGATGCTAGAAATAGATTTGAGTGCAGTGAAGCACTAATTAAGAAGAGACTCACAAATAACCTTGATTTTCATTGTGGGAATTAAATGTAAATTATCCTTTGTTTGTATTTTGATGTATAGCCATGACTTTATATCAGTAAATGTTTTATTTAGGAATATGTTGTTTCTTTCATGTAGAGTAGTTACCTGACAGACTCAAATCCTGAACATGTGGTCGTATGGTGGGCATGAACGTCCCATACCTCGAAAGACCGTGAGTTAGCTGGGATACGAACACATGTTCCACATGATGATAATTGGGTGCAAAGGATAAGCAGTTCTAACTTGGGACATTGGAATATCGTTAAGTATTCGCGAGTGCGAATCGGAACAGTACCGCGAGTGTGCATATCGTTGACTGTACGAAACAGTATATGGTAGAGATAGCCACACGTGCTATTAGCATCAAAGTCAGTGAGATAGGAAGCTATGAACTATCAGCTGAATTGAGTAGGTTGATGATGGCTTTAGGAAGTAGGAGCTACACACGCGAGAACCGTGCATTGTAATAATACTAATAATAATTCACAGTGGACCTTTGCTTTGGTGAATTTTTTTTGGAAACTGTGTGTAAAATTCTCCTCCTTGCAAGATGAACCAATTGATCCAGAAGGCTGATATCAAGGACCAGATCATCACCAACATGATGTATACGAGATAAGTAGATATTGCATGGGGCATGTTTGCCAAGGCGCATCCTATCAAGGGAGTCGGATAAGTTTATATCGATCATAAGCAATTATGATAAAATAGGTATTTTGGGCACAGCAGGCATGTTTTGTGTAAATCTGTGTATATTTGTCATTTATGATTTTTTGTGTGTTTTTTATAATGTAAGATTCGTATATGAGCATCAAATCTTGTTCAATTGTGTTTTGTTTGAGGGTTTCAGTAACTTTGCTGAATGCACATTTAAGGGAATAATTGGGTTGATAGTGCTTACGCACGACCATAACGTAAAAACTAGTATGGGGGAGATAGCTTGACATTGTGACAGAGACCAGTAGTGACACTGAAATTAGGTGAACAGTAAGTAAGGTATTGAAGACCACACCAAGGTAAAGAAAGGTAAGATGGAATGGCTGGATGACAATATAATATTCAGAAAAGTTTGAGAGTTGATTCTTGGTTGAGCTGAAATTAAAGACGGAAGTGGTATTCCCGTGTTCTACGATGATATAAATGGTAAGTGAATTAATGGCGGAGGCGAAATTCCCGCGAATCTACGATGATATAATTGGTAAGTGAAATGATTGAATTCATTGTCTGATGAGAGTCGGAAAGGTAACTGTACAGCTCGAGCCCAAGGCAGTCATACGGAAAGCAGGTATAAAGATTGTGGTCAGCCGTCTGAATTCTGAAAGGACCAGCGAAGGTCGTTGCTTGCCCAGCTGGTTTATTATGGTGTGAGGTTGTCTGTCACAAGGTCGGGAAACCACGTTGAATGGTATTGTTTTCTTTTGTGAGGGAAGGTAGTCGAACTCCCCCAGGTTTTTTTTTGCACCGCTTCAGGAAGCGATGTCATGTCTTGTAATATCATTTTGAGTGCATTCATTATAGTTGTTTGTTTATTAAAAGTAAGAGGGGCATCAGCCACCGAAGTGAGTTTATTTGATGCTCCATGTATTTGACCTGTTTTGGTTTACCGTAATTAGCAGAGTCATAGCTCTGAGTGAGTTAATTGTTTTATAAGCTAGAACATGCACACATGCCTGTGGCCTATAATAAGTCTATTGCCTTCATCATAGGACTCTTGTGAGGAAGAATGATGTTTGTACGAGAAAGCCTGCCCGAACCCCAAAAAACCAATTTTGCAATTGTAAACATGAGTGCACATTTTTTTGACAGAATGGCTGGGCTATTCAGACCATAGTTTGATGAATTAAGTCTGTTGACATTTTATTTTTGAACTTGAAGCAGTGGACTGCAGTGAATTAGGTTATTTTCTTTTCCTGGTTTCAGCCAGTGTGATTACAATATATCTTTTACAATTTGATTTGTTGATTAGAATCTTAGCTTGTGTTCAGAATAATTTAAGGGGGTATATTTTGTTGATTTATTGTCTGTGGATGGGAGCAATTGGGAGATGCTGTTTTGTGAATAAATTATTTCATATTAGGAGTTCTCTGACATACTGATTTTAAGTTAAGCCTCCTGTGATCCTTGATGATATCCCTAGGGTATTTAAATTAAGTTAGAGCCATACCAAACAGACCATTACCCCGAGCTAGAGTCGGCATCCTAGGAACCATTGAAGGGTACAATATTATTTTTTCGGAAAACTACAACTTTTTGTCTAACCACAAAACCAATTACAAAAAATGATGTTGATTGTTTAAAAGTAAACGATTCATAAAAGATTCTTAAACACACAAATCTTACAGCCATTTCCGGGACATTGATAAAGCCGGACGGGACACCGGGACTGTCCCGGTCAAACTGGGACGTATGGCAAGCCTACTTATAAGGGATGTCCAACACGCAAGCAAAACCCATTTTGTTCAAGATGTTTTAAATTATACTTAATTTCAAATGTATATGGCAAGAAATGCTGTTATGTTTAGAATATGCAATAAATCCAATAAACCCACAAAATAATCTATGCATTTGCATACGCGCATATGCATTTTCAACAAATCTGGTCCCTACACATAACATAATTATCAAGAACTCCTTACCAATCTTGTGGCAAGCATGGGAACACGTTGCAGAGCATACATCGCCGTCCGTGGTGATCACTGATCACACGCCCTTTTTTTTTGTGATGTCCAAGGAACCATCATGGGTCGCAGGGACTTACGTGAAATGTATTGTCTCTGTACATAAGTGGCATTTCTGTTCGTCACATCGAATATTCCTTTCAGTTGCCTTCCGTACCATACTGTAGCAGGCCTTTCCATGTATGGTTTGAGATTCAACAGGCGCGGATTCAAGGGGGAGTGGGTCACGACCCCCCCCCCCCCCCCCAACGGAAACCATTTTTTTTTTCCAAACTCAAAAAACGAAAACACAATAACCAGACAAATAAAACTTAACGAATTTTAACTGAAAAAAAAAACAGTTTTTTTTTTCATTTTATTCAATACTGAAAATATCTTTATTGCAATTATTATGTTCTGTTACAACTGTACATATTTACAACTTCATACCTCTTATATAAAAACGATTATTTATATAACAAAATCAACTCGTCAATTTTGTTTAGCATACCTTGTGATTACCGAATCGATGTCTATAGTGATGTCATGATGAATGTGCAGCAATGCACGGATAGGAATTTGGGGCTTTTTTCGCAACAAAAAATTTTGCCGACGTCCAAACTGCAAGCTTGGTTGGCAATTTAAGCTGTGGCTTTCTCCCTTTGCCGGTACCAACTCGACTTGCCGAAACTGTAACGTACCTTGATTCTTCTCTCGAAGCTCGATGTAAAAGTCGCAAAACACGCCGTTGCAATTTGTAGGAATATTTTTGGTGAGCTAAACGCATCAAATTTCTATCCATGTAGCTTGCAAAAAAATGGTCTGGTTTTGTACGTTTGTTTATTTTGAGATTGCGTTTTTAGTGATACCATTTCTCCTTGACAATTTCGATTCTCTGACCCCCCCCCCCCTCCTCCCAAACCCAAACTCTAGATCCGCGCCTGTTCAATGATCTTTGTTACTGGCAGTGACACAACATGCAACAGTTCGCCCTTAAGCATTTACAGACTTAAATAACAGAAACGTGAGTGAAGACCTACATTTTGCTCGTGGCTGTTGTGTCCGATCACTCTTGACTTTGGTGTAAGATGAACCGTGAGGGGCTGTGGGTGGGGGCAGGATTCACCTCGACGCTAAACTTAGAGCTGTCGCAACCTTCCCTGGCATGTGACGAGGCGTGTGGAGCAGAAGGCCAAGGTCTCCAAGCAACGCCGCACCGTCAGGTGAATCCTTACTTCCCACACTCACTGCCTACTGTGCAACTTCCTAAAGATTGCCACACGGGGGGGGAGTTGAAGATGTGTGTGTGTCTTCATCATTTGGATCTTAAAATACAAATCACTTTCAACTTGAGCTATTTCTCCAACTCGTTACGTCGTGGCAGTAACGAATGATCTCTGAATTTAATTCCTGCCACTGCCAAGAAATTTAATTCTGGTCTGAGAGCTGCAAGGGATAAACTCAGCCTCGCGAAGCAAAACTGAGAAGAGGTGGGTTCGATTCCCACCTCAGCTGTCCTAGAATTTCAACTTGAGGCAAATCCCTGTATGGTACCTAACTTGTTGTCACGGCCGCCTCCTTACCAATGTATGTATGTAAGTAAGTATGAATGCATGTATGTATGTATGTATGTACGTACTGTCTCCAATGTACATGTATGAATTCTCTATTGCAAGACAAATAGAATCCACAAGCGACAATATAATACTTAACAATAGAATTTAAAAATATTAGCGAATCCGTGCGAAAATTCTCCCATATTCATAAACCACCCTTTACCCAA
Organism: Meconema thalassinum; assembly: GCA_946902985.2. Classification (NCBI taxonomy): domain Eukaryota; kingdom Metazoa; phylum Arthropoda; class Insecta; order Orthoptera; family Tettigoniidae; genus Meconema; species Meconema thalassinum. The sequence goes on from OX336389.2 coordinate 1,331,789,013, forward strand.
TAGGTTTATAATGAGAGACTTAAGGAGAAAGGTTGTTCTGATTGTATTTCAACCAAATGATTATAGAACACTATTTACAGTACATTTCAGTTAGAATTCCAAGTTCTAAGTTCTCTAACATAAGAAGGCAATCGCTGAAAATTGGACATCATAACACTCACCGGTTATTCGATATTTTTGAAATTATGCGATTTCAGTACTCATTCCTTTGATTAACTGTTTCTTAAATCCATGCAAAATGATAAATGAAAGTCCTCAGAATGTTAAAATGACATGAAAGAGGCATCACAGTGGCCAAAATGTCAAGTGGACAGCAATTATGGAGCTTTTTTCCTACAGCAACAGTATCTGCAATTCGCACACTTCGTACACTTTTTAAACGTCATTTTTTAATGAAATTATAGTTATTTATGAAATTTGAGTGCAATTCGTCACTGCTAATGTCAATTCTCTTTCATTTGAATGCTCATTTGTCACGATCGGTCGCTTATGAGCGCCGCAGGTGGGATCTGTACTTCTGAAATAATATATATGATGATAATCAAAACAAGAACAACAACCATGACCATTTTGTAATTAGTTCTCCACGGGACTATTTGTTTTTTTAACTTAACGTTTCGTTTTAAATTTTCTGTTTACTTTGATTTTTAATTTGATTTATGACCACGTCACAAACACCCAGTCCCCGAGCTAGGGGATTTAATTATATAATATTAAATTCCCGTCAGCCCGACCGGGCAACGAACCCGCGACCCTACCGGCCAAAGCCTAGTTTGCTTACCTACTAGCCACGAAGCCGGACTACCATTGAGACACGCACTAAAATATCCTGGAAGAAAATTACATCTAGCTTTCATTTATACAATCTCAAAGAGGCATTAAAATAATTATTTACAGATAATGAAAAACAATCTACAGTAAACGGAAAACTGGAGAGACAGAACATAATTATATACAACGAGTAATTCCGTGAAAAACTAAATAGCCTATTTTCATTCAAGGTGGGGCACTTAAAACTGTTTTTCGAAATATTTGGAAACTAGAAATCGGATTAAAAATAAGTTGCAATAAAAGTTGTTCATCTCAAAGAGGGACATCCATTAACATAAATCTCGACCACCCTGCACAATCCCCGGGGGCAGATTTGGATTCTTCGTGAAAAGATATGTAACTTTTGTATGAAACATTTTTTTTTTCGTTTCATGATAGATGGCGTTGTAATCGACAGTCTCCTTGTAACCAAGCACCCCGAGAGAGTGAGAGGCAAGGGGACTAAAAGTAATCAAGCACCCCAAGATAGTGAGAGGCAAGGGGACTCACAGTAATAGGGCACCCCGAGATAGTGAGAGGCGAGGTGAATCACCAAACTCAAGCACCCCGAAGGAAACAAATTACTGTTACGTCCACGTCAATGTTCCTGGGTAACGCTAAAATTAGTCTATTAATGCATTGCGGTAGGGTTGACGGTGTCACATGATAGTATTTTCAAGAATATAATAACATTTACTTTAATTTTCCTAATCTGGTATGCTTTTTTTTTTTTTTTTTAGATATTGCCATTTTTCAACCATTTTCAACTCATTTTCATTTTAGCCGATTACAGTGCCATCTATCATGAAGCGAAATTTTTTAAACACAAAAGTTAGATATGTTTTCACGGAGAATCAAAATCTGCAAATCTGCTATACAAAATGGGGGTTCCTATTTAAGATTTCAAAGTCATCCCCTCCCGCCCCCGGGGGTGGTGCAGGGGGGTCAAGTTTTATGTTATTTGGTTGTCCCTCTTCGAAGTGAACAACTTTTATTGCAACTTTTTTAATCCGACTTGTATTAATCCAAATATTCCGAAAAACAGTTTTAAGTGCCTCACCCTGTATATCCCACTGGTCTTTCTCATTAATATTCTCCTGCCTATTACAAGGATATTCCGAGAAACATCTACCGGTATATAAATATATAAATTTCGCATCGCCACCATGATGGATTTGTGTTCATCAGGTTGAAAAGACCATGGGTGAATTGTTGTTAATACCCTCTATCAACATACAAAATTTGAGTTTGATTGCTATAATAGATTAGTAGATATTGAGAACCGTCTAAATATTTCGGATGGTAGCCATATTGGATACTTATATATGTAGGCCATAGAGTTATGTACAATTAGATGGAGAATATTACATAGGTTTATTATCCAAACGTTCACTTCAATCGCATGATTAGGAAATATAAAAATTATAAAAGAAAATTCGCAAGGCCGCTATATTGTTTTGATGAGTAGTGAATACAATCAGATTAAATCTCGTATAAAAATTATCGTACCAAGTTTCACTGCACTCGCTTGATTAAATCTCGAGAAATTGTCATTTAAATATTTTAAATTCGCTTGGCCGCCATGTTGGTTTTGTACTTATATGGTTTTAGGCATCACATAGATGAACTTAGCTGAGTTTTTCTATCACTGTGGAAAATTTGAGGGTGATATCAGTAGTTGATTCGGAGATATAGGTTAGAATGCCGGTGAAATATTTCACACAGCCGCCATGTTGGATTTGCGAGACGTATTAAAATTTAAAGGACACGGTAAGGGTCGTACAAAACAGTACTATGACCTTACCGAGTTTCATTGAAATCGCTCCAGCCGATTAGATTTTATTACGGGCACACACACTTACTCACACACATGGCCAAAAGGTGATCTCATACGCCTATCTTTTCATACATGAAAATTGGCTAAAAAAGGCAAAACACATAAATGAAAAGATAGAAAGAAAACGTTCAGAAAAATTTACACGAAAGTGACATAGCCTATGAGGATCTAGAAAACAATGAATGATTACATTCGCACGGTTACAAATACACACACTACGACTGACATTGCATGGGCTAGATTAAGATCCAGTGTTCAATGATTTCAAAATGAGAGGCATAAAAGTGGAGGAGGACGCAGTGCTAACTGCTAATAGGAGATCATAGAAGCGACTGGTTCACCAGCAAAGGCTTGCTGACTAGACTGGACGCTGAAAGAAAAAACTGCCTTAAATTAAATTGTACTATTATTATGATTATTATTATTATTATTTTATCAGAGGTGAGAGTCAAGTATGCTAGCCATTGCACCACGAGGTGATCCTTTCATTATTATACATTATTTTCATTCCGACCAAAACTCAGATTTGATGCGTATTATCAATCGAACCATTATACAGTAGTTGGATGAGAAGGAGAGAGTGGTAACTTTTGCAATGCCGTGTTCTGTCCAGTTTGGATTCCTTTCTCACTTTTTATGAACCAAGTTTGTCTATTTATGTGTTCTGTTGTTGTTTCATTTAGGAGCTTGGACACCATGGTCAATTGAGCCCCAAGTACTGTACCCATTTCAAATGGAGAATGCTTGATCATCACCTGGCTAGGCTACTTCGGTTTCGGGGTGTGTATCGTTCAGCCCACAACATGATCTCACATTCAGATATGGAACACTATTGGATCTACAAGACTACATTGACAACGACACATTTTACAATTAACATGATTTTATTCACTAAAAATGCCCAGGAAATTACAATCATAACATAAAACATAAATTGTTTGGAATAAATCCAAAAAATAATCAAAAATCAATAAAAATCTCAAAATCATTCAAATCTACATTTCCGAATTACCTTGCTTAGCTCCACTGAGCTGATATCCCTTCTTAAAAATCAATACAAAAATCATTTCTTATTTGTTTCTGTTCATTTAGGCACAAAGCGCGCCTATCATTTTATGAAAATCCACTAAGGCTTATGGACATTTATTGCATATCATTACAATCTCTTCAGGGCTTTACTTCGTCTTTATTTTCATTGTTTACTTTATTTTCAGTTCCTTTCAAACTGTACTAGTTTCTTCCTCTTAAGCCTTAGGTTACATTTTAACACAACAAATCAACAATTTTTACCCTGCCATGACTCGAACTCACGTTTTCCCAATATGTTTCTCATGCTCTAGGGGGAATTACCAATGATGTATCATGCGCTATCATTATTTTCCATTACTTGGCTTACCTTTAAACTCAATCATTTCCTTACCCGTATTACTTATTAAATCTCTCAAGGCGGAAATCGATTATTTTCTCAATATTTTATTCCTTGACTACTACGGTCAAATATTATGGAATTACTTCAAACTTAGTGTGGGGACAATTGTCTTAAACCCACCTACACAACAATTTACTTTATATTCTGGCAGCAGCTTTATTTAACAAATTTGCATAATCTTCCGTTTTATTTCTACTACCTATTCAGATCTTAAAAACTGTTGCACACAAAGCGCCTATTGTATTAGCTCCCACTTGCGGTCTGTAAAGGCCGGCAAGGTTGCTAGACTCTGCCCTCACACTACTTGGCTCTTAATTTATGACCTAGTCTCACTCCATTCAATTTCCCTCGCAACTCCTACTGTTTTCACCTTCCCTTAAAAGCAGATGATCGTCCAAGCTGACAAAATTATTTCAACTATTATTCCTCACTCATTACTTATTCATTTCATTTCCTCATAACCAATGCAATATCTGGAGATCACGACGATTTATATACTTGTAATATGGGCACCGGGAGATCCCGATCATACCCCGATTCCATTAATATTTTCATTTCACACACTTTTATTTGTCGGATATAACAATAATGCTGGACAATTTAGGATAGGTTATATGACACTAGGCTGGGAGACCCTACACGCCTCCCCAGTTGTATCATATCTCGTAGAAACCTTTGAATCCGACCAGACTTATACTTGGCAATGCCTCAACGGGACTTACACAGCAAATTACCGTAAACAAAGCTAGTCCAGTGGGAATGTATCATCCATTTTGGTTGGAAACCATATATACCATTTTTGCTGACTGGCAAAACCCTCTGGTTTTCCAAGGGCGCAACCCTTAATACAACCACGGCGATTTCCGACCATTAATACACCTTTTTTATCTCTCGAATATGCATGTTATGAGATAAAAATTAGCTAGCTTGATACTACTTTTATTCATTATTTATCGGCCCATTTTGGCAACACAACTTTTTCATAACTTGGACTTCCATCGCATACAAAAAATATCTTCAACAACTCAACTTTACTTATATCGCGGTCTTAAATCAACTGTACTGAACTTAATGTAACGTGCCTCACCGAGGACTTAGATCAACTGTTCTGAGGCTTGAGCTCGAAGCCTTATTTATTCGATTTGGCGCAGAAATTAGTTCCTTACAACTCCGGGAGTTCAACTTTTGATTCCTTGGTCCAATCTGGTTCGCAATTTATTTCCAGATGTGAAATGCATTATCTTTAAGATTGCTACTTGGCGGAATTAGTTTTGTTCATGGGTTTATTTTTAATTAATCAAAATAGTTACTATGCACCTTGAAGGGCCAACCCTATTACCTTAGTATTCTCCCGTAGCACTCCGCTGGAATTTTAAATGACGTGATCTGAGCTAAGCACTTTCTCAAATGCCTATTTCACAGGTCTACCAACTCTCCGATTTATTCTGTTCCTATGTTCATCTTAAATTTCATAGCTCGTTACCATGGTGTATTAATTTTGTCAAGTTTTATGACGGGGAATTCCTTATTTATATATTCGAATTTCTGCTAACCTAGCATTTCCCAGGGCCTCGTCTCGAGTGGGTCATTACAAAAGTAGATCTCTTCTAAATGTCATACTTGACTCGTAATAACTTCTCGCTTGAATTGCTGTCTCACGGAATTTCGAGTGTCCATTAAGACTCTTCAGCTAGGCATTCGCTGCTCTGTTTATGGCCTCCTAAATGGCTTTTTATACTCAAACTGTCAGAATTAATGTGACTTTATGCATCCGCTGGCTCCCCAATAAGCCACCTGCGCATCTTGCTGGATTTCTGAAGCTGGTTTGACCACGACTTCTCTACAATGGTTTCTTATAATTTCTATAAAGTTTATCATCTTTACATACAAAAGTTCAAGAGTATTTTGTGCCATTGTCCACATGGGCACAGTACTTAGGTGTGTGTAGAATTTGTCTGATAACCTCTGTTATTGTCGTGTTTGTATTATTGTGTGTATTTGCAATTCCGGACTTTTCGGAAATATACCAGCAATCTACACAGAGCAGTAGGAGAATCTGATTGGAACTACGCTCATCTGAATTTGAAATGAGGTGGCCATGGCCTTAAGTTAGAAATCATCCCGGCATTTGCCAGGAGATGAAGTGGGAAACTACGGAAAACCATTTCCAACATCGCTGAGGAGAAAACCGAATCAACCTCTTCCCATTTTTGTCTCACGAGGCTGATTGTACCTCGTTCCAGCCCTGAGACCACAATTAAATTTCTTGGCAGAGCCCGGAATCGAACCAGGACCTCAGTGGTGACAGCCAAGTGTACTTACTAGCTGCTACACCACGAGGTGATATAAATAAATAACCTTCAATACTCCTCCTTCGTCTATATCTAACAGGTTGATTAAGTTTCTTACTTCCGTTTCCAAGAAAACTCAATTATCTCCTGCGCACTCGAGTCGTCACTTGGAGCCTTATGCGACGCTTCTGCCTAGCAATCAATTCGTCCTACCTTTTTCCTCGTGCGTCTGAATATTTCTCTTGCCTTCTCATCTCCCTCATAGAATGAGAAAACATTTGATTAAGTTTGATCACATTTTGCCAATTTCTCCACTACAGATATTTATACCTCACGAAGATGATTCGAGATCTCGTCAGGTCGACCTCGTGTATGTCTATTGAGAGAAACGTCGACTTGATACGACAGATTGTAAAGGCAACCTGATGAGCTCAAAAATAAACTTTTTGGGGGCTGTGTATTCGATAGAAAATGGCAAAATGTGATAAAAGCAAAACATATTACGTAACATTTCCATACTGCTTGTGAATTCTAACAGCTGATCTTGGGAGGTAGAATAAGGGATTATAACAGAACGTTTATGGCTTTTGATAACTTTGATTGGAGTAAATTGTTTGACATTTAAAAAAGGTTTGGAATAAAGTACGGGGATGGGAGGCGCAGGCCAGCGTCAAAGATGTATCAATGCCGAGTGAGACATACACATCCTGAGGTTACGGGTTCGAATCCTGCTGGGGTCAGATATTCCATTTTCAGAAAAGGCTGTACTCCTAATGGCTTAAAATCTTCATGTATTATTATTATTAATAGCTTGCCACGGTGGGTGAGTGAATAGCTTGTCGGTCTACTAACCCCAAGATTGCAGGTTCGCTCCTGGCCATGGTAAGCGATTTTTGAAAGGCGGCAAAAATACGACACGCATGTTGGCATGTCAAAGAACCCATTAGAATTCAGTAGGCCGCGTTCATAATGGAAAAATTAATCTCGGGAGTTTCCGCCAACACAAAGTCCTCATTTCTCTACTATAAGGCATCCAACGTTTAGAATGAAGCACTGGTTAGATAGGGATATTCTTCTCTCTTTCTGTTGCACGTGAGACATGTATGACGCTGTCATTTTCCAGCAATCCGCTGTTGCCATATCAGTCGAAAATTTTTATTTGTTGGAAAAACAGCATTTTTGGGTAGAACTATGTTTTGCCGATCTTTTTTGTCCTATAGTAGAACTACGTAAACTTGATAGAAATGCTAGAAAAATTAGATATCAATATTTAAAAAAAACGATAAACTCTGTCCCCTTTTTAGTAAAATCGATCTTATATCATGTTGCATTGACTTTGTGATGCCTTTTCTTCACACACGTGTAGCTAAATGTGCCGTCTTGGTGATGGATTATTGAAATATTTTATACTGGCAATATTACAATTTTCATGTAGGTAAAACTTCTGAATATTCTCTCACAACCGCATAGCAGCATTGAAAAAGTTCGTATGCTGCCAACTTTTCTATTTTTAAAGATAACCATGTCATGTCAGTTTGAGAGTTGTAGAGGAATGTTGGAAGAAGTTTTCTACCTGCTTACCCAGAGTGTAGGTTTAATTGTTTATACAGGCTGGGCAGTTCATTGACCGCGGATTATAAGAAAGAAGTTTCGAAGGACAGCGGGGTGCAACTTGCTACTCACAGCTTTATTACTGTGCCCTTCGAGCTTTCATTCCAGTAGTTCAGCTGTCTCTATCTTCAGTGTGTGTGTGCAGCAGTTCTGTTAGATTTAACGTGTTGTATTTTACTTATTTGACGTACAACAATGGATAGTTTTGTGAAAAGAAAGCGTGTTCAAGTGCTCAGAAGGAGGGAAAAACAGGTCGTAATTAATGTGTTCAGTTATGTTAAGAATCTTAAACCTAACGAAAGTATAAATCATCAAAGGTAAACCAATGAGGAGTATTTCTTTAATAACGTACTTCAACTTTAACTGCAGTCGAAACTTCACATATTTCCTTGTGCTTGTACTTTTTATTTTTATTTTGATTGTTTTCTTTATGCTACATTCAGCATACGTTATAGTTAATTTAATTTCGTTGTATGCGTTATGTTAGCCTACTATTAGTATTATTACACAGTACTTAATTCAAGTCTTCGTCACTGCACAATCGCTGAATGTGCGGAAAGTGTACGCGAAGCGCTTTGTACTGCCTCCTCGCATGGAGTGGCAACCCTGTCGTAACGCGCGCCATAAGACCAATGCTTCATTCTAAACGTTGGATGCCTTATAGAAAGCGCTATAGTGTTCAAGGAGCTTAGATATCTAACCCCCTTGACTTTCATAGTGATTAAAGGAACAACGAAATTCGACATGCAAGCTACCCTCTGGGTGTCAAATTACAAAGCTTTCACCCGGCACCCGAGGCCATACGATATTATTATTATTATTATTATGATTATATTTATAATATTTTAATATTATTATCATTACTCTTATCATTGTCATGCCTATTATTATTATTAGGCAAAACTTACAATGCAAATCTTGAGCAAACCTTATGGTGTCAATGCTACCAGCATTCTAAACAGGTCTAATTAGAGGAATACAAGTTGAAACTTAAATTTTAAGAAAACTAGTCACTTTAGTTCGCTACGGAAGTAGTTGCTACGAAATAAAATTGCATTAATATTTTACACTTACAGTAGTTGCACCATTCTGCATTGCAACATTTCAAGCATCCCATTGGCTTCAGTCACAAGATAAAACTTAAGTATGTTTCCTGTTTGTGTTGTCAGCTAACCTTGGCCTTCCCATTCCCGGAAAATGATTTTGCGCGTGCCGATAACTAGCTCACACTTCCACCTCATTCCCGTCACATTCATCGTTCCGGTTCCCAGGCAACAGTAGTTTTCTTTTCAATTTATGAACACCGGACATTAAAGTTATCAAACCCGTTCACTAGGAATAAATTTCTCCATGGCTGAGTGGAAATCGAATCGGACCAATTTAGCACTTCACCCTGATAGCATTATTTATTTATTTATTTATTTATTTATTTACTAGCAACCCGACCCGGCTTCGCCCGGGAACAGTTATGGATGCATTGCGTGATAAGCGCTATTTTTCCAATGTCAATGAACAACGACCAATATCCGTTTTACGTCTCGGCATGATGGGTTAAAATCACTGACTGGACTATTAATTATATTATCATGGAGATGCATGTGCAACAAATTCTTGTCAAGAATGGCGAGGTGCATGAAACACAAATCCCCCTTCCGTCCAATCTGAACTTGACTGTGAATTTTGCGGAACGAAAAGTTCACAGGCGAAATGAAGAACACCCGAGTTGCACTTCCAGGGAAACTCCAAACACAACCACCCTTCTCAGAAGTCTTAACTCAACACGACTCAACGGTGTGCTGCTGGCTGTATCTGGGGCAATAGGTTCGCCCGCCAGCTAGGCTGTAACAGGGATGATGGACTCGCCCTCAGCTAGCTCGTAAACTGTCTCCTCAGTAGTTGAATGGACATGGTTGAAAGAAATTTAAAGGTAAATACACTTATAGTGGGCGATGTATTGAAGATAGACATATGCTCTCGCGGACTTTTCTGTAGAACTTTCCATGCTGAACAATTCTTACACTCAAAGTATTTAGATATGTTTAACGGTTTACCCAGCGTAAGCGTACAAAGCGCTCGGACGACAGGTTTTTTTTTCGACTTTTCCACTGAAATCGTTACTGCTCGGCTTCCTTTGATCATATATAAATTATTTTATACAGAAATCATCCTCGAGTTATCCTTTACAGAACGGTGAAAACCGCATCCAAATCTATCCAGTGGTTCTCGAGTTTACCCGTAACATCCAAGAATCGGGGAGTTTGTTTTATACTAAGTAGAGATTTTTTATTTATTTATTTATTTATTTATTTATTTACGTTTTGGCATTTTTAAGGCTGCATGGCCTCCATACACAAAGTATAAATAGCACAAATAACTCTTGAATTAATTCAGTATTTTTAACAACAGTAATAATATCAATATTATTATTAGTAGTAGTAGTAATTTTAGTATCGTACGTGTGCTGAAAGAAATTTCTATACAGTTATTTCAATTTTGTTAATAGTATGATCCGATGCAAATAGTGTTGATGATTATGATGATGATAACAGGATGAAGCAGAAGAAGAATATGGGGTATAAACTATATTATTGTGTACTATGACTTACACTGGTGAAAGGATGGAGGAAAACAGGATTGGTGGAGGAAGAGAAGGAGAGAAGGTGATGAGCAAGAAGATCAGACAATGATGAGAGACACTACTGTACTTGTGGTTTACAAGCGCATCTCATATCCTCCATTATTTCACTGCATTAACGCTGAAGGAATTTTAGTATCTAGTGTTCTTGTGGCGGGAATTCGTAAAAATCTAAATATTCTGGGATCGTGATTTAAACTATGGTGCTATGAAAATCTAGTAAACCTCTCTCCAGGATATTTAGGTGTGTAAGTACGTTGCCAAGAAGACACCGAGTATTAAGTGCTCTCCATTCATACAATGATAGGCAGGATATTTTAAGTGCGGTATTTTCGAACCCATGCGCCGTGCGCATTCCGAAACTCTCTAGCTATTCGTGAATTGATATCATCATAAACAACCTCAAAACAGTCGAAAACAGGCTTAAATAGATTTTTCTTTAGAGTTGTTTTTGTTTTAATTGCCAGTTTAAATGGAATGCTTTCTTGTTTACTTCTATCATCTACACCCTCTGTCTGAAAAGTTCGGTGAATGGGTCTATATTAAGAACGGATTGATGGCTTACCTGAAACAGCCGTTACTATCCTTCGAAGTAATCCCCGTGGATGGTTATGTATTTCTTAGAACGGCTGTACAAGTCCTGGCATAGTCTTCCTGAGGGATAGCCTTCAGTTGGGTCGTCACATTACGTAGGTTGTCCGATATGTCCGAAAACCTCTGGCCCTTCAGGGCTTTTCGACGACCCTGGACCCCGATACTCCATACTTTGACGCTGCCTCCGAGGTCATACCACAGGCACCAGGTCTCGTCACCCGTGACGATGGTTTTCAGGACCACTCCATTCCACGGAACATTCACCCTTCTCACTGCCACACGTCGAAGAGGTGTGCACGTTAGGATGCATAAATTCACCCTTCTCACTGCCGCCCGTCTATCAGGTGTGCAAGGCAGGTTGCATAAATTCACGCTTCTCTCTTGCTTTCAATTTAGAGTTTTGACGACCCAAACTGAAGGCTATTCCTAAAGAAGACTATGTCAGGTGTTTCCAGGACTTGTTCAGTCGTTCTCTGAAGAGCATAACCATCCACGGGGATTACTTCGAAGGACAGTAACGGCTGATTCAGGTAAGCCAACAATCCGTTCGTAATATAGCCCATTCACCGAACTTTTCAGACAGAGGGTGTATTTAGTCATCCGGCTTCGTGACCACATTCTGCTGGTCCGAAGAGGCCCAGGTTCGATTTTTGGCTGGGTAACGTTATTTTAACTTTGGATGATTATTTTTCATGGCTTGGAGACTCTACGTTTAAGACAGAGGTGGCCAAACAGCACGCCGGGCGCGCTGGCGCGCTGGCTTCACGCCGCGTGTTTCTGGCGCGTACGACCTTGCAGCGATTTAATGAAAATCCACAGCCTGCTTCCAGTCTCCGACCGGGTCAGGAATGGAATGAATGAAGCCCCCATCTAGAGGCGAGGATATGAACTGTGCTGGCTGCCGAGGCCTGACGCACTCCTCTGGGGCAATGATTAAATGAATGACAGATGAAATGAAATGATATTGGAGAGTGTTGCTGGAATGAGATTTTGACAGGGAAAACCGGAGTACCCGGAGAAAAACCTGTCTACCTCCGTTTTGTCCAGCACAGATCTCACATGGAGTGACCGGGATTTGAACCACGGACCCAGCGGTGAGAGGCCGGCTAGCTGCCGCCTAAGCCACGGAGGCTTCCTTGCAGCGATAGTGGAGAAAAACTACAGTACCGGTATATGTCTGTCTCCCTCGCATTCCCGTCTCACTACCTCTCGTACTGCCTTCAGCCCTTCACTGTGTCGAATGTCAAATTATTGCACACCGGTGTCCCTTAACCTGCTAGCTGTAGTGTCACTTGACATTATTTGAACGCGGCGATATGTAGGCCTAGCGTAACGTTTGACTCTGGCTGTTTGTTTGGCTTTTCTTCTAACAGATTCCAAGAATTAACAAAAACATGATCTGTTTTTTTTTATTTGTTCGTCAAGCCATTTGCAATGTAGCACTCGACTAAAGGATATTTTTAACTCTGTGAAAAATCTGCCTGATTTCTATTCAAAATGTACGCATTGTTGCGTAATGGCTAACACTCTTGACTATCACAGCGGAGGCCGGTGTACCATTCCCGGCTCTGCCAAGAATTCTGGTCTGAGGGCTGTAACGGGGTATACTCAACCTCGTGCGGCAAAAGTGAGAAGAGGCGGGTTCGATTTCCACCTCGACCATTTTAAAAATGGGTTTCCACGGTTTCCCACTTCTACTCCAGGCGAATGTCGGGATGGTTCCTAACTTAAGGCCACGGCCGCCTTCTTCCAAATCCTCATTTGAATTACATAAACACACACAAATACAGCCATCACAATAACACAGGTTATCATACAAATCGAAATTTGATGTTTTTTCAGTCTGTCAACACGATTGTACCCAATTGTGGTGAAAATGAAATACATGAAATTAATAAATACACTTGGATTAACAGTTTGGATCGTCAAACACCAAATTAATCAATCAATCAAATTTCGATTATCAAGGCAACACCGAAAATAACTTCAACCACTATAAAGTTATAATACAAATATCACACACACACAAGTACACGGGACTACATGACCACGGTGTAGCAAAACCCCTAAATGAATCAACAACATCGTCTATTCAAAATTGCTACATCAGGAAAATATCCATAATTGCACAGGTAGGCCGGGCAAATGTTATCAATGTTTGGAGCAACGTATGACTGCGAAACGTTTTTATCTGCATTGAAATTTACAAAATCACGACATCGTGCTCTGAAGTCTGAATATAACCTGCGAAACAGCCTGCGGTTGATTGTTTTTCAAACAATCGTACTTAACAATGAGCATATTGTAAATATGAAAACAAATTGAAAACAAGGAAAATAAAAATGTCTTAAAGGACTCCCACGATGAATTATCAATTTTTTTTTTTCGTGTGGCCTCCTGAGAGGCCGAGTGCAGGTCTTTCTAGGTGACGCCCGTGGGCGACCTGCGCGTCGGGATGAGAGATGGAATTGATGAAGATGAATGAAATTGGGCAAGGATGTGGAAGGAAGCGGCCGTGGCCTGTCAGTAGGTATCGTCCCAGCATTTGCCTGGTGTTGAAAATGGGAAACCACGGAAAACCATTTCAAGGACGGCCGACGGTGGGGCTCGAACCCACGCGTCTACCTAGTCAGCAGAGAGCTTGGCCCCATGGCCTAATGCTGCGCTTTAGCCAGCGTAGCCACTACTGTCGGTAATTATCAATAATTCTGACTGCTTTAATGCTATGCACATAATCTTCAAGTACCGGTACCTGGAGAAACACGCGAAACACAATATACATGTGTCGGACAACCAACGCATTAGATGAACAGTTTGTTTGTTTGTTTACAATACGTCTGGTGCGAAGGCGATCCCAACTTGACTCGGTCCGATGTGCCAGCAGTCAGGGCAGGCAGCCCAGCCAAGAAAGGCAGAAGCCAGCCTGCCTGAGTTCGGCGCAGCTTAGCTGGCACGCTGAGCGTGCAAAGACTCGCCTCCCCTCGTTTAGGATTTATTCATCATCATTCATTCACATTATGACGCGCAGATCGCTTAAGGCTTCAATTAATAGCCCTGCGCCATGCCTCTCCGGGGGTCATACGTCATTCAAACACGCCGAAACTGAATTGAATCATTTTTGGTACAGAGGTAGCAATAGTAAAGGACATCTCAGTGTCTTGTTTCACATCCCCACCATTTTAATGCAAACAAAATGGTGGCCACCTGAGTGTCCAAAGCTTAAATCGAATTACGACTAAAATAATCACCAGAACTCTACCAAATTTTTGAGAAACAAACCTTAATGTAAGGAGCACCAGCTATCAAACTACTGGGTCATTAACCAAATAAATACAAGATTGCAGCCATATGAATAATGCAAGCATTGTAATCCATAACTAATGATTCAATGAATCAATGCTCATAGTACTTGGCATTCGGATAGGACTATAAGGACCCTGTGTATCAATGCTATGATGATATGATAGTATACATTACGGGCAGCCACTTGAAATAATGAATACAAGAATAAATAATTCTATTTACAGTATATGCTACAATAACAAACATTAGTGACAAGATAAGAAGAGCCTCCATGGCTTAGGTGGCAGCACGCCGGCCTCTCACCGCTGGGTCCATGATTCAAATCCCAGTCACCCCATGTGAGATCTGTGCTGGACAAAACGGAGGCAGACAGGTTTTTCTCCGGGTACTCCGGTTTTCCCTGTCAAAAATTTCATTCCAGCAACACTCTCCACTCTCATTTCATTTCATCCGTCATTCATTTAATCATTGCCCCAGAGAAGTGCGACAGGCTTCGGCAGCCGGCACAGTTCATATCCTCGCCGCTAGATGGGGCTTCATTCATTCCATTCCTGACCCGGTTGGTCGACTGGAAGCGTGACAAGATAGGACCGTATATGTGGCCTTTTATGGTCAAGGTAAAAGGACACACACTCCATACATTCAACATTACGGCTGCACAATCTATTATAGCAATAAGTTCGACAGCTCAGAATGCAATTGCGTAATTAAGACGAATCTTGGCCACAGATGAGCATCATAGTCAAAAGAATATCACACTGAATATAGTGCACGGCGGCCATCTTGAAATGTTTAAAGATATTTATAACTCGGAGTATTTTAGAGCTATAATAACGACACTTAGAAATATGATAAAAACTCATAAGTCGCATTGTAAGCATGAAACCAAAGAACGGCAACTCCATACATTGAAGATGGTGGCTAGGTTCACTACTAAAATATCCAAATCAGTATGTCTACCCCTTATTATTCCCGTCTTTCCAACGGGGTCGGGGATGAGATGCGATGGAAGTCTTTGTGGCGATGGTTTTGATGGCCGGATGACCTTCCTGACGCCAACCTCATGAGAGGAGTTAATGAGAGATGAAATGAATGATGGTGAATGAAACTGGGCAAGGATGTGGAAGGAAGCGGCCGTGGCCTGTCAGAAGGTACCGTCCCAACATTTGCCTGGTGTTGGAAATGGGAAACCACGGAAAACCATTTCAAGGACGGCCGACGGTGGGGCTCGAACCCACGCGTCTACCGAGTCAGCAGAGAGCTTGGCCCCATGACCTAATGCTGCGCTTTAGCCAGCGTAGCCACTACTGTCGGTATAATATCCAAATCAGTAACTCAGGATATATTTGCACAATTAAGACGAATCATGGCAAAAGAGGAGTATTACAGAAGTGGTCTTAGTACCGTTTGTAATAAATTTATCACACTGGATATAGCGTGCAGTGGCCTTCTTGAAGTTTCGTAATTGAAAAATAAATAAATCTCTATGTTTTAGGGCAATTGAGCTATAGAGCTTCCGCGAGTTAATATGGCACCGAAGCTTATGAATAATGTTAATGTTATTGGTTTTACGTCCCTTTTAACTACACTGGCTTTTAGAGACGCCGGGGTGCCGGAATTTTGACCCGAAGGGGATCTTTAACGTGCCAGTAAATCTACGGACACGGCTCCCTCGCATTTGCGCACCCTCAAATGCCAGCTGACTGCGCCAGGATACGAACCTGCAACCTTGGGTCCAGCAGAAGCTTATGAATAGCGAACTTCTGGTCCACGAATATCCATTTGATTTTCATTGGCAATGAATCGTCTGTGATTATTTTCATTATTTTCTTGGATTGTGGATTTGTTTTTAGGTGTTCAACTTATGAAATAAGATGATGATGATGATAATTGTTGTTTTAAGGGGTCTAACATCTAGGTTATCGGCCCCTTATGAAATAAGAACTAGAGGGTTGGCCTATCTTGAATATTCCAAACACAAGTGTCTCTTGCAAGAGTAGTTAGTGAAACTTTGCAACAGAAAGGACCATAACAAACAGCTTGCCCGCGAAATGTGCGATTTGCACATTTCAAACGGCAGTGATTAGCATATCTTGGATTATTATTGTATGAAGTTGGTGCCAATTAAATATGTTATACGTGAGAATATTATAATCAGTTGCTATTCGGTTGTTATATTGGTATATTATGCATTGACTTGACCCGTTTAAATGCTAAATTGCGACGAAAGCCACGAGTTATAGGCTATACGCCGCACCGGTAATATTTACCAATTACTCATCTTTTCTTCTTTTATTTAATCACGAAGTTTTATGTTTTTCAATCGGCCAACACGATTGTACCCAACTGTGATGGGTTATTCCCTACTCATGAAACAAAATTACATGAGATTAATAAATACACTTGGATGACCAGTTTCGATCGTCAAGCGTTCATCATCAGATCCATTACACGTAGGCTATAAAATCTATGTCTGAAAGAGTGGGTGAAAGTATTTGCAATATGTACACTTATTTAGTTGAAGTATAACAGTAGTTGAGTTAATCCAACTCGTCAATATTTCTTAGTTACAGTCTATGTGATGTCTTGTTAAGATACTGGAATTGGTGATTGACTTCATTTACAAAGGCAACACAAAAAAATGGCTTCAATCACCATAATGTTTATTAAATAATTATACTTATAAATAGCCTATAACGTATAACTTATTTAACCAATAATCATTTTATAATTATATACATACTCCAGATACCAATCTGTAAGAAAGCGATATTTGATAGCACATTCAGTTACATCTTAAACTCCAACCGTGCCTAGTTTTCAGTATGGAAAACGTGAACAATTTTAAGTTACTACACCAAACAATTGGCGATAAAATTTAAAAAAAATTGCTCATATGCATCTTCACTCCAGTCTACGTAAAGTACCATACGGTAATCACTGAAATGATAGGGATTTATGGCCTCAATTACACAAACTAACGAACCTCATTTTGCATAAATTAGAACACGAAACCTTCTAATGGAGGTATAGATTGTCTGTCTTTTGAAATATTTTAGTCAATAATTTAAGACAAGTTGCCAGAAAACTAAATACAAAAAGCTGCATGCCTACTACGATGTTTAGTTGCTCTGTGAGAAAAAAAAATACAAAAAAAACACCTTGCAAAGATTAAACGACGAGCAGTCGTGCATGCAGTTAAATACAATCTTCCATTTGGAGAAACATTTTCTTCGTCACGATCTTAAAAGAATTTAAAACATAATCTGTTGTAAATTGATGGGAAAATGTGCAACATTTAGAGACTACGAGTGTTGTTTGCGACACGTTAGCTGACATTTCGCATCATTAATACTTAAGAAATAACAGTACAGTACATGCAGAGCTTTCTCATTGTACACTGCTGAAGATCATATAATGCTTGGTGCGTTTTACAACTTTTAGTTCTCCTAACAACAAAAATTTGCTTAGTTGCATGCAAGGAAATTTGTAGTTCAGAGTTCCCATTTCATCCATTACCTGACTACTAAACCGGAAGCTGGTTATGCAGATGTCGGTGGCGCGTCCTATGGCAAGTAAAAGAACGACACATTTGTAAGCTCTATACTAACGAGAATTACATATAAGGTAGATCCTTATACTGTATATGGATTGGTATACCCCCAAAAAATAGCAGCGACTCCAAATTTTTAAGATGGCACGTATTAATAAATAATTCAGAACCTTATCGCGCAATTAAAACAAACCTTCGCAAGTAGGTAGTGCCCTACGAGAGACCTTGCTGAAATAAGGCTTAAGAATAACGCGCTGATCACAAAGTGCGGTGCCCATCTAGAAAATAAAATATATGATAAAGTATAACGCAAAGTATTCTTAAGGTACCGGTACATAAACGAAAAATAGTAATAATATAGAATCGTGTATGTGGTTTACTACGACCAAGTCAAAGGAACAGCGACTCCATACATTCACGATGATGGAGGCGTATTTTTAAAACATGAATAGGTACTCTTGTTTTTCCTGTCACAATTTCATTCCAGCAACACTCTCCACTATCATTTCATTTCATCTGTCATTCATTTAATCATTGCCCCAGAGGAGTGCGACAGGCTTTGGCAGCCGGCACACTTCATATCCTCGCCACTAGATGGGGGCTTCATTCATTCCATTCCTGGCCTGGTCGGAGACTGGAAGCAGGCTGTGGATTTTCATTTTCATTAAGGTAGACCCGTATATGTTTGCCATTGCAAAAGAACTGCCTAGCCGTATATTTAACATGGTGGCTGAGATTGCTTTTGAAACATCAAAATCGTTAACTCATGATCCTTAAGCACAACTAACAAGTAAGACGAAACCTTATAAGAGAGGAGTATCATATAGGAGACCTTGCCAGCATAAGTCATGACGCAGCAAATAGAACGTAGCCATTATACTGAAAATATAAGACATTAACATCGATAATCGATAATTAATTGCAGTTTCAATGACGAAACGCAACAAATAGCCTACGCAGTGTCACAAAAGAGGCTTTCACTACAGCAGGCACAAGATCAACGATTCCATGCCTTCAATATGGAGGATGGATGTTCTTAATGTTAGAATCAATTCCTGTGGATGGAAGAGTGGAGTTACAACGATAGTTAGTAAACGAGGACTCTTATGCAAGGTTCACAAGAACATTTAATATTATACATCGTGATAAGGACAACGAATTTTAACTATACCCATGCATTTAAGAGGAAGTAAGCTACATGCTTTTTTCTGAACATCTTGTTCTATTACAAGATTTATCTTTCTTCTCTTCGGTGACCGGGAGATGACCTAGAAGTTCCTTCCTTTACTCCATGGATTCGTCAGCGGTGGGTGTGAAAGTTAAATGGCCTATTGCTTGTGCTTGTAACATGACGTAACCTTAAAACAGCAAACTGCGTGCAATGGGCCACGTATCGTCATAGAGAACCATTAAGAGATCACAAGAATAGCCCTATGAAGGTCAATGCTACAAGGTTGTGACCATGGCCCCGCGTGCGGTGAGAAAAGGGGGGAGGAAATCTGCCAGGTGTAGCAAAAGGTCTCGACAGTATCACGCAACCCCAATAGCTAGCCTTCTTGGCTGTGAACCCTGACGCCCGGGCACGATTCCTAGCTCTTCTGGTCTGAGGAATGAAATGGGGTACACACTGCTCCGTGAGGAAAAACTGAGAAATTGAATACTATTTCAGCCTTATATCTTCTATAAAATGTTGCTGTTGATTGATTTAGGGGCTTTGCGACATCGTGGTCATGTAAACCCGTGCGGTGTTGGCAAATTGCGCCAGCTAATCTTCCGAGTGGATCTTTCTTATCTTGTCATTCCATCGCACAGACCTTCCACGCTACTTGTCCCAGGCTGAGTTCTGGGGCCTCCACCTAAATCATCCTCCCTTCCATCCTCCACCAGTACATTGTGAAAACCAAAAAGCTAAGATAACTTATTTGTTCTTGCAGAATGACCGGCTGGCTCTCGAATTTCCTGCAAACACTCTGCCATGCAGGGTTGTACGATATGCATTGGGATCTAGCACAGTTTGGAGCAATTGGAAGAGCCCAATTGCCACCATAGGGAAGATGTAGTAAGAATAAGGAAACAGGTTAGGTAGAGAAATCAGAAGAATTGGATTAAAAGGATGAACCCAATCAAAAAAAAGTTTCTTCACTAAAAAAGGTGTATCAACAATAAAACATTTAATAAAAAATTTGCTAATTAAGTAGTGACATTAATGTAAAAAAAACTCTGAACTTCTCAAAGCAGAGTAATGCGAGCGAAGGTGGAGGGGTGGGGGGGTGGGGGTTCCGTGGCCATTTACAAGCATTGCCAGTAGTTATAAATATGATTAAACTCAAAGTTATTATAAATAGAATAATTGCTGTGCTCGAAATAAACTAAATTTCCCACAAGAAAAATACCAATAAGAGAGTTAGTGAGACTTGACACGGTCTTAATTAAGAGAGAGCAATAATCATGATGCACGGATTAAGAATGACCCTAGGTAGGAAGTTAGCTGAGCGAACTCTACCAGCAATAAACAATCTAAAGAGATCTGTGAAAAAATCACGAACTTGACAGAAATAGTAGCCAAGCAAGTTTTTTGTCTGAGCACAACAAACAAAGGAAATAATTGCCAAAGTTCACGTGGAGCATCTCAAGTTGCTACCGTAAGTGAAGATCAAGGGCAAGAATAGTGAGAATAGAAATGAACTTCAACAATAATTGAGGATAAAACCTCAAACATTAAGTAATTGAAAAATAATGTAAAATACAAAAAGGGGTGCGGGGGGACGGGGGAAAGGGGGGGGGGCGATGGAGGGAGGGGGGAAGGAGAGGGGTGAAGGGTTCTAAAAATTGAAAGTTAGGTCACGAATACAAATTTAGAGCAATATGATTGCTGATTTTTCCACAATACAAAAGTGCAGCAGTTGCTAGTTTAAATAGTTGGTCTCAAACCAAGATTAGATTTAAAGACAATATTCATAAAATTTTGCAAAGATTGCCAAGACAAGAGTAGATATGTGCCCCATTAGACATAACGTTGATCAGCAACGGCGAAAATATAGAATTTATTCTTGATCCCAACAACTTGGGCACAGCAGCAATCACTTCGGGAACTTGAAACACAAAGTTCAAGCTAGCAACCAATGAAGAAACATTAAATTTGAAGTGATTATTCGTCAGAATCACTCCAACTCTCTTGGACAAAGGGAAGTGGTTTACAATATTAGTGATTCACTCAAGTGTATGGAGGACAACCGAGATTGATGAGGGCATTCGCCATATAGAAATTCATGGCACCTAATTCTCGTCGAGAAAAGGGTAGCCTCCGTAGATATCCCAAGTAAATTCTACCTTAGAAATCCTCTTAGTGATGGATGACTAAAGAGCAGATGCTGTTGAAATGTCATATGTTTCCTTTTCAAATTACGCTACAGTAATACGGCGCCCATTGCTGCAAAAATCCTTTCTACGCGGTAGCGAAGGGGAATAACAAATGTTCAATTCAACATTATTTTATGTGTTTGCCATTTTTTTGTTTCATGCAATTTTGACAATTTAACGACAATATTTACAAATATGATACTCTTTTACATAATTTTAATGCATCATATTTTTTTCTCATACGATGAAAAAATGTTAAAATATTCTTCATAGGGAAGTAAAGAGACTTGCTTGGGGAAAGTAGTTGGTTTTGTAAATGATTGGATAAAATAACCCTACGGCTGACACAACGAGTAAACGAGTTATCTATACTAATATAATAAAGCTGAAGAGTTTGTGTGTTTGTGTGTTTAAAAGCGCTAATCTCTGGAACTACCAGTCAGATTCGAAAAATTCTTTTTTATATGATAGCCAGATTCAAGAGGAATAGTTTAAGCTATGTTAAATTTCGGACAGACCACCCCATTCCCTGCATTTAGGCCCTTTGGTTCAAATCCACACCGTTTCACCGATCAGAACCAAAATATGTATACATACCCTTTGGAACCCTGCAAGTAACACTGTCTGCATGAAATTTATGACAGACCAGTCCATTCCCTGCATGTATGCCCTTTGGCACAAATCTACACCGTTTCACCGAACTGAACCAAAATTTGTATACTTACCCTTTGGAACCCTGCGAGTAACACAGTCTACGTGAAACTTCGGACAAACCACTCCATTCCCTGCATTTAGGCCCTGTGGCACAAATCTACACCGTTTCACCGATCTGGACCAAAATTTGTATACTTACCCTTTGAAACCCTGCGAGTAACACTGTCAGCATGAAATTTCGGACAGACCACTCCATTCCCTGCATTTAGACCCTTTCGTACAAATCTACACCGTTTCACCGATCTGAACCAAATTTCACATACTTACATTTTGGAACCCGACGAGTAACACTGTCTGCTAGAAATTTTGGACAACGCTCTCCATTCCCTACATTTAGAATAACAAACAAACAGAACTTGAAAATCATGTATTAAGGCCCTAGAATCATTCACGTCCGTAGTAGTGTAACTGTAAGAGTATATTAATAAGTCTCCACGATGGCTGAGGTGGGGATCGAACCCACTTCTTCTCAGTGTTGCCTCACGAGGCTGAGTGTGCCCCGTTCTAACTCTCTGTCCAGAATTAAAATTTCTTGTCAGAGCCAAGAATCGAAGCCAGACCACCGGATGACAGCCAAGGATGCTATTCGCTAAACCACACAGTGGTGTTTCTATAACATATTACAGAAGCTAATTTTAAGAAAAGTCATACTGTATTTGCTGCTTCTATGCTTTAAGAAATGTTAGCTAGTAAATTGAGTGCCTGTAGATAAGGATTACTCATTGTACGCAGCTTGATGTTGTTATTCCATTTGTGGGGCTAAGGGCAACTTGGTCATCAGCCCCGTGTAGTTGGGTGTGTGTTCAACTTGTTCTATAACCTGTATTTCTGTGATGACTGTAGTAGAGTGTGTAATAGTAATCTATTAGGGTCAGGGATGGGATAAGCGTCCCGGAACTTGAAGTAATGTACTATCCCCGCATTTGCCTGGTGGGACAGTGGAAAAACCCATACTCAGGATAGTCGCTGTCAGCGCCGGGATTCGAACCTGCGATGTACGGACTTGCTTCAGCTCCCCTCGCGTCGTTGTGCACAAATCACAGGATATGAGAAGTAAAAACGTTTTTTTAATATTTGGTACTACCCCCATCTTGAATTTTTTAAACTAACAAATTAGATGCATTAATACGGTATTTTCTTCTAAATTTAGATTCCCTGTAGCAAGTTTCACTGGGCTCAGATGATTATCTCACCGGGAAAATCATTTTAAATATTTAAAACTAGCAACCCGACCCGGCTTCGCCCGGGAAAAGTTATGAATGCATTACGTGATAAGCGCTTTTTTCAATGTCAATGAACAACAACCAATAACCGTTTTACGTCTTGGCATGATGGGTTAAAATCACTGACTGGACTATTATTTATATTATCATGGAGATGTATTGTGCCCGTCAGAGGAGCTGCCAGGACAGACAACAACCGAAATGACTTCCCTAACATCTCATCCGCCGGACCTAATTGCCGAGAGGATCAGGTGAACTTCCAAACAGGCCAAAGCGGCACGAGAATCCATCATCCACGGGGATCGTGGTACATGGTGACAAAGGTCATAGACTGCCTAAGGAAAGGTTCACCTTAAAAGCTAGACTGAGAAAAGAAACATCCAGACTTATGTAAAACATCGTGAAGATTTATTTTAAAATCAACAAACCCCTATCCTAGTTCGGAGAGTTTCCATCGGCTAATCCGCAAGCTAATAAATAATCAAAATAAAGAGCTGATCCCTACCTGACAAGTTACAGTAAACCCTCGCGAAAGATCTATCTCACAATAATTAAAGCAACAACAGCAACACTAGGAAGAATGGTACGGCAAAAAACCCTAGGTCAAGTTACAAGGTCAAGCTAATATCGGAATTTACATTTAACAGGGCAGCAAAACAAATCTGAATTAGGATGATACCATTTCCACATTTACATTTAATATTAATTCATCTAGCTAAGCCCTACCAATTAATTACAAAATTTACGGCGGTGACGTCCGTAATATCAAACAATTACAATCAAAGCTATGTGACAAGCCATAAAAAAATATCTAAGACACTCTTACAAACTGGGTGCTAATCAGCACACAAAAGGTGACATAGAGGATTTGTACACTTTTACATCAATAAATCAATAAATACAAGACCACAGTTTTATTCAAAACCTACCTACACCTTGGTTTACTGTTTGTAAGCCATAGTCATTTAACGTGTGTAATTACGGTGACGACTGCGTAGTGAAGACTACGTCTAACATCGTATGGCCTGCGCTCCACCAGCTACGAACTAAAGGTTCGAGCAAGCCTCTGTCACTACAAAAAGTGTCAGCTGTCCTAAAGTCATTTCCTCCAGGAAATACTTTCATTGGCACGGCTATGTCAGCAGGTTCCAAATGCAAATGAACAAGGTTAAATAGAAAGGATTCGTTAGTTATATTTTGTTTATCAAAATTATGCGTTTTATTATTAAGAAGTCGGTTTAAATTATCGTTGGTTTATGGCGAATAACAGCTGACTAGCCTGGCATGGAGCGTCTCTGAGAGATCATCTCTGCCATAGAGCCTCGACTCAAAAGTCGGAATACAATCAACGAGCAATAACAACTCGGACACACAATAACACAAGTTACCAGCGGCGCACAGCTCGAGTTCAATAACTTTGGGACGGGTCTGGACACATCAGTTACCCTCCCTAAATATCTGGTCGACGGGAACAGTCCCGGACATGGTACACAAAATACCTTCACACATGAAAAACCCTCATCACGGGGCTAGCCTCCAACATAAAATAAGAATCCTGACATAACTGTACTCGTCGAAACAACGGTACACGCAAAAGGCGTTTAACTAACAAATGACAATCTAAAGAACATGTGAGCAGATACAGAAATGGACTCTGGGTTCCATGAGCTATCAATGCAATGAAAAATAAATGAATGCTACAAGCATTCTGTCCTGTGTTAACATAAGTCTGTCTCACTTGGAAGCAAGCGCTCTCACTCGTGCGCTGGGAAATATTCGCAAACCTGTCTGAGTCACAGCAAGTTGCAGGCTCCCTGCACTATTTGACACAACACGTTGACTGGGCCGGCAATTCAGGCAAGAAAATAACTATGAAACTGGCCTCATAATAATACCTTTACCATAGGTTATAAACATCAAAGAATGTGTGCATTAAGAGCACGCTATAAAGCTGAATACAAACATATAACTCTGTCTTTCATAGCAAAGACGTTTAAAAGATAGCAATGTCACTCATTGCTGGAGCTCTTTGCTCTCAAAGATAAAATACTTCAGTAGTTTCTTGTATGGCGGCTTCGGTGGCGTAGTTGGTAGCATGCTGAGCTTCTATGCCCAAGATAGCGGGTTCAAACCCGGCCGAAGCCGTCGGATTTTTTAAGAGCGTTAAAAATCCCTCAGTATGCCTTCCTTCGGAGGGGAAGTAAAGCCGGCGGTCCCATGTCATAGATTTATGGCATGTTAAAGATCTTTCCACTAATTACACCTGTGTGAAACTAAATTGGATATGTTAAGAATGTAAACAACGCTCTTAGGTTGCTACGTTCGTTGCCAAGAGCCGACTGCGGTGGCGTCTAGTAGCTAGTTCTGAACTAGGCCTAGTAGTCGTTGACGGTGGCGCTTGGCGGCAAAAGTAGGAACTATTTGAAAATTCCAAGTTGCAGTCCCTACTTGAATTAAAAAAACAGATACACACACTAATACAGTCATCACAATTAACACCGGTTATCAGACAGATTCTACACACACCCAAAGTACACGGGGCTACATGACCGCGTTGTCGCAGCCCCTAAACTAAGGAACCAACCAACCAACCAGTTTCTTGTATCAAACATTCAAATAATCACGTGTCATCACACTTGACACAAACAAAATAATATTATGGCGCAAACTCCACTCTGCTGGATTTGCTTAATGATACGTTGGGAACTGGGTTCAATGCTAGGCTACAACGAAACATCCCTTTTACTTGCGAGGTCTACACTTGACCTGGATGGCTTCTGAGCACATCCTGAATGAAATATAAATGCAGTTACAAAACTGGTAATTACAGTCGATTACCTAAATGATACGACTTCTCTAATGAAGTCAGGGGCGTAACATTGACTGTCTGCTATGAGTGCAGTTAAAGAATTATGATCATGGCATCAGTTTGCCGTAACAGGAGTCTGCTAAGACTCGAAAATCACCCCAGATAGGGTTAAACAAAGTAGCCTTGGAATGACTACGGTCACGTTTAGCAATAAACAGGAATTGGCGTCCCATGACGTCCATCAGGTTGCACCAGGGTTGAACAAAATATCAAACCCAAGGGTGGCTCACAATCACTGTGGATAAATAACATCTAATTATACTAATTACATTCCCTACCTATGAAATGGCTGTCACTAAGTTCGGCTGATTTACAATCTACACTAATCTAAATATACCACCAATGACTAGAACAAAGAAGGGTTGTCCAAACTCACGACATGAAGGAGCCCACACTTAGCTCTCCGTCCAACGACAAGGGTTGAACAAAAGCACCTCTGGCTTTCAGGATTGGCATCATCCGTATCAGAACTTCCATCTTGGCTCTCCTAAAGACCAGGGTTCGGTCTGTCCCTGTAGTTGACATCGTGAATGGGTTGGACATGCCTAGGAAAGGCATCCTTGATTCCTTCCTTCTCTTTCGACGTTCTTGAAGTTCCAAATCATGCTCGTTCCATCCGAGACACCTCCCTCATACCATAACGGTACTTGGCCCATTGTCTCCGACTCGAACATGGTGTTATAAATGTCGGACACGTGGTCGGTAATATTAGACATCATGTATTTCATTAGTACTTGAAAATAGCGGTGTGCTTTGTAGCTATCACAGGCGTTACACATATATCTAGAAACACAGCCTCTACACTTTGCAGATATCATTAATAAATGGCCATGCACTGATCTGCTGGTTCACTCCTGCACAGACTCTACTTTTGCAATCACGTGGCATCCGTGAAACTGGCGCCGAATTCATGCGGATAAATCCACTGCAGTAATTTATATAAAATGCGTATTTAGTGTAACACTCGTTCAATGCAACGTTATCACGATTACATGTATATTTAACACTAGGCTTCAGCCCTCCACAAATCACGTGGGTACAAAAAATGTGGTGCTACAGAATCGTAGAAAATTCACAATATGTTTCAAATAAGTTCACAATGCTATTTGTGCTGATCACTACACTTTACAAATCGTGATGCACAGTACGATGGTGCTCGATGACACTTGATAATAATTCCTCGCTATAAAGCGGACTTTTCCCACGTCTTACACGACGGGTATTTCAACACGCCTCCACCGGGCGGATTCCCAAGACGTAGTGCACGGAACTGCGTTCCTCGTGGAATCAAGTCGTCAAACTAAATCGTTGAGCGACTATTTACATCCCTTCTTGCGTATCTGCAATGATATTACCGTACCTTAAAGTGAAAAAACATTCTCCAAAATGTTTCAAAAATACTGAATGACGAAATGGAATATTCTGAGTCTCGTAGAAAGTTAAAGTTGATGAATAAGACCTCAGATAAATAATTAGCCGACTTCATCAAAGTCAAAAGAACGATCCTCCGCTACTCCAAAGAGAATAGTATAAGCTCTCAGCTTCTGGTTGCTTTCTGGGTGTGTTCAAAGGTAATACATCCCATCATAAATGTGTTGTCATGAAAAATATCACATGAACCTTAGCTCAGCGGGTTCATCTGCCTCTCCGTCGTTTCAAATAAAATGTAGGGAAGACATTTTTATTTGACTCAAAGTTCATTCATGAGTGATATTTTTTTAGATTAGCTGCGTTGAAGGTTCCAATGCACTCTCCTGTTTGAATGTCTTCAATCACGTAACTTCCATTGTTCAGAGGTTGTCGGATACGACTGGGGTCATAATATAAAGACAGAAATTTCCCATATATGCGGTCTATAGGACTTGAAATTCCGGGTCTCCTTATAAGAACAAGGTCTCCCGCGACTAGTGGTTCTCTGAATCTCTGGCGTCTGGTTATTCTCAATCGTTTCGCAGCTTGTCTGTCCAAAGTGTCCCTTGCAGCTAAAAGTCTGCTGGCGTGTGATGGTTGTAAACAAGGTGGATTTACAATCACACGATTCCACATTCTCATCGGCATCTGGTCCAAATGCAAAACCATGGGTATCTGACCAGTGCTCTCATGGACTGTTGAGTTAATACATTTTGCCATGATAACTAGGACTTCGGTCCAACGCCGTGTTCTTCCTGACAATACAATCGACAGAATTTTGCAATAGTTGCCATTACGCATTCTGCTGGGTTGCTCTCTGGATGGCGAATAGAAGATAAAACATGACCTATCTCCAACTCGTTCATAGCATTGGCGAATTCTGCGGAGGTGAACTGCGATCCATGATCAGTCAACAGGAATTGTGGCTTTCCTGCCTCTGGTATCACTTGTCGTTTAATTCTCTGGATAATCTGGTGGGCGGTGGCTTTCTGAATTGGATGAAGCATCGTATATTTCGTGAACACATCAATGGTTACAACAATGAAGCGATTCCCACGGCAGGCCGTTGGTATTGGGCCATAGAGGTCCTGTGCGTATAACTCTCTGGGTTGAGTTGGGAGTATGGGCCTAGGGGATTCCTTCAACAAGTGTGACGTGTACTTGTTCCGCTGGCATGCGTCGCAAGCACGTAAACACTGTCTAACGGTGGTTCCTAGCCTTTTCCAGGTAAAAGACTCCTTGATGGTCGCAATGGGCTTGTCAGTCCCACCATGTCCAATGGATAGATGAACCATAAGAATGACAGATTCTTGATATCTCCTCGGAATGACTGCACGCAGTTGAGTGTGGTCCACGTCCACAAACTTATACAAGACACGATGATAGATCAGATCGTCATCTGCAAGAGCGGCTGTCCTCGCATAGTGAGCATCCTGTGGATCCATTCGTCGTTCCAGGAAGCGGATAATGTCCCTGAGTTCCTCCTCACGTCGTTGTTTTTCTGGTAGATGACGAAGTCGGCGAAGGTGTTCCTCGCATTCTCCCTCGATGTCAATGGCATTCACAGTGGCTTCAGGATTCCAGCGGAGAATGTCGGCCAACACATTCTCTCTGCCTGGTCGGTAAACAATTTCCAAATCAAATTGTTGGAGAAACAGCGTCCAACGTGTGATCCTGTCGCTTGCCAGTCTTGTTCGTAAAATGAAGGTCAGCGCATGGTGGTCGGTCCTCACGATAATCCTCTGGCCTAACAACAGTTTCTGCCAGTACTCAAGCGCGTAAACAATCGCAAGTGCATCAATCTCAGTGGTGAAATAATGAGATTCATGCGCTCTCAAACGTCGACTTAAGAAAGCGATGTAATGACGTTTCTTCTCATCATCCTCCTGGAATAGGATGGCACCTATTCCAATCGCAGATGCATCAGTCTCTAGAATAAAATTCTGGGAGAAGTCTGGATATTCTAACTGAATCGAATCAACCAGCATCTGTTTAGCTTTTCTGAAAGCCGTCTCGCACTCGTCGTCCCAAGCCCATCGGCAATTCTTCTTCAGCAAACCTTGCAGTGGTGCGACAGTCTCAGAATACTTCTCACAATGAGCAGCAAAGAATTGGATAATTCCCAAGAATTGTCTCACGTGTTTCACACGGGTTGGTGTCGGAAATGCAGCAACGGTTCTGATCTTCGCCGGATTCGGCCTGTATCCATCTCCATTAATTATGTGTCCCACGAATTTGACTTCTCTCTGGAAGAATCGACACTTGTCGAACTTCACTTTGAAATTAGCCTGTCGAAGATTCTCAAAAACAAGGCGTAAAGTTGCTAAATTTTCTTCCTCCGTTTCCGAGGCTATGATGATGTCATCCACGTAACATATCATCTTCTGTTTTACTTCAGGAGTCAGCTTCGCATCAAGTGCTCTAATTAATGCTGCTCCGGCATTTTTCACTCTAAAGGGTAGTTTTCGAAAGACATAGGTGGTCTGATCGAACAGAAACCCTGTATACTTCTGAGTATGCTCAGACAATCTTATATGGTAGTAGGATTGTACTAAGTCCAATGACGAAAATACCTTCTTCCCCTTAAATTTTCTAAGGATTTCCCTAATCTTGGGCGGTCGGTCATGCTCAGGAACTAGGCGTTCGTTTAAGGCCCTGGCATCGAGACAAAGTCTCAGGCTTCCATCCACCTTAACCACAGGTGTTATAGGATTCAAGAAAGGAGTCGGTGACTTCTTAATTGTACCTGCTGCTTCCATATCATGGATCTTCATAGCAGCTTCCTCTCGGTGTTTCTCTGCGATAGGATAAATCTTCTTCTGGAACGGGGAATCATCCAATAATATAAGATCGTACTCGTAGTCCAATATCTCACCAGGTGTGGTGTCGAATATATCCTCGTATTCGTTTAATATTACATCTAGTTTCTCTTGTACGGGTGCTGATAATTGTTCTGCCTCTCCGTCGGCATCTCGTGTCTCCTCAATTTCCTTGCCATTTAAATTCTCAACAACGTTGACTTCGGATTCAAATTCCGGTTCTTCCTCTACTAAATTCATTTGGATGGGTTCGTTCGGCTTAAACTCCACCGTATTACGTCCCATATCAATGATTCCATCGTACTTCCGAATAAAGTCTGCACCCAATATGGCATCATGATGCAAGCCTTTCATCACTAGAAATTCGTGCAAATACACGTGGCTCGAAATTTTTAAAGTGCATAAAATCTGAACTTTGCACGTTACGACACGGTCAGGTATAACTCCTCTGACTCTTACTGCAGAAACTGGCAGCTCTGTCACCTCAGAGTTTGCTTTCAGTCTGGCATGGCAATCGGCGGAAATGACACTTATCATTGCCCCTGTATCGATGAGAATGACTACGTCACATCCATTCAGGGTAGCTACAATCTTCGGTAGACGTGTCAATTCGTAGTTGTGGTTCGTCGTTCGTCTAATAGATCTTCCTGAATCGGCTCCCAGAGTAAGATAGTGGCAGTTACTCTGTGCTCAATCGGGTAAGAATCTACTGAGTTTTTGGCGTTTTTTTCATGTCTTGGCGGGAAGTACCGGGCTGGCTTCGCTCCGTTTCTTCCGTCGGGATATTTCGTGTTTCCCGCGAAGTCGGGTTCTGATCTCCCCCTTCTTGGATTTCTTGGAGTCCTCGGAGTTGCTGAAGGTATTCACGACTCTCCAGTCTCGATCGACCTGATATCTGGGGTCCCGATCTCGACTGTATCCTCTGCTGTAGCGGTAATCTCTACGGACACCTCCCTGCTGTGGGTTCCGGTTGTTATTCCCTCGGCGGTCGTCATCGTAGCGACGGTTATCGTTCGTTCCTCGATCAAAGCGTCGGTTCCAATAACTACGACGGTCACCTCTCCGGTCTCTAGCGTACGGAGTGTTATTCCAATTTCTCCGACCACGATCGTATTCATCACGCTGCTCAAGGCTCTCTTGAGTCTGTGTTTGCTGTGGCGTCTGGCACACTTTGTCCACAGTCGTCAAGTTAATGTGTCGCTCATCACGCCTGTCAGTCTTCTGTTGACGGTGTGTTGGGAACTGTTCAGTATTGGCGTCCAATCGCCGTAAGATCTGATCGCACTGCTGAAATGTAGATGCTCCTGCAGCGATCAATACTCGTTGCACGTCTGCAGGGTATTGCCAGACGATGGTATTTACAAGGTCTTGCTCTGACAGTGGGGGTTGCAAACAACGAAGTTTCGCAAGCTGGGTCGCGAAGTAGTTCGCATAGCGCGTCGGAGTGTTCGAGCTATATCGGCGAGTGTACATCTCAGCTCTGATACTCTGCTGGATGTCGCTCGACCAGTAAGTTCTCAGTAAGGCTTCTCTGAAGTCTTGATAGCCTACGAATGAGTAGCGGAAGGCCCTGAACCAAGTGCTAACTTGTCCCTCATGCAAACGCTCAATGACTCGGAGCTCTCTCTCCGGAGTTACCATTGTGTCCCTTAAGTAGCTCTCCACATTCGCTAAGAATTCTACAGGAGTGATGCCACTTCCAGTGCCTGAGAATCGAGCTGGTTGCTCTTCTCGCGAACGGATGATTGTCACGTTCCCCTGCGTGTGCGCGGGTCTGAATGAACTCGGCGTATAATTATGCGTTGGCGTACTTGTGTCCTGACTTTGTTGATTATGTGCGGGTTGGGAAGGATTCGCGTTATAATTTAACGCTTGACTCTGCGCTGAACCGGTAACTTGGAACGGTTGTGGTTCCATGGGTGCGCTAGGTTGAAAGAGTGTAGGCATTATCCCTGCGGATTGCGGTCCTGGCGTTGCTTGAGAGTCTCCCATCTGTGGAGGTAAATGTATCTCCCTTGGTTGAGTCTCAAGTCGGTCGAGACGTCTCTCGATAATTTCGAGCCCTGGGATAGTCTTAGCTGCGACCTTGTTTCCCAAATCGTTGAGCTGCAACTCAATTCTCTCGACTTTACCTTTGAGGTTGGTGTCGACTTCACGAATAGCTGTCCTCAAGTTGTAACTGAGGTCTAACCTCTCGGTTAGTGCGACTTCCTCAAATCTTTTCTGTAATGAGTCAATTTCCTCCGCGACTTTGGACATGTTGTCCTTGATCCGACCTACGTCATCCTTGACCTCGGCTACCTTCGCCTCCATAATAATTTTATACTCATAAAGTTCACCCCTCAACAGCATTACATCGACCTTATTTTCTTCTCGATGAATGTCTACTGTCTCTCGTAGCCCTGTTACGGTATCGGTTAATTCCGTAATATTCTGTTGGTTCGTCTTCAACTCGTCCTTGACCTGGATCAAACTATCGACGATCGTCTTGACATTATTGTTGACGGCGTTCGCTGCACCTCTCATCAGTACGAGTCCTATGTTCATGGTAGCCATGTCCTCCTTGACGTTGTCCATGAATCCCTCGACGTGAGTTAATCGAGTTCCAAATTCCTCTCGAGTATGGTCTAAGTCAGCCCTCATATCAACCTGAACTCTATTAATCGTAGTTTGAACCTGAGCGGTGTGCTCCTCTAAACGGGCTTGCACGTCCTCCCTAGCTCTATTCATTTGGTCTGTTAAATTATCAATACGCTGGTTAGCCTCCTGATGGTGTCGTATTACGTCAACCCTAACAGCTGCTAAACCTGCCGTAAGATCATTTCTGGCCTCTATTCTATGAGCATCCATGTCGGCCCTGACCTGCGTTAGATCAGCCCAAACATTATTAATTTCATCTCTTACCTGGTCCACATGACCACTTACATTATTAATCGACTGTGTGTTAACCTCAAGGTCCTGTCTAACCTGGTCCACATGACCACTTACATTATTGATTGACTGACTGTGTGTTAACCTCAAGATCCTGTCTAACATTATTGACAGCTTGGGTATTCTCACCCAAGTCACCCCTTACAGTACCTACTTCCTGCCTGACTTCACCTAAGTCAGCAGTAATCTGCTGGAGATTAGCATTGACACCTGCCAACATCTCCCCAAATACACGACGAATTGTTTCCTCATCCATGACAAGAAATTATTGAGAGAGAGAGGGAGCAATCTCATATGGAACTTACAGCTATGATTAGTTACTTGGTGGTATAAAGCTTGTTTCATTTAAATAAACATCACGAGTACAGCTGGAGTATGCAAACTAAGTGCTTCTACATTTACAAAGACAACAGCGAGCAAAGCAAAGTATTACATTTACACAGGATGAGGCATCATCAAAGAAAATCCTATCCATCATTTATCTATCCCAAAAGCCTCACCCCCATGGACTTGTATCAAACATGAACGCCATGCGGTTAATTGATCTGCAGTACGACTTTCTAACTTCGTCCCAGTCCGGTGAATTTACCATTGATCAACATTAAGATCCTCTTAAATAACATGGAACTGACGGTCACCACGTTAACGTCGGCACATGAGTTGGGCGCCACTTAAATAACTAGAGTTATATGTGCCCGTCAGAGGAGCTGCCAGGACAGCCAACAACCGAAATGACTTCCCTAACATCTCATCCGCCGGACCTAATTGCCGAGAGGATCAGGTGAACTTCCAAACAGGCCAAAGCGGCACGAGAATCCATCATCCACGGGGATCGTGGTACATGTTGACAAAGGTCATAGACTGCCTAAGGAAAGGTTCACCTTAAAAGCTAGACTGAGAAAAGAAACATCCAGACTTATGTAAAACATCGTGAAGATTTATTTTAAAATCAACAAACCCCTATCCTAGTTCGGAGGGTTTCCATCGGCTAATCCGCAAGCTAATAAATACTCAAAAATAAAGAGCTGACCCTACCTGAGAAGTTACAGTAAACCCTCGCGAAAGATCTATCTCACAATAATTAAAGCAACAACAGCAACACTAGGATAAATGGTACGGCAAAAAACCCTAGGTCAAGTTACAAGATCAAGCTAATATCGGAATTTACATTTAACAGGGCAGCAAAACAAATCCGAATTAGGATGATACCTTTTCCACATTTACATTTAATATTAATTCATCTAGCTAAGCCCTACCAATTAATTACAAAATTTACGGCGGTGACGTCCGTAATATCCAACAATTACAATCAAAGCTATGTGACAAGCCATAAAAAAATATCTAAGACTCTTACAAACTGGGTGCTAATCAGCACACAAAAGGTGACATAGAGGATTTGTACACTTTTACATCAATAAATCAATAAATACAAGACCACAGTTTTATTCAAAGCCTACCTACACCTTGGTTTACTGTTTGTAAGCCATAGTCATTTAACGTGTGTAATTACGGTGACGACTGCGTAGTGAAGACTACGTCTAACATCGTATGGCCTGCGCTCCACCAGCTACGAACTAAAGGTTCGAGCTAGCCTCTGTCACTACAAAAAGTGTCAGCTGTCCTAAAGTCATTTCCTCCAGGAAATACTTTCATTGGCACGGCTATGTCAGCAGGTTCCAAATGCAAATGAACAAGGTTAAATAGAAAGGATTCGTTAGTTATATTTTGTTTATCAAAATTATGCGTTTTATTATTAAGATGTCGGTTTAAATTATCGTTGGTTTATGGCGAATAACAGCTGACTAGCCTGGCATGGAGCGTCTCTGAGAGATCATCTCTGCCATAGAGCCTCGACTCAAAAGTCGGAATACAATCAACGAGCAATAACAACTCGGACACACAATAACACAAGTTACCAGCGGCACACAGCTCGCGTTCAATAACTTTGGGACGGGCCTGGACTCATCAGTTACCCTCCCTAAATATCTGGTCGACGGGAACAGTCCCGGACATGGTACACAAAATACCATCACACATGAAAAACCCTCATCACGGGGCTAGCTTCCAACATAAAATAAGAATCCTGACATAACTGTACTCGTCGAAACAACGGTACACGCAAAAGGCGTTTAACTAACAAATGACAATCTAAAGAACATGTGAGCAGATACAGAAATGGACTCTGGGTTCCATGAGCTATCAATGCAATGAAAAATAAATGAATGCTACAAGCATTCTGTCCTGTGTTAACATAAGTCTGTCTCACTTGGAAGCAAGTGCTCTCACTCGTGCGCTGGGAAATATTCACAAACCTGTCTGAGTCACAGCAAGTTGCAGGCTCCCTGCACTATTAGACACAACACGTTGACTGGGCCGGCAATTCAGGCAAGAAAATAACTATGAAACTGGCCTCATAATAATACCTTTACCATAGGCTATAAACATCAAAGAATGTGTGCATTAAGAGCACGCTATAAAGCTGAATACAAACATATAACTCTGTCTTTCATAGCAAAGACGTTTAAAAGATAGCAATGTCACTCATTGCTGGAGCTCTTTGCTCTCAAAGATAAAATACTTCCGTAGCTTCTTGTATCAAACATTCAAATAATCACGTGTCATCACACTTGACACAAACAAAATAATATTATGGCGCAAACTCCACTCTGCTGGATTTGCTTAATGATACTTTGGGAACTGGGTTCGATGCTAGGCTACAACGAAACATCCCTTTTACTTGTGAGCCATGTTTAACATCTCTCTTTTCTTTATTTTCTTTGGCGGCCGTCTCGGTTGACTCAGACGCCATGTGAGATGCTTTCTGTCCGGACGTGCCTTGAGGCTCTCCGCCTTATTATTTAAAATGTAATGTTTTTCCTTTTTATTTAACATTGTTATTATGCCGAAGCCTTCCATTTACTCATGTAAGTAATACATCTAACCTTGTGTCCACTATGCTCATTTCCTAAATTTAACCTTTCTTTTTGATCTTCGTCGTGTGCTTGGATTTGCTGTGGAACCAATCGAAATGGCGGTCTCCTGTTTTATTTTGTTTGAGTCTTCGTTTAACCTTTTATTTGTGCCGTGAAATATATCTGCGAGTGATTTTGTGAGTGTATGTTTTTCTTGCTGCCAGGTGCATTGAAGTTGTTTTGATTTGGGCATATCTTCAATGGGTCTCCCGTTGTTTGTGGACGTTGGCGTTTCGACCATTCTCCCAACACGAGGCATGACACCATATATTTTAGCCCTTATGTATTCCCTTCATTCCATGCTTCGTGCAACTGAATCACGGCGGTAACTTTAAGTAGGCCTTACCGTATTCAGCTCGAACTCGGAACGTAAGTTGGGGACCATATAGGTTTAGCATGTTTTGCTAGACTACCTACAAGCACGAGTTGCTTTGAGTTTTATTTCTGCATCGTCGGCTGGCATTTTGTGTGTTTGACTGCGTGTATGTATCTTGATATATTTCACGGACACCTGACGTCATTTGTTTCTTCTTATAGTATCTTTGGTTTTTGCATTTCTTTTCTCTGGGGACTGCCAGCTCGATCGCATCCCCATTGCTCGCCACAGCCTCTGCGACACGCACACAGCCCTTGTTTTATCTTTGCTATGCTTGTTATTTGTGGTCGTCATGACAACCATCCATCTCTAGGCTGAGAAGTGATTGTTGTTGACCAGCGACCGGCTCCATTGCCTCTTGATCATTTACTTCCCCCCTTTTTACATCGTTTTCACGGAAGTGAGCACAGGTATGAAGTTAATTTGTTAACGTTATTTATTATCGTAAGTAATTTATTGTTTATAATCATCCTTCCCGTTTGAAAGTGACTGTATTTGACCCCTAGGGTACTTTTTTTTGTGTGTGTTATTCTGGCCGGGTTTCTTTGTGTGTTCGGTTTCAATTCATTAAATTTCCATTTCTTTACCCATGTGTCTTATTTAGTAGTGTTTGGCGATCGGGCTGCTCGCTCTCTCTCTCTCTCTCTCTCTCTCTTCAAACCTAGGCCTAACTTATTCTAGCTGTCTAGCACCAGGAGGGTATTCCTACCACTCGTCGTGGGACCACCTTCACGGAGTCTGGAGTCGCTCGGCACATCTGGCCTGCAAGTACGGGCCCAGCACAGGTCAGAAATTAACATCCATTTCCACTGCGTACTCCTTTCTTTTCTAGTTGGTTCCAGTGATGCAGCTAGGAGGCACGCCAAGAATATGTTTATTTTAAAAGGGCGGTGCAGATGGTATCAGTTGCGAGGTTAAGTCTCCTGGTCGCTTAGCCATATCCATTGGATTTTAATATTTCGCTGCATATTTTTCAATGTTGTTTTTATTCTGTTTCATGTTCCCTATTGCATACTATGCAAACAAATATTGAGAGTCAATGTGACCTTCCAAGGAGTATGGACCATAAAAATAACAAACTGTAAGGAGAGTGCAATGAGTTGGACCCTATCAACGAACCCCAGCATTGGTAATGTACTAAACAACCCTACTTCTTGTTTCGTACTCATTTCAGGCACAGGACGGAGGCAAGACATTTGTAGTTATTGTTTTGAATTGTAGCTAGCAGTACTTCTGTAGTTTAGCCATGTATTCTCTCCCAGGTTGTAAAGTGAAGAAGGAGCTCTTCCAGTCTGACGATGATCTGCTATCGTTTGAAAGTGTCTGTGGGAAAGACACTAATCCATTGACTGAGGTGAAAGGCCATCGCAAGGGAGGCGTAGCCAATATAGTGTCCAAGTGGGGAATTTCATTTTCTGGTGAACTTGGAGTTTCGTCTGTATTTGAGTTCTTAGACAGGGTCAGTGAACTCTGCCATTGTTATGACCTCGAACCAGACGACATTGTTGTCTGCCTACCGTTATTGTTGAGTGGCTTAGCTTTAAAATGGTATCGACTTACCAACAGATCTTTCATCTCGTGGGTTGATTTCTGTAAGTCAATAAAGGAGCGGTTTACGACTTATGATTTTGAACATGACTTGAAGGCTGAAATTCATCGCCGTACCCAGGGTTTGGAAGAGCCTGTAGACGATTTTGTTACTGGGCTAATGACTTTAATAAGTAGGTTGTCGCAGCCCCTTCCCCTTATTGAAACTGTTGATATTGTGTATAGAAATCTAGCAGCTGAGTACAAGTCTTTCATACGCCGGTCCAGTGTGTATAGTGTGGCTGACATTGTTGATCAAGGACGTGAATGCGAGTTCAATCGGCGCCTGCGCAAGTCATATGTACCCCCACCCCTCCCCTCTGACAGTTTGTTTCCAGAGACTGCATGCGCGGAATCCCAGATTCAGAGGACTGCGCACCCATCTTCATTATCTCGTCAGGAGGACCGGGCAGTTAACCGTCCCCACTCGCATATTGTCGGGAGTATTCCCACTGCTACTTCTTCTGCGAATCCCGCTCCTCAGGATCAACAGTTACCTCGAAACCAGAACATGTATAACCGTATAAAATGTTGGAATTGTGATCGTTTGGGGCACCATTTTAATTCCTGCCGTGCGCCCTCTCGTGTGTTTTGTCACACATGTGGTCTTCGTGACGTGACACACATAGCCTGTCCTAGATGTGCTTCGCGTCAGGGAAACGAGCATGGGTCCCCGGTTTAGACCCGCCGGAGTGGCCATGCAATGAAGTTCGCCGGGAAATGAACATTTCCACGACTGGAAACTTCTGTCCTTGGGTCCCTGTAAGTGTTAAGAAATTGTCGATACCCGCTTTACTGGATTCTGGTGCTTCACGTTCATTTATTCAGCGCTCCATCGCGGAACAGCTTCCTGTTACTCAGATTTGTCCACAAGATGGGGGTTTGAAATTTTATTCTGCGGTGAAGTCATCTATTTCTGTTTCTAGCGTTGTAACATGTCATATTAAGATATGTGGTTATTCTTGGGATTGGAACTTCCATGTGGTGGATGACTTATCTACGCCTATGATCTTAGGTTCTGATTTTATGCACAAAGCAGGGTTGAGGCTTGATTTTTCGGATCATTCCTTCAGTTTTTTGTTTAAATCCAAGGAGCGGTTTCATTTTAATACTTGTGAAGCGAGTGTTCCTTGTAGTTTTTCTGGTATCGCTGCTGTTCAAATCCCCCCTACTTTATTCACGAGTCAACGTGACGCTTTATCTGATTTGGTGAATGAATTTCCAGATGTTCTCACGTCGGAACTGGGTTCCGCTATCGGCTACGAGTGTCATATTGATTTGACTGATGAGGTTCCAGTTAGGTCGGCGCCATTTTCTTGCTCTCCACCCAAACTCATTGCCATGAGAGAATATATTCATGATCTTAAGGCACGCGGTGTTGTGAGCCCTTCTAAGTCTTCTTATGGTAGTCCAGCATTCCTGGTGCCTAAGAAAGAGGGTACTTTTCGTTTAGTAGTTGATTATCGTCGACTCAATTCTAAGGTGGTGTTCGACAACTTTCCCCTTCCAACTCTGGAGAGCGCTTTTCAGCATTTTCACGGGGCGAAGTACTATTCCGTCCTAGATTTGAACTGTGCATATTATCAAATTCCTCTCGATCCCGAGAGCCGTAAGGTAACTGCGTTCTCCACTCCGTTCGGCCTTTTTGAGTTCAATAAGTTACCCATGGGCATTTCTATCGGCGGACAAGTATTGAGTAGGGTTTTGGACGAGTTATTTGGAGATTTAAAGTATTCATCTGTGTTTAACTATCTAGATGACCTCGTGATTTACAGTCAGTATTTTGAGGATCACCTGATCCATTTACGTGAAGTCCTATGTCGTCTTCGCAGAGCCGGACTCACTGTTAACCCGGACAAAATCTCTTTGGCTTCGAAGCAAATCAAATTTTTAGGTCACATTCTTTCGGATGGGGGCATAGAAGTGAACCCTGAGCGTGTGCAATGTATCCAAGAGTTCCCTACTCCCACGAATGTGAAAGCAGTCCGACGTTTTTTGGGAATGGCAGGCTTTTACAGTCGGTTCATTAAGGGCTTTTCGGACATTTCAGCGCCCCTGAATTATTTGAAGAAGAAGAATGTACGATTCGTGTGGGGCCCCGACCAGTGTCTCGCCTTTGAGAAATTGAAAGAATGTCTTTCTTCTGCTCCTGTCCTTCGAACTCCGGATTTTGGGAAAGATTTTATGTTACATTGTGATGCGAGTGATGTCGCAGTTTCTTGTGTGCTTAGTCAGCAGGTGAATGGTAATTTGGCACCCATCGCTTTTGCCAGTCGGATGCTTAATGATTGCGAACGCCGGTATTCCACTTTCGAGAAAGAAAGTCTGGCTGTCGTATTCGGCTGTGAACGTTTCAGATCTTTTCTAGAACATCGGCATTTCATAGTGTATACCGACAATGAAGCTCTGTCCTGGATGCGCTCGCATGTCAAAAAATTGGGACGTATAAATCGTTGGATTCTTCGTCTATCCTCTTTCAGCTTTGACATCATTCACGTCAGAGGCAGTGAAAATGTTGTAGCGGATTGTTTGTCACGCATGTTTGAGGAACCTCCTCCCATTGTTGAGATCCCCGAGCCAGTGAATCTTCTCCAACACATTCCATGGTCATTTACTGACATCCGTACGTACCAAGCAGATGACCCATTTTGTGTCACATTGCGTGAAAAAATTCTCGGGAAAGATCCTGGTGTATCTGAGTTTTCATTGCGCAATGATGTTATAGTGCATACCGCTCCTCGATCTTCGAAATGTAGGATTTTCGTGCCAGAGAATATACGAAGTATGCTCTTGGCGTATTTCCATGAATCCTGTTTTGGATTACATTTAGGTATGACGAAGACTTTCCATAAAATCTCTCAGGAATTCTTCTGGCCTCATTTGAAAGCGGATGCTTTTGCTTTCGTCCGAAAATGTGTTACGTGTCAACGTTCTAAGCCAGCAAAGAATTCTCGCATTGGACTTCACCACGCTGACACGATGTCATATCCTAATGAGCGCCTGTTTATAGATTATTTTGGTCCCCTAGTTAGGTCATCTTCTGGTCATCAAGCTATACTTACTGTCGTTGATGGATTTTCAAAATTTGTATGGTTATTTCCTGTCAGGGAAATCACGACACGTACCACTTTTAGGCTTTTGACCAATCATATTTTTGGTGTTTTTGGTCCTCCAAAGTTTTTAGTGTCCGATAACGCGAGCGTTTTCCGGTCCAAGTCTTTTAGATCAATGTGTTTTTCTTGGGGAATTGATCATGTCTTTTTGGCACCCTACCACCCTCAGCCAAATCACGTTGAAAGGTTTCATCGTAACTTGAAGGCTTGCTTGAGTGCGTTCCACAACGCAGATCAGTCACGTTGGGACGCAAATCTTCAGTTTTTCTCCTTAGGATTTAACACTGCTCTTCATGAATCGACGAATTCTACCCCTTCGGAATTGTTTTTAGGAAGGCGTATTGTTGATCCACTTCAGCTTCAGTGGAAAATAGATTATCTGGCTGCGCCATCCCGCCGTACCTCAGTCAAAGAAAAATGGGAAGTTGCTGTACGGCATCTGAAAAGGGCACGAGATCGCGTGGCGTCACGCTATAACAAGGGTAGGCAACCTGTTTGTTTTCAGGTGAATGACGACGTGCTAGTGCGCCTGCACCCACAGAGTTCGGCCAAGAATAAGGAGTCAGCTAAACTAATGCTTCGCTGGAGCACGCCCAAAACTATCACTAGATTTTTAACACCTGTCACTGTTGAATTGATCTCCAAGGAGAATCCCACCGACGTATCCAGAGCTCACATATCTCAATTGAAACCATTTATTGTGTAACCTTCTTATTTGCTGTGATTAATGTTGTCCTTTTTCTGCGTAGGTTAGCCAATCATAATTTGCTTATGTTATCCAAGGAAGCTAGTATTCATATGGCGTCTCCTTGACCTGCCTATTATTGAACCAATTTTGACCGAGGCAGAGTCAAGTACAAATTTACGAGCTCAAGAAAGAAAATAATACAAGAAGAAATAGGCCTACATACTCTGTGTAACTTAATATTTATTGTAAAAATATGTATTTTTGCGAATTCGGCCAGTAGAGAATTTATATTCTATAAATAATGGACACATTATATCGCTTCTTTGTTATTTTAATACGTCACTTTCATGATGGGTATAAGGAGAATGGCAGACTTCGGCGTCAAAGGGCGAAAGTCTTTTGTTTATGATTTTCGTCCGTGTCTCTATCTACTTTTCTTGTCATTGTAACGCTCAGGCGAACCGTAATACCATTATGACAAGCCCAGGGATCGTCAAAGGAACGCGCGCCTTTGGGGACCCCGAAGGAGTTCTGTCCTGATATTGCGATCGCCGAAGCGATCTGATTATTTTTATATATTACTTCATTTTATAACTGTATTCTTTCTGATATGGCTCAATTGCTTAAGTGATTGTTATATCGATCACCCTCCCCCCTCATATTTTGTGTACTGTTATAGTTGTTGACAAACCACCTGTGTAATAAGGATGTTGTGTATTTTGGAACACTTGGGACATGATTGATTTCAAAGCGGTGGTGCTTAGTGATGTAAAAAGAAAAATCTTTTATTATTATAAATAATTTTTCTTTTGGGGGGTGGTGTGGATCCTGAGCCATGTTTAACATCTCTCTTTTCTTTATTTTCTTTGGCGGCCGTCTCGGTTGACTCAGACGCCATGTGAGATGCTTTCTGTCCGGACGTGCCTTGAGGCTCTCCGCCTTATTATTTAAAATGTAATGTTTTTCCTTTTTATTTAACATTGTTATTATGCCGAAGCCTTCCATTTACTCATGTAAGTAATACATCTAACCTTGTGTCCACTATGCTCATTTCCTAAATTTAACCTT
Organism: Meconema thalassinum; assembly: GCA_946902985.2. Lineage (NCBI taxonomy): Eukaryota > Metazoa > Arthropoda > Insecta > Orthoptera > Tettigoniidae > Meconema > Meconema thalassinum. The sequence goes on from OX336389.2 coordinate 1,331,832,206, forward strand.
TCTTTTTGATCTTCGTCGTGTGCTTGGATTTGCTGTGGAACCAATCGAAATGGCGGTCTCCTGTTTTATTTTGTTTGAGTCTTCGTTTAACCTTTTATTTGTGCCGTGAAATATATCTGCGAGTGATTTTGTGAGTGTATGTTTTTCTTGCTGCCAGGTGCATTGAAGTTGTTTTGATTTGGGCATATCTTCAATGGGTCTCCCGTTGTTTGTGGACGTTGGCGTTTCGACCATTCTCCCAACACGAGGCATGACACCATATATTTTAGCCCTTATGTATTCCCTTCATTCCATGCTTCGTGCAACTGAATCACGGCGGTAACTTTAAGTAGGCCTTACCGTATTCAGCTCGAACTCGGAACGTAAGTTGGGGACCATATAGGTTTAGCATGTTTTGCTAGACTACCTACAAGCACGAGTTGCTTTGAGTTTTATTTCTGCATCGTCGGCTGGCATTTTGTGTGTTTGACTGCGTGTATGTATCTTGATATATTTCACGGACACCTGACGTCATTTGTTCCTTCTTATAGTATCTTTGGTTTTTGCATTTCTTTTCTCTGGGGACTTCCAGCTCGATCGCATCCCCATTGCTCGCCACAGCCTCTGCGACACGCACACAGCCCTTGTTTTATCTTTGCTATGCTTGTTATTTGTGGTCGTCATGACAACCATCCATCTCTAGGCTGAGAAGTGATTGTTGTTGACCAGCGACCGGCTCCATTGCCTCTTGATCATTTACTTCCCCCCTTTTTACATCGTTTTCACGGAAGTGAGCACAGGTATGAAGTTAATTTGTTAACGTTATTTATTATCGTAAGTAATTTATTGTTTATAATCATCCTTCCCGTTTGAAAGTGACTGTATTTGACCCCTAGGGTACTTTTTTTTGTGTGTGTTATTCTGGCCGGGTTTCTTTGTGTGTTCGGTTTCAATTCATTAAATTTCCAGTTCTTTACCCATGTGTCTTATTTAGTAGTGTTTGGCGATCGGGCTGCTCGCTCTCTCTCTCTCTCTCTCTCTCTCTCTCTCTTCAAACCTAGGCCTAACTTATTCTAGCTGTCTAGCACCAGGAGGGTATTCCTACCACTCGTCGTGGGACCACCTTCACGGAGTCTGGAGTCGCTCGGCACATCTGGCCTGCAAGTACGGGCCCAGCACAGGTCAGAAATTAACATCCATTTCCACTGCGTACTCCTTTCTTTTCTAGTTGGTTCCAGTGATGCAGCTAGGAGGCACGCCAAGAATATGTTTATTTTAAGAGGGCGGTGCACTTGCGAGGTCAACACTTGACCTGGATGGCTTCTGAGCACATCCTGAATGAAATATAAATGCAGTTACAAAACTGGTAATTACAGTCGATTACCTAAATGATACGACTTCTCTAATGAAGTCAGGGGCGTAACATTGACTGTCTGCTATGAGTGCAGTTAAAGAATTATGATCATGGCATCAGTTTGCCGTAACAGGAGTCTGCTAAGACTCGAAAATCACCCCAGATAGGGTTAAACAAAGTAGCCTTGGAATGACTACGGTCACGTTTAGCAATAAACAGGAATTGGCGTCCCATGACGTCCATCAGGTTGCACCAGGGTTGAACAAAATATCAAACCCAAGGGTGGCTCACAATCACTGTGGATAAATAACATCTAATTATACTAATTACATTCCCCACCTATAAAATGGCTGTCACTAAGTTCGGCTGATTAACAATCTACACTAATCTAAATATACCACCAATGACTAGAACAAAGAAGGGTTGTCCAAACTCACGATATGAAGGAGCCCACACTTAGCTCTCCGTCCAACGACAAGGGTTGAACAAAAGCACCTCTGGCTTTCAGGATTGGCATCGTCCGTATCAGAACTTCCATCTTGGCTCTCCTAAAGACCAGGGTTCGGTCTGTCCCTGTAGTTGACATCGTGAATGGGTTGGACATGCCTAGGAAAGGCATCCTCGATTCCTTCCTTCTCGTTCGACGTTCTTGAAGTTCCAAATCATGCTCGTTCCATCCGAGACACCTCCCTCATACCATAACGGTACTTGGCCCATTGTCTCCGACTCGAACATGGTGTTATAAATGTCGAACACGTGGTCGGTAATATTAGACATCATGTATTTCATTAGTACTTGAAAATTGCGGTGTGCTTTGTAGCTATCACAGGCGTTACAAATATATCTAGAAACACAGCCTCTACACTTTGCAGATATCATTAATAAATGGCCATGCACTGATCTGCTGGTTCACACGTGCACAGACTCTACTTTTGCAATCACGTGGCATCCGTGAAACTGGCGTCGAATTCATGCGGATAAATCCACTGCAGTAATTTATATACAATGCGTATTCAGTGTAACACTCGTTTAATGCAACGTTATCACGATTACATGTATATTTAACACTAGGCTTCAGCCCTCCACAAATCACGTGGGTACAAAAAATGTGGTGCTACAGAATCGTAGAAAATTCACAATATGTTTCAAATAAGTTCACAATGCTATTTGTGCTGATCACTACACTTTACAAATCGTGATGCACAGTACGATGGTGCTCGATGACACTTGATAAAAATTCCTCGCTATAAAGCGGACTTTTCCCACGTCTTACACGACGGGTATTTCAACATGCCTCCACCGGGCGGATTCCCAAGACGTAGTGCACGGAACTGCGTTCCTCGTGGAATCAAGTCGTCAAACTAAATCGTTGAGCGACTATTTACATCCCTTCTTGCGTATCTGCAATGATATTACCGTACTTTAAAGTGAAAAAACATTCTCCAAAATGTTTCAAAAATACTGAATGACAAAATGGAATATTCTGAGTCTCGTAGAAAGGTAAAGTTGATTAATAAGACCTCAGATAAATAATAGCCGACTTCATCAAAGTCAAAAGAGCGATCCTTCGCTACTCCAAAGAGAATAGTATAAGCTCTCAGCTTCTGGTTACTTCCTGGGTGTGTTCAAAGGTAATACATCCCATCATAAATGTGTTGTCATGAAAAATATCACATGAACCTTAGCTCAGCGGGTTCAGCATGTGCAACAAATTCTTGTCAGACGTAATTTAAGAATGGCGAGGAGAATGAAACACAAATCCCCCTTCCGTCCAATCTTAACTTCACTGTGAATTTTTCGGAACGAAAAGTTCACAGGCGAAATGAAGAAAAGCCGAGTTACACTTCCAGGAAAACTCCAAAAACAACCACTCTTCTCTAAAGTTTTTAACACAACACGACTCGTCAGTTTGCTGCTGGCTGTATCTGGGGCAATAAGCTCGTCCGTTAGCTAAGCTGTAACTTGGGTGATAGACTCGCCCCTAAGTAGCTCGCAAACTGTCGGCTCAGTAACTGAATGGAGATTGTTGGAAGAAAAGAAAACGTAAAAACACTTATAGTAGGCGAAGTATTGAAGATAGAGATATGCTCTCCTAGGCTTTTTTGTAGAACATTTCATGCTGAACAATTCTTACACTCATAGTATGTACATATTTTTAAAGGTTTGCCCAGCGTGGGCTTAAAAAGTGCACGGACGCCAGTTTTTTTTCGACCTTTTCACTGAAATCGTTAGTGCTTGACTTCCTTTGGTCATAAGTAAATAAATTTCTACAGAAACCTTCCTCGAGATATCCTTTACAGAATGGTGAAAACCGCATCAAAATCCATTCAGTGGTTCTCGAGATTACCCGTGACATCCAAGAATTGGGGACTTTGTTTTATACTAAGTAGAGATTATACGCCAATCACTATAATTTAATATAATCCCCCTTCCGTCCAATCTTAAATTGACTGTGAATTTTTCGGAACGAAAAGTTCACAGGCGAAATGAGAGTTGCATTTCCAGGGAAAGGCGTGGTGAATGAATCTCAAATCCCCCTTCCGTCCAATCTTAACTTGACTGTGTTTCACAGGCGAAATGAAGAAAACCCGAGTTGCTCTTCCAGGGAAACTCCAAACACAACCTCCCTTCTCAGAAGTCTCAATTCAACACGACTCAACGGTTTTCTGCTGGCTGTATCTGGGGCAATAGGTTCACCCGATAGCTAGGCTGTAACAGGGATGATAGACTCGCCCTTAACTAGCTCGAAAACTGTCGCCACAGTAGTTGAATGAACATGGTTGGAAGAAATTAAAACGTAAAACCACTTATAGTGGGCGATGTATTGAAGATAGACATATGCTCTCGCGAATTTTTTTGTAGAACTTTTCATGCTGGACAATTCTTACACTCACAGTATTTAGTTATTTTTAACGGTTTGCCCAGCGTATGCTTACAAAGCGCTCGGACGCCAGGTGTTTTTCGACTTTCCTACTGAAATCGTTACTGCTCGGCTTCCTTTGATCATAAATAAATGATTTTCTACAGAAATCATCCTTGAGATATCCTTTACAGTTTGATGAAAACCGCATTAAATTCCACCCAGCGGTTCTCGAGTTTACCCGTAACATCCAAGAATCGGGGACTATGTTTTATACTGTGCCCAATCAGTCACGGCAGTCTAGCATCGAACTCGGGTCTCATCAGAGAGGACCAGGCACATGGTTATGCCTAGAGTCGAACCATTGATCTCTGAGGGGGAGCAATTACAGGGAACCCAAAGAGCAATGAGAGGTATACTGACATATAATAGTGTAGCGTGATTTCACGATCTATAGGTGAACATCATAGCAATTTAAGGGAAGAATTGTAGCCAAATGCAAGGAAATATACATTTTCAGAGCATACGAGAATGAGAGGAGGCCAGTTTGAAGTTTTACAAATTACCCTTAGCAAGTGGGCGGAGAACTTAGGCGCCGAGCGCACTATTTACGTCTGGAGCGGAGAGACAGCTCAAAATTAATGACCCGGGTATTCACCGCTTGACAACGGTGAAACTTAGAGTAGGGATGATGGCTCACGGGAATTAATTAATTACAGCCAAGTGGAGTATTGAAATGCATTGAAATATACACCCAGGTGAATATATTCACGGAGAGGTAATTTAGGAGTGGTTTTTCACCTAAATTAAAGCTGTTATCTCCAAATGAACGAATTACAATCTAGCTTACGCTCGAGAGCAGTGACTTTGTGACCAGCCAACGGGGAACCACCACAGTAGCGTCCTGACGCGCTGATCTAAGGCAATTAATTGTAATTAATTGGCCGAAGCGATCGCCGGCACGCGAATGTTTTTGAAACCTCCACACCTAAATAAACAAGATGTAGATGTCATTTCGGCTGAAGAGGTATTATTTCAAGAAAGGAGTCGCTCTCATGTGTCCGGTGGACTATTTTGTACGAGAAACCTTTATAAGGGAGAGCAGCTCACACCAAGCTAGTTCGCCTAGAGTTATTCTACAGTATACACGTAACTAAGACGCTGCCAGTAAGCACGCCAAATGTTAAAGTATCAACGCTCCGCCGTTGAAGAACAATAGAAGCAAGTTATAAGCTTCATAAGTAATCATGAAGCGCGTCGAAAGTAAATTAATACAGATATTTATCTATTATCTGACGCAAATATAAATTCGCCACAGAGAAAAAGGAACTTATAATGTTTTTGAACAGTTCTTATACCGGGAGGTATTGTCAGGATTGTATGAAATTATCATCAGGATCACTACAATGAAGGGAGCTTGGAAATCATTGCCACCTAATCTGGATAGTGAGCTGAACAAGATTGCAGGGAACGAGGATCGAACGTCCGTAAAACGCTGTTAGATTTTCACGTAGACCAGCGGTTGTCATGATTGCATCGCATCTCTGAGATCAGGCGTAGGAGAAGTCCGATTTAAGGATCAACATGTGAAGTAGTGGATAAGTGTACATAAATTGTGTAATAGTGATTTAAAAGTGTTCATGTGTATAGTGATTAATATGCAGTGTGTAGCAGTGATAGAGGCCACTGATAAAAGTATGTGTATCATGTGGAAAATGTGTGAATCTAAGTGTTGTGTAAAGGATAACATGATGGCTTAAATCAAGCGTCATGGTAGCGCTAAAGCTGAAGCGCTGGCACTATCCACCAAAAAGGAAAAAGTGAGTACCCATTTTATAATGTCATTATAACTAAATAGTTCACCATGTAACGATTTATCACTTGGGGAATAAGATGTAATAGTCACTTACTGAACGAGTTTTCACCACTCGTCTTGAATAAAGTATGGCTTGGAAGGTGATTTGTATAGGGCCATTTAGGTCGAAAATAGTGATGGATGTAACGGTAACGTTAAATGAGTAATAATAATAATCTGGGGTCGGCAACAGTAAAGTAATAGGCATTTTTGGCCTAAATAATGTTCAAATAGTGTCATGTCTAATATAAAGATACTGTATTTTGGTAAACAGTAAAAAATGTAACGTGGAATATAGAGAAATACGAGAGCTTTTTCAGTGTCAGTGAAATTTGAATGAATATTTGATATGGTCAATCCTTAGGATTATGTTTGAGGACCATTAAAGTAAAGTAAGCCAGTAAATTTATTACATTTGTGTTATGAGCTATGTAAAGCTTTGGCTTAAGTGGTATGACAGAGAGAACGCGGGTGCCTTAATAATGGAGTCATCTATGTGAAGTATTGTTTGAGCCGCATGTAAGCGTGCAGATTAACGTAGAATCCAGTGATTTACGTAAGATAATTGCGGGGACCAACTAGTATAGCTTGCGCGTTAGGTGAGAAGTTGGCTGAATCTACGAGTAGTATCGCCCTTGAGCATACTGTGTTATTCTCAGCGAATTGGACAGAGCCTGTCTGTATCCAACGCTTGCATGAATTATGGCCACTATTGACGTCCGTCGAGACGCAGTGAGCATGTGTATCAATGACCTACCCTGAGAGGTAAGGATCATATTCGTCGTTTAGGAACGCAGATTTCCTTATATTTTATTGACAGCTGCTGGTGAAAATCGTGGATTTTCACTATGTTGCGCGTCTAAAGCCACTAGTAGTCACCATAGAACGGCAAGGCTATCACTAGAATTCCACCCCAGCCATGAATGTTAATTAAGGAGCCTGTTGAGCCCAAGACACTATAAAGATAGGTGTTAAATAATTAAATGACTCAATTATTTAGGAGCCACACTTAGCGTAACTCCAGTACTGCGATTGTAAACAAACTTGACCTTAACACCAGAGAGAGAGGTGGGGTTATGGACCACTTCTGCGGCAGCCATCTTGACTAGCCAGCTGGAACGAATTTTATTGCCTGCTGAGGGGGAGGAAGGTCGGTCGACCGGTCCCTTGTAAGTTAGAGTCACAATAGGACACTGAGGAATCTCGGTATTTCAATATGCAATTAAGATATGAGTATTATGATGATGCCAATTGAATTGAATGGTATGTTGCAACTCACATACGTTGTTGGATCATAGAAATCAGATAATATTTGGCTCAGTTATTCTCTGAGGAGGAAAGCTGAACCAAAATAATGTAGGCATCTTCTTTAGAATGCATTTTGCCAGTTCCTGCTAATTTATGCAGACGGGTATGTGCTTTCCCAGAACATGACACATTTGTAACGATGATAAGCCCGACAAGACCCAGAAAATCGTTATATGGTGAAACTATAAAATATTCTATCCATGTTTATTTTGGAAGGGATAAGTACCACTTTTCTTAAAGCGTTCACATGGATGGAAAGAAGGAAGATGATTCACACGACACAACAAATATTTGTTAATGATTGCAGAAAATAATGAATTTATGCTAATTAAAGTAAATGCCGTAAGAAACGGAATAATGTTTTATTAATATCATTTTGATGTGATATGTGATTTTTGTGTTATGATACTCCCATTAACTAAGATTGTGTCACATGATGAACACTATGGAAACCCATTGAAGTCTGAAAGTATCATTGACAGGATGCTAGAATTAGATTTGAGTGCAGTGTAGCACTATTTTAAGAAGAAAGCTCACAGAATAACCCTATTTTTATTTGTGGGAATTAAATATAATTTGTCCTTTATTTGTATTTGTTGTATAGCCATGATTTTAGACCAGTAAATAGTTCATTTTAGGAAAATGTTGTGTATTTCCTGTAGAGTAGTTACCTGGTAGACTCAAATCCTGAGCATGTGGTCGTATAGTGGGCAGGAACGTCCCATACCTCGAAAGACCGTGAGTTAGTTGGGATACGAACACATGGTCCACATGATGACAGTTGGGTACATGGAGGAGTTGTCTCTGTACTAGGATTGAGTCACAGGTACTGCTAAAAGTCGGCCAAGGTATTAATGGTAGAAGCAAATACAGCATAGAAATTAGGATATAATAGGAAAGGCCGCGTCCCATTTGTTAATAAGCCACCACGTAAAATAAATGTTGATAATCCTCCATAAGACATGCTTAAATGTAAATGTAACTTACACACAACCCCCTTTAATTATCATGGCCCAAGCAATGTGGGACGGTATTAATTCATTATGGAACCGCCTGCGTCAGTGCAATATGAGCGATCTTGGTATTGCACAAACCGGCCAAAGTATGATAACACTACATTATCTTGTCGCCCAGGTGTGTGGGGCAAGAGCATGGGATACCCTCTTCTTTATCAAGGCGAGACCCAAGTGGGGCATTCGACAGTACAACCGAGACCTTGGATGGTTACTGCGATGTCATAACGAAGACCACCTCACACCATGATGATAACAACTTCTTTATCATGGCGCCCAGTACGTGGATGGCTTATGGGATTCAGAAAACCCCATAATAATAGCATGGTTTTCATGGGGAAAACCATAAAAATAACATTTTTCCTCAAACTTTGTTTGAGCGATTGTGAGTCTTTCTAGATGATATTCAGACGTCAGACACTGTTGTGAGACGGGTACGAGGGTCTATACCCATTCCATAGTTGGTTTTGACGTTTTATAATATGTTGTTGTTGTGGTCGCGGGATCGGAATCCTTTTCTTTCCAATAGAACGCGCCAGCATATTCAGCTGCGGCCTACCTGAATCTCAAATTAAGAAGTACAGGATGGCTGGAACTGAAGACGTACTCAGGTGTATTGCTGAGTTAAGGGAACATTTTGATAATTCTAATGCTAAGAATAAGGAAGAATCTAAAGCATTTAAAGATGAAATAGCAGATAGATTGGCTACAATAAATGTACAATTGGAGGCTAATCAAACCGGAATAAATACTAAACTAGAGGCTAGTCAAAATGAGGTAAGCCAGATGTTGGCTACAGTAAACACGCAGTTAGAATCAAACCTAATAGAGGTTAGTAAGAAAATGGACGACGTTAAAGAGTCTGTCCAGCGTGAGGTAACTAAGAATATTGTTAGCGTGGTCTCAGAAATGCAAGATGATAACGATAAACGCTTTGAGTCTATAGAGTTAAAATTAGAGAATAATCTGCAAGCGTGCAGAGAGTCACAGCGTGAAATTAACGATAGTTTAAGCAGTATGTCCATGGAGCTTAAAGACATTCAAAGTCAGAATGAAGCTAATACTAAACGTCAACTAGAGCAATTTAATAAGTTCACTCAGACCGTGGATCAAAGTTTCGAGGATAGCGATGTAAAATGGAATACGCGAATGGCAGGTTACGCCAAGGCGGTAGACGAAGCCTTAAGAAAACAGGATCAGAATATCATTGACCAATGCAAGGAAATTCAGGAAATAAAATCTTCTGATCAAGAGAATAAGGAGATAATGTCAAATATGAAGAGACAAGTCGGGAAAGTGCAGAAAGAGTTGGAACAAACTCAGAGCGACTTAGCAGTTATCCATAAAAGACAGGATGAGGGCCAGGGAGAAATCACGAAAATAAGGACTGAAATCTCTCATATACAAGGTCACCTTCAAAAGGAAGTTACAGGCTTACGAGAAGAATTAGAACTTCGAGAAGGATTAACGACTGAAGCCAGCGATAAGACTCTTGCCGAAGTAAGAGAAAGTCAGCAGGGGAAATTATCCACCTGAAGGAAAACCTTAAGGATGATAAGGAAAAGGTATTTTCTATGGCAGAAAGAAACCGAGATCGCCCAGAGAAAATAGAACGAGAGGTATTAGCTCGTTTGGAAAGGGCAGAAAATAGACACAGCCAAATCGAGACTAGAATGATCGCGCAGGAGGAATCCATGTTGCGGAATCCTAGGTCTAGCGAAGGAAGTATAGACGAGAATAGGAGAAATAAATGGGCAGAGATAGAAATACAGCCCACTCCAAAGAATGCAGCCATGCCAAGTGACAGTCCGTATACCACACCTGGTATGCCAATTGCCATGTCAACACCGCATGAAAATGCTGTACAAAATCGAATAGTCACAGTTATAAGGGCTAGTGATGAGAAACCAAATAAATACTCTGGGAGTAATTCTAACATGACACCCAAGTACTGGCTTAAAGAAGTTTGCGAGTACTTGAATGACGCGAAAATACCGCCAGAGCGCAGGTTGAGAGCGATTGAAAAACTAACCGAAGGGGAGTGTGCCCTATGGTTTAGGAGTTTTCGGTACACGTTCGACACCGTTGACGAATTTCGCCAAGCATTTTTAAGCAGATACTGGAACGCGAGCGTACAACAGAACCTCAGATTGGACTTGTATTCCAGGCGTTACAGTACTAGTAATCCGACTAAGTACGGAGAATTCTTTGTGAATCAATTGTGCCGTTTTCGCGAGCTTGATGAAGGACTTAGAGAGTCAGACTTGTGCATAGCGATAGCCAAGCAGCTACCGTATGAAGTACAACGTCTGCTAATCTCAGCAAACGCCAAAACTGCGATCGATATGGAGGAAGTGCTGAAACAACTCGATCTAACCACAGTGCAGCACACAAGACAAAGTCGAAATGTGGAACAAGTTAACATGACGACTACGCCGACTGAACCAACTAAGGTGCAGACAAAAAGCAAATCTACAAGCACCGAAACAGAAAAATCCGACTGGCAACGCGAAGGACGCGAAAACCAAAATTGCAGGCCAGCATATCGAGGAGGATCGAACCGTGGTAACCGAGGAAGGAAAAACTGGAATCAGCGTGGTACCAGAGACCAGCAGCTTGATAACAGAAGGAATTACGGCCGAAATGGGAACAACCAAGGATGGAGATCCCAAGAGCAGAGTCGCGGGTTCGATGAAGAGGCGGAAGAACGTTATCACGCATCTTTAAGATACATGGAAGAGCGCGGAGATGATCCGAGACAATCGCGAGTTCATTGGGATGAAGCGATTAGGAATAGAAGGTCACCCGACATATATAAAAATGATGACGGTGCCAAGAATCTGGAACTTCATCAGCATGAAGACAGGCAGAAGAACTCCACAAAGAATGGAGCAATTGAAAAAAAACACCAAATTTAAATGACCAAAGAGAGATAAGTTCAGGATGGAATACAGTGAATGTTGTTAACTGGATTGCCAAACCTGAGGAGCTTATCGAAGACCTAGATGAAAGGACGGTCAATGTAAGAAGGGAACTACCCATTATTATTGTAAACATTGCGGGCATGAAGATAAGAAGTCTCATCGATACAGGGTCAACAGTGTGTTTGATAACCCAGGCATTATATAGTGAAATCCAGAGTAAAATTCACGTATTGAAAATACCTATTTCAAGCGTGAAAATAAAAGGTGTCATACCAGATAAAGTTATGATATGCAAATACCAAGTATTTTTAGATTTGCAGATAGGGAACTCTGCATTCTCACAGAGCTTCCTACTTGTGAATAAGCTGCCGTATAACCTCATTGTTGGGATGGATTTCATAAGAGAGTATAAAGTTATTATAGATCTCTCGCAAGACATTGTGATGTTTCGCGCAAGTGAGGGAAAGGAAGAGTTAGAACTCTCATTAAAGCATACTGAAACGAGACCAGAAGAATACGTATGGCATACATACGGAGATATGACTGGGGATGCAGTGTCGACAACAGAAGACATCGAGGAAGAGTTGGCAACACTGGCCGAAGACATTGAAAAGGACCTCGAACCAAAATTTGAAGAATGCCTGGAAGAGAAAATTGAGGAAGCTAAATTTGGTTCAGAACATAAGCAAATGCTAAGGGAACTGCTATTTGAGTATAAAGGAGTCTTCGATTCGAGACCTGGCCGGATCAAGAATTTCCAGTATGCGTTCCAAGTCAGCGATTGGACACCATTCAAACAGAAGCCGTATCCCGTAGCTGAGAAACATTATTTAAAGGTCAAAGAAGCAATACAGGAAATGCTAGAAGCAGGCGTCATTGTAAAGACAGCCACACCCTATGTCAGCCCACTGGTAGTTGTACCTAAACAGGACGGAAGTGTGAGGATATGCCTGGACCTACGAAATTTGAATTCCAAGGTCATACCGGAATTTGATGAAGTGCCGCCCATTAAGGAGGTACTCAGGAGGTTCAAAGGAAAGACTGTGTTCTCAAATCTTGACCTGACGGCAAGTTTTCACCATCTTGCTCTGGAAGAGAAAACAAGTTTGTTAACTGGATTTTTATTTGACCACCACACGTATTCATACGTGCGTCTTCCATTTGGATTAAAAACAGCAGGTTCAGCGTTGATACGAGCGCTAGATCGGAACCTGTCTGAAGAAGTAAAAGCTACAACCATATGTTACGTAGATGATATACTACTGACATCTGAAACTGTCGAAGAACATGTCAGAGATCTACGCAAGTTGTTATATGACCTAAGTCAGGCTAACTTTAAGGTCAATATAAAGAAGTCTAACTTTGCTCAGAGAGAAGTTAAATTTCTAGGCCACGTGATAGATGCACAAGGAGTCAGACCTAATCCGGGGAAATTGGAAGTCATTAAACATTTCCCGAGACCAACGAAGGTAAAGAACGTCAGGCAATATCTAGGCGTTATTGGATTCTTTCCAAACCATTGTCCAAGGTATACCGATACCGTAGCACCACTCCAAGACTTATTGAAGAAGGGAGGAAGATGGCGCTGGACGGAGCAATGCGAGGAAGCCTTCGTGAAGTCTAAACAGATGCTGTTAGATTATGTAAAATTGGGATATCCTGACTACACTCAGAAATTTATTATCCAGACTGACGCATCATTTATAGGTATTGGAGCTATGTTATATCAGGAAAATGTGGACAGGCCAGAGGAGAAAACTTATATTGCATTTATCAGTAGAAGGTTGAAGCCTAATGAAAAGAATTATACGGTCACGGAGATCGAATTACTCGCGATACTGTATGCCCTACAGTATTGGCGAAAGCTAGTTTATGGTTTTAGAATTATATTGAGAACAGACCATAAAGCCCTAACGTTCCTGCTGAAAACTGACTTGTCGAGTCAAAGACTGACAAGGTGGTCCCTGTACATACAGCAATTTCAAGTGGAAATAGAGTATTGCCCGGGGAAGGACAATATCATACCTGACTTGCTGAGCAGATACCCTACAGCTGATGAAGAAGAAGCTCTAGCTATCGAGATAGAAGATAGAGATCAGAAGATCTTAGATGATCTGAGGAACATCACCGTTTTTCAACGTGAAGATCCCTGGATACGGTTGATGATTAATTACTTCGAGGGAAAGCTGGATAGAGGAACTCCGATGTATGTGGAAGCTGAAGCACCATCAACGGAATATCTATGGTTTAACCAGATGCTACATAAATGGAGCGACTCAGACCACACCAAACCCAGGATAGTCGTACCACCAGCATTGCAGAGAAGGCTAGTATGGTTAGCACACCGAGCTTTTGGTCACTCCGGTGTAGATAAGACTGTTGCCCTGCTTAAAGAGGCATTTATTTGGCCAAAACTTAGAGAGACGGTCAGGAATACTATCAGGACATGTGATATGTGCCAACGAGTAAAGCCTAACTCGTACTTAATGAGGCAGAAACCTATACCACTCTTACCAGAGAAGCCATGTCAGCTTCTGGCACTGGATAACTTTGGGCCGCTTCCTAGAGCTAGAAGAGGAAATAGACACATCCTAGTTGCACTAGACGTGTTTTCCAAAATGGTAGTCCTGTGTCCAATTCAGAAAACCAGTACAAAACAGGTACTTAAGAGGCTGAAGGAAAGAATCATTCCTATATTAGGACAGCCAGAGAACATCTTATCTGATCATGGGAGCTGTTTTACCAGCGTAGAATTTCTCAGGGAGTTGGAAAATCTGGGCATAAGACAGATTTTGTCCACAGTTCGACACCCGGAGTCGAATTCCGCTGAGAGAGTTATGAGGGAACTGCAAAAGTACATGAAGATATATTGCTCTACTGAGAACTGGAAATGGATTGACGTACTTGAGTTTATTGAATATTGTATCAACAATACCGTGCACGAAGCGACAGGAGAGGTGCCAGTGAGCCAACATCTCGATAGAAGACCAGAGAGGCCATGGAATAATGTCATTCGGACACCCATCGATGCACAACCTGGACGTGAGTTGAGGATCCAGAGAACGTTCGAGTATCTCAGGAAACAAGCAGATAGACGACAGCGGAGAAACAGGAGGAAACGCTATCACAGACCGTTACTCGTAGGGGAATACGTCTTATTGAAGAAACCCGCCAGTTCAGATCCAGAGAGCAGGAAATATAAAAAATTTCAGAATGCCTATCACGGACCCTACCTGATTATAAGGGATCTGCAAAATAATGCATATCGGATCAAAGACGAAGCAACAGGTAGAGAAGTTGTTGTAAATGCAGCTAATTTGAAGTTATATAGTCCACCAGAAGACTATGATACGAGAGAGGAGCAAGCAATGCACACCCAAGTGGACGGGGAATCATTACGTATGCACGGAAAGAATCTTGAGAAAAGCTTGCAGTCTCAGGAAGGAACGGAGCGAAGCGACCAGCTCGCAGACCCAACGGATATGAAGGGAGAATGCAGCTGTCAACTGCAGGAACTTTATGACCAGTTGAGGGAAGCCGCTGCGGAGCTAGAGGGGATGAATGAACAATTGAGAAGGCAGAACGAGAGTCTACGAGACAGCAGACAGAGTGGAATGGGGAACGAGAGATCCCATTGCCGAGAGCACTGACCGCTTAAAGTAAATACTGCATGGAGTCGATGCCATCTGAAGGGCCCGAAAAATTCACCTATGAAATGAATTTTCCGAGCTTAGCAGGGGAAAGATGTGCCCAATCAGTCACGGCAGTCTGGCATCGAACTCGGGTCTCATCAGAGAGGACCAGGCACATGGTTATGCCTAGAGTCGAACCATTGATCTCTGAGGGGGAGCAATTACAGGGAACCCAAAGAGCAATGAGAGGTATACTGACATATAATAGTGTAGCGTGATTTCACGATCTATAGGTGAACATGATAGCAATTTAAGGGAAGAATTGTAGCCAAATGCAAGGAAATATACATTTTCAGAACATACGAGAATGAGAGGAGGCCAGTTTGAAGTTTTACAAATTACCCTTAGCAAGTGGGCGGAGAACTTAGGCACCGAGCGCACTATTTACGTCTGGAGCGGAGAGACAGCTCAAAATTAATGACCCGGGTATTCACCGCTTGACAACGGTGAAACTTAGAGTAGGGATGATGGCTCACGGGAATTAATTAATTACAGCAAAGTGGAGTATTGAAATGCATTGAAATATACGCCCAGGTGAATATATTCACGGAGAGGTAATTTAGGAGTGGTTTTTCACCTAAATTAAAGCTGTTATCTCCAAATGAACTAATTACAATCTAGCTTACGCTCGAGAGCAGTGACTTTGTGACCAGCCAACGGGGAACCACCACAGTAGCGTCCTGACGCGCTGATCTAAGGCAATTAATTGTAATTAATTGGCCGAAGCGATCGCCGGCACGCGAATGTTTTTGAAACCTCCACACCTAAATAAACAAGATGTAGATGTCATTTCGGCTGAAGAGGTATTATTTCAAGAAAGGAGTCGCTCTCATGTGTCCAGTGGACTATTTTGTACGAGAAACCTTTATAAGGGAGAGCAGCTCACACCAAGCTAGTTCGCCTAGAGTTATTCTACAGTATACACGTAACTAAGACGCTGCCAGTAAGCACGCCAAATGTTAAAGTATCAACGCTCCGCCGTTGAAGAACAATAGAAGCAAGTTATAAGCTTCATAAGTAATCATGAAGCGCGTCGAAAGTAAATTAATACAGATATTTATCTATTATCTGACGCAAATATAAATTCGCCACAGAGAAAAAGGAACTTATAATGTTTTTGAACAGTTCTTATACCGGGAGGTATTGTCAGGATTGTATGAAATTATCATCAGGATCACTACAATGAAGGGAGCTTGGAAATCATTGCCGCCTAATCTGGATAGTGAGCTGAACAAGATTGCAGGGAACGAGGATCGAACGTCCGTAAAACGCTGTTAGATTTTCACGTAGACCAGCGGTTGTCATGATTGCATCGCATCTCTGAGATCAGGCGTAGGAGAAGTCCGATTTAAGGATCAACATGTGAAGTAGTGGATAAGTGTACATAAATTGTGTAATAGTGATTTAAAAGTGTTCATGTGTATAGTGATTAATATGCAGTGTGTAGCAGTGATAGAGGCCACTGATAAAAGTATGTGTATCATGTGGAAAATGTGTGAATCTAAGTGTTGTGTAAAGGATAACATGATGGCTTAAATCAAGCGTCATGGTAGCGCTAAAGCTGAAGCGCTGGCACTATACACCAAAAAGGAAAAAGTGAGTACCCATTTTATAATGTCATTATAACTAAATAGTTCACCATGTAACGATTTATCACTTGGGGAATAAGATGTAATAGTCACTTACTGAACGAGTTTTCACCACTCGTCTTGAATAAAGTATGGCTTGGAAGGTGATTTGTATAGGGCCATTTAGGTCGAAAATAGTGATGGATGTAACGGTAACGTTAAATGAGTAATAATAATAATCTGGGGTCGGCAACAGTAAAGTAATAGGCATTTTTGGCCTAAATAATGTTCAAATAGTGTCATGTCTAATATAAAGATACTGTATTTTGGTAAACAGTAAAAAATGTAACGTGGAATATAGAGAAATACGAGAGCTTTTTCAGTGTCAGTGAAATTTGAATGAATATTTGATATGGTCAATCCTTAGGATTATGTTTGAGGACCATTAAAGTAAAGTAAGCCAGTAAATTTATTACATTTGTGTTAGGAGCTATGTAAAGCTTTGGCTTAAGTGGTATGACAGAGAGAACGCGGGTGCCTTAATAATGGAGTCATCTATGTGAAGTATTGTTTGAGCCGCATGTAAGCGTGCAGATTAACGTAGAATCCAGTGATTTACGTAAGATAATTGCGGGGACCAACTAGTATAGCTTGCGCGTTAGGTGAGAAGTTGGCTGAATCTACGAGTAGTATCGCCCTTGAGCATACTGTGTTATTCTCAGCGAATTGGACAGAGCCTGTCTGTATCCAACGCTTGCATGAATTATGGCCACTATTGACGTCCGTCGAGACGCAGTGAGCATGTGTATCAATGACCTACCCTGAGAGGTAAGGATCATATTCGTCGTTTAGGAACGCAGATTTCCTTATATTTTATTGACAGCTGCTGGTGAAAATCGTGGATTTTCACTATGTTGCGCGTCTAAAGCCACTAGTAGTCACCATAGAACGGCAAGGCTATCACTAGAATTCCACCCCAGCCATGAATGTTAATTAAGGAGCCAGTTGAGCCCAAGACATTATAAAGATAGGTGTTAAATAATTAAATGACTCAATTATTTAGGAGCCACACTTAGCGTAACTCCAGTACTGCGATTGTAAACAAACTTGACCTTGACACCAGAGAGAGAGGTGGGGTTATGGACCACTTCTGCGGCAGCCATCTTGACTAGCCAGCTGGAACGAATTTTATTGCCTGCTGAGGGGGAGGAAGGTCGGTCGACCGGTCCCTTGTAAGTTAGAGTCACAATAGGACACTGAGGAATCTCGGTATTTCAATATGCAATTAAGATATGAGTATTATGATGATGCCAATTGAATTGAATGGTGTGTTGCAACTCACATACGTTGTTGGATCATAGAAATCAGATAATATTTGGCTCAGTTATTCTCTGAGGAGGAAAGCTGAACCAAAATAATGTTGGCATCTTCTTTAGAATGCATTTTGCCAGTTCATGCTAATTTATGCAGACGGGTATGTGTTTTCCCAGAACATGACACATTTGTAACGATGATAAGCCCGACAAGACCCAGAAAATCGTTATATGGTGAAACTATAAAATATTCTATCCATGTTTATTTTGGAAGGGATAAGTACCACTTTTCTTAAAGCGTTCACATGGATGGAAAGAAGGAAGATGATTCACACGACACAACAAATATTTGTTAATGATTGCAGAAAATAATGAATTTATGCTAATTAAAGTAAATGCCGTAAGAAATGGAATAATGTTTTATTAATATCATTTTGATGTGATATGTGATTTTTGTGTTATGATACTCCCATTAACTAAGATTGTGTCACATGATGAACACTATGGAAACCCATTGAAGTCTGAAAGTATCATTGACAGGATGCTAGAATTAGATTTGAGTGCAGTGTAGCACTATTTTATGAAGAAAGCTCACATAATAACCCTATTTTTATTTGTGGGAATTAAATATAATTTGTCCTTTATTTGTATTTGTTGTATAGCCATGATTTTAGACCAGTAAATAGTTCATTTTAGGAAAATGTTGTGTATTTCCTGTAGAGTAGTTACCTGGTAGACTCAAATCCTGAGCATGTGGTCGTATAGTGGGCAGGAACGTCCCATACCTCGAAAGACCGTGAGTTAGTTGGGATAAGAACACATGGTCCACATGATGACAGTTGGGTACAATTCTAAGTGGAGATTCACGTGGCCGACATGTTGTTTTTGTGATTTTCAGGTTTCTGAATGCAATACACAGTATGTATAGAACCTGAACAGTACTTTATCATTTTACATAACTTCTGTTTGATTGCCAGGAGAGTTTCAGAGATATTGAGAACAGTCCTCTTTACTGCAATAGCTTTGGAGTTCTTGTGAAATAACCAATAAGTATAAGTGCGCGTACAAAATGGCAATTCGATCGCTTGAACAGGATACGAGAAATAAAAAGTAGTGTAAATTTTAAAAAAGTTCAAGACAATTGAACCACATTCAATACCAATGTATTTAGATCTAAGTAGAGATTTGCTGTTCAAGTTTCACTGCACTCGGATGATTAGATTGACAGAAAAGTCATTTCAAATGTTTGAATTTCGTGTCGTCGCCTTGTTCTTTTTGCACTTCAATTTCATGAAAGTGAAAAGTATGGGCCTTAAGGCTACTTACTGAATGGCCCTCTATCATCACTAAATTACATGTCTTAGCTATGGTCACTAGAGTCTCCGTTGCTTAGGCGGCAGCACGCCGGTCTCTCACATTTGGGTCCGTTGTTCAAATCCCGGTCACTCCATGTGAGATTTGTGCTGGAAAGAGCGGGGGCAGACAGGTTTTTCTCTGGGTACTCCGATTTTCCCTGTCACAAATTTCATTTCAGCAACACTATCCACTGTCATTTCATTTCATCTGTCATTAATTTAAGCATTGCCTCAGGGGAACGGGATAGGCTTCGACAGCCGGCACAGTTCATATCCTCGCAGCTAGATGGGCACTTCATTCATTCCATTCCCTGACTCGGTCGGTAAACTGTAAGCTGGCTGTGGATTTCTTGTCAGCTATGATCACTATAATTAAAGACAATTTTAGTGATCATAACTAACACATGTAATTTTTTCCAGGAGTGTTATTTACATATTATTTATGTATTAAGTAGAGTACATTGTACCCCGCCCAGTCATTGGGCTAATTCATGTGGACCGACTGAAGAGCTACAACTGACAGTTTGTTTAGGCAACACCGAGAGTATGGCTTCAAAACATTACATAACAGACATACAAGTACACGGGGCTAAATGACCAGGATATCACAAAGCCCCTAATTGAGTTTCATTCTTCGGCTTATCCCAATTAATGGGGTCGCCGGAGCCAACCAGGCTCATTTTTTTGTTTTGGTCGGGGATTTCAGGCCGGATGCCCTTCCTGACGCCACGTGATTTATCAGGTGAAAATTTCACCCCGTTGTCACCGGAAATCCAACTCCGACCGTCCTGGTGAAAGACGAGCAGCTAAGCCACTGCTCCATGAAATGAAAATCCACAGCCTGCTTCCAGTCTCCGACCAGGTCAGGAATGGAATGAATGAAGCCCCCATCTAGCGGCGAGGATATGAACTGTGCCGGCTGCCGAAGCCTGTCGCACTCCCCTGGGGCAATGATTAAATGAATGACATATGAAATGAAATGATAATGGAGAGTGTTGCTGGAATGAGATTTTGACAGGGAAAACCGGAGTACCCGGAGAAAAACCTGTCTGCCTCCGTTTTGTCCAGCACAAATCTTACATGGAGTGACCGGGATTTGAACCACGGACCCAGCGGTGAGAGGCCGGCGTGCTGCGCCTAAGCCACGGAGGCTCTAAGCCACTGCTCCATCACGTTCCCCAAAGCCCCTAAGGGAGTGAACAATAAATACAAACCCAATTACGGGAATCGAACCGTGTTTCTCAGTAAGGGACAAGTCCTCAGTCTAATGCTACGTTCTGAGTCATGTGTGATGGCTAGTATTGCATTAGTAGAGACGAGAGAATAATGCAATCTTATTATTTCGTTGGAGTAAATTGTTTAGTGGTCCAATGGAAACCAACGAGCGAGATACAGTAGTCCTATGTTACATGAAAGAAGACATTCCCGTATCCACAAGGCCGCAGCATGCAACCTTGAGAGGATGAATGGCGGAAGCAGAACAGGATGTACAGGAGCTGCAGGATCTGGGAGAGGAACGGAATTGTCCTTCAGTTTGTAAAGAATTTTCAGTCAGATGTTTGGTTCTAAAAGCAGAGAAGAGGACACTCAGGTTCAGTGGCGGGTCCAGAGGGGGGCACCAGGGGCAAGTGCCCCCCCCCCCCCTCCTTCCGAATTAACCAGTTGTCTGCTACATTGATATTGCCGATAAAAATGATTGTTTCTGCAAACTGCACTGAAAGTTAAATCTTTGCTGTATTGCCTGCATTTATGAATGTGGTCAATGCGTGTTATCATATAGGCTAGTATGTAATGGCAACACTGTTAATATAATCGCTAAATTGACATACATTTTTATGTTAGGTATTAGGAAGTCATTTTTGAAATCCTTTGTCTGGAGCGTGGTGCTCTATGGAAGTGAAACTTGGACTATTGGTGCAGCAGGAAAGAGGAGAATTGAAGCATTTGAAATGTGGTGTTACAGGAGAATGATGAAGATCAGATGGGTAGATAGGGTTACAAACGAAGAGGTATTAAGACGAGTGGGAGAGGAGAGATGTTTCTGGCGACTGCTAATGAAGAGAAGAGATAGGTTGGTAGAACACATACTAAGACACCCAGGAATAGCATGCTTAGTTATGGAAGGAAGGGTCAAGGACAAGAACTGTAGGTGTAGACCAAGGTTAGAATATGTTAAACAGATTGCCTCGGATGTAGGGTGTGGTAGCTATGTAGAGATGAAACGATTAGCTCAGGACAGGGAGGCAAACCAGTCAAAAGACTGACGACTCAAACAACACAAACAACATCATGTTTAGGAAAGGTAGAAGTAGAAATATATTTCATAATCCTTTGTGCCATGGAGCGCCTTCCTATACTACTTGACTATTTGACTGGCCGTGGCCGGTATTTATATTTATGTGACTGACAATGTTGGTACTATGTAGGCCTACATATTTTGTAACATTTGTGTAGTAGACTTGCATATTGTCTTCTGATAGTCACTATGATTGCATATGTTTTAATACATATTAGACTGTGTAATGTGCATTAAAATGTGGAAATGTACATATTCTGTAGAATTAAAAAGGTGTTTTTTTTTAACATAATGACAATGATTTGTGTTATTGAAACTGAAACCAATAAACCATTTTAATTACTATAACGAATTTCTTGTAGAATTATAAAATCTGATGGTTGGATGTTATGTGTAGTGTGTGTAGATTAAATACAAATTTAGTAATTTTACTACATATTATCTGTAGCTACTCAGAAATCCTAGAGTGCCCCCTCCGAGGTGAACCTCCGGATACGCCACTGCTCAGGTGATAGGAAAATATAAGAACATGTTGTGCGTGCCATGGTCTATAGGATTATATGTTGTTGATGGTTTATTTAAGGGCTTTGTGACATCGTGGTCATGTATCCACGTGTATTTGGGTGTGTGCGTGTGGAATCTGTCTGATAACTTGTGTGAGGTTGGGATTTGAGAGGAGGCAGTGTGGCGCTAACTTGGGAATCATCCCAGTATTTCTTTGGAGTAGAAAACCACGGAAAACTCCTAGGAGAGCTGAAGTTGGAGCCGAATCCATATCCTCTCAGATTTGCTTCACGAGGCTCAGTGTACCTCATTCCAATAATTTTAATCAGACGAGAATTAAATTTCTTGGCTGAGCCGTAAATCTAACCCAAGACCTTTGGTACTTGAGTTTCAATACGTATCCTGGAGCCACAGAAGCTCGGGTTCGATTCCCAGCTCTGCCAAGTAATTTAGTTCTAGTCTGACAGCTGGAATGTGGTTCACTCAGCCTGGTGAGGCAAAACTGAGAAAAGGCTGGTTCAATTCCTATATCAGTCATCTTGGAAGTGGTGTACCACTTCTACTCCAGGTGGACGGTACCTAACTAATGGCCATGAGCGCTTCCTACCAAAATCCTACCTCATTTACTAATACACACACTAGTAAAGCCATCATAGTGACGCAAGATTTTCAGACAAATTGTACACACACACCCAAGTACATGGGGCTACATGACCACCATGTCGCAGAACCCCTAAAAGAATCATCAACAACAACATCAAAATACTGAATATCACGTGTTCCTAGGATCAACAACTTCACATTAAGCATTTATATGCAGAAAAGTATACCCCCCTATAGGCTACATCGATGCCCTGTTCCAGTAGATTGTTGTAATACTAAGGGCTAAGGAAAAATGCAAGCAGTGCGCAAAACTCGTCCCGTTGGTTTGGCAGAAAATTATGAAAACTTTGGCCAGGTTTCTCTTCTCGCTCAACGAAATTTTTCGAGTCTATTGTACGTTTAATCATCATATATATTATTTCAGTAGTATAGATCCCTCCTGCGGCACTCACAAGCGACCGATCGTGAAAATGAGCATTCAAATGAAAGAGAATAGACATTAGCAGTGACGAATTGCACTCTAATTCCATAAATGTCAATAATTTCTTTAAAAAATTACTTATAAAAAAATGTACGAAGTGTGCGATTTGCAGATACTATCTCTACCGGAAAATACGCTCCATAATTTCTGTCCACTTCACATTTTGGTGGCTGTGACTCCCGTTTCATGTCATTTTAACATTATGAGTTATTTCCTTTATCATTTTGCATAGATTTCAGACACAGTAAATCAAAGGAATGAGTACTCAAATTGTATAATTTCATTAATATCGAATAACCCGTGAGTGTTACAGCACACTCAGCACCCAAATGACATTATCAGTGACAAATTGCATTCTAATTTCTTAAATATCAATTTTTGTAAGAAGTGTTCGATTTGCAAAACCTATTGGGGAAAGTGTGTTTTATGAACATGCGAGATTTCTCGCACGGATCCGCTAGTAAGCTTGAATTTTATTTGAAACAAATGAACGCCGTTGTTTATGAAGCCTCTAGTAGGCCTACTATTATGGTGTGTGAGTCAGTGTTCCTAAATATGATTAACAGAGGCCTCGGCCGAATTGGTATGAGATAATTACTCTGAAAATTATACTTAATTTGCAAAACGTTGTTGCGTTGCGTCGAAGGGTAGGCGTAATTTATGACCATGCTAATAATTTCCCCATGCTCCAATGCTCCTGGCAGCTCCTCTGCCTTGCTTAGTTTGTCATTGAAATTCACATCTTAAAGTGGTTAATATTTTATCATTTTAAATGATCTTGTCGACTTCGTCGTTACGCTGGGGTCTGGCGTTACGTTACGGTGACGGGATGAAATGTACCCAGATGCACTGAGGTATGTGACGTCATAGTACCGTTTAGTGCATGTGTTCCCCGACAATCTCTACTTCGTTAGTATAAGACAAAAATCCCCGATTCTTGGATGTCACGGGTAATCTCGAGAACCACTGGATGGATTTTGATGCGGTTTTCACCATTCTGTAAAGGATATCTCGAGGAAAGATTCTGTAGAAAATAATTTATGTATGATCAAAGGAAGCCAAGCAGTAACGATTTCAGTGAAAAAGTCGAAAACAAACTTGGCGTCCGTGCGCTTCTTAAGCTTACGCTGGGCAAACCGTTAAAAATATCAATAAACTATGAGCGTAAGAATTGGTCAGCATGAAAAGTTCTACAAAAAAGTCCGGGAGAGCATATCTCTATCATCAATACATTGCCCACTATAAATATTTTTAGACTGGATGGAAGAGGCACGTCCCCGCGCGCTCTGGTGAGCGTGACGGCATCCCGCGCGCTTAACCTTGCTTTGCCCTTGGTTTGCACTTGCCGTTCGTGAACAATTTGAAACCAGATAAACAAGATAAGTATTATGCAGATAATTTTCTAACATGTCAAGAGTCTTTGGCTTCGAGCAAAGCGAGAAACCTCCAGCCTTTCTAGCATTTATCAGCATTTGTAGCATTTAAAATGATACAAAGTCTAGTCTTTCTGACTGACTGTCACTTTTTCTCCACGCGATATTGTAAGAAATGAAGCTTTTATTGGGCCCAATGCACAGCCCTAACTCACATGAGAAAATATTTAATTGACGTTCAACCAGCATTTAGCATTTACACAGAGTACGTGTCAATCATATAAAGATCCACTACTAACGTTATACTTTAGCACAACACTGTATTTGTCTACGTACAGTCGTACAGTGTATATGGCTGACCTACTTTGAGCTACTTCTCATTCTCACCGCCAGATGTCATATCAGATTGCTAGATTGGTCAATTCTTGCTCCGAATATGCAACCTGCACTGCAGATATCATGGAATCAATCAACTCACACAATCACTTACGTCGTCTTCTTGCCAGACGTGAAACGGTGCTTCCTTCACAAACATCGCACCTTGCTTGCGCTGACTTGCAGTTTGCTCATACTCTTCAAACAAAAATACATTCGAGGCTTGATTTTGTTTGGTATAAAATATTAATATATTAATCTCTACTTAGTATAAAACAAAGTCCCCGAATCTTGGACGTCATGGGCAGTGCTGGATTACCCATTAGGCCCGACTAGGCCCAGGCCTAGGGCCCCCAATTATCTGGGGCCCCCAAGCAATTTCTAATTTAGTTCAATTTTATTCCGAAGATTTAGATTTTTTATCCAGAACTGAGACAGTTTCAGCATTATATTAAATTACGATGTCCTTTATAAACTGAGTTCACTCATTCTGAACTTTACGAAATTCTTATTCGAGACAAGCTTGAGTCTGTTTTCCCGAACGTTGAAATTGCTTTTAGCATTTTCCTGACCCTTATGATAACGAATTGTTCTGCGGAGTGCTCGTTTTCAAAATTGAAACGGATCAAAAGTGCGCAAAGAAGTATCATGTCACAAGAACAATTAGACATGCTAAGTTTAATGTATATCCAGTCAGATGTTCTGCGGGAAATTGATTTTGATGACATTGTAGAAGATTTCATTGACCGAAAAAACAGAAAAAAATGTGATTACATTTTACATAAGTAAAAAATAGTATGATTTGTTTAATTGTCCATCAAATCATCTGAATTTTTTCAAATAACGATGATCGTTTCAATTGAAATGTATGTAGGCTAGTATACGTGTGCAAAGTTTAGAGCTATTGCCTTGCATACTTTCTGATATATTGATATTAGGGTAACAAAAATAGAGACAGTATTTACTAACAGTTGGCAGCCCTGGTTACTCTTAAAAATCGGCATATACATATCTGTTATGGTACACATAGCACACACGAAATTTGGTTGAAATCCAAATGATAGTATAGAAGTTACATGTATTTAAAGTTGGACCTCTCAGCAGGCTTAGAATCATGTTGGTAGCACTGACGTATATAAGTTTCTCCAAATTAATATAGAATGTCAGGTACTATACGTGTGCATAGTTTAAAGCTGTCGGCTGGCATACTTTCTGATATATTGGTATTTGGATAAAATAAATTGAGAGCATTTATTAACAGATGTCAGCCCTAACGGATCTTAATAATACGTTCAGTCATGTCTGTTTATGTACACATAGCACATACGAAATTTGGTTGAAATCCAATTGATAGTGTAGAAGTTATATGCATTTAAAATTTGGACTTATCAGAAGGCGTATATTCATTTTGGCAACACTGCGATGTATGGCCTCCCGGAAATTAAACTGCAATATTATTATCTATACGTGTGCCAATTTTGAAATAGCTCCTATTCATACCTTCCAAGATATCCAACATGGAGCTCAAATTTCATTTGCGATTTTTCAGCAGTTGGTAGCACTGACATCATTTTCAAATATGGGCGTGAGATATTCAGGTATAGATCTTTACTCATACCAAATTTTGTTTCGATTGCTGCAGCCGTTTAGGAGTTGATATAGGGGGGGGGGGGGGGGACACACACAGCCAGACAGACAGAAGGACAGACAGACAGACAGAGGGACAGACACACATTTGCCCGATCTCATAAGTCTACTTTTTCCTCATTTTTGCAAAATGTGAAAAGTAGGCTAAAAATACTGTATATTATGTAATATCACAAACGTTGACCCCAGAATCTGTTTTCCCGCTCACATAACACGTTATTACAATCGACTGCAAAATAAACATTATTCACGACACCTACAGCTGTACGAATTGCCAATGTTTACACACACAAAAAAGAAACACAACACACTGCAAAAGATCACCGGTAGGATTCGATCCAGCGATCCCGAGCTTACGAAGCAGGGCTCTTACCGCTGCACCACGCGCTCGTTGGCTTTTTGCTAGTATACAACGCACATAGTCGCCGCACTGTAATTGCAATTAATTAATTTCTCGGAAACAGCTGAGAAGCGCACCTTACTCCTTGCACCTGATATACGCCTGGTCCTGCCCTACATATGTACTAAAGATGGTTCGAATCGGTGACCCATGCATCGTATCCTCCCCTTGTGAGCCAAAACACTCGTCCAATGCACGGTGCACAGAACCTCTGCACCTCGGTTTGCACACATGAGATTTCGCGTCATTGAGAGGTCCTGCTCCGTAGATCTTTTTGTTGTTTCATTTGAGGGGTTTGGTCATCTTTTTTAGCCCCGTGTACTTTGGTGAGTGTGGAATTTGTATGATAACCTGTGTTATTGCGATGGCTGTATTAGTGTGTGTACTTGTAATACAAGTGAGGATTGGAAAGGAGGTGGCCGTGGTCTAAGGTTAGGAACCATTGTGGTATTCGCCTGGAGTAGAAGTAGGGAAACCATGGAAAACCTCAGCCATCCTGGAAGTGATTTTCCGTGGTTTCGCCACTTCTACTCCAGGCGAATGCTGATGGTTCCTAAATTAAAGCCACGGACCGCCTCCTTCACAATCCTCATCTGAATTACTAATACACACAGTAATACAGCCAGCACAATAACACAGGTTATCAGACGAATTCCACACCACACCCTAGTACACGAAGCAACATGACCACGATGCCACAAAGCCCCTCAATGAATCAACAACAGCAACAGCAACATTATTTAAGGGGAACTTTCAGCTCCCCTTGGATGTTGTTATTGTTAATTCGTTTGGGCTTTGAACAACTTGGTCATCAGACCCATGTACTTTGGTGTGTGTTCAATTTGTCTGATATCCTCTATTTTTGAGGTGCCCATAGTAATGTGTTAAACTGTAATTATTAGAATCGGGTAGGTGTCACGTGACTTGAAATAAGGTACTATTCCGGCATTTGCCTGGAACGGGTGTAAGAAAACACGGGGGAAACCACACTTAGTATAGCCGCTGTATGCGCCGGGATTCGAACCTCAGATCTCCGAATTTGCTGCAGCTCCCTATGGTGGTCGTGATGAACGACTTAACACGCACGGCTTCACCACTTACTCAAGTACAGTATTGAACATCGATTTTATGACCAAGAAATCTTACGACCATAAATGATGCAGCATCTTAATACGCACCTAACACTAAACAATACACGCACCATCCTATGTTCTAGCAACGCCCCTGCACAGCACCCCCACATGACCAATGTAGCCTTAAGTTATGTTCTATAAACTACGTCATCTCTTGAAGTGAACAAGGCAGATCATAAGGTACACGTGCTGTTTTTACTGTAACCTTACTAAGTCACGTCTAGAGTTAAAGATATCGGCCGAGAAGGACTATGTCATCGGTTTTTCTGGGTCTGAGCACAGTGCTCTGACGTCACGAAACAAAGAAAATTCATTCTGAAGGTCAAACATAGTCCCAACTCCTGCCTCTACTTGCATGGACTTAAATAACACAACGCTCTCTATAATGTTCATATAAAACATTGCCAAAATGACTGCTTGCTGATTTCTGAATTCACGTATGTTTGCTGTGTGCTGTTGTTGTTTAATTTTAGGGTATTGGACATTACGGTCATTTAGCTTCCTGTAGACTACTAGTGTATACAGTATACAGGTTGTCCCACCTAACTCTGCGACCTCAAATATTATCGAAATGAAACAAGATGTGAAAAATCTACTTGCGCAGGAATGTAGCCACGTCAGGGGGTCACACATTGGGAGGATACGCACAATCCAGGAAATTATAACAGTACCACTTTTAAAGCAAAGTCACCTGTTTTAAATGGAACATACATGTTTTTTCTAGCAAAATCAAAAGTAAACATAGAATTATTGACAACAGAATTGGTTTCACTTCTCTAAACCTCGCACCATCTGAAATAACTAACCTTGTAGAGGATGGTAAAGGAGACACTGTTTGTGACGTTTAACAGAAGTGTGATGCACGCCGTTGGCCTACACACTGCTGGATTGTTTGCATCGCTGTACTAAAAGCATTCAGGAAACAAGACAGTAGCATTACAGCGGCATTTCTCAGTGAACCCGTGGCTCCGCGTATTACTACGACGTGTGCGGAAATATCTGTGGAAATACTGGGATTAGTACAACGCTCTCTATTTCACCGTCTACAGACGTGCATCGTTGCAAACGGTGGTCACATTGAACATCTGCTGAAATGACACAGTTTCATCAATTAAGATGTTACTGCTTACTTGTGAATGCTTTTTCCGTGCTGGATGTAATTTAAAAACATGACGTTCCTTTAAGCTATAGGCCACAAGTTTTTTAAGAAATCGGCAATTGTACCTTCTGTACTATGTGTACAGTTCTACACTTGTGTTTAAACGTGACAAACACTGTCTCCATTGCCATCCTCTACAACGTTAGTTATTTAAGAAGGTACGATGTTTAGAGAAGTGAAACCAATTCTGTTATCAATAATTGTATGTTTACTTTTGATTTTGCTAAAAAAAACATGTATGTTCCATTTTAAAATAGGTAACTTTGCGTTGAAAGTGATATTGTTATAATTTCCTGGATTGTGCGTATCCTTCCATTGTGTGACCCCCTGACGTGGCTACATTCCTGCGCAAGTAGATTTTTCACATCTTGTTTCATTTGAATAATATTTGAGGTCGCAGAGTTAGTTGGGACTCTGTATATATATATATAAATAATTCGTGTGATACCCTGTGTTATTGTGATGGCTGTATTAGTGAGCATTTTTCATTCAGGTGAGAATTGGGAAGGAGGTGGTCATGGCCTTATGTTAGGAACCATCCTGGCATTTTCTTGGAGTAGAAGGGGGAAACCAGGATGCTGGGGTGGGAATCGAAGCCACGTCATTTCAATTTTGACTCATGAGGATGAGTGTACCACGTTCCAGCCCTCAGACCAGAATTTAATTTCTTGACAGAACCGGGAATCGAATCCGGACCTCAGGGATGACAGGCCAAGAACGCAAGAAACTGCGCCACCAAGCGGACTAGGATAATCCACTTGGCATGAGATTTAAGAAAGGTAGCCTCTGACAGGACGAGAGCAGTAACCGTCTCGATTTATAAGCAAGGTAGCTGGACAGATTTCATTAGTAGATGTATTATACGTTTCCCAGACATAGTGTACTCAGACATTGTGTAACTCAGGCGTTTTTTTTTACCATTTTGAGACTGTGAACACCATTAAATCGAATAACAATAATAATAATAACAAAAATAATAATTACCGTTGCATCTCCCGTCTCTTAATACGCTACAAGGTCCTTCCGAAGGCCCTTCAAACAAGGACAGAGGATCAATTGGACTCACAGCTGGGTGAATACCAAGGAGGTTTCAGGAAAGGCCATTCATGTGCCGAACAAATCATGAATCTCTAATTTGCCCTTTCCTACCTCTAACAGAGAAATAAGAAATTTGCAGTCACCGTCGTAGATTTCAGAAAGGCTTATGAGTCACTCTGCTCGAAATCCTGAAAGAATTTGGCGTAGATAATGAAACATTATCTAGGCCAAATTCTTCTGGATAATTATCCAACTGACTCTTACCAACACCACCTCCAAAGTTAAATTCAAGGGAGAGATTTTGAATTCGTTTGAAATTAGGACGTGAGTCAGGCAAGACGATGAACTCTCGCCTTCACTTTCCAAATGCGTACTCGAGAAAGTCATCCGTGAGTGGCGGAGAGGAAAGGGTAACAAAGGAGTTGAACATGCAGTAATTAAAAGGGACGTAAATCCAATACCATTATTCATTAATCACACGGGGTTTAAAGACCACGATGTCCAAGCCCCTCAGATGACACAACAACAACTGCTATCATGTAATTTGTTTTTAAATTACTATATTTTGGGGAGCTGATGACCTGGATGATTTGCCCATTAAAACAACAATCATCACCACTTAGGATTGCGTAAGGAGGGGCAACCGGCTGTAAAAGAAGCGATACAGAAACCTAATTTCACCACATTTCTGAACTCATTAAAGCGAAATATTAGGGGGTAGGGATGAGAGCTGGTAACAAGTGATGATCGGTTACGGAATAATGTGTAGGAATCTATCAAAGTTACGTTTTGCCTAAATATAGTCTACTAGGTGTCCTTTCTTGTTTATGTTAACAATAACCAAATAAGAGTCAATGACAATGGAAGGACAAACATCAATCAAATTGGGAAGGGGCGCGAATAAAGAAAACGAAGAGTTTCCAGAAAAGATTTTGAACTTTTGTTCAATGTTTAAAATTTAGGACAGGAACATTTTTGTTTATTTTTGTTGTAGCCTAGTTTTTCCCAAGAAGGTGCATTATTTAAAATAAATAATAGACTACAGTACAATATACTGTATTTTAAAAGGAAGGGAGCTTGTCTTTTTACGTGACCATTCGTCTCGAGATCATGAGCTACGGGACCTCCTTTCTACGTGGAATCCGAACCACAGGACATGGCATTTCACTTTAAAAATCTCACATGCACTGACCGGGAATCGAACTCGGTCCACCTTGGTGAGAGGCAAAGAGTTTGAGCGCTGCACCACCGCGCCCCTCTACAATGAAAAATGAAAATCCACAGCCTGCTTCCAGTCGATCGACCGGGTCAGGAATGGAATGAATGAAGGCCCCATCTAGCGGCGAGGATATGAACTGTGCCGGCTGCCGAAGCCTGTCGCACTCCCCTGGGGCGATGATTAATAAACGAATAATAGATGAAATGAAGTGATTGTGGAGAGTGTTGCTGGAAATAAATTGTGACAGGGAAACCGGAGTACCCGGAGAAAAATCTGTCTGCCTCCGCTTTGTTCAGCACAAATCTCACATGGAGTTACCGGGATTTTAGCCACGCACCCAGTAGTGAGAGGCCGGCGTGCTGCCGCCTAAGCCACGGAGGTTTTGCCCCTCTACAATATACAGTATATTTTAAATAATAAGCCTAAATGTCTGTTTTGCTTCTGTAAGAGTGCAGTGAAAGGAGCAAAGTACATCGATTAATCGACCAATTAATCAATTATTCGACATAACGATTAATCGATTAGGGAACCAAACAATTAATCGATTAAACGCTCTGAAGATTAATCGTTATTTGTTTGCAATTAATCGCTTTTCCGCTTCAATTAATCGATAACTGAAATTAATCATTTTATGTTCGACCCTGGCGAAATGTAAATATTATATGTCAGAAAACTGTAGTCTACTATAATGAGGCTCATTATAGTACAAGTTTTCATTATGATACAGTTTCTCCCACCAATCAGAGCTCAAGAAACACTTGTGTGATCAAATAGGTGAGGATAGCATCCACCTGCGCTCACTTCCATGGCCCCCTATTTTAAATTTCACTGCGTGGCGAGTGTCATAGTGAGGTATTCCGGGAGGCCATGGTCAAATACAAGGTATTCTCAGCGTCCCATGCGCTCTGTTCAGTACATAAAACTGGTGAAATCTCGACAGATATTTATAAATATTTTTTGTTCGAACTTAAAATAGTTATAATTATCGTCGAACATAAACAGTCGTATGCAACTCGCCTATAATAGTAATTAAGACACTCGTACGGATATTATAAAACTCGCTACGCTCGTTTTACAAACATACTTGTGTCTTAATTATTGCTATTATAGGCTCGTTACATAATGTACTATTAAAGTGCCAGCCCTAGTAGGAATGTATTGAAGGATAGACTTGCACATAACTGCCATTGCAGTCTTCACATCATCGTCAGTGCCGGATTTCTGCCTAGGCCTACAAGGCCCCGGCCTAGGGGCCCAGCCAACCTAGGGACCCCGGTAGCGGAATCTTTACATAAGCTCAAAAGCCTGGCTTGCCTTATCAAAAAGCTTTATCGAAAATAATATTATAATAAATATTATTACTACATTTTGCCAAAACTTACAGCCCGCGCGCAACAAAGCTAGAATTAGGCCTCTTCGTTCCCCCTCTCTCCCGCCTGCAGTATCCACGCTTAGCATTTCCAGACATTACTTTTAAGATCTAACATAGGATAGAACAGGCTCAATTCACTCTCTTTAATGTACATAGAGTCAGAAATAATGCAGTCAATTGACTATGATGACGTCATTCTTCCTTTCTTTTGCACAGAAGAAAGTTCGTCGTATGATTCTATAAATTTTATAGAATAACGTAATTATAGTAACATAGACTAACTTATATTATTCTGATGTTTATTAAAGTCATTAATGTCGATTATAAATTATATGTTCTGTACTAGTGCATTTAATTTGCTAAATTTCCAAAATAGCTTCGAGATGGTGGGGGGCCCAAATGGCAAGTGCCTAGGGGCCCTGGATCTGTAAGTCCGGGCCTGATCATCGTAGTCGGGTAACGAGTCCTAATCCATTTTTTTCGTGTGGTCTCCGGAGAGGCCGAGTGCAGGTCTTTCTAGTCGACGCCCGTGGGCGACCTGCGCGTCGGGTGAGAGATGGAATGGTTGAAGGTGAATGAAATTGGACAAGGATGTGGATGGAAGCGGCCGTGGCCTATCAGAAGGTACCGTCCCAGCATTTGCCTGGTGTTGAAAATGGGAAACCACGGAAAACCATTTCAAGGACGGCCGACGGTGGGGCTCGAACCCACGCGTCTACCGAGTCAGCAGAGAGCTTGGCCCCATGATCTAATGCTGCGCTTTAGCCAGCGTAGCCACCGCTGTCGGTTCCTAATGCAATAACAATGGGCAGTTAGGATTGGAAAGGTTACGTGGTACATTAGCTACTCCAGCTCCATCTTGCGGCCAGTGCTGAATCAGTTGGAATGGCACGGCAAGGTCAGACAATGATGACAGCTGTGCTATCCGGAAGCGAGCTTATGGACAATGTCAGGTCCCAGGGTCACCTTCCGCGTGCAGTAGGAGGGGGGACAGACAGCTCTCCTGTGTCGTCAAACGTGCCTTCTCATCACATGCGCTATCTCCCTCCTTGACAGGCTTTCTCGGGATTATTGACGTGTGACCGACATTTGGTCACAGGCGCAGTTCTGGACAAGGGCTGATGGCAGTGGTGGATCCAGGCCTTGCGGGGCCCTGGGCGATATGATAAGATGGGGCCCACAACAATAGGAAATTAAAACATATCAAATCAAATGGAAACTAGTTTGATAATAATAATAAAATAAAGAATGGTTACAATATTTTGAATACACTACAGTACATTTTCTTAATAATATGAAGGAAATCTTTATGTCCACATGTAGAAGATTATGTAAACTATGAAATATTAAAATATTACTTTGCGACTATTTTCCCTGCTGAAGTCTTCTATTATTTCACTGAAATCTAAACTTGCTTAAACGGTCACGGGAGGTCATAGCTGCACTGAAAAAAGGAATATGAATTATACATTAGTTTGAAAAGTATAATTAATTAATTAATTAATTAAATTTAAAAGAATCCATGGCGCGGGGTCCTCCGGACCGGGGGGCCCTGGCGGTCGCCCCCCTCGCCCTCACCTAGAGCCGCCCCTGGCTGAAGGATCTTGTTTCACCTCCCCTCACCCCGCCCGTCAGGGCTCTTATCCATATTCATACATTGAAATATTACGATGCAATAAATTTTAAAAATCACATGAGGTTTATTTAAAATGTTGGATAACACAACAAACTAATGTATGTACATGAGGTGAAGAATCCGTGGCTTAGGCGGCAGCACGCCGACCTCCGTGCTTCAAATCCCGGTCACTCCATGTGAGATTTGTGCTGGACAAAGTGGAGGCAGACAGGTTTTTCTCCGGGTACTCCGGTTTTCCCTGCCACAGTTTCATTCCAGCAACACTCTCCACTATAATTTCATTTCATCGGTGCTCGCGAGCGCAAGCTCCCCGTGGTCCACTCTTCAATTCAAATTCTAGGGCACGAGGCGGAATAACAGTGTTTTCATTACAAGTTTTCACTATCAGAAATGCTATCAATTTGTTTAGCGTATGGCTTTTAGTGCCGGGAGTGTCCGAGGACATGTTCGGCTCGCCAGAGTTTGTAGCGGACACCCTTGGGGTGAGCTACAAGTGCCGTCGCTTGTGGAGTGTTGTCTGGTGAGGAAAGTGTGAATGTAAGAGGACGAGGATTTGGAAGGTAGCGGCTGTGGCCTATAGAGGGACCAACCCTGGCATTTGCCTGGAAGGAAGATGGGAAACCATAGAAGACCATCTTCAAGGTTGCAGGCGGGGGGATTCGAACCTCCTCGCCTCCCGGATGTGAGCGGATGCCTGCAGCCACGCCGTAGCGACCACGGCTAACTCACCCGGTTCTCAACAAGTAGGGTAAAGTTAAGTTACTCCGTGATCCTAAGCTTTTTTTTGTTACTATTTCAGAAATTTTAGATTTCAGTTATTTCAATTCATTTCATGTTAAAGAGGGATACCCTACGGAACATTTCTGGCATATATCTTACATATATCCATAAGTTATTTCAAGGTATTAACTTACAAAATCCGGTAGTAGAAGTAGGTAACGCCGTGATATTCAAGTTACTCCGTGATAGTGTTCAAGTTACTCCGTGATAGCATGGTGTTCACCATTCAGTGTACTTTTTAATCGTGAAACTAATGTTTAATGTAATAAAAGTGTTGAAATCGTATGTAGACTATAAGTTTCTATCACCCCATATTGCCCATATTGAAGAATTTCACTACACAGTTTTTTATAGAAAAAAACCAACATTCTATTAAAAATATTCCATTAAACATGTTCTAAGTCTTCTTAGTCACTATCAGATTCCTCACACCTATCACACATAAAATAGACATTATAGGTACCAGACATTACAAAACTGATAATCTATTCGGCTCCCTTCTTCCTCTTAGTTTCATCCGCCAGGGGAGCCACCTCACGCACCACAACCATCATCGTCATTGTTCTGGAGTCTGGAATTAGGTATAGACCGATCTATTGTGTCTATCTTGACACACTATCTTCACTTCAAATTCAGGTGACACAAGGAATGGCTTTCCAATTTTAGCAAGGGTTGCACTTCCTGGATCGGCGGAATATTTTGTGCAATAATCCTTAAGTGTACTCCACGGGTTATTAAAACGTCTACTGGGCTTGTATACTGACCATCCTACTTCCTTCATCGACCTCAATGCTTCTTTATGTGTTTCGTAGGAGCGAGTCTCTTTATTCCGTTTTGGCGCCATTTCAGCGTCCAAACTAAGAAAAACGTACTTATTGCTAAGCTCACACACCTTGCATGCGTAACACTACATGCATGTAAGTTTTGTATGCGAATGGTCTGCATTTTACCTCTGACTGGTGTTAAAATGAAACTTATACAATGAAACAGCTGTTTATAAGAAATTAAAATCTTCACCACAGATTTCACTGGATGTGGAACACTTGTTAAAATGTCAACTCTTTGTTAATATATTTTTTAATCTTCATTGAGTTGGTCAAAGATAGATCGCAAGGGCTTCCTGGATTCCTTGTTTCTACTGCCATCTGTTGGTAAAAACTTTCGGAATTGAGCCTACGTAGTGGTAGAGGAAATACGATTTATCACGGTGTTACTTGATATCACGGAGTAACCTAACTTTACCCTAGTTCCGTGAAGAACTGTGCAGCCTATTTTCAGATATCCTACTTATGTTAATTGCCACTATCAACATACTGTACAGAATTTCAGTTTGATTGCTGTATTGGATTCGTAGATATTGAGAATCGTCTAAATATTTCGGATGGTCGCCATGTTGGATTATTATATATGTAGGCCATAGAGTTATGTACTATTAGATGACGATTTTCGCGTACGTTCATTATTCAAACGTTCACTTTGATCGCACGATTAATACACAAGAAATAAAAACTTAATTTTAAAATTGCGCACAGCCGCCATCTTGAGGTTATGTGAACAATTGAACTAAATTAGATGTCAGTGCATTAGAATGTGTACACACATTTACTGTAACATATTTCACTGCGCTCAGACGGTTAAATCGCGAGAAGAGTCTATTTAAATGTTTCACCTTCGCTTGGCCGCCATGTTCGTTTTGTAGTTAACAGGTGTATTTATTAATCTCATGTAATTTATTTCAGGATTAGGGCATAACCCAGCTCTATTTGGGTACATTCGTGTTGACCGACTGAAAAGCACCAAACTTTTGTTTACTTAGGCAACAGTGAAAATGGCTTCAAATCTCACAATTAACAGGTTTTTTAAAGTCTCATAGGTGAACTTTGAGAAGTGCCCTTTAGCACCGTACAAAATTTCAGGGTGATATGAGTAGGTCTGGTAGGACTGCTGTTATTCTTCTAACGTCCTTTGTCGAAATTTCCAGAAAATAGTAAGTCATGTAGCCTATAGGCTAGTCTCTCCAGAACCAGAGTCAGTACTTGTGTCACCATTTTCACGGTTTACTCTGAACAGACACCCAGGAAACAGGTCACTCACACTATGGAGTTCAACATGTCCAACGTACTGTCCATCAGCAACCTTTAAATGGTTATATTCAGCAGGATTATTAATTTTTCGTCGGTGTGATCCACCACCAATAATAAAATTCTTATGTGCACGTCACATCTTGATAATATTATGAACAGCAGCCAAACGAATTTCATAGTGACTGTCTTCTCTTCCATGTTGTTGTTGTTGTTGTTGTTGTTGTTGTTGTTGTTGTTGTTGTTGTTGTTGTTGCTGCTGCTGTTTGAGTCTTCAGTCATTTGACTCCATGCCTCCCTGTCCTGAACTGATCATTTCATCTGTATATAGCTACGGCATCTTACATCCGAAACAATCTGTTTAACATATTCTAACCTTGGTCTACCCCTACAGTTCTTATCCTCCACCCTTCCTTCCATAACTAAGTTTGTTATTCCTGGGTGTCTTAGTATGTGTCCTACCAATCTATCTCTTCTCTTCATTATCAGTCGCCAGAAACATCTCTCCTCTCGTCTTAATACCTCTTCATCTACCCAACTGATCTACATCATTCTCCTGTAACACCACATTTCAAATGCTTTTATTCTCCTCTTTCCTGCTGCGCCAACAGTCCAAGTTTCACTTCTATACAGTGTCATTTAGATTTTAGTCAAAAAGACCTTTTTATTTTTATGTATTAAGACTCCAATTTCAAAGCTCCTTGGTTCGATTCCTGGCTGTGCTAAAAGTTAATTCTCGTCTGAGGTATGGAATGGGGTACACTCTGCCAAATGAGGCAGAACTGAGAAGAGATGAGTTCGATTCCCACCTATGGAGTCCTGTAAGTAGTTATCCATGGTTCTCCACTTTTACTCCAGCAAATGCTGGAATGGTTCCTAGCACAACACCACGGACACGTCTTCCAAATTCTACCCTAAATTACAAAATAACACACTGCCAAGCCATCACAATATCACAGATTACAATGATATGCAACCATTTTGCTACAAAATATTTTTCAGATCCCCTCAATAGGTTGTTACAAAGCCTTTATTGCACCCTTCAATAAAGCATGGTTTTCTCAAGATTCATCTACGGGGTCGTGTTCAGTCCTGACTGCGTTACACAGCAAAGTTCGCTTAAAACAACATGCTCTAATGAATAGAAAGGTTCATGACAGAGGCTATACTAGAAATAAAATGAATAACAAGTAGAATAAAAGAAATTTAATGACTGAAAGATATGTGCATAATAATAATAATAAATAAAAAGAAATCCTCCCTGACTTTCACCCCCTTAATAATAATAGTAACACTGAGCGGTAGGAACTCGCTTGTCACAACAAGACAATGTGAATGCAGCTTCACATAAATGATAAAATCATAACATAAGCATTTGAGCGGTAAGAACTCACTCGTCACAACATATGGATACAAGTCCATTTTTTCTGGTCAAGAAGTTATATAATGTGCGGTGTACTGCTCGTTAATAAGAAACTGAGTACTGATGCGAGTCCGTTTACAACTGAAACAGTCATGTTGCTTACGGAGTTGCATCTTTTAAATCACACTACGGCTATGGGACACACCCTTAATTAATACACTATAATTACTACTGACACATGCAAGATCTAATAATATAAACAGAGTGAAGAATCTCCCTGAGATCCTAGCTGGTGCCGGAGCACATAATGAACACAAAAAGAGCATGCCAGAAATAGGCCAAAAAACGCTCTCATCAAACTTGGGAACATAGCATCGCGCACCCTAACTTGACACGGGTCAAGAACGCGTAAAAATAAATCACACCAAAAATTGAACCAACAACAACAAAATACAAGCCTAACGGCTGAAAAACTATGTTTACATTTTTATAAAACGCCAGACAAACAGATGTTTCGGAAGCTACCTTACAACTATGGACAACGCCCATTTAATCAATCAAATACTCATTATCACCGATCAGGTTTTGTGAATTTTAAAACAACGTCTTAACTTGAAATACAGGATCCTGGCCTGTTACTAATGACAAGTCGCGTTATCTGATTTGAGCGCACCCCTTTTGTATGAATCATCGCTGCCTAAACTATCTCTCTCAGTCCTTCAAGCTAGGTGCTATTTCCTTCTGGAAAAGCAGACATATCTCACTCATCCACTTGGATGGCAAGAAAACACAAATATATACCACAAGTTCAGCCTCGCGAGGTCATGAACTGGGCTAATGTGGAGCAAGACAGAACAATCACCATGATGTATTCTCGCTAGCACATTATAAAAATCACACAACATACCAAAAGCTTGGACTGACTCTCATACGCACACTGGATCGGCTCAAAACAGATCAACAATACTGCATCCATTGACACATTAACAAAAATACACAACAAAAACTCGGGTGCAAAGTGCCATCCCGTTCAAATCTGCTGGAAAGCAACTATCAAAATAATCCTGATCCGTCATAAAATTCTACTCACAAATAATCTTACCCTCCAAATTCTATTTTTTAATCTCAAAATTAATTCAGTTCCATTTTTGTTGTAAGGCATACCTCCGAATAATAATGCTTGACCGCGATTTACGCAAGCGTACGCGAGCATGGGCTGCGCGTCGCCCCGTAAAGTTGAACCAAATACAATCACAATATTTACAAATTACGCAACGCTCGGCTTGTCCCATATTTAATGTGTCAGTAAAACATGAACTAAGGATCTATATTACCAAACAAGCAAACAAATATCTACAAAAAATATGTTCCATAATACCATAGCTGATTTAATAAATAAATAAATTCATTTGTACTCAATCCTTTAAAACAGCGCCAGGAAAAACATCTGCAGCCATCTCCTTTAAGATGTTTATCTGGTCATCGACATCTTCTGGCAAATGTCCTGCTGGTTCCCAGATCCGTTCTCGTTCTTAGACGTCATCTCGTGCTGAATTAAATAAAGTTTTGTCAGATACACACACGATATAATTCCTACTATATTCACCTATCAAGTACCATATTCCTTGACAGTCTATTTGGTGAATTATTTCGATGAACTGGTCCTACTGATAGTGCTGGGACTACAAATAAATCACTGAAGTTACACTTATAACTTGACGACACTGTTCCATGTTCACTAACATGAAAATATGCAGAGTATGAAACTTACGTCCTCAGACGTACAAAAATGAGTGAATGAACGTTACGCCCTCAGACGCACGAAAAAAGTGATGAGTGTTCCGTCCTCAGACGTACAAAAATGAGTGATCCTCGTCGAAGCATTTTGGATCCTTATAAATGAAACTGACTAGGGTAGGTGTGGAAGGGGATTTATTAAAAAATATTCCATAATAATTATCAGACTAGCATGCGATCGGTATCATTAAGTTCGTAGCAGTGTGGAGGTTACGATTATGCTGTAGCCGGCTCGAATCGATCGTGGAATTAATCTGCAGATAACTCCCGCGTTAATTTACCAGTGTGCGTTACCAAGCCGTGTTGCCGCTAAAACAAGGCGTCTTGATATTATTGGCCCAGACTCTTGTATGTCTTTGCGCGCTTTTACATATTTTTCTGCAGTAGGGAGTGGTTAACATGATGATAGTCCAATTGCTTCGTAGCATTCGATTTCCTTCTTGGCGCCAACCTTCCTAGCAACAGGCCATAATGTGCGTGCCCAAGCCGTCTTCCGCGCTAAAAGTTGCACCTGTCCTATGTCTCAAGAATATATATGCTTCTTCCTAAAATACCACAGGAGCTTAAACCATTGTGTCCTCTTGGCCACTGATTTCTCAATACTTCCCAACACCGTCTGGCTCTCAGATCTGTTGTCTGTAGAAATGTATCAAAAGATGATGAATAATTATTAGAATCCTTAATACAGCCT
This sequence comes from Meconema thalassinum, assembly GCA_946902985.2. Classification (NCBI taxonomy): domain Eukaryota; kingdom Metazoa; phylum Arthropoda; class Insecta; order Orthoptera; family Tettigoniidae; genus Meconema; species Meconema thalassinum. The sequence goes on from OX336389.2 coordinate 1,331,873,375, forward strand.
GTGGATAAAGGGTTCATTTTGTACTGTAGTTTCGCTTCATCACGTCAAATAAATAAATAATAATAATAAAAAAAAGAAATTCATGAAAATGTCCAACTATCTTTACATAAATTATACTATTATTATTGCGTTAAAGCTGGTAATTTACACAATATGGAATCACTAAAATCTTATAATTATTTTTCTCTTGCTTATTATTGCAAAGAAACTTGAATTCAATCAACTCAAGGCATTTCTAGATGTGTATGAACATTAATTGTGTATTCATTTTGTGTGTCATATACCCAGGGCAACACATAGATAGTGTTCAGAAAGTATGTTGTTCGGCAGTGGATCTGAGGAGGTCATGTGGTGTTATAAAATTACTTCTGTTGAACTGCTCCGCCAAAGCAGGTAAATTGAACTTTGAATGACCGTATGTACTTTGTATTAATATAATTCAAGGTTTTATAATTAACTTGATACACTCGAATTTTAGCCTCCGTGGCTTAGGCGACAACACGCCGGCCTCTCACCGTTGGGTCCGCGGTTCAAATCCCGGTCACTCCATGTGAGATCTGTGCTGGACAAAACGGAGGCAGACAGGTTTTTCTCCGGGTACTCCGGTTTTACCTGTCAAAAATTTAATTCCAGCAACACTCTCCACTATCATTTCATTTCATCTGTCATTCATGACCGGGTGAGTTAGCCGTGGTCGTTACGGCATGACTAATGGCAGTCGCTCACATCCGGGAGGCGAGGAGGTTCGAATTCCCCCGCCGGCAACCTTGAAGATGGTCTTCTGTGGTTTCCCATCTTCCTTCCAGGCAAATGCCGGGGTTGGTCCCTAACTATAGGCCACAGCCGCTTCCTTCCAACTCCTCGTCCTCTCATTCCCACTTTCCTCCCCAACGGTACTTGTAGCTCACCCATTGGGTGTCCGTCTCGAAGCAGCTACAAAACTGGCGAGCCGAACATGTCCTCGGACACTCCCGGCACTAGAAGCCATACGCTAAAAAAAAAAACAAAAAAAAAAAAACCAACAACACCTCTGTTGAACAGCACCGCCAAAGCTTTGAATGGCCGTATGTACTTTGCATTAATATAATTCAAGGTTTTATAATTAACTTTATGCACTCGAATTTTATATTTATATTTTATATTGCCATATTAAAACACGTTTTAAAAATAATACACCGTACCTAATTTGACGTTATTGAACTTCTTGATAAAATGTACAATTTTTTCGTTCTTATTTTAAAAATTACACAATACGGGGCGCGATAGAGAAAATCTGAATACAGACTTGAATTCTACATCCCTCAATACTTAAGCAGTCATTTCAGGTATATTGTCTTATTAATATATACTGTACTACCAATCCTCCCCCGCTCTGACGTTTTACCCAGCATAAGCTTAAAAGGCGCACGGAAGGCAGTTCCCAGACGTAATTCAGAAAAGCAGAGGTGAACATCGAAACTCGTAACACATATACTCTTCTTTGAAGTCTTAACTCAACACGACTCGACAGTTTGATCCTGGCCAAAGCTGGGGTGATAGGCTCGCTCGCAAGCTCGTAAACTCGCTCCGAAGCTAGTAATTCAAATTTCCACTGAATGGAGACTGTTGGAAGAATTAAAACGTGAAAACACTTTTAGTGGGCGATGTACGTCGCGGACGTTTTTGTACAACTTTTCATACTCAAGAAGTCTAGAATAGTATAGGCCTATATATATTTTTAACAGTTTACCCAGCGCAACTTAAAAGGCGCACGGACGGCATGTTTTTCTTAAACTCGATTCACTGCAATTGTTACTGCTCGGCTTCCTTTGGTCATAAATGAATGTTTTTCAACAGAAACCTTCCTCGAGAAATTCTTTAAAGAATGGTGACAACCGCATCAAAATCCATCCAGTGGTTCCCGAGATTGCGCGTTGAATCCATGAATCAGGGACTGTGCTTTATACTGTATAAGAGATGATTTTTAGCCCAATTTGAAGGGCCAAATAACTGTGTGTCTGTCTGTGAGTGTGTATGTGTGTATGTGTGTGTACTCTGCATACCTGTCCCCCCTAACAATTCAAACACGGTGAAACCGAATTGAACGAAATTTGGTGCAGAGTTAGCATTAGCAAAGGGCACCTCAGTGTCATGCTTTATATCACCGCCATCTTGACGGAAACGTAATGGCAGCCACCCAAATGTTTAAAGCTTAAATCAAATTACGACTAACCTAATCAGCTGATCTCTACCAAATTTTGCAACAACATACCTATATGTGGGAAGCGTCTTTTGACCAAACTACAAGGTCATCATGATTTTCTTTTCAAAATTACAAAAAAAAAACTCACCTGATACAGAAAATCTGAACACAGATGAGGATTCAGGGCTCATCAGTAATATGTTCCCTTGTAGCAGACAAGAAAATTGAAATGCATATCAGTGTTATCAGACAGGTTCCCTCCCCTCTACACACGATGATTTGGGTTCCTGTGAGAGCGAGGCGCAATGCTTGATGGTCAAAAGTTCGTATGTAACGCCTAGGATTAAAGAGCTAATGGAGTGGACCTTCATAGCAATCTCGTGAATGAGCTCTAATGGGGCTTGGAGGTCGCCAGCAACCTTGCTTTATGTAACCAAGGAAAGACAGCGTCACGTCCATTTACAATCATCATTCTGTCCCTCATTATTTCTGTAGCTCAATGGTAATTGGTTTTGGACTCCGTAACGATAACAATCGCTCATTCCACTTAAAACTCTATGGAAATGTACTGTATATTGTTGTTAAAATTCCTTACCTGCAAGAAGTTAAATACTTCGTAAACAAAAGTCTGATGCTTTTCAGTCGGTCAACACGATTGTAACCAAATGAGATGGGTTATTCTCTAGTCCTGAAAAAATCTACTTGAGATTAATAAACATAATAATAGACTAATAATAATAATAATAATAATGTTATTGGTTTTACGACCCTTTTAACTACTCTGGCTTTTAGAGACGCCGGGGTGCCGGAATTTTTCCCTGAAGGGGATCTTTAACGTGCCAGTAAATATACTGACACGGCTCCCTCGCATTTGCACACCCTTAAATGCCAGCTGACGGCGCCAGGATACGGACCTGCAACCTTGGGCCCAGCAAGCGAGAACGTTACCGCTGAGCCACACAGCCAGTCAGATTAATAAACAAATCTCATTTGGGTACAATCGTGTTGACCGACTGAAAAGCATCCAACTTTTATTTACTAAGGCAACACTGAAGCAATAAATTTTTGTTTACTAAGGCAACACCGAAAAAGGCTTCAAATACCATATTAATTAAATACTTCGTATTGAGTAGTTGATTGATTTATGGGCTTTACAGTATCGTTATCATGTAGCCCCGTGTACTCCGGAGTGTCAAGAATTTGTCTGGCAACCAGCGTTATGATGATGGCTGAGTGTGTACTTGTAATTCAGAAGAGGATTGGGAAGGAGGCGGCCGTGGCCTTAAGTTAGGAACCTTCCCATCATTCGCCTGTAGTAGAAGTGGGAAACAACGGAAAACTACTGTACTTCCAGGATGGCTGAGGTGGGAATCGGAGCCGCCTCTTCTCATTTTGCATAACGGAGCTGACAGTACCCCGTTCTAGCCCTCAGATCAGAATTAAATTTCTTGGCAGAACCGGGAATCGAACAAACTAAATGAGTGCGTTTATTAGTCTACGCACGGGTGTAGAAGCGGCTTCAGTGGCGTAGTTGGTAGCATGCTGAGCTTCTATGCCCACGATAGCGGGTTCAAACCCGGCCGAAGCCGTCGGATTTTTTAAGAGCGTTAAAAATCCCTCAGTATGCCTTCCTTCCGAGGGGTAGTAAAGTCGGCGGTCCCATGTCATAGATTTATGGCATGTTAAAGAACCTTCCACTAATTACACCTGTGTGAAGCTAAATTGGATAGGTTAAGAATGTAAACAACGCTCTTAGGTTTCTACGTTCATTGCCGAGAGCCGACTGGGGTGGTGTCTAGTAGCTAAGTTCTGAACTAGGCCTAGTAGTCGTTGACGGTGGCGTTTGGCGGCAAGAGTAGAAATATTTGAAAAATTCTAAGTTGCAGTCTGTACTTAAATTAAAAAACAGACACACACACTAATACAGCCATCACAATTAACACCGGTTACCAGACAGATTCTACACACACCTAAAGTACACGGGGCTACATGACCGCGTTGTCGCAGCCCCTAAACTGAAGAACCAACCAACCACAGGTGTAGGAAATCATATGAAAATTAAATTTAGGAATTAACTATGGAGAAAATAAAAATGCCGTTTCAAAACGAATGATCTTCTGCTTTTTCCCACTGACTCAGCGAGGGATCCCACCTTCACTGTCCTGGAGCTTGATATCGGGTGGAGGGATAGAACTGGGGAGACGGGACTAGCGCCTCGCCTAGGAGGCCTCACCTGCAAAGCGAACAGGGGGCCTCATGAGGGATGGGACGGGACGGGAAGAATGGGAGGGGTAGACAAAGAAGAGGGAAGGAGGCGACCGTGCCTGACGGTAGGCGGCATTTACCCGAAAACGAAGTGGGGAACCACGGAAAACCACATCGAGGATGGCTGAGGTGGGAATGGAACTCCCTCGACTCATTTGGACCACCCGAGGCTGAGTAGACCCCGTTTCAGTCCTCATACCACTTTTCAAATTTCGTGGCAGAGCCGGGAATCAAACCTCGGACCTCCGGGAGGGCAGCTAAGCACACTGACCACTGATCAGATTAATATGACGCATACAGTAAATTTAAATTTGGAAAGTGTTGTGGATTTTTGGAATTCTGGAGCCTCGAGTTTTAATTTCATCATAAATAAGCTGTACAGAACATCAGGTGATCTCAACATCCACGCAACCGACCCACAAGCTAGGAAAACACTCCGTAACGCGCCACTTAGCGCCTCGCTGGTATCGGGAGAGCGTGGGTTTGAATTTCACTTCGGCCGTCCTGAAAATGGTTTTCGTGGTTTCCAATTTTCACCCACAGGCAAATGCCGGGTAGGTTCTTTGAACACATCCACGGCCTATTTCCTTCCAAAATCCCACCCCTGAGCCATCCTTAGTTAGACCCAAGTAAGCGGTCGCCTGGGCGATTGGCCTGTCTCCATCCCCAGTTGTATCTGCTGATAAAGTGTGTTCAGCTCCCAGACACCGTCTTTACGACGATAGAGAAATGATCTCTCGCAGATTCCGTGGGTGAAGCCGAGCTGGGAGGATAAACGATTATTTATTATTATTATTATTATTATTATTATTATTATTTATTATTATGGTAATAAGACTAGAAATAATGCTGAAATCAATATCCTCTCTCTAAATATTGAATCTATATCAAAAAACTGGGATTATTTAACCATAACCTTAGGCAAGAAAATTAATGATCTGGATTTTATTTGCTTAACAGAAATTAACATACTTGAATCTAATAATTACCTATTTACTTTGGATAATTTTAATGTTGTATTTTGTAATAGAACAAATCGTAAAGGAGGAGGCATAGCCATATATGTAAAGAACAACATGGCTATTAGAACACACAATTCATACATTTCCAATACTCATGAATCAATGGTAATAGAAATACTTCACATGAACAAAAAGATTGGATTAACATGCATTTACAGACCACCTAGCACTAACATAAATGGCTTTCTTGATGAACTGGAGACACATATAACACAACACACTAGTAAGTACAGCGAATACGCCATTTTAGGAGATATCAACATTGATACTTTATCTAATGACATCAGTCTATCAGCTATCAAATATACAAATATTATGGCAACTCATGGTTTCCTACCACTTATCACTCAATGTACTCGTTATGATCCAAATTTAGACTCGAGAACATGTATTGATCACATAAACTATCGTAGCAGACTAGATCAATATACTTCTGCAGTCATACAATCAGATATATCTGACCACTACATAACATATGCAGGTATTTGGCCAAAAATGATAAGACACAATTACAAGATAATGAATCGTACATTACGCTAATGAACGATACTATAATACACACAAGCCTTAACAACACAGACTGGACAGATTGCCTTGAATTAAAAAATCCTAATTACATATATAACAATATAACAACCAAATTTAAGGAAATCTACCAAAAAGCATCTTACATAACAACTCGTAAACACAGAAAAATCAAACAATGGTTCACTTATGACCTAAAAATACAATGTAAGGAAAGAGACAGACTTTACAAAACAATGCTCAGAAACAAGGATAATATTACAATAAACAAGATGTTCAGTAAAGAACATATAGCCTACTTTCTCCTAAATGCATGGGTATTGTTATAACTCTTTGTCCTTTTCAAGGAGTATGATTGCATGTTGGTTGTAGTAGCTTGTTGAAATACAACGTGCTATAGGGATATTAAACATGAATATGAGGTGCTCTTTGCTAGTGCTACCTCTGTACCAAATTTCGTTCAATTCGGTTTCACCGTGTTTGAATTGATAGGGGGAATCGATTTGCACACATACTTGGCCACCATCTGCAAACTATTGGGCTGCTGTTCTTGCAGTTTGGTCAGAATATGTTTCCCTCATAAAGATATGGTGTTGCAAAATTTGGTAGAGACTAGATTATTAGGTTGGTCGTAATTACATTTTAGCTTTTAACATTTGGGTGGCCGCGATTACGTTTCCGTCAAGATAGCGGTGATATAAAACATGACACTGAGGTGCCCTTTGCTAGTGCTACCTCTGTACCAAATTTCGTTCATTCGGTTCCACCGTGTTCGAATTAATAGGGGGAATCAATTTTGACATAAATATGGCCACCATCCGCAAACTATTAGGCTAATGACCTTTTAGATTGGTCAAAGGATGCTCCCTCCATAAAGGTATGTAGTTGCAAAATTTGGTAGAGATCGGATGATTAGGTTAATCGTAATTTGATTTAAGCTTTGAACATTCGTGTGGCCGCCATTACGTTTCAGTCAAGATGGTGGCGATATAAAACATGACACTGAGGTGCCCTTTGCTAGTGCTACATTTGTACCAAATTTCGTTCCATTCGGTTCCACCGTGTTCGAATTAATAGGGGGAATCAATTTTGACATAAAGATGGCCGCCATCCGCAAACTATTAGGCTAATAACCTATTAGATTGGTCAAAGGATGCTCCCTCCATAAAGGTATGTTGTTGCAAAGTTTGGTAGAGATCGGATGGTTATGTTAGTCGTAATTTAACTTAAGCTTTGAACATTTGTGTGGCCGCCATTACGTTTCTGTCAATATGGCGGCGATATAAAACATGACACTGAGATGCCCTTTGTTAGTACTACCTCTGTACCAAATTTCGTTCCATTCGGTTGCACCGTGTTCGAATTAATAGGGGAATCGATTTTCACACAAAGATGGACACCATCCGCAAACTATTACGCTGATGACCCATTAGATTGGTCAAAGGATGCTTCCTCTATAAGGGTATGCTGTTGCAAAATTTGGTAGGGATCGGATGATTAGGTTAATCGTAATTTGATTTAAACTTTGAACATTCGTGTGGCCGCCATTACGTTTCAGTCTAGATGGCGGCGATATAAACATGACACTGAGATGCCCTTTGTTAGTGCTACCTCTGTACCAAATTTCGTTCCATTCGGTTCCACCGTGCTCGAATTAATAGGGGGAATCAATTTTGACATAAAGACGGCCGCCATCCGCAAACTATTAGGCTAATAACCTATTAGATTGGTCAAAGGATGCTCCCTCCATAAAGGTATGTTGTTGCAAAGTTTGGTAGAGATCGGATGGTTATGTTAGTCTTAATTTAACTTAAGCTTTGAACATTTGTGTGGCCGCCATTACGTTTCTGTAAATATGGCGGCGATATAAAACGTGACACTGAGATGCCCTTTGCCAGTGCTACCTCTGTACCAAATTTCGTTCCATTCGGTTTCACCGTGTTTGAATTAATAGGGGGAATTGATTTTCACATAAAGATGGCCGCCATACCCAAACAATTAGGCTAATGACCTATTCATTTGGTCAAAGGATGCTTCCTCCATAAGGGTATGCTGTTGCAAAATTTGGTAGAGATCGGATGATTAGGTTAATCGTAATTTGATTTAAGCTTTGAACATTTGTGTGGCCGCCATTACGTTTGCGTCAAGATGGCGGCGATATAAAACGTGACACTGAGATGCCCTTTGTTAGTACTACCTCTGTACCAAATTTCGTTCCATTCGGTTGCACCGTGTTCGAATTAATAGGGGGAATCGATTTTTTCACACAAAGATGGCCGCCATCCGCAAACTATTACGCTGATGACCTATTAGATTGGTCAAAGGATGCTCCCTCCATAAAGGTATGTAGTTGCAAAATTTGGTAGAGATCGGATGAATAGGTTAATCGTAATTTGATTTAAACTTTGAACATTCGTGTGGCCGCCATTACGTTTCAGTCAAGATGGCGGCGATATAAAACATGACACTGAGGTGCCCTTTGCTAGTGCTACCTCTGTACCAAATTTCGTTCCATTCGGTTCCACCGTGTTCGAATTAATAGGGGGAATCAATTTTGACGTAATGATGGCCGCGATTCGCAAACTATTAGGTTAATAACCTATTAGATTGGTCAAAGGATGCTCTCTCCATAAAGATATGTTGTTGCAAAGTTTGGTAGAGATCGGATGGTTATGTTAGTCGTAATTTAACTTAAGCTTTGAACATTTGTGTGACCGCCATTTTTTTCTGTCAATATGGCGGCGATATAAAACATGACACTGAGATGCCCTTTGCCAGTGCTACCTCTGTACCAAATTTCGTTCCATTCGGTTTCACCGTGTTTGAATTAGTAGGGGGATATGATTTTCACACAAAGATGGCCGCCATCCGCAAACTATTAGGCTAATGACCTATTCATTTGGTCAAAGGATGCTTCCTCTACAAGGGTATGTTGTTGCAAAATTTGGTAGAGATCGGATGATTAGGTTAGTCGTAATTTGATTTAAGCTTTGAACATTTGTGTGGCCGCCATTACGTTTCCGTCAAGATGGCGCCGATATAAAACATGACACTGAGGTGCCTTTTGTTAGTACTACATTTGTACCAAATTTCGTTCCATTCGGTTGCACCGTGTTCGAATTAATAGGGGGAATCGATTTTCACACAAAGATAGCCGCCATCCGCAAACTATTACGCTGATGACCTATTAGTTTGGTCAAAGAATGCTTCCCCCATAAAGGTATGTTGTTGCAAAATTTGGTAGAGATCGGATGATTAGGTTAGTCGTAATTTGATTTAAGCTTTGAACATTTGTGTGGCCGCCATTACGTTTCCGTCAAGATGGCGGCGATATAAAACATGACACTGAGGTGTCCTTTGCTAGTGCTATCTTTGTACCAAATTTCGTTCAATTCGCATTCACCGTGTTCGAATTGATAGGGGGGGACAGACATTCAGAGTACACACACTCACACACAGACACACACACACACAGACTCACATACACACATACACACACACACACAGACTCACACACACACATACACACACACAGACAGACACACTTTTTTCGCCCTGTGTTGATCTCATAAGTCTACTTTCATTTTTTGCAAAAATCGAAAGTAGGCTAAAATGAATACAAAGCTTTCAGAAACAAATTAAATAAGCTAATAAACAAAACAAAACATCAATATTTTAAAAATAAGATAAATAGTTCCAAAAACGATAATAAAGGAATGTGGAAAGTCATTAATGATATAACAGGTCGGAAAACACAAACTGTCAATGAAGTCATAAACAAACATTTAATATTACATTATACTAACGAAGTGATAGTCAATAAATTCATCAATACCTTTAGTGAAAAAATAAACAGCCTAGCTCATAACTGTAGTATCAACATATGGCAATCAAATAGAAACACATTAATGAATTCCTTTACATTACTTGAAACTGATGAATATGAAATAGAAAACATAATTAAGGAATTAAAAACAGACAAATCGCCTGGGGTAGACAATATACGCTTGAAAGACATAAAGGCAACATCCAAAAAAACTATACCAATCATAACACATCTCATAAACAAGATATTCGAATCAGGCATAATACCAAAATATCTGAAATACACAATTATTAAACCAATATATAAGAATGGCGATCACTTAGACTTTGGCAATGCATGTGAGATTTTCGATGTGAAATGCCATGTCCTGTGGTTCGGATTCCACGTAAAACGGAGGTCCCGTGGCTTATGATCGCGAGATTAACGGTCACGTTAAACTACAAGCTTCCTTCCTTCCTTAGACTTTGGCAACTACAGACCAATATGCATTTTATCAATCCTCCACAAAATAATGGAAAAATGCTTGGATAAGAGATTGAAGAATTTCCTAAATAAATATGATATTTTAAAGGGACACCTATACGGTTTTAGGAAGGGGAAAAGTACTGAACTACTCCTGGCTGAATTTGCCAATGTAATAAATAATGCCTTAAATAAGAACAATCACATAATGGTACTTTTTCTTGTCTTTTCTAAAGCATTTGACACAATAAATCACAATAAACTACTTGCTAAATTACACGATATTGGAATAAGAGGCACGACTTACAAACTATTTGAAAGCTATCTGAAAAACAGGGAAATGGCAGTTATGGTCAATAGCACTATCAGTGACGCAGTAGAAGGAACACAAGGTATCCCTCAAGGCAGCATTATTTCACCTACACTATATAACCTGTTCGTAAACGACATGAATGAAGCCATTAAACACAGTAAAATATTTATTTATGCTGATGACACCACTATATATACCATACATAAAGACTCTAAAACAGCTTTTGAGAGACTTCAAGAAGACTTCAATAACATCACAAGATGGTGTCATGACAATAATTTGTATATAAATACAACCAAATCTAAAATAATGCACATCAGATTTGATCACTTCACACAAGAAAAATACAAACTAACGCACCACAGCTTATCATGCATACACCAAAACATCCTGGCAGGTTGCAAATGTAACACCTTCATAAATAGCACTTCGACACAAAAATACCTAGGAATTACCCTTGATGAACACTTTAAAATGAACACACACACAGTAAACATAATAAAAAACCTAAGAGCAAAACTCTACATCTTTTACAATCTCCGATTTTATGTAGATATGTGGGAATCTGAAAATAATGAACGTTCTTGGGTTTCCTGCCAGCTTCGACACTGCCCGGTGGCGCCGCGTAGAAGAGTCAAGTGGAAGTTGCGAGAAACTAAGACGATCAGTTACAGTTTTTGTGTCGAGTCATGTCACGTCAAGTTCTGTTAAATCTCACCTTATGTAATCTTACGTTTAAATGCAGTTTTTATACTTAAAACTACTTCAAGACGTGTTCAGTTTATTCGCTTGCCAAAATTCATTCCCACATATGGGGGCTCGTCCGAGATATTAACGATTTTGAGTGCGGAACGGCAATTTTGGCTAGGCCTACAGCGATAAAACCAAAGACGACAAGGCGCGAATTGACGGCATTTTTCTGGCAAGATTTACGACGAAGACGGGGGTCCGTGGAATATAGAAGACGAGCAGCTGTTCCACCTCCAAAGACGTGGTGGTTCGAGCAGGCTACAAAAGACGAGTTCAAGGATCCTGAAGCCTACAACGACGACGACGAAAAGAAAAGTGTTCAGCGCGAGTGCCGAAAAACAAAGAAAAATGGCGGACAAAGTGGCGTGTTTACAAGATATTGAAAAAGTGAATAATAACATTAAGACGGCGCCCACGGCCGTGATTAAGACGAAACATAACCTCATTTTTGAAAAACTGCCACGTGATCGAAAGAACAGACAGCGCTTAAGAGAATTCCCAGGATTCGAGTTTGAACGTGACTCACCAGAACACCTGGTGAAATTGAAGTTCATTGAGACCGAATTCACCGAGGCTGACCTGATTGCCATGTGCACAGTATTAAAAATTGGATATACGGGAGAGAAAGCTGTGCCTGTACAACGCGTCTGTGATAACTTAATGGACCTTTCGTGGCTGGGGATGCGTTAAGACGAAGAAGGTGAAGAAGAAGAAGAGACTGGTAAAAAGGAAGATGCAATGAGCAAGATGAAAGAGGAAAACGAAGCACTGGCGGAGGAATTACGTGAGTTAAAGGAGAAAATGGCTGGGATGAAATCCTCAAAACATTCAACCTCTAGCAAGACAGGATCATCATCAGATTCATCTAGCTCGTCCGAAGACCAGAAACTCTCCAAAGCAATAGGAGGTAAACAAAAGAAAATAACAACGACCAAACACAAAGCGAAGACTGTAGAAAAAAGCTCAAGTGAAGGGGAAGTCGACCAGGACGTGGTGGACTTGCGGCACACTGCAAACTGTGGAGTCGCACACAAGTTTGCGTTGACTTTCCGAGAGGTAGAGGGCTCTGTCAGAACCTATGACGGCAGTGAGAACTATCCGGTGCGACGTTGGATTGAGGACTTTGAGGAAACAGCAACGTTGATGGGCTGGGACGAGATGCAGAAATACGTATTTGCAAAAAAGTCGCTGACAGGCCTGGCTAAGTTGTTCGTGCAGAGTGAACGTGGCATCACATCCTGGCACAAGTTGAAGAAAGCCCTGAAGAAGGAATTCCGAGATGATGCCAGCGCAGCAGAGATTCATCGACTGCTAACCAACCGACGAAAAACAAAAGTTGAAACTCTTCACGAATATTTCCTGGTGATGCGAGAAATAGCCAGCAGGTCGACAATCGATGATGAATCACTGATACAATACGTCATCGATGGCATCGAGGATGACACTGGATCCAAGATGATTCTATATGGAGCAAAGGACATCAAGGAATTCAAGGACAAGTTGAAGATCTATAAGAGTGCTTACGCACGAAACTCCCAGAAGGTGACGATAAATGAGAGGACGACAAACAATCATACACCAATAGAAGACAACAGGCAGAAGCAGACCTCGCCTGTAAAGAGATGTTACAATTGTGGTCAGAAGAACAGTCATGAGTCCAGAGAATGTCCACACAAGAGTCAGGGTCCAAAGTGCTTCAATTGCAGCAGTTTCGGACACATAGCTTCCAAGTGCCCAAACCCTGAGCAGAATGCCGAGAAGAAGACAGTGAACGTCGCTTTGGGAACCAAGTCGAATATGAAGATGAAAGAATTTTTGCTCCAGGGCCAGAAGATCAATGCATTAGTTGACACGGGCTGCCCAATCAATCTGATCCGTGAAGACATTTACACAGAGATGGGCGATCTGGAGCTGAAGACTACCGCCATAGTACTCAAGGGTTTCGGAGATAGTGAGGTGCGTCCCCTAGGATATTTTCCAACCGACGTCCAGGTTGATGACGATACTTACTTGACTGATTTCTATATGGTGTCTGGAGATGTACTAAAGTTGCCAGCTATCATGGGTAACGACTTGCTGGACCAAGCCATAACTACCATCAGCAAAACCGGTGTCAAGATGTCCAAGGACATATCAGAAGCGTACTTGTACCGAATCGACGTGGTAGCAGCCGATGAGATGGACATAGGAAAGGCATTGGAAGAGGCGAAGAGTACCAGTATTGAGATGAGCATCACGATGAAACAAGAACTATTCCATCCCTTATTTAAAGAAAGCACACCATTTCACATTTACCATGCTGACCATCATGAACCCTTAGATTCAATGAAAAAAGGATGCAAGCATATTCTCGCAGTAACGGATAGCTTCACAAAGTTTGTGTGGCTGTATCCCACTAAAACGACGATCACCAAAGAAACTACGGAGAAATTGGACGTGCAAAAAGGAGTATTTGGTAATTCTGCGCAGATCGTCACCGACCGTGGAACCGCGTATATTCCACATGAATTCGAAGAGTACTGCACTGCCAACAACATCACCCACTCGCTGATCACGACCAGACTCCCTCGTGCCAATGGCCAGATAGAAAGGATGAACTCCACGATCATTTCCGTGCTGGCCAAGTTGTCCATCGAAAACCCTGGAGATTGGAACAAGCACGTCGAACCTGATCGAAGAGCCATGAATTCCACTTACAACCGCAGTATCAAGCAGACGCCATTCGAACTTTTGACAGGAGCCAAAATGTGCTCTGAAAATGACCTGAGAATACTTGAGTTGATCAGTGAAGCGATGGTAGACGAGTTTGAGACCAGGAGAGATGAACACCGTGAAGAAGCGAGAGCACAAATCCAGAAAGTGCATCAAGAATACAGTGTGTCGTTTGATCGAAGTCAACGGCCTGCTCGCCAGTACCAAGTTGGCGATATCAAAACCATCAAGAGGACCCAGTTTGAACCAGGCCTTAAATTGAAGAAAAAGTACCTTCGGCCTTACAGAATCTCCAGAGTCAAGCTGAATGACACTTACGACCTCTGTCGTGAAGGGAATCACTTAGGCCCCAAACGAACAACTACTTGTGCTGAATTCCTCAAACCCTGGGCTGAAGACTTCTCATCATCCGAGGCGGATGATCTGCAGGATGGCCGATTGTGGGAATCTGAAAATAATGAACGTTCTTGGGTTTCCTGCCAGCTTCGACACTGCCCGGTGGCGCCGCGTAGAGGAGTCAAGTGGAAGTTGCGAGAAACTAAGACGATCAGTTACAGTTTTTGTGTCGAGTCATGTCACGTCAAGTTCTGTTAAATCTCATCTTATGTAATCTTACGTTTAAATGCAGTTTTTATACTTAAAACTACTTCAAGACGTGTTCAGTTTATTCGCTTGCCAAAATTCATTCCCACAGATAGGAAAACTTACAAAACAATTTACAGTGCTCTGACTGATTGAAAGCAAATTAAGATATGCTATAGCAGCTTGGGGAAATCAAAACACAACTTTAATTAATAATCTTCAAGATAGCCAAAACAGGTTCTTTAAATATTTCACTGATATCCCTTATTTTAATATTAAAGAGTTGTTTCAAATTACTGTACTGAATCTCTACTACCATGATCCAAGATTCAGGCATAAGGTCTCTCACAACATACAAACAAGAGCCATAACAAGTACTAAACATGTTAAACCTTTATGTATAAATAGCTATGGTTTCAAGAGACTAAATTATATTATACCATCACTACTTAATGAACTACCACCTGGACTGACGAACATTAACAGCAAACAACTAGCTATAAGTCGCATTAAAAAATATTACTTAACCAAACATTAACTCATAACATAAATTTATTAATATAACTACCATAGTGTAATTTTTTGTATCTTTAATTATTTACATTAATATTTTATCATTAACATTACAAAAAAAAATGCATGCACTCTTGTACTGAAATATAATCTATATATATGTTGTAAATAATAATTAATATGTCTCACAGATAATCTGTACTGTCATCAGATTCGTGAGACATATCACAATAATGTAACATAAATAGTATTTAATAAATAAATTAAATTATTATTATTATTATTATTATTATTATTATTAAGCCTCCGTGGCTTAGGCGGCAGCACGCCGGCCTCTCACCGCTGGGTCCGTGGTTCAAATCCCGGTTACTCCATGTGAGATCTGTGCTGGACAAAACGGAGGCAGACAGGTTTTTCTCCGGGTACTCCGGTTTTCCCTGTCAACATTTCACCAGCAACACTCTCCACTA
Source organism: Meconema thalassinum (assembly GCA_946902985.2). NCBI lineage: Eukaryota > Metazoa > Arthropoda > Insecta > Orthoptera > Tettigoniidae > Meconema > Meconema thalassinum. The sequence continues at coordinate 1,331,888,997 of OX336389.2, forward strand.
TCATTTCATTTCATCTGTCATTCATTTAATCATTGCCCCAGAGGAGCGCGTCAGGCCTCGGCAGCCGGCACAGTTCATATCCTCGCCGCTAGTTGGGGGCTTTATTCATTACATTCCTGACCCGGTCGGGGACTGGAAGCAGGCTGTCGATTTTCATTATTATTATTATTATTATTATTATTATTATTTTGTTGTTGCTGTTGTTTCTGTTGATTCATTTAGAGGCTTTGTGGCATCGGGGTCTGTAGCTCCATGTTCTTGAGAGTGTGTGTGGTCTGATAACCTGTGTTATTGTGAAGACTGTACAGGTGTGTATATTTGCAATTGGGACTAGGATTGACTAGGAGGCCGCCGTGCCCTTAATTTTGGTACCAAGTTGGCATTTGCCCTGAGTAAAAGAGGAAATCTACAGGGAACTACCTCTACGTCAGCTAAGGCGGGAGGATAAGTGATAACAAAAAAAAAAAAAATTATTTATTTTAAAGCATTAAGAAGAATTCTCACTGTAGCCTACTTCTAGAGGCTATTACCACAGTCTCTTCAAGCAAATGCCGGGATAGCTCCTTATTTTAATTCCCGGGGCAGATACCCCATGCCTGTCCCTAATAGTTACATTCACACACTACTACAGTCACCACAGAAACACAGGTTACCAGAAAAACTGAGCACACATACCCAAGAACATGGGGCTGGTGACCAATATGTCCCAAATCCCTAAAATGAACTAACACCACAAAAACAAACACTGAAACTTGTACATATCGCGTCCATGCAAATCGCGAGTTACCGACCTAAATTTAGGTCACGGCGCGGCGTTTGCAGCCTCTTTCCAAATCCTTGCCTCATTTACAAGTGCACTTTCGTAGATAGCACATTAACACAAGTTATCAGACAGATACAACCCAGCCAAGTGTACAGACCTGATGACCATTACTCAAACAACAACGACAATGAATGCTCTTTGAAATGAAAATCCACAGCCTGCTTCCAGTCGACCGACCGGGTCAGGGAAGGAAATGAATGAAGCCCCAATCTAGCGGCGAGGATATGAACTGTGCTGGCTGCCGAAGCCTGCCACACTCCCCTGGGGCAATGATTAAATGAATGACAGGTGAAATGAAATGTTAGTGGAGAGTGTTGCTGGAATGAAATTGTGACAGGGAATACTGGAGTAGCCTACCCGGAGAAAATCCTGTCTGCCTCCGCTTTGTCCAGCACAAATCTCACATGGAGTGACTGGGATTTGAACCACGGACCCAGTGGTGCGAGGCCGGCGTGCTGCCGCCTAAGCCACGGAGGCTCCAAAAATGAATACTCTTTGATACCTTTAATCTTGTAAAATTTAAAAAATGCGGAGTGTTCTATGCTACCGAAATGCACAGTAGAGTATCAGTGTTTAGCCTCACCCACCCCTCTCCGCACTCCCCTCCCCTACACATGAGAATTCAAATGTTCGGGTGTTTTGACAGAGTGCCAATGTTGCTCTTTTATGTCTCTTCGTTGAAGGTTTAAGAATAACTGTCCGCCTCGTGGTGTAGTGTCTAGCACTCTTGGCTGTTACAGCGGAGGCCCAGGTTCTATTCCCGGCTCTGCCAAGAAATTTAATTTCATTCAATTCTGAGTGCTGGATCGGCGTACACTCAGCCTCGTGAGGCCAAACTGAGTAGAGGCAGATTTGATTCCTATCTCAGCCATCCTGGTTTTCCGAGGTTTCCCACTACCACTCCAGGCAAGTGCCGGGATGGTTCCTAAATTTAGGCCACGGCCGCCTCCTTCCCAATCCTCACCTGAATTATATCTACGCACACTACAGTACTTAACAAAAGTTTAAGACCACCTTGTTGTTGATATATTTCGTTTTATTCAGAACAAAATTCATGGATATTTTGTTTATAAAAACACTTTCATTACATTATGTTTTACCCTTCTACATAATACTGTGCTGTTTTTGTAAAATTATTAAAAATAAGGGCTCATTTATTAACTTTTTCCTAAACGCTGCACAGGAGCTAAAAATTTCGAAATCATGTTGCACACAAAACCGAATTTGCACTCAATTGCACATGCTAAAGTATATTTATTGTACATATTACGGTCCAAGGTAATAGGCCTACTTATGACCATTTATTACACATCTTTAAGTTTTCTGGGTACTTAACAACAACAACAACAACAACAAAAGAAGAAGGAAAAAATAGGAAAGGGAAAGAAAAGAGCATTTTGAAGTCATGTTAATCCAAAACAAAATTCACTATTATCACACACTGATTGTGCCTTAGTAGTCAATAGGACGTCCTTTATATTTTAAGCACATTTTTAGACTTTTCCGCATGCTCTTGATTAATTTTTGACACTCCCGGGTCGTAATGTAATTCCACACTTCCGAAATCTTCTCGCGCAATTCATGGACATTTTTGGGTGTGCGAGCAGCTACGCGCTGGCCTATGATGTTCCACAAGTTTTCGATCGGATTCAAATCCGGACTTCTTGGGGGCCAATCCAACAATGCGATATTGTTCATGTCAAACTACTCCATTGTTGAAGCAGTTCCTGCTGGTAAACTAAATACCCATTGTGAAGCTTGTGGGCGAATGGCAGCATATTTTCTTGCATAGTTTCAATGGAACGTTGTGAATCCATCTTGTGAAGACATCTTAAAATCCCAGTTCCTGCAGCGGACATGCACCCCCAAATCATCACGGATTACTCCATGCGACTTTCCGCATTTTCCCAGACCAATTATTTGCAATTTCAATCATTATGACACAACTTTTTTCTCCATTTTCACAGTTCAAGTAACACTAACCTCTAGCTCTCGACAACTGTCTCGAGATAAAGGCTTCACATTCACATAAATTACCCAATCTGCCGGGCTACGTGTATGCCATCTGTTGAGGAAAAGATGAACTTTCATCTAGTGTTAGAGACGTGTAGGTTGTTCAAACAGCTTTCTCGCTTTGCACGTCTAAACGCGTAGTACAAGTTACTCGTTTATTTCGGTTTTACAAAAAATAAAGAAAAAATTATAAAACGATAAGTAAATTTTTGGGAATTAATTTTTTGATATCGTTATGATCCTAAACCTCTCACAATACAAGAAAAAAATCGATACTAAAATACACGTGCCCGTTTAAAGTACACAAATTATTTCATATTTAAGGACATGGAAATTTTTCAATATCTGTACTGTAAATAAAATCCTATAACTAATAAACTGAAAGTCATATCCGAATGTTCACTATCTCTACAGACGCCTCATAAACTACATTATTAAGAAATGAATCATGAAAAGGTTTCCGATAAAATTATAAGACCAGGAAATAATTATATGAAATAGGCTAGTGGTCTTAAACTTTTGTTAAGTACTGTAATATAGCCAACAAAATAACACATGTTATCAGAAAAATTACACACACACACACAAACATGTACACGGGGCTACATGATCACGATGCTGCAAAGTCGCTAAATGAATCAACTCTACATTAAGAATAATTTAACAAGCAGATTTGTGTACTTGTGTGAGTGTCTAAAATCTATGCACTATGCAGTAGCACGCGAAACTGTAATAATATCCTAGATTGTTTATGGCATTATACCAGCATCTTTCTAATGTGAGTGTGAAAAACATCAATCGGAGATGGCCGCTGGCAACGCTGGGCTTTGAACCAGATTATTACCGACGGTGCAGGTTGCAGAAGGAATTCCTACGAAGTGAGGGTTAATTAAAATACTGTATAGTGATTTATTTCTCTGTTCAAAGCTTTCGTGATATTAATTTATTCATTCATAACTTACCACTATCTCTCTTTAATATCAGAACATAGCCTGCAATTAACAAATAAGCTACCGTATACAAAGAAAGAGTACAATGTATTAGGGCAAAATAAAAATCATGGGTATTTCCTTCCTTCCTTCCTCCCCTTCCTCCCCTTCCATCCTTCCTTCCTCCCCTTCCTTCCCTTCTACCTTCCCCTTCCTCCCTTCCTTTCTCTTCCTTCCTTACTCCCCTTCCTTCCTTCCCATCCTCCCTTCCTCCCCTTCCTTCCTTCCCATCCTCCCTTCCTTTCTCCCCTTCCTTCCTTCCTCCCCTTCCTTCTTCCCCTTCCTCCCTTCCTTCCCTTCCTCCCCTTCCTTCCTTCCCCCCTTCCTTCCTTTCTCCCCTTCCTTCCTTCCCATCCTCCCTTCCTCCCCTTCCTTCCCATCCTCCCTTCCTTCCCAACCTCCCTTCCTTCCTTTCCTTCTTGCCCTTCCTCCCTTCCTTCCCTTCTTTCCTTCCCTCCCTTCCTCTCCTTCCTTCCTTCCCTTACTTATCCCTGTTCCTCCCTTCCTTCCTTCCCTTCCTTCCTTCCCATCCTCCCTTCCTCCCCTTCTTTCCTTCCCATCCTCCCTTCCTTCCCTTCCTTCCTTCCCATCCTCCCTTCCTCCCCTTCTTTCCTTCCCATCCTCCCTTCCTTCCCTTCCTTCCTTCCATCCTCCCTTCCTTCCTTCCTTCCTTTCCTTCTCTTCATTCCTTGCTCTTTCCCTTCACTCTTCCTTTCTTTCTTTCTTTCTTTCTTTCATTCATTTCGTAACCCAGCAATGTAACGATGTGCATTGTAATACATTCCAAAAGTTCAGTGAGGAAATGCATTTCTGAGATCCAAAGTTTGAATCCCGGCGTTGACAGTGGGAATTTTGAGTATGTTTTTCTTCTCGGAATGTACAGTACATACTATACTCATTCAATTTAAATGCCAGGATTGTGCCTCATTTCATATTCCCGGACACACCTCAGTCACCTTAATAGCACAATGAGAACACGGACTGGTGGCCAAAGATGTTACATAGGCTACCACTAATTGAAGTAACATGAACAACAAATTTATTTATTTATTCATTTTTTTCCTTCTCAAATATCAAACTTGTAGTCTAATAAATAATATTGATACCACGAACGTGTGCCACAAGAGGTGTTAAGATAATGTAGGGCAGATTACCGAGATTTTAGGCCCCTCAAACAACAATCATATTCACCATAGAAGTGATAGGCCTATAGGGGATTGCAGAAGGCCCTTTTCTCACGGCTCTAGCTTCATCCTTTCTTGCCGGCCAATACAGCATGTCCCAAACAAATTCACTCGCTTCGAGATCACCTACAACTGTAGGCCTACCTTTATTTTTTTATGGTTCTAACTAGATCGGGCTATATGCAGTGCTGGATTACCCATTAGGCCCGACTAGGCCCAGGCCTAGGGCTCCCAATTATCTGGGGCCCCCAAGCAATTTCTAATTTAGTTCAATTTTATTCCAAAGATTTAGATTTTTAATCCGGAACTGTGACAGTTCCAGCATTATATTAAATTACGATGTCCTTTATAAACTGAGTTCACTCATTCTGAACTTTACGAAATTCCTATTCGAGACAAGCTTGAGTCTGTTTTTCCGAACGTTGAAATTGCTTTTCGCATTTTCCTGACCCTCATGATAACGAATTGTTCTGCGGAGCGCTCGTTTTCAAAATTGAAACGGATCAAAAGTGCGCTAAGAAGTATCATGTCACAGGAACGAGTAGACATGCTAAGTTTAATGTTTATCGAGTCAGATGTTCTGCGGGAAATTGATTTTGATCACATTGTAGAAGATTTCATTGACCGAAAAAAAAAACAGAAAAAAATTGATTACATTTTACAGAAGTAAAAAATAGTATGATTTGTTAAATTGTTCATCAAATAATCTGAATTGTTTTCAAATAACGTTGATCGTTTCAATTGAAATGTATGTATATATGTAGGCCTATGTATGATTTAATAAAAAAGTGTATTATTCATCTTGAGAAAAAGAACTCTTGTATATACTTTATTAAATGTACAGGTGCTAAAAATAAAAAAATTTTGAAAAAAATAAAGGGGCCCGAAAAATCTAAGGGACTTGGGCCTCATTTTTCCTTAATCCGGCACTGGCTATATGCGATATATAGGTAATCGATTACTGTCTGATTAATCGAATAATTTGAAATTTGACCGTTCTATAATAGATTAATCGACTAACTGGAGAATCTATTAATCGGCTAACCGAGGAATCGATTGATTAGTTGATACGAGATACGAAAAGACGTTTAAATCTATACAAGTTACTTGTTGCCTAAACATGCAAAGTGTCCTTCCTTGATTATGTTAACAGTGACTAAACAAGAGACAGTTACAGGGGAAGGACAAACACCATTCAGATTAGGAAGGGTTCCAAAAAAGGAAAACGAAGAGTTTTCAGCAAATATTTTGAATTCTTGTTCAATGTTTACAATTTAGAACAGGAACATTTTCTCCTTTACTTTGTTTTAGCCTAGTTTATATGAAGAAGGTATATTATTTAAAAATATATTATACAGGGAGCCAGCCGCGGATTGCGCGCTTGTGGATACCGTAACAAAGTACATTAATTAATGGTGAATTCACCAGCAAATCATGATTAAAGAACTTACCTATCCACAGGAGATGCTGAGAGTGTTCTCCGTCAGCTGACAGACAGGCGATGTATCGTGTAAATAAATGAGCGTTTACACACGTTGTAATTCCCTTCTGTTGTGAGGGATATCTGCTGCCGTATATTGTTCCCCAGCTCCTCTAGGGTGCGGGTAATTGATCTGTACACTTTGTATTTTACATTGACCCACAATTGAACATCAAACGGGCTTGGGTCCGTGCTTCGATTAATTGCAGTAAACACGCAGACGGGTGTAGTATTAGCTACATAATGTAACGATGTAACTTCCAAAGTTACTGTCTGTCAGCTGAAGGAGAACATTTTTAGTATCTTCTGTGGAAGGATAGTCTAGTGGTGGCGTGTGGTCATCCAGATTCCCAAGAAATAAAAAACATCTGTGCTTCTGTAATTAAATCTTTCAGCTGTTGTTTATGTTACCTTCTTATCTGTGCGCTGACACTACGCGCCCTAGTTGATGAAAGATTTGCGACATAATGACTTTAATGACCCTGGTTAGCTCGCCTCCGCCTCGCGCAACCGTGCGGACCCAGCTACGTTGGCTGGCGGAAGGCGCGCGCGCCCGGCAGTCGGCTGCCGGTCCCGCTCCAGCAAAAGAATATCCCTGTATAATATATTTTAATTAACTGTCTGTTTTGCTTCTGTGAGAGCGTAGTGAAAGGAGAGAAGTACATCGATTAATCGATTATACAATTATTCAATTATTCGACCAACCGATTAATCGATTAAACGACCAAGAGGTTAACCGATCAAACTCACAATCGATTAATCGTTTTGTAGAAATTAATCGATTTTTCCATCGAGTAATCGATTATTCGAAAACTGAAACTTTTCGATTAAAAGTGGGTTATCAGTCCTAGCTTTAAGTCAGATATATGTTTTTCTCGATGCAATTATGTCTAATAATGGCGTAAATACGTCAGTGCTTTGAGAAAGAAAGCTACTCTGATGTATCGCTGCACACATCAGTGACAAGTTTAAAGCTGATGAAATTGTCCATGTTCTCAAGGGATCTTTCGGAGAACCACGGGCATCTTATAAATAAAACTTCTGGACACCCTTCCCCAAACCAAGCAAATCAACATTGGTCATCAGTTTATGTCTCAATGAACACGCTAAAATTAATCATCTCAATTGCGTTTTGATTTACCGCAGTTCGTAACATATTATCACTTGAAGAATGAGTACATTTTTCGGGGCCCACCTCAATGCGTAGAGGCAAGAGTTTATCGCTGTCACCGTGGAAGCCCGGGTTGGCCTCCCGGCTCTACCAAGAAGTGTTATTCTGGTCTGAGAGCTTGAACAGGGTACACTCAGCCTTGCGAGGCGGGTTTGATTGCTACCTCAGCCATCCTGGAAAGGCCTTTCCCTAATTTCCCACTTCTACTCCAGGCATATGCCAGGATGTTTCCTAATTTAAGGCCACGGACGCTTCCTATCCAAATCCTACCCCGATTACAAGTACACACACCAGTCCAAACATTACAGTGACACAGGTTATCAGACCACTTCTACATACACCCAAAATGCACGGGGCTACATGACCATGATGTCGCAAAGCCCCTTCAGAATCTACAACATTTTTTGGGACACACTGTATTTAAATTATTTTCGAACAAATAGGCCTATTTGAATGGTCCACGGGAAGAAGGGGGAATGTCACTCAGAATGTAAAATCGAGATATCAGCGCGATCTGGTAGGCCTCTTTGCGATGAAGGCACAATTGTGTCTGGCTTGGAATAATGAGGGTCGTGAAAAAATGAGCTTCAAGTTGACGCATACATACAGGGTCTTTCATATAAAGTATGAACGGCAAGCGGAAATTTTGTTATTCGCTGTTGCGGTGCCCTTGGCCGAGCTTGTGGCGCACCATGGCCCCCTGCTATAGTATTGAAAGCGCGCGCATAGCACACACGAGGGCAGGTTTTTATTTTCATGTTCCGATTGACTGTATAAATATAACAGATTGACATACCAAACTGATTTTACTATTAAATGTTTGCTTGTTTTATTATTATGTCTCAACATAATCGCCAAAGGTTAAAATCATTCACGAACGCACTGTGCCAACGCTACGATAGATTTTTACAAAGAATTGAAGTGTGAAGTTTTGGACCATCTGCCGTTTAGTCCAAACCAGCACTGAATTATTTTCACCTGTTTCAAGAATTGAAGGTATGGTTGGGCGGCAACGCCTCGTCAAAAAGGAAAAACTTCAGGATACTGTCCAGACGTACCCTCCTCAGTGGCGGCAGAATATTTTGCCGAGGGCATTGGAAAGCTGGTGTAACGATATGACTAATGTTTCAATCGTTTTGGCGATTATGTTGAGTAATAATAATTATAAAGCAAGCGAACATTTAGTAGTAAAATCTGTTTGGTATATCAATCTGTTATTTTTATACAGTCCATCGGAACTTAAAAGAGAAAAATGTTAGTGCATTTTCTTAGCACCGAATATCTTCACACAAGCCTTCATATATTGATGACTAATTCAATGGAATTTTATGGGAACTTAAAATGGCGGCAGTCCATTTTTTTTTAAATTTTGTTTTTATTTCTCGTGTCCAAATCAAGCAATATAAAATGTAGGTTGGTAGAAATACCAAATTTAAAAATATGGCACGGCCGCCATTTTAAATCTCATGAAATTCCATTGAATTAGTCGTCAATATATTAAGGCTTGTAAGAAAATGCACTAACATTTGTTGTTGTTGTTGTTGTTGTTGTTTGAGTCTTCAGTCTTTCAACTGGTTTGATGCAGCACTCCATGCTTCCCTGTCCCGAGCTAATGCACTAACATTTACCGGAAATATTTTTTTTCTGGCCAAAGACTTACCAAATACTTCTGAGTATAATAATATGGCAGACCACTGTAAGTAATGAAACTGTAAAACTCGTTTCCTGAACTTTTTACATTATTTGACATTCCCCCTTCTTCCTGTGGACCCTTCATTTGTTGAACGCAAATCAAGTTAACCACATTGGTTGGTAATACTGTATAATGTACATAGCCACTTGGTGCTTGTGGTGCTCTATTTCCATACACTATTTGTGTCCACTGCGGCTTCCATGACCGAGTTACCAGCGCGATATTTCGAGGCATCATTCGCTCTTGGAAGGTTGAGGTTAAGGTTGCACCGTACATTACATTGACTATCGATCTGTGCCGCGCTTTAGCGCCCAATAGGGAGCAAGGCAGCCCCTTCTAGTTCTGCGCAGCTGCAACCCTCTCCCCCTCCGGTCAAGGTCAAGGTCAAGGTCAACGAGAATGCACATTCATTCTGACTGAGCTGTGTTCGTCAGGTCGCGAACTCGGAATTCAAACTCGCGGAAGTAAAATCTGCCGGTGTCGATCCTTTTTCACGGGCAGACGAAATAATAACAATAATAAATGTATCCACAAGCCATAGCTACGCTCGCTAAAGCGCAGCGCTAAGCCATGGGGCCGAGTTATCTGCAGACACGGTAGACGTGGGTTCGAGCTCCACCGTCATCGCGGAGGCTCGGGTTCGATTCCCACCTCAGTCTTCCTGGAAGTGGTCTTCTGTTGTTTTCCCTCTTCTACTCCAGGCAAATGCCAGGATGTTACCTAACTTAAGGCCACGGACGTCTCCTTCCCAATCATTGCGTGAATTACAACTACACGAATAAATTACAGCCATCACAACAACACAGGTCAACAGACACATTTCACATGCATCCAAGTACACGGGACTCAAATAAAAAAACAACAACTAATTGAGATACCTAAGGCTTCCTGTACCCTTTTATACACGCCAGCACTCCCGTGGTTTTAAATATTCCCTAAAATATTGGTTATCGTTTGTAACTGACGGGGAAGCTATTTCACATATTATAGTTTTGGCCACTGACGAGTTTGTTGCGCATATTCCGATTCATTAGCTGTAACCACGAGATCTCACCACAACATATTTTAACAACCGATACGATACGTCTTTTCTATAAACCATCTGAAAACAGACATTCCACAGTGAAAGATTTTCAAATATAATAATACGCTGCAACTACATTTGAGATTTTATTGCAACGTTGTACAACGACTACTTCCAGATATTGTTATAAAGGTACTCCGGAGTGTGGAGAATTTGTCTGATAACCAGCGGTATGATGATGGCTGTATTAGTGTGTGTACTTGTAATTCAGATGAGGATTCGGAAGGAGGCGGCCGGGGCCTTAAGTTAGGAACCTTCCCATTATTCGCCTGTAGTAGAAGTGGGAAACAACGGAAAACTACTGTACTTCCAGGATGGCTGAGGGGAATCGGACCCACCTCTTCTCATTTTGCATAACGGAGCTGACAGTACCCCGTTCGAGCCCTCAGATCAGAATTAAATTTCTTGGAAGAACCGGGAATCGAACAAACTAAATGAGTGGGTTTATTAGTCTACGCACGGGTGTAGACGCGGCTTCGGTGGCGTAGTTGGTAGCATGCTGAGTTTCTATGCCCATGCCCAAGATCGCGGGTTCAAACCCGGACGAAGTCGTCGGATTTTTTAAGAGCGTTAAAAATCCCTGAGTATGCCTTCCTTCGGAGGGGAAGTAAAGCCGGCGGTCCCATGTCATAGATTTACGGCATGTTAAAGAACCTTCCACTAAATACACCTGAGTGAAGCTAAATTATAACTTAGTTAAACATTTGCCAAACGCTCTTAGGTTCCTAGGTTCGTCGCCATGAGTCGACTGCGGTGGCGTCTGGTAAACAAGTTCTGATCTAGTGGTCGTTGACGGTGGCGTTGGGTGGCAAGAGTAGGAACTACTTGAAAAAAATTCAATGTCTGCAGTCCTTACTTGAATTGAAAACAGAAACACATACTAATACAACCACCACAATTAACACCGGTTATCAGACAGATTCTACACACAACCAAAGTACACGGGGCTACATGACCGCGTTGCCGCAGCCCCTAAACTAAGGAACCAACCACCAACCAACTAAATATAAGACTAGTATTCTAATATTAATTCCTTTCATCTTCTAGCTTCAAATGGCAATTTTCATAAGAAGATAATAATAAGAAAGTGGGATCCGTATTGACGAAGCTATAAGATGAGCCATAAGTAAGTCTTATAATGTACATAACCGGGTGAGTTAGCCGTGGTCGTTACGGCATGACTGCTGGCAGTCGCTCACATCCGGGAGGCGAGGAGGTTCGAATCCCCCGCCGGCAATCTGGAAGATGGTCTTCTGTGGTTTCCCATCTTCCTTCCAGGCAAATGCCGGGATTGGTCCCTAACTATAGGCCACAGCCGCTACCTTCCAACTCCTCCTCCTTACATTCCAACCTCCCTCCCGAACGGTACTTGTAGCTCACCCATTGGGTGTCCGTCTCGAAGCAGCTACAAAAAAAACTGGCGAGCCGAACATGTCCTCGGACACTCCCGGCACTAAAAGCCATACGCTAAAAAAATGTACATAGCCTATTATGTGTTTTATCAACAACTATACAATTACTAGTTTAATAACGAGATTCTTGCATAAAACACAAAACTATTTCCACGACAGACCATTGAATTTTAAGGTGGACTTTAATGTTTGATTTTGTAGCACTTGGTAAAAAAGAGTAATTGTTTAAGAATTTGAATATGCAATGAACACTAGTTTTAAGTTAAATTACATAGTGAATGCATAAATAAGGGCATATGTTTTTGGTTTATGTTATTCATCCTCTGTTGTGATTGACAGTTGTTTCTTATGTGTTGATGTGAGGCTGTAAAACATTTACACCTAACTCCTTATTAGGCGGAACAAACTTTAATTTTTAATTAGTTTATATTTTCAGAATCTAAGCATATGTCTCCTTTCTGTTAATTGGTAATGACTGTTAATATTACGGAGCCCCGTCCTTGCCTCAAGTATGTCATATTCTCTCTCACGTGCTGCTGCATGTAGGAACATTGGGAAGGACGCCTTAAGGGATTACTTTCGTTTGGCTTCATTCTGTCTGTATACAGGTTTGGTGAAAGAGTGGCTTAAGAAGATATTTGAGGTAAATAACCATGTATGTTACATCAAACGGTACACTTCGGGAGTGATGAACCAAGTATTAAACTACTGAAATTAGTCGAAATACCTTGCGTAATGATGAATAATAATTGTGGAAATGATGTCCTTAGGCGGCAGCACGCCGGCCTCTCACCGCTAGGTCCGTGGTTCAAATCCCGGTCACTCCATGTGAGATCTGTGCTGGACAAAATGGAGGCCGACAGTTTTTTCTCCGGGTACTCCGGTTTTCCCTGTCAAAATATCATTCCAGCAACACTCTCCACTATCATTTCATTTCATCTGTCATTCATTTAATCATTGCCCCAGAGGAGTGCGTCAGGCCTCGGCAGCCGGCACAGTTCATATCCTCGCCGCTAGATGGGGGCTTCATTCATTTCCATTCCTGACCCGGTCGGAGACTGGAAGCAGGCTGTGGATTTTCATGTCCTAAGGAAAGTCGCCCAATATGGGGATTTTTTTATAGTGCTCACATTAGCCACAAGAAGACACGGAATAATTTTGGATTTATCACCAATGTAAACATCAGGGAATATACTATGTATATTTCAAATATGGGCACGTTTGATGGTGTGCACTTTCCCCATATTTGGCAACCGGGGTTCGTAAAATTGGGAGGTGACAAATCTCACAATTTTTATTTATAATAGATACACTGAATAACATACCCTTCTAATTAAAGTATTTATTCTGAAAATGCAATAAAATCATGAATATAAATAGTACAAATATACAAAAATGAACATTATAAGTTAATACCAGTTCTAGTTTCCTGTTGCCGAACTTTCAAATAAAACAACCTTTCTCTAATTCTACACACAATACGTAAGCCCAGCACTCTGTTTCGAATTAAAGTGAGTGCACTGCCAACTGTTAACAGCTATCAGCTCTTCAGGGCGATTGTAGAACACTCAAGGATAAATATTTATTTATTAGCCTAACTCTGCTGATCCAGCACGCAATCTAGATTTCCATGTTGTACCTCTACTGAGAGGTCCGGAAAATCAAGGTCCCGGAAGATATTCTTATTTCACGGATAAAGCCCAGATTTACGGAACCCTCCTACATTTTCAACTGTTGCTGCCTTCATGTACGCATGACCAAACAGCTCACCAAACCATTTCTTCCTTCCCGGCACCTAAACAAATGGTATGCCACTTAGTAAGAGCTGAACTATTCCATTACACTCAATAGAACGTAATATGGGGTTCCCCATATTAAGAGACAATGAACTCCCCATATTAGGCTATTTCAGTGCCCATGCTTTAACATTTTACATCCAAGAAATTTATAGGTTAAGACAAAATACTACAATAGTACGTTGAACCCAAGCCATACAAACCCATTTAGAATATTTATTCACTTACATTTTCTTATCAATTCGTACCAATTCAGAAAACTGAGACATATTTCACAACTATGTAGAACAGAGGTTCCCATTAGGTGGTCCGCGGACCCCTGGGGTCCCGCGACGGTTGGCCAGGGGGTCCGTGAAGTGTCGTCAAGAAGTAACACAATACTGAAAATGGAAAACGGAGAAAGTAGTAAGAGTTCCTTAAAAATAATAATAATTATGCGTTGCCACCCACAGCTTATGTGGCGCAGCGTAATTTGAGCTTTTCAAGTTTCCTGCTAGAGAGCGTTCTGCTCCTGTTTCTCCGTGTTTTGTTCCGCAGCCATTTTGTGTGTTTACATATTTACATGAGTTTCAAAAGTTGAAACTTTTAATTGATTAAATTGTTAAAAGTCCATTGAATATGGATCGTTGCTTGAATAGTGGATCTTTAAAACGAAGTAGGCTCACTACTACAGATAGTGACGAAGAGGAATCTGTGCCTCTCTTGAGCCTAGTCATTCAACGAGTAAGCCTACTGCGAGAAGTAGGAAATACGACATAAAATATTTGAAAATTGGCTTTACGTATTGTGGACCTGAAGATTGTCCTAGGCCTCAATGCGGGATATATTTTGAAACCCTTGCCAACGAGAGTATGATACCTGCAAATTTAAATATTTTAAGTCTTGACTTAGAAGATCTTGGAGCAGGGGGTCCGTGCTTACATAACGATCGCTTTAGGGGGGTCCGAGAAAAATTCCTAATGGGAACCTCTGATGTAGAACAACAAACTTCAATAAGAAATGGCTATGATGCGCAGCTAATGGCAACTTCGCGCTTTATCTACACAGCACATGGACGACAAGTTAACGTATTCACCACTAGGTGACAGAATGTACTAAGTGATAAAATACTACTTCCCCATATAAGGAAAACTCCCCATACATGGCGACTTTCCTCTAAGTGTTTTCTCATCCGCTGTCTATAACACACCCGCCATCCCCTTTTTACAACACGACTTATACAGAGAAATTTCAGTTGTATTGGCGTGTGGGCGTGATTTATAAGATTAAATTAAATGTTGCCAACCCCACGCATACGGTACCGTGTGGTGTTAGTTTTATTCTGCGCTCGCTCCGCTTGATTCGTTCGCTTCGTTGTGTTTCTATGTTAAGAAGGCTTTACATACAAACACAAACCTAACTTGGGGCTAACGCCCCAGACCCCTGTGCTTGTAGTACAAGCAGTAATTGGCGGCCAGACAGAAGCCAATAGTTTTCTCCCTCCGCTCGCTAAGCTCGTTACGAATGACCTGCGTCCAGGCCAGATGAGAGGGAGGGGCAAACGGGGCTACAGCCCTGGGGCCCGGGCGAGTTGAAGAGCCCGGTAGAGACAAAATCGCCTCATAAAGTTTTTGTAGGCCGAATTGGAATTTTGGAAATAAACAATGAACTTGAACTTTGTATACGAAACGTTAACCAGGCACAGTAACTAGGCTTGAAAATATTATTTATAATACAGTATATGGAGATTCTTGACCAGTTGAAAAGCGGATATCTAAAGTACTATAAGCTACGCCATTTTGTTTATCAAAAAAGCATTACCCCTTATTTTTACTAATACATGCACTTTCCTTTCTAAGTCCATCGGGATGTTAAATTTAAACCGTGAAAATAACCAAGAAAAATCTAACATGGAGGCAGACCACATTTTTTTAGTGAATAAATCACCAATATTAAAACAAAGGATAGCGAGTGTGCGAAATGATGAATGACTGAAAATCAAGAAGATTTGTAGACTATATTATAATTATTCTTGAAGCTTTTTTAAACTTTAAGGGTAATAGATGAAGAAAGATACAAGCATGGGGATGTCACTGAACATATTCTTAATGCGGCTCGGTAGTTATTTCCCCAGGGCCCGTGATAGCTCTCCACGGCCCTGCCTGTGTCGTGTATTTTGTGTAACATACATTGGCAAAAGTGAAATTAAAGAAAGCTTTACAGAACTAATAGAACCAGGCAACTCTGAAAGAATGGCTTCCAGTACTTCAGCAGTGAAATGATGTCTCGGTAACAGATGAAGGAAGACATGTAGGCCTAAAGCTGGGTTTTCCTAGCTCCGCATTTTGTGCGGAGCGCACTGCGCACTGCGCACTGCGGACCTCTCTCCGCACATCCCAATGCGCTGCGCGGTAGTGTTTTCCTAGCCCAGCAATGCACCGCGTCTATACCAAGTTTTCATTTGTTTGAGAAGTGAGTGAATATGAGCTCTCGTTCTCTGAGCAAGAAAAAAATTGCGTCATTGATGTTATTAGAAGAGGAAGAAGAGATCGAAGATGAAATTTACTTCATTGTGTGTCGTCTTTATAAAGTGCGAAAGTCTGGCTGCGTGGC